>BSBK01005513.1:0-1417500 GCA_027943335.1 Chamaecyparis obtusa | reverse complement strand
TCCAGATTGGCATGCTCCAACTCTGATAAGCTTTACAAATATCAACAACACTTTCCTTCCCAAGGTTATCAACCTAGTTCCCCACATGGCTCAACAAATTTGTTTCCTACTGAGAAAACCTTTCAGAAATATTCACTTCCACCACATCACATAGATCTGCAATTGCACCAGGGTTCAATCCTCTCAAAGACATCTCTAAAGATCTTCAAAAACCCTTTGCAACAAACCCAACACCAACCACCTTGTGAAAATCCCCAAGTTGTATGCAAGTTAGATTGTAACCCACCACCTCACATGAACAACTAGGCCATGATTCACAAATTTAGTGCCACGGATCTATAACTCAAATTGTGCATAATTTCTTCACCAACAAGATCAGCTTAGCTCAAGATCAAACTTCTCTTTGATAACACCTGATGTAGTCAAGGCTGGAGGATCCAATTAAGGACTATCCAAACGTGCAGCCAAACATCAACATAGTGGAATAACACCACATAACACCAGATCTAAAAGAAAATAGATATATTTATTCATCAATGATTGATTACATGCAATGTGTGAGGATGTAAGGCCTTCTCGGTTATGACCTAATACAAAGCAAGAAATAGTTCTACAAGATCATGCAGGATCCAACACACTTCTCAACTAGCCTAGGTTTTTAACATAACAGGATATTGGTAGACACTCTAGGAAAGATCTAAACTTGTGCTCACTAGCCACCAATCAATCCTCTTGTTCCTAAGCTTGCAATCTACTAACTCTGCTACACTTCTACCTTCTAGATCTACTCTCTCTAAGATCTATCCTAATTCCCCCTAAACAACTACCCCAAACACTCCTTAAATACTAATCCTCAGTCACAAATCGACTGGATAAAATAATTAACTCTTACAAACAAATATTAAATGCCAAACACCAATCATCTCTCAAATAGCCTTACACTAAACAAATTCTCCATGGCAGCCTCCAGATCCACATAGGAGAATGCAACACACTAGATCTAGGTCCCCACATGTCCAATGGTCAATACATAACTCAAGGAGTGTGACTTAAATTAAATGCACTAGTCAGCCAAGCTAAATTTCAAAGAACATCTGTCAGTAATCCAAACTACCGAGCACCATTAAATATACTGAGAAAACATACCAACCAACCTCCACAAGCATTATCGAGCACTAGAAATGTCGAGTCTCCTTCCATGACTGAGTCCTCTAGTGACCAAGCCACTTTAATGACCGAGCAATAGACATAAACACTAAGACATCATCGGTAATTGAGCACCAAGAAACAACACACCAAGTCACTGAGTGACCATCATCCACTAAGATCCACCAAAAATTCCAATTAACCAAACTCCACTAGATAGTTACTGAGACTGCCAGAATCTTCAGGAACTGAGGATGCCCTTGCATCACTCATTCTCAATCAACCATATAGTATCTGTACACTATAATAACTAGTCTATTCTCTTCATAGAAATATATGTTGACATCAGTGACAAAACATGAATGACAACATCGTTATTAACCAATTCTGACAACATCCAACAATGTTCCCCTTTGGCACTGATAGAAACATATGGGAAAATCCATCAACCCAAAAATACTCTCTCAATACAATGTTCTCAATATCCTCAACATAATCTCTTCCCAAACAATGAACTCTTCCCCATATAGTAAGGATTTTCTCATAGTATCTCTCCCCCTTTGACAATAATGGAAAAGGGTGTCATAAAGTCATCAATTGTCTTCTATTTAGTCTTCATCAACCAGGTGTTGAATCACCCAAATGTATTTTGTAAGATTCCAACAATCACTCCCCCTGAGGAGTAGATCCATACATCAAGTCCAAAAAATGATATAGCTTTGAAGACCTCTGGACTAATGCATCCTTGCATCATTTAATTCTCACTAGGAGGGGCTTTCACCCCAAGTATACCTCTGAGATACTCAAAGGCATTTTTTGGCAACGGCTTTGTAAAGATTTCTTCTATATGTTCCTTTGTGCTAATGTATTCCAACCTTATTTCTTTCTCTACTACCTTGTCTCTCAAAAAGTGATTCTTAGTACAAATATGCTTACTTTTAGAATGCATCATAGGACTCTTTGATATATTCACTGTACTGGTGTTATCACAATGGATAACCACAAGTTCAACAAAAGCTATTCCAATATCTTTCTGAATTTATTTCATCCAAACAATCTGAGTGCAATTAATAGCAGCAACAACATACTCAGACTCAACAGTAGATTGAGCTATACAATCCTTCTTTTTACTTAACCATGAAATTAACCATTTCCCAAGGAAAAATGCACCTCCACTAGTGGGTAAGTGCACAAAGATGGGGGACCAAAAAGATGCCACTTTTCTTTTTGGCCCCCCATCGCACATAGTGCACACGCACTAAAGGGCGTGTGCCCTATGGCTTGGGTTGCTTGAGCCTTAGGCTTGGGAAATCCAAGCCAAAGCACGTGCGCACAATAGGGCACACGTGCTTTGGAAAACACTAAGTGTTTTCCAAAGCATGTGCGCCCTATTACACGCATGCATTTCTAAAAAACTATGATAAATATGCTGCACGCAGGTTTGGAAGCTCATTTTGCTTTCTCAAACCCACGTTTTCAGCTAAGAGGAGATTCTAAAGTGCACACGCCCTATTGTATTTGCTTGTGAGTTGATTATATTTGTTCATCTATCGATCAAATGGCTCCATGGTGTCGTTAAGTTTGATCTGGAAGAAGAGGTAAGTGTTTTTACAACTTATCATGCCTCTTATTTGTTTTAAAATTTCAAATTTGTTGCAATTTGATTTGTTTTTGTTTAAATTTTTTTTTTTCAAATTCGTTTTTGTTTAAATTTTTTGTGTAATGCATATTTTAAAATGTAGTTTTTTTAATTGCCAGGAAGAAATAATCTCCCTCCACCAAACCCTCCGTCTCCTCATGAAGAACCGAATGAAGAAACAAATGAAGAAAATGAACCTCAATTGCCACCACCAATTGAGAAACCTCCTCCTAGAACACAACAAAATTTGATAAACCAAACTGAAAGAGGGCAAAAAGAATTAGAATCTTTAATTAATAGGTTAAAAGTTTCTAGTGGTACAAATCCTAGAAGTGAAAGACTTGTAAAATCATTGGAAGCAATCTCGACCCACGTAAGCATAGTTAGTGGGAAAATTAATTTATGGTGGGATAAAAGAGAAGAACAAAAATAATATTATGCAAATAAATTATCTTATGCGGACATAAAAAAGAAAAAAATCTCAAAAGATGACATTTGCCAGCTATTTAAAAAACCAGGGGACGCAAATACTCTTAGAATTACAGAAAAGAGGTTCCCAATTTATTGGTGCATAAATGAAGACATTAAAAACAATTTTTGGTAGAGATGGTGGATGGTCTTTGATTCACCTCCATGTAACAATCATGAGGTTCCTATATATTTCTTGAGGAAACTCTATTGCGAGTTTGTACTCAAGGAGGTGCCAAATTATTTTGACATGTTGGATTCTTAGGGTAGAGGAGGGGGTTCATCATTTGATTGAGTAGGGGCACATCGTGACCCTAACGCACCTAGGGCTACTATTGGCAAGCCACAACTGGATCATGTTAGTATTCCTTCCATTGTGAAGGAACATGTAGAGGCAGACACACTAGGCACGATTAGTGCTCTGACACAGACTCTCATTCAATATGCCACTCCTTTAGTTGAGGGTGACTATGGTCAATCCTCAAGGGGGCATATTTTTTGGTCATGTGGATGCTTGTGCACATTTGGTACTAGCGAGAGAGAGGAAGAGGATTCTAGATTGATGACTAATAGCTTTCTAAATACAACATTTGGCATTGACACACAGGTAAATATTTCCAAGTTCATTAAATTGCTTTGATCATATTTCATTTATAAAAGAATAACTATTTAATTTAGTATCTATTGTTTATGATGAAAATTTAGGGCAAGACTATCAGTGGTGGTGATGGTGGCAGTAGAAGTGGCAATGATCCTAATGTCCCCTTTTACACATCGTTGTCAATTCCACAGGTATGTATTGAATAAAACATTTAATTAACATATTTGATTATTATGTAAGTATATGAATAATTGTATCCTAACTTATTGTGCATGTGCATTAGATGTGCACTGGTGGACCATCGACATTCACAACAGACAGTGAAGGCCATCGTGCAACTTTCCTTGAGGTATCTTTATTTGCATATTAATTGGATTTACTTGATCATATTTAATTAATGAATGAATGACTAAATTACTAGATAAATTATGATCAAAATCCAGAGGCACAATGATTACATTCTTTCACCTGGGTTTGTGAGGTCACCATTGAGTCCACAGGTATACATGTAATAATGCATTATAATTAACATGTCAGTAGTACATTCTTATATGAATGGTTATCTTATAATTTTCCATGTACATGTGCTCTAGTTGAATGTTGGAACTTCAACTTCAACACCGCACATTGGAGGACACAGTGGAACCTTCATGGAGGTATCATTTACTCATTAGTAGGGTTGTAAAAAATATATGTAATCTTGATAACTGCATAATTTACTTTTTTTATTTCATTTTCAGCTTTTGACATCGGAGACTCCTCCTTCTGTCTGTGATACTTTGGATGGTGGAGTAGCTACAACAGTAGCTAGTTCTAAAGCACTGACTGAGGTATGAAAGAGATCACCTAACTTTAGTTGTTATTTTAATAGTTTGTATTGAATTTTATAATGATATCTATGTATGTATTTTAATTATTATTTTGATCATTGTTGTAGGGAATTATGACTCCAGATCACCAGCATGTGCCTTCGGTGGATGAACATAGTGACTATTTGCTAGCAGTAAGCCAATATTCAATTTTATGTCATTGTATAATTCAATTTTGATGTATATTAGTTATCTCTATCTAATTTTTTTTTTATCAGGTTGAGCTACAGAAGAGTCTAGATAGGAGGATGAGTGAGTGCACTCAGAAGACTACAGCATCCACTACATCTCCATCAACGTGACGATCAAAGATAGCTCAAGATTTGTTTTCTTCCCCTAGCGGGAAAGGACTAGATTAGGGATATGGCTTGTATGCCTATATGGCATTAGTGGACATATTTTTCATATATTGTATCAGTGATACATTGTACATCCATTTGGCTTTGAGGAAGCTAGTTTTACTGTATTGAATATATTCAATGTATGACATTATTGGACATATATATTTGACTTCATGCCTTGAGAATATATATTTTTTATGTTTTAGGTATGCAATTCATGTGTTTGGTGTATTGATGTACATACTAAATTATGTTTATGTTCATGTCTTTTCTTTGTAAATTTACCATGCCTTATAGTTATGCTTGTATGTTTATCGACGTATGTTTAACTTGTTGACTGTGCTACAAATGCTAGTCACTGTCCTCAATAACAGTCAATTCCTTAACTATAATAATAACAAAAGTAATGAAATGAATGCATAAATGTATAAATATAATATGTAAGAAGCCTAAGTGGCTCTTGTTCTTGCAATGATAATTTTTTAAAGAAATTCTAACAAATCTGGATACTAATGCTTCAACAATTTATTTATAGCTTGGTTGAAAATTCTTCATTTAAATTTCAAGACATTTGATAAATTGAAACTCCATGTTCATTATTATAATTTCTAATATTTCATAATCTCCTCAAATTAAAATAACATTCATGCACCTATTATTTCATCTGCTATGACTGAAAGTATAATCTCCAGCTGAAATTGCTCACGCAACTTCTGTTATTGAATTTGCGGTTGCTAGAATGTAATAGAAAAGCATCAACTCACACACCCAATAATGTTTTCAAACTTGCACCTACTAGGAAGAACCGTTTGCAGAAGACTTACGCCTAGCAGAGAATTGAAAGACCCTGCGGTTATGATAATTAAGTCTAGCCACCATAGTCTCTATATTAAAACCTTCAAACAACAAACCTCCTACTGTTAATTCACAGCACTATGAAAAACCCACCCAGATTTGCTAGCCGTCCACCACTTTCAAAACTCAATGGCATTCTTAGTATTATTCGATGGTACAAGACTTCATCTCACAACACAGTGCCTGGAAGAATGAACATTCTTCTTGGCAATTAAACCCTAGTCTCCTTAGCATTTCAAACCATTACAGAATTCTCCATTCCATCAAAATATACATAATCAATGAAATCCATTTTCACAAGTCCAAGGCTTTTTAAGCAAAAACTTCAATCTTCTTCATCACACCAAACTCCAGCTTCAAATACACACTTCTCACTTAAGTGCCTTGAAGTGTCAAGTACACACTTTTTAATTAGAACATAAAGTAACATGATAATAAATTAAGCCAAGCTTAATTGTATAAGATGTGAAGAAGGATGCACATTATGAACCCAACTGAAGAAGAATGAAGATCAAATCGAAATCCAACTGCCTTGCCTAAAATAGGAGCCACTAACTAACTTACTATAAATAGTAAGTGCACACACAGATCCCCTAAACATTCCATCAGCTCATGAGATACACATTAATGAACTAACAATAGCAAGCATAGGTACTTGCTAAATTGAGGACATTACATAATAAAAGGATTCTTGGGGTACCCTAATGTTGGTAAGAGTTCTTTTATTAATAAGATTACTACGACAAATGTGGATGTGCAACCTTATGCTTTTACAAACTAACTTCTAATTGTCCCCTAACTAATTGATTGTTAATGACAAACACTAGAATACATATTTGCACTCATCCTATTGCTCATCTTGGAGTCGTCGGTGTCATTCGAATGACTGTGTGCCAAAAAAGATTGTTAGTAGCATTTATCTAACCATTCAAATTTTTTGGAACAAATGGTTCGATGCTACGACCGATGGTTTGAAAGATACGCAACATTGGCCGTTTGAACTAATGAACACTTTGAGTTCTGACACCGACCAAGAATGTGTTGCCGAATTTAAAAGAAGTTGAATCTATGAAAATTGAGACAAGCTTTATTAGGCCCCGGCAACACAGTCTCGTAGCACCTGACGGATCGATTCTACCTCGCATGAGCTCCAAGATATGACCCTGCAAAGATCGTTGATTTCATGCTTAAGAGACCTTGAGGGACACTTCGGCCGGGAGTCATCGGCGGGGTTCAAATGACTGTGTGTGGTGAATGAGGTTGCCCCTAGCATTTACCCAACCATTCAGAGTTTTTGGAACTAACATTTTGATGCTATGACTGACGGTTTGAATGATACGCAATGTTGGTCGTTTGAACTAAGGAACACTATGAGTTCTGACACCGACCGAGAATGTGTTGCCAAATTTAAAAAAAGTTGAGACAGGCTTTTGTAGACCCTGACAACACAGTCTCGTAACACCTGATGAATTGATTCTACCTTGCACGAGATCCGAGATATGACCCCACAAAGATTGCTAATTTCATGCTTAAGGGACCTTGAGGGACACTTCAACATGAAGTTTTCGGTAGGGATCGAACAATTATGCATGGTGAATGAGGTTGCCACTAGTGTTTACTCAACCATTTGGAGCTGTTGGAACTGATGGTTCGATGCTACGACCGACAGTTTGAAAGATATGCAACGTTGGCTATTTGAACTGAGGAACACTTTGAGTTCTAACACCAACTGAGAATGTGTTGCCAAATTTAAAAGAAGTTGAATCTCTAAAAATTAAGACAAGCTTTTATAGGCCTCGGCAACATATTCCCGTAGCACCTGATGGATCAATTCTACCTCACACGAACTCTGAGATATGACCCCGCAAAGATTGTTGATTTCATGCTTAAGAGACCTTGAGGAACACTTCGGCCCAGAGTCATTGGCAGGGTTCAAATGACTGTGTGTGGTGAGAAAGATTTCCCCTACCATTTATTCGACCATTCAGAGTTGTTGGAACTAACGGTTCAATGCTATGAAAGAAGGTTTGAAAGATATGCAACGTTGGCCGTTTGAATTGAGGAACACTTTGAGTTTTGACACCAACTGAGAACGTGTTGCCGAATTTAAAATAAGTTGAATCTCTAAAAATTGAGACAGGCTTTTGTAGGCCCTGCTAACATAGTCTCATAGCACTTGATGGATCGATTCTACCTTGCACGAGCTCTAAGATATGACCCCACAAATATCGCTGATTTCATGCTTAAGAGACCTTGAGGGACACTTCAGCACAGAGTCATCGGTGGGGTTTGAATGACTGTGGGTGCTGAATGAGGTTGCCACTAGCATTTACCTGGCCATTCAGAGCTGTTGGAACTGATGGTTCAATGCTACAACCGACGGTTAGAAAGATACGCAATGTTGGTCATTTCAGCTGAGGAACACTTTAAGTTCTGACACCAACCGAGAATGTGTTGCCGAATTTAAAGAAGTTGAATCTCTAAAAACTGAGATAAGCTTTTGTATGCCTTGCCAACATGGTCCTGTAGCACCTAAAAAATCAATTCTACCTCACACAAGCTCTGAGATATGACCCCGCAAAGATCACTGATTTCATGCTTAAGAGACCTTGAGGGACACTTCAGCATGGAGTCATCGGTGAGGTTCAAATGAGTGTGGGTGTTGAATGAGGTTTTCACTAGCATTTACCCAACCATTTGGAGCTATTGTAATTGATGGTTTGATCCTATGACTGACGGTTAGAAAGATATGCAACGTTGGTCGTTTCAGCTAAGGAACACTTTGAGTTCTGACACCGACCGAGAATGTGTTGTTGAATTTAAAAAAATTTGAATCTCTGAAAAATGAGATAGGCTTTTGTAGGTCTTAGCAACACAGTCTTATAGCACCTAACGAATTGATTCTACCTCACACGAGCTCTGAGATATGACCCCGCAAAGATTGTTGATTTCATGCTTAAGAGACCTTGAGGGACACTTCAGCACAGAGTCATCGGTGGGGTTTGAATGACTATGGGTGCTGAATGAGGTTGCCACTAGCATTTACCTAGCCATTTGGAGCTATTAGAATTGACGGTTTGATGCTATGAGCGACGGTTAGAAAGATACACAATGTTGGCCATTTTAGCTGAGGAACACTTTAAGTTCTAACATTGACCGAGAATGTGTTGCCTAATTGAAAAGAAGTTGAATCTCTAAAAATTAAGACAAAATTTTTAAGGCCCTGGCAACATGGTCCCATAGCACCTGACAGATCAATTCTACCTCGCATGAGCTCCGAGATATGACCCCGCAAAGATCGCTTATTTTATGCTCAAGAGACCTTGAGGGACACTTCAGCACGGAGTCATCGGCGGGGTTCAAATGACTGTGGGTGTCAAATGAGGTTGCCACTAGTGTTTACCCAGCCATTCGGAGCTATTGGAACTAATGGTTCGATGCTACGACCGACGGTTTGAAAGATACGCAATGGTGGCCATTTCAGCTGAGGAACACTTTGAGTTCTGACACTGACTGAGAATGTGTTGCCGAATTTAAAAAAATTTGAATCTCTAAAAATTGAGATAGGCTTTTCTAGGCCCCAGCAACACAGTCTTGTAGCACTTGACATATTGATTCTACCTTGCACAAGCTTTGAGATATGACCCCGCAAAGATCACTAATCTCATGCTTAAGAGACCTTGAGGGACACTTTGGCCCGGAGTCATCGGCATGGTTTGAACAACTGTGAGTGCTAAATGAGGCTACCACTAACATTTACCCAACCATTCAGAGTTGTTGGAACTGATGGTTCGATGCTACGACTGACGGTTTGAAAGATATGCAATGTTGGCCATTTGAACTGAGGAACACTTTGAGTTCTGACACCGACGAAGAATGTGTTGCCAAATTTAAAATAAGTTGAATCTTCAAAATCTAAGATAGGATTTCATAGGCCCCGACAACATGGTCCTATAGCACCTAACAGATCGATTCTACCTTGCACGAGCTCTAAGATATGACCCCACAAAGATCATTGATTTTATGCTTAAGGGACCTTGAGGGACACTTCAGCACAGAGTCATCGGCGAGGATCAAATGACTGTGGGTGTCGAACAAGGTTTCTACTAGCATTTACCCAACCATTTGGAGCTATTAGAACTGACGGTCTGATGCTACAAATGACAATTTGAAAGATATGCAACATTGGTCGTTTCAGCTAAGGAACACCTTGAGTTCTAACACTGACTGAGAATGTGTTTCCGATTTTAAACAAAGTTGAATCTCCAAAAACTAAGACAAAATTTTGTAGGCCCAGAAACATGGTCCCATAGAAACTAACAGATCGATTGTACCTTGCATGAGCTACGAGATATGACCCTGCAAAGATTGTCGATTCCATGCTTAAGAGACCTTGAGGGACACTTCAGCACGGAGTTGTCGGCGGTGATCGAATGACTGTGCGTGGTGAATGAGGTTGCCACTAGCATTTACCCAGCCATCTAGAGCTATTGGAATAGAAGGTTTGATGCTACAACCAATGGTTGGAAAGATATGCAACATTGGCCATTTTAGCTGAGGAACACCTTGAGTTCTAACATCGACCGAGAATGTGTTGCCAATTTTAAACAAAGTTGAATCTCCAAAAAATAAGACAGGATTTCGTAGGCCCTGGTAATATGGTCCCATAGCAACTAATAGATTGATTGTACCTCACATGAGCTGCAAAATATGACCCCACAAAGATCACCAATTCCATGCTTAAGGGACCTTGAGGGACACTTCAGCATGGAATCATCAGTGGCGATCTAACAACTGTGCATAGTGAATGAGGTTGCCACTAGTGTTTACCCAACCATTTATAGTTGTTGGAACACACAGTTTGATGCTATGACCGATGGTTGGAAAGATACGCAACATTGGCCATTTCAGCTGAGGAACACCTTGAGTTCTAACACCGACCGAGAATGTGTTGCCGATTTTAAACGAAGTTGAATCTCCAAAAACTAAGATAGGCTTTTGTAGGCCCTAGCAATATAGTTTCATAGCAATTGATAGATCGATTGTACCTCACATGAGCTATGAGATATGAGCCCGCAAAGATCACCAATTCCATGCTTAAGGGACCTTGAGGGACACTTCAGCACGGAGTCATCGGCGGTGATCGAATGACTATGCATGAAAAATGAGGTTGCCACTAGCGTTTACTTGACCATCTTGAGCTATTGGGATAGACGGTTCGATGCTACGACTGATGGTTGGAAAGATATGCAATGTTGGTCATTTCAATTGAGGAACACCTTGAGTTCTGACACTGACCAAGAATGTATTGCTGATTTTAAACGAAGTTGAATCTCCAAAAACTAAAACATGCTTTTGTAGGCCCTAATAACATGGTCCTATAGCAACTAACATATCGATTGTACCTCACATGAGCTGTGAGATATGACCCCGCAAAGATCACTAATTCCATGCTTAAGGGACCTTGAGGGACACTTCAGCATGGAGTCATCGGTGGGGATCAAATGACTGTGGGTGTCAGATGAGGTTTCCACTAGCATTTACTTAGGCATTTGGAGCTATTGGAATAGATGGTTTGATGCTACGAGCGATGATTGGAAAGATATGCAACATTGGTCATTTTAGTTGAGGAACACCTTGAGTTCTAACACCAACCGAGAATGTGTTGCTGATTTTAAATGAAATTGAATCTCCAAAAACTGAGACAGGCTTTTGTAGGCCCCAGCAAGGTAGTCCCGTAGCAGTTGATAGATCAATTGTACCTTTCACAAGCTACAAGACATGACCCAACAAATATCATTGATTCCATGCTTAAGC
Source organism: Chamaecyparis obtusa (assembly GCA_027943335.1). Taxonomy (NCBI): domain Eukaryota; kingdom Viridiplantae; phylum Streptophyta; class Pinopsida; order Cupressales; family Cupressaceae; genus Chamaecyparis; species Chamaecyparis obtusa. The sequence continues at coordinate 1,405,764 of BSBK01005513.1, read as the reverse complement.
AACCTTGAGGGACACTTCAGCACAGAGTCGTCAACGGGGATCAAATGACTATGCGTGGAAAATGAGGTTGTAACTAGCATTAACCTGGCCATCTAGAGCTATTGGAATAGATGATTCAATGCTACAATCTATGGTTGGAAAGATATGCAATGTTGGTCATTTCAGCTAAGGAACACCTTGAGTTCTGACACTGACTGAGAATGTGTTTCTAATTTTAAACAAAGTTGAATCTTCAAAAACTAAGATAGGCTCTTATAGATCCCAGCAATATAGTCCCATAGCAACTAACAGATCGATTCTACCTTGCACGAGCTGTGAGATATGACCCTGCAAAGATCATTGATTCCATGCTTAAGGGACCTTGAGGGACACTTCAGCATAGAGTCATCGGCGGGGATTGAACGACTATGGGTGTCAAATGAGGTTGCCACTAGCATTTACCCAGCCATCTAAAGTTGTTGGAATAGATGATTTGATGCTATGACTGATGGTTGGAAAGATATGCAACGTTGGTTGTTTTAGCTGAGGAACACCTTGAGTTCTGACACCAACCGAGAATGTGTCACCGAATTTAATTGAAGTTGAATCTCCAAAAATTGAGACAACATTTTGTAGGCCCTAGCAACACACTCCTATAGCAACTAATAGATTGATTCTACCTCACATGAGCTATGAGATATGACCCCACAAAGATCGCCAATTCCATGCTTAAGGGACCTTGAGGGACACTTCAACACAAAGTCGTCGGTGGGGATCGAATGACTATGGGTGCCAAACGAGGTTGCCACTAGCATTTACCTAGCCATCTGGAGCTATTGGAATAGATGATTTGATGCTATGACTGATGGTTTGAAAGATATGCAATGTTGGCCATTTCAACTAAGGAACACTTTGAGTTCTGACACCGACCAAGAATGTGTTCCCAAATTTAAATGAAGTTGAATCTCAAAAAACTAATCTAGGTTTTTGTAGGCCCCAACAACATGGTCTCATAGCAGTTGATAGATTGATTATACCTCACACGAGCTGTGAGATATGACCCCGTAAAGATTGCTAATTCCATGCTTAAGGGACCTTGAGGGACACTTCAACACAGAGTCATCGGCGGGGATCGAATGACTGTGGGTGTCAGATAAGGTTTCCAATAGCATTTACTCGGCCATTTGGAGCTGTTGGAATAGACGGTTTGATACTACAACTGACGGTTGGAAAGATACACAATGTTGGCCGTTTCAGCTGAGGAACACTTTGAGTTCTGACACCGACTGAGAATGTGTTGCTGAATTTAAATGAAGTTGAATCTCCAAAAATTGAGATATGCTTTTATAGGCCCTGGTAACATGGTCCTATAGCAACTAACAGATCGATTCTACCTTGCACGAGCTGTGAGATATGACCCCACAAAGATCGCTGATTCTATGCTTAAGGGATCTTGAGGGACACTTCAGCACGGAGTCGTTGGCAGGGTTTGAATGACTATGGGTGCCGAATGAGGTTTCCACTAGCGTTTACCTAGCCATGTAGAGCTACTAGAATAGATGGTTTGATGCTAAAAATGACGGTTGGAAAGATATGCAACATTGGTCATTTCAGCTGAGGAACACCTTGAGTTCTGACACTGACCAAGAATGTGTTGCCGAATTTAAATGAAGTTGAATCTCTAAAAACTGAGATAGGCCTTTTTAGGCCCCGACAACACAGTCTCGTAGCAACTAACAGATCAATTCTACCTTGCATGAGATACGAGATATGACCCCACAAATATCTCTAATTCCATGCTTAAGGGACCTTGAGGGACACTTTAGCACGGAGTCATCAGTGGGGATCGAATGACTGTGGGTGCCAAATGAGGTTTCCACTAGCATTTACCTAGCCATTTGGAGCTATTGGAATAGATGGTTTGATGCTATGACCGATGGTTGGAAAGATATGCAATGTTGGCCATTTTAGCTAAGGAACACCTTGAGTTTTGACACCGATCAAGAATGTGTTGCCGATTTTAAACGAAGTTGAATCTCTAAAAACTGAGATAGGCATTTTTGTCAGGAATTGCTTGCAAAATGTTAGTATCAATATCAATCAAATATTTTGGTTTTCTATATTTGATAATTCTAGGAGCATCAAAAACATTGTGTGAATTGCGTACCATCTTGAGTGCCTTCAACATGAGATGATGTTGTGCCTACACCTTGGGATGAAGATAATGGTGTGCCTTCAACATGAGACGATGTTGTGCCCACACCTTCAAAAGTAGACAATGATGTGCCTTCAACATGATAGAAGAGTGTGCCCACACCTTTGGAAGTAGACAATGGTGTCCCTTCAACATGATACATTGGTGTGCCTCCACCTTCGCAAGTAGACAATGGTGTGCCTCGAACATTGGATGATGATGTCTCTTGAATTTGGGAGCTCATAGATGATGTCCCCGCATCTTCATAATTCAATTGTCTCGTTGCATGTAAGTTTCTCATTCATTGTCTTTTTTATTCCAATTCCAATTATCTCTTACTTTGTATTGATGTTTCATATTCCTCGTCCAAAGGAAAATATTCTTCTATAGTATCTAATTTTTTTTTGTTCACGAAGTTGTCTCATTCTTTCCCTTTTCTTCTTTTTGTCTCTTTCATACTCTTCCGGTGTTAAATTCTTTGCTCGTTTCCTTGGCATGACGATGATTTCTACATATCAATTGATTATAATTTTAAAAATATGATATAAATGTAAACCAATAAGTCAAATTATAATATAAACCTCTTACAATATGACAAATTATAATATAAATTTATTACACTTATATCAAATTATGTATCAAGAACAAGTCTATATCATACCAATTATAAACCAAAACACTCTTTATTCACATTTGACATGTAAAAAAATAAAAAACTTACCTCAATCTCTTTTTGTCTTCTTGATTCCAATAATTGACTTTCATGATGGTGCAAAGCGAAAAATTTTCACTATGATGCAAAATGATGTTGATTTGTCACTATCAACACCATGAAAAGTGAAAGCTTGTCGGAGAAAATGCAGAATTCAGACAGCATAACAAAAAGTGGGCCTCTTTCACAAGATCCTTGGCAAATAAGACCGTTTCTTCTATTTTTACATAGTGTGAGCACGCTATAGGGTGTATGCCTTATACAAAACAAAAAATAGGTTATGTGCATAGTCTTAAATAGGGCGTGTGTGCTATAGCATGCATGCCCTATGTAAAACAAGAAAAAGGGAGAAAAGAGAGAGAGAGAGAGAGAGAGAGAGAGAGAATGGAGAGAGTAGGAGAGAAGGGTAAGGAGAGAGAGAGAAGGGGAGAGGGAGAGATAATAGAGATAGGAGAGAAGGGTAAGGGGAGAGAGAGAGAGAGAGAGAGAGAGAAGGGGTGAGGGAGAGACAATGGAGAGAGAGAGAGAGAGAGAGAGAGAGAGAGAGAGAGAGAGAGAGAGAAGGTGAGAGTGAGAAGGTGTGTGTGTGTGTGTCAATGAGAGAGAGTAGGAGAGAAGGGGAAGGAGAGATAGAGAAGGGGAAAGGGAGAGAGTAGGAGAGAGAGAAGGATAAGGGGAGAGAGAGAGTATGGGGAAGGGAGGGAGAGAGAGAGTATGGGGAGAGAGAGAGAGAGAGATATATATATATATAGAAGGTTAGAGTGAGAAGGTGACAAAGAGCGTGATAAGGGGGAGAGAGGGAGAGAGAGAGTGATAAGGGGGAGAAAGGGAGAGAGAGTATGGGGGAGGGAGAGAGATTGAGAGAGAGCACTCTCTCTCTCTCTCTCTATCTCTCTCCCTCTATCTCTCTCTCTCTTCCTCCCACTTTGAATATTTCTCATCACTATGTGAATCTATCCTTTAAAAAGCACGCATGCCCTAAAGCATGCACGCCCTATAGGGCATGCACGCTTTTTAAATGATTTGAATTTACCAATCCTAAGGTTTGAATTTTCCTTGGAGATCCAACCCAAAGGCTTGGACAATTGAAATAGGCCTGAGACGTGTTTTCCAATAGACATACAAAAAGATGACATCTTTTTTTGTATGCTCCTCATTAGGTTTACTCATGGTTCAAGAACGTAAAAATCAAATGATGTGATATTGCAGATCTCTCTGTTTTCTATCTAAGCATATAATTTATTTTGAATTTTGATTATGTTAAGTTTTTCAACTCTAATTTCTTTTGTGTGTATGTCTATTTTTTGTAAAAAACCAACATGTAGTATTTTGGGCATAGATTTTGGCTCGTTCATCGAATTTTGCAATAATTTACATTTTTAGAAACTAGACTCCATTCTACACACTTTAAAAAAAAAGAAAATTTAATTTTTGATTAATTTTAAATGATTTATAGGGGGAGCACACAGAAATTTCATGTTTTCAAGATGTGTGCACTTCATAAATTCATAAAAAATTATATGTTCATCAAAAAATTACCAAAAAAATCTAGGATAAACTATGTGGTGTTAGCTAACTTCTCACTGGAGTGATTAAAAATTTTTTTAAAAAAAGTTAACATTTTAGGGGGAGCACACCAGATTCTATGTTATGTTTTTGGACAAAAAATAGGACCACTTTTTGTGCTCCCCCTTTTTGAGGGCCTTAATCTACACCATTTTCAAAATAAGTTAGTAGTTTAGGAACTAGATTCAGAGTATTACAACTCTTGTTTTTGTCACATCTCAAAATTTTGAGTCTAACTATCTTCAATTTCTTGTTGAAGTTTAGAGTTTTCTGATTTTAGGAAAAAAGCGGCATCTTATACCCCCTTTTTGGTCCCCCATCTTTGTGCACTTACCCTAGTACTCTTTCTATCATCAATATTTAATGCCCAATTAGCATCAATATAAGCGTGTAGTTCAAAGTCATCATTTTTACCATACCATAAGTCATATTCCAGTGTTCCTTTCAGGTATCTAAAATTCCTTTTCATAGCAACCAAGTGTCTCTCTTTAGGATCTACCTGATATCTAGCCACAATTCCAACAAAATTAGCAATATCTGGTCTAAAGTGAGTCAGATATTGTAATCCTCCAATTATTGATATATACTTGGTTTGAAAAACACTCTTGGTATCATCAGTATTTATCAGTGTATAGCCAATCATTGTAGGTGTACCAATAGGTTTACAGTCTTTCATTTCAAACTTTTTCAACATTTCTTTAAGATACTTAGTTTGAGAAATAATAATGCCATTCTTGCTCTGATTTATTTGCAGTCCAAGAAAGAATTTTATCTCACCAATCATGGACATCTCAAATTCATTCTCTATTTCTTTAGAAAAAATCTTACACATCTCATCATTGCCTCCAAAAATAATATCAACAAAAACTTCTATTATCAAAACTCCATCTTGATTAGTTCTTAAGTACAAATTGTTTTCAGCATTACCTTTTCTGAACCCAAGATAAAAGAAGTACTTGTCTAACATTGCATACCAAGCCCTTGGTGCTTGCTGCAGTCTATACAGTGCCTTCTTCAACTTGCAAACTGTGTCTTCATCCTCTGTCAAAGGAAATCCATCAAGTTGTTCTATGTATACCTCCTCTTCAAGATCCCCATTCATAAATGCAGATTTTAAATCCGTGTGATATACCTTGAAGTCTTTATATGCAGCATAAGCTAGAAATAATCTTACAGCTTCAAACCTAGCAATAGGAGCAAATGTCTCTTCAAAATCTATTCCTTCTTGTTGTGAATAGCCTTTGCAAACTAGTCTTGCTTTGTTTATTACAATAATTCCTTCTTCATTCATTTTGTTTTTGAAAACCTACTTAGTTCAGTATTACATTTTTGTCTTTAGGTCTAGGAACCAACTCCCAAGTGTTATTTTTTCTTTTTCTGATCTAACTCTTCCTGCATATATTTGATCCAAGATTCATCTCTATAAGCTTCATTAGTAGTATTTGGTTCAACTTGAGAAATCAAACAAATTTCTTCCATTGTCTTTGATCTAGTCATCATTCATTGACTTTCATTACCAATAATTTGATTTTTAGGATGGTTTTTCTTAACAAACCTCAGATTCTTAGGAGTTTCAATAACTTCATTTGTGTCATCATCACAAATCTCATTCTCACATTCAATCTCAACATGTTTTTCTCCTTCTATAGTAGCAACTTCCTTGATTTCTATATTCTGATAACAATCATACATTCTCTCTTGTATCTAAAAATTTTCATCTAAATTCACATTATTACTTTCAATCATCTTTATCAATCTTAGGTTAAAACATTTGTAAGCCTTTCTTTTAGTAGAATAACCAATAAAAATTCTATCATCACTTCTAGCATCAAATTTCACTATTTCATCATCTCTTTTGATGTAGCATTTACTTCTAAATATTTTGAAATATTTTACAATAGGAGTATGATTAAACCAAAATTCATAAGGAGTCCTACTTGAACCTTCTCTTATTTTAATTATGTTCAATGTGTATACGGTTGTCCCAACAACTTATCTCCAATAAACATGAGATACATTTTCTTCTAACAACATTGTCCTAGCAGCATCTAATATTGTTCTATTTCTTCACTCTGCTATCCCATTTTGGTGTGGATTCCTAGGAGAAGATGTATGTCTGTATATTCCATGCTCTTTGCAATATGAATTGAATAGATTTGAAGTAAACTCTCCACGTCTGTCCGATCTCAAACATTTTATCTTTAAGCCTAATTTATTCTCTACTTTTGTTTTGAATATCTTGAATTTGTCAAATGCTTTTGATTTCTCTCTCAAGTAAGTAATCCACATCATTCTAGAGAAGTCATCAACAAAAAGTGTAAAGTACCTTTCACAATAGTATGATCTTGTCCTTGTATGTCCACATAGGTCTATATGTACCAGATCTAACTTTCCTTTCATTGAATATGATTTTCTTTTATAATTGTTTCTACTCTACTTTCCCATAACACATTCTCTACACATAGTGTTAGATGGTTTTACAATTTTAGGTAGGTCTCTTACTGCATTATCCAAGATTACCTTCACAATATTATCAAAATTACAATGACAAAACCTTATGTGCCATACCCAACTGTCATATACCTTTGCAACAAAACAAGAAGCTTCAGATGTATATAACTCAAATACATTACCTCTATATTTAGTACTAGTTGCAATCATTTTTTTTGTCTTAAATCTGATAAAAAATTTCCCATCAATGAATTTTAATTGATAAACCTTGTCAATCAGTTCTTCAACACTCAACAAGTTATGCTTAAATCCATCAACAAGTACTACATTGTTAGTATTAGTCTTTCCATCCAAAGAAATAGATCCTACTCCAATGATAAGATGAGGAACATTGTCTCCAAGTCTCACAACACCACCATCATACTTATTTAGTTTAAAAAACTTTATTTTATCTCCAGTCATATGATGTGACAAACCACTATCTGTAACCCATTCAAATTCCTTATCAACATGTGACACTAAAGAACTTTCCTCATGTAATGGTTTTTCATCTTTGATAGTAATAAATCCAATCTCCTCATTATCAAAATCATCATCAGAAACACCTTCACTATCATAATAACATTCTTTTTCTTTTTAATACTTAGGTTTTTAAAACTTTTTATGCTTAGGAACTCTTGTAGGACATCTAGATGCAAAGTGACCTATCTTATTGCATGAAAAAAATTTCAAAGGTAACTTTCCTTCAAACTTAACCTTACCTCTCTTTTATCTTGTAGCAATCAAGATAGAAATTTTATCTACCTTTCTTTCTTCTTCATGTATCTATTTCCATTCATCAGCATAATCACCAAGCTCTTCTTTCATATTACCACTGTCGATGCTCGCAATTCTAGATAATGTCTTTTGTGTGTAGATCTCTTAAATATTGTTTCAATTCTAGGTAAAGAATCTCCCATCTCTGCAACCTCAAAGGTTGTTAGCTTTGCAATCAACATCTCTATACTAAAGTTTTTAGTCAAAGGTATAATCTCTTCTATAGCCTAAACTTTGGTCTTGTAAACAGGTGTCAATGATCTAAGAATATTTGCAATGAATTCTTCTTCTTCATAAGTACCTCTAGAATTTTTGATTCCAATCACAACCTCAGTAAATCTTTGTACATAAGCCCTAATATTTTCATCATATTTCATTTTCAAATTCTCCATCCTTATTTTCTAGTTCTGTAAGTTTTCTTTCTTAGTAAACTTGTCTCCTTCATATAATGCATCTAATCTTCCCCAAATTTAGTATGCTAAATCCAGATCTTTCACCTTAGTAAATTCTCCATCAAAGAGTGCATTGATCAGTTCTTCCCTTGTGACCATGTTATATGAAAATGTATTTTCTTCATTAGTAGCTTTATCTAATTCATCCTCAGCCTTCATGGTTACCTCATTTTTCATGATAATCGATTAGTCGATACCCAAACATAGAAAATGTGTTTGCATCTTTTTTTTCCAACTCTCAAAGTTTTTAGGATCAATTTAGGACTATCCTTCCTATAGAATGCCATCTACAAGATCACCTCAAGATGTCAATATTTATCTTTAAGGACCAATAGCTCTGATACCAATTGTTAGGGATAACATTCCACCAACACAACTAAGAGAGGGATAAATCAGTTGTGAGACAAATTATTAAACTTTAAACTACAAATAGTAGCTGCACTAGATCAAATGATAACACAGTAAATGACAACATAATAACACAATTTTTTTTGTCAAGGAAACCCTGTTAAAGGTAAAACCCCGGTGAGAATCAACACCCACAAATTCTTTACTAAGAGTATAGTATCCCTATTAAAAGATGTAGCCCTATTAGGAGCTTATTAAAATGTTACAATATACAGTCCCTGTTAAAGGGAAGACAATTTTAGGAATCAAAGAGATGTAGGCTCACTGCCTAGGGTCACTACTCAAAGAAGGTTATGTCCACCTCTAGAACTCACTATTGGCAATAGAAGTGTATATAAAAGAAATACACAATCCTTGTGAACTGTCTAATAGGAACTATCTTTACTTGATTAGTTCTAATTAATTATAAACTATTCTCTTCCCTACATCTAGTAGATACAAGCTTGTAGCTTCCACAATCCTCTTTTTCATTTCTTACACACTGCCTATCTTTTCAAAAGAAAAGATCTTACATATATACCCTATTATAATAAATGATTAGGTTGGTGAATTAGGCTTTCCTACTATAAAAATAATTACATAACCCCTTACTAAGATACACATGGTATCTATAACAAGTATAAAACAATTACACTTCAACAATTAAGGTCCAAAATCTATAATCCATGATTGCTATCCATAATACATACCACTACAACTATGAAGTCAGCCCTAAATAGGTCTCCCCCAGAACACACACTAGAGCTAACATCATCATGCTTCCCATGACTTGCTAAGATTAGAGAATTGTTAGAATGATTTAGAATAACTAAGAGGGAGGTGAATAAGATATCCTTAGGTCCAGATGTACCAATTCAACTTTCTATCTCTTCAACAATCTTAGATCTAATCGGCTTTCAACTTAGTCTCTATAGCATATGCCAATAACATAAAACTTGCAATCCATTGTCAAAGTAATTAACTTGTAGAATATATAACTTTCACCATCATTCACATCAAACAACATTCTCACAAGTATAACACTAGGATTTATAGTGGAAACCCAATTTGGAAAAAATCACTTGTAACATGCTATTGATTTTCACTCTTCTAAAGTGAGCTCTATGAGAAGCCAACCCAGTTAAAGGTTTAAAATACACAAGTTATTAGGTGTAAACTAGTTAAAATATTTACTAACCATGTTAAGAGTGGCCTTGTTAGAGGGCTTAAGAACATTCCATCAAAATCTCACCTTGATTAAGGATTTATACAATGACTGTTAGGTCAACCTTTATTAAAGGATTTAGACTGATGCAATGGTTAGAAAGTAATAGTAGGTTCTAATATGAAAATATACAACTCACTTTGCAAATATAGATCCACTTTGTACATATGTTGATTTACTGATTGGCCTTCATTTCCATCTCCATCTCTAATCTACTCAAAAAAAATTTCAAGCTATCACCACAACTTTATTCAGATCTTCACAGCATCACCTTCATCCTTCTACTTAGAATCATCAGTCAATAAAATCAACATCTTCTCTCTCTGTAGCCTCACAATTAGGTTATCCTTATACCTCCTTGATCAGGCAGATTAATCTTTTGCCTCTTAATCTCTTCCATAGATCTTAGGTTTTGGTCAGATTCATCGAATTCTTCCATCATTATGTTCTCCTTCTTTTCCTTCTAGATCTTCAAAATTCTCTTTGAAATCATAATAAAATGATTTACCATGCATTAAATGCTTTATAACATTCTTTAATAAAGTCAACACATTTTACATATCCCAAGAATTCAACTATGTCGGCTGGGATTCTCATTTCTTTCTCAAAATGTAAATTACTGACACTCGATCAATATTATGTTCATCTCCTCAGTCATTACTATGTATCTTGGTCATCGCTAACACTTTCCTTCTTGGAAATTTTCTGTCACTCAGTAATTACTAATATCGGTCAACACTAGATTTTCTTTGCCATGCCCAAGATTTACCTAATAAAATTGCAAAAAAAAAAAAATTAAAGAAAGGTTCAGATGAGATAGAATAACATTCAAAGGTTAATTGTATGTTGACAATAGTTAAGTCAGCCACAATCTAGGATCAATTTTTGGAGAGCAATAAGCTAAAGAGTAACAATATGACAATGTGGGTCTAGTGGATTAAAGTTCATCGCTATTGTTGTAAGAGTCAGAGTTCGGATAGTGGAATCCTAGTGTATACAGTTTTCATAAAGACTTATGTTCATGATGTATTCTAGGTACCTAGGACATTATTCATCTAACCAATTTTTTAATATGTGTATGCATACCTAGGCTACAACTTCCGAATAATGGTTGTTCCAATTAAAAAGTAATTTATCCTCCAATAGTGGTTCATGGAATATTTGCATTAGCGATTGAAATATTCAATTAGAAACTGACAATGAACCTAATGATGTTAACTAGAAACCAAATATTGTCTAAACATTGGAAGTTATAACATCATCTTCTAATACCTACTAATCACCTACTTATATGTTAGATTAATTAAGACAATGTTTCATTAATTCATAATCCTATTAACCAATAGTGGTTAATAATTTAACTTAAACCAAATGACCTATTATTAGTGCTCTTATGTTAATCATTGAATTAAATGAACTATCCAAAGTAACCAATTGATTTATTAATGATCAAGACTAAACACATTGATCCTTTAACTAATGACATGCACTATAGAATTAACCAATTGATTTATTAGTTAACCTATCACATTAGCACTAATTTTATTCATTATGAATTTATGTTTAAAAGCTTAAACCAAAATAAGACTAATAAATTAACAAAGCAAGTTTTAAAAGGACAATATTTTAATCCTACAACTTGATTATTTATATAGATAAAACTAAACACATTAACCAAAATATCTTAATTGGAAGTAAATTAATTAATTTATCAATGAATTTAATCACAAAATACAATTTGTATTTAACAAATAAAATTAATAGCAAAAAGGACAAATCAATTCCTAAGAGTTAACCTACTAACCTATCCTATCTTATACACCTACTGTCCTATCCTAACCAATCATCAAAAGCTACAGTGGTGCACATATCCAAGAGGGGGAAGGAGGTGGAGTTGATAGACAAGATTTGGGGGTCCCACCAACACTATGAAACCAAGCATGAATTTACGCAAGGACAAGGGTAGGAAACTTTATTTCAAAGGAGGTCATGAATTTAAGGGGACCCACCATACTTGACAGCCCCTTCCCAAGGTCAAAACACATGCAAGGCTTGGGAATAAGCTTTCTTTTCAAAGGGATATGTTCATATTCTCATGTCAGTCTCCAAGTACACTTGGAGGAGAAGATAACTTGTCTTTGAAAAGAAAATTTAATGCCAAGACAGTCCTTCACATCCTACATATGGAGATGAGAGGTAAGGAAGGACACTTGCCAAAGACCAATTTAATAAATCTTGACAGAGCTAGGTTTAATTAAATGTCATGTTACAAATGAATATGGGTGAAAAGTGGCACAGGTTATGAGTGTGGGGAAAAAGGTAAGTCAATGCATGGTGATAAGACAAGGTGGTCCCCACTTTGCAAGCAAGATTTCATAATATAAATTTAATACAAACTCTTCTTCCTAAGATCCTATGCCAAATATAAAGGTAAGGAAATTTATGCCAAGTTTTTATATTAAATAATATTATTGGTAAGGGCTATAATAATAGGGTGGGTCCTACTTGCATCCAAGTGGAGGATATGAGTTGTAAAGTTCTTTTATTAATTAAAGGTTTATTTTGTTTAATAACCACAGTGATTGACTAGGAATTAGTTACTAACAATTAGGTTATGTTAGGATTTTAATTTATATTAATTCTAATTAGCAAGCATATTGGGAAGGGAAGGGAATATTCTCTATGGCAAGAGAACTATTTCCTTCCCATATAAAATCTAGAGAGCATTTTTTCTCTCTAAAAACTCGGAAGTGTTATTTCTATTGTTTTGCCATAGCTCCATTTTTTAATTTCTTTGCTTGTTATAAGAGATCTATTAGTAAGAATTTGATAATTTAATTAGAGCATTGCATTAAGAAGTCTATGAATTGACTATTAGTGTTATGTGAATGTTACATTAGTATACAAATTTGTTTAATTTAACATTGTTACCATGCTTCATGTTAAGGGAGTATGAGGTTACAAAGTTGGTTTTCAAACTAAGGTGAGGATCCTATTTCAATAGAAGTTTGTTCAAGAAGAGATTGATTGATTTTGAACTTGAATATCACAATCAAACATTAAAGAGATTACAAGGTTCATACATCAACAAGATTTTATATGCTATTGAAAATATCAAATTGCCTACCCTATCAACTTTGGAAATCATTTTGAAATGAAAAAATAACTTCACTATTACAAGAAATAGAATACAATAAGCATGAAAGTAATGATTCATCATTTTCATTATGGTACTCTCTTCAAATAAAAATACATATTCTTCATGAAGGAGAAGTCTTCACATTTTACAACAAGACAATACAAATTGGTAGTATTACTCAATGAGAGTTTAAAGGAGGATAACAAAACCTCTCTCCATTACAAATCACATACAACTTCACAATGGACAAATGAAATGGAAATAACATTACAAATTTCAACCAAAAGATCAATCTCATTACAAGGGGATCCACATTACAACAATAAGGTTGTCATCACACAACCACACCAAAATGGAGAACTCTCCAAAGCTTTATCCGCAAGATCTTGACTTCAAACCTACAAATCAAAGAATGGAACCATGGGAAGCTCACCTCCCATCCTAGGTCTCAAGGAGACCACACCTGAGCTAGGAGAATCAATAACCAATGGGTGACAATCACACATTCACATAACATAAATACAACAACAAGAACACCCTCCCAAGGCTTGCACAAATAGATTCACCATGAACCCATAACAAGGGGTGAAGGTGGATTTCCATGGAGAATAATGTCAAAATAAGATATTCTAATAACATGCCTCTTCAAGGCTAAAACCACATACATCTTTCCAACCAATCTTCTCCTTATTTCCACCAAAATTAGGATCAAATACAATGGAATGCAAGGGCCCATACACCTTGCATTCTTTTCCCTCTTCTCTCCATGAGAAGAGACTCTACACTATCATAGAATCCAACTAACCCTTCCCCCATACATGGCCACTTCTTCCCTATCCAAGTGTGAGTAATGCCATTACACTCTTCACAAAAACTCCCATATTCAAAAAAAAACATAAAACCATAAGGATTAAAACCCAAAATCTCATTCCCATACATAATAACAACACAAATACATGAACATATGCAAGAGAATGAAGAACATACAAATCTACTTGCAATAAAAAAATAAAGGTCTTTCATGGCAATGGAGACCAAACTTCACAATGTGTTATGGCAAATGAATTTTGAGAAGAGCCCAATCCCTTATCCTTCCTTCAATCCAAAACCCTAATGTCTCTAAAAATAGAGAGTGGATGAACACCCACTAACTCTACCAAGGGCCTCTAAAAAGACCTCCAACTTCTACTTACCCACTAACATTAATTCTATAATTGACCCTAAAGTCCTTTGGCTTTTGCTTGTTCCCTATCATAAATGCCTAATTGGAAAGAAGTGTGGGGTCGGGTAAAGGTCAAGACTCAATCCCATTTTCGTAGCTTATGAAAAATGGGTCATAAAATAGGTCAGCAAGGCCACTAGGGGGTTATGGATATGTTAAAAAATTTCCTAACCCATACCCCTATCACTTAGGTGCTTAAATTTTGCTAAATCTGACCCTTAGGACCTCTTTTTGGTCTCTAGAAGTGGCTAGAAGAAAAATTGAATTTAAATAATCAAATTGGTGGGGTTTACAAGTATCTCCAACAAGGAAATTAATTAGGTTCTTAAAAGTCAGTTAGGCTTAGGTTTACATTGCCAACCTTAGTAGACATGTCATTACATAAACACATAACAAGTGTCAAGTGACACTATAAAATGACATAATACAACATTGACATGTCACTAATTACATAAAAAGACACCTAATACATATATAAAATTTTATGGTTACGAATTAAGTCACTTAACAATGAGGTTCGAACCTCTTCATTAGGTTCAACCTTAGCTTTATAGTTTGCACAATGGTTGGTTATTGATTCTCTGACTAATTCCATGGTTTTCTTACCTGCACACTAAACATCAAGCATCAGTAGTTCAAGGTGATAAAATCACATGAAATATACATATTCAATTCTTTATTTAATAACATAAATCAATATGTTGAATTCAATTCTAATTGCAATTTTTCATTCAATAATGTTTACACATAATAATTCCATAATCATCATGACATGTCATTCATGAAGTAATCAAATCTAAATATGATCCAATCTTCTCATCAATTCACATAACTAAACATGCATAATCAAAATCATGATATACTCTAGGTTCTAATCCACATCACAATGTAATCCACATCACAATGTAATCCACATAATCTAATAATCATCATCAAACATAGTATCTCAATTCTCTATCAGGAAAATCAAAAAGTGTATCAAAATGTGAATGGTCAAAAGTGCTATGATGGGTTGGGATGAGGCCTCACATCATCCCCCCCCAGGCATGAAATTCCTCCTAGAGTTGATAAAAAAGGTATGGGTACTGTGATCTCATCTGTGCTACATCCTCCCATGAAACTATGACCTCATCATAACAATCCCACTGGACCCTAACCTAGTTCAGCTCTCTACCTCAAAGTGCCAGGGTCTATCAAGCTAAAATTCAGATGGGCTCCAAGGCTAACTGATTGTTCAACTCCATCCGCAAGGCATCCCAATCTATAATGTGAGACTCATCATAAATATACTTCTATAACACAGATACATGAAACACATCGTGGATGCGTGACAGGCTGGGTGGAAAAGCTAAATGGTAGGAAACTGGTCCTATCCTCTCTAATATCTCAAAAGGTCCAACAAAGCGGGGTGCTAACTTAGAGCCCTTTCCAAAATGGATTGGACTCTTATGCAGGTGCACTCTTAGGAAGACCCTATCTCCAACCATATACTCACGATCAGCCCTCTTCACATCTACATACTTCTTCTATGGATCCTAAGCCTCTCTAAGACATTGTCTAATCAAGATCACCTACTACTCCATATCCTTGACCAACTAAGGTCCAATAGATACTCTATCCTTGATCCTATCCCATCTCAGTGGTGTCCTGCATGGTCTATCGTACAAGGCCTGATATGGCAGCATACCAATAGAAGAATGATGCCCATTATTATAGGAAAACTCAACCAGATGTAGGTATTCCTCCCACTTGACCTGATGGTCTATCACATACATGTGTAACATATCCTCTAACACCTGGTTAACCCTCTCTGTCTGACCATCTGTCTAAGGGTGATATGTTGTACTAAAATTGGGCCTAGTGCCTAACGCTGCCTACACCTCTCTCCAAAAAGCTGATGTGAACAATGAGTCTCTATCAGAGATGATCTTATGCTGAATGCCATGAAGTTTGACAATATCCTGCAAGAACTCCTGAGCTACATCTCATGATGTGAATTTAGTATGCACAGGTGAGAAGTGGGCAACCTTGGTCAACATGTCAATTGTCACCAAGATGGCATCATGGTAGCGAGAAGACATAGGGAGAGCAACAATGAAGTCCATAGATATAGTATCCCACTTCCACTCGACAATCTCATGTGGCTGTAGGAGCCCACCTGGATGACTGTGTTATGCCTTCACTCTCTAACACTCTAGGCATCTAGAAATTATGCTGGCAATTTGTAATCTCATGCTTGGCCAATGATACAACTGTCTCAGATCGGCATGCAACTTCTTAACTCCTGGATGAGCTACATAAGGTGCTCTGTAAGCCTCAAGCACAATAAAATCTTGCAAATCACTCATAGAAGGTACATAAATGCATCTCCTATGATGTAGGAGTCCATCAGACTCTAAAGAATACTTTGCAAATATCCCCTCAAGGGGCCTTTGAGAACAGAAAATTTGACAAACCTCTACATAGAATCCATCCTCTGGCAAGTGATGCAAAATGCACTCCCTCAAATCTTTTCTAGAAGTCATAGATGAGAGCTCATGCCACCTCCTACTCAAGGCATCTACAACTACATTATCTTTCCCCTTAATGTTATGAACATCAAAATCATACTCACACAAGAACTCCATCCATCTCCTCTACCTAGCATTAAGATTGGGTTGTGTAAAGATATACTGTAGGCTCTAGTGATCTAAATGAAGATCAAATTGGTGACCTAGAAGGAAGTGTCTCCATCTCACCAAGACATGAACTATTGTTGCAAGCTCTAGGTCATGAGTAAGATAATTAAGCTCATGAGTATTTAGCTTCATAGCCTCAAAGGCTATAGGATGACCATCCTACATAAGAACTACTCCTAAGCCATCCAAAGAAGCATCAGTGCACACAACAAAGTTTGTTGAAGGATCTGGCACTGCTAAAATTGGTGCACTAGTGAGGCTCTCTTGAGCTCCTAGAAAGCTCTCTCACACTTCTATGTCCATTCATACTTCTTCCCTTTTCTTTGAAGGGAAGTGATGGGATGAGCTATCCTAGAAAATCCTACTATGAAGCGTTTGTAATAACCTACTAAGCCCATAAAACTCCTGACCTCAATGACACTTGTGGGTGCTAGCCAATCTATAATGGCTCTAATCTTCGATGGATCTATAGAGATCCCATTTCTAGATATAACATGACCAAGATAATGCACCTTAGGTCTAAAGAAGGTACACTTTGACAAGCTTCCATATAACTAATTCTATCTCAAATGCTACAGAACCTATCTCAGATGCTCCTCATGCTCCTCCTCATTATGGGATTAAATCAAAATATCATCAAGGAACACTACCACAAACTTATCCAAGAATGTGTGAAATACTTCATTCATGAGGCTCATGAAGATAACTAGAGCATTCATGAGGCCAAATGGCACCACTATGAACTCATAGTGACCATACCTCATGCGAAAAGTAGTCTTGTGGATATCACTCTCCACAATCTACAATTGATGGTACCCTAAATTCCAATCTATCTTCAAGATTACTCGAGCACTCTGCAACTGATCAAACAAATCATCAATCTTGGGGAGTGGATATCGATTCTTAATTTTTACTTTATTCAACTATTGATAATCAATGCACAATATAAGTGATCCATCCTTCTTCTTCACAAAAATCATTGGTGCACCCCAAGGTGATACACTAGATTGGATATTCCCTTTGTCTAAGAGCTCTTCTAACTAAATCTTGAGCTCATTGAGCTCATGTGTGGTCATTTTGTAAGGTGCTCTGGATATGGTCTCAACTCCTGGCATAAGGTCTATATGAAAATCAATTGCCCTAGGTGGAGGCATACCAGGTAGCTCAGTAGGAAATACATCTGCAACTCTTGAAGAATGGGATAATCCTTGAGCGAAGGCTCCCCCTTTGAATCCTCCTCTCTATCACTAATGGTGATGGAAAATAACTGACATCCCTTCCACATGCACCACCTAAGCTGCATAGTGGAAATCATGCCAAGGGATATGAGTCTTTGTACTCCAAATATCACCATAGAAGTACCATGATCATCAATGTACTCAACCCTCTTTTGATGACAATCCATCTTGGCACTGTGGGCACATAGCCAATCCATGCCAAGAACTACATCATAAGAACCTAGAGGGGTAATGCGAAGATCAGACATCGTGATCAAGTCTCCAATCTGAATCTGACAACTGCGGACTAAGGAATTAATAGACACCCTAGCTCCTAAGGATAACTCGACCTCCCAACTGACGTCTTGTCTAACTACCACCAGCCCACAATGCTCCACTACATAGGGAGATATAAAGGAGTCTATGACTCATGAATCAAACAAGATAGAAACATTGATACCCTAAATCATACTTGTGGCCTCTATGACTGTGGCCTGGTGCTTAGCCTAGTGGTTATCAACCACTACAAATACTCTATAGAATCTACCCATATCTCCAATTGTGGGCTCTAAAGTAGCCGCTCTATGTCCACCAGCTGACTGTCCTTATGGGCACTCTCTTGCTATATGACCCATATTGTCGTAAGTGTAACATGGCCCTCAGGTCTGAATCTGTACTCCCTATGTCCTAGGCTATTATGACCCTCTGGTCCTATTGGAACCACTATATCCACCCCTAGAGGGCTACTGAGTCCTAGCTAATGTGTCTGAGGGGTTTGTGTCCTCTGATCCTATTTAGGGCCCTGAGACTGCCACTGTTTGGGCTTAGAGCCTTGATAACCCTGTGAATGCCTCTGTTTAGAATCCTACTAAGATCCCTACTATTGAGACTATTAACCCTTAAAGGATCCCACTGAATGGTTCTGTTTCCCCTTCCAAGAGGATCTATGATGTCCTCATGGTTGGGATGAGGGGTTTTGGTGTTGAGACCAATCCTGAGACTCATGTCTAGTATGGATATCCTCAACTACAAGTGTTGTCTCAACTGCATCTCTAAATGTGGTAGGAAAAGCTAGATGTAATGTCCCCTAAAGAGACATATTAAGTCCCTTAATGAACCGATGGATACGTAGTTTCTCATCCTTCATATAATCTATGTATGGAAGGAGCTCAAGAAACTGACTCTCATATAAGGCCATAGTGAGACCTCTCTATTGGAGATCATGGAACTCCTCTATCTGTCTTTCTCTGAAATGCTCAGAGAGATACCTCTCTTGAAATCAGGCTACAAAAGACTCCCAAGTGAGTGTGTCAATAGCCACTCCTCCAATGGACTCCTCCTACTACCACCAAGTGGAGGCTTTCTCCTATAGGAGGTGAACTGCAAGTCGTGCCTTTAGATTACTCCCATAAGGGTGCAATCCAAAGCATCACTGTAAACTCTGTAACTAGGCCTCTACTACTGACCATCAATGGATCCCAAAAACAAAGGTGGCTGGAGTCGTATTAACTCTTGGATCTCATCTTCAACATCTCTAGGGGGTCTCTCTCTACCTTTGATCCCATGCTCGGGTGGTACCTCTATCCGATGCACTGACTCACCCTCATGATCACCATGACCCTCAATAATCCTAGGTGGAGGACTCCTACTCCTCTCTCTATTAACTACTCTACCACCTCCTGGCATGTTTGCTTCCCTTTCAAAAACTTGCTACTATGGCTAAGGAACTATGGGTGGTAACCTCTACTGAATTACCCCAATCAAATTATGAAGGACATCCATGATATCCTAGTTAGGGTTCCAAGGTGGTGATGGTGGTGGTGGTGGTGGAGGCAGTGGTGGTCCTCCTCCCTATCCTGCACTAACATGTGCAACTCTATGACCCCTGCCTCATCGGCCAGCTCGTGTGACAACAAGCATCCTACACAATGGATTAAGTTAGGTGAGTTGAAACGTAATGGGTTTAAAGGTTCCAATGTTGAAACTTAGGCTCTGATACCAAATTTCATGCCCAAAATTTACCTAATAAAAATGCAACAAATTTTTTTTAAAGAAAGGTTCAGATGAGAGAGAATAACGTTCAAAGGTTAATTATACTTTGACAATAGTTAAGTCAGCCACAATCTAGGATCAAGTTTTGGAGAGCGATAAGCTAAAGAGTAACAATATGCCAATCTGGGTCTAGCGGATTAAAGTTCATCACTATTGTTGTAAGAGTTGGAGTTCAGATAGCAGAATCCTAGTGTATACAGTTTCCATAAAGACTTATGTTCATGACATATTCTAGGTACCTAGGACATTAGTCATCTAACCAATTGCTTAATATGTGTATGCATGCCTAGGTTACGACTTTCGAATAATGGTTGTTCCAATTAAAAGGTAATTTATCCTCCAATAGTGGTTCATGGAATATTTGCATTAGCGATTGAAATATTCAATTAGAAACCAACAATGAACCTAATCATGTTAACTAGAATCCAAATATTGTCTAAACATTGGAAGTTATAACATCATCTTCTAATACCTACTAATCACCTACTTATATGTTAGATTAATTAAGACATTGTTTCATTAATTCATAATCCTATTAACCAATAGTGGTTAATAATTTAACTTAAACCAAATGACCTATTATTAGCACTCTTATGTTAATCATTGAATTAAATGAGCTATCCAAAGTAACCAATCAATTTATTAATGATTAAGACTAAACACATTGATTCTTTAACTAATGACATGCACTATAAAATTAACCAATTGATTTATTAGTTAACCTATTACATTAGCACTAATTTTATTTATTATGAATTTATGTTTAAAAGCATAAACCAAAATAAGACTAATAAATTAACAAACCAAGTTTTAAAAGGACAACCTTTTATTCCTACAACTTGATTATTTATATAGATAAAACTAAACACATTAACCAAAATATCTTAATTGGAAGTAAATTAATTAATTTATCAATGAATTTAATCACAAAATACAATTTTTATTTAACAAATAAAATTAATAGCAAAAAGGACAAATCAATTCCTAAGAGTTAACCTACTAACCTATCCTATCTTATACACCTACTGTCCTACTATTCTAACCAATCATCAAAAGCTACAGTGGTGCACATATCCAAGAGGGGGAAGGAGGTGGAGTTGATAGACAAGATTTGGGGGTCCCACCAACACTATGAAACTAATCCCCAAGCATGAATTCACACAAGGACAAGGGCAGGAAACTTTATTTCAAAGGAGGTCATGAATTTAAGGGGGCCCACCATACTTGACAGCCCCTTCCCAAGGTCAAAACTCATGCAAGGCTTGGGAATAAGCTTTCTTTTCAAAGGGATATGTTTAGATTCTCATGTTAGTCTCCAAGTACACTTGGAGGAGAAGATAACTTGTCTTTGAAAATAAAATTTAATGCCAAGACAGTCCTTCACATCCTACGTATGGAGATGAGAGGTAAGGAAGGACACTTGCCAAAGACCAATTTAATAAATCTTGATAGAGCAAGGTTTAATTACATGTCATGTTAAAAATGAATATGGGTGAAAAGTGGCGCAGGGTATGAGTGTGGGGAAAAAGGTAAGTCAATGCATGGTGATAAGACAAGGTGGTCCCCACTTTGCAAGCAAGATTTCATAATATAAATTTAATACAAACTCTTCTTCCTAAGATCCTATGCCAAATATAAAGGTAAGGAAATTTATGCCAAGTTTTTATATTAAATAATATTATTGGTAAGGGCTATAATAATAGGGTGGGTCCTACTTGCATCCAAGTGGAGGATATGAGTTGTAAAGTTCTTTTATTAATTAAAGGTTTATTTTGTTTAATAACCACAGTGATTGACTAGGAATTAGTTACTAACAATTAGGTTATGTTAGGAGTCTAATTTATATTAATTCTAATTAGCAAGCATATTGGGAAGGGAAGGGAATATTTTCTATGGCAAGAGAACTATTTCCTTCCCATATAAAATCTAGAGAGCATTTTTTCTCTCTAAAAACTCGGAAGTGCTATTTCTATTGTTTTGCCATAGCTCCATTTTTTAATTTCTTTGCTTGTTATAAGAGATCTATTAGTAATAATTTGATAATTTAATTAGAGCATTGCATTAAGAAGTCTATGAATTGACTATAAGTGTTATGTGAATGTTACATTAGTATACAAATTTGTTTAATTTAACATTGTTACCATGCTTCATGTTAAGGGAGTATGAGGTTACAAAGTTGGTTTTCAAACTAAGGTGAGGATCCTATTTCAATAGAAGTTTGTTCAAGAAGACATTGATTGATTTTGAACTTGAATATCACAATCAAACATAAAAAAGATTACAAGGTTCATACATCAACAAGATTTTATATGCTATTGAAACTATCAAATTGCCTACCCTATCAACTTTGGAAATCATTTTGAAATGAAAAAATAACTTCACTATTACAAGAAGTAGAATACAATAAGCATGAAAGTAATGATTCATCATTTTCATTATGGTACTCTCTTCAAATACAAATACATATTCTTCATGAAGTAGAAGTCTTCACATTTTACAACAAGACAATACAAATTGGTAGTATTACTCAATGAGAGTTTAAAGGAGGATAACAAAACCTCTCTCCATTACAAATCACATACAACTTCACAATGGCCAAATGAAATGGAAATAACATTACAAATTTCAACCAAAAGATCGATCTCATTACAAGGGGATCCACATTACAACAATAAGGTTGTCATCACACAACCACACCAAAATGAAGAACTCTCCAAAGCTTTATACACAAGATCTTGACTTCAAACCTGGAAATCAAAGAATGGAACCATGGGAAGCTCACCTCCCATCCTAGGTCTCAAGGAGACTACCCCCAAGCTAGGAAAATCAATAACCAATGGGTGACAATCACACATTCACATAACATGAATACAACAACAAGAACAACCTCCCAAGGCTTGCACAAATAGATTCACTATGAACCCATAACAAGGGGTGAAGGTGGATTTCCATGAGAAGAGACTCTACACTATCATGGAATCCAACTAACCCCTTCCCCCATACATGACCACTTCTTCCCTATCCAAGGGTGAGTAATGTCATTACACCATTCACAAAATCTCTCATATTCAAAAACAAAGATAAAATATTAAGCAAGGATTCAAACCCAAAATTCCATTCCCATACATAATAAAAACAAAAATACATGAACATATGCAAGAGAATGAAGAACATACAAATCTACTTGCAACAAAAAAATAAAGGTCTTTCATTGCAATGGAGACCAACTTTCACAATGTGTTATGGCAAATGAATTTTGAGAAGAGCCCAATCCCTTATCCTTCCTTCAATCTAAAACCCTAATGTCTCTAAAAATAGAGAGTGGGTGAACACCCACTAACTTTACCAAGGGCCTCTTAAAAGACCTCCAACTTCTACCCACCCACTAACATTAATTCCAGAATTGACCCTAAAGTCCTTTGGCTTTTCCTTGTCCCCTATCATAAATGCCTGATTGGAAAGAAGTGTGGGGTTGGGTAAAGGTCAAGAATCAATCTCATTTTCGTAGCTTATGGAAAATGGGTCATAAAATGGGTCACCAGGGCCACTAGGGGGTTATGGATATGTTAAAAATTTTCCTAACCCATACCCCTATCACTTAGGTGCTTAAATTACCCTTAGGACCTCTTTTTGGTCTCTATAAGTGGCTAGAAGAAAAAATTGAATTTAAATAATCAAATTGGTGGGGTTTACAAGTATCTCCAACAAGGAAATTAATTAGGTTCCTAAAAGTCAATTAGGATTAGGTTTACATTGCCAACCTTAGTAGACATGTCATTACATAAACACATAACAAGTGTCAAGTGACACTATAAAATGACATAATACAACATTGACACGTCACTAATTACATAAAGAGACACCTAATACATACATACAATTTTATGGTTATGAATTAAGTCACTTAACGAGGTTCAAACCTCTTCATTAGGTTCAACCTTGGCTTTACAGTTTGCACAATGGTTGGTTGCTGATTCTCCAACTAATTCCATGGTTCTCTTACCTGCACACTAAACATCAAGCATCAGTAGTTCAAAGTGATAAAATTACATGAAATATACATATTCAATTCTTTATTTAACAACATAAATCAATATGCAAAATTTAATTCTAATTGCAATTTTTTATTCAATAATGTTTAAACATAATAATTCCGTAATCATCATGACATGTCATCCATGAGGTAATCAAATCTAAATATGATCCAATCTTCTCATAATTAACATAACTAAACATGCATAATAAAAATGATGACATACTCTAGGTTCTAATCCACATCACAATGTAATTCACATAATATAATAATCATCATCAAACATAGTATCTCATGTCCCTGTTAGGAAAATCAAAAAGTGTATCAAAATGTGAATGGTCAAAAGTGCTATGATGGGTCAAGGTGAGGTCTCACATTCTTGACATATACTGGTGCTTGGTTGACACTCACATCACCAGTCTTTCTTCTTCACTTGGTAAACAACATATTACCTTGTCAATGTGCCAACTAATCAAGTACTCATTGAAGTATCACATAACTCAACCTTTTCTTAGGTCTTCTTGTTATCTACTGTTTTCAAATCCTCTTCATCAATCAAAAGATATGGCACTCTCCTAGATAGTAACTATCTTACTAATTAAGGTTTGACATCAATGACAATATAAAAAATATTTCAATTGTAGTTTCTAATAATCGCCCTCTTTGGCATTGATGACAACACCACATGAACATGATATGATTCACCAAAAAATCCAAAATCTCAATGCAACAAATCTTCATTAATATCCTTAGCTTCATTCTAATTCACATCCAACACTTCCAAGTACTAGCTCCCTCTTGCATAAATTTAGCTCTCCATGTTCACTGAATCTCTTTCTTATTCCCATGCTATATATTTCTCTCTGAATCTCTCCCTCTTTGATAACAATGCCAAAGAAACTTGTATCTGTTACTTAGATCTTTACCATGTAGATTTTTTCATGTCAATTTTTTATGTTGTATACTCCCTGTGTCATCTTTCTTATGACTGATTATCATCTTTTCTTTACTTCTCACAACTCTAGGAAACTCCTAAAATGTGACCTCTTCTACATCAGTTTATCATATATTCTAATTAGCACATTTGATGCAGTGCTCCTATATTTTTCTAGGTAGCCTCAGTTAGGGGAATCACCCCTAATTTATCTCTAAGGTACTCATGAGCATATTTAGGTAATGCTTTTGTGAATATATCTGCTAATTGTTCTTTTGTATTCACATATTCCAATCTCACTTCTTTGTCTTGAACTAACTCTCTCAAGTAATGATACTTGATAGCAATATGCTTTGTCTTAGTGTGCATAATAGGATTCTTTGATATGTTAATATCACTTGTTATCATAGAAAATGACAACTGACTCGGTGATTTCATCCTTCATACCTTTTAACAATTTCTTGATCCACATTAAATTTGAACAATTCACTGTTGCTGCTACATAGTCAGCTCCTGTTGTAGATTGAGAAATTTGGTTATGTTTCTTTCTTGTCCAAGAGACTAATCTCTTTCTTAGAAAGAATGCACCACCACTTGTACTCTTTCTTTCATCAACATTTCTAGCCCAATCTACATCAGTGTAAAATTTCAATTCAAACTTGTCATTCTTCTTGTAATACAATCCATAATTCTTTGTTCCGTTTAGATACCTCAATATCCTTTTCACTACCATCATGTGACTCTCTTTAGGATTTACAAAAAATATTGCAACAATCCCAACTTCTAGGGTAATAACTGATCTACTATGGATAACATATTGTAGCATTCCAATCATGGATCTATACAAGGTTTGATTCACTTCAGTTGCATCATCAGTTTTAGATAACTTTTGTCCAATAGCCATAGGTGTACTTACTGGTCTAGAATCTTCCATAAAAAAAGTTTTCAGTATCTCCTTAACATATTTAAATTGAGTAATAAAGATACCTTTCCTCGCCTGATAAACTTGAAAACCAACAAAGAATTTGATCTCACCAAACATAGACATTTCGATTTCAGTTTGCATCTCATTTGAAAATTTTTGACATAGGGCATCTTGTCCTCCAAATATGATATCATCAACAAATATTTCAACTAAAAAAATCCCTTTACCTTTTTCAATCTTTATATATATATATATATATATATATATATATATATATATATATATATATATATATATATATATATATATATATATATATATATATATATATATATATATATATATATATATATATATATATATATTGTTAGAAATAGGAAATACTGAGAGGGGGGGGTGAATCAGTATTTCAAAAAAAATTTCTTTTGCCCACTTATGGATATAACAGATTACTTTAGTGCATACAAAGATTATCAAGCTGATTAACAAACATAGCAGTAAATAGAAAGAACTCATAACACATGATATGTTCTCAAGGAAACCCTGGCCAAGGGAAAACCCCGGTGGGGATGGTACCCACAAAGATCACTAATCAAAAGTATCCTGTTAGGGATATTGGACCTTGTTAGGAGTCAATTTACAATATATAGTAGATCTATCCTGGTTAAAGGACTTTAGGCCTTGTTACAAGCCTTAACCCTGTTAGGAGTTAGATTACAAAACCTGATCACTAGTTGAGCTCACTGCCAAAACAGGTGATACAAAATGTTTCTAACTATAATATGGTACTACTTACAAGTTCACATCAATAGCCTTTGCTGCTATCACAATATACAACTATCGCAAGTTATCTTTTCTTACTTTTTACACATCACATATATTATTCATTACATTTCAAGTATGCCTAATATATGAGTTATTAGAGCTAATAACTTTACATGGTCAGCTACCAAAATCTTTATCCAAGAGTAAACATCTAGGATGTCATCCCTTCATAATTTTAAGTCATTATTTTGACAAGAAAAAATAATCCCTTAACTCTTTCACTAATACTATCTCCAAAACTGTTCTGTCTACAAAAATTGTCTTCGGTAAACTTTGAATAACTTTGTCCATACTGCTCCAAACTTTATGTGCACTGAGATGGGGTATCCTCATACTCTGTAGAAGCTTCAGTTAACTACATAAACAAAAATATTTCTCCAGTGGACGTCACCAACTAAATATTCATCGGGTGCTCTGTCAGGATCACTGTATCCATACTTAGACAATTTCTTCCTTCAACTTACCATACTTGCATTCCAGATTCTGCGCTCTTAATAGAGATCATATGTTTCCATAATGACAACATCTATGCATCCACATTAGCCAAATTTCCAACAATCTCCCCCTTTGTCATTGGTGGCAACATATGGGAAAATTGGCTAAGTGTGCAAACAAAAACTTCAAAGTATTTACACAAAATTGTGGCCAAAAGTTATACAACACATATACAATATTTTACTCCATAGAATAGCTCCCCCTATGAGTATCCTTCCTTATAATATATTCAATTTTTTGCTATCTCTCCCCCTTTGACAACAATAACAAAGATAGGGTGTACAAAAATTTCAAAAAAACTTTATACCTTGTTATCAGCTATTGCAAAGCCGGTAGGCTTGCAACACAGTCACCAAACTCTAAATTTCATGATTCAAAATCTTTCTCCCATACCTTTTTGATGGATTTAGCAACATTGAGTAGAGTACTCAATCTGTATGCTGTTGTCTGACAAGCTTGCAGGGAATTGAAGCTAAACTTCTGAAAAGATGTCTTTGCTGAAAGACATTGCTCAATTTGGTCTTCAACAATTGAGGTCTTGATTGAGATGTGCTCTCTCAAGATGTTAATCCTGAGCATCTTTCTATTCTTCTCCTCTGCTAACATTCTAATTTCATCATTTAACTTCCTTATGTTCTTCTCTACAGAACTTATCTTGACATTTGGGCTTGACAAGGTGTTTGTTTCAGCTGTAATTGCATCTATCTTCTCTCTAATCTTCTTATTTTCTTCAGCTATTAGGATTTATGATTTTGTGCATTATATATACAAACTCTTTCCAATCTCAAAATGTTTTCTCAAATTCTTTATGCATACATCCAAACTACCAATATCATTTTGAATATTTACACTTAAATTTTGTTGCATTTCTGCTTCAAAGTCTTCCTGAACTTTTATTCTAGCAATATCCTTTAAGTTAGAAAATTTAGAGTCAAAAGAGTTTATTACTGTTTGAGCTTTTTCAAGTGGATCTGATTCAGATACCTTAGTGTTGATCACACTCTCAAGTTTCTCTATCAAAACTCTAACTTTGCCTTCAAGTTCCTTCACCTTCTTATTCTTTCCAATAATATTGTTAAGAGATGTGATGAACTCAAGCTGATCATCATCTTCAACTTCTTTTCCAAGGTCTTCAAAAATTGAACCAATTTGTCTCTTCTTACTGTTAGGTGCACTAGGGGTAGTGACCTCTGTCAAAATCTATTTACCTTTAACTGTCTGTACTGCTGGAACTGATTATGATACTGCTGGTGCTTCCATTGTCTCTGTATCCTTTTCTGATTCTATAATCTTCTCTTGCTCTTCTAAAGCCAAATTGTCAACAATGTTTCCTAGATCAAGAAATACTGCATCATCTGACTCTAGTGTCGCTTTGGTTCCTTCAATGTCCATTGATTCTTTGCCAATATTGATATGTGAAGAAGATGGAACTTCTTCAATACCAACTTCCTCTGTATGCAGTTCCTCTGATTACTTCTACTGAGGGTCTGATTCAACATGCTTTTCTACAACTATATCTGCAAGAACTTGCATTACTGCTTGCTCTGTCTCTTTCTGTACTTCCTCCTTTTTGTCTCCCATTATAAGGATTGTTCTTCTCTTAGTTCTCAATAAAGTTCTAAGAGACTTCAAGAATCTCTTCAAATGATCTTCATCCTTAACTTCACAGAACTATCTGATTACATGTTCTCTCATCTTTATGTCCTCTTCTTGTGCTCTTTGTTTTCTATTCACAAGTTTGTTATACAAATCTTCTGGGATCTTACCATGAATAGTGCTAAGTTTCTTATCTATCACAATCATATGTGTAATCATTGCATTTTCAAAATTCAATATGTCAAATGATCCATATCCATAGAGATCTTACTCAAGCTGCTAAGCTTTACTTGAATGTTCCTTCTCCGAGTAACTGTGCTCTGATACCAATTGTTAGAAATAGGAAATACTGAGAGGGGGGGTGAATCAGTATTTCACAAAATTTTTCTTTTGCCCACTTATGGATATAATAGATTACTTTAGTGCATACAAAGATTATCAAGCTAATTAACAAACATAACAGTAAATAGAAAGAACTCATAACACATGATATGTTCTTGAGGAAACCCTGGCCAAGGGAAAACCCCGGTGGGGATGGTACCCACAAAGATCACTAATCAAAAGTATCCTATTAGGGATATTGGACCCTGTTAGGAGTCAATTTACAATATATAGTAGATATATCCTAGTTAAAGGACTTTAGGCCTTGTTAGAAGCCTTAACCCTATTAGGAGTTAGATTACAAAACCTGATCACCAGTTGAGCTCACTGCCCAAACAGGTAATACAAAATGTTTCTAACTATAATATGGTACTTCTTACAACTTCACATCAATAGCCTTTGCTACTATCACAATATACAACTATCACAAGTTATCTTTTCTTCCTTTTTACACATCACATATATTATTCATTACATTTCAAGTATGCCTAATAGATGAGTTATTAGAGCTAATAACTTTACATGGTCGGCTACCAAAATATTTATCCAAGAGTAAACATCTAGGATGTCATCCCTTCATAATGTTAAGTCATTATTTTGACAAGCAAAAATAATCCCTTAACTCTTTCGCTAATACTGTCTCCAAAACTGTTATGTCTGCAAAAACTGTCTTTGGTAAACTTTGAATAACTTTGTTCGTACTACTCCAAACTTTATGCGCACTAAGATGGAATATCCTCATACTCTATAGAAGCTTTAGTTAACTGTGCAAACAAAAATATTGCTCCAGTGGATGTCACCAACTAAATCTTCATCGGGTGCTCTATCAGGATCACTGTATCCATACTTAGACAATTTCTTCCTTCAACTTACCATACTTGCATTCCAGATTCTGCACTCTTAATAGAGATCATATGTTTCCATAATGACAACATCTATGCATCCACATTAGCCAAATTTCCAACAATATCAATATATATATATATATATATATATATATATATATATATATATATATTGTTGTTGTTGTTGTCATTTACCCTTACAAATCCAATCTTTATCAGATAGTTATGCAGCATCTCATACTATGCTCTGGGGGCTTGTTTCAATCCAATATACAGTTCCTTGTGTAGCTTGCTAACCATATTCTTCTTTCTAGGGTCAACAAATCCTTCTGGTTGTTCAATGTATATTTCTTCTTCCAATATCCTATTCAGAAATGAAGATTTTGATGAACTACAACTAATTTAGAATCTAATTGAAGATCTATGAGTTAAGATCACTGAGCTGATTGATTAGATATGTAAGATGATTAAATCAGTATTATGTTGTCATTGATGTCAACTAGTTTGACATCACTTATCTTGTAAGTTACTATACCTAAACATCTGTAGAAAAGGAGTGAAAAAGATGAAGAACATATATATCTACATGAGGAAGATGGATTTGATAGATGAGGATAAGGAATACATTGGGTAACTTGTTGATGAGTCTATGACCTTATGATATTGACTTGATTATTTTGCATTCATCTATGATGAGGAAAAGAGCCAAAAGACACAAGGCAGTGTTGTCAGTTAATGAAGCATTTTAGTATACACTGATGAAGTGTAGTGTATATTGAACATAGTATAAATTGAGCTTGTTTTCACCAACACATTTCTTTGTTAACTGAATAAAACAATGGAACTAAATTATTAGTTTAGCCAATAAGGATTGATGAGCTGGAAAGTGTATGAATTCAAGGTTGGAGATAAAGTTTGTTGCAAAGATCGATGGCTAACAAAATTTGAGAAAGATCTAAAGGATGAAAATTAAACATTTTATTGACACATCAGTCAAGGAAGGTTAAAGAGAAAAAATCAACAAAGGTGATTAAGCAGTAAAATCTAATGGAGGAGAAGAAAACGGTTTACTTTTCTATTTAAGAGACTAGAGTTTCATAATGAAAAAGATGTCGTAAGAAGGAGACTATAGAATTATCATGTGAACAAGTTTTCATGCATGCCTGATCAAAGTGGTTAAGGAGAACTGAATTGTAGAATTTACTGAGTGTCAAGAAGCTATTACTGAGCGACAATAAGTTACTGAATATTGATTGGAATAGAATTGTTATAATGATCAAAGGATTTGAATGAGCTTAACATTGATTGGTACATCTGCAATTGAAGTTGTATTAAGGAAGATCACCTACTATTACATTTCAACCATTGTATATAGTCAAATCTCTTAACTAAGTGGACTAAGAAAGTCTTTTATGTATCATTCATAGAATGAACATTGTTATCCTGTCAACCCCATAGTGAATGCTAGTTGAACAATAATGGTTGGTCTAAAATCCTCTAACAAGGTCACACGTAACAGTGTGTTTGTAACCTTTAACAAGGTTGGGTCTTCACCGACCTCACTTTAGAAGAGTGAACAATTTTTGGGTTGCCGGTCCCAGGTGGTTTTTCCCTTCACAGGGTTTTGACATTCAATCGCTTATGTTATGTGTTGATTGTGATATTTGTTTGATGCCATAATTTCATGTTGCATATTGGATTTGATCACTAATCACTATATGTTAATGACTAGTAATCGGTAAGAGCACAGACAGTATAGTATTTTAAGTTACTGAGTAGCATAATTTTAAGTAATTTGTTTTTGGATTATACATTTTGACTTGGGACAATGGATAACTAATTCACCCCCCTCTCATTTATTCTAACAATTGGTATCAGAGCATTGGTTGCTCAGAACAAAGTTTTAAGGACTTTATCGCAAAGATCTCAAAGTGTATAATAGGTAAGTGCCAAAGCTGAACAAAGATAACTTCACAATATGGCAAAGCCAAATGAAGTTGCACATATCTGGAATTGGGAATTCTACATTAAATCTGATGGAGAATGGCTACATTGAACTAACCATTGGTCCCTTGAACCTTGATCAACTAAGAGACAGACATGAACACAATGTTACTATGATGGAGATTGTTGCTGCATGTACCGATGCTGAATTTGAAGATATTAAAAGTTGCACTACTGCAAAAGGTATGTGGGATAAACTTTGTCAAGTTTATAGTGGTGATGTAAATGTCAAAAGAGCCAGATCTGAAAGCTTAAGGGGTAGATTCAATGATATGAAGATGAAGGAAGGTGAAAATATTTTGCAGTACACAAATAGACTAAAAGAGGTAGTACATGCCATTAGAGCATCTGATGGTGTTATTAGTGAAGAGATAGTGGTAAGCAAAGTCCTTAAAACCTTATTGCTAGTTTATGCAATCAGAATATCTACAATTCATGAAACAAGGTCTACATTTGGTAACATCCTTACTCTTGACAATCTGATTGGTAAACTTATAACCTTTGATCTAAATAACTTTGACAATAGTGTTGTTCCATCTATTGAATCTGCTTTTATGACTTCTCTAAAGATTGGTAAGTCTAGTAGCAAGAATAATAAGAATGATAGTGATAGCAATACTTATGATGAGCTTGATGAACTTGAAGCTCTTATGGCCAGAAGGTTGCCTAAAGGTAAAGGGAGATATACAGGAAAACTATCTTTAGCATGCTTTAATTGTAAAGAGGTTGGTCGTATTTCTACTAGATGTCCACATAAGAAAGATGATGAAAGAACCAAAGACCAATCTGAAGGAAGCTATGGGAGAAGAAACAACAAGAGCTATCGACACAACAATAGAGACAGTCGAGACAATAATGACAAAGGTAAAAAGGTATGTTACATAGCTAAAGAAAATGAATTTGAATCTCACTCTAATGATGATGTAGAAGTTGTATTCATTGCTATGAAAGATGATTTTGAAGAAGAAGAAAAACATGTAGAAATAGTACTGATCTCTAAAGTTAACAAAAAAGATACATGGATCATAGACAGTGGTTGTACACATCACATGACTGGTGATGAAGAGAAATTTGATCATCTTGAAGAATAAAATGGAGGATCTATTAAGATGGGTAATGATACACCTTGTATGGTAAGAGGTAAAGGATCTCTGATGATAAATGATAGAATAAAATATGATAATGTTTATTGGGTAGATGGACTAAACTATAATTTGCTAAGTGTAGCATAGCTAAACAATTTAGGTCACCGAGTTTCTTTTGAGAGATGATGGAAGAAGACTAGTTGGCACTGGAGCACAAACAAAAGGTAATCTATTTTATCTTGATAATGATGAGTCTTCTTGCTTGATGATGAAAAATGAAGATGCTTGGTTGTGGCATAAAAGGCTATGCCATGTGAATTTTGATAACATGATTAAGATCAGAAAAAGAAAAAGAGTTAGAGGTCTGCCTAACTTATCAAAACCTGATCATGTTATGTGTCATTAATGTCAAAAAGGTAAAATGACCAAATCTAGTTTGAAAAGAAAAAATTATTCAACAAAGAAGATACTTGAGTTGGTTCATACCGACCTATGTGATCCTATGAGAACTCAGAGTTATTATAGTGATAGATACTTTATTCTTTTTGTTGATGACTATACTAGATTGATGCCTGTCATGTTCTTAAAAGAAAAATTTGAAGCATTTAAGATGTTCAAGTGGTATAAAGAAAAAGTAGAAAAAGAGACTGGTAAAGAATTGAAATGCCTAAGATCCAATAAAGGAGGTGAATTCATCTCTAATGAATTTACTAATTTCTGTAATGAGCATGGTATTAAAAGATAGGTCTCTACACTGAGGACACCTCAATAGAATGGCATTGCTGAAAGGAAGAATAGGTCAAGAGTTGATTGTACAAGGACATTAATGTTGCAAAAGAATGTTGCTCAGACATACTAGAGAGAAGCTATCAGTATAGTTGTTTATGTTCTGAACCAAGTACAACTGAAGAATGACACTAACAAGACACCCTATGAGTTATTGTTTGGACACAAACCCATTGTAAGTTATTTCAGGATTTTTGGAAGTAAATGTTTTATTCTGAAAGATGAAAGAAATGGGAAGTTTGACTCAAAAGGTGATGAAGGGATATTTCTAGGATATTCCAGTAAAAGCAAAGCATATAAGTGTATGAATAAAGTTGCTAATAAAATGATTGAAAGTACTAATGTTCAAGTTGATGAGTTTGATGATAAGAATGTAGAGGAAAGCAGAGAGAAACCAAAAGACTATGGTAGATTCACTTACATTGAGCAACGTAAGTATCTACCAAAGCCATAAACTATGACAACCGGTCAGTAGGAAAACAATACTGAGGAACAGGAAAGAGAAACCGAAAAGCAGGATGGACCTACCGAGCAAGCAAATGAACCTGCCCAAGATGAAAAAGAAAGAAGAGATTGAGTACTCACAAGATTTTTTAGGAGACATCATCCTGAGACAAATTATTAGAGACAGACAAGCTAGCATGCAAACAAGGAGTAAGACAAGACAAGGTACATGTCTAGTTTCTGAATATGAACCGAAGAATGTAAAAGTTGCATTATAAAATGATGAATGGGTTAATGCAATGAAAGAGGAAATAGAA
This sequence comes from Chamaecyparis obtusa, assembly GCA_027943335.1. NCBI lineage: Eukaryota > Viridiplantae > Streptophyta > Pinopsida > Cupressales > Cupressaceae > Chamaecyparis > Chamaecyparis obtusa. The sequence continues at coordinate 1,371,004 of BSBK01005513.1, read as the reverse complement.
TAGATAGAGAAGAACAAAACCTAGAGTTTAGTACCCAAACCTAAGGATAAGAATGTTATCGGTACTAAGTGGATATTCAGGAACAAACTGAATGAAAATGGAGAGGTAACAAGAAATAAAGCTAGATTAGTATACAAGGGATATGCACAAGAGGAAGGAATTGATTATGGTGAAACATTTTCACCTATTGCTAGATTAGAAGGAGTTAGAGTGTTACTTGCATATGCTGCAAATAAGAAATTCAAAGTTTATCAAATGGATGTTAAGTCAACATTTTTGAATGGAATACTTGAAGAAGAGGTCTACATAGAACAACCAAAAGGGTTCATTGATCCACACAACAAAGACATGGTATGTACATTACATAAATCTTTATATGGTTTGAAGCAAGCACCAAGAGCCTAGTATGAAAGGCTACATACTTATTTGTTAAGTATTGGATTTGTTAGAACTAGTGAGAACAACAATTTGTATATAAAAGGAGATACTGATGATACTATTCTTATTGATGAAATATTTGTGGATGATATTATTTTTTGAGGTCAAGATCACATATGTAAAGCCTTTTCTGATGAGATGAGAAAAGAGTTTGAAATGTCTATGTTTGGAGAGATTAAGTTCTTTCTAGGCTTACAAGTGATTTAGCAAAGTGATAGGATATTCATCACACAATCCAAATATATAATGGAAGTATTGAAGACATTTGGCATGGAAGATGCTAAACCTGTGGGAACACTGATGGCTACTGGATGTAAACTAACTAAGGAAAATGAAACTATAGAGGTAAACCAAACATTGTACTAATCTATGATTGGTAAATTAATGTATGTAGTTCATAGTAGACTAGACATAGCACATGTTGTGGGAATTGTTGCTAGATTTTCTACAAACCCTAGAGAATCACACATGGTTTCTATGAAAAGAATATTAAGATAATTTAAAAAGACTAAAGACTATGGATTATGGTATCCTAAGGAAGGAAAATTTGAACTGAAGGTCTATACCAACACTAATTGGGATGGAAATGTGGATGACAGAAATGGTACCATTGGAGGAGCATTTTTCTTTGGTGAAAGACTTGTTACATGGACAAGTAAGAAGTAGGCTTGCATTTCTTAGTCTACAGTTGAAGCAGAGTATGTTGCTACTGCTACAAATTTTTCAAACATTGCATATATTAAGCAAGTGTTGGAAGGTATGAATGAGGTAATCACTGAGCTGGTGATTATATATTATGACAACACTAGTACCATTAATATTTCAAAGAATCTAGTGATGCACTCTAAGACAAAGCATATATCTATTAAGTATCACTACTTAAGAGAACAAGTATAGGAGAAGCAAGTGAAGCTAGAATTTTTTACATCTAAAGAACTTACAGAGATATTTACAAAGCCTCTACCAAAAGATACATTTGAATACTTAAGGACTAGACTTGGGGTTCGTTCCCTGTCTATCATTCACTAATGTGATCTAGATGTTGCATCTACCTAATCTTATTAGAAGATCATTCATGTTGATGCAACATAGTTCACACTTTGGATCATGTCTAAGGTTGTGAAAAGTTTGAAGAACTAGAACAGATTGGCATAACAGTATACAAAGGTATAGAGAATGCACCAAACAATAGAGAGTTACATGGCTACTAAAGAGTAGTGTGTTTATTTGTTTCTTTGGCATTATTATCAAAGGGAGAGATAAACAATATGAAACAATATGCACTGATGGTAACAATAAAAAATCTATCTAAGGGAGAGATAATCTGGAAGAAAGAGAGAATAGTGAAGATCAGTTACTAGAAGAGGGAATCTGAGAGCTAAAAAGATCACATCTGTAAAAATTAGTCTACACTTGCAAATGATTTTATGTAACGTAGTGATTAAACATATTAACCTAGGGAGAGCTTGTACCAAGTTACAACATTTGTGGATAGAGTTGTAGAATACATGTTTGGTATGTGTATGGTATATTTCATATTACTTGAGTTGCCATCAATGCCAAAGGGAGAGATTGATGAACTACAACTGATTTAAAACCTAATTGAAGATCCATAATTTAAGATAACTGAGCTGATTGATTAGATATGTAAGATGATTAAATCAGTATTATGTTGTCATTGATGTCAACTAGTTTGACAACACTTATCTTGTAATTTACTGTACCTAAACATCTGTAGAAAAGGAGTGAAAGAGATGAAGAATAGATATATCTACATGAGGAAGATGGATTTGATAGATGAGGATAAGGAATACATTGGGTAGCTTGTTGATGAGTCTATGACCTTATGATATTGACTTGATTATGTTACATTCATCTATGATGATGAAAAGAGCCAAAAGACACAAGGCAGTGTTGTCAGTTAGTGAAGCATTTCAGTATACACCGACAAAGTATAGTGTATATTGAGCACAATATAAATTGAGCTTGTGTTCACCGACACATTTCTTTGTTAACCGAACAGAACAAAGGAACTAAATGATTAGTTTAGCTGATAAGGATTGATGAGCTGGAAAGTGTATGAATTCGAGGTTGGCAATAAAGTTTGTTGCAAAGATTGACGGCTAACAAAATTAGAGAAAGATATAAAGGATGAAAATAAAACATGTTATTGACACATCATCTGATGAAGGTTAAAGAACCAAAATCAACGAAGGTGATTAAGCAGCAAAATCTAATGGAGGAGAAGAAAATAGTTTACTTGTCTATTTAAGAGACTAGAGTTTCATAATGAAAAAGATGCCAGAAGAAGGAGACTACATAATTATCACGTGAACAAGTTTTCATGCATGCTTGATCAAACTGGTTAAGGAGAACCAAACTACAAACTTTATCGAGCATTAGGAAGCTATTACCGAGGGACAATAAGTTACTGAATATTGATTGGAACAGAATTGTTATAATGATCAGAGGATTTGAATGATCTTAACATTGATCTATACATCTACAATTGAAGTTGTATTAAGGTAGATCACCTACTGTTACATTTTAACCATTGTATACAATCAAATATCTTAACCGAGTGGACTAGGAAAGTCTTTTATGTATCATTCATAGAATGAACATTGTTATCCTATCAACCCCATAGTGAATGTTGGTTGGATGATAATGGTTGGTCTAAAATCCTCTAACAAGATCACACCTAATAGTGTGTTTGTAACCTTTAACAGGGTTGGGTCTTCACCGACCTCACTTCAGAAGTGTGAACAATTTTTGGGTTGCCGGTCCCAGATGGTTTTTCCCTTCACAGGGTTTTCGTGTTAAATATCTTGTGTTATGTGTTGATTGTGATATTTGTTTGATGTCATACTTACATGTTGCATATTGGATTTGATCGGTAATCACTATATGTTAATGACTAGTAATCGGTAAAATCACAAACAATATAGTATTTTCAGTTACCGAGTAGAAAAAGTTTAAGTAATTTGTTTTTGGATTATACATTTTGACTTGGGATAGTGGATAACTAATTCACCCCCCTCTCAATTATTCTAATAGATTTGACATCCATTTGATATACTTTGAATCCTTTATAAGATGCATATGCAAGTAGAGTCCCCACTCCTTCCAATCTTGCAACTGGGAAAAATGTCTCCCCATAATCAATAACTTCCTCTTGTGCATACCCCTTACATGCCAATCTAGATTTGTTTATAGTGACTTATCCATGTTCATTGAGCTTATTTCTGAATACCCATTTTTTTCCAATTACATTCTGTTAAAAATGATAAAGAATAAATAGGAAATTGTTTAATCCAAGACCAAGGAGTTAGGAAACAATACCATGAATTTGCACAATAACTAGGAGCATACACAAACAAGGTAAAGAGGAGACAAAAATTTGGAAGGGGAAAGCTAAGAAAACCCCTTGTGAATTATGAATGAGGCATGAAAAGCCTAAAGAGAGAGAGAGAAAATGAGCACTTAGCTCAATACAATATGATAGAACTATGAAAGAGAGAAATTGAGAGAGTTGTGAGAAAAGCTTGATGAGTGTGTGGAGAAATATCTCTATATGTAGAGATAAGTGAAGGAGTTCAAAAAGTAACTCCCATGTGCATGTAAGCCACATTCATAAGTGTGTGAGCCACTTGTTCTATTTCCTCTTAAGGAGGAATCTAGGAATAAAAGGAAATTACAAATAAATATTATGTCCTCACACATGGAAAAGAGGACAAGTGTTCATGTAGGGATTCTATAGGAATCTCCTACTTACATAATAAATAAACTAAACTAAACTACCTTGGTTTATAATATATTCACCAAGGAAAGATTATACTTCTAACATCCCCCTTTAATCTTTACTTGGGGAAATGAGCTTGATGGGTATGAGACCCAAATTATTACAGTAATCTACAACATGTTCATGGTTGTGAGGCACTTTCTTTGGTAAAACTGAACTTCTTATGTAGCATGGTGAGTGAGCAAAATCTGAATGCTTTAAAGATGGGGATTCACATTGTTGTTGGTCCAAGTTGTCAAAAGGAGTGTCTTCATAATCTGCATCATTATAACCTAAATCTAGAAAACAAGTACTTCTAGTGGATTGCCCACCTAGATTTGAATTAGTAAATGTATAATCTGGATAATAACTTTTAGAATTTAATAGAAATTTTGCATCATTATCAGAATCAGAATCAAAGGTATTATAACAAGAATTTGAGTCAAAGGTATCAAAACTAGAATTTGAATCAAAGGAATGAAAATGAGAATTTGAATGATAAACAGCATTTGAATTATAACCAGAATTTGAATGATAACCAAAATTTAAATTAAAAGCAGAATTAGAATCTTCTTTCATAGTAGGATCATCATAATTCATGTTAGGATCAAAAACATAACTTGAATCATCATCAAAAGGGTCATTTGAATCATCAAAATTATAAGCAATATTTGCAACATCAAAAATATAATTTGAAACAATAGAATCATCTTTCATAATATTATCAACATTTTTCTTAGAATCAAAAGTAGAATTTAAATCTTCAAAATCAGAATAATAGAAATCATTATCAAAAGCATGTATGTCAGTTCTAGCATCATCTTTAGGATTAGAATCAAAACTACTTTGAATATCATCATTTGCATTAGTTTCATCAAAATTTTCAAAAAGATTAGGATGCATATTTTCTACACAAACAGTAGGATTAGGAAAAGGAATAATGGATAGGTCATGAGAAGCAGTTTTATGCAAGGAAGGTAAGGTCACATCTAGAAAAGTGGATATAATGTCATTTTCTTGATCAAGTATTTCATCAAAGGATACATAGGGAGCATTATGTAATTTACCATTTGGAACAGACACATGTCTAAAACCTTCAACTTTGCAACTGTCATTATTAGCCAATTGAATTGGAATGTTAGATGTATTAGGTTCAATAAAATCAAAGACAGCATTATTAGATGTAACATGTTGAGATGCATTATGCTCAATAATCCATTTAGGTGCTTTAAAACAGGTAGTAAAAGCAGAACGAGATTGATTTCCATTAGAGTAATTTTGAGAATTTGCTTGATCATTTTTCTGTTTCTTAAAACAATTATGAATTAAATGACCATTTTTACCACAATAAGTGCAATAAGGCCACATTCATAAGTGTGTGAGCCACTTGTGCTATTTCCTCTTAAGGAGGAATCTAGGAATAAAAGGAAATTACAAATAAATATTATGTCCTCACACATGGAAAAGAGGACAAGTGTTCATGTAGGGATTCTATAGGAATCTCCTACTTACATAATAAATAAACTAAACTAAACTACCTTGGTTTATAATATATTCACCAAGGAAAGATTATACTTCTAACACATTCTTGTCTTCTGCTCTCAGCACTAGAGTCCAGGTTTTTTTATTTTCTATCTTCTCTATTTCTTCATTTATGGCTTGAATCCTGTCTTCATTATCTAAAGCATATTTCACTATTTTAGGATCAAACTCACATAGTAAGGATGTATGATCTTTTAACTTACTTCTTGTCATGACTCCAAACTCCTTATCTCCAATTATTTGTTTAGGCTTATGATGTCTTCTTACATACTATGTCGATGTAGGTTCATATTTCCTTTCTCCATGATCTTGATCTTCAAGTTCATCTTGTAAATTATGTGCCTCTTCTTTTGATTACTTGGAAGCATCATCCTGATGCTCGATAATGTCCTCCTGATGCTCGATAATATCTTGTTGTGTCTTGGTAGTCTAATAGTTCCTCGACATCTGGTTTAGGTGCACTACTAGCCTCTCCTTCTTCCATGTATACAAAAGATCTATAATCTTCAGGCTCTTTCTTGCACTCTAATTTATTCTCTTCTTCATATTCATTAATTCTAACATTTGAACTTTCCACAATTTTGTTAGTGTTAGAATTCAAACACTTGTAAGCTTTTCTCTTAGTGGAATATCCTAGGAATATGCCTTCATCACTTTTAGCATCAAGTTTTATATTTTTATTGTCTTCCAATATATAACATTTACTCCCAAAGACTCTAAAATATTTCACATTAGGTGCATATCCATGCCATAACTTAAAAGGTGTAGCATTTGTACCTTTCTTGATTTGTACTCGGTTCAAGGTATAAATAGTTGTACTTGTACAACTTCTCTCCAGTCTTTTTGTGCAACATTATTTTCAATCATCAGTGTTCTGGCACAATTCATAATTGATTTGTTTCTTCTTTCTTCTATACAATTATGTGGTGGTGTCCTAGGTGCAGACATCTATCTCTTTATTCCTCTATCATTGCAGAACATATTGAACTCTTTTGATATAACCTCTCATCCTCTGTCAGATCTCAAAAATTTCAAGCTTTTACTAGTTTCTTTTTCAACTTTTCTAAATACCACTTAAACAATTGAAATGCATTAGATTTCTCTTTTAAAAACATTACAGTCATCATTCTAAAATAGTCATCAACAAATAGAATGAAATATTTATCACCACAATAAATTTTTACACCCATAGGTCCACAAAGGTCAGTATGAACCAATTCCAGAATATTGTCAGAAGTATATGTCTCTCTTAAAACTAGACTTTGTCATTTTTCCTAATTAACACTATTTACACATCACATTATCAGGTTTCTTCAATCTTGGCAAACCTATAACTTTCTTCAGCTTATAATAGTTACCAAGTTGTCAAATTTTACATTACACAACCTCTTATGCCATAACCATATATCATCAAATTGTGCAAAAAAACATGTTTCTTCATATAGGTCTAGATAAAACAAGTTACCTCTTGTATGTTCTCCACTTCCAAATAGTTTACTAGTGGCATCAAATATTGTAGCCTTTCTATGATGAAATTCAACTCAATAACCAATACTTTTCAACTGTGCCACACTCAACAAATTATAGTTAAGACCTTCAACCCAATAAGTATTATCACATCTAATCTTATCAGTCAATCTTATTGATCCTTTTCCTTTCACAAGACATGGTGCATCATTACCAAGATTAACACTTCTACCTTTGTAATGATTAAGGATTTCAAACTTACTTTTATCACCAGTCATGTGATGTTAACAACCAGTATCAATAATCCATTTAGCACCTTTACTAACACATGGAATAAGTGCAATTTTCTCATCTTCATCATAGTCATCTTTCATGGTGACATAAACAACTTCGATATCACATTCATCAGATTCACTAGTTTCACTTTCAGTTTCCTATTTAGTAATATAGCAAGATTTCTTACCTTTGTCTTTATAGTCTCTATACCTTCGATGATCTCTGTCATTTCTCTTATCTTTGTACTTGTTTTCCCTTTCCTAAATTTTTCAATCCTATCAAAGCATCTTGTTGTAATATATGGCCAACTTTGTTACATGAAAAACAAATAATAGGAAGTACCCTTATATTTATCTTTTCCTCTCTTTATTCTTATAGCCATAAGTGCCTCAAGATCATCTAGGTCATCATTATAAGTGTCACTATCATTGTTGATGTTGTGGTCACTGCTATCACACCTTTCTTTTCCTATGAAAAACTATTTGAGACTTGAATGCAGATTCAATATTATGAACAATGAAATTATCATAATTAGATGGCTCAAAATCAGTAAGCTTTCCAACAAGACTTTCCAAAGTTAGGACATTACCAGGGTTACATCTTAATTCTTGTGTTGCAAAACTTATGATAGCATAGATAGCAAGCAAGGTTATCAATAGTTTACTGATAATAGTCTCATCATCAATGTTTCCATTGGCTCTCCTAATAGCATTTACTACCTCCTTAATTCTTCCACAATATTGAGAAATATTTTCACTATCTTGCATTTTCATTTCATCAAACTTGCCTCTCAAGATTTCAGATTTGGCTCTTAGTAAATTTGTGTCCCCACCATAGATAGCTCTTAGTGTGTCCCACATTTGATTTGTATTAGTACGGTCTTTGATGTTCTCAAATCTAGGATAGCTTAGGGCAGATGCAATCTCCAACATTGCTTGATTGTGTTCTTGTTTTGCTATCATCTCCTCAGTAGTCAAAGGTTTAACATGTATTACATACTCATTTTTCACATAGTATTTTGTTGAATCACCAATACTAGCTAGATGCAATTTCATCAAACTCTACCATGCATGGAAGTTCTCCTTGTTCAACTTTGGTACCTCCTTTTTGTACATCTTGATCATTAGCTTCAAGTACCTTTAAATTTGTTCTCTACAAGAACCAACTACTCTAATACCAATTGTTAGAATGATTTTAAAATAACTGAGAGGGGGGTGAATCAATTATTCTCAGATCTAGATGTACCAATTAAACTTTGTAGCTCTTCAACAATCTTAGATCTAATAATCTTTCAACTTGGTCTCTATAGGATATACCAATAACATAAAACTTACAGTCCACTATCTTAAAGTAATTAACTTGCAGAATACAAAACTTTCACCATCATTCACATCAAACAACATTCACACATGTATAACACTAGGATTTATAGTGGAAACTCAATTTGAGAAAAACCACTTGTAACATGTGATTGATTTTCACTTTTCTAAAGTGAGCTTTGTGAGAAGCCAACCCAATTAAAGGTTTACAATAAACACAATTAGGTGTGACCTGGTTAAAGGATTTAATCTCCTTGTTAAGAGTGGCCTTGTTAGAGGGCTTAAGAACATTCCATCAAATTGTCACCTTGATTAAAGGATTTATAAAATTACTATTAGGTCAACCTTGATTAAAGGATTTAGATTGATACAATGGTTAGAAAGGAATGGTATGTTCTGATCTAAAAATATACAACTCACTTTGTAAATATAGATCCACTTTGTACATATACTAGTTTACTAACTGACTTTCATTTCTATCTCCATATCTGATATGCTCTGAATCCTTTTCAAGAAATCACCATAACTCTGTTCAACTCTTCATAGCTTCACCTTAAGCCTTCTTCTTAGACTCATCAATCAAAAACATCAATGATGCAGGCGCATCTTGGGTCTTGAAGCAATCTTGCATCACCAAAGATATTTCATGTTTTTTGTACCTGTCTATTATTTTTCTTATCATCGATGTTGCATCTATTTTCCTACCTTGCAAAGTTAATTCAGTGATGAGGGCCTAATATTGAGCATTCTCCTAAGGGCGCATGTCCTAATTCATTTGGATCTAGAAGTTATCATAATTTTCCTCAGGCATCAATTTTCTTCTAGTTTTGTTATTTCTTGCTTTAGTTTTGGTTTCTTCTCTTAAGTGGACCTATATTGTAATTAAATGCCTGACTGGCTAACTTGTGGCTTTGCTGGCTATATATTTGGAGCTTACATTGTTGTATAGGGAAGCAGTGAGTAAGTAAGAGGAGTACTGAGTGTTTCTAGATGATAGTAGCATGAGTACATGAATTAATATGCAAGATGTGATTATGATTTCACTTATTCATTGTATAAGGCTGAAAACCAAAAGGCCTCACAGCTGGGCATATTGATGATTTTATAATAATTACACAATTATGGTTTTCTCATATCCATTATGTTCTCACTGATTTCATGTGGTTTTCATATTGCTTCTATGTGTAACTCTTCTCCAGGCATGTTTATGGGTTTAAGTAGTCTCAATTAACCCTGATTCTTCCTTTACCTTCCCTACCCTTTGTGTCAAGTGGTATCAAAGCGAAGTTATTTCTTTTGGATTGAATTGTGGAGAACCTTATTGGATTGGTTGTAGGGTGGCAGATATGAGATCTTACCTATAACTTGTAGAAGGTTACAATCTTTCTAGAACTTGATTGTCAAGATGGTTCAAGGTAGAGGAAATGATAATGCTATCAAGGATATGTTGAGGCAGATTGCAAGTAGGCTTGAAGTTTTATAGATAGCCCAGAGAAGAGGCACGCATCTTGAAGATTTTAGTGATGAAGAAGACATAGTACCTAACCCTGAACTTGAATTTGAACAGGATGAGGAAAGACTCTTGAGAGTTTTGTCTAAGGCTAACTCTAGACTTGTAGTTGAAGTTGCTTGCTATTATGGAAGACTTGAGACCAATGTACTTCTAGATTACATCTCTGAGATGGATAAATACTTTGAGTATAAGGGAACTACTGATAACAAGAAGGTTAAGATAGCAGTGACAAAGTTGAAAGGTCATACATCTCTTTGGTGGGATCATTTCCAAACTAAGAGACAGAAGAGAGGAAAAGAAAAGATCAAGACATGGATGAAAATGCGTCGAAAGATGAAGAATAAGTTCCTTCCAGCTGATTACCAAGTTATCTTGATGAGAAAAATGCAAAATTTGAGACAAAAGGACATGAGCGTGAAAGAATATACTGAGGAATTTTACAAATTAGATATCCGATCTAGACATGTGGATGATGAAGTTGAGAAGGTGGCTAGATAACTGAATGGTCTAAGGATATCGATTGAAGATGAGATTAGTTATGTTAAAATAGAAAATGTGGAAGAAGCATACCAATTTTCTTTGAAGGTAGAAGAAAGATTAATAAAGAGACATGAACAAAGACATAGAGGAAGAGGAAGAGGTGGCAGATTTCAGAGAAGTAGAGGTAGATCTTATGGAGAAAGTAGTAGATCTGACAATGTAGTACAAGATAAAGGTTGGAAAGATGAACTTGCTAAAAGAGGTAACTACTCTAGAGGTAGCTATACTAGCTACTGTAGGAATAACAATAATGAGAAAAGAGAAGAAAAATATTGGTTTAAGGGTACTTGTTACAATTGTGGTGAAGAAGGACATAGAGCTTTTGAATGTACTAACTTTGGAAAGAAGATGAGAGGTAATGGCAGAAATAATTTGGCTTGTGAAGAAGTTGAGGAAATGTCTAATGAACCTAAACATGGTGAGAAATTGCATGCTAAGAAGGATCTTGTGTAATGAAGAAGCTGATGAGGAACATATTTTGAGGAAAAGTTTGTTTAGAACCAAATGTAAGATCATTGATAAATGTTGCAAGATAATCATTGATAGTGGAAGTTCTAATAATTTGGCATCCAAAGAGCTTGGTTATCAAATTACAGTTGCATAGATTGAAACATCCTAAGCCTTACCATATTGCTTGGATCAAGAAGGAGCATAAACTACGTGTAAGTGAACAATGCCTTATTAAATTTAAAATTGGGAATTATCATGATGAAGTCTTGTGTGATATTATGCCTATGGATTATTGTCATATTCTTTTGGGTAGACCTTGGCAGTATGATAGGAAATCTTTGTATGATGGTAGATTGAATCAATATACTATTTGGATGGATGGAAAGAAATAAGTGTTATTTCATTTAGTTGATAAATTTGATGAAGGTCACTGTACTACAGTCAGAGTATGCTTGGTTGATGGTAAAAGGTTTGCAAGAGAAATGAAAGAACAAAATGTTTGTTTTTCTTTAATTCTAAGGAAAATTGAGAAACAAGATGAGTTAGAACATGCACCTGAGGTTAATCCTTTGTTGACTGAATTTCATGACATCATTTCTAATAATGTACCTAATGGTTTACCGCCTATGAGAAGTATAAGTCATTGTATGGATTTGATACCTAGAGCTAATTTGCCTAATAAAGCACCACATAGGTTGACACCTAATGAAAAGACTGAGTTAAATAGACAAGTGCAAGAATTTCTTGAGAGAGGTTTGATTAGGGAAATTTTGAGACCTTGTGCAGTACCTATTATGTTAGCACCTAAAAGCAATGGAGAATGGAGAATGTACACTCATTCTGGAGCTATAAACAAGATAACAATAAAGTATAGATTTCCTTTGCCTAGGATGAATGACATAATGGATAGTTTGAGTGGAGCAAAGTATATCACAAAGACTATGGTGCAGGAGCACCTAGATTCTTGGCCAACCTAGCTCCTAGACACCTAAGTTTTTGGCTTATAGTGACTCTAGCCTAGTCATTGTCCTTTAAGGAATTTTGTTTTTGTGTCTTATTTAGTAAGTTTGTTAGTAGTCCTATAAGCTCCTTAAGTAGTTAGTATAATTCCTAGTGATGGTCTTGATAGTCTTGGTGAAGACACAAGCATATGGCTTGTATGCCATTGGAAGTTGCTAATCAATCAAACATGTATCTTGACTATAGAAAGGAATTTAATGAGTTTTTTTAAGTGTAAAAAGGGTACTAGAGGTCTTAGTATAGGTTTGAGAGTCTTTTTAGACCCCATGGTTCAACCTTGACAAAGTTGTCAAGCAAAATGTGAAAGTTGTCATGACAACAAATTGGTTTAAGCCTATTCGAGAAGGTAAGTTAGTTATAGGTCTAAACCTGACCAATATTGGTGATATAAGCCTATTTATGGCTTTTTTGTGTCAAGACAAAAGGTTGGAGATTAGTTTTTATGAGCACTATTTTAAGTTTTGTGTGACTGTCAGGACTGTACCCATGAATGAATGAATTGAGAACTCGGTCATCCTTTACCATGGATTAAACTAGAGTAGGAATTTGAATGTTTTCATTATTTATGTTTTGAAAATTAGATTAGACCTTTTTTTAATTTATTTAGTTTACATTTAAGCATTGAAAGTTAAAATCTCCTCTGAGACCAGCTTGCTGGATTGTTTAGAGTAGAGACTCTTAGAATGGATCTAACTTGAAATTCCATGGTTGGTTTTGCATGGCACCCTAGAATATGTTAGAGAAATGTATATACATTGTAAATATGTGTTGGTGTGCTCTAGATTGCAGAGGAATGAATTTTGAAATAAAGCCCTAGGCTAGCTAGAGCTAGCGTGGTTAGGGAACTTGCTTTGATCCAACATATGGGAGAGAGCTTGGTGATTGGGAAAGAAAATCCAACACCTAGAGAGTATTCTAAAATGTTTAGAGACTCAATCTTATGAAGGAGAGCTCATGAAAAGGAATGAAAGGGGTGGAAAGATCAAACCCTCAGTGTGAACCAATGAGGCCTAATTGTGCCTAAAAAAAAGGCTAGAAGTTAGGAAGATGTTGTACAGAAGATCTGGAGTAAAAAGGGTTTTTGAATCTTGTGTAACTTAGAAAAGGGTGTCTGAAAAGGTGACTTTTTTTACCACTTGTGTGGCAAGTTGCAGAGTTAAGCCCTGATTTAGGGGTTAGAAGACCTACAAGGCCTAGTAGCCCTTTTAGGCTAAAATTTGGAGATCGGGTAGTAGTAGAAGGATACCACAAGGTAAAGAACCCCAAATTGAGACAAAAAAGAACTAAAAGAGTCATCTCCCATTTCTATCAGCTGGAAACAAGAAGTTGGAGTAATGGATTAATTCCTTAGCTGAATTCATGGAAGGAGTTGTGGGAACTAGAGTGAGTTTAAGACCTTGGTAGTGAGATCTTGTGGAATAGAGGAGATTAGGAAGAATCCCTCTATTTGAAGGGTCATAGGAACCCTAAGATAGGTCAAGTGAAGATCTAGAGAAGTCCTGGAGGAAGTAGGTCTATTGGAAGGAAGATCTCCCTATCAAATTGGTATCAAAGCCATTGAAAGGCTTGGGTAAAGTTGTATGTCAAAAAGGAGTGACTCCATTGGAGATAACACAATGGTGAACAATGTTGAATTGGCTAGAGAAGTGATGGATCAAAAAGAAATAAATAGAATCCTAGAGGAGACTGTGGAAGCTTTGAAAGATAAGTTTGAGCTAGTGGCAGAGGCTACTGAAAAGATGGAAGTAGAAGATGACAAGGGAAAAGTAATTGCTGATGAAGATTATGTTCCTAAACTTGATCCACCTATCAAAGAAGAAACCTTCTTAAAATCCATCAAGTCATTGGGAGGCAAACCTTTAGAAGGAATACCCCTGTTCACTAGCAAGATGGATTCAGAATTGGTGATGGAGTGGATTGAAGGGATGGAGAATCACTTTGAATGTGAAGGTGTCTCATAGGCACAAAGAGTGAAGGTAGCCAAGTCAAGACTAAGGGGACCAGCCCTAACATGGTGGAAGTTCCTTCAAGAAGAGAGGAAAAGAGAAGGGAAGAGACCCATTGCAAATTGGAATGTTATGGTTACAAAGATCAAGGAGAATTACTTGCTAGAGGATCATGAGATCCAAATGCACAAGAAAAGGCAAAATCTTAGGCAAAAAGAGATGGATGTGAATCTTACACCGAGAAGTTTCAAAAACTATGTTTGAGGTCTAAAGTTCAAGAAGAAGAAAGTATCTAATTTGCTAGATATTTGAGTGGTTTGAGATGGAGTATCCAAGAAGAAATTAGTCTATGGACCCCTACTACTGTCCACAAGTATTTTCAATTAGCACTAAAGGTAGAAGAAAAGAACAAAAAGAAACAAGACTCCTCATCCAAAGGTAGAGGCAAGGGAAGAGATTCTAGGGGACATAGAGGTGGCTATGGTGGTAGGAGTAATGAACCTAGAAATTAGGGTGACTCCAAGTTGGTGGAACAAATCAATGAGCCAAGTACAAGAGGAAATTATGGTAGAGGTAGAGGGTTCCAAGGTGGAAGAGGAAGATCAAGTGGCTTCAGCAAGGGATCACACTTTGCAAGCATGAAGTGTTACAATTGTGGATAGCTAGGCCATCCTACATATAGATGTCTGGATAAAGCATCTATTTATTAAGGAGAGAAGAAGATAGCATATGCTCAAGAGGAAGAAAGTAGTGTGAAGTCACCTAAAGTGAACTTGGATCCAGAACATGGAGAGAACCTCATGTTTAGGAGAGTTCTACCAAAAGAACCTATTAAGGAAGAACCTAAACATAGGAGGGCTCTTTTTAGGATCAGGTGTAAGATCCTTGGCAAAGTTTGCAAAGTCATCATTGATTCAGGCTCTACTGATAACATAATATCAAAGGAGGAAGTCCAAAAGCTCAAACTTGAGAGGGTGCCTCATACTCACCCTTATAAAGTGACTTGGTTGAATAAGGGGCAGAATATTCTTGTGAATGAACAAGCATGGGTAGACTTCATGATTGGTGTCTACCAAGATAAGATGCTTTGTGACATCCTACCAATGGATTCTTTCCATTTGCTACTAGGAAGGCCATGGCAATATGATCAAGATGCTATTTACCATGGGAAGACAAATGTGTATAATTTAAAGAAGGATGGAGTGAATTATTAAATTTAGTCACTTGTGGAGGAAGGAGCTGCAAGTTCAGTTGATCCTAATGTACTCTTGATGAGTGGGAAGGAGTTCTTGCATGAACTCAATGAAGAGGAAGGGGTGGGACTAGCTATAGTCTTGAAACCCAAGGAGGAGACCAAGGTACTACATATGACATTGCCTAAAGAAGTGCAGCAATTATTGAATCAGTTTAAGGATATCATAGAGTATGTGCATGATCATAGTATGCCAAACTAGGCCCTTAATTGGCAATGAAAATTTAGAAAATCAGGTTTAGGAAAGTTGACATAAAAAATTGAACAAGTTATAAATATTATATCAAAAATATGTAATAACAAAGTCTATAGAAAATTGAATATAGTTTCTAAGATACTAGGTCTTTTTTGAAAAACAATTTTATTCTATATGTTGAAAATTTCAAATTTCAATGTAATAGTAAGACAATTTCTTGAAAAAATAAGAATTAGGTGTATGTCTGACCACCTTAAACACAATCAAATGATAATTTTTTTGTACAAGATTCTAGATATAAGTAGTAGACTCATGTCTGGATGTGACACATATTTTTTTGTAATTTATGTTTAGGTAAATAATTAATTATGATTTTTCTTCTATGACTTTTCCATAATACAAAAAATCTCGTGTCTAACCACGTTAACTTAGTCTAAACATTATCAAATTGAAAACTTTTTTCATTTTTCTTGTAGTAGTCAAATCATAGAATTTGACTCATGTTTTGGATTTCAAATATGTTATATAGTTTGAAAGTTATATCTATTTTTTAATAAGTCTATCAATCAGGACTAGAAAGATAACAGATAGGTGTATGTCTAACCACATTAAACAAAAGAAAATGATAGTATTTTTTTTATGAGATTCTACATAAAAGTAGTAGACCCATGTCCCGATGTGATGTCAATTTTTTTGTATTTCTTTTCCAAGTAAATATTTAATTATGATTTTTCTTCTACAAATTTTACTGAATATAAAAACTCTCATGTTTGACCACCTTAACTTAGTCTAAACTTCATCAAATTGAAAGAATTGTTGATTATTATTGTACTTGGTGAAGCATAGAATTTGATGTATAATTTTTATTTTAAAAATATTATATTTTTTAAAGTTATAGTTTTTCTTCAAAGAGTCTATCAATCAGGATTTCTTTTTCACATCGCCACTTTTTGCCATACCGTGATCTTGCACATACCCCATAAGTGATGGGACACCAGCCACTCTCCCTCCTTAAAGAGAAATCAATCATCAAATTGACTTTGTACCTGGAGCATCTTTACTGAACAAGGCAGCATACAAAGTGACCCCAGAACAAAACAAGGAGATAGCAAGGCAGATTCAAGAACTTCTTGATCAAGGGATGATAAGGAAAAGCATTAGTCCATGTGTTGTCCCAATGGTTTTGGCACCAAAGAAGGGAGGTAAGTGGAGGTTATGTAATGATTCTAGGGCAATCAATAGGATTACCATTAGATATAGGTTTCCTATCCATAGAATAGAAGACCTTATGGATTGTCTTGGGGGGTCTCAATACTTTACTAAAATTAAACTTAAAAGTGGATATCACCAAATTAGGATGAAGGAAGGGGATGAGTGGAAGTCAGCCTTTAAAACCAATGAGGGTCTTTATGAATGGTTAGATATGCCCTTTGGACATACAAATGCACCTAGTACCTTTATGAGGTTAATGAATGAAGTCCTAAAAGACTATATTGGTAGGTTTGTTGTGGTGTACCTAGATGAAATCCTCATCTTTAGCAAGACCAAGGAGGAACACATGCAGCACCTAGAATTTTTCCTAAGAATATTACATGAAGAGAAGCTAGCCATCAACCTAGAGAAGAGTGAGTTCCTTAAACAAGCACTAGTGTACCTAGGTTTTGTGGTGTCTAAAGGTGACCTTAAGATGGATCCAAGTAAAGTGGAAGCCATAGTCAGTTGGCCCATTCATAAAATAGGGACTGAAGTGAGGAGATTCTATGGAGTAGCTCAGTTTTATAGGAAGTTCATAAGAGGATTCAGTGAGATATGTGCACCTATGCTCAACACCATCAAAGGTAGAGTTAAAACCAAGTTTGTGTGGACCAAGGCAACTCAAAAAGGGTTTGAGAAGTTGAAGGAAAGAGTAGAAACCCAACCTATTTTGGTATTACCAAGCTTTGACAATTTTTTCATTGTTGAATGTGATGAAAGCAATATAGAAGTGGGAGTAGTCTTGAATCAAGAAGGGAGACCGATTGCATTTTTTAGTGAAAGACTAAATGAGGCTAAATCAAAGTATTCCTCATATGATTTATAGTTATATGCATTGGTTCAAGCACTTACAAGGTGGAGGCACTACCTATTGCCTAAGGAGTTGGTATTCTATATAGACAATCAAGCATTGAGTTACATCAACACTCAAGATAAGCTAAGTCATAGGCACATCAAGTGGATTGAGTTCCTCCAAGACTATACTTTTACTATCAAGCACAAGAAGGGCCTTAACAACAAGGTAGTTGATGCCTTAAGTAGAAGGTTTCTTACTATCCAAGAAATCTAGCTCCAAAGCATTGGCATAGAAAGATTCAAGGGAATCTACAAGGAAGATGATGATTTCTCCAAGGCCTACAAGGTATGTGAACATTTTGAGAATCACTTTCATAGTGAGTTTTTTTATTACACCTTACAAAATGGATTTTTATTCAAGGGTAACTAGTTATGTGTACCTAGAGGTTCCATGGGGAGAACCTTATACAAGAAAAACATAATGGTAGTCTTAGTGGACACTTTGGCTTGAACAAGACATTAGACCTAGTGCAAAGGTTCTACTATTGGCCCAAGATGCCAAGAGATGTGAGGAGATATGCAGAAGAATGTATTTTTTGTCAAAAGGCTAAGGTAACATCTTCAAATGTAGGGTTATACCAGCCTTTACCAATCCCTAAGAGGCCATGGGAGTGTCTAAGTATGGACTTTATAGTTAGTTTTCCAAAGACAACTACTATTTTTGATAGCATCTATGTGGTGGTAGATAGATTCAAAAAAATGATCCATTTCATACCATTCAAGACCACACATGATGCCAGCTATATAGCACATATATTCTTTAAGGAAGTGGTAAGAATTCATGGCTTGCCAATCTGAATTGTCTTAGATAGGGATGTAAAATTCATGGGGCATTTTTGGAAGAATTTGTGGAAGAGATTGGGAACCAACCTTGCTTTTGGATCAGCCTATCATCCTCAAATAGATGGCCAAATAGAGGTTATCAATAGAGTTTTGGGGAACCTCTTAAGATGTCTTACCAAGGAGTATGGACAAGTATGGGATTAGGTATTACCACAAGCTGAATTTGCCTATAATGATAGCATAAATAGGTCTACCAGTAAGAGTCCATTTGAAGTGGTGTATGGCATGCACCCAAGAGGTGTGTGTGAGTTAAGAGAACTTGGTAATCAAGTTGGAGTGAGTGGACATTTGAGGATTTTTCCTAATCCATGCAAGAAGTCCATGAGAAGGTTAGAGTAATATTGGTGGAAGCCAATCAAAAGGTGAAGGCTAGAGTTGATGAAAGGAGGAAATAAATTTAGTTTGAAGTGGGAGATTGGGTGATGGCACACCTGAATAAAGAAAGGCTTCAAAAAGGTATACCTAGAAAGCTACAAATGAGGAGAGTTGGACCTTGTAAGGTTCTAGCCAAGTATGGCTCTAATGCTTATAAGATAGGCCTGCCTAGTGACCTGTCTATCTCTCTTGTTTTTAATGTTCAAGACTTGGTGAAATACAAAGGACCTGATGTGAAGGATGAAGAACACAACCCTAATATTCATACTGATGTGAAAGATCTCAGAATACCAGCTCAAGTGAAGCCTCAAGCTGAGAAGACCCTAGACTGAAGGTTCAAGAAGAAAACTAGACATGGAGTGTACATGGAGCACCTTGTGAAGTGGAAGTTTCTCCCTGAATCAAAGGCTCAATGGATTAAAGAGAACAAATTCAAAAATATAGGCATTGATGTGGCACTCTTGTCTCCTAATGGGACTTAGGTTCTTTTTTGCAGGGGAGTATGGTGTAGGAGCACCTACATTCTTGGCCAACCTAGCTCCTAGACACCTAAGTTTTTGGCTTGTAGTGAATCTATCCTAGTCACTATCCTTTAAGGAATTTTGTTTTTGTGTCTTAGTTAGTAAGTTTTTTAGTAGTTCTATAAGGTCCTTAAGTAGTTGGTCTAAGTCCTAGTGATGGTCTTGATAGTCTTGGTGAAGACCCAAGCATATGGCTTGTATGCCTTTGGAAGTTGCTAAACAGTCAAATGTGTATCTTGAGTGTAGAAAGGAATTTAATGAGTGTGTTTAAGTGGAACAAGGATCTTATAGGTCTTAGTATAGGTTTGAGAGTCTTTTTAGACTCCATGGTTCAACCTTGACAAAGTTGTCAAGCAAAATGTGAAAGTTGTCATGACAACTTTAAAAGTGACAAAAAATTGGTTTAAGCCTATCCGAGAAGGTAAGTTAGTTATAGGTCTAAACCTAACCAAGATTGGTTATCTAAGCCTATTTATGGCTTGTTTTTATCAAGACCAAAGGTTGGAGATTAGTTTAATGAGCATTGTTTTAAGTTTTGTGTGACTATTAGGACTGTACTCGTGAATGAATGAATTGAGAACTTGGTCATCCTTTACCATGGATTGAACCAGAGAAGGAATTTGCATGTTTTCATCTTTATGCTTTGAACATTAGATTAGACCTTTGTTTAAGTTATTTAGTTTACTTTTAAGCATTGAAAGTTAAAATCTCCTCTGAGACCAACTTGCTGGATTATTCAAAGTAGAGACTCTTAGAATGGCTCTAACTTGAAATTCCATGGTTGGTTTTGCATGGCCACATAGAATATGTTAGAGAAATGTATATACATTATAAATATGTGTTTTTGTGCTCTAGGTTGTAGAGGAATGAATTTTGAAAGCAAGCCCTAGGCGAGCCAGAGCTAGCCCAATTAGGGAAATTACTTTGATCCAGCATATGGGAGAGAGCTTGGTGATTGGGAAAGACAATCCAACACCTATATAGTATTCTAAAATGTTTAGAGACTCCATCCTTTGAAGGAGATCTCATGAACAAGATGACAAGGGGTGGAAAGATCAAACCCTCACTGTGAACTAGTGAGGCCTAATTGGGCCTAAAAATAAGGCTAGAAGTTAGGAAGATGTTGTAAGGAAGATCTGGAATAATAAGGGTTTTTTAATCTTGTGTAACTTCAAAAAGGGTATCTAAAAAGGTGACTCTTTTGACCACTTGTGTGGCAAGTTGCATAGTTAAGCCCTGATTTAGGGGTTAGAAGACCTACAAGGCCTAGTAGCCTTTTTAGGCTAAAATTTGGAGATCAGGTAGTAGTAGAAGGATAACACAAGGTAAATCAGCCCAAATTGAGATAAACAAAGACTAAAATATTCCTCTCCCATGTCTATCAGCTGGAAACAAGAAGTTGGAGTAATGGATGAATTCCTTAGTTCAATTCATGGAAGGAGTTGTGGGAACTAGAGTGAGTTTAAGACCTTGGTAGCGAGATCTTGTGGAGTAGAGGATATTAGGAAGAATCCCTCTACTTGAAGGGTCATATGAACCCTAAGATAGGTCAAGTGAAGAACTAGATAAGTCCTAGAGGAAGTAGGGCTATTGGAAGGAAGATCTCCCTATCAGATTGATTTGAAAAGTGGATATCATCAGATGATGACTAGAGAAGGGGATGAATGGAAAACTACTTTTAAGACTAATGAAGGTTTGTATGAATGGTTGGTTATGCCTTTTGGTTTGACTAATGCACCTAGTACTTTCATGAGGTTGATGAATGAAGTTTTGAAAATATTCTTGGGTAAGTTTGTGATTGTATATCTTGATGACATTTTGATATTCAGTAAGACTAAGGAAGAACATCTTGAGCATATCAGACAATTATTGCAGAGATTGAAGGAAGAAATGTTCATTTATGAAAGAAGAGATTGTGTACCTTGGTTTTTTTATTTTAGCTCATAGATTTAAGATGGACCCTAAGAAGGTAAGAGTTATACTTGATTGGCCTACAGTAGAGAATGTTAGAGAGGTAAGATCATTTCACTGACTGGCAAGTTTTTATAGGAAGTTTATTAGAAATTTAAGTTCTATTTGTAATGCTATGACTGAAATCATGAGAGGAGATAAAAGGGATTTCAAACGGACACATGGAGAACATAGGCATTTTGAAACATTGAAATAAAGAGTTGTAGAATTACCTACACTAGCTTTGCCTAATTTCAGTAAAGTTTTTCAAGTTGAATGTGATGCTAGTGGTAGTGTAATTGGATCTATTTTGAGTCAAGAAGGAAGACCTATAGCTTTCTTTAGTGAGAATTTGAATGATGCTAAGAGAAAATATTCAATTTATGACCAGGAATTCTATCCTATTTTTCAAACTTTGAAGAAGTGGGAACATTATTTGATGCCTAAAGATTTTGTGTTGTATACTGACCATAAAGCTTTGCACTATTTGGGAAGTTAGAATAAATTGAATTAGAGACATATGAAGTGGGTTGATTTTTTGAAGAATTTTTTCTTTTCATTGAAGCATAAGAGTGGACAATTAAATAAGGTTACTGATGCCTTGAGCCAAGGAAGTTTGCTGATAGAAATGAGAGTTGAGGTACTTGGTTTTGATGATTTGAAGTGTTTGTATGAAACTGACCTTGATTTTGTAGAATGTTGGAAAGCTTGTAAGGAAAACACAATGAGTGATAAGTGGACTAATTATTTCATTCAAGAAGATATCTTGTTCAAAGGAGTTCAGTTGTACATACCTAGAGGATCTATGAGTGAGAACATAACGAAAGAGAAACATAGTGGTAGACTTGATAGACAGTTTAGAGTTGTTCTGACTGTAAAATTGATTATAGAAAGATACTTTTGGTCATAGATTTATAGAGATGTACAGAGAATGGTTAGAGGTTGTAGATTTTATCAAGTGGCAAAAGGAACTAGTCAGAATGTGGGATTGTATACACCTTTGCCTATACCTAATAAACCTTGGGAAGATGTGAGTATGGACTTTGTTCATGGATTGCCTAGAACTCAGAGAGGTAATGATTCTATTTTGGTAGTGGTTGATAGATTTTATAAGATGTCTCATTTCATACCTTGTTAGAAGACATCTAATGCATTGCATGTAGCTGAATTATTTTTCAAGGAAGCAGTAAGATTGCATGGTTTTCCTAAGTCTATTGTTTTAGATACAGATGCTAAGTTTACTGGTTATTTTTGGAGAACACTTTGAAAGAAGTTGAATAATGAATTGAAGTTTAGTTCTACATTTCACCCTTAGATAGATGGATCGACAGAAGTTGTGAACAAAAGTTTGGGAAACTTGTTCAGATGTCTAGTTGGAGATAAGCCTGCTAATCGGGATTTAGTTGTGGCACAAGCAAAGTTTGCATATAATAATTTAGTGAATAGAAGTAATAAGAAGATACCATTTGAGATTGTTACTGGATTTCATCCTACGGGAACCCCAGAGTTGAGAGATTTACCTAATTAGACATGAAGAAGTGCTAAAGCTGAGGATTTTGAAGTATACATGAGAACTTTTCATGATGAAGTTAAAAAGAACTTGGAGGATAGTAATCTAAAATATAAATAGAGTGCAGATAAGAGAAGAAGACATAAATATTTTGAAGTTGGATATGAGGTTATGATTCATTTGAAGAACAATATATTTCCAGTTGGTACCTATAATAAGTTGAAAATGAAGAAGTTTGGACCTTGTAAGATTCTGAAGAAGTTTGATAGTGGAAATGCTTATGAAGTGGAATTACCAGAGGACATGGACTTATCACCTATATTCAACATTATTGATATCTTTGAGTACTTTGAATCAAATGATGAAACTAAAGATGATCTAGATTATCCTAAGAAGGATAGAGACAACATTGAGAAGATCCTAAATAGTAGAATATGCAAGAGTACAAGAGGAAAAGACTACATGGAATATCTAGTTTAGTGGAAAAATAAGTCAGTTGAAGATAGTTCATGGATTACACAAGCTGGTTTGGATCCTTATGATTTAGGTCAAAATATGAGAAGTTCCTAATGTGGACATTAGTTCTTTTTTTAGCCCAAGTCTATGATGTAGCAACATCTTGGGTCTTGAAGCAATCTTGCATCACAAAAAATATTTCTTGTTTCCTGTACCTGTCTGTTGTTTGTTTTGTTACTGATGTTGTAGTTGGTTTCTAGCCTTGCAAAGTTAATTTAGTGATGATGACTTAATCTTGAGAATTCTCCTAAGGGTGCACATCCTAATTCATTTGGATCTGGAAGTTATCGCAATTTTCCTCTGGCATTGATTTTTTGCCAGTTTCACTCATGAAATGTGTGGTATTTCACCTTGTGTGGTCCCGTATGGGGAAATTGGATCTTGCATGGTTAAGGATGTATTCTTGGATTATGTGTGGACCTAAATGCATCTTTGCATCGTATTTTGTTATTTTTTGCTTTAGTTTTGGTTTCTCCTCCTAAGTGGACCTATATTGCAATTAAATGCCTGACTGGCCAACTTGTGGCTTTATTGGCTATATATTTGGAGCTTGCATTGTTGTGTAGGGAAGAATTGAGTAAGTAATAGGAGTAATAAGTGTTTCTATATGATAGTATCATGAGTGCATGAATTAATATGTGAGTTGTGATTCTGATTTCACTAATTCATTATATAAGGCCAAAACCTGGAAGGCCTCACAACCGAGCATGTTGATGATTTTATAATATTTACACCATTGTGGTTGCCATTTTATTGTCTCATATCCATTTTTTCCTCACTTATTTCATGTGGTTTTCATATTTCTTATGTGTGTAACTCTTCACGGGGCATGTTTGTGGGTTTAAGCAGTCTCAATTAACCTTGATTCTGCCTTCACCTTCCCTACCCTTGCATCAATCAACCTCTTCTCTCTTTGTAACTTCACAATTAGGCTATCCTTATACCTCCTTGATTAGGTAGATTAATCATTTTCCACTTAATCTCTTTCGTAGATCTTAGGTTTAGGTCAAACTCATCGAATCCTTCCATCATTATGTTCTCCTTATTTTCCTTCTAGATACATCTTCAAACTTCTCTTTGAAATCATATGAAAATGATTTACCATGCTTTAAATTCTTTATACCATTCATTAATAATGTCAACACATTTTACATATCCCAATAATTTAACTATGTTCGCTAGGATTCTCAATTCTTTCTCAAAATGTAAATTACTAACACTCGGTCAATACGGTGTCCATCTCCTTGGTCATTACTGTGTATCTTGGTCATTGCTAACACTTTCCTTCTTGTAAATTATTTGTCACTCAGTAATTAATGATGTTTTTTCAACACTATATTTTCTCATCATATACTGGCGCTCAGTCAACACTAACATCACTCGGCTTGAACTAGATTTCTTCACTTTTTCTCAGTTAAGACTATGTTTCTAGTCTTTCTTCTTCACTTGGTAAACAACACAATACCTTGTCATTGTGCCAACTAATCATGTACCCATTGAAGTATCACATAACTCAACCTTTCCTTAGGTCTTCTTGTTATCTCCTCTTTTCATATCCTCTTCATCAATCAAAAGATATGGTACTCTCCTAGATAGAAATTGTCTTACCAGTTAAGGTTTGACATCAATGATAGTATAAGAATTGTTTCAATTCTAGTTTCCAACAAGAAAATTCCTCAATACGTTATCTAACATCCCTTAAGCTCACATATACTGAATCCACATCACTTGTAAGATACACTCAAAATATAAAGACTAACTCTGTCAAATTCTACTGCAACAGTCTAAAAACTAGTCTTCACCAAATCTTTTGTTACTCAACCAATATGAAATATTATAGCATGCAATATTAGATATATGATCATAACACCTCCATGTACACAAAACTATGTTCACTCATTTGGAATCAACCATACAATATATGTACACTGTAATAACTAGTATGTTCTCTTCATAGAAATATATGTTGACATTAGTGACAAAACATGAATGACAACAGCATTAGTAACCAATTTCAACAACATCCAACAACATATAAATATACATATACATATACATATGTTTATGTATATGTATATACACACACACACACACACATCTATATGTACACACACACATATATGTTGGAACCCATCAATATTGTAATTAGAAGAGTAGTAGGTGTGTTTGTGTGTGTATGTATGTCCATGTACACACACACATATCTTTGTATGTGACGAGTGTATGACACTTTGTAGTAGTGGGTAGCTAGAATGTGTACATCATAACTTCTAATTTCACCAACAAATTATATTACATGTAATGTGATGATTGGGCCATGATGTCGATAACATATACATGACCATATGACATGACCATACATGTCTTTATTTCAATTC
This sequence comes from Chamaecyparis obtusa, assembly GCA_027943335.1. Lineage (NCBI taxonomy): Eukaryota > Viridiplantae > Streptophyta > Pinopsida > Cupressales > Cupressaceae > Chamaecyparis > Chamaecyparis obtusa. Next base: position 1,345,062 of record BSBK01005513.1, on the reverse strand, counting down.
ATTTCACTTTATCATTTTAATTATATTTGTAGAACTCAATGAGGATATTGTGTTGTTTGAAACCTTCATAGTCATGAACTATGTTGTATTGTTACATTCAAATTGAATGGACTATGCAACACAATTCATGAGTATTAAGGTCTTCATATGGTAGAGTGTCCTGGTTGAATGGACCATGCATGGTGAAGTTGCATAGAATTATTCCACTCATATTTCTATCCCTAAAAGATAGAAGATTCTTAATGGGTGGGATAGAAAGAAATGAAAGATGGCATCATCCACAAGGAGACAATCATAGTAAATGGTAAATGTATCAGTAATGGAAACCATGGTGGTTGAGTTAAGGAGAGATGAAAAATATTAATGATGGTAGGACATTATAGTGCAAGGCGTCAGTGGAAATATAAGGTGGTGGTGATAGTGGAATCAATGGCCATGTGGCTGAATTCCACAAGGTCACCCTATCCACTATGGCCAAAAGTGAGAAGAATATTTTGTGGTGGGCTCGTGCACGACCCAATCGACACATCGAAAGGGAGCCTTTTTAACATGTCAACATAAATGAGATTTCTATTGTGGCATATATATTATTTGTCAGTATAAATTTTTATTTGGGGTTTCCAACTTTGCAAGAAACCAATCCTATCATGTGGTACCCTAGATGATAGGGTGCACAATTTATAGATCCTCTCCCCTAAATATGTAAACTAAAAACACAATTAGTTTTCAATTATGCATAAATAGTCTTATTTCATCATCAAGACTTCTTGATCATAGAAGAACACTAGTAATCAAAATAAAAAAGGCATTCTATTTTTAATTATGAATACTAGTCTTCTTACATCATCAAGACATCTTTCTGATGCAAGATTAGTATTATTGATAATTGAAAACACATTCTTGTTATAATTAGGAGTAGTAGACTACTTGTATCAACAAGACATCTTTATGATGGAAGAATACCAATATTCACAGTTGAAAATACATTCCTTCATTTATATGTAAATTGAAAATGTATTCTATTTTCAATTAGGAATACTAGGTTTCTTTCATCATCAAGATATCTTGCTAATGCAAGATTAGTATTATTGACAATGTAAAACACAATCCTCTTACAATTAGGAATAGTACATTTCTTGCATCACGAATACATATTGAAGATGAAAGACTACTAGTATTGGCAATTGAAAAGACATTCCTTCATTAATATAAAAATTGAAAAGAAAAATGTGAAGTCTACAAAATGTAAACCATTTGTAAAACATTTTTTTTTTTATATAATATAAACCATATGTAAAGTCCAAACAAAATTGCTTCAAAACCAATAAATCTATTGACATCTAGTCTCAACCATAATATTACATGTTGTATTTTAAATATTCAAATAGTTGTGAAAAAGGAACATAGTGCCTATCAAGAAGCACACATGAACATAGAATTTTTGGTAATGTGATTATAAAAAAATTAATCATCCATGTAAGTCACTCAAACCAAATAGGAAGCAAATTGGTTGGAGAGGTGGATACTACCCTTGAGGCTTCAAGGGGAACCATGTTCTTGTCCCCTATGGTTTTTTGTCTATTACCAATTGCGCTTTGAATTGTGGTAGAAATTTTTGTGATCCCTCCACATTAGTTGTGCATAACGCGAAAAGTGAGAGGTAGTAAATAAGGTGAACCATTAAAAGCTATAGAATAGTTGGGAATATTTATGTTGATTAGATTTCATAGAATAACATTCCCTTGTGACAAGTTAGTAGATTTGAGTGGATGTACTGATTAACATATTCTTTCTAGTCGATTCCCTAGTTTTCTCTACAATCCTCCTTTCTTATTCCTTGTGTTCCTTGGCTACCTTCTCTCACCTTTCTATTTCCTGCTTTTCCTTCTCCTCTTCTTTCTGCCTTCTTTTTCCTTAGTAGAATTTCCTTTTATTGTCTCTCATTTTCCTTCTTTTCCTTTTCCAAACCACGTGCAATCTTATTTACTCTCATCTTCTCTTTCTTTCTTTATTCCTTCCTTTGCATTCTTCAATTTCTCTCTTCCTCAAATCCTATGCCATGAAATCCTTCATGTAATCATCAGACATTAATAATTTAGATTTCTAATTCAAGTGGATCCCCTAATTAACAACCCTTCCATATTTTTGGTTGATAATGTGAATGGGTGTCTTTAAGAATTTGGTCAATGTAGATTAGTGTTGAGAACTCGATGGCTTTCTCACTTGTGGCACTAGCCTTTCATATTCAACACTACCACCTTCATATGTTTCTTGTGTAAAATATACATCTATCTCACTATCTTTTACCCCATAATCATCATAGTAGTGCACAACTTATATCATGGTAGTGGTGGGTGGTGAAGGGAAAGTGAAAGTTCCTTCTCCATCTTCACCTTTCAAGTTGACACTTAGATTGACAACCCATTTTACCACCCATGATGGTGGTATTCACTGGAATGGAAGACCAGGAGTCTCATTCACATTCTAATCAACATATTCTATTTTATTATTACTTGGATTATTACAGTCCACTTGTGAATTCTCCTCACTTTGACATATATAAGCTATGTTTTCTACAACATCTTCACATGACATAATAACTCATGCAGGCCTAAGAATTTCTAAAATACACATGTATCTTCCCCACTATTAACTTGAAATGTTTTTCTAGGATGTATTTCATCAATGAGTGCATCTTGTTTCAAGAGCCATATATCAATCCTTTTGAATCCTACCACAATGTTAGAAATAGTCAAAGGCCTTGTCAAAGACTTGATACCTATGTTTGTAAGTTCTACCCTCCTGATTTCAATATTTGGATAATTTTCCAACCAATCTTCTCACTTGATATGAATTATATTTTAAATGGAGAGAAAACACTCACAACAAGTAGTTTTACTTTGTACGAGGTGTGGGTCAACAAGGTGAGAAGGTTAATGCCTAGCATGTGTGCCTCGTAGATTGTTGTAACTACAACATGGCTCTGATGGCCATCCAAAATGAATGAGTGCTTAGTCACTAGGGAAACACGACCTGGCATAGAGTGAGTGAAGTGTTGCAACTAATTCAGGAATAGATCCATATTCATCCACGTGTGTGGTTATGCTACCATGCAAGCACCTAGTTTACATTTTTTAATGTAATTCTACAAGTTCTTCTTCCCTTTGAATAGGTAGAATTTTTGTATGCTTTTCCTAGTATAATTAATACAAAAGAGAATGGTGATCCATTCATGGCCCTTTGGAATGATTTATGGCACATTCTGAGTTCATCTTCTAGCTAGTACCTTCATAGAACCATTTATGCTTGTCTGTACAAACCTTTTTTTTCATAATTATACATGTGAGAAGGTCCATATGGATTTGCATTATATGTTTTTTATAAATTTTAGAGGAAATAACATACGACACCTAATCTTAGATTGATTTCCCTATCTTTTTCAAGCCCTTACACTGTTTGCAGTGTCAATTTTGGATGATAGGCCTTAAACCCTGACCACTAAGACTTTCCAAGCATGCTATCATTTAAAGGTTTGGGTCTATTATCACATACTTGAGCTACAGTTTCCTTCAAGTTTACAATTTCTAGTCCATTACCCACATCAACTATCTCTTGGCACCACTCTTTATTTTTCTCTTCTTTTTTGTGGTGACGATGGTTGGGGGACTATTCTTGGATGTTGTTGTGAGACCACTCAACCATTTTGATATATTAGCTATTGGAATTAACCTTTTCTTGGATGTTTTCCATATGGACATGTTATTTTCCTCAATATCATGCAGTGCCCCTATCATAGACCTTCCTGACCATAGATTCTATGGCCTCCTCCCTTTATGTGTTGTTGTGACTAATGAATTATCCTCTGCTAACACTATAAAAGGAGGTGAGTTTCTTTAAGCATAATCTTCATTTCTTATAGCATCCTGGTCTACCACAATAGGATTTTTGGTTTCAATCACACTAAGGAATTTGACACCTCTTTTATGGGTAGGAAACCTAGTTGACACTCTATCTTTTGGTTCGGGCTTGTTACAACGTGACCTCATTATTTGCAAAGAATAATAACATTATTACATATATTATTAATTTTTAAGAGAATTAAAACCAATAGACTCTAAAGTGTGTCAACATGAAATGGTTTACCAATGGGTTCCATGGAAATTGGTGGGAAGATGGTTTCTGGTCAATACCATCAATGATGTAGGAATCATAAACTCTTAGTATTTTTTGTAGTATGTAGCTTAACAAAGTGTAATATGACTATGATGTTTGAGAAAAGGAGTATGATTCCCTACAAGTGTAAGGTGTATACAATACAATAGGATGATAAATAGTAAAACATGTAGAACTATAATGATTAAAGTGGTAGGCATTCATGGTTGAAACCTTCTAGGTCAACTAGGTGAGGTGGTGTTGCTGGTCTCAGTTCTTTCCACATTATTTTTTGAGTGTACTCATGACAAGGTGTACTAGGAAAGAATGTTGTCTCTCTTTTAGCATTTACCTTGGTGAAAACACAAGATGGGATACAGTTGGTCACCATTGTTCAAAGGGTATGGTTGGTCCATGTTGTTCCAAGGGTCTGTTGTGGGGAAATAGTTTTTGAGCATTGTTTGAGACATTACCATACTTGTCTAAGAAATATCTACTGAACTAGTTTCTCTATCACAATTTCAGAATTACATTGAAAAATTTAGAGTAGAAACAAGGTGTGGCTTAGAAGACAAGATCACCATAGGGACACGGGGCACAAAAGAAATTGTCCATAATACTAGAATGTCTTGCAAGCCAATCTTGTTGTGCTTGAATTAGTGGATATAGAATCTCTACTAGCTATTCTATGTGAAGAATGTGTTTGTGGGGTGTATTACAAGATTCACAGATATATGCTAGGATATCTTCATCTGCATTGTTATGTAGAGTAGGCTAAAATAAGACCTAGAGTAGTAATCTTGTGATGGGCCTTGTAATAGTTATTCATAACTTATTCATAATTCTAAACAATTTGGGTTACTTATGCTAGCACCAAGTTGAATCCATTTCCATTCTCTTTATTGGATCATGTTCACTTAGATTGGATCATCACTAGTATTTTCTTATTTTAAGGTCGATAGTGATAGACATTAAAATGTAGTTGACAACAAGAAATCTAAAGGAAATAGTGCTACAATTTTTTAATAGTACATAATTAATTTTCAGTGTCTATCACATGTCGATCTTCGAAAGGGAAACACCAACAATATCAAGGAATGGTAAGTTGAAATGAAGTCTAATTATTGTGTGTGTGAATTATTGACCTGCAAATATGCAATACAACACTTCAATAAGACATTATATTGTTAGCAAATCAATTAAATAAAGCATGTAAGAATACTAACAAAATCATCATATTTCTTCCTAGTCATAACGAGTTTGATCTATGTTAGTATGCTCTCAGAATTATGCATAGATTGGTGACATTACAATTATTAAATGGAAGATTCAAATGAGATTAGACATATTCATTAATGCAAGCAAGAGATAAAGATGAATTAAGCTAGAATTGAAGAATTGAAGAATTAGATAGAAAATAGAAGAATTGATCTAGATTTAGAATTCAAAATAATAGAGTTTCCATATGAAAATAATCTAGATAGAAACTGAAGTAAATGCACTTGGTTTTTATAGATTTCCTCTTGGACGGAAAGGTTGAATTTAAATTCAATGGTTGAGATTCATCCTTGAAGGATGGTTGATATTGATTCTCACTTGTTCCATGTGAGTGATCCATGTGATTAACTCCTATTAGTTGGAATTAAATCCTTTGTCCTTTTGTGGGTTGAAAGGATAACAAGACAATTAATTCATTTACATTAATTAATATCACTAGCCATGGGTATTTTTGAGTTTGATTCAAGATTAAATTACCAGGATAATTAATTAAGGAATGATTCTTGATGATTGATCATTGATTCTTGATAATAGATGAATTAGGTAATTAAATTGATCTAATTAAATTATACAATTATGCTTGAGATTAGCTTGATTTGGGATTGACCACTTAATTCAGAATTAGGGCATTTAGTTTAGCTATACCATTTGTAGGGTGATTATATTTGCCCCTCTTTGAATCGATGTGCGAGCAACATGTTGGTTCAAAGAATATATGATGTTTGATGTCATTCTAATTCTGATTGAGTGAACAATTTGATATGATGCGATGAAACTATTCTTGATTAGAAATTGATTCCAAACTTGATTAAACAAAATACGATGAGATATGCAAAGATATTGATTCTGAACTTGATTGGACAAGAACCGATCATACCAACTCTGAGATTGATTGAATGAAGATCGATAAGAGATTTGGATAGATTAAGAATATTCAACATGATATGGAACTTGATTAAGTTAAGATGCCCCTAGAAATATGATTTTGTTCGATTCAATGATTAGATTTAATTTTCAGCTTGATAGATTTGATTTGATGACAAAAATTTTATACATCATATTTGGTTGACAAGATTTTTGATGATCTAGATTAGAAGATTATGATATGATGCCCCCTTGGGAATGAGATTGAAATTTGATAGAAAAGATTGAGTGAAATTGGATGATAGTTTAGATTAGAAGAATGGATTGATGTAGGATTGAGGAGGGAGATTGATTTAGAAGAAATTTCAATTGAGCTCCCGATAATGATATTGCAAACATAGTGATCAATAATGAAAGCAAGGATCTTTAATGTGATACTCAACCATGTTGAAATAGATTTCCCTCCTTGAGGTGATTTTGACCAAGTCAGATAAATGCAAGAATGAAAGTGAATGCCCCTAGAATGATATGTAATCTTCCATGAGTGTCACTGTTTTGATCTTTTTGTTATGCTTTTTCTCATCATAGAGTTTTTATTAGCAGTAAATACAAACATCTATAACTTTAAAAGTCGATGATGAGCCAGAGTACTTACTTATGTTAGTATTAGTCACAAGAAAGAAAACAAACAAGATTTCCTTATGTTCTTGTGCAATCATTGTGTTGTCCACAATGACCCGTGTGTTCATATCCTTGGACCAACATTTTGATGTACCTACAATGACCCTTTATCGTGCATATCCTTGGGAAGATTTTCCTAATTTGCACAATAATAAGAAATTTCTTGATGAAAAACAAACAAGGAAATAGTTCCCACAAATTGTAATCAAAGAATGAGATCATGTCCCTTGTCCTTGTTCCTCTAGTCCATAGACATCATTGAGTTACTCGGGAGACATGATAAGCACAAATTATGATAAGTTTGTTTTTGATAGGTGGTGTTGAGAAACACATTTGATTGATTGTGTTTGTTTTTCCTTTTTCTTTAATGATCATTGTTTGTTTAATGAGAGTTGAAAAACACTAATGTTTGAGTGCATGGGCATTTAGAAACACCGTTGTGTATTGAGTGGTATTGAGAAATACTATTTTTTTTGTAGTTTATTGTCTATCACAGACTAAGGTGGTATTGAGAAACACCTTTGTTCATAGTTTAAAATCTATTGTGGACTACCTAGATAAGAGACACCCTAGCAGAAAGTCATAATTTGTGTGTAGTGACTGAACACCTGATAGTGTGAGGTACTTTGGTTAACTCTGCTCAAGGAAATGTGGTTGGTACTGACTAGGAACTGACTCCACAAGATGACTAGGAATGTGCCTCTTGCTAGATATGATTGTCTAAAGGATGAGATGCAAACTGACTCGTAGATTGACTGAGCTATGCACCAGGGTACAAAGAATATACAAGATATGTACAAGCCATGAAGATATATGCAGATGCAAATGCTAATCAACTGATCAACAATTTTTTTTGGATTTTTGGATTTTTGGATTTTATGATTTGTTTGGATTTTTAAAGACTTTTAGAATTTTTTTTTGGGATTATTTGAGGAACATTTTTCAGTTTTTAGATTTATAAGGATATTTTACCATTTCTAAAGCAAGACCACATTGAAATGACACCAATGTCTAGCAAGGTGTAGGAAATTTATAGATTTATCAGCAAGCTAATGGAGCAAAAGAGAATAGGTCATGATGGATGAAGCACGTGAATGTGACCCTCAAGGATAGTCTCCTCAATATTACCCAAGATAGGGAAAAGGATGTAGCAATGTGAAGCATATTTTTTAATAGAAATGAAAGCCAATGATGTAGTGTCAAATAGCATATAGGATAATGACCTGATGTCATGAAAGCATGCAATCCAAAAGAGTGGACATGTCAAGAATTTTTTGAGAAACTATTTTGCATTTTATGTTCTTCATTTTGATCAAGACCAAGGGGTCAATTTGGATAAGATATGGATAGGATAGCACCACTGGGATAAGGGGTGAATGAAGGCTATGATGGAAATGGTAAGGATACTCAAGATAATGAGGATTGGGTTGGGATAAGAAAGATCATGATAAGGTAATTAACATGAATATAAAAAATGTCAAGAAGCATGATGCTCATGGATATAGCTCAGCCTTGTCAAGATCAAAGGTAAAAGGGAATATGGGTACATGTGGGATAAATGGATAAGATAGCATGGATGGAACTTGTCTCAAGGATTATGCATGATGCCTATTTGCTAGGTTTTCATCAAGGTAATTGTCCAAAGTGCCACAAGAAGTGGTTCTCACCATAGGACGAATTTATTTCTCTTTACTTTTGCTACCAAGGTACTTGTTTACAAAGTTTTCACCAAGGCACTTTTTCTCTCTCTTTTTTTCAATTTTTTTCAATTTTTTTCAATTTTTTTCAATTTTTTTCTCTTTTTTTTTCTTTTCTAATTTTTGGAAGGAACTCAAGCCTCTTATTATTTGGATAATGCTCCTTTTAAGGATATGCTATGATGGGCTAAAGCCACTGGAAGGTATGCTCAAAGATGTTGATAGGGTGATGGTAGGGAATAATATGGAAGATAAGGGAGATGGTAGGTGTTGAATATTGAATTAGAGTATTGAAAGGTTTGCATAGCGATAGGTGGATAAGATGGCAAGATGAACATTAACACACACCTTGAAGAGTAATGGAATGATGGAGGAAAAGTGGATGGAATAGCTTGAGGTTTTAATGTAGGTGAGGATGGAAGGTATTGGAAGAAGATGGAGTGGAACCCTTTGGAAGCTCGAATGGCAACTCTAATTATTCTTTTTTATCCAAGTCATTTAAAAGAGACTTGGGAATCCACATAAATCTTGATTTTTCTTTTGTTTTGGATGCTTTAGCATATACTTCTTTAATGATGGATTTAGAAACCCATATTTTCTTTGATTTCTTTGCTTCCTTAGTGGACCCTTGTGGTCTCTTGAATATTTATTTTTTCTTTGTATTCACATGTCGATTAGATCAGACATAGTGAACTTCATATTCAAGTGGATTCTCAAATTTTTTATTTCTTTGTTTGACATCCAAATTGCTTCCAAAAGACTTGGGAATTGTGGATGAATAGGGCTGATATGGCAGGTTTGTATGAATGGGTTGATATGGAGGGTTCAATAATGTATGTCTTTGTTGATCTTGAGGAGAGATAGGGTAAGTGGATGACAAGCTAAGAGTGTTAGGCATAGTGGATGGAGGGATATAAGGACCCAATATAGATGGAAGGTTTGAAGGCTTCAACTTTGGGATATAGGGACCAAGGATAGATTTGGAGGATAGTGAAGGCTGATAGATAGGGATATCAACATCTTCAGAATGAGTTGCGTAGCCAAGGCTCTCACCTTTAGGATTCATATTTATTCTAATAGGCTCATGAGTAGATTTTATAGGAGAATTTGAACCTTGGGGATATTTATTCTTATTCCATTGATTAGGAAGAATGGAGGATTAGTGAAGTTGATATGAAGGAGTATGAAAAGAAGGTGAAGGAATACTTTGATCTTGACAAGGATCTCTGGATAGCATAGTGAAAGTGTTTTGCTCTTGATTTTTAAAAGGAATACCTTGATCTTTCTTAGGACATAGAGGGCTATGTGGCTCTTTGGATGGAAAGGTGTCATCTTGGAAGGAATAAAATAGTATGGCATGGTCATCATGAGGTATGGGACTTTGGTCAAATATTGGATGAAGAAGGATTGTACCTTGATCTTTATCATTATTAATATTTGTTTCTTCACACTTTGAATTATCCTTTTGACATGGAGCCACTTCTAAGGATGAGGTAGGAGTTTCAATAAATGCAAGGGAGATTCTTGAAGGACTAGTGAAATAGCATTTTGACTAGTCATGGCAAAGTATGAAGGTTCGTGATCTTTGATTTTGGTAGCATTGAAAAGATTTGCAGCAAGATGCAAATTAGCTTGGATTTATTTCAAAGGTAGCCCTTGAGGATAGATATAGTCAGCATGGAAAGCATTAGGTTCTTTATTCAATGGAGGAACTTTTGATAGCTTTTTTTCTTTATAGGATGTGTGCATGATGGAAGAAGTGGATGTGGAGTGAGAACCAATACTAGACATAGGTTCATGAATTTGATCTTTCTTAAGAATAGTATCTTGTTCTTGATTATTAATATTTTCAACTTCAATTATGTCATCATCAATTAGATCTTGGATCTTTTGTTTCAACTCCATATAATCTGAAGTCTCATCTTCATTATTTTGATGATAGGCACAATAGTTACTCAAGAATACTAAACCACATGAAGTCATTTGAGGCAACATGATGGGATTATGTTCAATAAGTTCTTGCAATGTTGATTCATAAGACTATCCCAAAGGAGTAAATATTCTCTCTAATGGATGATTAGGTTCTTCTTAATGTTCTTGCAAATAGAGATGATTCTCAAGTGAATCTATTTCTTCATTTTCTTGATCAAAGATAAGATTGTCATTAGATTGTGGTATCTTGATTGGATAGTCATTTATTGGTGTCTATATGTTTGAAGGAGAGGAAGACATGTGGATATCATCCTTATAGAGAAAATGACATATTGATCATAAGGAATACTTATCTAATGGGGTCTCCTTTTCTTTCTTCATTTCTTGAATTTCTAATTGTAAAACTTGACATTGCTCAATAAGGGTAAAGATAGATTGATCATCCATGTTGTGATTGGTTTGATTTGTTTGATTATAAAATGGATGAGAAGATTTAACACCTTTTTTTAATGTGTGATTAGACTGAGAAGACCATGGAGATGATATAGGATAAAAATCAAAATCAAAATTTTTCTTTTTTTCAGTATTTTTCAATATTTTAGTAATTTGGATTTTCAGAGGTCTTCTTCTCAGTTCTAGGGGTTGAAACTGTCGTCAGTCTCCAAAATCGGGTTGCTGAAGGAACCTATTTTTGAGACTAAAATTAGATTACTTGATTATCTTTATGATGATTAAAATAGTTTGTAATTTCAATCACCGAGTCAAAAGTTATGCCTTCTCAAAGTTGGGGTAAATTTTTGCAAATTTTTACAAATTTTTTAATATCTCCCTAATCTAATGGACTAAAGGTAATGATTGAACCTAACAAAGAAGCCAAAAGGGTATCCAAAATGTAAAAATCTATGTTCTAATATGTGCAAAAGTACTCTTTGTCCCATACACAACCCTTTACATGCGACTGACAATCTTTTGACCCCTGATGCGACCTAGGAAATATGGGATATGACTCAGGATATGTAGTGGTCACCAGATGTGATACAAGAAATGTTGGATATGACATAAGATATGGTATGTGATATAGGATTACCAGATGTGATTTAATAATGTCTGTCAATTGTCAGTTTCAATGATTTTTGGGAAAATGGGTCATCTCTATCAGATTTCAGTGACTTGTAGGTGTTTGTAAATGCTCTTTGTTTGTTCATTTGGGGGGAATAATCTTATATTCATATTTAAAATACATCAAGAAATTATTTTAAGAGACACACCTAACCTACCTTATGCTAGGTAGAGATTGAAACCACTTTTTCAATAACTTAGGAACACACTTAAAGACTCCTCAGAATATGTCAGTCCAATAACATGCAATGGATATTGGAGGCCATATTAGTTGAGTGGTAACATCAATGAGGGATTGATAGGGTGAATGTCTTGGGAAATTACTATTTGCCTACACAAGTAATAAAAACCTTTCGAGGGTGAGATGGGTAGCATCTAACATAAAGTGTTTAATAAAGGCATTCATTCATAACCAACTCTCATAGTCCCGCAAGCAAGATTAAGACCATAAGCCCTATAGGAACTTAAAAATGTGTAGTCTCACAAGCAAGATTTAAGCAGCTCCACTCTACACGAGATCCAAGTCTATCATTGAAATTGATCATCAATCTTCCAAGACAAGATGAATTATGTCTTCTGAAGCTTTCACCTCAAGGAAGCATCAAACTTTGTAGTGGGGTGGAAGAGTCAGCTTAAGACTTATCCCCACTTGGGTTGTTCCCAGGAGTTTTTTTCCTCAACCGGTAGGCCCTCTAAAGGTAATGCAAAAATAAATTAGATAAGTGATCATGAGGTTTGGATTTTTTATTCTCCATAAATGAGAAGAGTATAATCTCCTATCTCAAACCAAAAATCCCAAGCACATCATAAAATCTTTAACTTTCATTTCCCCTATTTAACCTCAAAATACAAGTCAACTTTTGAGTTTCTGACTTTCCTCAAGGGAAAAGAGCATAATCCTCTAGTTGATTTGCAAGATGAAATTAAATAGTATTAAGTTCCTAAATAAAATGAAAGCATAAAGTCTTTTTAATTTATTTTGGCAACCTACAAACAATCATTAGTAGTTTGAAGTTATAATTTCTCTATCATTTGTCCTACAAACCACAGACAGGCTATTTAAAATCATAGAGAACAACAAATCAAATCATTAAGGGTTAGAAAATCTAAAATTTAAGAAAATATCCCTAGATGCAATCCTAGATTTAACTAGATGTGATCCCCTTTCCCACATACAATTCCATTATCCAGATACGATCTCATTTCCCAAATGCAATCCAAAATTTAAACAGATGTGATACCTAATTGGATGGGATTCAGGAAATCCCAGGTGTAATATAGGAAATGTGGGGTGCGACTATTCTTCCCAGATGTGATCTACTTTCTAGTATGTGATCCCTGGCAGAAAGAAATATGACAAAAATTAGTTTAGAAAGCTTGAAATCTGGGGCTTGGCCCCACGGTGGGTGTCACAAATGTGTGTATGAATTATTGACCTGTGAATCTGCAACACAACACTTCAATAAGATATTATATTGTTAGCAAATCAATCAAATAAAGCATGTAATAATACTAACAAAATCATCCTATTTCTTCCTAGTCATAAAGAGTTTGATCTATGTTAGTATTGTTGGAAACTACAATTGAAGCAATTGTTGTATTGTCATTGATGTCAAATATTAACTAGTAAGAAAGTTGCTATCTAAGAAAGTACTATATCTATTGTTTGATGAAAAGGATTAGAGAAAGGGAGATAACAATAGAACCTAGGGAAAGGTTGATTTATTTGATACTTCAATGAGTACTTGATTATTTGGCACAATGATAAGATAATGTATTGTTTATCTAAGTAAGAAGAAAGACTAAAGAAGTAGGCTTAACCGATCAAAAGTAAAGAAATATAGTTTAAGCCGAGTGATGTTAGTGTCAACCAAGTCCAGGCATATGTTGAGTAACTTTAGTGTTGATCAAATATCAGTTTATGCCGAGCGACAAGAAATTATCGAGCAAGATAGTGTTAGCCGAGGAAGACAATTTGTAGAGATGACCAAGTTACGCAATGATGACCGAGGAGATGAACCCAATATTGACCAAGTGTCATTAATTTACATTTGGAGGAATAATTCATATTTCCAGCCGACATAGTTGAATTCTTGGGTTATGTAAATCATGTTGATTTTATTAATTAATTGTATGCAGAATTTAATGCATGGTAAATCATTTTACTATGGATTCAATAAGGAGATTGAAGATGTTTCTAGAAGGAAGGATGAAGAACTTAAATGATGGAAGGATTCGATGAATCTAACCTAAACCTAAGATCTATGAAGGAGATTAAACGACAAAAGAAGGATCTACCTATTGAGGAGGTATAAAAGAAAACCTAAGTGTGAGATGCCAGAGTATGTTGGAGTTGTTAATGTTATTGACTGATAAGTCTAAGTAGAAAGCTGAAGGAGTTGATTAGAGTTGTGATTGCTTGAAGAAAATTTTCACAAGATTAGAGATGGAGATGGAAATGGAACTCAGTCAGTAAATCAACATATATGTGTGAATTGGATCTATTATTTGCAAAGTGAGTTGTATGTTTTTTAGATCAAATACTACTGCTACTATCTAACCATTGTATCAGTCTAAATCCTTTAATCAAGGTTGACCTAACAGTCATTGTTTAAATCCTTTAATCAAGGTGGCATTCTAATGGAATGTACTTAAGTCCTCTAACAAGGCCACTCCTAACAGGGTGATTGAAATCTTTTAACAAGGTCACACCTAGTAGCATGTTTGTAAACCTTTAACAAGGTTGGATTTCAATAGAGCTCACTTCAGAAGAGTGAAAATATTAGTAACATGTTACTAAGTTATTTTTCCCAAGTTGGGTTTCCACTATAAATCTTGGTGTTATACTTGTGTGAATGTTTTGATGGGTATGTTTTTATATTCTGCAAGACAAATACTATTGGACAGTAGATTGTATGTTATATGTTTCTAGTATATATATTCTTTAGATTCTGAGTTGTGTTGGTGATTAGATTTGAGATTGTTGAAGTGTTTAAAAGTTCAATTGGTACATCTGGACCTGAGAACAACTGATTTAGCCCCCCACTCTCTATTGTTCTAAATTATATTAACAATTGGTATCAGAACTATTTGTGCTTACAAAGAACAAGTTTAAAGGTACTTGAAGAAAATGATCAAAATCTATAAAAAGGAGGTACCAAAGTTGAACAAGAAGAACTTCCCTGCATGGAAGAGTCTGATGAAACTGTATCTAGCTGGTATTGGAAATTTAGAAAAATATTATGTTGAACATGACTATGTTATACCTACTGCACCTTTCACTACCAAGGAGATGAAAGAAAAATAGGATCATAATCAAGCAATGTTGGAGATTGCATCTGCTCTAAGCTATCCTAAATTTGAAACATCAAGGATTGCACTACTACAAAGAAAATGTGGGATCATACTCTTGCAACTATCTATGGTGGTGATACAAATGTACTAAGAGCAAAAGCTGAAATCTTAAGTGATAAGTTTGATGAGATGAAAATGCAAGAAGGTGAAAATATTGCTCAATATTGTGAAAGAATCAAGGAAATAGTGAATGCTATTAGAGGAGCTAATGGAGTCATTGATGATAAGACTATCATTGGAAAGTTATTAACTATTCTTCCTATATATGCCATCAAAATTTTAGCAATTCAAGAATCAAGATGTAACCCTGGTAATGTTTTAACTCTACAAAGCCTTGTTGGTAAGCTTACCGCTTTTGAACTTTCTAACTATGATAACTACAATGTTCGTAATGTTGAATCTACATTCAAGTCACAAATGGTTTTACATAAAACTAAAAGAGAAAAAAAATGTGTAAAAAGTGAAAGTGATAATGAAAGTGACAGTGACACTTTGGATGAGGAATTGGATGATCTTGGGGCACTCATGGCTATAATATTAAAGAGAGGAAAAGGCAAATATAAGGTAAACTTCCTATAATCTACTTCTCATGAAACAAAGTTAGCCATATTACTACAAGGTGTCCTAGTAGGAATGACAAGGATGAGGAAAGAGAAAGCAAGTACAAGGATAAGATAGATAACAGAGATTACATAAGGTACATAGATTACAAGGATAAAGGTAAGAAATCATGTTATATTGCAGAAGAGGAAATTAATAGTGATACTGATGATTTTGATATTGAAGTAGTCTATGTTGCTATGAAAGATGATTTTGATGAGGATGAGAAAATTGCACTTATTTCTTATGTGAGTACAAGTGATAAATAGATTATTGATAGTGGTTACTCACATCACATGACTAGTGATAAAAGTAAATTTGAAACCTTAGATCATTACAAAGGTAGAAGTGTTAAGTTTGGTATTGATGCACCATGTCCTATGAGAGGTAAAGGATCAATTAAGCTAACTAATAAGATCACATGTAAAAATGCCTATTAGGTTGAAGGTCTTAACCATAATTAGTTGAGTGTTGCATACCTTAATAGCACTGGTTACCGAGTGGAATTTCATCACAGAAAGGATAAAATATTTGATGCTACTGGTGAACTAATTGGAAGTGGAGAGCTAACTAGAGGTAATTTGTTCTATATAGATCTATCTGAAGAGACATGCTTGTTTGCACAATTTGATGATGTTTGGTTATGGCATAAGAGGCTATGTCATGTTAACTTTGACAATCTGGTGAGTATTAGTAAAAAGAAGAAAGTTAGAGGTTTGTCAAGATTGAAGAAACCTAAAAATGTAATGTGTAAACAATGTCAGTTAGGTAAAATGACTAAGTCTAGTTTCAAGAGAAAGACATTTACTTCTAAGAATGCTTTGGATTTGATTCATACTGACCTTTGTGGACCTATGAGTGTACAAAGTTACTATAGTGCTAAGTATTTTATTCTATTTGTTGATGACTACACTAGGATGATGACTGTAATGTTTTTAAAAGAAAAATCTGATGCATTTCAATGGTTTAAGTGGTATTTGGAAAAGGTTGAAAAAGAAATGGGTAGAAGCTTAAAATGTCTGAGATCTGACCAGGGTGGAGAGTTTATATCAAATGAGTTCAATCAGTTATGTAATGATAGAGGAATCAAGAGATAAATGTCTGCACCTAGAACACCTCCACAAAATGGTATAGCTGAGAGGAGAAACATATCTATTATGGATTGTGCAAGGATACTAATGATTGAGAAGAATGTTGCACAAAAGTATTGGAGAGAAGTTGTAAGTACAACTGTTTATACCTTAAACTGAGTACAAATCAAGAAAGGTACAAATGCTACACCTTATGAATTATGGCATGGATATGTACCTAATGTGGAATCTTTAGAATCTTTGGGAGTAAATGTTATATATTGAAGGATAGTAGAAATTGAAATTTTGATGCAAAAAGAAATGAAGGCATATTCGTAGGGTATTCCATAAAGAGTAAAGCTTATAAGTGTTTGAATTCTAACACTAACAAAATTATGGAAAGTGCAAATGTGAGAGTTGATGAATATGTAGAGAAAAATGAACAAGAAGGCAAAAGAGAACCTGAAGACTATAGATCTTTTTTCTATATGGAAGAGGGAGAGTCAAGTAACACACCTGAACCAGATGCAAAGTCACGGGTAAGGAATGTCAAGCATCAGGAGTATGCTGTTGAGCATCAGGAGGATGTTGTCGAGCATCAGGAGGATGTTGCTGAGCAGTCAAAAGTAGAATCTGATAATTTTCATGATGAACCTAAAGAGCAAGGAGAAAAGAAATCTGAACCTACATTGGCACAATATGTAAGAAGACATCATAAGCTTGAGAAAATCATTAGAGACAAGGAAACTGGAGTCTTGATAGAAGTAAGTTGAAAGACCCTACATATTTCTTATGTGAGTTTGAGCATAAGATAGTAAGAAATGCTTTGGAAAATGAAGACTGGATTTAAGCTTTGAATAAAGAAATAGATCAAATAGAAAAGAATGATACATGGACTCTAGTGTCAAGACCAGAAAACAAGAATGTTATTGGAACAAAATGGGTATTCAAAAACAATCTTAATAAACATGGACAAGTCATAAGGAACAAGGAAAGACTGGTATGCAAGGGGTATGCACAAGAAGAAGGAATGGACTATGGGGAAACATTTTCCCCTATAGAAATATTAGGAGTGAGAACTCTACTTGCATATGCTGCTTACAGAGATTTCAAGGTATATGAAATAGATGTTAAATCTGCATTTTTGAATGGTATATTAGAAGAAGAAGTATACATTGAACAACCTAAAGGATTTGTTGATCCAAATAAGAAAAATATGGTTTGCAAACTGAACAAGGCATTGTATGGATTGAAGCAAGCCCCAAGAGAATGGTATGAGAGGCTGCACAATTACTTAATAAAGATTAGCTTTTCAAGGATAAATGACAACAACAATCTGTACATGAAAGCTAAAGAAGGTAAAGGGATTTTGTTAGCTGAAATTTTTGTGGATGATATCATATTTGGAGGACAAAATGCCCTATGTCAGAAATTTTCAAATGAGATGCAAATTGAGTTTGAGATGTTTATGTTTGGTGAGATCAAATTTTTTGTTGGTTTACAAGTCTATCAAATGGAGAAAGGTATCTTTATTACACAATCTAAATATGTTAAAGAGATACTAAAAACTTTTGGAATGGAGGATTCAAGGCTAGTGAGTACTCCCATGGCTACTGGACAGAAACTATCTAAAACTAATGATACTGCTAATGTAAATTAAACCTTGTATAGATCCATGATTGGAAAGCTATTATATGTTGTTCACAGTAGACCAAATATAGCCCTAGCAGTTGGGATTATGGCAAGATTCTCTACCAATCCGAAGTAAAATCATATGATGGTTGTGAAGAGAATACTGAGATAGCTGAAAGGGACATAAGAGTATGGATTGTACTACAAGAAGAATGAGAAATTTGAACTAAGAGTCTACACTGATGCAGATTGGGTAGGAAATGTTGATGATAGGAAAAGTACAAGTGGTGGAGCTTTCTTTCTTGGACAGAGGTTAGTCTTCTAGACAAGAAAGAAACCAAACTACATTTCCCAATTTACAACATAAGTTGGGTATGTAGTAGCTACAGTGAACTGTTCAAATCTGGTATGGATCAAGCAATTGTTGAAAGGTATGAAAGAAGAGATCACTGAACCGGTTGTTATATTCTATGATAACACAAGTTCCATCAAAATATCAAAGAATCCATTGATTCACACAAAGACCAAACATATTGCTATCAAAAATCATTACTTGAGGGAATTGGTACAAGATAAGGAAGTGAGAATGGAATATGTGAACACAAAGGAACAACTAGTAGACATATTCACAAAACCTTTACCTAAGGATTCTCATGAATATCTTAGAGGTAAATTAGGGGTGTTTCCCCTAACCGAGGTTGCCTATTCAAGCTAGGAGAACTGCATCAAATGTGCTACTTAGAATATCTAACAAATTGATGCAAGAAAGGTCACACTGTAGGAGCTCCCTAGAGTTGTGGAAAGAATAGAAAAGCTGATAAAACAATCATAAGTAAGATGACAGAAAGAGAAATATTGATACTGAACTGACAAGATGATATCCACGTATGAAAGATGTAAGTACTAGATACTGCTTTGGAATTATTGTCAAAGAGGGAGAGATTCAGATGAAAACACATCAATGAGGGAAAAATTCAAATAAAGGGAGAGATTTAGAGAAAATGCAAACATAAAGAACACTAAGAAGATTTAGTGAATCAGAGGGAGAGAGATAGAAAAGATTCTGAGGGAGTAACTATGTGAACGGTCCAAGAAAGGCTAAGATGTTGAGAATCAGAAAGAAGCTAAGGATTTTATAAATATTTCTGATGAAATAACAAAGTTTTGGATTGGTTGGTAAATCATGTGTTATTCATATGGTGTTGCCATCAATGCCAAAAAGGGAGATTGTTGGAAACAATAATTGAAGCAATTCTTGTATTGTCATTGATGTCAAACCTTAATTGGTAAGATAGTTTCTATCTAAGAAAGTACTATATCTATTGATTGATGAAAAGGATTAGGGAAAGGGAGATAACAATAGAACCTAGGGAAAGGTTGAGTTATTTGATACTTCAATGAGTACTTGATTAGTTGGCACAATGATAAGATAATGTATTGTTTATCTAAGTAAGAAGAAAGACTAAAGAAGTAGGCTTAACAGAGAAAAAGTAAAGAAATATAGTTTAATTTGAGTGATGTTAGTGTTGACCGAGTGCCAGCATATGCCGAGTAAGTTTAGTGTTGAGAGAATATCAGTTTATGCTGAGCGACGATAAATTAGCGAGCAAGATAGTGTTAGTCAAGGAAGACAGTTTGTAGAGATAACCAAGTTATGCAGTGATGACTGAGGAGATGAACATAATATTGACCGAACGTCAGTAATTTACATTTGGAGGAAGAATTCAGATTTCCAGCTGACATAGTTGAATTCTTGGGTTATGTAAATCGTGTTGGCTTTATTAATTAATTGTATGGGGAATTTAATGCATGGTAAATCATTTTACTATATATTTAAAAATGATATTGAAGATGTTTCTAGAAGGAAGGATGAAGAACTTAAATGATGGAAGGATTTGATGAATCTAACCTAAACCCAGGATCTATGGAGGAGATTAAATGGAAAAATAAGGATCTACCTATTGAGGAGGTATAAAGGAAATGCTAAGTGTGAGATGCCAGACTATGATGAAGTTGTTGATGTTATTGACTAATAAGTCTAAGCAGAAGGCTAAAGGAGTTGATTAGAGTTGCAATTGCTTGAAGCAAATTCAGAGCAGATCAGAGATGAAGAAGTAAATGGAACTCAGTCAGTAAATCAACATATATGTGAGAATTGGATATGTTATTTGCAAAGTGAGTTGTATGTTTTCCATAGCAGATACTATTGCTA
The DNA here is from genome assembly GCA_027943335.1 of Chamaecyparis obtusa. Lineage (NCBI taxonomy): Eukaryota > Viridiplantae > Streptophyta > Pinopsida > Cupressales > Cupressaceae > Chamaecyparis > Chamaecyparis obtusa. The sequence continues at coordinate 1,324,471 of BSBK01005513.1, read as the reverse complement.
CGTTCTAACCATTGTATCAGTTTATATCCTTTAATCAAGGTTGACCTAATAGTCATTATTTAAATCATTTAATCAAGGTGACATTCTAATGGAATGTACTTAAGTCCTCTAACAAGGCGAATCCTAACAGGGTGATTGAAATCCTTTAACAGGGTCACACCTAGCAGTGTGTTTGTAAACCTTTAACAATGTTGGCTTTTAAAAAAGTCACTTCAGAAGAGTGAAAATATTAGTAACATATTACAAAGTAGTTTTTCCCAAGTTCATGGGTTTCCATTATAAATCCTAGTGTTATACTTGTGTGAATTTTTTGATGGGTATGTTTTTATATTCTGCAAGATAAATACTATTGGACACTAGACTGCATGTTATATATTTATGGTATATAAATTCTTTAGAGACTGAGTTGTGTTGGTGATTAGATCTGAGGTTGTTGAAGTGTTTAAAAGTTCAATTGGTGCATCTAGACCTAAGAACAATTGATTCACCCCCCTCTCTGTTGTTCTGAATTATATTAACAAGTATGCTCTCAGAATTATGCATAGATCAGTGACATTACAATTATGAAATGGAAGATTCAAATGAGATTCAACATATTCATTAATGCAAGCAAGAGATAAAGATAAAATAAGCTAGAATTGAAGAATTCAAAATTAGGTAGAAAATAGAAGAATTGATCTACATTTAGAATTCAAAATAACAGAGTTTCCTTATGCAAATGATCTAGATAGAAAATGAAGTAAATGAGCTTGGTTTTAATAGATTTCCTCTTGGAGGGAAAGGTTGAATTTAAATTCAATGGTTGAGATTCATCCTTGAGGGATGGTTGATATTGAGTCTCACTTGATCCATGTGAGTGATCCATTTGATTAACTCATATTGGTTGGAATTAACTCCTTTGTCCTTTTGTGGGTTGAAAGGATAATAAGACAATTAATTAATTTACATTAATTAATATCACTAGCCATGGGTATTTTTGAGTTTGATTTGATTAAATGACTAGGCTAATTAATTAAGGAATGATTCCTGATGATTGATCATTGATGCTTGATAATAGAGATGAATTATGTAATTAAATTGATCTAATTAAATTACACAATTATGCTTGAGATTATCTTGATTTGGGATTGATCACTTTATTTGAGATTTAGGGCATTTAGTTTAGCTAGACCATTTTTAGGTGATTACAATTATAAGTAAATCCAATGCAAAAATAACACATATCACCACTCCCTAGGTTTCTGAGGGTGGCCACCTAAGGAACAAATGAGAGGAAATAGGAAAAATATTTCCACCTAGACAAGTAAAAACCAAAAAAAAAGTTGCATTCTATTGAGAAACGTAAACCAAAACACCACTAAATTTAACAAGAGAAAATACACATCAAAATTGACCTATCCTTCTTTCCACATCAAGTGCACATCAAAATGTATAGTTAACAAAACCAAAAAGGGATGTGAAGTTGGTAAAAATGATAGAATGTAATATAGAACACATAATAAATAAGGATAGATACATGGAAAAGAATTGAAAGCTGACAATGAAATTAACATTAAAGAAATGATCTGTTTATTTACAATCACTTTGTTCCTAACTCCTTTGTGCTTCCTAAAGCTATTCCTTCATATTCAGGTGATGATTTCGAAGAAGATGAAGATGACGGGGAGGATTCAGATATAGAGCCAAACTTTGATTCTGAGTCTTCTCAAGACATGTCTCCTAATCTCAACAAAAGAGGGAAAGGTTAGATCAAGGGTAGGGCCTTTTCCTCCAAGAACCCTACTAGCTGCAAAATAAAGTCTTTTTTAGAGGATTCTTTGCTTGACAGTGATTAGGACACCATGGATGAAAATGATTGCTCTGTGGAAAAGGGACATTGGCAAGGGTAAGAAAGGAAAGAAAATCAGGTGGACCCTTTCCCTCATGGACTCTTCCCCTATTCCCTTTCCTTCTCTGAAGGAGAGCCCTATGCCTACTCTCGACTCAAGTGCCAAGAGGGACAAGTCAAACCCCCTTCATGCTTCCCTTCCTGCTGAGGCAGCGACAACCAAGGGGGCTTTTGAATGGGTCATTACTGAGCTCTATCATTTGAGGAAGACTAATGATAGACTCATAGCGAGAATTAACATTCTTGAGGCTATCGGTCTTGGTGACAAGCCCTTCCCTGATATCCTAAGTGAGATGAATGAGGATGTCAACAAAGTTGAGGGAATTGCTAGTTCATTTGACTCCAAGCTGGAAGCTTTGAATGCTCAGGTTTCCAATTGTGATGCGGATTTGTCGGCTATGAAGATGAAGGTCCTCAATTTTGAGGAGAAAATTTCCCAATTTGAGGCAGCTATCATTAAGTTTGGTGACCAGAGTTGTAGTACTCTTCAAATGGCAGTGAGACATATCAACACCCTTCTAAACACGTGGGAAGGGACAAAGGAAAAAGAAAAGGATATGGCACCCTGTGACTCTGGGAACCATGTTAATCAGGATGATATTGCTCTCAAGGAGACAACTCAGAATATGGAGCTCTTGGCTTTAGAAGCGGCGGACCTTCTAAAAAATATTTGTTGACCTTCTTTGGTCCTTTGGCTGTGTCAGGTCCCTTGTGTAGGCTACTGGCCCTTTTTGTGCTCTCTCAGACTTTCTTTTTGTGGTCCTTTCTAGTTGTCTGTCTTTTGACTGTCCCTTATGGTTTGACAAGATTTTGTTGTCTCTGGTGCTTAATGTACATTTCCTTTCTCTTTTTGTAAAAGGTTCAGGACCTTTCAAATCCTGCTTTCCTCTTAATCAAAACATTAAAGAAATGATACAAAATATAGTACCTATGAATGTATGTATAATTATCAACATATCTTCAAAGGAAGCTTCACTTCTTTCTGCTCTATGATTTCTACATTTGAAGTTGGATAAAATATAATGAGGTAGTATAGAAAGAAATAGAATTGTGGATAGATACATGGAAAAGAATAAAAAACTGAAAATAAGGATAGATACATGGAAAATAATGAAAAACTAAAAATTAAATCAACATGAAATAATAGAAAATACAGTAGGCGATGTATGTAAAATTGTCAACATACCTTGAAATAAATCTTCACTTCTTTCTACTCTATGACTTCTTCTTTCTTGTTGCTCTTCAGTGGATGTTGAATGGCTTGAATGAGAAAATTGAGGTTGTTTCAAGTTACTTGTATGTCATGTATTTAATTTTGGTTCTCTTGTAAATTTGAATTTTGTATTTCTTAGTGTCACTTGTGAGAAATCAATCCTTTATTGCATTTATCTCATATTTGATGGTCTTTTTTTCAACTTCTGGCCTTACACATATTTTATTTCTCTTAATAGGTGGTTTAATGTTGATTTGAATACAAGCTATGCACTTGAGATGGTATGAAGGAGCGGTGCAACTGGAATGATGGGACAAGGTGATGGCAAATGTGTTAAGGTTGCCACATATTTGTAGGCACTAGATGGTCATAAAGTTTAGATTGTGTCGCTAGATTGCAAGTTGTTTTGGCTGTGTACTTGTTTGGATGACAATGTTTGTCTAGTATTGTCAATTGTGACTTAGTTGGCCAACAACATAAACTTGGGAAGTGGTGACATGTGATGTTTTTGCAAAGATTTGCTTGTGGTTTTGTACTGGACGACCCAATTGTATTCACATTAGAATTTGTTAGTAGTATGGGCAGCTTGAATACTTGACAAGACAAGAATTTGTTAGTAGTATCGACAACTTGAATACTTGACAAGAAAAGACAAGGATTTATTTTGTTTATGACTTGAATATATATAAAAAAAAAAATCTTAGAACTGGTACTTTTGTGAGTTTATATTTATATGTTTTGACTTTTTACCTGACACCTTTGACAGTAAAGTTGACAAGTATGAGCCCAAACACATCCACTAACTTAGCACCTATTGAACCCCTGCACCTTCTGGCTCCTCTCCCCTAGTTGTATGGCAGAGAGCGTAGCGAGGTTGGGCACGGTGGCCATGAAATTGGGAAGGCCCCGTATTTGGTTTAAGCGCAGAGAAATAGCAATAAGCTGATTGTTACTCCTGGACTGAAGAAATTTTTCTATGAAACAGTTTAGCTATTGTAGCATATCACGCTCTAAAAACCCCGACTGCAAAGCGCCAGAAAGTTGTTTTGTGACTGTGGTCTGCTACTTGAGGCATCTCAAGCTCTGCGAACTTGGGCGTGGATTGCTGTTAAAGGGCGTTCCTCAGCAAGTTAGCACAGACAAAATTATAAATGGCATCCAAAAGTGTAAATGGCTCTTGGATTCGCTAAACAGAGGGAAAGCGCCACTCAGCCAGTTGCCCTGTAATCCAAGTCTGGATAGTTTCCTTAAGCTAACAAGCGTGTGGGAAATCAAAACCTGAAGGATGTTACTATCTCTGCGGGACGACATTATCGAGAGACAAGTAATCCATGCTCTGTAAAGTCCCCACTGAATCAAAAATGCTGCCGGAAAACTGGTTGTGAGAGAAAAGAAATCGTTAAAGACGCAACACTATTTGAAAGGATAATGGAATGGGGAGAGAAGAGTCGCCAAACGAGTAGGTTGCAGAACTCATGAAGCTTTTGTGCGAGCAAATGAAAAAACTCTTAACCTCCTCCTGTGCATTGATTGCAGCCTGTGAATATTAAAGCGCTAAATGATACTAGGGTTTCAAAGCTCGGTAATTTCTTCGGTTAAATTCGTTGTTTTCAAGTAATTAAATGTGAAGTTCTTTCTTACAGAGCGTCCCATTTATTACTTCCAAACCAGTAGGGGGTTTATTATCATTGACATATCATGACAAATAAATGACTAGGTGTAAATAGTTCTTACATTTTTTTTCTATTATTGATTAGATTGTTCTAAATAATGATAAAGAAATAGGTAAGTGAGATAGGATTTTCAGTTACAAATCATGATACAGATATGAATAGATTTGAATCATTCAAATTGCTTTCATTTACTTTTCTTTTACAAATCATAATAAAGGGACATGTTTTATCAATTGGATGCTAAATTTAAATGATATCTATATAAGAGAAAACAAGATTTTATTGAATTTGAATCTAATATGGGTAGATGAATAATTGACTTTTTTTTTTGGAATAGGTAAGTATGGAAGTTTGTTTATTTTCAAGGTATTAAATACAATCTAATCTAACATAGGCTTTCCCATTTCATCATTTTTAAGTTATATTATTCTAATCTTTTTAGTTGATTTGATTTTCATATAACTTACTTTTTAATAATATAATTGAACTTTTTCTATCTACTTTTCTATATTCAATCAATCTTTATTCTAAAGTACATCTAAATATTAGCATTAAAAAATAATGACAAAACAATAGTCTAAGTGGCCATTTGAATCTTAGTGGCAACAACAAGAACAAAGTTATAACTTAACCATTGTAATATGAGATGACTTCATAAGTTCAGGTATATTTTCAATGATTAAATTTTTTGATAAAATTTTAGCTACATTAATAATGTAAGTCGTATTCAACAAAATATTTCACAAATCAATTTTCAACTCTTATAATTCTTTGTTGTTGTTTGGATTGTATTACACATAGTATTATAGGCATTGAATGTGATCTCTCCCTCAAACATCTCATTTCATTATTTTTAAGATATGACTATTATTGAAGTTTTTTTTATTTAATTTGTTTTTAATATAGAATCTTTATCTAACTTTTTATTATTATTATGGAGGGTTTTACATAAAGGCATATACGTGTAGCTACTTGATATGGAAGAATCCATTTCACCGAGTCTTGCATTCAACAAGGCTTGATCCATTGTAGGCTCGTTAAAAAATATTAATTTCACGAGTAGACCAAGGGCCCATTGAGTTTAGCTCACATTCCAATCATACAATTGAAAATTTGATTGCTATCTATTCTCTCATACCTTGTATATGATATTTCAACAACCCTTATCGTCAAGTGTATCTAAACTTTAGCTTCAACATATCATGAAAAAAATGAACATATTTAGATGGGTCCCTCACTTTAATTTATTAGATTTTATCTTCTGAAAGGACTTGATACCTTTTTAATTATTGCATAATTGAGTGGCACCCATAATATTATTTAAATTTTCTTATGATGTAAATACCATATATAAGAGAAGCTAAAGTTTTATGAAGTTTAATCTAGGTACATGATTAATTAATTTTGTGGTGTATGTAGGTATGCAATATAAGAAAAATAGTTCTTACTATTACTTCACACATTTACATTATGGTGGAAAATTATAATATCTATAAGTTTTTTAGATGGAAAAAAAATAATCATACGATTGATCTTTGAAAATGATATTGAATTTTAAATTAAAACCATATTAAATAGAGGTGGGATTCACATCCCCTCTCAATACACCCATGAGTTTCTTCTTTCAACCCCTTGTAAGATTCAAAGGATAGTCTACCTACATGGCTAAGGTCACCTTATCTTCCTCTTCATTTTCGGCATAATGAAGCATATGAGGATATTGGTAATATTTTGGGTTGATTCTTGAAGGTTGAGATTGTGACCAAGGTTTTTGGTTATATGTTATTTACATATGTTTTTATTGGAGCCCATATATCAAAATCTCTTCCTCATAAAATTATTCTATAGGTTAATGATCATTCTTGGGGTTAGGCAGTGGACTATGAAGGAATCTACTTTTTTGTAGACATTATTTTTTATTAGAGTAAAACATTTTGAAGGGACCCTAAATTAATTATAGAAAAGAAGTGCCAACACCAAAGAAAACCAACAGGTAGCCAATAACAAAATAAAAGGGAACAAAAAGGGTCAACAGACCTAAAATCATGGAGAATATTTTTAGAATATGAGGTTGATGCTATTCATGTTATTGTTATTAAAGGTTTTCATTGATGTCCAAGCTCTGCAACTTCCCACCCAAGCTCTATTTTCAAATTATAGGCTCCCATGCCCACCTCCCCTGGGGGAGAATCTTCCCCCCTGGCAGGTTCCCTTGCTAGTCCTGATGGACCCCATGCTATTCCCGTGAATACCTCTGTCACGGTCCCAACAGTTGAGTCAACGGTGGAAACCTAAAAAGCATCCTCTTCTACCAACACCCCTTCTTCCCCCCCAAAAGCCAACTGGAAGGGAGCCCTTATCGGCGAAGCCCAACAATCTCTGGAGGCTCTCCTTATGGACTTCATTCAGACTGAAGAAGGCGTTGAACGATAGTGGATTTCCAGTTGGCCCTGGTAGGCCGATTCTTTAACTTTTGACCCACTATAGAAATGGCTAGAAAATGGGTGTCTAACCAGTGGAAGATCAAAAGATTTGTCCTTGTATCTGCTATGCCAAGTGGGATTTTTCCGTTTAAGTTCACCACTCTGGAGGATCTAGCTTTTGTTCTGTCAAGGTCGTGGGTCTATGGGAAGCACTTCCTTGCCCTTGCAAAATGGAAACCCAGGTTTAATCCAGTGATGGAACTGACCAGAATGGCCCTAGTCTGGGTCCGACTCCCTAGTCTCCCTCTAAAATATTGGGATGAACAAGTGTTCCAATGGATAGGTGACTCCTTCAGCACGTTTATCACTGCTGACCAGGTAACCCACTCCAAATCCTAGCTAGTTTTTGCTAGGTTATGTGTGAATGTCACCCTAAACAAAAATCTACCCAACTTTGTCATTTTGAAATCCAAACTGGGCAGATGGACCCAAGCGCTGGTGTATGAAAATGCCACCCTCTTCTGCCAGAAATGTGATAACAGAGGTCACTCTAGTGACACTTGCAAGACCTCCCACTTGGAAACCCCAAAAGGGAGCAAGGATAAAGGAATGAATGAGATTCCACCCATGACAGAGTAGGCGAAAAAGGAGAAGACTTGCCCACCCTTGGTAGCCAATGAGATGGAAAACCTAGCAAAGGAAAAAAAAGTGCTAGAAGAAGGTGAGATCACTCCCCCTTCAGTGGAAGAAGTGGTGCACACTATACTTGGCTCTCTGGATCCTCTGCCTACAAAGGAAACCAACCCCCTTGCCAAGGGTAGAGCCCTTGAATAATCCCCCGGTGACCCCCTCAGAGAAGAGTGAGATTAGCCATAATGAGGTGGAACAGCCTGCCATTGTGGTGGCTCTTGAGCTAAAATCCCCAAAATCTAATCCTAAACCTTCCTCACAGCTTGAGAAGAAGAACTCTTCCAACTCCCTCGACATGGACTGTGGTGTGGGGGAAGATGACGGGGAATGAAAAACACAGAGAAAGAAAACCAAGCCCAAGAAGGATGATGTGGGAATGGAAAAACCCAAGGGAAGGTCATTAGATCGAGCAAGGAGATCGAGAGGGACTACAAGGGATGTTGCAGCAGGTAAGCAGCAAACCCTAGAATCAAGTTTTAAAAGTAAGAAATGATTTGTCTTTCTTGGAATGTTAGGGGTTTAAATAGATCCCTTAAAAAAGTTCTGTTAAACACTACATTTTTTAACATAAGTTGGATATTCTACTCATCCAAGAAGTTAAGATGTCTGCTAGTAATTTTGCCACTCTGGCTTCCAATCTCTGGCCAGGTGTTGGGTTCCTTTACTCTAAAGCTATGGGTGCCTCTGGAGGCATTGCTATGCTCTAGAGCCCCAATAACATCACTGGCTACCAGATAGCCTCCTCTCTGAACTTCCTTGTTGTTGCCTTCAAGAAAAATGGACTTGAGTGGATCACCTTTAATATTTATGCCCCTAACACTCAAACTGGCAGGGCCTCCCTCTGAACTGACCTATCCCTCTGGATAGATCAGGACAATACTGCTAATTACTTGTTGGTTGGCAACTTCAACACCCCTCTCTACCCCTCAAAAAAATGTGGTGGATTAATGGATTACTCTGATAGTATGGGGGACCTGACAGACTTTATTTCTTCTACCTGTCTACTGGATATTACTTTGAAAGGGAACCCCTTCACCTAGACCAATAATAGGAAGGGACCCCTTCTCATCCAAGTGTGGCTTGACCATTTCCTTGCCACCTCCTCATGGGATCTTTGCCTGAATTCAACCATGACCTCCCTCCCTAAAACCACCTTTGATCATAACCCCCTTCTTCTCTACTGGCATGACTCCCCTAAGTTTGGCCCGACCCCTTTCAGATTCAAAATCATGTGGTGCTCTCACCTATCCTTCAGAGATCAAGTGAAATTCTGGTGGGCCACTAACATAAAAGGCACTGCTATGTTTAGAATTTCCCAAAAGCTGGAAATTATTAGAAGAGAGGTTAAAGGCTGGAGCAAACATAACTTTGGTGATTTTTGAAAAGAAAAAAAGGAGTTGACTAATACTTTAGAGTCCCTCCAGGCCCAATTGGATTCTAGAAGCCCTCCATCCCAGATACAGGAGGAAGAGGAATTGACTCGACATAAATGGTAGGAAACTTTGAAAAAAGAGGAAATCTACTAGAAGCAACGATCCAGAATCTAGTGGCTTGCTGAAGGGGATAGGAACACGACCTTCTTCCACAGGTTTACCAGCAACCATAAAAGAAGAAATATCATTACTGTTATTAGGGATGAGGGAGGGAATGAAGTTATGTAGAAGGAAAAAATCAATCAGGTTGCAAAAAATTACTTTAAGGGATTGTACTCACATGAGGGACAAATGTGCCTGAATAGCACCCAAAATCAACTCCTAGACCATATCCAAAGTGCTATAACTCACAATGATAATGACCAACTCATGAAACATGTCTCTAATGACGAGGTCAAGAATGTAGTCTTTAATATGGGTGCTTAAAAAGCCCCGGGTCTTGATGGTTTCCCCCCGGCCTTCTTTCAGGAATTTTGGGACATCGTGGGGACTGATGTTATCCGTGCTGCCAAAGATTTCTTTAGGATGGGGTGCCTCCTTAGGCAACATAATAAAACCTTTATTGTGCTGATCCCTAAGCATAACAATCCCACCACTATACTTGATTTCAAGCCCATTAGCCTCTGCAATACGTTCTACAAGATCTTGACTAAGATCTTAGTTAATAGAATGAAGCCTCTTCTAGACAAGATCATCAGCACTACTCAGAAAGGTTTTGTGTCGGGAAGGCAGATCCTTGATGCAGCCATATCCACTCATGAAATCATCCACTCTATGGATAGGAGCAAGGTCTTAGGTATGGCATTCAAACTAGATATCTCTAAAGCTTATGATAAAGTTAAGTGGTCTTTCTTGCTAAAAATCCTTGTTAAAATGAGCTTTAATGAGAAGGTTGTCCAGATTATACAAGAATGTACCCAAACTGTTAGTTTCTTTATGCTAGTCAATGGCACCCTTGGTGGCTTCTTTAAACCTAAAAAGGGTCTTAGACAGGGAGATCCTCTCTCCCCCTACCTTTTTATTATGGTGGCTAAAGTTCTTAGTAGGAATCTGACTATGCTTTCCTCTATGGGAAGAATAAAAGGCATCAAACCCTCTTCTACTCTTCATCAAGTTGTGTTGGGGTAGTTTGTGGATGACACCTTCCTCTTTGGATATTCTTCAGTGATTGAGGCTAGACAGTGGAAACAAATCCTAGAAACTTATGTCTGGGCTTTTGGATAGTGTATTAACTATCAAAAAACCAAATTGTTCTTCTTCAATACCCCATAGAGATACAAAATAGAGTACTTCAATTTTTGGGTTGTCAGTCGGCTTCACTCCCTTCTACCTACCTTGGCCTCCCCCTCATGGTTAAAGAGGTGACCCAAGATTTCTGGAACTCCATCCTGGAAAGAACCTAGAAGAAACTTGTTGGATGGAAAGGGAAGATACTTAGCAATGTTGGTAAACTTTAGCTGCTGGCTTCCACTCTCTAGGGGATCCTGGTCTACTTCTTGTCCCTCTTCAAGATCAAAAGCAACATGGCAGAAAAACTTGAGAGAATCCAAAGAACTTTCTTGTGTGTTGGTTCTGAAGAAAAAAAGACGATGTCCCTGGTCAATTGGGATAATGTCTACCTCCTAAAAAGATAGGGTGGCCTGGGCCTCAGGAGAATAGGCTTGATGAATAGATCCCTTAACACAAAAGTGGATTGGAAACTCATAGAAGGAAAAGAAGATTGGTGCAAGATAATGGAAGCCAAGTACCTCCAAGGACATCCCTATAGGAGGATGTACCATGATAGTGACCTCCCCAGTGGCTCCAAACTCTAGGAAAATATATGCAAATGCAAAACCTTGCTATCTAAAAGTGCTTTCTGGCAACTTGGAAATGGGAGATCCATTAGATTTTGGAATGACTATTGGAACCTGAACTACCCTAACCTTGGCTATAGATTCAAACCTCTCATCGACTACCTCTGACCTGTCCTTGGTAACAAAACCTCCAACTACCTCACAAATAGGAATTGGAGAGATACACCTAATTTGGCAAGAGACAAACCGGACCTCCAATTTCTGGCTAATGAGGTCATGGAAACCCCGAGAGATATCAGAATCCTGGGTCTTGGTGGCCAAGACTCCATCATCTAGGCCCCTACCCAAGATGGTACCTTCTCAGTCAAAACTACTTACAACCTGCTTCTGAAGGTAAAGAATAATCCAGGGGACTGGATGAAGGTGTGGATACCTCAACTCACACCGAAAATCAATTTCTTCTGGTGGACCCTTATGCATGGTAAAGTTCCAACTTAGGATAATATTATAAAAAGTGGCTTCTCCATGGCAAATAGGTGTGTCCTATGTAAAAAGGAGGAGGAAACAATGAACCATCTATTTATACAATGTGATTACACCACTAGCATCTGGCAAGGGGTGATTGGCAGATTGGGAATCTCGTGGGCTCTGGGTAATGATGTGCATCAATTCACAAACTGGAGATCCCCCTCGAATCATCCCCTTCTCCAACTCCTTTGGTGAATGCTGCCCCCGCACATTTGCTGGACTATTTGGAAGGAAAGGAACAACAGGATATTTAGGGAGGCTAGCAACTAGTCTAAGAACTATCTCTATCTTGGAACCAAGCTCCTTTATGAGAACACCAGTATGGCTAAGTGGAAACTTCCCTTAGCAACCCCTGCTGCCTGGGAAGTCAAAATTGCTAACAAATGGAACCTGTTGGCTGGGTTTTCCAAGTTTGACGATTCCAAGCTGATAGCCAAAAAAGCTACCAGATGGGCTGTCCCACTTAGAGGATGGACCAAATTAAACCTTTGATGGGGCAGCTAATAACCTCGCTCAAGCTAGGGGAGATGTGCTAAGAGACCATAATGGAATTTGCCTCTTGTCTTATGCAGGGTCACTCAACAATTACACTATTAACCAAGCGGAGGGCATGGCTCTTTTATGGGGAATTAAATTTGCCATCCAAATGAACATCAAACTACTGGAAATTGAGGGGGATTCCAAAGTGGTGGTGGAGGCTATCAAAAGAAGAGCTAATGCAAGGTGGCGGGTTAGCTCCATTATGCTAGAAATCTATGAGCTTCTCAACAATTTCCAATGCATGACTATTGCCCATATGTATAGGGAGGGAAATGCGGTGGCAGATTCAATGGATGCTATTGGCCTCAAGAAAACCAAACTTAACAATTGGAGGGTGGTCAGCGAACTACCTAAGGTGACTCAACAACTTATCAAAGGGGAAATAAACATTACCACGGATATTTAATATGAGCCAAGATGTCATGATTATTAAGAATCCTACCTGGATCACGTGCCGACATAAGCAGGTGAGTTTTGTGATTATGAAAAGGAATGCCCAAAACCCCATAAAGAATCATAAATACCTTTCATGTGGAGAGAGTTGTCTACATCGGCAGGCTTTCTTGGCCAACAAGGACATTAAGTGCAACCCTAGCAGTATTGCTAATTATGGCACTCAGAGATTCGTTAGATATTGCAATACAGAGCCCAGATCCCAAAATTTCACCCAAGGCCATCCTTTTGAGTATAACCATTTCTCAAAATGGAAAAACCAAAACAACTGGTTTTATACTCTCTATCAAGAAGTTCGGCCCTTCGGTTTTCAGAAAACTCTGGCGTAGGAGGAGGAGACTATCGACATGGGAGGCAACACTCTTTGCATCAAACTGGATAATATTGATGAGGCCTTCACCTCTGACCCTCTGGTGACCCATTACTATAAAGAGAGCGGTATCTAGAGTTTTATGGAGCGCATGAGAGGTGGTCATGATGAGTGAATATTGAAACAGTTCATTTCATCATGGAACAATAGGAATGTTTCTTTTGGTGGCATCCATTTCTAGATTAATGAGGAGGTCATTGCTAAGGCAACAGGGCTCTCTATGGAAGGGAGAAAGTAAAAAAAACTAGTCAGACGCCTAAGCCTACTAGCTTGAGCCAGTTTTTCAAAGAGGGAGAGGAACCTGTCAAGAAGTCAGGGGGTTTCAACCAGGAAGTTCTTCCAGAGTTTTGGCCCAAGATATGTCTCATCATGATGAAATATTTCCCCCTAGAAGGTAAATTTATGGTGTTCTACTATTACCACTAACCTTTTCTTAATCACATAAGAAATAAGGACTTAATATCCATTCCATTTTACCTCCCGCACTCCATTGAAAGTGATATTTTGGATATGAGGGAAAACCCTGATAGATCGATCCCTATTCTTCATTAGGGTCTCCTACTCTGTATTTACCATTTCCATAAGGCTATATGCCCTGCGCCCCATCCCCCCCAATCATCCAAGAGATAACCCAGGAGGATTCATCGTCAAAAATTGACATTCCCACTCCAATCCACCTCCCATTCTATCCAAGTTATCTAGGAGGTGGATCTTGTCCCTAATGATGGTAGAACCCGCAAAAAATGTCTAAAAAATCCTCTCAATAGGAGGGAGGAACATGAGGAGTCTCATGTCTCTAAATCCTTAGAGACTAAATATCGAAAGGAGTCTAACAGTACTCCTGAGACTAAATGAAAGCCCAAAAATGGAGGTTCTTGGAGAGCTAGGTCAAGCTGGAGGTCAACTTAAGTGGCCCTGGTTGTCGTCGATCTAACAGAATTGCGAAGGAGCAATGTAAAAATAGACTCTTGGAAACGGTCTCTAAAGAGAAGTCCCTATCAGAAAATGACTCCCATTCCACTGAGTCCATGAAGGGATCCTTTGATGACCACATGAGTCCAAACAGGGTTGGTAACACCCCCCTCTCAACCCTCAACAAACCATGGAGACCCCACGTATCCCTACCCTACCTATGGCTAACCCTCATGATCACCAAACCAAGACCCCACTACTGAGCACAACCCTAGGGTTCTAGATGACAATGACAGGCTTAAGGGCACCCTCAAGCTGAGGTTTTCAAGATTGGACAAAGAGATTGCTAACATTAAGAAGGACATGCAAGATCTCAAGCATCACATTTTGATGACTAACAAATTTTCTCTTAAGGTCATGCATGCTTCAGCTATGACCCTCTGCACTGTGCAGGAAAAACTAGCGGGCTGAAAACTGGAGGCAAATGATGACAACAAGGATCTCTTCCTCTTCCTGTAGGAAGAGTGGGCCAGGATCCTGATGTCCAAACATCTGGGTGGAAATAATTAGCTGAGCTGATGCTCATGAGGTTATTATTTTTGTTTGGACTTGGCCCTAAGTTCTCTGTTTTGGGTTACTCCTTTAAGGTTATTTTGCCTAGTCCTTGGTATAGCCCTATGTGGCTTATAACTGTTACTTTAATTGCTACTATTTTCTTTAGACATCCTAGTTGAATCTTTTTTATTAGTACTATTATGTTTGTTTTTGATAGAGGCAGATTAGACCTTGATCTTTTTGTTGTTAAATTGCAATTGAAATGCTTATGACTAGTGCCATTAATATGCTATTAATGTGCCTCTAGTCCTCATGTTCCTCGGGCTAGCACCCTTTTTGCTTCTTTTTCTATCAAAAACATATTTGATCAATAGACATGGTTCATTCATGATTTGGTTATTTTGTTGCATTGGTCAAGATGTGTGTACCGATATCTTTGATGTAATGATAGTTGGTGTTTGTGTATCAGTAGAATTTTTCACCGAATGATGTGCTTTAAATATTTATCTTTATCCATGTCAGTGGTAGCCCCTTTTAGTGTGCAACATATGGTGAAGCATTTACTTGGACCTTTGGTCTTATATTGGAAGTCTAAGGATGATTGAGATTGAATATGGGTGTGTGACTTTTCTTGATACTTGGGAGATGAATCGTGTTTCGTGTTATCATGGTTAGGTTTAACATGTGAGCTAAGATATTTTTTCTATTTCTCAAGATCAAATGTCAAAGTTCTAGAAAATGGTGGATCATTCCAAATGTCAAGTTCTTGAGGTGCTCCAAATAGATCTGTGTTCAACTCTATAGGTGATTCTCATTGGCATTGTAATATGGGTGTTGTGTGGGATCAAATTAAAATGGTCTTGAGTTGAAATTATCCATGGATGGATTTTAGGAATAAATTATCATCTCTTAGAAGCTTGGTACCTTATTTTGACCAAGGGTATGGAACTAGGGAAGTGCCTAGAATATTATTCTAAAGGGGTAGAAGAAAAATGAAACCCAACAAGATAAGTTGCACCCTATATCTTTAATAGGTTTGGACAATGCAAACTAAATGTGACAAATAAAATGGGATTGTACCCTAAAGGTTGTTTAACAAGATGAAGTCAAAGGATAATATGATAAGGACAAGGTTATGACAATGTAGCCAACAAGGACTGAAATGTTGAATAATGATAAGGAAAAAATGAAGGATATAAATGCAAGCCAAGGTTAAGGACCAAATAAATGATAATAAAGGGATATTATAAGTCCAAAAGGATAATGGCAAAATAATAGCAAGGACAAGGTTCTAAATGAAACCTAAGGTCATAAGTGAAATGCATGAGAAAAGAGGGTATACGAGGATGGAATAAAGTAATGACCAAAAGGATGACTTAGGATGAAAGATGAAGTGAGGTAACCTAAGGAACACCTATGTATGGAGGGTTGAAACAAAGTTGGAAGGTTTTGAGTTTCCTATGTTTGAAAATTTAGACAATGATTAATCAAGGTTTGATGAATGTGTTTATGTAAATGTTTGAAGGTTTGGACAAGTGATGGTTGATGAGAGATATGTTTTGATGACATGTGCCAAAAAAAGTGGTCATTTAGGAAATGAAGAAAAGCACAACCTATTGTTAGGAAAAGACAATACTTGTTGGATTCTCACAACAAATAAATCTAAGCTGCACTTTTTACAAGAAGATAGATTAGAAATTTGGTGGCACTGGGTCCCTCTTATATGAAACACTTCTCAGGCACACCAAATTTCAAATTCTTGAAGGAATTCTCTATCTCAACTTTGAACTATAAGAAAGGGATAACTTAGAGGTTCGACCTCTTGCGCCAAGAAATACAAGGGTTTTGGTCACTAATACAATAGGTTTCTAGTAAGGGCATCTATTTAGGTGGCTATACTTATAGCATCTTAGCCCTATTATTGAGGCCTCCCAACCCACATAAGTTACATTCTACAAGTTTTTACGTACCATATAGCTACTGAGAGAGATCTTCTTCCTAGTATAATACAATCAACACCAGTGGATTGTGGCACTAATCACAACCATATTTATTATATAGCAGTTCAGAAGAGCTTGGATTTAGCTTGTTACTGCTTGGATAGTTCTCTGGTGTGAGTACCTCTTTTCTCACCAAAGGTCACCCTCTATAAGATAAAACAAAATTCTCTTGTACCTAATATATGTGAAGGCAGGGGAATAGGATATATATATATATATATATATATATATATATATATATATATATATATATATATATATATATATATATATATATATATATATATATATATATATATATATATATATATATATATATATATATATATATATATATATATATATATATATATATATATATATATATATATATATATATATATATATATATATATATATATATATATTAAAGGATATAGACATTCACCAATGAAAAGGACAATCGAGGAGACACGGCTTTGCACTTGGCTGTGTGGAAATATCATGTGGATCTGGTTGAAGAATTGTTAAAGGGTAAAGCCAATTTGAGATTGGAAAATAACAAGGGAGAAACTCCACTATGCATAGCAGTAATGTTTGGATTCCTTGATGTTTTTGAGAAATTGTTTGATCACGAACCAGACGCCATGAAAGAACTATGTAAAGGGAAAAAAGTTTTGCACCTTGCTGTGGAACGTAACTGAGTCAAAATTGTTAAATTTTTAATAGAAAAGGGCACTATTATAATCAAAGAGCTTATCAACCAATGTAATAATGAAGGTAAGTTTGATATGGAAACTATTAGCAGCCTGCAAATTGTTGAAGGAGACACACCATTACATAATGTAGCAAAGAACAAAAATGAGCCAGTAAGTTTTTCACTTTTGGTTTTCAATTAAAATGCTAGTATTAAAGCAGTAGACTTAATACTAAATAATAATGATTAGAGAGAAGCAAGAAATATGTTTTCCTTTATATAAGTCTTAATTGAAATATATAACTTCTATTTGAAAATTAAGGGTGGAATATAAATTTTATATAACATTATGTATTTAATTTTAGCTAATCAATCTTTGCTCTTTTCTTTTCTATCATTAATTGGCTTTGTCTAGCTTTTCTCTCTCTCCCTCCTACGTTTAATTTCGTTGGTTTATGGCATGCTTCCTCTTTCCTACTCTTTTTGGAAATAAGCCACACCTAATTATAAAATTAATCACTAAGTTGGCCTAACTAGCAAATGGATGGTTTCAAGTTTGATTATAAACTGGTCTGCATAAAAATATTATGATAGTATCAAAGTCTAATAAGTAGAGTCCAACAGAGGTGGATATCTTGAGTAGTTAGCATTTTTGTTCAAAGGAATGTTGAAAAATAAACCATACCAGAACCTTAGATGGACAAGTCATAAGCGGATTGATAGTATAGTGGTAGACCATTCTAATATAAAATAAATGGTCACATGTTTTAGTCCTAATTGATCCATGAAAAAAAATGAAAAATTCTTAATTAATATTAATCTTTTGTTATTAATTCCAAACAAAAATGTGCCAAAGCATCAAACACTAGGTAAATTTCAAGCATCAAAATAAAGTGTTTGCTAAACTAAACAGACAATTGGTTTCAAAAATCAAGTCTTCGATAAAAATACTACACCAAATGTCGTTAGTAGTTTCAAAATCAATATCTTCAATAATAAAATAGTACTTAAAACTTCAATAATTTTGAAATGAATCAAACTCTAATGTAAAATCCTTCACATCAGGTTCACCATTCCTTTTTGTATGTCATTGTTCTTCTTTCTCCTCTTTAATGTCATTGTTTGTTGATGAGTATGCCAAAACGTATTCAAAAAGTAAGTATAACAATCTAAAAATAATAAGTCTACTTGAATTATGGTTAGGCACAAAATGAAGAAGAAGATCAATTAAATAGAAAATTATTTCAAATTTTTTATGGTCACAAAGGCGAAATGAACAGTCATAGAGAAAAGAAAAGCCAACACGCAATAATAAAATTAGATAATAAATCAAATTATCATTTTTCCCTCCAAAACTTATAAGACACAAAAAAATAAAATCTAATTTAAATGTAATAATAAAAAGATAAACAAAAATCTATTTAAATATTTAAAATATTCAAATATGAAATAAAAGACAAAAAGGGGATAAACAAATAAAATAATTTATTCTTAAGGGGACATAGGGACATTAATCTAATTGACTAATTCCCTAGAGACAATATTAGATATTAATTAAATAATTATTTAATTAAACATGCCCAAAATGAAACATAATGACAATAATAAATGATAGGATGATAAAAAAGAAAAATTCAAAATATTTTAAAATAACCTAAAATTACCAAAAATGATCAAAATTGGATAAAATTGACCAATAACAAAAATGAAAACTAAAAAAGGGGACATGCCCGGGTAATGACCATATTTAAGTGTATACAGTATGTACATATGTGTGCATGTAATTGTAAGGATAAATGGTGGGTTCAATTTTTAAGGCATTCAAAAATTGGGACAATAACAGTATACCGAAATCAAATTGACATTATTTGATAGTAAAGTGAAAAATATATTAACACATGAACTTGGAATGCATGCATGATGATTTATCCAGTAGTAAAATAAATAAAAACAATAGTCATTATACCCATTATATTTCATGATTATAAACATGAGATCCTCAATAAAACCACACAATCTTTTATTTATTTTACATATTGTGTAATGATTTCCTATGATATAGTGAAACAAATAGTTTCAATGAAACCACAATGACATACAAGTTAATGATCTAGAAAAAGGGAAAAAAAATGTAACTACAAATGAGCAAAATTTATTCATTATTGAACAACAAAATTGTATGATACATGTGCATCAATACATATATGAGTATGTAAGTGTATGGATGTATATGTATATTGAAACAGACATTTACATATGCGTATAGAGACATAGAAACTATATGCAAATATATACATACAATTCTAAAAGAGTATCTATATGATATTATGAACAATAAAATGTTGATGTTTATAACCTTTCTATTGTATTTATAACAGGTGAAAGTTGATGAAGTTTTAAAGCGTAACAAGAATGATATGACGTAGGAGATAAACATGTAAATAACAACTCATTAATAAGTGTATAATTAGCATGCCTCTAAATAATGCATGCACTCAATATATACATACTAATATTATTTTGATTTATGAAAGTACGAATTGAATAGTATACAAATGTTGTCCATTTCTATTTACATATTGAATGGAATTGAAGCTAGGATGTAAAAACCTAAATTTTACATATTGAATGGAATTGAAGCTAGGGTGTAAAAACCTAAATTTAAGCACCCTTCAATCAAGAATATGTAGAGGTCATCTTTCTAAGCTCTAAATTTTGAAGAGGATATTTAGTGAAAAAATGAAGAAAATTTGTAATTAAAACTACATTGGAAATTCCCTCTTATAAAACAATTTGAATGTAGAAAATGAATGCACTAATTTGTGGTTTTTGATTTTTAAATTTGAATAAATATGGGAAAGAATCGATTATTTCATATCACACTAACTTGCCATTATTGTATGATTTCTACGATGGCTTGAATGAGCTTGATTTTATATTTTATTTGATGTATTTTTTTATTAGGGAGCCGTATTATGTGGAGGTACCAGTTGTAGATGTAGTTGATGCATGAATATGTGAGAGGAAGTATATGAGAATGTACAATTAAAAATATACAAAATTTATAGTTATTTTTTTTATTGCATAATAAGCATTGTTAGCCTTGCATATTTGTGCTTAAATGCAGTATATTGCAAGTCTTGGGCCACTTGCATATGATGTTGATTGTAACATCAAAGTTATTTTTTTATAAATGTAAACTTATGTAATTTTGTGCAACTTGGGGTACATATTACAAATAGAAATGTACTATTAGTTATTTACTTTTATTATTCAATGATACATAATATGTATTGGTATATGGTGCAAATATTTATTGGAACATTTGATTCTAAATCAGAGGAAGAGCACCACTAACCAAATGTGTTCCAATAATCACACACTCCATGCATACTTGACCTCCCAATTCAAATTTTAAAGGAGCCCCAAAAATGATAGCACACGTACCAATTAGCTTTTCTAATTGGTAATTGGTCCATTTACGCACCACTATTGGGATATTTGTGCACATCTGGGACATTTATCCACAAGTACTAACATTTTGAGTGAACAACTATTGGTGCATCTTTGAGTGGGTATTAGGTGGCACTTTGAAATGCCCACTTTTTGACCCTTCAATGTTTGATGATATTTACACGGAATTTTGTTAATACCCAAAAGCCAAGAAATATTTTTTAAGGTGCCAACTTGCATACGAAGATGCCAAAAAGGAATCTTTGAAATTTGATGTAAGTTTAGGCTCTACATGTGTGCAAAGTTAGGTCATGTAGGTACTATGCTCTTCCCCTATCAGTTAAAATATAAAAGTTTATTGGAAGGTGTGTAACTATTAAAAGGTAGGAGGTAGGGGAGAGGATCAAGTAGTTGAGCACCCTAACTTCACACTTCTCAAATCCTACATAGAAAATTTCAAATCACTCCCATTTTTTTACAGTAGCTTACTTGGCAAGTCCCTCGCTTGTTTCAGGGCCACATCATCAAATATGATGTCACATATCAGCATTTTTTTTCCAAGATGTCCAAAACAACCCCGCGAAAAAGTGAGATCGATCATAGTGCATTAGGGAAACCCATACTTGTGCATCTGATGTGATATCACACGATTGGTTTCTTTTTAGATTAAGGGATAAATTTTGTTCAATTATGGGTAGTCATCATTAGCAAAAACAACTTGAAAGTCACAACTATTAGTACAGTATTGTCAAAATTATTGGATATTAAATTAACAACTACTATCAGAACCATTAGAATGCATTTATGTACTAGACCTGCTCCCTGATCTTCTCCCCTAACTGCTCCTCTTCGGCTGGACAATAGATAAAATACACACTCAACGTCTTTCATAAAATACGACATGGAAATAGACATGTCAACTAATACACCTGGATGACAAACCCATAATTTATGTACCATGGAAGGAGGGCCCAAAAAATCTATATCATTTCGAAAACAATTTTCTTGTGGCGTTCGTACTCCGAGCACCTTAGAATTGAAAGGCAGTTGGATTCATTTACTCGCCCTGTAAGTAGTTCAATGTCTCAATTAAACAGTAAAAACATTAATGGGAGCGTCAGAATTGTTAGGGAAAGTACCTTTTAAATGTAAGAGAGGCCAAGGAAAAATGTACTCTTTTATGCAATTGCGTGCTAGAGTAAGGCTGTAGCGTGAAGAAAGGCTTTTTATTACAATGGAAGAGGATTTCTTTAAATCTTGTGAAAGTGGTGATATAGCCCAAGCCAAAACGAAGCTCCGCGAACTTAAAGATCCGGCAAAATTAGTTGGAATCAAGACGGCGGGAGAGGGAAGAACATGTTTACATCTTGCAGTACTTGGAGGAGACGGAGGTTATTCTCTTCTCGCAGTCTACTTTTTAAAAAATAAAAATTAAAAGCTATTTTTTAGTTCATTTTCTTGACAAGCTATTTGATTCATTATATGCAGAATTGTTGGAAAAGCTGGTAAAAAGGATACAGACATTCACCAACGAAAAGGACAATCGAGGAGACACGGCTTTGCACTTGGCTGTGTGGAAATATCGTGTGGATCTGGTTGAAGAATTGTTAAAGGGTAAAGCCAATTTGAGATTGTAAAATAACAAGGGAGAAACTCCACTATGCATAGCAGTAAAGTTTGGATTCCTTGATGTTTTTGAGAAATTGTTTGATCACGAACCAGACGCCGTGAAAGAACTATGTAAAAAGAAAAAAGTTCTGCACCTTGCTGTGGAACGAAACCGAGTTAAAATTGTTAAATTTTTAATAGAAAGGGGTGATATTATCAAAGAGCTTATCAACCAACGTAAAGATGTAGTAGAAGTCTCTCACCCGAACTCATCTCATAATGAAGGTAAGTCTGATATGGAAACTGTTAACAGCCAACAAATTCTTGAAGGAGACACACCATTACATATTGCAGCAAAGAACAAAAATGAGCCGGTAAGTTTTTCACTTTTAGTTTTCAATTAAAAAGCTAGTATTAAAGCAGTAGATTTCATGAGAGGATACTTATTCATGGAAAAATTAGATTAATATATTAAATAATAATGATTAGAGAGAAGCAAGAAATATGTTTTCCTTTATATAAGTTTTAATTGAAATAGATACCTTTTTATTTGAAAATTAAGGGGGGAATATAAATTTTATATAACATTATGTATTTAATTTTATCTAATCAATCTTTGCTCTTTTTTTTTCTATCATTAATTTGCTTCGTCTAGCTTTTCTCTCTCCCTCCTACTTTTAGTTTTGTTGGTTTATGGCATGCTTCCTCTTTCCTATTCTTGTTGGAAATAAGCCACACCTAATTATAAAATTAATCACTAAGTTGGCCTGAATAGCAAATGGGTGGTCTCCAGTTTGATTCTAAACTAGTCCACAAATTTTTTTATCATAGTATCAAAGTCTAATAAGTAGAGTCGAACAAAGGTGGATATCTTGACTAGTTAGCAATTTTGTTCAAAGGAATGTTGAAAAGTAAGTCATACCCAAACCTTAGATGGACAAGTCATGAAGTGGGTTGATAGTATAGTGGTAGAGCATTCTAATAGGAAATAATTGGTCACATGTTTCACTTCTAATTGATCCGTGAAAAAAAAAAAAAAAGGATTATTAATTAATATTAGTGTTTTCTTATTCTTTCTTCTCTATATAGTCATAAATTCAACTTCTTCATAATGTCTCTTAGTGTTGTTTTATTCTTTCTTCTTCTCTTTCTTTGACTTGGGTATATATTCTCTTTTGGTTCCTTCTAAGATCATTTTACAATCCCCCCTTCATTATTATTTTTTCTTATTCATATTATAATATACTTATTTATATTATTATCATTTCTTTTTCAGTTTTGCTCCTCACTCACTACTTCCTTTTTATCTCTTTGTTTCTTATATATTGTTTTTATTTTTTAATATAATCCTTATTTTTTATAACATCTTCATTTATAGTCTTTATAATCAGATTTTTTTCTTCTTCTTCCCTTACATCTAATATCTATTTCTAGTCATTTCTCCTTCATTATATTTTCTTCTTATTTACATTAACATTTTTATTTGTAACATTTTATGTTCTTCTCAATCTCAACTTGCCTCTTCAAGTATTTGTTCCTTATATATCGTTCTTGATTTTAGTACAATCCTTCTTTTTTTATAACATCTTCATTTATATTTTTTATATTCATAAAAAAATAAAGGGTAAATGCTTCTACCATATCATTGAGCTTGCAAATAGGGGATCTCATCCCTAATATCAACACCCAACAATAGCCCCCTTAGCACCCTTAGCACCCTAGGAATGTTTGACCAAGTGATGGAGATCTAACTTTTAACATGTTGAGAATAATATAACAAATAGCTCTTGAGATAAATACTTTACTAAGATTGTAAATAAATGAATATCTAGATATCTTTATTCTACACACTGATATATGTAGATATCTTTTAATTTAATATAAACACCTCTAGACTAATATAAACTTGACATATCTTATATAGATATCATTATATAATTGCATATCATATTATTTTACAGGTTAATATTATTATACTATATTATTTTCCATTTTATCTTTTAAAATTTTGTTTTGATTATGTAAAGCAACAAAAAGTCCAAACCTATTTACAAAAGGCAGTGGCTATCTTCCCGAAGGAATGCACCACTGTTGAGATTTTTTTTTTCCCAAATCCGTAAATATGCTATGTTTTTTTTCAAAATTTTTTGGTTGTTTTCGATCCAGAATGAGCAGATTAACAAAAACAGATCCTGAAATTTTAAAAAAAAATCACTGCGTTTTCGATTTTTCAAAAATAGTACGGCAGTGCATTCCTTCGGGAGGATAGCCACGTCCTTTACAAAATAGACTTTGAAACATTAAAAAGAGGTCTGAGAAGAACTGAGACAAAAATAAAGTAAAAAATAAAAATAAAAATAAAAACAGAATTAGATCAGTTAAAAATATACAAAAGGACTAGATACAGATCAACTAAAATCAAAATACGAATAGATCAGTTCAAAAAAAGCACAAAGGAGACTAGGTAAAGAACACCTAAAATCAAAATACCCACTAATTAATAATTAGTCACCTAGAAGTTTGAGGCCCTAGATGACCTGTCATTCCTTGCTTAAAATTTGTAGCTTGTCCATGAAGAATAGTAGTTTATATATATTCCCTCCTGGATGGGATTGATGTCCGTCCAGAGTTTTGTTTTTTCCTCTCTTGTTTTATGCTTAGCCTTTTTTTTCTTAAGCTCCCGTTGAAAGACCTACAGAGAAACTGTCGTATTCTTCACACTCTGCCTAGAGTACATAATAATGTCATACATATTTTTGGAAAAACAAATTTCATTGGCCTCCATCTTCACTTTTCCTTTACCGAGCCAGTAGCATGCTTGATATTTCACACGAGAAGAAAGAGAATACCAGAGTTCTTACGATAGATGTGAAGGTTCAGTTCCACGATGAGAGAGTGATAGTGATACGAGGAAAATGAAGACAAAACCAGAATGATCTATTGAAATTTTGTTAAGAATAAAATATTAATATTAAATAATTTAATATTTACATTTGTTTAAGAACGTGCCTTCTTATCATATTATTTAAACTACTATTCTAATTTACCTTCCTTCTTTATTTACATAATATTAGTTCCTATGATATTTCTGATTTAATTTATGAGCATTTTACAATTTCAATAATTATTACATATGTTTCAATTATCCAATATTCTTAACAACCATTTAATCAAATGTTGCCCAGTGTTTGTTTTAATTATCTTTGAGATAACCGTGCTGTTTTTTCTTTATAAAAGGGTTTGGCATTGACAAAATTGCAACTTATCTTAAATAATTTCATTTTGATTTTGAGTGTTGCTGGGCGTAGATTGTGGATTTGTTGCGGAAGGTACCTGGGGTGAACAAGCACGCCCTTAATAGTGCGGGCAAAACACCGCTGGATGTTGCAAGAGAAGTCACAGATTACTACGAGTCTTTCAGGATTATAAAAAAGCTCACAGATTATAAGCCGAATCCCAAGCCATTCATGTACTGCGCACCAGAGGTGAGCAAAGAGAAGCACAAGAGAGCCACGGATATGGTTGACAAATCCTTCGCTGACAGACGCAACACAGAGCTGCTAGTGGCAGCATTGTTGGCCACCATGACATTTACGGCTGTGTTCACTGTTCCTGGCGGTTCGTACTCAGATTCCGATCAGAATCGAGGGACTCCTATTCTCCTGAGCTATTATATGTTTAAGCTCTTTATTATTTTTGACTGCATAGCCTTTTTTCTCTCTCTTTTCGTTTGCATAATGTGGCAGATGGCTTCAGAGCTGACCACAGAGGACAAGATGTTCTTCATGACCCTCAGCAGTTTATTGACCTGCTTCAGCTTTGGATTCAACTCTTGTGGTTTCATGGCTGCGGTGCACACGATATTGGCACATAAAGACCCGACCCTCGCTTGGGTGATTTTGGGAATTCTGTTGTTCATTGATTCCTGCGGCACAATAGCATCTATTCATCAATTGGCGATGTTTGCAGTCGGGCGAGCGAGATTCCACCGCCTGTGCGGTGTACCTCGTCGACTCGATGATTTTGTTGAATATGTATGGGAAAGAGCAGAAAGATTTGGGATTCTCAAGATTATCCGTCAACTTGATGAACGTTCCCATGATGCGTTGGAAGGCGAAGATGATGGAGCTTCCAAGAAAGCAGGCGTAGAGGAACATGAACATGAACATGGATACAACTGCTCCTTCTCTTCATCCCCGTGCCTCCGCAATGTCGTCCAATCTGTTTAGCTCTCTAGAATAGCATATAGGTGTAGATTTGTATTTTACTACCCTAGTATTGTATAGATCTATATGGCTTTCTTTAGAAATCTATGGTATGTCTATCTGGTATTATAGGTCATTTGGCACTACTATATTTTCCTGTTATTATGTGTATTCTTATAGTTTTATTGAAATCAATACATATAAATATTTAGTGTGTATTCATGATTTGTTTTTCAATTCAGATTTAAGTTTGTTCCAATTGTTTTTGATTAAGTAAAACAGGTTTTACAGGGTGCCTGAAATCCACACAACTCTATCAAAAGAGAGAAAAGCCAGCAAAACAAGTAAGAGATAAGCCACAAAAAAGCCAGAGAAGGAAGACCACAATAGAGCAGGGCGGGCATGGCAAAAGAAAGCCAGGGTGCCAAACAGAATAACTAATAGAAGGAAGGACCGAATAAAAGAGGACCTGGCTTCCCCAACCACCATTCAAGGGGCTAAGGTTGTAAGATTGTTCCTTCGATGCACTGGAATCTATCCTTATCCAGGATGGTCTTGACATCTTTAGGAAAGTCTTCCCCATTATTCCAAATAAGTTTGTTCCAATTGTTAGTAGTGATAAAAATATAATTATTTATTTGTAATTATATATTTAAAATTTTATTTGTTTTTTAATTGAATCGGTAGGGAAAGGGTTCTAATTTCATACAATAGAAATTAACACATTACAGTCATAAATTAGGTCATTATAGCTTAAGGACTAAGAACTCTATAGTAGCAAAAGCAATAGCATATTAACATACCTATTGCTATCACTATAACCTCTAGAGTTTTTATCATAATCAAAATGCATATGACTACGAGAGTTTTTAACCATCCACTTAACTAACAAGATTGTCATAAGTATAAAAAAAAAAAGTAAACAGTTCTTTACAGTAAAAACATTAAACATCTCTAAAAATAACACCCTGCATATCATGAACCAAAGGCCTATGGTCTTAGCTACTAGTATCTTTAGGATCATTCTTTTTAGAGATAATCTCTCAATTCTTTGAGAGATTCTTCAAGTTTACGATCCAATATTCATTCTCCTTGGTCTCCTCATGGTCGTCCTTTTTTTATGGCCTTCCACTTTTCTCTTCCTCTTATCATTTCTCATAATTCTTCATTGACCAGAAACCACAACGAACACAACTTCTTCATTATGCCATCAGTTATCCTACAAAGGGCAAAAATAGTCTAATCAAACAGCTATTTGGTATGCTCTAAGGAAGTAGCATTATCTTCTAGGTTCATCTCTCTTCTTTGTAAATTCTTGGTTTGTTCATTGAAATTAACAAGAGTATCTTTTTTCTTTGGAAACATCTGGAGATAGGGGAACCTCCTCACAATATCAGCCTTATTGGGGGCAGGGGATACACAGACTTTGTTCATTACCTCTTCAAGTCAACTAGATTAACTATGATGTTCGCCAATTTCTCTTTAATTTCCTATTTGGAATCTTTCTACCCCGTTATAATCTTCACCATTGGAGTTATCCGAAGACTCCTCCATCTTGTATTCAAAATCCTTCTTAGGAATGATTTCCTCCAAGATTTTCTTTCTTTTTAGTTCCTTTCTTAACAACCTAACCAACCTTGTCTCACTAGATCTCATTTCCTATTTGGTATCCTCCTGAATATCCATTTCCTTAGTCCCCTCTTTGCTATCTTCAACTTCAACAAGCAAAGTCAGAATTTTGGTACCCTTCCTAGTTTTATTCATCTTAGCTAGGTTCAGTTTAATCGTAGGGCCTTTACACTTTT
The DNA here is from genome assembly GCA_027943335.1 of Chamaecyparis obtusa. Classification (NCBI taxonomy): domain Eukaryota; kingdom Viridiplantae; phylum Streptophyta; class Pinopsida; order Cupressales; family Cupressaceae; genus Chamaecyparis; species Chamaecyparis obtusa. Next base: position 1,296,250 of record BSBK01005513.1, on the reverse strand, counting down.
TTGGGGTAGTATGTAAGAGCTCAACCTAAAGGGGTTTTTGGACAAGGGGATTAGTGTCTTTTATTTTCTTCTTAGGATTAAGGTTTTATGGAAAAGGATTTCTTTTAATGAATTCAATACAGGAAGAACTACAAGGAGGTTCACTCTATAGGTTAGCTTCAACCCAAGGATAAGAAGTAAATTGGCTCCTAAAAGGGGATTTATCAAATTCATGCTAGTGTAGGACATACATTAGCCCTTGATACGGAGGGGGGGGAAGCCCTTTTAGTTATACTACTACCTAGAGATGAAAATAGGAAAAATGGAAAATTAATCTTTTTCCCATTCCTAATGTGGTTCAAAATTGGGAAATGGTAGCCATGGAAGGTCATGTATCTACCTCCTAAGGTAAAATATTTTATTACATGATAGAAAACAAGAACATAAGGAGGAGCAAGAAGGGACCTTTCGCACCTATTTTCATTTGAGGTGACCACTAGCTTCTCACCTTTTTTAAAGAATTTCTTCACGTATGCCTTATAATCTCTTGAGCTCCATTTTTCTGCTTTAACCCCTTTGCATTTAATCCCTGTTGCTTTAGCAATCAACTCCGACATTATTTGGAACTTTATACTACCAATTGTGATGGAATTCTTCTACCAAGAGTTATAGATTTTTTTTTATATAATTTTGTTATAACCCGAGCATGGCCTAGAAGTAGGGAGTGAGGTCCACCCTTGTAAACAAATTCCAAGATATTCATTTTGCATAAGTTCCTTCCAATCCTTGGGTTCATCTTTTTAGAGGGTCACCTATCGCTACCAAGTTCGTGAACTAAACATTGAAAGTGTTCATCTGGTAAGCCCCACAACACACAATGTCACTATAATTCAAAAAATCCCTTTCCTTTATTTTCCAAAAGAGATCTTGATGATTCTTAAAATATATTTTAATTAGGCATCACTTTAACATTTGTCCTTCTCCTTCATCATTTTTTTTCATGTCTTGATTGTTATGCCTAATAATTATGATACTAAAATGAATCACTAGATTATTGAAAGGATATTTTTTATGCAACTTAAAGTCAATATGATGTCATTTCCATTTATGCCAGAGTTAATTTGTAATTCCTTGCCAGGGAACCCAAGAGAATTTAATCTAATACAAGACACTATGTTTACAAATTAATTTTTTTCTTAAGAGTTTACAAACAATGATGTTAACAATGTGGAAGAAATGCAACCATGAGATATAAACAAGTACATATACACAACTCAATTACAGTTAACAATCCTCAAGGGTCCCACAATGTAGAAATATGCAAATAAAGTAAATATTTAGATTAAGAATTATTTCAATTAACTTATATGAATAACAAGTACATGCAACACCATAAGGTATACATAGTGATACAACATCCTCTACACAAGTCGTAGGGTATGTCACAATAACAAAATACAAAATATAATACAATATCTGCAACTCTGAAGCACTAATACAAGATGTAATCATGAACATTAAAGATAGGAACAAACAAGCCTCCAATGAAGAATAAGAAGATGATAATAGGTACAAGCATCCTCCAACACCACTACAGGAATGCCAGAATATCAAATGCTAAAAGATGACACTACCACTTGACCTCATGGAACCAAAGGTCTAGTTTATATTATTAATTGATATTTAAGTGTCATTGTCTATAAACTCTTAAGAAAAAAAATATTTTGTAAACATAGTGTCTTGTATTAAGTTAAATTCTCTTGGGTTCCCTAGCAGGGCATTACATAATTGATCTTTTAATCATGTCCTTATTCTAATTTAATCCACCTAACAAATTTATTTGCATGTGATGCCAAATATTTCTTCTATTGAAAGTGTAATGTATTTCTTATCTATGACTACAAGTGTAATCATAATTAATGCCCTTATACTTATTAAACCCATGATTTAAGCTTTTGTGATTTTTTCGCTTTCTAATACTAACCAAATGGTTAGTTTTATTAGTACTATTTTTCATTTTTTTATTAGTCTTTGTTTGGCACCTTTTTTTGAATTTGAAAAAGGCAAACAAATTCTCCTCTTTGTCATTCTTAGACTGGAAAAATAGTTCTAATATTACATGTTTTCCATGTCTTCTCCATTTTTGCTTCTTATTCAAAGTACCATTGGGCTTCTTACTAACAATCACCCTTTTCCCCATATTGTATTAATTATTAAATAGGTCGAATAGCTGAGAGGAGGGGTGAATTATTTATTTTTAAATTTATTTTCACAAACTTTATTAAGTCGATAAATACTTAAAGCAATCAAAAACTTATAAAAAATATGAACATGAAAGCACAAAACATCATCACCATGAACACCAAAATTCACGTGCCAACCCAATATGGGAAAAAGGTCATGGAGAAGCTAATAATCATGTGAAAGCAACGGATCGAGTATGGTGACATCGGTTAAAGTGATTTTTACAAAATCTCAATGTTAGTTTTATCACTATAAGGCTCATTTTCTGTTGAGCTAACTACCTATAAATTAGAAAGACTCATTTCCAGTACAAATAAGATCACTACCAGAATATAAGAAATGAAAATAAATCTACTGAATCAGTGTCACCAATAAGATCAACAACACAAAAATGACGTAACAATCAGCTATCGGTTGCACAAACTTGTGTATACATCAATACACAAAGATCTTCCCTTATCAAATTCGCATTCACTTCATATATTACTCGCATATAAGCATACCACAATAAATAGAATCATTTCTCTATTTAACCATGTCTTTCAAACAACTAGGTTGACCTAATTCAATGTGAGATAAGTTACAATGATGCATTCTTGTGGTGGTTAAAAATGAAACATGGACTGCCTCACTCAATACAATATGCCTCGCTCACAACAACATGCTATACCATCACCAAGATCTTCAAAACCAACATATAGGATCTATATGTTACAAGGTAAATACTTGAACCAAAGCACAATGACCACTTTCTAGATAGGATTACACCCAACACCAACACGGATAAAGATAAATCTTTGCAAATCCAATTATAAATATGTGAAAAATATTTTGTTTAAATAGTATGCTTTGATGGATGCCCATACCATGCTCCAAAGCTCCCATTTTGGCACAAACAAGAAGGAGGCCTCCATAAGGGAGAATGAAGGAAAAGGTTGTGGAATTCAGTTTTACACCTAACAATTACATTTGCTTGGAAATATGTTCATTTCATGGGCTGGGAAATGAGGAGACTTATTGCTAAGGAAAGAAAAATATTGCTGACATTAACAAAGTAAAAAATGTCAAACAATTTAAAGCACTTGGAAAGTTAAAATTGAAAGTTGAAAAAATTATTGACTTCAAATTGAATCTCTCAAGCAAATGCCACAGTTTTCTATCACTCTAAAGTATACTCAAACCCAACGTTATAGTTTTTTGGCACCCTTTGTTTTCTTTATACTTTGTGTCCAAAATATAATTTTCTTTATAGTTAGTGACCAAAATATAATTTATCCATATGCAGTTGTAAAAGCTCATGAATAACGCTCAAGAGGGAATCCTAGAAGCTTTCTGTTCCTTCAAAATGGTGGAAATGGTGGGGAAACATGTTTCAAATGAAACTTTCTACAGATATAGAAAAAATGGAAATGGAACTGAAATGTGAGAAGACAATTGAATGGAGAAGCTTAGGTTACGTTGGTGGAGCTTAAACAACAAATACTAAGTTGACAAGGATTCGGTGGTTGGGCCCAAATTTGATTTGTTAAACAATACATTTCTTCTCCCATTTCCTTTCCCGTATCTGATCACATGAACCATTTAGAATTTATTTATTTATTATTTCCATTGCGTAATGTATGTTTTGTTGTGGATTTGTAGTGATAGAGAAGGCAAGGTAGAAGGACACTATAAATATGCTTGAAGACATCAACAATATATTTTCACATAATATAAATTATGTTTTAGTAATTTTATTTTTAATAGGTTAATTTTTTATTAAAAAAATATATGAAATTTATTTTTATTTTTGAAATTAGCAACAACAAAAGGGTATTGGCCCATGGAACAATGAGAGGCTGACTAAGAGAATTAATAGAAAATTAATTTAACTTAGAGAGTAGCATTAGTAGCAGAAAAGCACACATAGCTTCTACCTCTATCAAAAATATAAAAGCAAAATCCAATCCACCATAGCCGTTGAGTATCAAACAACCATGAAATAGTCTTGGTAAAATCTAGTAATAACATGAAAATATGCCACACAGGGCTTAAAAAGTAGCTTAAAGTCTTAAACATATGGAAATTAACACAATCCATCCAACAAAAAGGCCAGGAACCAGCCCAAATCTCCACCATCCCATACACATCCAACCACATAGTCACTTACTATCCCATAAGCGCTTAGATAGCAACAAGTCATCCCACTCCTCATTAAGAAATTTAAAGAGTTCACGGTTTCCTTCAACAAACTCCTTGCCCTCCAAAGCCTTCTCATTGAGGAGGCAGAGCGTGGTAGCAAACGTGTGCATCACCTTGAGAGAAAATTTACTGACATCCGCCATTCTTTTGTTGATGTTATCAAGGTCCCAAGTGAGATTTGTCATAGTATTTTCTAGGGATGCAAATTGGTACTTGATTCTTCCCATCAGACCACAACCTGTAGTCTCTTTATCAGCAATGGGATCCTTTTCAAGTTTTTCCTCCTTAGCCACGTTAGTTTGGATGTCTTCCTCCACCTTGATTTCCACTTGATAAGAATCATTATCTAAGCCGTCTCTACTAGGAGGGCCCACAAATGGGTCCTCCTAGCTCATGAGCTCTCTAATAGATTTTTTCCCTTTCTCTTTAGCAATACGAGAGGAGTGATGAGTAGAGCTAGGCTGGGGATCAGTATTCGGAGGGCAGTCGAGGTTAATGATTATTTCTTTTTTCTTTTTGGGGGGAGGCTGAGAGAAATTTATAAGGGAAAGGCCATGTTTGGGGCCTATCCAAGAAATAGGGGTGGGTTAGGTTTCAGAGGATTTGGGGCTAGCAACAGGGGTTGAGAAGCCTTTTGAGTCAGAGGGAGTGGGAAGGCCCTACTAAAGAGAAACCAAAGGCGACAAGGGTTTCTGGATAGAGTGGGTAACTTGCACAATAGGGGGGACAAAGGGCACGATAGAAATTGTAAAGTCTAAGGATTAGGCCCTGGTGGAGATAGACATGCTTCTTCCCAAGAGAAATAGCCTCATTAAAATCATTCACATTTGACTCCAAAGAGTGTAACAGGTAAAAGGGAAGGGAAATCAACATTTTATGCTGAAAATAATTCAAAAAAGGAAGATGGTAGTTGTAGAACGTACCATAGCAGCCCTTCAGGGTGAAATATTTGATGACCAGCTTACACATTTTTGACCAGAAATCTAGGATATCAGAGACGTTGTAGCCCCCATTTTTAGAAACAGGGGTATCTTCATTCTTGAAAATTTGAATAAACTCCATCTTTTCCTAGGCTTAGTAGTTTTCTTCAATTTTCTACCAATAGTCGACATCCCCATGGATTGGTCGATGACATCCCCATTTATTTCAAAGCTGATACCATTGATGGTAACCTTCCTTTCATTCCAGGTTTTAAAAAACTACCTGGATATCATCTCATCGTGTCTGGTGAGGTTTTCTATAAAAGGAAGAATACCTCCCTCCTTGCAGAAATACATGACCATGATGTCTGAGGAGAATTCTTCCTCAATATTGTTAGGCTCAATCCTCTTCCTTTCACCTCCCATCTTTGTCTCTAGTTATCAGTCGTCGAAAACCCCACAAAATACAGAACAACAATCACCTTTGAGACTAGAGGATTCAAAACTAGAATGGTGACCCACAAAAATGATCACACAAAACTTAGAACCCAATTTTTTCGCAGGATAGGATTTGGGAGTGATGAATTGATAAACGAAGAAAGGAATTAAGGTCTTGTTATACTGCGAGTAATAATTAGGGTAATAATTATCTTGGAGCTTGTGAAACCATGCCAGGGAGGCCACCGGGGTTAACACATGGGGATGGTGTGTTAAAACATAATTGCCATCAATTAAATCTTCTTTGTATCTCCTATAATCCTTCATAGAATCTATTTTAATTAGAAACCATTCATAGTAATGATGGTCATTAAAAGGAAGCCTTTTGTCAATTTGCCACATCACACCCCTTTTACAATTTATGGGCCCTCCAAAACAAGCCATGTGGAAATTGAAAATATCTAAAGCCAAGGTGGTGAAAATGTGGTAGTGCCTGGCCCCACTAGTAGGCGCCCAAACCAAGTTCCAATTTTTAAACTTCATGGACCCCAAATTCACCAACACTCATTTCCCACCTAAGCAGGTCTTGAGTTTTCTAGGGTAGTTGATTGACCACTCTCTAATAACAAAGCCTATCATGATGCAGACCAGTAGCAGTCATGGCATCAGCCAGAGAGTTTCTTTCTCTATAGGTGTGCATGATAGTAGACCTGTGAGTGCACTCCATTAAACCATGAACATCTCCTAGAATATTGTCATCTTTCCAACAAGCACTATAATTTCCCCAAGTAGCATCAATGATGACTTTGGAGTCCCCTTCAATAGCGATGTTGGTACATCCTGGGGCAATGGCAAATTTTAGGCCCCACAAGAGAACCATACCCTCATCTTGATTGACAATATGATTCTGGAGGGAGCCAGCATAGGCAGCCACCAATCGACCCCTATGATCACGAATGATGCCACCACCAGCTTGGAGACCAATGCGGGCCAAGCCATCGAAATTGAGTTTGTGTCAAGTAGCCTATGAGGAGTCCAAATAGTTTCCTTACACATTGTAAGCTTGGTGTTGCCAAATTTGGTGAATCCCTTATCAATACCCAATATCTTGGCAATTTTGTGGTCCCAATTAGAGGTGGGGAGACTTGGGATCTTCCAGTGGGAGATGAGTAAACTATCTTGTAATAATTTGAGACCTAGATGGGACACCATCATAGCATCAAGCTCAATCTCCCTGAAGATCATATTATTATGCTCCTTCGAGAGGATCCAATAGAAGATAGGAAGGGCCTGATTCCAGAGGATTTTTATCAGGGGGTTGTGGGAAGGAGATAGCCAGTCGTGAAACCAGTCATGGATATCCCTTTTAGGAGCCCACCATATGCAGAGCCATGTTATAATCTGTTTCTAGACCTCGGTGGAAAAATCACAGTGAATAAATATATGATTTACACTTTCCTCCTCCCTTTTACATAAACAACACCTGTTAGCCAAACTAAATCCCCACCTAGTGCAATGTCAAGAGGGAGAAGTTTTTCATGGAGCACTATCCACCAAAAGAAGTTTACTTTAGGAATCAATTGGGTCTGCCACACTTTCTTCCAACAAGTAGTCTCAACAATTTCTATGATCAGCTAATTATAAGTCATTTTAATAGTGAAGCCACCATTTGGGTGTGTCACCATAAAAGTCTATCTAGTTGATCAATCAGGGGAATGTGAATAGATTGGTAATTTATTAAGTTTGGTAGCAAGGTTGAAAAGATCCGGTCTATCCCTCAAGATAGGATTGATATCAATCTACTTACCATTGGCAATGAAGTTGGAGAATAAGCTAGCGACACCAAGGATGAGAATGTTTCTTAATTGGGAAAAGTGGGTGGTGGCTAGAATAATATCTAGTAGCCAGGGATCCTCCCAGAACCGGATGTCCCTACCATTTTCCAATTGCCAAAAGGTCCCTTTCTCTAGACAACTTCTACTCTTAAGAATGTTGTTCCTACTTTTGGATCCTCTTGGGTGGCCCTGTTCCATGAAAAACTTACAAAAATGTCCTCCATCCAAGTACTTGGCTTCCATAATTTTGCACCAATTAGCAGATCCCGAGACCATGGTCCAAGCCATCTTGGATAGTAGGACCCTATTGAGGTTGTGAATTCTCCTGAGCCCTAGATCCCCTAAGTGTTTAGGGAGGCAAACCTTGTCCCAACTGACCAAAGGTAGCCTTCTCTTTTCCTCAGACCCTGACCAAAGGAAGGTGCATTGTATCTTTTCCATTTTATCAGCCATGAAAATAGATATTTTGAAAATGGAAAGGAAATAGATAGGTATACCTTGAAGAGAAGAAACAAGAAGTTGGAGCTTACCAGCACTACTAAGGATCTTACCTTTCCATCCTTCCAGCTTCCATTGGGTACATTCCAGAATGGAGTTCAAAAACTCATGCTTCACCTCTTTGATAGTTAGGGGGAGCCCAAGGTAAGTAGTAGGAAGGAAATCAGCCTGGCAGCCCGAGATTTTTAGGATTTTAGTTTGAACAATAGGTTCAGTTGAATAAGAACATTATGCTTTTATGATAGGCTATATGTTGGCCTGAAGCAGTAGCATACCTATCCAACATTAGTTTCCACATTCTGGCCTCCTTGATTGAGGAGGTGCCAAAGAAGAAGGTGTCATCCACAAACTATTGCAGGACCACTGGGGGTAGGCTGGTAGCTAGTTTAATACCCTCAATTTCCCTAGAATGTGCCATCTGCATCATATTGTGACCCAAGACCTCAGCAAGAAGGATGAAGAGGTAGGGGGAGAGGGGGTCCCCTTGGCAAAGACCCTTACTAGGAGAAAAATTGGTGCCTAGTCTGTCATTGAGCATCACATAAAATCTAACCGTTTCAGTACAAGCCTTGACAAAGGATATGAAGTCTTGAGAGAAACCGAAAGAAGTTAGGACCTTATAAAGAAAAGTCCAGTTGACTTTATCATAAGCTTTTGAAATGTCAAGTTTAAGGGCCATTCCAACAGCCTTACTATGGTTTATAGAGTGCAAGATTTTGTGTGTGGTAATGGTTGCATCCATGATTTGTTTTCCTGACACAAACCTTTCTCATTGGGGTTAATGATCTTGCTGAGCAAAGGTTTGATTCTGTTGACCATGATCTTGGAGAATATTTTGTAGAGGGTATTACAAAGACTGATGGGTCTGAAGTCCTCCATTATGTTGGGCTCTGTACACTTCGGGACAAGAACTATATAGGTGTCATTGAGCTACTTAAGAATCTTCTTGGTTCTGAAGAAGTCCTAGGCTACATGAGTCACATCGTAACCAACATTATCCCTAAAATCTTGGAAAAAAGAAGTGGGGAACCGATCAGGGCCTGGGGCTTTGAAAGGTCCCATAGAAAACACTACTTTACGAACTTCCTCATCAGTGGCCTTGGAGAGGAGGAAGTTTTTATCAATATCTATGACAACCTTAGGAAGATGGGAGGTGAGCTAGTTTTGGAAGTTGTCAGAGTTCCCAACATTAATTTTAGTAAAGGCATTGAAAAAATAATCCGTAGCCAAATTTCCCAGCAAGGTAGGGTCAGAAATATCATAAGCTAGATTATTAATTAGAGTGCTAATGGAATTATGTCTCTTAAGTTTGCAAGTTGATTGATGAAAAAGGGTAGTGTTGTGGTCCCCCTCTTTGAGCCATAACACCCTGGATCTTTGTTTCCAGAAGACTTCTTCATTAGCTAGTGTCTCCTTCCAAATTTTTATATCATTTTCTTCCTTAGTGTGCAAGTTAGGTGATAGGTTGCCAGCAGCCATCTTCCCTTGGAGAGTTTCCAGCTTCTCAACCAAAGCTTTTTTGTTGTGAAAGATGTCCCCAAAAGTAGTTTTGTTCCACCCTTTGATAGAGCCTCTTATAAGTTCTAGTTTAGAGGCCACCCGAAGCATGGTCATACCTCTTATAGGAGTAGACCACCATTGAAGGATCATGTCCTAAAAGTTGGGGTGAGAAGCCCACATAATTTTATACCGAAGGGGAGAAGGATACGGGTGCTTCGCATCCAACCATTTCAGAAGAAGGGGATTGTGATCAGAATTGGTTCTAGGTAGAGTCATTAGGGAGCAGGTCAGTCCCAAATCCCAGGAGGAAGAGGAGAGGACCCTATCAAGCCACACCTGGATGAGATGGTTTCTCTTTCTATTGTTAGTCCAAGTGTCAGGGTTTCCCTTAAGATCCACATCATGGAGGCCATTCAAGCCGACAAATCTGGATAGGTCCCCCATGCTGTTAGTGTAATCCATAATGCCTCCACATTTTTTAGAAGGGTATAGAGGAGAGTTAAAGTCCCCTACCACCGGAAAATTAGAGTCCCACAAGGGGACAAAGGAGGTCGTTAACTCTTCCCAAACCTCTTTTCTCCCTTGGTGAGAGTTAGGAGCATAAATATTGAAGGAGTACTAGAGAGCCACCGGGGACATGAAGGAAACAACAAGGTGATACTGGGAGAAGCTGAGAGCATCCCCTCAAACCTTAGATGAATTATAGAGGGTAGAAATCCCTCCAGAAGCCCCATGAGCCTTAGAATAAAAGAACTTGGCTCCAGGCCAGAGTCTCCCCCAAAGAGCATCAAAATTTATATAAGACATTTTAACTTCCTGAATTAGGAGGATATCAACTCTATAGTCACTAATATACCACTTGACAACAAGCTATTTTCAGGGGATATTTAGATCCCGAATGTGCCAAGAGGGGACAATCATTTCTTATCTTTTTGTGTGAGGTTGAGGGTTTGTTACCTTCCCACATCGATCTCCTTTGTTGTGCTCCTTTTCCTTCTGACCCTATCAGACTATCACCCTAGTTTTGTGTCCACTCCAACATCAATTTTTTTCCTTGTCTTCTTCTAATTGGTTTTCCATTCTCCCTCATCATTCTTCAGTGTAGCTTTAGACTCTGGCAGAGTACTATAGGTTAGCTATGGGGGGTCATTGTCACTAGTGTTTAGAACCACCTCCATCACTGAGGTACCACTACTCCCACTGGGGGTGACTCAACAAGTTTTTCTGTACTGGCCTTGAGATCCAGGTTAGGGAAGTTACAATGTTTAGTCTCCGATTCACTATTAGGGGAGAAATCCCCATCCTCATCCATAGCCTTACCCACAAGTATTTCTCCTTCTTCTAGCCCACAGCTGTTCCAGTCGGCACCCATCAGGGGTGGGGTTTCCTCTGTGAGGATAGCCTCCAGAGCAGTAGCCTTGATAATCTTTAGAGGGGATGAGACATCAAGAGCTATGTTCTTTAGCTTAAGCTCTAGTAGCTTAGGTGCCATGTAGTCCTTCCTGGTATACCCTTTAGTATTATAGTCTTGATAGAAAAGAGTAGCATTCTAATAGACAATGGCTTGGGTCCATTTCTCCAATTTGGATTTGAGAACAATAAAGTTTGGGAGAGTCTTGTTAATGGGGACATTAACACAAAAGCGAACAAAGATCAGGTGAGATTTTGAGAGGGTTACCAAGTCTGTAGAGATGTAATGACCAAAAGAGTTCCCTATCCATTTGAAAACATGTTCATCCCAGAACTCAAAGGGAAGACTAGGAAGACGGGCCCAAATAGGAGCCATCTTGTTAAGGTCTGCAAAAGGGTCAAACCCTGGTTTCCGTTTACATAGAGTGAGGAGGTGCTTTCCATAAAGCCAGGAACTTGCAAGGATAAGGGTTAGGTCATCAGTCATCGTGAATCGAAAGAGGAAGAGTCCTCCTGGCATAGCAGAGGTAACCACGCTCCTTTTCAGCTTCTAGTGGTTTCCCACTAATTTCTTGACCATATCAATGGTCGGTCTAAAGTTGTAGAACCGTCTATCTAGGGCCATGTGGAATTCCGCTAGAGTTTTATCCACAATGGAGTCAGGGAGCATGATCTTAGTGTCTTCTTCTATGCAGCTTGTCACACATATTGAGGGCTCCAACTCAGCAGTTTCGATCCCCACTAACAAGCCTTTCCAGTCAGCCTTGGGCCCAAAGAAGGGCAGGGAATCCAAAGTACCTCCTACGGTAACTTTGTCGGAGTCAGACAAAAGCAAACTGGGTGGAGGCAAAACAGGGTCGCTAGCGGGGAGGGGGATCCTCCCCAGAAACATCCGCCATGAAAGGAAATTCAAAAAAAAATTGTGCGGCCAGTTGCAGAGAGAAATACTTTGAAAGAAATTTATTTTTGTTTATTTCAAATAAAATATATTTTCTTAGAAAAACCAAGTAATTTTATTTAATTTTTTTATTATATTTAACTAACCAATATATTAATAATTAATTTAAAATTATAAAATACATATAGATAAATAAACAGGTAGTCTTGAAATTTATAGTTTTAAAAATACACAATATTTTAATATTAACATAACAATTTCACATTCTTATAATAATTTAAGATATAATATATCTATTTAAAAAATAAATTAAAAAATTAAAGAATATTATAAATTAATATTTTATCAATGAATATTTAATTGTTAATCATTATTTATATATTTAGTAATTTAATTAATCTATATTTTCTTTTTTAATATATGTAATTGTAAAATTAAAATTTGAATTGAACCAATGCCTCTTAATGTCTTTTAAGTATTTGTATAAGTAAAACTTTAACTTTTAGAAAATTTATAAGGTTAAAATTTAAGTTTGAATATATATCTTAGATTTACTCACATTACTTATTATATTATATTATTTTATCTATAGATTATTAACTTGTAAATTCAATAATGTTTTGAATGTTTTAAATTATATTATTAAATTACATTAAAATAACATAATTCATAAAATTTTAAACAATTTTTCTAAAGAAATATATTTTATTTAAATAAATAAATATATTATTGACTTACATTAAAAAATATTACTATAAGGTTAAAAAATGTGAAAAAATTAAACATTATTAATATATTAATATATAAAATAAATGTTTTATTTGAAATAAATAAAATAAATTAAAAATTAAAAATTAAAAGAAAATACTATGAATTAAAAATAAAAATAATGAAACGTAATTTTAAAGAAAATACTAAAACTACTTATAATATAGTGCAGTCTGCTGGTTAAGCTCGGCTTCGTGGCTGCATAGAAATACAAAAGAGATCGTCTTTCCAAGCACATATTCACAATTTCTGATAAAGCAAAACAAAAGAGGAAACAATCAAGATGCTCACCACTCCGTAGAGCCTAGAAGGAAACATTGAGCAAAAACCTCCGGTTATCAAAATGCTAAATGATGCTACGGTTTCACGGCTCGGTAATTTCTAGCTAAAATTTGTTGTTTTAAGGCATTAAAAGTGAGCATATTATTTCTTACAAGGCACCCCATTTCATTTACTATCAAACTAACTATTATTGAAACCAATTTTCCTAACATTTTTTATAATCCATGTTAAACTACATACATTTAGAGATTTATTATGATATTGTGTCAATCTTTATTATGATATTTTACCAATCATTATTTGAAGCATATCTGAATTCCAGTAATTGACTTTTTAGATCAAAGTAATCTGTAAGTTCAGAGAAGTCTTTCCCTTAATTTTATTTACTATATTTTGAAAAATATGAAAAAATAAGGTGTAAGTAGATAATGTCTTGAGAAAAAATTCGTTACTTTCAAAGTATTGAATGCCACATTTCTTCTTAGATATCATATTTATTACTTTCAAGCTATTATCAAATCATTTTTTAATAGAAATTTTACATTTCATTTTAATTATAGTGTTGGACATGTATTATGACGTTTACCTAAATTTTAATATTCATAAATCAAAGACAAATAAATGAGGGGATTGCGGATGTATTATGATGTATATCTAAATTTTTAATTTGACAAATCATGATAAAGAAATGAGACCTATATCTAAATTTTAATATTGACAAATCATGACAAAGAAATGAGACCTATATCTAAATTTTAATATTGACAAATCATGACAAAGAAGTGAGTAGACTGAGAGAATGGTGGCCAAAAAATGAGTAGGTTGAGGATGTATTATGATGTATATCTAAATCTTAATATAGATAAATCGTGACAAAGAAATGAGATAAATCTCTAAATTTTAATACGGACTAAGAGATATATCCTTTTTGAGGTGCCTATTTTCAACAATTTGTCTCAAGTCACATGAGAGAGAGAGAAAGAGAGAGAGAGAGAGAGAGAGAGAGAGAGAGAGAGAGAGAGAGAGAGAGAGAGAGAGAGAGAGAGAGAGAGAGAGAGAGAGAGAGAGAGAGAGAGAGAGAGAGAGCTAGTAGCAGTAGCAGTAGCCACATAACATGAAAGACATTATTATTATTTTTCTTAATTATAATATTCTCTTAGTATATTTCATTATTTTAATTATAATATATTCATAATATAATATTATTCTTAGGTTACTTTTATATTATTTCTAATTTAGACTAGTAATTTATAATTATATTAAATATATAACATTTTTATATTATTATATTGATATTAGTGTCCAGGGTTTAGAGTTGGGATTAGTATCATGGTAAGGGTTAGGATTAGGATTAGGATTAGGCTTTGAGATAGGATTAGTACCATGTTTAAGGTTAGGATCAGGATTAGGGTTAGGGTTAGGATCAGGATCGGGAGATATGGTTAGGGTTGGGATTAAGGGTAGGGTCAGGATTAGGGTTATGGTTAGTATCATAGTTAGGGTCAAGGTTTAGAGTTAGGATTAGTATTGATATGGTTAGGGTTAGGGTTAGGGATCTGGCTAGGATTATGGCTATGTTCATGAGTGCATTAAGGATTATGATGTATATATAAATTTTAATCTTGACAAATAAATGAAACCTATATCTAAATTTTAATATTGACAAATCATGACAATGAGATCTGAGTAGCTTGAGAGAATGGTGCTTAATAAATGAGTAGGTTGAGGATGTATTATGATGTATATCTAAATGTTAATATAAAGAAATCATGACAAAGAAATGAGACAAATATCTAAATTTTAATACTGACAAAGAAATGAGTAGCTATAAATAGGTCTTTCATTATTTATTTGTGCAGTATATTTTCTTGAATCATGACAAAGAAACAAGAAGGTGAAGATAATTTTTTCACTTCCTTTTCATTATTATATTTTACAATATACTATAAATAAAGATAATAGCTATAAATAGATCTTTCACTGATATTTATCTATGTTTTCACAAATCATAACAAGAGGTCATGCATTTTTAAATAATATAATCTTATTTGTGTAAAGTAACTATTGCATTACCTTTGTTTGCCTTGACAATGGCAATGTCATTGTAGCTAAGAAGGCACTTGAGGGCCCAAATCAATGATTTTGGGATATTAATTACATTGAGAGGCATAATTAGGCCAAGAGGTGTAATCCTTCAGTGGCATCAACCTTATAGGAATTCATCAAAGTAACGGTGTAAACAAAAAGAAATGCTTCATATTACAAGTAGACATACAAGTCCAACTTAGCCATTCACTAATGCCAATGTTCTTATTCCTGATAGTTTACTATTAGCTATAACTAGAATTTCTAGTTACAATGGTAGTTGAAGAGTCCTTTGATTTCATGTCCTTTACAACAGTGGTGAAGAATATCAAATGCATGCAAGTAGAGAGGATATTATTAAATGCATATTTGTTGCATCTTATTTTAATTTGATGTACACTATCATATTTGAATACGAAGATCACTATAGTTTTATTTTTTATTTTGGAATGTGAGATATAAGTAGAGAATAGTGAATGGTGATTACAATTCACAAATAGAAATAATGCATGAGAATTTCTACTTATCCATATATAGGAATGTCGAAGAGAAATGTGAAGAATTTAATAGGTGATGAAGCTAGGTTGAAGGAAATCTTGAGTCAATGGCTGAGAAGCTAAGAAAAATCTCATGTGAAAGAAACAACCATCTGTTAACTCCAAGTAGTAAAACAAAAGCTCACAATGATGGTAGAGAAAAACCAGTGGTAACTAGCATATAGAGTCACCAGTGAATGTTACATTTTTAGATAGAAACTCCTCTTCCCTATTAGCGATTTAAAATGGATCTCCAACCCACTATTGAGTCTATTATAAATTCTATTGGCAGACTTTACTATACCACTAGATATCATGTATGTATATCCAACATGTATATTTTAAAAATGGAGGTCAACCACTTCATTGAAACAAGTGGTGCATGTCTTGATTCCTTCCTTATCTATAATATCAAATCCAAATATTTTTCCACTTCTTCTACTATTGTTATATTTTTAGATTTATTTCTTCATAATTACACAACCTCTAATAGTCCATCGTTTTGGAAAGGGTTCAAGTTTATAATAAGTTTTATTATAAGAAGTGATTCTTTCTTGCTTGGGAGTGGATTTATGCCAAATAATAATTTTTGTAGAGTATAACTTGAACTCATTGTAATTCAATTTGAGTCTCCATATAAATAAGATGCTTCTAGCATAGCTTGTTCCATGCCACCCCCTTGTTTAGGACATAGTATTATTTAATCACCTATTATTTTGTGCTTCATACAAATAATTTTAAGTTTTATAATGACAATCCATCTATACACATGTACTAATAGAGACCTTTATTATAAAATTATGATAACTATAAAGTTTGTGTCTAGTTTTTTTTTAATAAAAAAACATATACTTGAGCCACTTACCATGGGCTACTCGAAACATAGTACTTATATTCTTTTAGTCGAATGATTTTCCCAATAATGATTTCTAAGAAAGCTATCTACTAATTAGATTTCTTCGAAAGGGATGATTTATTTTTATGAATTCCATCATATATATAAATTGTATATCTATACTTTTATTTAGGGCCATGGCAAAAAATTTCAATACTTCGTACATGTACATCTGGTACCAACATTAAATTTTCATCATGCATGGATTTGGTCATGTTAGTACTTAATGTAGCCATGTTTACAAATTTTGATTAGTCCTAGAATAAAGGTATCCAATCCAAGACATTGGGTGGTGAGGGCTAATGTTTCTGCTATACTTGAAAAGAAATAACTTTTAAAAAATCAAAGTTAAAAATAGGCTTCAAACTCTCCAAAGGAATATCCCCCCTAGAAGACTTATCAATATCATTTATCACCTCCGTAATAGAAATCAAAATATTATTTGAACCCTATCATTTGAAAAAGTTATTTTAATGGAGTTTTAATTTCAATAACATTGTGATGCATTATGACCTCACAAAAGTGTCATATTACTGGACATGTTGTCCAAATTAATAAAACACAAACCTTGTGGTGCTTTGTATTCTCTAAAATATAGAACTCTAGAGAATTAATTGGACAATGACACCACAACAAGTACAATGGAAAAGTGGTCACCACTTGTTATTAAAATTCATGTATAGGATAATGATGCATCTCAATGCAATGTATGGACAAAGATGTAAAGACAATGTGTGGGGCATGTCTTTAAGTTGTCTCATACATTTATTACTTACTCTTAAGAGAGCTCAAATTATCAAGTGATAAGATCTATTCGATATGCTATTAAATTAATGATAATAATAATAAATTGATAATAAATATAAAATAATCATAATAATTTCATAATATTTTATCATTGTAACATTTATGATGACTTAAAAATTTTAAAAAAAAACTATTAGCTCACTAAACTACACAATTTAAAATTCTAAATAAAAAGTTTACTCATTATCATATTAAAATTACTTAATATTAATAATAGTTAAATCACATATTCCTATATAACTTCACATAGAAAAATTGTGCTCCTATAAAAAAATAAATTGTGTATGCATTGTTTGCAACACTTAAATCAATCAACTTGCTTTGACAATAGTTTTCCACTTGAATAATTTAATGAACATATTTATTCGGCTTAAGAATACAAAGCACATTTTCTAGCCAGGTATTTCATTATAACATTTAAAAACAAAAAGACTCTTGAATACACATGCCACCCTACCAGATTAAATTACAGAAAATCGCAAAATGAAGGAGAATTTGAGAAAAGAAATTAATGAATATCTTTATTTTCTTCTACATCTGCTAGACTTTCCTTTCACACTGACAGAACAAATAATCCAGATGTGTTCAATAGTCTTTGTAGACAATACTGATTGTTGAAATCTTATTGTATATATTGACAATACTGTACAGTTGCGATCCCTTCTATTTTCTATTGCGTTTAAATGATCTTTACTAGAAAAAATATATAAAATTAAATTTTACAAATTTATATACATAGACATCATATTGTGGTAGGGAAAATCATAATTAATACTTAAGTAAATTTCTAGTTTTTTGAACTTTTGACATAAGAATAAAACATATAGCAGTACTGGAGTATCCTTTGATGAAAGGGTGCTGCTTCTTGTCTGTACAGTTAACAACCAAAGTTCAAATCTCCATGGGATCACTTTCTACCATGTCAACAATTGAAAACCCTTACCTTGATCCTTGGTGAATGAGTAGAGTTTCTGGCCTACGCAACTAAGTCTCTGTGTTCCACGACGTAGGACTATCGATTCTTGAGACAATGGTGGATTTGGTGTGGCACTTCCGCAATGAATGTTGGGGAAGGATCGTGTTACCCAGCCTACTTTATGTGGCGGTGGAAAAAATCTCAAGCATTTGGGTCATCACCGCGAGAGTGAGGACGCTGGTGGTGAGGAAATTCCTTTGTTACAGAGGATGCAACATAGTAGTTTTAAGGGGTTTGAGGAAGGGGAGACGTTTGTGGAAGAGATAGCCAAGCCTACAACTAGTAGAAAGAACAGAGGGTTTGTTTAGGGGAAATGAATTTGGGCCAGAAGGAGGCTTATGTCAAGGGAAATCATTTCAAATAAATATTAGATGTGGCATGGATTGAACCGTGTAGAAATAGGCCGTTGGTGTGCTTATATGGAGAGATTGAAGAAAAGATTGTTGGGAATGAAAACATTTTTGTTTAGAGAAATGGGTTTGATTGGGAGGTTTAACGATTTTTGGCCCAGCTTGGGGAACTCCACAGATGGATTTCAAAAAATTTGAACCCTCTTCTTCATGGGGAAGTGGAAATTTATCTTGGGGCTTGAGGGTTTTTCATGATAAGGGTGAGGCTTTTAAGAAAAATCAATGTCTGACCTATTGATGGGTCTTTTCCTGGGATGTATGTTTTGAAGGAGGTGGATCCCTCCTTGTATCCACCCCTGGCTCAGCCCAAGATAAATATTCCAATCACTATAAAATTAAATAAGTCTTTTACTGTGATAGATAGATAGATAGCAGTACTTAATAATTGCTAATTTCATTTTCTATTATCCATTCACTGTTCATCAACATGTGTGTTGAAGCAATCACACATAAGTATTTTAAATATTTTATGTAGCTATTTGTTTTAAGGCTGCAAATTCTTAAAATATATGTTTTCTACTGCAAATTCCTAGCCTGGCCATGCAAGGAGGAATCAACGATTTGCAAAGGAAGCAATAGAAAGTAGGCGTAGAAATTGGAATGTGCAAAATCGCCTAAGTTCTTGTCAAAAAAATTGTAGCAAGGAGGCGATGAACCACACAATTGATCACTGTTGCAACCAATCCAAAGTGTGAAAAAATCACTAATTTGAAGGGAAGCCAGTGAATTTGCAAGGGAGAAATAGATGCAAAGCAATAGGAGTTGTGAAAAGTAGATAAACACAATCAGTGCCACTAATAAAAAGGAGGTTTGGCCACTAAAAGGGATATAATTGCCCATTGTAAAAAATGAGTTTGAAGCTGCCTTAAAAAAAGGTGGAGTCCTTAATTTTTAAGGAAGTCAAATCCAACCGTAGAAAAGGCCGTAGTGCTCAGTTAAAAAATTGAATCTCTCTATAGAAGGAGAAATCTTGTCAAACAGAGACTGCCATATACTGCATTGCAGTAAGACTTAAGTCTATTGCAGTGGACCAAATAAATAATTGTTTTTGTGTTGAAGCAATTCGTGGTCGAAATCAAGAGAAGAATGTTGGAACTGTAATTTCTCTACATCGCAGAATAAGTTTCTAGGTCTTTTAAATTTTGTTTTCTGTTACACAAAATTGATTCAATAAAATATTTATTTGTATTTGTATTTATTTCTCCAACAATTTCTGTCTGTCCTAATTTCTTCAATCAAACCCCCAATAAAGAAATAAACACAGAGACTAATTCCAAAAGCATTTTATGCATAATCTGTTATATATCACAAGGAAGCAGGGGAGATGCGGTGGAAGTTCAACGTACAATTGAGTTTTAATATTTGATTACCTTTTGTGGAAGAGAATAGTCTTATTTCATCGGCCAAAAGATAGGCTTGGACACAATGTTAACGTTTTATCGTGAGGTATTGACAATTTATATCAAATAATCAGCTCGCAATCTGAACAGATTTGCAGACCACAAACGTAACGTTAGAAAAGGAAAAAAAGATGTTACAGAGACGAAAACAACTGGAAAATATTTTTTAGATTGAAAAAATTCAACAAAATACCGGACGAAACCGTTGGAATCCATTTCACAATTCACTCTGGGCAAGACCCAAAGCTTCTTCTGCAATCCTTCAACCATGCACTCGATGGGCAACACAAGTCTTAGAAGATGGGATTTGAACATTTTTTACTTATTGGTTTTAAAAAAGCCTGTGAGGCGATGATGTGAAGTTGCAAGTAAATGCATTAAATTCCACTGACTTAAAACATGATGTCAAAGATTTTTGTGCATGATTTAGCTAAGTAATTTGTACAGGATCTGAATAAATCAGAAGGGAAATCTTGCCTAACTAAACTTCCACTGACATAAATATTTTATTGAACTGGCAATTGAGAAAAGTAATGCCTACCACTCAACACATGATTACGCCCAGAGACGCTCCTTCAAACCGGTTTACATAATTACCCATTTTTTTGTAAACTGCATTGCTTGCAGTTGTGGCAGAACCGTTACGTTCATAAATAGAATGTAACGCCTCCCTGTCAGCAAAGTTCTAAAAGTATGTAACGCCTCCATTACATTGTTAGCGGGATTTTATTAATTTACAGAGAGAAAATGATAACGATTCAGAACACCATACCTTATAGAGAGAAAATCCCCGACCAACCCATCACAAGTCTAATAGGATGAAGAAACTTCTTGTACCATGTTTGATGACTACTTTAAGAAATATAATGACTTCCTATGTTAAAAAAAAAATCTCCTTTTATAATCCTAAGCAAATCCTTCTAACTTTTTCATATATATCTCATCGTCTAAAATTTGCATGTAAAAATATTATTACCTCAACTAAGACATGTGGAGAAGACAAAAAATATATATACATGAAGAGTTAGTAAGGTTTTGTTTTCTCCTACACTGTAGATGGTTCCAGCCTGTTTCAGCTCTGTTGTTTGCAGGGTTTCAGTTGTTGGTTACAGAATATTTGGGTTTTAGTTCTTTTTGATATAAAGATATAATGATTATTTTGGTTGTTTCTATTTGTTAAGTCTTTTTTGGTTTACTTCTGAGATAGTTCTGCCTTTGAACATTCCTCTATTATGATGGTTTTTTTAATAGTGTTCTGATAGCCCTTCCTCTAAAACAAATAAAAGCTTTAAATGTATTAATGCTAAGAGGAAAACAAAACATTTGAATCATAAGTACATACTAAATATTTATATACATTGATTTCACTAAAATCATAAGATTATACATAATACCGTTGAAAATATAGTAGTGTCATATGACCTACAATACCAGATAGACATACCATGGATTTGCAAATAAAAGCCATATAGATATGTACAATAACATGCTAGTAAAATGCTAATGTACACCCGTGTGCCACGTTGAGAGCTAAACAGATTGAGGAACATTGCGGAGGCACGGGGATGACGAGCAGGAGCAGTTGTAGCCATGCTCATGTTCATGTTCCTCCTCGCCCGCTTTCTTGGAGGCTGCAACAGATTCCCCTTCCATTGCATCATGGGAAGCGTCATCAAGTTGGCGGATAATCTTGAGAATCCCAAATCTTTCTGCTCTTTCCCATACATTTTCAACAAAATCATCGAGTCGACGAGGTACACCGCACAGGCGGTGGAATCTCGCTCGGCCGACTGCAAACATCAGCAATTGATGAATAGATGCTATTGTGCCACATAAATCAATGAATAACAGAATTCCCAAAATCACCCAAGCCAGGGTCGGGTCTTTATGTGCCAATATCGTGTACACTGCAGCCATGAAACCACAAGAGTTGAATCCAAAGCTGAGGCAGGTCAATAAACTGCTGACGGTCATGAAAAACATCTTGTCCTCTGTGGTCAGCTCTGAAGCCATCTGCCACATTATGCAAACGAAGAGAGACAGAAAAAAGGCTATGCAGTCGAATATAATAAAGAGCTTAAACATGTAGTAGGCTAGGAAAATAGGAGTCCCTCGGTTCGGATCGTTAGAATCCGAGTAGGAACCACCAGGAACAGTGAACACAGCCGTAAATGTCATAGTGGCCAACAATGCTGCCACCACCAGTTCTGTGTTGCGTCTCTCAGCGAAGGATTCGTCAACCATATCCGTCGCTCTCTTGTGCTTTTCTTGGCTCACCTCTGGCGCACAGTACATGAATGGCTTGGGATTGCGTGGATGATCTGTGAGCTTTTTTATAATCCTGAAAGACTCGTGGTATTCTGTGACTTCTCTTGCAACATCCAGCGGCGTTTTTCCCTCACTATTGAGGGCATGTTTGTTCACCCCAGGCACCTTCCGCAACAAATCCACAATCTACGACCAAAGGATTTACCCCTTAATTTTCTTTCGTGATTATAAGGACTATTAAAAAAAAGGATTATACTGAAATCCAAGAATGATATAAAAGTTACACGATTTGAAAATACAAGCTGGGAACGGGGAGCAGGTATATAGATATGAGTAAAAAATGATAATATAAAAAAGAAAGGGAAGCAACGAAACAAAGATCTTACAATTATGTGAAAGGGAAGAAGAAAAAAAATATTATGGTTAGAAAGAGATGTTTAAAAATATAGAATGATATGAGAGGAGAAAAAGAGATGAAAAGGTAAGGCAGGCTGAGAATGAGAAGAAGCTATAAAGATATTTTGGAAAAAATTATAATAATAGAAATAAGTAAAAATGGTAATATAAATAAGAAAAAATATAGTGAAAGAATAAGGAATGGAAAACAATTCTTAGAAGGAACCAAAAGAAAATATACAACTAAGCTAAAGTAAGGGAAGAAGAAAAAAATAATAAGGTTAGAAATAGATGTTAAAAGAAAATGATTATACTAAAAATCAAGAATAATATAAGAGGATAAAAAGAGATGAAAAGGTAAAACAAATTGAGAATAAGAAGAAGCTGTAAAGATATAAGAAAAAATGATAATAGTATAAATAAGTAAAAATGGTAATATAAATTAAAAAATATATATTGAAGTTGTAAGGATTGGGAAAAAGTTCTTAGAAGGAACTAAAAGAAAATATACAAGATAAAGAAAGAATAATAATAATTTTATATTTTTTTAGAGTAATGGGAAGTGAAACATGACTATTTATTTGTTGTGCTATTGCTCTTAGGATTCAATTGTGTAGTTTTTGAGTCAAACTCATTGACCCATGTTTCATGGATAGTGGTTCATATAAACCTATCTCTCATGAGAATGAATGGAACACTTAGCACTCATTGCATCTAGGTGATGGTCATAGAGGTGAAGCACCGAGACTTCCTGGGAGGTCACCCATCTCAGTACTACTCTAGCTTGAGCGTACTTAACTACGGATTTTCCTCCATGGTTAAGTCCACTTTGCTTGCAACACCATTTGCAAAACCTTCAGCAAGTGTTGTGCCTTATGAACCATTCTTTAGAAAGCCCCTTAAGCTCATCAATTGATATGTAGGAATTATTTTTCATAGCAAGTCAAATTCTGATATTGCTATCAGGATTCAATTGTGTAGTTTTTAAGTCAAATTCATTGACCTATGTTTCATGAGTAGTGGTTTGCACGAACCCATCTCTCATGAGAATGAATGGAACACTTTGCATTCATTGCATCTATGTGATGCTCATAGAGGTGAAGCATTAGGACTTCCCAAGAGGTCACCCATCCCAGTACTACTCTAGCTTGAGCGTGCTTAACTACGGAGTTTCCTCCACTCCATGGTTAAGCTCACTCTACTTGCATCCCCATTTGCAAAACCTTTAGCAAGTGTCGTGCCCCATTTATTTGTTATTAGAGTGTTCAACCACTATGCTACTTACTCACTTAATGACTACTCTATCTATGGTTTAAGTAACTTATTTTTAGCGCCTACTTGAACCAAATTGCAAGTCTCAAAGACTCCTACCTTAGCTTGACCCTACTAATTAGACTATGATAAACTTTTTCCTCAGTTTATAATCAAACTTGAGACCACCTATTTGATACTCCACCCTACTTAGTGACTTTTCCATTTATGATTTAAGTGTGGCCTATTCCTGTAAAAGATGGGAAAGAGGAAATATACTAGAAATAAAGGAAATGAAAAGTAGGAGTCATGTAGACAAACTAGAGGAAACCAAATAATGAAGGGGAAGAAAAGAAGAAGAAACCAAATAAAGGTCTACCTAGAGGAAACCAAATAATGAAGGGGAAGAAAAGAAGAAGAAACCAAATAAAGAAGTGAAGAAAAAAGAAGGCTAGATTAGAAAAAAAATTAAATGAAAAATATCATATAAAATTCAAATTCCTCCCTTCATCTCTATTAAGATTAAATTTCCAAAGGAAAAAAGATTTGCAGACTCAATTCTGAGTTATATCCTTCACCTCCTGTACAAAGAAATTTAATACCTCTCTACTCATTAAAATTTAATATATTTATATATTTTTTCCAATAGTAAATATCCTATCATGAACTGTTCTGTTAATAACATCAGCTTTCTTATTAAAAACCAAAAATGAAGAACTTACGGGCTCATTTTTGTTCCTTGCTGCAATATGTAAAGGCGTGTCTCCTTCAACAAATGGCTGGCTTTTAACAGTTTCCTCATCACGCTTACCTTCTTTCTCAGCTGGCTCGCGGTTAACAGTTTCCTTATCACGCTTACCTTCATTAACACAAGTCTTTGTGCCAGAGCCCTCAAAACCAGATGGCTTTCTGCGAGAACCTTCAATAACTTCATCATTATCACAAGGCTTTGTGCCAAAGCCTTCAATAACTTCATTACCAGAGGGCTTTGTGCGAGAACCTTTATCAACTTCATTACCAGATGGCTTTGTGCGAGAACCTTCCACACGTTGGTTGATAAGCTCTTTGATAAATTCTCCTTCTTTTGTTAAAAATTGAACAACTTTGAATCGGTTCCTTTCCACAGCAAGGTGCAGAACATTTTTCTTTTTACCTATGTTTTGCACGGTGTTCCATTTACGATCTACCAACTTCTTTACAACATCCAGGAATCCAAGCTTTACTGCTATGCAGAGCGGTGTTTCTCCCTTGTCATTTTCCACGAACAAATCAGCCTCATCCTTTAACAATTCTTCCACCATATCCACACGATATTTCCACACAGCTAAGTGCAAAGCCGTGTCGCCTCGCTTATCCTTTTCGTTGGTGATTGTGATCTGTTTTTTCACCAAACTTGCCAACAATCCTGCATATAATGTTCATTAAATAGCTTGTCAAGAAAATCGAGCAAATAATTATAGCTTTAAATTTATGGAAAAAGAAGTGCGAAAAGAGAATAACCTCGGTCTCCTGCGAGTACTGCAAGATGTAAACATGTTCTTTCCTCACCCATCGTCTTCTTATCAACTAATT
Organism: Chamaecyparis obtusa; assembly: GCA_027943335.1. Classification (NCBI taxonomy): domain Eukaryota; kingdom Viridiplantae; phylum Streptophyta; class Pinopsida; order Cupressales; family Cupressaceae; genus Chamaecyparis; species Chamaecyparis obtusa. The sequence goes on along the minus strand of BSBK01005513.1, from coordinate 1,270,701 downwards.
TTGCCCAACTGAAATCTCTGCGTGCGAGCAGCCTTTTGGCTTGGGCTATATCACCAATTTCACAAGCATCAAAGAAGAGCTTTTCAACATATGAATTCTCCATATTAACAAGCCTTTCCTTACACCGCAGCACAAGAGAGTAGGGCGCACATGTTTCGTTGGCCTCTCTTACATTTTATAGATGCTTTCCCTAACTCTGACGTTGCCTGTTATTGTTTTAATTCATTGCTTAATTACGACATTAAGCTGAATATTGATGGATTAGTTTGCTTACATTGTAAATGAATCCACCGACTTTTCTACTGTAAGTACTCGAATGTGTATCATGTGTACATTTATTATCTATCTTTATTATTTATGCATAGTGCTTATTTTTATCTTTTAGTGATTTTATTAAGGAAGGGGTTCTTGATTGTAAATACATCAAAAAATTGTTAATAGAGATTTATGTGGCTCTCATTCTATATTGTACAAAAATGATAAAAATTTATCATGTCGCATTTATTAGCATTTCTATTAGTTGTCCATCTTTTTTAATTGAAAGTGAGTGCTTATTTTTATTTTTTAGTAATTTTATTAAGGAAGGGGGTTCTTGATTGTAAATACATAAAAAATTGTTTTGACTAGATGGAGATTTATGTGCCTCTCACTCTATATTGTACAAAAATGATAAGAATTTATCATGTGTGCATTTATTAGCATCTCTATTATTTGTCCATCTTTTTCAATTGAAAGTGAGTGCTTATTTTTATTTTTAAGTGAATTTATTAAGAAAGGGGGTTCTTGATTGTAAATACATAAAAATTTGTTTTGACTAGATGAAGATTTATAAGGCTCTCATTTTATATTGTACAAAAATTATAAGAATTTATCAACTATGCATTTATTAGCATTTCTATTATTTGTACATCTTTTTTAATTGAAAGTGAGTGTTTAGTTTTATCTTTTAGTGAGTTTATTAAGGAAAGGGGTTCTCAATTGTGAATACATAGAAAATTGTTTTGTCAAGATGGAAATTTATTCGGCTCTCATTCTTTACTACTTGGAAGAAAATATAATATCTATAACCATTTAAGTCTCATATGTTTTAGCTATAACGATGATGATACCCTTCCCCTAATTATATTGATTTATAAATTAATTTTAGAATACTTATATTTATTAAAACCATTCTTAAATTCAAAATTATAAAACAATTTCTAATTTCAATTGCAAGGTTTTTTGGATGTGGATGTCCCAAAAATATCGTTTGGATATCTAATGTGGATTTATGGGGGCTCTCATTCTATCTTGCAAACCTTGATGTGTGCAATTATTAGCAACTCAAGTCTTTCTTTATATCTATTAGTGATTTCATTAGTTAATTTATAAATACTTCTATTTATTACAATTCATTCATAAATTTAAATTATAGAATCATTTTACAAATTGCACATTATAAGTTGTTGCAACAATATGTATTTGTTAATTATATAATTGGTTTTTAACAATATTTTTAGTTTTAATTTTTTTAAATCTTTTTATTTTTCTAGTTTCTCTTACAAAATGATATTTTTATTTATAAATCATAATTAAAATATATTTTATAATTTTTTAATATAAATTTTTTTTTTATTTTATATATATATATATATATATATATATATATATATATATATATATATATATATATATATATATATATATCAAATTAATATATCCATTTTGAAAAGAAGTTAAACAATGAATTGTATAATTATTGTCAATAGAAACGTAATAGAATAAAATGTTGCAACATTACATTATATCATATATTGGTGCATTGTTGTATTTTTAATATTTTTATTTGATATTTTATTAACTCATATATTTTAAGTTTTAATTTATTTAAATTACACTAATTTTTCTTATAATATTCACCTATTAATTTTTTTTCATTAAACCAAAATTCTATAGAATAAGGTTATGAATTGATAGAGTTTTTCTCCAAAATAGTCTCAGAAGTAAGAAGAGAGAAAGCACAAATTATTCCCCATCATTATGGCTGCACATAAATACTCAAAACTACAAAAGAATTGTCTTTCTAAGTATATATTCACAATTTTTGATAAAGAAAAACAAAAGAGGAAACAATCAAAAAGATTCTCACCACTCTGTAGTGTCTAGAAGAAGAAGGGAGCATTGAGCAAAAAACCTCCTAATATCAAAATGCTAGATGATAGTAGAGTTTCAAAGCTCGATAATTTCGTTGTTAAAATTATCTGTTTTAAAGGCATTAAAAGTGAGCTTTATTTCTTACAAGGTATCCATTTTCATTACTTTCAAATTGAAACCAAAATTTCTATCAATTTTTTTATAATCCAACTTAGACTACATGAAGTTAGATATTTATTATCAATCTTTATTATGATATTTTACCAATCATTGTTTGAAGTATATTTAAATTTTAATAGTTTAGATAATCATAACAAAGAAATGGGTAGGTGTAAATAGGTAATTTCTTGAGTAACATTTATTGTTTTCAAGATATTACATGTGACCTTCTCTCTTCCAAGATATATTTACAGTGATAGGCATCTTGTTTGGGGATTCATGGCCAGAAAGTTGTCAACCATCTCAAAAATAAATTTTTGATGGCCTTTCTCGATTGATTGCCATCATTAGTTTGTAGTCTTGAGTTGGGATTGTCGTCGCTGGTTTTTGGTGCTGACTTTACATGTACTCATGACATGTCCTTTGGTGAGTGTTCTATATGAGATGAGTAGGCAACAAGACAGTTTATATATATTCATCTTCAATTTTCATTAAATATGTTGAACCATTGTCATCGTTCCTAATTATGGAAATGTTTTTATGGGTTGATGTTACTCATTTTTCATCTTTGTCGGTGGTTTCTTTCTTTCTTTCTTATTGTTTCTGTAGGAGTGGTTATGTTGCTGAGGTTTAGTTCATCGAAGTTGCAAATTATTTCTTTTTATGGATATTGTATTACAGAGTCTTCTTCAAGGGAATCATTTAGTTCAAGTCTTTGGAAACATTTTGTGTCTTCGAAATAGGTACGTGGCTATAGTGATTTCCAGTTAAGAATTTGATTTTGTCCATACATTTCTTTGAGATTCAATTTCATTGTGTTAAAAAAATTAAAGGGGAAGACAATTAGATTTGATGAATGACAACTTCACGGTGGTTAATTCCCAAACAAGACTGCTAAAAAAAAATAGGGGGAAGATGCTTACATTTTTTCTAGCTTTTCACTTATATTGTTTGGACATGTATCATCTTGACTTGTATCATTTTGAGTTACATAATTTATCATTTTTACTTATATCATTTGTACATGTGTATCATTTTGACTTATGTTGACTATTGGACATGTATCATTTTTAGATGCTTTTGATTTGCTGGCATATTGGACTTTCACTTGTTTTAGTTATATATGATGATCTTATCAATATTGACTTGTCAATTTATATATATTGAAAGTGGTTGATGATTTTGTGTAATTGTAATCAGATTTTGGATAGAGGAATTTTATTTTATTTCTTATTTCCTATGTATATGATGAGCCTGATTTCTAATGATAAAATTAGAATAGTTTTTATTCGATTTATACTTCTTTTTAACCCCAACTAATGGTGATGATGATTAAGACCGAGATCAGAGGTATACAAGATTATAAAAGGATTAGATTAGTTGTTATTTTATCATTGATGTCAAGAATTTGATTTCTTATTTATATTGAGTTACCATATCATTAGGAGTATGATATAAGTGGAGTGAGTTAAGGAAAAAGAGGAAGTGAAGTTGAAGAACTTAATTGGGCAGCTAATACAGATCATAAAATGATAAGGTAACAATGATTTAGTTATTTTTTACTTTACATTAGATGATATCAAGTCGATAAAGGAGACTGGATAAGTGAGAAAGATTAGAAAGTGTGAGGAAAAGAAAATAGTTTAGTTACTAAGAAGGAAGAAGTCATTCAAAAAAAGAAAATTATTTTTTGGTAAAGAGAAAGGAATCCAACCACTGAATGCAAGGAGTTAGTTACCGAGCAAAGCAAACAAAATTTTAGTTGAAGGAAAAGGAAGGACACCGAGCACGAAAAAAAATTAAATACAATGATCATAATGACATGTAATGAACAACCACAATGATCTAGAAGATTCCAAGGATGAAGAAGAGTTAGTTGAAGAGATCTATGATCAGGAAAATTCAAGGTAATATTCTATGGTAAATATTTAAGCAGCAAAAAGTGAAGGTACAAGTTCCAAGAAAAGTTCAAGTTTTGAGGTGATGATAACAAGTTTTATCGAGTTCCAAGATCATTGAATTAGTTCAAGATGATGATCTGACAGTTTAGAATAAACAAAGAAAAATCTAATCAAGCAGATTAAGAGGAAAAATAGAGTCTATATAAAGGATGAAATTCAATGAAAAATAAGTTGGCTAGTTGAAATGTCAGTGTGTAACCGAGTGATGCAATGAAGACGAAAAAGGTGGAAATCTAAGTCTATGATATAAATTGATGAAGTGTTGAGGCCAATGAATAGTGAAGGAGAGAAGTAAAGACAAAGAGCGGACAAGGGATCCAACTAAGAAAGAGGTAGTTGCAGACTTACAAATCAAATTTTATACTATTTATTATTAACATTTGTAGTAGAAACATCTATTAACCAAGGGGAATTAACAGTCTTATTGTAAATCCTTGAGAGAGGTGACATTCTAGAAGATTGTTTAAATCCCTTTAACCAGACCACTCCTAACAGGGTGAAGATCCTAATAGATCTGGGGAAAATCTCCTAATAGGGTCACACTTTTAATAATGTGCATTGTAATCTTTAACAGGATTGACTCTTAATCAAGTACATTTTAGAAGAGTATTTTGATTAGTGGGTAACAATTCCCACAATGGTTTTTCCCAAATTAGGTTTCAATGTTAAATACTAGTGTTGAATATTTATTGTGCATGTTATTTGTTGATTACTTAAAGTTGTTGATTGAAAAATTTACGTTACTACTATTATCAGTTACTAGTGAAGTTTGTCTTACTGAGTTAAATCAGAGTTAAAGTTTTTAAGGTTTAAAGAATCACTAAATATTGATTCACCCCCTCTTAGTAATCCAACAATTGGAATCAGAGCATAGGTACTCTAAAGGGATAAGTTTAAAAGAGTTGAGTAAAAGATCTGAAGATGTATAAGAGGGAGGCACCAAAGTTAAGTGAAAGGTTTCAAAGTTGCAAGAGTGATCTAAAAAGTTTGTCTGAAGAGGAAAGACAACAAGAAGAGTTTGAATCTTTACTATCTAAGAGACTACCGAGAGGAAAAGGAAAGTACCGAGGTAAATTACCTTTAAAATGTTTCAATTGTAATAAGATTGGTCATATTGCATCTAGATGTCCTAAAAATAATAGTGATGAGAAGAAAGAGAACTGAGATAACAAGAAAAGAGAGAGCAGATATAGGAGATACTGATATTTCAAGAACAAAGGTAAGAAGTCATGTTACATCATTGAAGAAGGACTAACTGATGATGATTTAGATAATGATTAATGTGAAGAGGTTGTGTATGTTACTATCAAGGATGATTCTAATGAAGAAAGTTACATGAAGACTAAAAATCCCTAATTTCTCATGTTAGTAAGAATGTTGCATGGATAATAGATAGCAGATGTTCACATCGTATGATGGGTGACACACATAAATTCATTACTATGGAAGATCATGATGGAGGCTATGTTAGATTTGGTTATGATGCTCCATATCCTATGAAAGGTAAAGGTTCTATAATTATGCTAGATAATACACAATGTGATGATATCAATTGGGTTGAAGGACTAAAGTATAATCTGTTGAGTGTGGCATAGTTAAACAACATATATCGTCGATTGGAATTTTAGAATGGAAAGGAAAGATTATTTGATCAAAATGGAGGTTTGATTGCCACTGGTGACACTACTACATTTGGGGTCAAATTTTGACAGCCATTTGTCAGATTTGCAACGCTAATTTGTCGACATTTCGACGGATGGGTCCATCACCATTTTTGCGTAGGAAATTGCGACAGAAGATGTATCCGTCGGTTTACCGACACCATCTCATGTCGGAAACTTGCACATGGCAACAGCTTTGGTATGTAATTTTCTACGCTTCATCCATCAGAATTTTGACACAATGTCCTATCAAAAATATACAATATATGTCAGAATTAACTGTTGAAAACATATCCTTTCCGAGATTATAACTGTTGGAATAGCGACAGTTTCCACTTAATTCTGACAGATATACTTGTCGGTGATATGGCATTAATGTCAAAGTTTCTGTCAAAAAATTTCTATTTGTGACACTTAAACTGTCAGAAGAGCAACAATCCTTCAGCATTTCTCCGACAGGTTCCTTGTCGAACATATAGCATTATTGTTGGAACTATTGTCATAAATTAGTTTTCTCTGACATTTTATCTGTCGAATGCGTAGCACTTCTGTCAAAATTAATTATTAGGTGTCAAACAACTAACGGATGTGCACATTAAAGATAAAACAGCTCAAGAGACCATCATAGGTTCTCTCTTTCTTCAGTCTATATTATTGACAGAATGTTTTACCTTTCATTAGCTCATCAAATATGGGGATTTGAAAGAATTTAATAGAATATTTTCATGACAACGTATATTATTTAAGTTGATGTTGCATGAATTTATCTACTTCGCGCACTTGTAGACTATGAGGACGGTGATAAAGAAGCATGGCCATCCATGGCCATGCTTCTTTATCGTCATCCTCATAGTCTACAAGTGCGTGAAGTAGATAAATTCATGCAATGTCAACTTAAATAATATACGTTCTCATGAAAATATTCTATTAAATTCTTTCAAATCCCTAGATTTTATGAGCTAATGAAAGGTAAAACATCCTATCAATAATATAGACTGAAGAAAGAGAGAACCTATGATGGTCTCTTGAGTTGTTTTATCTTTAGTCCTAGCTACCTGTCAATCATCGAGAATAATCACCGCCTTGCATCTATGTACACTGAACAAATTGATCCCAGTCTCGCAAAAACATTTTACACTTGTACATCTCATCAATACTAGAGGCCTAAAGTAATTTTATATGATCACTAGCACATTTCATGCATAGATGAGAAATAGTATCCAAAGTTTTTAGATAACCATTTTTTAGAAGAGGAATGAGTGCAGGCCAAAGAAGGGATAATTCCACAACAGAAAGGAAGACATCTTTTTAGCCTGGGTCTGGATCCTACCCCAATTGTCGAAGGATCCAGGGCCAGTCTAGAAAGATGTCTTCCCATTTTGTCTGCAACATTGTGTCCATCCATGATGTCAGGAATATCATCATCTTTCTACTCTTCATTTGCCAAAATATATAGCTTCTTCAAGCTTGCAGAGTAATCTTATTAATAAAACAACTCTTGCCAACATTAGGGTGCCCACATATCAAAATAGTTGATGTTATTGGTTTTTGTGCTCAAGGATATCGATTCACTATTTTGAAACGGCCAAATCATTTTTATTTCATTTGTAGAGAAAAGGAGTGGGAGAAAATGAGTGGGTGAAAGTTGATCAAGCATAAGAGAAGGCATTGCATTTTATTTGATCATGAATGCTCTCTGAAATGACCAATCATGTTTTCTATTCAATTTTTTTTGGTGTTTTTTTTTCCCATATTTAGTAGATAAAAATCATGGCGGCAGCCACTTAGCCATCTTTTTGATGTTCCAGGTATTTTACAAAAATACAAGTATGTGGATTTATCATTCAATTGCTTGCATTTATTGGTCAAGTGCAAATATTTTGTCAAGTTGAAAGGGTAAGATATCAGTTTGGTGTTTTCGGTTTATGTTAAAAGTTGATTTGGTAAAATCCTCAAAAAACACACTACATGTTCTAAAATGTAAAGAAGTTGAATGTTAAATGTAAGATATATATCTCATCCATAGTAATCAAATGAAAGGACATGACACTTATAAGGAGATTTACCAATCCAAAAATATAAGCGAATAGGAAACATGATTGGTACCTTATGAATTGGTTTTTGAGGTGCATAATCTTCATCAATCTCTTGAGAACAAGATCCCTCCTCACGAAAAATGAATTTAACGGATTAAACAAATCTACAAAACTGAACCAATGGCATGTTTAGAACAAAGAAATAGATTGATAATAATATGCTGAAAATTATATTATTTTTAATACACACAAAAGGACCAGTCCCAACAATTCTTAAACATACTTTATCTGATATGATAATAACATGCTAATTAAACTGATAAAGGTGTTATCTACATTTAATCTGCCAATTACTAATTACACAAAAAAAAATTACAAAATTGAACCAATGGCATGTTCTTCATGTGGTACAAGGAAGATTTGGCTATGAAAAAAAAAAAGTGAAATGGCCTCATCATTTTTATTTCGATTGAATAGAGGAGCGAAAGCTGAGCGTGAGAGAAGGTATGTGATTTCTTCATCATTCAAGCATCTGGCATCATATTCGACTGCAAATTTCAAGTGCATTGCATTTTATTTGATCATGAATGCTCTCTGAAATGATCGCATTCTACTGGTGTTGTGCCCTAGCCCGTGCTTTATCTCCATTATTTGATATTATTGGTTCTTGTGCTCAAGGATATCGATTCACTATTTTCAAATGTTTGGATCATTTAGACAGTTACATTTCCTGACTGTTCCTCTCATACACAGTCAGGAAATGTAATTGTCTAATGATTATATGTAATGTTGAATGGATTAAATGCTTTATTCTTGGTAGAAGTAAATGGAAGGAATAGTGTGTATTAAATATAATCCAGTCACTTAATGAATGCTTTAGAGACTACTGGTTTGACTGTCCATGCGCTACCAATGACTGAGATTCATTAAAGGATACAAAACCCTTCATTTTGGGGTTATTGTGTGTGGATTCAAATGTAGGTTTGATTTGGTTAATGTTTAGAAGAGATTAATAAAGTATTTAAAGACAATCTTACATGTTTGGAGAGGTTTGAGAGGCACTTATCATGACTGTACCCTCACAAACATCAGCATAGACTAGTTTTACTAAGTTTCCTTTCTCTATTTTGAGGTTTCCTTTCTCTGCCGCAGGGGTACAGTCAAAGGGTTCATTGACAAAATGATCCTTTGAATGGTTACTATGAATATGAATGATTTGATATAGCATATTGCTCATCTTACTTGAAGTTTGGAATAGCTTGTGCAAGGTTGAAAGTAGATTTGATCATTTTGGTCATGATTGTTCCTCTACATAGTCAGGAAATGTAACTATCTAATGATTATATGTAATGTTGAATGGATTAAATGCTTTATTCATGGTATAAGTGAATGGAAGGAATAGTTTTGGTGTTAGGTTTCATTTATTATTGAATTCAATGGTTTCCAAGATGTGTTGAGGAGTTTGCTCCTTGTTTAATGTTAACTGTTCCTGCACAATCCACTCATACAATAGTGAAGTTACAAAACTGAACCGATGGCATGTTTACAACAAAGAAATAGAATGATAATAATATGCTAAAAATTCTATTATGTTTAATACATGCCAAAGGACCGCATTCTAAATTGTTGTCACTGAAATGACTGCATTCTACTGGTGTCATGCCCTAGCCCATGCTTTAACTCCATTATTTAATGTTATTGGTGCTTGTGCTCAAGGATATCCATTTTTTTAAAATGTTGACTGTGATTATCAAATGGACAGTCCGTGAGCTTCTAGCTAGGCTCCATTTATATTGATAGCTTAGGGCATCAAATGTATTGTATCATTGATAGTTGATACTTTGTTAAAAGGAAATAGGACAAAGAATAATTTTTATTTAGTTTCTCTATTTTGATCCCTAAGTGGCTTACAACCCTAGAGAAGTATATGCAGATTTACGGATGTAGTTGCAGGATACATAGCAGTCGATAATTCACAATAAATCCATGCATCCAATTTGAATAGAAATTAATACAAAGAACTAGGGTCCTCCAATGGCCCAATCATCAGGACCTTGACTATCCCCTCAACTAGTGACCCTTCAAAATTAGGTTATCATGTAATCAGTGAGTGATCCTTCATTCTCCTAGTGAGCTTCTAGGTAGGTACCATTTGTATATTTGATAGCTTAGGGCATCAAATGTATATTATATCATTGATAGTTAAGACTTTGTTAAAAGGAAATAGGATAAAGAATGATTTTGATTTAGTTTCTCTATTTTGATCTCTAAGTGGCTTACAACCATAGAGAAGTATATGCAGATTTATGGATGCAGTTGTAGGATACATAGCAGCGGATAATTCACAAGAAATCCATGCATCCAATTTGAATAGAAATTACTACAAAGAAATAGGGTCCTCCAATGGCCCAATCATCGGGACCCTGACTGTCCCCTCAACCAGTGACCCTTCAAAATCAGGTTATCATGCAATCAATGAGTGATCCTTCATTCTCCTGGTCTGCCTTGCAACCAAAGATATTGGAAATACACAATACAATGATAAAAAGTCTTTCACAATCCCCCTTCCCTCAAGGAACACTATCAACCATCCCTTCCAGATAGCATTTCACTTTCTTATGAGTGGATTGTGCAAGAACAGTCAACATTAAACAAGGAGCAAACTCCTCAACACATCTTGGAAACCATTGAATTCAATAATAAAAGAAACCTAACACCAACACTATTCCTTCCATACTTGCAGGATACATAGTGTATACACCTAAAAATGGTCATCTAGACTATTAGCCCCTTTTGCTAAATCATGAATTGCTTATTCTTGATCAAATCCTAATTCTATCATTTATTCGATTATTTTCTATGGGCTAACCATCTTATCCTAAGTCTTTATTTATTAAAAGGAATATTTCCTCCCCTTTTAATAAATAAAAAGCCCCCACTTTTCCTCTTATCCTAAGTTGCACAAATAAAGCATTATTCTTATTTTATAAAAAGGGAAAAAGCACTTTTTGTCTCATATGGACACAAAAGTCAACTCTTATTTTCCTATTGGAGGATACTTGTGCACATGGATTGCTCCTCTTTTAAGCTCCACCGTTGATTAAATCTTTTGCCTCTTAATCTCCATGGCCCATTCCTTTTTCATTCCCTATAAAAGAAGAGCTCTCTTCTTCATTCTAGATCCCCAACTTTTTATGCTAATATTATGCTGCAGGTTTTCTAGGTCATCTTGGAGCTTTTGGAGATATTCTTGCATCTAGGGTTTGAAGATTTGGAGCATTGTTGGCATTCATCTTGGATCTTCATCAACACTCTATCTTCTTGTCTTCATTCTTACATCATCATGGCTTTCTTGCTTCATAGTTAGATTTCATTTCTTGCATCTTTCATTTTCATAGCTTAGCTTGCATTGTACTTTCATTTCCATAGCTTAGCTTGCATCTTCATTCTTAGCTAGCTTGCATTGCATTGCATTTCATTCTTGATTCTTGAGGATATTGGCATTCTTGCCCCTGTCTTCATTGAATCTCCCATTGCATGGTTTACTAGCAAGGTTATTGGCTAAATAGCTCTAGCTGAGAGCATTCTTAAAACCCTTGCACTCCATGCCTAGGGAGCTATGGATCGATTTGTGAGGGCTCATTCTTGAGTTTCCTTGCATGTAATGATCCATAGAAGTGTGACACATTTATAGCACACATTTTTGGCGCCCACCGTGGGGCAGAGTAGATAGACTTTGTCCTTTAAATTCTGCATTTTCGTCATTTTCCGTCAATTTTTCGGCAAGTTTTTAGCTTAATTTTCAGTCTCTGGTTTTTTGTCTCAGAATATCGCGCGATACTTCTCAGGTATATCGCGCGATATACCTTACTATATGCGTGCGATACTTCGCGCCAGAGAAGAATCGCACGACAGTATTGAGGTATATCGCCTGGTCTCGGGCGAAGTATCGCCTGGTGTCGGGCGAAGTATCGCACGATACTGTGTCTGAATGTGGCAATGAGCTATTTTTAGGCTATTTTATCTATCTTGCAAGTTTCAGGTTCTTAGCTATCTTTTTGAAATTTTTTGAAATTTTGCAAATGGTATCAAAAGTTTAAGTGTGATATATCGTTGGAAAGGTCTTTCCGAGCCCAATCCAACCATGATGGTTTCATTTTCAGATTTTATCATTTGATCAAGTATTTTTGTAGATTATCAGATTTTTCATGTGCTAACCATTGTGGGTCTAACAAGTTGTGGTTGTAGGTGCACTTGCTTGAGATATTTTTCCAAAAGAACGCATGTCAAAGAGGGCTACTAATGGTTTTTGTAGGGCTGCCCTAAGCATAAAAACCAAATCAAGTGCTTGTTTAATTTCTTTCTTTATTAAGTGCGGCATATACTAGTTGTTTCATTAGGCACTTAATACTTTGTGAAAGGAATCTTGGGGTGGTAGGAGAAGTATGCTCTTCACCTTTAGGTGAATCAGAAAATCTTGACCCATCTTGAGGTTTTGGAAGCAAAGGGGTAATTGGATCTTGTTTGGTGTGTTTGGGAGAAGTTTTTGAGATAGGGGAGTATGCTCTTCACCCTTGTGGTGAATCAAAAACTTTGAACCTCAAGAATTAATCCACTCTTTGTTTAGCTTAGGATCCTTTAGCGGGCCTGCTCTTGAGCAATCAAGAGGAACGACCCAAGTGGGGACAACCTTGTCATCATTTTCCTTGGTGGCGAGTGATTCCAACTCACTATAATCTCAAGGCTATCAAGGACACAAAACCTTGGTAGACATAGTACTTATCTTCGCTTGATGTGAGTAACTTGTGGGATTGTGACCATGAGGAAAGCATTAAGCAAGAATGCTTAAGGTACTCTTGAGGCTGCGAGGTCCTAGTCCTTTATGAGGAGCAAGAGGGGTGCTATGAACGGAAATCCTTACTATGAACCATTAGATAGAGGCCACCTTCTTTTAGCCGCTTAGCTTCTTGGTGCAAGGATTGATCCAAGTGGACTTACCCGGATCACCCCAAGACACTCACCATATGTGTTCCTTTGGTTGTGTTTTTGACACTTCCATGACAATGCCAATATCTCTTGTGGGCAACCACTTGGTGTGAGGCAAGGGAGCATCAAGTTGTGGGCCACGTTGCTAAGTAATGAGCCTTGTCCTTCTAGGTAGTAATTGCTTGAATTGTCTTCGATTGTGCTATGCCCGTGTAAACGTTCTCAACATTCAAACAAACGGTAGCATTCATAAGGTTCTCTATTTTGATATCACAAGTGCTTGTCTTGACAAGGTTGCTTTTGCCCTTGTTTCAAGTGTTCTATGACATGTTTGATCACCTACTATTTGCAAACTTGTCTTTTATCTGCTGTTACTGCTTGTCAAACTGAAAAATTGCACTATCCAATCTTTGAACTTGATCAAAACACTTCAAAACTGAGATTTTTATGTTCATTGGTCAAGAGTCACACTGTTTGCCTGGGAACTATCACACAAAGTTATTTTGCTATCTCACTACTGCTTGCAATCTGAAGTTGATTTGTGTCACTTCCAGTCATCCTTGGTCAGTCCAGGTCAGATCTTAGAGGTTATTACATGTTGCTCAATATTCAAATGGACTTCAATGGTATCAATTTGCACAAAATGACTCTTGGTCTTCTTTTTTCCACATCTCCCATATCTTCCTAGTCTTCCATTTCTCTTCTTCCTTCATGCTTCTTTCTCTTCTTCCTATCCTCTTCATGTCTTCTTGATCCTTTTCCTCTTATTATCTAGTCTGCCTTCTTCTATTTCATCTCTTCTATTCATTTCTTTCATGCTTGATTCCTCCTCTTCTAGAATCATGAATTTCAACTATCTTGCTATAGAACCTCTCTTGAGAAGGGATGATCTCGAACTCATTGCTCAATTCGAACAGTATTATTTTTCCAAGTATCCCACAAGTCATCAACTTAAGACAAGAGTAAACAAAAAGATGTTTGAGTCTGACGCCTTTGCTAGGATTATAGACATGATTCTCTCACAATCTCCTTCTTCCAAACACTCTTTTTCTTCTAGGTCTTCTCATCATTCTTCATCTTCCACATCCTACCATGCCTTTTCCAAACATCATTATCCTTCTTCATCTTACCATGACTCTTCTCAACATCATTCAAATTCTTCCTTAGCTAAGTTTTCTTCTTCCACTATGTCTTCATTTTCTCCTTCTTTAAGATCTTGTTCTTCTTCTACTTCCCCCAAGAGTCTTGCTTTTCTTCATGAGCCATACCATAATGAGCAACATGACAATCCTTGTAATACCTTTGATGACTATGATGATGGACAATGTAGTGATACTTATGACACCTCTACTCCTCAGAGTCCTCGCAGACTCATGCTTACTGAAAATGGGTCATCCTATTGGATAGATTGTGATGGTGATCCATATGATTCTGATTTTGAAAGAGAGTTTAGTGATGTTTGTAGACAATACCTTGATGATAATCCATCTACTACTGCTGAGGACTATAAAATACAACGCGCTGATTATAAACGTTACTACTATGAGCATTTCTTCTCTAAGAATTCCACTGCTAAAAATCAAAATTGTACTTCTGAGCAAGATCATATTAATGTTGAACCTTTGTCTTGTGATAGTCCCCTTCCATCCCCTACTTCCTCCAATACTCATACATCTCCTAAAGCTCCTGAGTCTTCCAAATCTTTCACAAATCCTTCACCCAACAAAGATCCTAATGCTTTTCATGCAGTTCCCTATAGTTATCCTCAAGAGCTACCTCTTCAAGAAACTCAAGCTAACCTTCACTTGGCTGAAAATAATTTCAATAATGCTAAACCTAAAGAGCCTAAGCCTTTATGCACTACAATGCCTACTTCAGCTAGTCCTTCACTATCTATTCCAAAGTCTTCCATACAATTTCAAAATGCTTCCTTGTCCTTAGAAGTGGCTTCATGTCAAGAGGACTCTAAAAATGATACAGAAAAGAATATAAAGAAAGATCAAGATCAAGAACCATCCATGTCATCCAATTATTTTCATGATGTCTCTGATCCATTTCATGGTTCTTTTGATCCTCTATGCTCTTCTACATTCATTCCACCATGTCTTAAGTCTTCTCCTACGCAAGATCAAGCTACCACTTGCACTATTGAGCTTGTTGATAATCAAAATAACCTTACTACGCTTGCACTTTCCAAAGATGATACTTCCATTAAGGTTATTAAAAATGGTGCCGTTACTTCTGATGTTAAGCTTATTAAAAATCAAGAGAAAAATTCTACGCTTATGCTATCCAAAGATCCTTGTCAAGATCAAAGTCTTCCATCTTCTTGTTCTACCACTCCATGTTCGCTTCCATTTTCTACTCTTCCTAAGTCTTTGCAAGCTTTGAACGATTCTATCAATGAATTTGCTCCTATTAAAGATGTTCATGATCCTATTGCAAATCCTAATGCTCACTCTAAAGATGCTGATATCCTTGGTTGTCATATAGATGCTGATGAAATTATTGATTATCCTTTTGCATCTTCCACTTCCATCCTTGGACCTCTTCCACTGCTAAAGGCTTCACGCCTTCCTTCCATCTTGGGTCCTTATGTACCTTCACTTTCCCCTCCTAAATCTCCTAATTCATCATCCATTTTGGGTCCTTACATCCCTCCATCTCCTATCTTTCCTCAAGATCAACATAGATGCATACCCTTGAATCCTTTTCATCCACTCACCCATCTAAACCAGTCATATCTTCCTCCTTCTTCCACAAGTCCCAAGTCTTTTGGAAGTAACTTGAATGTTCAATACCAGAAAAAGAAGCAATACAAGAATCCATCAAAAAAAGATCACCATGTCTCCTCTAATCGACATGGGCACATAAAGTCAAAAGAGATATCTAAGAAGAAAACTACAAGACAAGTATGGGTTCCAAAATCCATCATTACAGATATTCTCTCTAAATCATCAAAAAGAAATAAAAAGCCTAAGGCTATATGGATTCCAAAATCTCTCTTGAAAGAGTCTTATGTTGAACAAAAAGTGAAGTTGACATTCAAGCTTCCAAAGGCTTCCACTTCATCTTCTTCCAAAAATGATCTTTCATTCCATGTGCCTGAACCGCAACCTCTACTAAACATTCATCATATTCCTTCACGTATTCCTTTATTCATATTTCCTCCATCCTCTCGCCACCCTTCAAGGTGTGTGTTGATGTTGATCTTGCCTTCCTTCCCATCTACCCTTTCACAATCTTTCCATTCATTATCCTTCTACCTTCTATCCTTTTTCCTCATTTGCCTATTCCTCATATCTTCCAACCTCACTCGCTTTACATAAAGCCTTATCCTCTACTTTTCTCTTCCATCTTCCTTTTCCTATCAGCATCTTTGAGCATATCATTTTGAATCCTTGGCATGTCAGGGTTTATCCTTTCAAGGAGTACTATCTTAAAAGCTTGCCTTCTTCCAAAAATAGAAAAAAAAAAAAAAAAAAAAAAGAATGAAAAAATTGAAAATGTGCCATGGTGAAAACCTGGAAACAGGCGCCTTGGTAGCAAAAGTAAAGAGAAATAAATTCATCCTATGGTGACAACCACTCCCTTGTGGCACCTTGGATAAGTACCATGATGAAAACCTGGCAATCAGGCATCATGCGTAGTTCTTCTACATGTTTCATCCATTCCATCTTCTCTCGTTGATCTTGGCAATGTTCAGCTATACACGAATATTTGGCTATCTTGTGAGCTATCTTACGATGATCTTGCTTTCATTCCATTCATATTCATTCCTTCATTTTTCTCCATTCATTCTAGCCTTTCTTTATCCTTTTCCCCTTTGGTCTTGATCTAATAAAAAAGAGTAAAAAAAATGATGCTATGAAGCCTCTTGACATGTCTACTCCTTTGGAATGCATCCTTTTCTTCTTTTGCAGTGCGCTTTCATGACTTATCCTATGCTGGCCTTTCATTGCTTGTTCAATGCGCTTTACATGATAATTTTTTCCCTAGCTTGGGTATTCTTGAGGAGTTTGACCTTGAGGATTTCTTCCCTCCATTCACCTTCATTCTCTTTTCCTCCATCTCATTCATGAGCTTTCCCTCCCTCTTGTCCTCCACCTTGCTAGACTTTGGGACTACACGATGTGATCTTGCTCATGAGTTTGATGCCCGTTTCTATCTAGGGCATTCCTTGTATATACTTTATGATCCTGAAAAAATTCCCCAAAAAAAAAAATCATATATGATGCTGAAAAAAATCCTAAAAAGCATATAAAGTACTGAAAAAATGAGCATCCTAGTGAAAACCTAGCAATAGGCGCTTTGATGTCTCACCAAAAAAATCAAAAAATTCAAAAAATTCAAAAAAAAAAATAGAAAAAGTGCCTTGGTGAAAACCTGGAAACAGGCGCCTTGGTAGCAAAATACAAAAAAATTATAAAAAAGTCCTGAAAAAATCTATCAAGTGGTGAAAACTTAGAAACAGGCGCTACTTGAGACCCTCTGCACCTATGTCTATCAGTCTTGCGTGGCACTCTTTCGCTCCACTTCTCGCTTTGCCTCTCTTAGCTTGGAATTGAGTCTTGTCTTAGTCTAGGGGGCATATGTTGCTTTAAGCTTATCTTGGGTCTCTTTGTGCGTCTGGGTTTCTTGGGCAACTTGGTTCCAATGGTGTTTTTCAACACCACCCCAATGGTGTTTTTCAACACTACCCTTGCGTCGAGTGTTTCTCAACACTTATCAGATGTCCTACCTGCAGTCTAGTATGATGCGATATTTCTCACTGGCAGATGTGATACTCAAAGTTTGACTCTATGACCTACACACACGCACTTGACTTGCTGAGATTTGTTTGAATTTATTTCTTTGCATGCTGTCTATGCAGATTTCTTTGATGAGTGATCTCTCCCTGAGAAGTCTTCGATGATGCATAGCTAGAAGACTGAGGGTATGAGAACATGTTTTATTGCTTTTTCTGCTTGTGGGTATATTTTGTTGATCCTAATTGCCATGAGCATTTATGCTGGTCTTACTTGACACTGTGGATTGACAGGGTATTATCCTTGACTATTTTTGTGCAAGTGCATACTTGTAGTCATCTTGACTTTCTTGTGTCTCGATGCTAGCATAATCTTGCTATATCAAACTTAGGTAATCTCACTGCACTAGTCATCTTGACCTACATGTCTCTGATGCCTAGGTGAGATTTCCACATTTCTATCTGATATAGATCATATTCAGATCCACATAGTTATGCTAGTGTGTATTGTATGATCTTGCGATGCTACCAATAACGCTCGATGATGAATATTAGATGTCTATTGGCTTTGTAACCTTGCAAGTAAACCACTTTTCATGTAGCTTGCATTTCTTAGGTTCATGTTAGTTTAGTTTTGCATCTTGCATATGGAGAGAGCTCTCCTTTCATTTTTCATGGACTTGTTAATCAGCTGCGCTCACCTTTCGCTTCTTCCCGATCATGTCTTTCACTTTCTTGTCTTTCATCTCACATCATTTTCTCTTCATTTCGGGATCCAAACTGAAATCCACATTCACCTTGACTCTTTCTCCTTTTTCCGCACAGTTGGCTAACCTTTTGAGGCTTGATCCTTCCATCTTCGCTGGGGCATTCTTCACCTCTTCATCTCCATCTCTTTCAAAATTCTAGTCTTTCATTCACTTTCAAATCTCAAGTTCAAATTCTTCCCCTTCGTGGTGTTTTCGGGTTGAGGGACCGCTTGGTTCGTGCCCCGGGTCCCATGTGTGGGGCATATCTTCACTGCTTGATGGTTATTCTATTCTCTTTCTTCGATTATGATTTCTAGTGATTTGATCATGCTGCTCTTGCTTCTGCTTTCCCTCTACTTGGATTTCGCTTTCGATCCCGAGGGGGCAGACACATCATATCTTATTGGCTATCTCTTTCCTAAGTGTTCAGTACTGTCGCTACCAGGCTGACCATGCAGGATTTGCTATCTCTCTGCACTTCATTCTTTGGAGTCAGATCGCTATTTGCTTGCCTTCTTGGCTATCTCTTGCTTTCTTGGCTGATCTGAGTTGTTTTGTGATCCCAAATCGATCTCACATTTCAACATCATTCTTTGACTGCATGTGTTCCCAGATCGATCACACATTAGTCAAAGAGGGGCAAATGTATACACCTAAAAATGGTCATCTAGACTATTAGCCCCTTTTGCTAAATCATGAATTGCTTATTCTTGATCAAATCCTAATTCTATCATTTATTCGATTATTTTCTATGGGCTAACCATCTTATCCTAAGTCTTTATTTATTAAAAGGAATATTTCCTCCCCTTTTAATAAATAAAAAGCCCCCACTTTTCCTCTTATCCTAAGTTGCACAAATAAAGCATTATTCTTATTTTATAAAAAGGGAAAAAGCACTTTTTGTCTCATATGGACACAAAAGTCAACTCTTATTTTCCTATTGGAGGATACTTGTGCACATGGATTGCTCCTCTTTTAAGCTCCACCGTTGATTAAATCTTTTGCCTCTTAATCTCCATGGCCCATTCCTTTTTCATTCCCTATAAAAGAAGAGCTCTCTTCTTCATTCTAGATCCCCAACTTTTTATGCTAATATTATGCTGTAGGTTTTCTAGGTCATCTTGGAGCTTTTGGAGATATTCTTGCATCTAGGGTTTGAAGATTTGGAGCATTGTTGGCATTCATCTTGGATCTTCATCAACACTCTATCTTCTTGTCTTCATTCTTACATCATCATGGCTTTCTTGCTTCATAGTTAGATTTCATTTCTTGCATCTTTCATTTTCATAGCTTAGCTTGCATTGTACTTTCATTTCCATAGCTTAGCTTGCATCTTCATTCTTAGCTAGCTTGCATTGCATTGCATTTCATTCTTGATTCTTGAGGATATTGGCATTCTTGCCCCTGTCTTCATTGAATCTCCCATTGCATGGTTTACTAGCAAGGTTATTGGCTAAATAGCTCTAGCTGAGAGCATTCTTAAAACCCTTGCACTCCATGCCTAGGGAGCTATGGATCGATTTGTGAGGGCTCATTCTTGAGTTTCCTTGCATGTAATGATCCATAGAAGTGTGACACATTTATAGCACACACATAGCAGTCGATAATTCACAAGAAATCCATGCACCAAGCTTTTATAAGGATATCCTACTAATCAATAGGAATTTTCTTGAGATGACCAATGATTATGCATTTTGATGGCAGTGTGCTAGTTCAAAAGGATAATATAAATCTGAAACAATTTTTTCTAATTTTCTCAAACTATAAATGTGGTTAAAGGGAAAATATTATGTCCCCTACACTGTGGTTGTTAGCCTAATTAAGACAAGCCTACCTTTGCATATAATAAGAGGCCAACATGAAACAAACATCCAAAGGTTAGGGGGTTGTTCCATGTCCATAATTTTTTAATTAAGTGCTAAGTGATGATGGGTATATCATGTAATTCATACCTAGTGTGTCTCTTTCTTTCTCTCCACATTTCACATTAGGAGTATATGTTATAAAATACTAATGAAATCAACTATAGGTCGAATCTAATCAAAATTGCAATATAAAGATTAAAATAGATCTTGAAGAAATATGCGAACCATTTTTGACAGATATTGTACAAATGAAGAAAATACTCCAAAGAGAAAATGCTTCAATGTGGAACAATTGAAGGACAATATTTTACTTTTATATGCACATCTGGAATGTTTTTGATATATTTCTAAGATAACAAAACCATAGAAAGAATAGCATATAGAAGAAAGTAAAGAATAATGATCATACTTTGAGATATTATGGAAAATTAAAGGAAAGAATGCTTGGTGGGGTTATCATGCAATAAGTGAGTGATCTTTCATTCCCCTCTTCTAGTGACCCTTCAAAATCGGGTCATCATTCAATCAGTGAGTGATCCTTCATTCTCCCAGTTTGTCCTGCATCCAAACATATTGGAAATACACAATACAATGATAACAAGTCTTTCAAAATCCCCCTTCCCTCAAGGAACACTATCAACCATCCCTTGTACATAGCATTTCACTGTTGTATGAGTGGATTGTGCAAGAACAATTAACATTAAACAAGGAGCAAACTCCTCAACACATCTTTGTTGTAAACATGCCATTGGTTCAGTTTTGTAAATTTGTTTTTTGTGTTAAATGCATTTAAATGGAACATTAAGCATAGTAATAATATGCTTAGTCTATTAGTAATTGCAGATTAAATGCTCATAACACCTTTATCAATTTAGAATGTTATTATAAGATACTAAAGAAGACCTGCTATTTGTCAGAGAAATCTTCACTGTCCCCCACAATGAAGACAATGAAGATTGACCTCCTACCCCACAACAAAGAACATTGTAATAAGAATAAGATAGTGCCAAGAATCATTTTCACAAATATGAAACGTGAGGAAAAGTAATAACATTAACAATGCCAAGATTCACAGCATTAAATTTCACCTACGGATGAGTTTCTGCAATGGGTTGCCCAGCATCAAAAATATGTTGAGTTGCATTTGAGATGTAACTAAGAGTATCATGTAGAACAGACCCTAAACTTTGAAAGCATTCTCCAGCCTAGCAATTCAAAATTCAATCTAGGCAAGCATCAGTCAGTGAAATAAATTATAGACATCAACATCAAGATCATCATAATCATTAGACATAAATTATAGACATCAACATCAACATAATCATAATCATTTGGAGGGTATTCATTTTGGTCCTTGGATAGTACTATGTTTCTTGAAAGTTCTTGTGATACTTCTAAACTTTAAAAACATATTTTATGTCTTAATGATAATATAGATTAGTGTTTTGCTTTCTAATGGAATGTTGTTGATCATTCATTGTCTTGAAGAAACTTTTGATTTTTTTGATTCTCGAGTCTTGACGTTGTTTCTCAATGTGATATAGACTGACCACAAGATGGTTCAGTTGGTCCTCTCTTTCTATTTAATCATTTTCCTTCTTCATGGTGTAAGTGTCAATATGTTATAATCCAACCAGCATGTCATACCCCCACTTCTAACAAACCTCACAGCATGCAAATCATAGCCAAAGACTTGGGTGATCAGCATACACAAACAGTGATTACCCTTAGGAAACAATGATCATTAATAATCATTAATGGCAGGTGGTGATTCCTTGGTAATAAAGGCATTGCCATCATTCATCAACTTAACCAAGTCATGGGTGGTGATCCTTGAAATAGCACAATTAGTAAAAGGAAATAACAACATAAGTCATGGGTGGTGATCCTTGAATTTGCAGTGAGGAAGAAGGAAAATTGGAAAACAAAATATGGAATAATCAGGTTGGAATTGGAGAATAATTCAGAAATAAACTTGAATTAGAAAAAAGCCAAGTTATCTGGTTCTTTGTTTTAGGTTGGGTTTCGATTCTACTTTTGTTCTCCTCTGGGTTCGACTTGGGTTCCTTTGGTAGGAACTTGGGTGCCTGGGCCAATCCTGGGTGCACCTATAGTATTATAAATATGATACACAAGGTATTTTATTCATAATTTTATAGGCTAACTCATTATTATGGTAACATGGGTATGACCACACTCCATGCCTTATAATGGTACCCAACATGAAGTATGGTTCAAATGAAGTTGAACCAAATGTTGACCATGATCACTATGATCATTATGAAGATAAATATGAATATTAAATCTAAAATATGGCTTGTAATTTGAATTTTCATTGTGAATGAAGAAACTATAGATTCAAGTTGACTCATTCTATGTTGTAGTATATTTGTTCCTGAGATCTACCATATTATATATGTGTAGCCTGTAAGGGACATCTTCTACTCATCCATGTATCATAGCTCGATGAGAGTTCTTAGGAGAAAGACAAGATGTCAGTGGGAGATGGAGAAACCAATATCAGAACACCACTTGAAGCCTTGCAATGTTGAGAGTGGGATAAAAGCTACACTTGAGACCCTATATAAGGAACAAACTTATTGAGCTTCACTTTGTTTCAAGAATAGTTTTATATCCTGTACTAAACAGGGCCAACCACGTGAAGGTGGAAGCTCATTTGGCCCCACCCTCCCCCCCCCTAACATCACTCTAAATTCCCCGTTAACATCTAACATTCATTCATTATTTCATCCATTAATAAAATGTAACATTCATTAATTATCACACAATAACATTCATTCACACATTAATAAAATGTGACATTCATTAATTATCACACGATAACATTCATTAACCCATTATAAAATTATGAACATTCACTACCACATAATTAAATTCATTGGCATATAAAAATCAGTCATTATCAATTAAGGTGCATAGATGACAATCATTTCTTTTTTTTCTTTTGATTTCTAGTTTTTAAGATATAATTGTAAGATGAGTATCGATATCATCATCATGATCATATACCCTCTCATTAGATCTCAATGCACGCCTAGTTCTCTGTTGATGCAAAGGGAGGTCATCTGCAATAACATATAGAAGGGTTAAATTAAAAATATTTTATTATAATTAAAAACATTTTAAATTATTTTAGTACTTTACAGGCCATAATCATATAGCTCTTTACCTGATCTAGTCACATCATCAACATCGAGGTCAGTTTGTCGATCCATGAGACTATGTGGGATGCTCGTGAAAGGAGTCTGGGTACCTACATATGTAATTCAATTATCTAATGTTAGCTAAAAAACTCATGATACATATACTCAAAACCACATAGTAAGTACATTAAAAACCATAAGCATCCCATAGTAAGTACATCACAAATTAATTAGATTAAGCATTGATTGCATAACTGCACATTTCTATCAAGAAATCAATATTAAATAGATTAAGCAGTGATCACGTAACTGTACATTTCATTCATGTCATTCATCTTCTTCTTCATCCAAATAATTGCCATGATCATCATTGACATCGACATCATCACCACCACCGTCATTGTCTTCATCTTCATCTTCGTCATCATCATTGGCATCAGCATCAGCATCAGCATCATCATCATCATCATCATCATCATCATCATCATCATCATCATCATCAACAACATCATCAACAACATCATCATCATCATCATCATCATCAGTAGCTTCATCAGTAGCATCATCATCATCATCATCATCATCATCTTCTTCAAGAAAAGTTACATCAGGAACATCATCGACTAACTGTTATTCATGATCATCATCTACATCATATTCTAGTTGTTCACAATCTTCTTCCATCACATTATACCTCATCGGCCTTCCTCTTGGATCATGTCTAACAACAAACAACCAACCCAATTTATGTGGAACCTCCGAGTAAAATACCTGCTCACATTGGCTTGGAAGAACATAGGGTTCATCCCCAACTGGCTCAAACCACCTTGTATTAATCATTGGAAATCCATTGTCATGTTCAATAACAGTTTTATCAGGATCATTTTGATTAAGTTGTAGCCTATACCATCTAATGACGAAGAGAACTAATCTGAAGGAATTAAAGTCACACTCAAGCATATCATCCAAAATGTTATAGTATCAATTTTTTAACTCTCGAGGATGTAAGTCATTTCTAGATGAAATATCAGTCACTTGAAAAATTGCACTTATCCTAGAATCATAAGTTTTCTTTGTTTCATCCAAATTTTTGATGCAAAATTTATGACCATTGCAAAACATAGCCTTGTGGTGTTTGACCTACAAAAATATGTAAAGTTGTTAGAGTGTGGTTGTTGTTGCACCAAAAGACCGGTTTGTCAATGCCCGATACAACTACTCAACTTATAGTACATAGGAGGTGGTTAGCCCTTGTCATGAATCCCGAGGGGAGCGCTAAATATTTTGCCAACAATCTCCCCCTCAGCGTTACCCAAGGGTCTGAGGATTTGAACCTGTGACCAAGCTCTGATGCCACTTGTTAGAGTGTGGTTGCCGTTGCACCAAAAGATTGATCTGTAAATGCCCGATACAACCACTCAATTTATAGTACACAGGAGGCAGTTAAGCCCTTGTCATGAATCTCGAGGGGAGCGCTGAACATTTTGCCAACAAAAACATGTATAAATTAATGCATCAAGAGTTCATAAATGTACGAGTGATTAACAAATTTATATGTACCTAAAAATCTTTTAAACCATGTGCTAAATCTATTTCCCTTTAGGTAACATTTGGATCTCCATTATGATGAGCTTCATTAACCAATGAAGACACAACTTCTCATGTTAATGTGCGACCTAAATGATGACATCCTTCAATCCATTTCTTCATCTAATCTTGATTGTTTGCAATATACAAATGTATTGCATCCCACTCTCGAGCAGATGTACAAAAAATAAATAGACAACTTACAACCGATTAATTTTGAAGATTAAGAATTAATTAATAGCTACAATAACATCTTATAATTTATTACCTCTCACTTTCCTCATTCTGTCTTCCCCCACCAAGTACTCCCCTTCAAATTTTCTAATGGTGTCGAGATCCCAAATGCAATCTATATGGATCTTTGCTACAAGCTTAGGAAGATATTCAGTAACATACACCATAGTCTGGTATACCATATATTCCTCCACCATAGAACCCTTAAGACATGCTCTTTGCCGAACCAAAGCTTTCAAAAATTTCAAGTGCCTCTCAACCATCCACATTGACCGAGTGTGTACGGGTCCACACATTTCAATCTCCTCAACTTGGTGTATGAAGTAGTGTTCTTGTACATTGAAAAAGGTTGAAGGTAGACACTTTTACATTTCACACATTAGAAGAGGAATTCTTCTCTTCTAGTATTTTATATTTGCTCTATGGATTTCTTTAGATTACAACCACCTACAAGACATTCAAGACACAAAAATATATAAACGTGAGACTTTACAATAAATTGAACAGATATCATTTCTTACCTCATGTATTTTCCAAGATCATATATCACTTGTTTGATGTTATTGTCAAATTTCTCTGGGAGAGATAGGGGTAGCACGTACTACAACAATTATAAAAATAATCATGTCATTCTTTTCTCATATAATACAATGAGAAGTACATGCAGTTTAAAAATATATTATAAATACAAAAGAACATGACTTACCTTGATGAAGGTATGCCAATCATGTGTTTTCAACTCTGGCCCAAATTCACCTTTCTTTGATATGGTACCGCTTATGTTTATAGCAAATCCTATGGGAAATCAAATTTTTCGTATGACTTCTTTTATGGCATCACCTTGTTGTTCTGTTAATAACCAAGGAAGGGCACTTGTATTAATCCATTCTCCATTTCTATTTGATTCAATGAAATTTTTCATTGCATGATTGGATTCATGAATGTCACTAAAAATTTTGATAATTTTTTCTTTGTCACGCCCTCCATCCAATATCTTCCACAATGTCTCTGTTACATTCTTTCCAATATGCATAGTATCAAACAAATGCACATCAAGCAGCTGCTCATAGAAGGGCAACCTACTAAATTGTCTAGGATAACTCTTTAGTCCCTTTGGAAGGTGCTCAGTAGTGTTGCCTTGACAACATTCACAACCATCAATCACATAATCAGCAAACAAAACACTATAAAAATATACAAATTCTAAACATAAACCATTAGGTAGAATGGTAGTACCTTGACGATTAATTCTATTATATTCCAACTTCCATAAGTGAGGTGTCATTTTCCATGGCTTAGATGTAGTCTCTTCTTTCCCATTGAAAAGATGTTTTTTTAGTAATTTGATAGTTATGATTTTTGTGGAGAAAGTGTCTATACTCATCAAACACCTGCTTTCCTAAACTTTTTGAATAACAAGATTTCATCTTTGGACCACAAACTGGACATGCAAATTTTCTCTTTGTTTGAAGACCTACAAGGTAATGATACAATTGGATTAAATATGTTAATTTTTATTTTTAGAATTATCATGTGCAACTTAAATTCACCATAACATACCAGAAAAATGTGTTAGCCCTGGGGCATCATGTATTGTCCATACAAGCATTGCATGGAATTGAAATTGTCTATCTCCTATTGGTTTAGAGATGTCATATATAGTGACACCTTTCCATAACTCCACCAACTCATTAATAAGAGGATCAATATAAACATTCATATCTTTAACTTGGTATTTACCTGGTTGAATGAACAATAATATTACATAATTATTGTGACCATTTTACTACAAGATTTATAATTACATACAGATAACTATTAAATGATCAAATACGTGGAACAATCATTTCCAACATAATGTGCTCCCTCTTTACTGACATCCATGGAGGAATGTTATTGTTGATGACAAAAATAAGCCAAACAGTGCAAACATATCTTATCTCTTCAAATGGATTGACACCGTCCGCTGCCACTGAAAGCTTGAGATTTCAAGGTTCTTCGATAAAGTGCAGCCACTTTTCCTCTATGTCCTTAAATATAGAACCATCCACAGACATTCAAATAATGTCATCTTGACTCCTATTGTGTGCATGGTAATCCATAAATTATTTCAAGCTATTACACCTAAATCATCTTTGCAAACGTGGTATAAAGGGGATGTAACGAAGAACTTTGTGAGGCACCTTTTTTGTTATTTGATCTGTTCGATATCTACTCATATGACATTCAGGGCATTCTGTTGCAAATTTATGTTCTTTATGATAAATAATATGATCATTAGGACAAGCATCTATTGCTTGATACTCTATTCCAATATCTTTCATAGTGGCACATAATTCTCAGTATGAGTGAGGAAGAATATTCGATGGTGGTAACAAGAACTCACCTATCAATCTGTAAAAAAAAAATATGTTATTAATATTAACAATATTAATGGTACATGTTTCACCATTTAATTACTATAATGACATATATGACATACCGTAGCATACGTGACATTGTTGTTTTGGATAAACCATTCATAACCTTCAAGTTTAACAACAACAATATAGTAGAGAGAAGAGTTGTTTGGGAGCCTTCGTAAAGGGGCGTGGCAACCTTCTCAAGTAGAGGTATATCATGGATGACATCAACATCATCCTGATCATCATCATTAGTTGCGCCAATACCAAATTTGTCATGGATCAATGTATTAGTACCATTATCTGGCACATCATTGTCATCTTCCATGGGATCATAATCTTCAGCTTCAATATTTGCACCTCCATGATCCTCTACTTCCAAAGCCATATTCTCAATATTCGTACCTCCATGGTCCATATCACGTACTCCCCTAGGGAGGTCGACCTATATTAAAATGATGAACACAAATAAACCATGATAATGATCTCATCATTAGGTGTATTTCATATATATATATTAATTGTTAAATAAATATAATGAAAAACTTACCAATTCATGATAATCAAAGCCTCCTTCAATGTGACCATTATCCCTACAATGTCTCTTAGTTGTTTTGATTAGCAATCTTCTAATGTTTAAGCCCTTACAATTATTGCAGGCATAATAACATTTTCCATCGCCTTTTCTTTTTAAGTTAGATTATCTATAACCTAATTATATATAGAAATTGAAAACTTAGTTATGAAATGATGTTGTAGTATAGTATACCAAATTGAAACACTTCTATTATTGTAGTCTTCCACCTCAAACTCTTTCATATTGTGGCAAGAAAGAAAAATATTCAAATAATATAGTAGTTTGTAAATCAAAATAAAATGGAGGCAAGTTGTTGATTGAGGGTGCAGGGAACAACACCCATCAGTACTTTTATCGAATTGTAAATTTCAATTTTGAACCTTTTTATGAATATAGAACATAGATGTAATCTCAGAAAATAACAAAATGTAGACACGACAGATTACTTATTTTGTTATTCTACATTACTTACTATTTGAGTGCGCATTCCACCTACAACTTGATCAAGTCTTGTTTGATGCTTCAATTTTGTGTTAACTATCCTGTAGAAGTACACAATTTTATATTTGCCCAATATGTTATTCAAAAAATAACAATAGAATAAAATACTTGTTGAGAAAGATCATCATAGGATTATCAAAAACTCGAGATTTAAGGTAATACAACATTATAAGACTCTTACATTCAACCTTCAAATCATGCACCTAATAAATAGGAGAAAAAATACATGAAATTGAAAAATTTAACTAATGAATTGTGTTTTTCTTCTCATCTTAATTGGCTAAATTTATATGAGATTCTAAAGAAGGCCTCACTCTTAATCAGCCAAATCTTCCTTGTACCACACAAAAAAACTATGTGATAACTATGTCTACTCCAACCTTAATTGTTTAAGAATTCATCATATCAGATAAAGTATGTTTAAGAATTGTTGGGACTGGTCCTTTGGCGTGTATTAAATAGAATATAATTTTTTAGCATATTATTATCACTCTATTTCTTTGTTGTAAACATGTCATTGGTTTAGTTTTGTAAAAAAAAATTGTGTTAGATGCATTTAAAATTATCTTCATTGTCCTCTAATTGTCTAAATGCTTCTTTATTTGTCAACCAATTAATACATGCTACTATATAAAGAAGACAATCAGAAGACAATGAAGATTTGTCTGACAAAAATGAATACACTGAATTGAACCAATGACATGTTTACAAAAATTATCATAACTCGCAAGAAAAATTGAAACAATGGCATGTTTATAACTCATTAAGAGTGAGGAATATCTTGTGCAAGGGTGAAAGTAGTTTTGATCATTTTGGTCATGACTGTTCCTCTACACAGTTAGGAAATGTAACTGTCTAATGATTATATGTAATGTTGAATGGATTAAAAACTTTATTCTTGGTAGAAGTGAATGGAAGGAATAGTGTTGGTGTTAGGTTTCATTTATTATTGAATTCAATGGTTTCTTAGATGTGTTGAGGAGTTTGCTCCTTGTTTAATGTTAACTGTTCCTGCACAATCCACTCATACAATAGTGAAATGCTATGTGGAAGGGATGGTTGATAGTGTTCCTTGAGGGAAGGGGGATTTTGAAAGACTTGTTATCATTATATTGTGTATTTCCAATATGTTTGGATGCAGGGCAGACTGGGAGAATGAAGGATCACTCACCGATTTCATGATAACCCAGTTTTGAAGGGTTACTGGTTGAGGGGACAGTCAAGGTCCCAATGATTGGGCCATTGGAGGACCCTATTTCTTTGTATTAATTGCTATTCAAATTGGATGCATGGATTTCTTATGAATTATCAGCTGATATGTATCCTGCAACTGCATCCGTAAATCTGCATATACTTCTCTACGGTTGTAAGCCACTTAGAGATCAAAATAGAGAAACATAATCAAAATCATTCTTTGTCCTATTTCCTTTTAACAAAGTCTCAACTATCAATGATACAATATACATTTGATGCCCTAAGCTATCAAATATACAAATGGCGCCTACCTAGAAGCTCACCAGGAGAATGAAGGATCACTCACTGATTACATGATAACTCGGTTTTGAAGGGTCACTGGTTGAGGGGACAGTCAAGGTCTGGATGATTGGGCCATTGGAGGACCCTAGTTCTTTGTATTAATTGCTATTCAAATTGGATGCATGGATTTATTGTCAATTATCAACTACTATGTATCATGCAACTGCATTCATAAATCTGCATATACTTCTCTAGGGTTGTAAGCCACTTAAGGATCAAAATAGAGACACTAAATAAAAACCCAATTTTGAAGGGTCACTGGAAGAGGGGAATGAAGGATCACTCACTGATTGCATGATAACCCCACTAAGCATTATTTCCTTTAATTTTCCACAATATCTCAAAGTATGATCATTATTCTTTACTTTCTTCTATATGCTATTCTTTCTATGGTTTTGTTATCTCAGAAATATATCAAAAACATTGCAGAAGTGCATATAAGAGTAAAATATTGTCCTTCAATTGTTCCACATTGAAGCATTTCCTCTTTGGAGTATTTTCTTCATTTGTACAATATCTGTCAAAAATGGTTCCCATATTTCTTCAAGATCTATTTTAATCTTTATATTGCAATTTTGATTAGATTTGACCTATAGTTGATTTCATTAGTATTTTATAACATATACTCCTAATGTGAAATGTGGAGAGAAAGAAAGAGACACACTAGGTATGAATTACATGATATACCCATCATCACTTAGCACTTAAATAATAAATTATGGATAGGGAACAACCCCTTAACCTCTAGATGTTTGTTTCAGGTTGGCCTCTTATTATATGCAAAAGTAGGCTTGTCTTAATTAGGCTAACAACCACAATGTAGGGGCCATAAATTATGGAACCCAAAATAGTCCACACTTGTATTAAATTAGGTTAAGTATACTACAAGGGAATGGAAACCATGCAATAGTGCCTCATGGGGATGGAAGAAAACCTTCACCAAGAAGATGGTTGTGTCTGCAATATTTACTAGAGGCAAAGAACATAATTTGGTTCCAGCAATTACTCCTAGAAGATAATGGCACCCAAAAAACACTTGGAAAAGATAGCACTCACTATATCTTTTATCACTCTTTTAAAGCTGGGACAATAAATCTCAAAGATCGATCAATGAATTCTTGAACACAAAGAACCATTGACAGATATGATTCATGTGTACAATAGCCAACAACTAGTTGTTCCCATCATGGTGTCCAATAATTATGTTAGAAAAAGCATCTACAAATCCCTTACACAACCATAATAGATTCAAACCATGAACTATAAGAACCTAACAATGGGACTAACAAAGATACAGCCTAAACAAATCTTGATCATATTCCACCCTATTGTAAGGCCCAAGAAGTAACTCTATCTTAAAGCTACACATTCCTCTAGATGAAGCTCAAAGGTCAGGTAGCTGAAGCATAGAAATAATTGAATGAATATAGGAATAATTTGATGTACAATCATTTGCTAGCTTGGTTTGTGGGTTTTCCACATAATATTTTCCCTTTAACCACATTTATAGTTTGAAAAAATCAGAAAAAATTGTTTCAAATTTATATTATCCTTTTGAACTAGCAAACTGCCATCAAAATGCATAATCATTGGTCATCTCAAGAAAATTCCTATTGATTAGTAGGATATCCTTATAAAAATTTGATGCATAGATTTCTTGTGAATTATCGACTACTATGTATCCTGCAACTATGGAAGGAATAGTGTTGGTGTTAGGTTTCATTTATTATTGAATTCAATGGTTTCCAAGATGTGTTGAGGAGTTTGCTCCTTGTTTAATGTTAATTGTTCCTACACAATCCACTCATAAAACAGTGAAATGCTATGTGGAAGGGATGGTTGATAGTGTTCCTTGAGGGAAGGGGGATTGTGAAAGACTTGTTATCATTGTAGTGTATATTTCCAATATGTTTGGATGCAGGGCAGACCAGGAGAATGAAGGATCACTCATTGATTTCATGATAACCTAGTTTTGAAGGGTCACTAGTTGAGGGGACAGTCAAGGTCTGGATGATTGCACTATTGGAGAACCCTATTTCTTTATAGTAATTTCTATTCAAATTGGATGCATGGATTTCTTGTCAATTATCAATTGCTATGTATCCTGCAACTGCATCTGTAAATCTGCATATACTTCTCTAGGGTTGTAAGCCACTTAGGGATCAAAATACAGAGACTAAATCAAAATCATTCTTTGTCCTATTTCCTTTTAACAAAGTCTCAACTATCAATGATACAATATACATTTGATGCCCTGTTAGCACTTGTTAAAATTTTCATGCCCTCATTGTTCTTCCCCTGGCCTTTGCAGTCTCTTTTCTGGTCTCTGGCTAAAACCCTAAGAAAAAATTCATAATCTAGCCATTATAGTGAAATCCCTAATTTGCCCCGGCCCTGTTATATTTTAACATTACCTTTTCCTATCACTTAAAATCTGAATAACCCATGTGCTAAAAGGTTGTGACCCCTTGTTCTATTTAGGCAATTTGTCGCATGTTCGCATAGGCCATTTTCACACTATGCAATCATGCGACTAAGGTTTGTTGTCGGGGCCCCTTTTATATTTCCCTATGCCTAAGTCTACCTAGATTTATGTTCCTAGGTGTTACCCTTTAATAATATGTGGCTTTCACATAATCTCATGGTTTCCCCTTGTCAAAATTTCTGACATGCGATTATGTGACAAGGTGACATCTGTCCTGACAGACCTATCTTTGGTATCATCTTATTTGCTGAGATGGTGGCTGGTTATTGGTCGCAGAGCGGTGAGTTGGATATGCTGTCAGGCAGGCCTAATATCTTAGTTGCAGATTCAAAATCGATGGTGGTCATATAATCGCATGGAGTCTTTTGAGCCCATGTGATCATGCGACTACCATCCAATCTCCCAAGCATTCAGGTCGATGATTGTGGGTCCAGTGCCAGGTGTTGTGGAGATGGAGGCTTTTCATTGGTCAGTAGGTTTGTGACATGGTAGGTGTCGGTGGGGCCTGTGTCAAAGGAGACTGGGCGTTATTTAGCGAATAGGTGCTTGACAGGTGTACCAGGAAGGACCATAACTTAAAGGCAAATGACGAGGTGAATACTGGTGGTTTGTCACATGTTCACATAGGCCATTTTCATGCTATGCGATCATGCGACTAATGTTTTGTATTGAATCTAAGTGGTAGGGTGGGTTCGAGGTGCTACGCGATGCTAAGGTGCTCATTTTTTATTAGCTATTGACTGATGACATGGCAAAGACTTTTTAAGGGCTTAGTTGACTATTGTATTGATTTTTGTGAACCACCCGATCTGTCGGGAAATAATAAGATCGATGGTCATGTTTTAAAGTTGAGCCTACTAGCTGTTTCCATTCAAATTCAAATATCTCTGCAAGGTTTTCACCTAGGTTTGAAGTGGTGGCCATATAAAACAAAAGCGGTGGTTCAAAATTGATTTTCCTAGTTGGTTACAGTTGGAATTTGATGAGTAAGACATAGGTGGTCACGCAGATTTGATTTTTCCATCTTGGGTGCCATGCTGAGTAATTACAGAGGGACTATGATTTGATTTAGGTGGCTAGGGTTTGAGTTTGTCAGAGATTTCCATGACCTGTACACGCAAGATTTTCTAAATAGTCAGCTCTGGCATTAAATTTTGTTCTTCCTGCAACAAGAAATTAGTTCAAGTTGTATCTGTAGTTAACCTTGATTATGAAACCAATGTATTTGTACATCAGATTTGATCTGATTTTCTAGGGTTTCTTGGGTTTTCCTGCATCCTTTATTTCTTATTGTACTTGGTTCTTGCAGACCTAATTTTTCCCTAAATGATCCTTTGCTTGTTGCAATCCTTGTTCCTATAAGAGGATTTTCAAGATCATTTAGAGGGGTTCAAAATTTTTGGCTCCAAGTCTTTGGTCCCAAACCTTTTGTTCCACGAAGGGTCCTTTTCCTATAGATATTTTCCTTCTTCTCTACATAAAGGGTGTTCCCTCTCTCCTTTCTAGCTTTTGAGAATATAATATAAGCTGTAACAGTTTATCTTATGTCTACGACTTCAATATATTTGTATTGATATCAGATTGTCTCCATTTGAGTTTTAGACTTATTGATTGAAGCATCATGGGTGTTTTAGCCTTTCTATTTGCATTTCTGATATGTCTACAATAGAGTTTATTTTGCAGAAATAACTAGGTTTAGGACTAGTTTTTTAGGTGTGTATGAGCTGGGGTATCAAGGGTATTCCATGCTTGTCTTTCAGTGGATGCTGATTAATGTATTACCTGTTTATAGGTCTCTTCTAAGGGGAGGGTTAAAATCCTTTAAATGAGTGATAACACAGTTGGATACACAAGTGGTTTGATAATGTATGGTTTGATCAATGGTGTATGGTTGATGTAACGCATCACCATATTTGAATGTATTATCTTCTTGTTTCATAACTCTTTGTTGTAGCGAGGTATTTGACTCTACTACCCATTGGATAAGGCACTGGTCTATGAGAGACTTAGGGTATCTCAAGGGTCCTTTCAACCCAAAATCAATCATTCAAATCAAATACCTTTCCCTTTCATGCTGGTAGTAGTATTAGGAGGCCCATTCTAGTCTTCAGATTCATTCTATGCAAATAGGGTTGTTGCATGAGATTTGGTTTCAATTGGGTATTGGATACCCATAGGGGTCTGAAAACTATTCCACAATAATGTATCTACAGGCCTTTTGTCTATCAAGAAGTATCATGAGTGTGCAGATAAGGCAATACCCACCTAAGTGATGTGGAGCTCAAAGTGTAGAAGGATCTCTCTTTGATCCTTGTTAGGTGGCCTTTTTCCTTGTCCCAACAAAATGGCAACTCTGCTGGGGAGGCCATAATAAAGAGTCAAAAGTAAAAACAAAGCATTTGCTAAAATCTTCTCACTGCATGCTGAGTGGTGACTCTGAATTCTCTGTTTGATCAGTGCATTCCCTAATAAACAGTGTAGAATCCTGGTGAAGTTTTATATTGATTGGAAGAAGATACAAAGAGAAATACAATATCTTCCTCTTCAAGGAGGTGGTGAGTCTACAAAATTAAAGAACCTGATGGAGCTTCATGGTGAGCTCTAGATCTACCCTACTTTCCAATCAACAAGTTTCTACTGCAAAACTTCCAGGTATTCTTTTGTTGAAAATGTTTCCCTATCAAGTGTTAAGCACTATTGTAAAGGGATAAGTAGTAGTGGGCAGTTCCTCATGGAGGAATATAGGCCCTTTTGTTTTGATGGCATTAAAGGTGCCCCTAATGAGTTCTTTGTTGAGGTTGAGGAGTGCTTGCCTAGATTCATGGCTGATGGATCCATTTTGGCAAGCCAGCATGTAGATGATGTCATGGGTCTTTTTGGTGAAATGGAGGTTGAACATGAAGATGTTTCTATGAGGCTACTTGTGCAGACATTTTTTGATGGTGCAAGGAAGTGGTTCCTGTCCTTTCCTTCATGTTCAATCCCTTCTTGGGATGTGTTGAGAGCTAGGTTTGTAGAGCATTTTGATAAAGTTGCTGCTCTCAAGAAGGAATTAGCAAAGATAAAAATGGAGAACTGGTAGTTAGAGGAGGACATAAGATTGCTAAGACTGGTGGTTCCTGATGATGATCATGAGGAGGCCAGTGTTTCTGATTTTGATTCTTATTTTGCAAAAGATATTGATTATGAAGCCGACATTGAGGTCAATGCATATGAGAGTGCTGAAGATGAATCTGAGGATGGCAATATTTCCTTTTTGTCTGCAAATTTTTCTTCTTGTCAACATGAGAGGGCAGTTTTCTTGTCCCAATGTGATGATGTTTTACGTGAAGGAAAAATATTGGATATTATGCAGATGATGATTCCTGCATAGATTGCTTCACACAAGATGATCTAAGGCCAGAGATATATGTCCTTTTTCCTGATAGGGATGATATTTGCAGCACTAGGGGTGAGTTGAGGAAGATGATATCAAGGCCCAAAGTCCATTGAGCAGTGAAAGGATTTCAGCACTCTTGGCTGAAGAATTTCAGAGGTATGCCCCTATTTTGGATTTTGATTTGCAGCTCCCCTATGATTTATCCTTTGACACTGATAATGAGGCCAGTGTTCAAAGTGATTATGATGTTCCATTTTCACCATAAATCTCCTCATGTAGTGACTCTACAAGAGAAGAGGTAGAAGGACATGACAGTATTTTTCCCTATCATAGAAATTGCAGTGATGAACAAGTTTCTTGTTTATATCCTTTTCCTTCTTTTGATAAATATGATAGTGATGGTGACAGTATTGAGGACCTTGTCTTCAATGACTGGGATAGAAACTCTTTTGATGGAGACAATAATGCAAATCAGTTGTCCCACTGTCACAATAGTTTTGAAAATGACCTTCACTTGGTTTGGGATTTAGTTCATGAAGACATCAGGGAGGAACCAAGTTGCTTAGTGGCTGAGTCAATGTGTGAAGGTGAATCTGAGGATCCAGGTCCTTCTCAGCCAGGTATTTTTTTTGTAATGCATGGTGAATTATATGCTCTATTTTCTTATGCATTACTAGATGAGTATTTTATTTTTTCCAGTCATCAAAAGGAAGTAAATGATGTTCCTTACTTCTTGGAGTATGAATGTAATGATTATGACTAGAAAAACTTAGGTAGTGATCAGTACAATTTTGTTCTTTAGCCTATGGTTATTCATGTATATTGGCCACAAGGTGATCAGGATAATTTCAGGTGGTTGGTCACATATGTAGATGAAAATCAGATTTTTGATTCAGGAGGGTCACTGGTTTTCTTTTAGTGGCCTGGGGCCACCAAGTAAAATTGTAAAAAATTTGTAAACATTTGTAGATATCTTTTCCTTTTTGTTGTGTGTTTCCTTTCCTATTCCCTGGTTCAGTTGCCAATTTTTGAGGTCCCTAATGTTTTGTCCAGTGGGTGGTTTGCTCTCCCAAAAATCCTAAATTCTTGCCATGCCTACAAGAGGCATGCATCCCCATATAGAGCCAATGTTAGCACCTGTTAAAATTTTCATGCCCTCACTATTCTTCCCCTCGCCTCTATAGTCTCTTTTCTAGTCTCTGGCTAAAACCCTAAGAAAAAATTCATAATCTAGCCGTTATAGTGAAAACCCTAATTTTCCCTAGCCTTGTTATATTTTAACGTTACCTTTTCCTGTCACTTAAAATTTGAATAACCTATGTCCTAAAAGGTTGTGACCCCTTGTTCTATTTAGGCGGTTTGTCGCATGTTCGCATAGGCCATTTTCACGCTATGCAATCATGTGACTAAGGTTTGTTGTCAGGGCCCCTTTTATATTTCCCTATGCCTAAGTTTTCCAGGATTTATGTTCCTAGGTGTTACCCTTTAATAATATGTGGTTGTCGCATAATCTCATGGTTTTCGCTTGTCAGAATTTTTGACATGCAATTATGTGACAAGGTGACATTTGTCCTGGCGGGCCCGTCTTTGGTATCGTCTTATTTGCTGAGATGGTGGCTGGTTATTGGTCGCAGAGCGGTGAGTTGGATATGCTGTTAGGTGGGCCCAGTATCTTAGTCACTGATTCAAAATCAATAGTGGTCATATAATCGCATGGAATCTTTTGAGCCCATGCGATCGTGCGACTACTGTCCGATCTCCCAAGTGTTCAGGTCAACGGTTGTGGGTCCAGTGCCAGGTGTTGTGGAGATGGAGGCTTTTCATTGGTTGGTAGGTTTGTGACATGGTAGGTGTCAGTGGGGCCTATGTCAGAGGTGACTAGGCAGTATTCAGCGAATGGGTGCTTGACAGGTGTACCAGGTGAGACCGTAACTTAAAGGCAAATGATGAGGTGAATGTTGGCAGTTTGTCGCATGTTTGCATAGGCCATTTTCATGCTATGCAATCATGTGACTAATTTTTTGTATTGAATCTAAGTGGCAGGGTGGGTACAAGGTGCTACGCACTGCTGAGGTGCTCATTTTTTATTAGTTGTTGACTGATGACATGGCAAAGACTTTTTAAGGGTTCAGTTGACTGTTGTATTGATTTTTGCAAACTGCCCGATCTGCCAGGAAATAATAAGATCAATAATCATGTTTTAAAGTTGAGCCTACTAACCATTTCCATTCAAATTCAAATATCTCTACAGGGTTTTTGCCTAGGTTTGAAGCGGTGGCCGTATAAAACAAAAGTGGTGGTTCAAAATTGATTTTCTCGGTCAGTTGTAGTTGGAATTTGATGAGTAAGACATAGGTGGCCATGTAGATTTGATTTTTCCATCTTGGGTACCATGTTGAGTAATTATAGAGGGACTATGATTTGATTTAGGTGGCTAGGGTTTGAGTTTGTCAGAGATTTCCATGACTTGTACACGCAAGATTTTCTAAATAGTCAGCTCTGGCATTAAAGTTTGTTCTTCCTGCAATAAGAAATTAGTTCAAGTTGTATCTACAGTTAACCCTGATTATGAAACCAATGTATTTGTACATTAGATTTTATCTGATTTTCTAGGGTTTCTTGGGTTTTCCTGCATTCTTTATTTCTTATTGTACTTGGTTCTTATAGACCTAATTTTTCCCCAAATTTTGCTTGTTGCAATCCTTGTTCCTATAAAAGAATTTTCAAGATCATTTAGAGGGGTTTAGAATTTTTGGCTCCAGGTCTTTGGTCCCAAACCTTTTGTTCCATGAAGGGTCCTTTTCCTGTAGATATTTTCCTTCTTCTCTGCATAAAGGGTGTTCCCTCTCTCCTTTATGGCTTTTGAGAATATAATATAAGCTATAATAGTTTGTCTTATGTCTATGACTTCAATATATCTGTACTGTTATCAGATTGTCTCCATTTGAGTTTTAAACTTATTGATTGAAGCATCAAGGGTGTTTCAACCTTTCTATTTGCATTTCCTATGTGTCTGCAATAGAGTTGTTTTCGCAGAAACAACTAGGTTTAGGACTAGTTTTTTAGGTGTGTATGAGTTGGGGTATCAAGGGTATTCCATGCTTGTCTTTCAGTGGATGTTGATTAATGTATTACCTATTTATAGGTCTCTTCTAAGGGGAGGGTTAAAATCCTTTAAATGAGTGATAACACAGTTGGATACACAAGTGGTTTGATAATGTATGGTTTGATCAATGGTGTATGGTTGATGTAAGACATCACCATATTTGAATGTATTGTCTTCTTATTTTATAGCTCTCTGTTGCAACGAGGTATTTGACTCTGCTGCCCATTGGATAAGGCACTGGTCTATGAGAGACTTAGGGTATCTTAGGGGTCCTTTCAACCCAACATCAATCATTCAAATCAAATACCTTTCCCTTTCATGTTGGTAGTAGTAGTAGGAGGTCCATTCTAGTCTTCAGATTCATTCTATGCAAATAGGGCTGTTGCATGAGATTTGGTTTCATTTGGGTATTGGATACCCATAGGCGTCTAAAAACTATTCCACAATAATGTATCTACAGGCCTTTTGTCTATCAAGAAGTGTCATGAGTGTGGAGATAAGGCAATACCTGCCTAAGTGATGTGGAGCTTAAAGAAGAAGGAGGATTTCTTTCAATCCTCATCAATTGGACTTTTTCCTTGTCAAACTTGAGTGCCTACCTTGAGAATTGAGCCCATCTATTGATTCAAGTTTGGTCGTGCAAGGAAAAACCACTAACATGCCCTAAGCTATCAATTATACAAATGGCGCTTACCTAGAAGCTCACCAGGAGAATCAAGGATAACTCACTGATTGCATGATAACCCAATTTTGAAGGGTCACTGGTTGAGGGGATAGTCAAGGTTCTGATGATTGGGCCATTAGAGGACCCTAGTTCTTTGTATTAATTGCTATTCAAATTGGATGCATGGATTTATTATGAATTATCAGCTGCTATATATCATGCAATTGCATCCGTAAATCTACATATACTTCTCTAGGGTTGTAAGCCACTTAGGGATCAAAATAGAGAAACTAAATAAAAATCATTCTTTGTCCTATTTCCTTTTAACAAAGTATCAACTATCAATGATACAATACATTTGATGCCCTAAGCTATCAATACAAATGGTGCCTAGCTAGAAGCTCATGGGCTATCCATTTGATAACCACAGTCAACATTTCAAAAAAATGGATATCCTTGAGCACAAGCACCAATAACATCAAATAATGGAGTTAAAGCACGGGCTAGGGCACGAAACCAGTAGAATGCGGTCATTTCAATGACAACAATTTACAATGGCGTCATTAAACATATATGCTAGTAATGTCAACAAATGTGAATCCAAACATTTGAATATAGTGAATCGATATCCTTGAGCACAAGCACCAATAACATCAAATAATAAAGATAAAGCACTGGCTACGGCACGACACCAATAGAATGCAGTCATTTCAGAAAGCATTCATGATCAAATAAAATGAAATGCATTTGAGTATGATGCCAGAGGCTCGAAAGATGAAGAAATCACATACCTTCTCTTGCGCTCAGCTTTCGCTCCTTTTCTCCCGCTCTCTCTATCCAATCAAAATAAAAATGATGAGGTCATTTCACTTTTTTTTATCTATACTCCGAATCTATCATAATTCTAATGGTTAATTAAACACCCATCAGAATACTGACATCATTGGGGCCTATTACAAAAAAAAAACACCAAATTCATAATAAAAAGTTACCCGTCGAAAACTTCTATCAAAATTTGGCCCCAAATGTAATAGTGTGAATAGTTAAAAGGTAACTTATTCTACCTTGATACTACAACAAAGAGTTTCTTATTTTCTAAAGTTGAGGATGTATGGTTATGGCATAAAAGATTATGTCATGTGAATCTTGACAACTTAATTAAGGTGAGAAAAAAAATACAGCAAGAGATCTACCAAGACTGGACAAACTTGAAAATGTCATGTGCAAAGGATGTCAAGTTGGTAAGACTAAAAAGTCAAGTTTTACAAGAAAATCTTACACTGTTGATGCAATCAAGGTCAAATAATCCAATTAAGGACTATCCATACTTGCAGCCAACACCAACACAGCGAAATAACACAGCTCCAAACAAGATCTAAAAGAAAATAGATATCTTTATTCATGAACAATTGATTATATGCAATGTGCTAGGCTGTAAGGTCTTCCCAGTTACGGCTAGTTACAAAGCAAGAACAATTCTACAAGATCACGTAGGATCCAACACACTTCTCCTCAGCTAGCCTAGGTCTACAACACAACAAGATACTAGTAGGCACTACAAGAAAGACCTAAACTTGTGCTCACAAGGCACCAAGCAATCTTCTTGTTCCTAAGCTCGGAAGCTACTAACTTTGCTACCATATTTACCTTCCAGATCTACTATGTCTGAGATCTACACTTTTCAAATCAAATCCTAAAACAACTACCCAAACACCCTCTTAAATACTAATCATCAGCTACAAGTCGGCTAGATGAAACCCTTAACTCCTACAAACAAATATTAAATGCCAAGCATTAGTCAGCTCTCAAATAATTAAATTCTCCAAGTTGGCCTTCAAATGGTCATCAGATCTACATAGAAGAATGCAACACACCAGATCTAGGTCCCCACACGTCTAATAGTCAATCCATAAATCGAGGAGTGTGACCCAAATTAAATGCACCAATCAGCCAAGTCGATTCACCAAGAATATCTGTCAGTAATCCAAACTACTGAGTGCCAGGAAATATACTAAGCAAACTATGACCAACTGAGCTCCTCAAGCATTACTTAGCACCAAAAATGTTGAGTCTCCTTCCATGACTGAGCTTCCTTCAGCGATTGAGTCCTCCAGCGACTAAGCAATAGACATAAACACCGAGACCCCATTGGTAGCCGAGCACCGAGAAACAAAATACCAAGTTGTGTGTGTGAGTTGTGTACCTAGCTGTGGACACAACACTTAAGTAAAACATTAGAGGTTAGCAAAATTGAAACTATGCTAACTAAGCGATTTGCTACCTTCTAGTAGGTGCGAGTACGATGTTCTCAAATTGGAATCAAGATCAGTGACAATGCAACACCTAAATGAAGGATTTGAATGAAAAATATGAAAGACTTATATGAATGTAGATTAATCTAGATTTTTGTGTTATCTGTGCAATAAGAATGAGAAACTGTATGAATCTAAGCTAAAAATGAAATTGATTACAGATTTAATCTAAGAATGATGTGAATGAATATGAATGTAAAGCTATGATATGAAAACTATGCAACTATGACCAACAATGAAAGATCTCACAAATTTCTTGTTACAAGTGCTCAATCCTTCAATCACCAATTCACTAGAGTAATTGTGCAAATTTGAGTTTTGATAATTATGAAGAGCTGAGCCTTGATTTTATAGAAATCCAGGGCTTGAGGATGCATTGAGAAAAGCCATAAATCACTCTTGATAAACTCAGGTTGATTTTTGAGTTAACAAGAAATTAGGAATAAATAATTCATAAAATCATGCAAAAATTAGTGTTTAACTCAAAATAGAGTTTAGATCAAATTTCAACTCATCATCAGATGTTGAGTTTCAATTTTAAAATTGATTGTTAATTTCTAGTTGCCTGCTTTTCTGATTGTGCATGATTTAATTATAAATTAATTAAAAATAAAGTGATTTATTCTCAACTTAACTGATTTTAAAATTAAAACAATTGATTTATGGGTTAATCAATTATTAAATCAAACTTTTATTCAAAAACTATATTATTAAATATTGACAATTGACTTTAATTAATTAAATAAGAATTTAATCAATTAGTCATGAGATTTTAGATTTATGGTCAAAATTAAATAATACAATTTAGGAATAATTTAATTAAATAATTAAGTAGCAGTATTAAATCTAATTAATTAAATATTCAAAATATTCAATTAATCAAACTTTAGGATAAATAAGATTTATCACCAAATAATTATTAAATTAAAGATAATTAGGATAAATAGGAATATTGCTTGGAATATTCTATGATGCAAAATTTAGGATAAAATCAATTAGGCTTCGATAATGTGCAGATGTGCCTTAGGTTAGGACTCTGATGTTGATTTCATTCGAATTGTTGATATAGAAGGTCAATGAACCTATAGCCCATTTTTGGGGTATTACATTTTCCCCTCTTTGAATTATTGTGGGAAGCGTAGTGGTTCAAAGATAGTTTGTGTATGTTAAAGATGTTTGAGACTGAAACTAATTTGAAAGATTAATTGATTCTGAGACAGAAACTAATTGAAAGATTGGAAAAAATGTCGACCCAGGCCCAGGATGACTAGGAATCAAGATGATGCTAGCTATATCAACAATGAACCAGTGATTACGAAGAAGTGCCAAAACACCTGATTCTGAACCTTATGATTATGAAGAAGTGAGTGACCAATTCCAGACCTGAATGTCCTTGTATGAATTATATTGGTATCCCATCCTGAACCCATTAGTTACGAAGAACCAAGGAAATAACACTAATTAACCGATGGTTATGAAAAGTTGATATAGTTTACAAGATAGATTAGGATATCAGATTGATATGGATCTCAATGAATTTGATATGCCCCAAGAAATGATAGATTTTCCCTAAGCGATGATGACTTTTGATGAGTCAACAACTAGATGTGGTTGTTGTCTTGATTACTGAGGAAAGATTGATTATAGATTTAGGTTTACAGACTTGAATGATGTGCAATACCATGCCCCTTCGGGATTAAAATTGAAATCTGACAAGAAAAGTCAATGTTATAGTTTAGAAGCATGTTAATTGATTTGAGAAGTGGTTATACACATTCGAGAACATGTTCTGCATCATTTAGAGGTCCTAGAGAACAAATTTGAATAAGTTTAACCATGAGTTGACCATGGTTGACCAAGTTAAAATTTTTATAATTTGATGTAAGATAATTAGTGAAGTTGAATTCTAGATTTATTTTATGTTTAGAAGGTTGATTATGCAAGCAGTCAGCATTATAAATGATCTTAGATTTTGATTTTGATCCCAAAAATTGATTGTACTTGCTCTTTCATTGGATGGACCTTCTTGTAGGATTCAACTCTTTTTAGATTCGAAGATGTGATTGAAAAAAATTGTTTAAGAGTTCAAGCAATTTGTGAGACCATGCAAACATGCAGAATGCAAAGAGATATGCAAAATGAAATGCAAACCTAAGACCTAGGACCTAGTCACTGATCATGTGTCGGTCATTCTCATCATTGAATTTTTAGGTAATCAGATAAATCAATACAATACCCACTAGTTATGAAACCATAGACATATGAATATTGATTTTTATGCTCAAGAATCAATACAACACCCACTAGTTAGACAACCATAGACATATGAATATTGATTTTGTTTTCGAAATGTCAAATTA
Source organism: Chamaecyparis obtusa (assembly GCA_027943335.1). Classification (NCBI taxonomy): domain Eukaryota; kingdom Viridiplantae; phylum Streptophyta; class Pinopsida; order Cupressales; family Cupressaceae; genus Chamaecyparis; species Chamaecyparis obtusa. Next base: position 1,226,097 of record BSBK01005513.1, on the reverse strand, counting down.
GATATAAGCACCAAGGCATAAGCGCCAGGATGACCTGAATATCATGTCCATTTTGATATAACAATTTGTATAAGCATAAAAACATAAACATCGTGATGACCTGAATATGCCTTGTGTTACAAACACATCAAATAGTCAAGAATTGATTCTAAATCCAATTTGAATTACCTGTAGTGACCCTTTATCATTCACTTTCTTAGGTAAGATCACATTTCACAGTAGGAGAAAGAATGTACTCAAAAAGACAATAGTTAGATCAAACTTCCTTGAATTTTCCAGTTATCAATGGTCGAGGTACTCATGGCCATCCAATTCAAGATAGAGGTTGTTACAGACGGACACCATTTCAATCTAGAATTTCCAAAGTTGTTAGAAATCTCACATACAAGCAGAAGACAAAGAAAAGATTATGCCCCTGATCATCACTCTCTAAATCCTGTAAAGGACATCATCGAAGAGCTCAAAGGACACAATAGGAAAAAATATCAATGTAAATCAATAAGCATACAAGGAGATAAAAGCATGTAAAGCATAGATTGTTTTCAATTTGTGTTTGATTGCATTGTTGTAGATGTAAAATCCTTTCTGGAGAGGAGACTAACTGACTGACTTGGATGAAGCTTCAAAGGACTCTGACTGGATATGACTCATCTAAGATGTACTGGAGACCATAGGATATGACATTGATTGCCCCCAAGTGTTAAACATTGATAAGATATAGACGCTTGAGCTGATTGGTGTACAAATTGACTTATTGAAACAATGATATTTACAGACTAAAGCAGACTAAAAGCTGGGAAAGACCAAGATTGTGCTGATAGATGGAGTATTTTGAAACAAGTAGTGCCCATTTGCTAGGTTTTCACCATCTTGGTAGAGATTCTATTTTTGCTACCAAGGTGCCTGTTTCCAGGTTTTCACCAAGGCACTTTTTCTTTTTCTCATTTTTTTTGTATTTTTCATTTTTTCAGTTTTTTTTGTATTTTTGAATCTTTTGATTTTTTTTGTGAATCATCAAGGTACCCATTGCTAGGTTTTCACCAAGATGTTCATTTTTTCAAGACTTTTTCTAATTTTTAAGATTTTTTCAAGACATTTTACCATAGACTGAATGCCTTAGGCATAGAATTTCTTCAGATGGAGAACGTTGATTGGTTCTCGGAGCTTTTCTCCTTCAATCGTAGAGAGTTGATAGGCTCCAAAGCCAAAAGTAGCAGTGATAACAAAGGGACCCTATCAGTTGGGTTCAAAATTCCCCTTGCGCTCTCTATGTGATTGATTTTTTGGATTCTCTCTCAAGACTAGATCGCCAACCTGAAATTCTCTGTGTTTGACTTTCTTGTTGTAGCCTCTTGACATTCTTTTCTAATATACTTTGAGATGATCTACGCTGCTTGTCTGCGCTCATCTAGTAGTTCAAGTTCTTGCAACCTAGACACTCTATAGTCATCATCAGTTACTAGATCATGCATTCTGATTCTTAGTGATGGGATTTCAACCTCAATAGGTAGTACCATTTCAGAACCATAAACTAAAATGAAAGGTGTAGCCCTAGTGGGTGTTCTAATACTTGTTCTGTAGGCCCAAAGAGCTAGATTGATCATGAGATGCTAGTCTCTTCCTATTTTATTAACTGTACAGTGTAAGATTTTCAATATATTCTTATTTGAAGCCTCTTCTTGTCCATTCCCTTGAGGATAGTAAATAGATGACCAATATTGTGTAATCTTGAATTTGGCACATAGATCATCTAAGTCTTTGTTCTTGAATTGGCAACTATTATCTGTGACTATAGAATGAGGAATACCATACCGACATATGATGTAGTTCAAGATGAACATAGAAATTTGCTTGCTGGTTGCTTGTGTCAAAGGAACTACTTCTACCCATTTTGTGAAATAATTTGTAGCTATTATGATATGGGTATGTCCATTAGAAGAGTGTGGATAGATAGCACCTATAAGATCAAAAGCCCATTTCTGAAAAGGCCATTGTGTTGTAAATGGAATTAGATCTCTCCTTGGTGTGTGAATCAAATTACCATGTACTTGACACTTTTGACAATTCTTTGCATATGTGATAGCCTCTTTTTCCATTTCAGGCCAATAGTACCCAGCCCTAATAAGTTTTTGAGCTAATGTTAAACCATTTGAGTGTGACCCACATATACCTTCATGGACTTCCTCTAATGCACGTTGAGACTCTACTTGTTCTAAACACCTAAGTAGCGTACTATCTAGACCTCGTTTGTATAGATCGTTACCAATGATGACATATCGAGATGTCGTGCGGATAAGGTTTTATTTTTCATACCGGTTAAAGTAATTGGGAATGATTTGGTCTTGGAGATAGGAAAAATGATTTTTATATCTGGATGAATCATGACCTACAACAGTGCAGATCATGCGAGTGTCGGGGGAATCATATGTAGGATAAGGTAGTGCTTCCACTAGGAACTCATAGCATATCTCATGCTCAGGTTGTTGTAGTAGAGTAGATAGCATTGCCATAGCATCAGCAACCTTTTTCTCTGATCTAGGAATTTGTTCAAAGGTGACAGATATGAAATATTTCTTTAGATCATCTACCATTCTCTTATATGGGATCATCTTCTCATCTTTAGTTTGATACACATCATTGACTTGGTGTATTACAAATTGTGAGTCTCCATGAATGTGTAATTCTATAACTCTCCACTCAATTGCTATCTGCATGCCATTAAGGAGAGCTTCATATTCAACAATATTGTTTGTGCAAGGAACTTGATTCTGAATGCTTAGGGTATCGAGTATCCTTGAGGTGTGATGAACAATATAACTGCTCCAGATCCATTCTGTGTATAAGATCCATCAAAGAAAAGATGCCAAGCCCTAGAAGATATGTTCATGATGGATGAATCAGGAAATTCCATTTGCATTGGTGTATCATCAAACATTGGTGCATCAGCTAACTGATCTGCAATTATTTGTCCTTTTATAGATTTTCTTTCAACATATTCAATGTTAAATTCACTCAAGAGCATTACCCATTTTGCTAATCTACCTGTGAGGGAAGCTTTGCTTAGTAGGTACTTTAATTGTTTGATTTCAGCTATTAGCTGTGTTGTATGAGCTAACATGTAATGTCTCAGTTTTTGTGATGCAAAGAACATAGCTAGACAAGATTTTTTGATCACTGAATAGTTCTTCTCATATGCAACCAATGTTCTATTGATATAGTATATATCTCTCTCCTTTTTGTTCTCATCATGTTGTGCTAGCAATGCCCCTAGTGATGTATCTGTAGCGGAGACATAGAGGATCAATGGCTTCCCCTAAATAGGAGGCATCAAAATAGGAGGATTCACCAAATATTTCTTGATATGGTTAAAATTCTTTTCACAATCCTCATTCCATGAAAATGTCACACCTTTATGTAATGTTCTTATGAAAGGTTGTGAGATATCCGCCAACTGAGATACGAAGCATCTAATAGACTGTACTCCCCCTTGTAATGTTCTCATTTGACTAATATTCTTGGGAGGCTGCATCTCCATGATAGCTTTAACCTTTGCTAGATCTACTTCAATTCTTTTTTTTTGAAACAATATAGCCTAGGAGCTTGCCAGAAGTGACACCAAAAGTACACTTCTTAGGGTTTAGTCTGAGACTAAACTTTTCCATTCGATCTAGTATTTTTCTCAAATCATTTAAATGTGTAGAAATTATCATAGATTTTTCCAAAGTATCATCAACATAATCCTCCATAATGTGATGCATCATGTCATGAAAAATAGACATCATAGCTCTCTGATATGTAGCACCTGCATTTTTCAAACCAAATGGCATGATGTTCCAAGAGAAGGTACCCCATGCACATGTGAAAGAATTTTTCTCTTGATCCTCAGGAGAAATTTTTATTTGATTGTAGCCCAAGAAGCTGTCCATTAGAGAATACATCTCATAGCCCACAGTCATATCCACTATCATGTCAATGTTGGGTAATGGAAAATCATCCTTAGGACATGCCTTATTCACATCTCTAAAATATGTGCATACTCTTATAGATTTATCTAGTTTTTGATACTGGAACAATGTTAGAGATCCATTCAGCATAGTCAATAACTTAGATAAATCCAGCTTTTAGGAGCTTCTCTAATTCAGCTTTTACCAAGAGTGAAACATGTGGATACATTTTTCTCAACTTTTGCTTGACTGGTTTTACTCCAGGAGATATAGATAAATGATGCATTATAAGATCAGGATCTAGTCCTGGCATATCTGAATATTTCCATGAAAAGTTGATCTTTTTCTCTGTTAGAAATGTAGTAAATGCTTTCTTTTCTTCTTCTGATAAGGATTGTGCTACATGGATTATTTGTGTCTCTTCTATTGTTCCCAAGTTGATTGACTGAGTAGGCTCTATTAGAACTAGAGATATGTCCTATTAGAACTAGAGATATGTCTTTTATTTTTACTTTTGTAGGTTTTGAGACTGCCACAAAGTGGTTTTCACCCTCAGAACTCCTTTTATTTTTATTTTTATTCTTATTCTTTTGACTAAGATACTTGATGTCTGACTCCATCATGCTAATGCTCAATTCACTAATGGAAGTCCTCATAGGCTCAATAGCATTGAGGTAGCAAGCAAGGGCGTAGTCATTAGGAAACATGTAGATATCTTGGTTCATATTCGTGGAAGTTTGGTAAAGAAGGTTGGGATGCTGGATAGTCAAAGTGGGGAAGGATTGGGAGATAGTGTTTATGGATATGGCATTTTCATCATTAGTCCTAACCCAACGCTCAAATTCAAAGGTGATATAACAACTTAAGACATTTAATTCATGAATAGGCTCAATGTCATTGTGGAAGTCCACTTCAGCTATCGGTGGATCAAACTCATTAAGTTCATTACTTCGCTCTAGACTCATGTTGGGTTTAGGTGCATATTGGTGTATAGCATCAACATGCTTTTATGTAATTAGCTCATCTTCCTCTGGAATGACTCCCCATTCATAATCATTAGATTCCTCATCAATGCCTCTAGGAAAATTAATGACATGATTAAAGTTAGGATGGATACCCCAAGAAGGGTTACCCTCAAATTCAAATTTGAATTCATACTCATGAGAGTCTATCTCAAAATAGTGTCCACCTTCTTCTCTGTCTATTTGATTGTCTTTGATATTATCTAGTTCTTGTGGTGCAACTATCTCTTGTTCCATAGTAGGTTCTTGTTGGAAATTGCAATTGAAACAATTATTGTATTGTCATTGATGTCAAACCTTAACTGGTAAGACTTTTGCTACTTAGGAAAGTACTATATCTATTGTGAAAAGGGAAAGAAAGGATGGTAACAATAGCACCTAAGGAAAGGTTGAGTTATCTTGATACTACAAAGTGTACTTGATTATGTTTCACAATGATGAGACAATGAATTGTTTATCTTAGTAAGTTTGAAGACTAAACTGATAGGCTTAACTGAGCAAAAATGAAAAAATTATGTTTAAGCCAAGTTATGACAAAGTTGACCAAGTTAGTGGATGCCGAGCAAAAATCTAGTGTTGACCAAGTATTAGTAAATTGCCGAATAGGACAGTATATGTCGAGGAAATAGTTTTAGTAGTGACCGAGCGTTTTACATGGTGACCGAGTGGATGATCATAGTATTAACCGAGCATCAAAAATTTTATATTTGAAGAGAATTATTTTTGGGGACAACATTGTTTGAATTCTTGGATTATGTAAAATGTGTTGACTTTATTTATTGATTGTATGGAAGCATTTAATGCTTTGTAAAATATTTTATTGTAAATCTTTATGAGATTTGAGATAATTCTAGAAGAGGAGACAAAGAACATGAAGCGAGTAGATTCAATGAATCTGACCTAACCCTAAGATCTACGAAGGAGATTAAGTGGCAAAAGATAAGTTAACCTAACAGAGGAAAGCATTAAGGGAACTGAAGCTTTAGGTATGTGTATGCATTAGTGAAGGAGATGCTGGAAGAACAGTAAAGTTTTATTGACTGTATAAGTGAAAAGGCTAAAGGAAAAAGTGTGGTGATTGCTTGAAGGAAAGTTCTGAGCAAATCAGAAGTGGAGATGGAAAAGTTTCAAAGTCAGTAAACCAGCATTTGTGTACTGAATTGGATCTGATATTTGCAAAGTGAGTTGTATGTTTTCAGATCAATACTACTGCTACTTTCTAACCATTGTAACAATCAAAATCCTTTTAACAGAGGTTGACCTAACAGTCATATGTTAAATCCTTTGAACAAGGTTGCATTCTAATGGAGTGTATGTAAGTCCTTTGACTAGGCTCACTTTTAACAAGGTGATTGAAATCCTTTAACCGGGTCACACTTGACAGTGTGTATTGTAACCTTTGACAGGGTTGGCTTTTAACCGAGCTCACTTTAGAAGAGTGAAAATAATAGTAGCATGTTACAAAGTGGTTTTTCTCATATTGGGTTTCCAATATAAATCCTGGTGTCAAACCTTGTGTGAATGTTTTGGTTTGAACATTTATGTGTTTTACAAGTTAGATACAGTTGGGTAGTGGACTACTAAGTTATATGTTTCTATTATTGAATCAGTGATGACCGAGGTTGATTTGGTTGCTTGATCTAATTTAAGGAAAAGTTTTTGAAGTTATTTTTATACATCGGGACCTGAGAACAACTGATTCACCCCCCCTCTCTATTGTTTTAAATCATATTAACAATTGGTATCAGAGCTGTGTTGCTTATTGGTGTTTAAAGAAAGCAAGTTTAAAGGGACTTGAAGCAAATGATCAAGATGTATAAGAAGGAGGTACCAAAGCTGAACAAAGATAACTTCCCTGCATGGCAAAGCTTGATGAAGCTGCATCTAGCCGGTATTGGTGATTCTGCAAAGTACTACATTGAGCATGACTATGTCACACCTATTGCACCTTTGACTACTGAGGAAATGAGAGCCAAGCACGAACACAATCAGGAAATGTTGGAAATTGCATTTTCCCTAAGCTATCCAAAATTTGAGGACATCAAGGATTGCACAACTGCTAAAAATATGTGGGACACTCTTGCAAAGATCTATGGTGGTGATCTATATGCACTGAAAGCTAAAGCCAAGAGTCTCAGAGGTAAGTTTGATGAAATGAGAATGAATGAAGATGAAAACATTGCACAATACTATGGTAGATAAAAGAAGTTGTGAATGCTATTAGAGGAGCAAATGGAACTATTGATGATGAGACCATAATTCGAAAAGTGTTAAGAACCCTGCATCATATATATGCTATTAAGATCTCAGCTATTCAGGAATCTAGATGTAATTCTGCAAATGTGCTTACTTTGGAAGGTTTGATTGGCAAGCTGACTGCTTTTGAATTGTCTAATTATGATAATTTCACTATTGGTAGTATTGGAAATGTTGAATCTACTTTCAAGTCACAGTTAGTCCTGAACAAGCCTAAGAAGGAAAAATAAAGATGCATTAGTGAAAGCAAAAGTGAAAGTGAAGATGACAGTGACACTTCTGATGAAGATCTTGAAGATCTAGAAGCTCTTATGGCTAGAAGACTGACAAGGGAAAAGGAAAATACAAAGGTAAACTTCCTATTATATGTTTTGCATGTAACAAGGTCAGTCATATAGTTGCTAGATGTCCTGATAGGAAGGATAAAGATGAAGAAAGAAATAGAAAACACAAAGATAGAAGAGATGACAAAGGCTACCGAAGGTACAAAGACTACAAAGAAGAAGGTAAGAAATCCTGTTACATTGCTGAAGAAGAGACTGATACTGATAGTGATGATTTTAAAATTGAGGTAGTCTATGTTGTAATGAAAGATGAATCTGATGAGGATGAGAAAACTGCATTGATTTCCTATATGAACAAGAATGATAAATGGATTATTGATAGTGGTTGTTCACATCACATGACTGGTGACAAAAGTAAGTTTGTGAGCCTACATCATTATAAAGGTAAAAGTGTAACATTTGGTAATGATGCACCATGTCCTGTTAGAGGAAAAGATTGATTAAACTAACTGATAAGATCTCTTGTGAAAATGCTTATTGGGTTGAAGGATTGAATTATAATTTGTTAAGTGTTGCTCAGCTCAACATAACTAGTTACCGAGTGGAATTTCATCAGAAGAAAGCTAAGATATTTGATATTACTAGTGAACTGATTGGAATTGGTGAGCAGACTAGAGGTTATTTGTTCTATCTTGACCTATCTGAAGAAATATGTATAAATGCACAACTTGATGACATTTGGTTATGGCATAAGAGGCTATGTCATGTTAAATTTGACAATCTGGTAGAAATAAGTAAGAAGAAGAAAGTAAGAGGCCTGCCTAGATTGAAGAAACCTAAGAATGTAATGTGCAAAGAATGTCAGTTAGGAAAAATGACTAAGTCAAGTTTCAAGAGAAAATCCTTTACTTCTAAACACATTTTAGATTTGGTTCATACTGACCTTTGTGGACCTATGGGTGTACAAAGCTACTATGGAGCTAGATATTTTATCTTGTTTGTTGATGATCATACCAAGATGATGCATGTAATGTTTCTAAAAGAAAAATCTGATGCTTTTCAATTTTTCAAGTGGTATTTGGCTAAGGTTGAGAAGGAGACAGGTAGGAACCTAAAATGTCTTAGATCCAGCCATGGTGGAGAATTTAAATCAAATGAATTTAATCTATTTTGCAATGATAGAGGAATCAAAAGACAGATGTCTACACCTAGAATGTCTCCATAGAATGGTATAGCAGAAAGAAGAAATAGATCTATTTTGGATTGTGCTAGGACATTATTGATTGAAAAGAATGTGGCACAAAAATACTGGAAAAAAGTTATAAGTATAGATGTTTACACTCTTAACCGGGTACAGATCAAGAAAGGTACAAATCTGACACCATATGAATTATGGTATGGGCATGCACCGAGTGTTAAATACTTTAGAATATTTGGAAGCAAGTGTTACATATTGAAAGACAATAGGAATGGAAAGTTTGATGCTAAGAGTGATGAAGGCATATTCCTAGGCTACTACACAAAAAGTAAAGCTTATAAGTGTTTGAACTCTAACACTAACAAAATTGTGGAAAGTGTGAATGTAAAAATTGATGAGTATGTAGAAAGTTGATAGCAAAAGAAAACTAGAAGATTACAGATCCTTTATGTACATTGAGGAAATAGAAGAGGCAGGTGATGGACCTGCACCTAATGCTGAGTCTCAGGCAAGCAATGTTGAGCGACAGACAGATGATGCCGAGCGTTAGGAAAATAGTGCCGAGAGAGAACAAGAACACACTGAGCTACAAGATAATGCTGCTGAGGATCAGGAAGAGGTTGTCGAGCATTCTGAAGCTGAATCTGACAATCTTGCTGGGGAACCTGATGAAATAGAAGAGAAAAATGTTGAACCTGTTTTGAAAAAATATGTAAGAAGACATCACAAGCCTGAACAGATAATTGGAGATAGAGACACTAGAATTCAAACCAAAAGAAAGACAAAAGATCCAACATGCTTAATATGTGAATTTGAACCTAAGACAACCAAAGAGGTATTAGAAAATGAAGACTAGATACAAGCAATGAATGAAGAGATTGACCAGATTGAGAAGAATGAAACCTGGACTCTGGTGCCGAGACCTACAGATAAGAATAGGAACAAAGTGGGTATTTCGAAACAAGTTGAATGAAAAAGGTGAAATCACTAAGAACAAAGCTAGACTAGTATGCAAAGGCTACGCACAAGAAGAAGGAATTGATTATGTGGAGACATTTTCCCCTGTAGCTAGATTGGAAGGAGTAAGAACTCTACTTGCATATGTTGCTTATAAATATTTCAAGGTATATCAAATGGATGTCAAGTCTACATTTTTAAATGGTATACTAGAAGAAGAAGTTTACATAGAACAGTCAGAAGGTTTTATTGATCCAAATAGAAGACATATGGTATGCAAACTAAACAAAGCTTTATATGGATTGAAACAAGCTCCCAAAGCATGGTATGAGTGGTTGCATAACTATCTGATACAAGTTGGATTTTCCAGGACAAATGACACAAGCAATCTATATATGAAAGATGAAGAAGGTAGAGGTATTTTGTTGGCCAAAATCTTTGTTGATGACATTATTTTTGGTGGACAAGATGCATTGTGTAAAATTTTTTCACATGAAATGCAAACTGAATTTGAGATGAGTATGTTTGGTGAGATCAAATTATTTGTTGGTTTACAAGTATATCAGATGAAGAAAGGAATTTTCATTACATAGTCTAAGTATGTTAATGAAATACTGAAAACTTTTGGAATGGAAGATGCTAGACCAGTAGGAACTCCTATGGTTATTGGACAAAAGTTATCTAAGAATGATGATGCTGCAGAAGTTAACCAGACTTTGTACAGATCCATGATTGGAAAATTGCAGTATGTTGTACATAGTAGACCTGATATTGCACTAGCTATTGGGATTGTGGCAAGATTCTCTGCCAATCCTAAGGAAACACACATGCTGGCAGTGAAAAGAATCATGAGATACTTGAACGGAACAACTGACTATGGGTTATACTACAAGAAGGATGACAAATTTGAACTTAGAGTATATACTGATGCTGATTGGGCAAGAAATGTAGATGATAGAAAGAGCACTAGTGGTGGAGCTTTCTTTCTTGGACAAAGATTAGTCTCCTGGACAAGCAAGAAACAAAATTGTATTTCTCAATCTACTACTGAAGCCAAGTATGTTGCTGCTGCAGTAAACTGTTCAAATTTGATATGGATAAAACAATTGTTGATAGGCATGAAAGAAGAAATCACTGAACCTATTGTTATTTTCTGTGACAACACAAGTGCTATCAATATTTCTAAGAATCCAGTGATGCACACTAAGACCAAGCACATAGCAATCAAGTATCACTATTTGAGAGAATTGGTACAAGACAAGGAAGTCCGAATGGAATATGTGAATACAAAAGAATAATTGGCAGACATATTCACTAAAGCTTTACCTAAAGAAGCCCATGAGTACCTAAGAAGTCAATTAGGGGTCCTTCCCCTAACTAAGGCTGCCTAGTCAAGCTAGGAGCACTGCATCAAATATGCTACAATAGAACATTTGACACATTGACGCAGAAGATTGTCACACTTTAGGATGGTCCTAGAGCTATGAAGAAGAAACAAAGATAACAAGTCAGTCATGAGCGAGATGACAGAGGGAGAAACATTGTGCTGAACAAATATATCTACATCTGTTAGATGTATGTTTGAGTTGTTGCTTTGGCATTTTTGTCAGAGAGGGAGATTAAACTGAAATGATACTATAACATGAAACTGAAAGAAAGGGAGTGAAAGAAAGGGAGATTGAACTGAAATGGAAGATCGGGATAGAGGGAGATCCAGATACTTTTGACGGTCATAGAAGTGAGATTTACTGATTCTGAATCAAAATGAAGCTAAGGATATTATAAATTTTATTTGATGGACAGATAAGTTTTTGGATTGGCTGGTAATCCATGTGTTATTCAAGTGATATCATATGGTGTTGCCATCAATGCCAAAGAGGGAGATTGTTGGAAATTTCTATTGAAACAATTATTGTATTATCATTGATGTCAAACCTTAACTAGTAAGATTGTTGCTACTTAGGAAAGTACTATATCTATTGTGAAAAGGGAAAGAAAGGATGGTAATAATAGCACCTAAGGAAAGGTTGAGTTATCTTGATACTACAAAGTGTACTTGATTATGTTGCACAATGATGAGACAATGTATTGTTTATCTTACTAAGTTTGAAGACTAAACTGATAGGCTTAACCGAGAAAAAATAAAGAAATTATGTTTAAGCCAAGTTATGACAAAGTCAACTGAGTTAGTGGATGTCGAGCAAAAATCTAGTGTTGACCAAGTATCAGTAAATTGCCGAATAGGACAATATATGCCGAGGAAATAGTTTTAGTAGTGACCAAGTGTTTTACATGGTGACTGAGTGGATGATCACAGTATTGACCGAGCATCAGCAATTTTATATTTGAAGAGAATTCTTTTTGGGGATGACATTGTTTGAATTCTTGGATTATGTAAAACATGTTGACTTCATTTATTGATTGTATGGAAGCATTTAATGGTTTGTAAAATGTTTTATTGTAAATCTTTATGAGATTTGAGATGATTCTAGAAGAGGAGACGAAGAACATGAAGCAGGTAGATTCAATGAATCTGACCTAACCCTAAGATCTATGAAGGAGATTAAGCAGCAAAAGATAAGTTAACCTAATAGAGGAAAGTATTAAGGGAATTGAAGCATTAGGTATGTGTATGCATTGGTGAAGGAGATGTTGGAAGAACAGTAAATTTTTATTGACTGTATAAGCGAAAAGGCTGAAGCAAAAAGTGTGGTGATTGCTTGAAGGAAAGTTCCAAGCATATCAGAAGTGGAGATGGAAAAGTTTCAAAGTCAGTAAACCAGCATTTGAGTATTGAATTGGATTTGATATTTGCAAAGTGAGTTGTATGTTTTCAGATCAATACTACTGCTACTTTCTAACCATTGTAACAGTCAAAATCCTTTTAACAGAGGTTAACCTAATAGTCATATGTTAAATCCTTTGAACAAGGTTGCATTCTAATGGAGTGTATGTAAGTCCTTTGACCAGGCTCACTTTTAACAGGGTGATTGAAATTCTTTAATCGGGTCACACTTGACAGTGTGTATTGTAACCTTTGACAGGGTTGGCTTTTAACCAAGCTCACTTCAGAAGAGTGAAAATAATAGTAGCATGTTACAAAGTGGTTTTTCCCATATTGGGTTTCCAGTATAAATCTTGGTGTCAAAACTTGTGTGAATGTTTTGGTTTGAACATTTCTGTGTTTTACAAGTTAGATACAGCTGGGTAGTGGACTGCTGAGTTATATGTTTCTATTATTGAATCAGTGATGACCGAGGTTGATTTGGTTGCTTGATCTAATTTAAGGAAAAAATTTTGAAGTTATTTTTATACATCAGGACCTGAGAACAACTTATTCAACCCCCCCCTCTTTGTTGTTCTAAATCATATTAACAGTTCTCGTGTGTCTACTACATTAATCCTTTTGATTGGATTATCCTCTTCTTCAAGAAGGTCTTTGATTTCTTTATGCAAACACTCATAAGGAATGAGCTCAGAGGTGGTGTTAGAATCATCACTATTAGATTGTTCTATTTCTTCTTGTTGTTGAATAGCTATACATGGTTCAATTTGTTCTAAGACATGAGGAGAGTTACTGTTAAGATAAAAAGGCTTCTTCCTATACCCTAGGCCTGTTGTATTCTTGTTTGTGCGGCCCTGATGATCAAGAGGTGACAAAAGACTTTTGCCCTATAATCATAGAGGTCCTTTTCCTATATATCCCATTTTAGCAATCAGTTTATCCCCTGGTCCATATTACTTTTGAGGAATTTTGCTTGAAGAAGCATCAAATTTTTGGACAGATCAAGTTTGAGATTAATCTTTGTATAACCATGCAAGCATGACTTCATCTTCCTCAAACTCTTGTTTAGATACTTATTCTATGACAAAGCTCCCATTGAATTTGACCTAGGATTCTTTAGCATTAGGTTTCACTTTATCTAAAGGTTGTCTGTAAGATTTTGGAGACAATGGGAGAGATGTGAGAGATAAAACTGGTTCCATCATGTATTCTCCCATACCATTGTCCTTAATTTTGACTTCTTTAGCAATTTCCTCGACCTTGGATGTTGATGCAATGGCTGATTGCTTAGTGGAAGATTCTCTATTATTAGGAATGAGTTTATCAGCACTTTCCTTCAAGGTATTGCAAGTTGTAGATATATCCGCTGGAATGGTTACCTCTACTCCTTCATAAGGAAATTTCATACATTGATGGTATGTGGAAGGAATAGCTCTCATTTCATGTATCCAGGGTCTCCCTAGAAGGATATTGTAAGCCAAAGGTAGATCAAGAACTTGACATGTGATATCTCTGATAACAAGACCTATTCTGATAGGTAGGACAATCATGCCTTTGGAAGATCTTTCTTGTTCATCATATGCCTTGATTGTTATCTTCTTCTTGGGATCAATAGAATTTTCAGATAATCCCAATTGTGTGATCAAGTTGTAAGAACAAATGTTGAGACCAGTGTCTCCATCTATCAACACGTGTTTGACATGATAGTTTTGGATCAAGACTTCAATGTGCAAGGGCTGGTTATGCGGATGACTCAAAGAATTATCATCTTCCTCTGAAAAGGAGATATATTGCAGAGATGTCAGATGACCAACCATAGTCTAGAATCTGTCTAAATTAAGGTTGTCAGGAACATTGAATCTAAGCAAAGCTTTGCCTAGAATGGCTCTATGAGCTAGAGATATCTGAAGCAACTCAAACATGGAGAGTTTTGCATTTGTATGTTGGAGTTGTTGGATTATACTGTATGAAGTAGGTCTCGTGTCCTTAGGATTTGAAGATTTAGAAGAAGCCTTCTATTTGGAAGCAGATGATAGATTGATAGGCATCTTAGGGACATTTGATGAATCTGAAGTTTGTCCTTGTAGATGTGCCTGAGATTGTGATCGAGTAACTGCATTAGCTAATTGATTGTCTTTATCTTTCCTTACAATTGTGATGACATTCCAACTTTCAGATAGGCATGGTTCAACCATATTTATGATAGCATTGTTTCCATAGTAGGCATAGTTGACTTTAGCACCCATGTTAGGTTGAGAAGATGAATCTCCTTGAACATGTTTCAGAAATGGTTTCGTGAAGGCTGTATGATCATTGTTACTCTTATGATTGTCAATCATGATGTCTCCATTATCAATTTTGTCTTGAATGAGATGCTTCAAGTGTATGCAATTATTAGTTTTATGACCCTTACTATGATGGAAGTCACATAAATCATTCTCTCTCCACCATTTTGGTTTAGGCTTTGGGTCAAAGTGTTTGATCTTGGGCAAGGTGATGATATTGTTAGCCAACAAAGTTTTCATAGCAGATTCATAGGTGATGCAGGAGCATCCTAGGTGTAAGAGCAATCTTGCATCACCCAAAAATATTTGTTTTTGCTTTTCAATAAGGGCTACCTTGTGCAGAGCTGCTATTTCTAGAAACTTTCTATTTTTAGTAAGTTGGTCATACGATCTCGGAATGTTCTGATTTCACATGTGGAGGTTCATCTCTGTCATATCAGCCTGCCAGTAAAGTTTCATGGCTAGATCAAGTCTGGTTTTGAAGATATTGAAAATTTTCAGTTTTGGAAACAGGGTGCAGAAACTTTGAACTCAATTTTGAAGGCTTTAGAGGCCCCGGATGAGGTCAAATTTTGGGCTGAATGAAGCTTGCTTGATTCAGGCGTTGTAGAGCTCCTCGTGCCCTTTCTGAAATGGGGTTACAATAGTCAATCGGGTCAACTGGTGATGACTTATGGTCTTCGGAAGTTGGGTCACCTGAAATGGCAGAAAATGATTTTTCTTCAAAATTTCTGTTCGGGTTTCAAAATTTATTTTGAGCCGACTTTGATGTAATAAATTGAAAAATAAAATAATTCTAAGTTTGGTCGGCCCTATGGGCTAAATTTCTGGAACCTTCCCAGGCGGTGGAAAATTGCCTATATAAGGAAGGCTGTATTATTGTCTTAGGCAGTTCAGAATAGTTCTGGGTAGTAGATCTGGGCAATAATTCGAGGCTTTGTCCTAAAGAATATTGTAAGGGAATGCCCATGTGGCTTTGCATATTGTAATTCTAAAAATTTGTAATTCCACATTTGTGGAGATAATAAGAAGCCAATTTTTTGTTCTTGCATATTGTTGTGGTTTCTCCGTTTCTGTTATGTGTTTGTGGTATTAAGGGGAGCACCCTTCATCAAGTGGTATCAGAGCAGGATTTTTTGAGTGTGTAAACAGATCGCCGACTGTGAGGCAGTTCGCACCAGGACCGTGGCTAGGGTTTCAGTGCGCATCGCGAAAATGCCTCCACGAAGGGAACGTGGCGGAAGAGCTGGTGTTGTAACACCTAAGGTTAGAGAGCTGCAGAGACAAGTGCGAGCATTGCAAGAAGAGATTCGCAGAGGAATGAATCTTAATGTCAGAGATGAAAGCAAGGATGAAGTCGAAGAAGAATATCAAGAAGAAGAAGCTGAAATTGTGAACCAGGAGGAAGAAAGACTTTTTCGAGCGATTTCCAAGATTGGGAAAAGACCTAAGATTGAGGTTCCTACATTTTCTGGAAATCTTAACCCAGAGGAATTGATCGACTGGATCAATGAATGTGAGGAATATTTTGAGTACGAAGATGTTGAGGATCCTGATAGGGTCAAATTTGCGAAAGCCAGATTGAAAGGTCATGCGAAGATCTGGTGGCAAGAAATTCAATTAGAGGGAAATAAAAGAGGGAAAGATAAAATCACAAGATGGGATCGGATGGTGGATAAATTGAAGCGACAGTTCATTCCTGTTGATTATGAGCTTGACCTACTGAAGAAAATGCAGAGTTTGAAGCAAGCAGGAAGATTTGTTCAGGAGTATACAGAGGAGTTCTACCGACTTCTCATCAGAACAGGCCATGCAGAAGCTGATAAGGAGAAAGTTGCCCGATACCTTAATGGGTTAAGGCCAAGCATTCAGGAGGAGCTGAATCTGGTTCGAATGAACAGTATTGAAGAGGCATACCAGTTTGCCCTAAAAGTAGAGGAAAAGCTGAACAAGAAGTTTGAGAACAGACAAAATGGAAGAGGTCGTGGTGGATGATCTGGTGGACGGTCATATGGTGGCCGAAATGAAGATCCGAAAAAGAAGGATGAGGCCAGTAGCAGTCAGAATCAGTGAGGAAATAATTCCAATCATTTTCAGGATCAGAATAATAGAGATCAGAGAGGAAGAGGAAGAGGACAAGGATTTAGAAGAGGTGGCTTCCGTGGAACATGTTTTCACTGTGGAGAAGAAGGTCATAGGGCATTTGAATGTCCTCAGCGCCAAGGAAGAACAGATAGGAGAAATGAAGGCCAGGCCAGAGTTGCACATGTAGATGAAGATGCCAGATCATCAAATTCTGAAGATGCTGAAAGAGGAGAGACGTTGATTAACAGAAGAGTCTTTTTGAGTGGTGAGAATGAACCTGAGCAAAGAAGGAGCCTGTTTCGCACCAGGTGCAAGTGCGAAGGTAAATGTTATGATGTGATTATCGATAGTGGAAGTACTAACAATTTGGTGTCAGAAGAGATGGTGACAAAGTTGAAGCTCAAGAGACAGAAACACCCACATCCATATCAGATTGTCTGGGTGCAGGATGACCACAAGGTCATGGTCAATGAACAATGCCTGGTGACGTTCAAGATTGGCGGATACCAAGATGAGGTATTGTGTGATATCATATCTATGGATGCATGTCATATGTTGTTGGGTAGACCATGGCAGTTTGACAGATGTGCTGTACATGATGGTCGTGGGAATACCTATTCCCTGACAAAGGATGGAGTGTGACATAAGCTAAAACCGTTGAAGGAGACTGAAGAAAAGGTATGTGGTAATGCAAGGATAACTTTTGTTGATGGAAAAAATTTCCTAGATGGTATGAGGCATGAGCATGTATGTTTTGCTTTAATTCTAAAAGCTAGTAAAGAGGAAGTAGAAGATGTTCCTGTAGAAGTTGCAGATTTGTTGAATGAGTTTCAGGATATTGTATCCGATAACGTGCCTGATGGATTACCACCAGTCAGGAAGATCAGTCATCAGATGGACTTGATCCCAAGAGCGAGTTTGCCGAATAAGGCAGCACACAGAATGACACCTGCAGAAAGTGAGGAGTTGAACAGACAAGTACATGAGTTGTTACAAAAAGGATTGATTCGAGAGAGTCTGAGTCCCTGTGCTGTACCAGTGGTATTAGCACCAAAGAAGAATGGAGAATGGAGGATGTTACAGATTCTAGGGCAATAAACAAGATCACAATCAAGTATAGGTTTTCATTGCCACGAATGGATGATATTATGGATTGTTTGAGTGGAGTTGTGTATTTCTCAAAGATAGATCTGAAGAGTGGATATCACCAGATTCGGATCAGAGAAGGAGATGAATAGAAGACTGCCTTCAAGACAAAAGAAGGACTATATGAGTGGTTAGTCATGCCTTTTGGGCTAACCAATGCACCGAGCACTTTCATGCGGCTCATGAACGAGGTTCTGAAAGAATTTCTGGGTAAGTTTGTCATTGTTTACCTAGATGATATTTTGATCTTTAGTAAAACATTGGAGGACCATATGATGCATATTCATATGGTATTTGAGAAGTTGAGAGAAGAGAAATTGTTGATTAATTTGAAAAAGTGCAGTTTTGTGAAGAAAGAGTTAGTGTATTTGGGATTTGTAGTTTCAGCAGAAGGTTTGAAAATGGACCCAGAGAAGGTACAGGCTATTCTTGAATGGCCTACTCCAAGGAATGCTACTGAGGTAAGATCTTTTCATGGTCTAGCTAGCTTTTACAGAAAGTTTATCAGAAATTTTAGCAGTATTTGTGGACCCTTGACTGAGACAATGAGAGGGGATAAAAAAGAATTTAAGTGGACTAATGGGGCAGAAAAGAGTTTTCAATTGTTGAAACAAAAAGTTACAGAACAACCTATTTTAGCACTTTCAGATTTTAATAAGGTGTTTCAAGTAGATTGTGATGCTAGTGGTACTGCAATAGGAGCTGTTATGAGCCAAGAAGGTAAACCTGTTGCTTATTTCAGTGAGAAGTTAAATGATGCCAAGACGAAATATTCTGTTTATGATCAGGAATTTTATGCTATATTTCAGGCATTAAAGAAGTGGAGACATTATCTGCTTCCTAAGGAGTTTGTTTTGTATACTGATCATCAAGCTTTGCAATATTTGAATAGTCAAGAAAAGTTGAATCAGAGGCATTTGAAATGGGTTGAGTTTTTGCAGAGTTATACATTTGTTTTGAAACACAGGAGTGGAAAGTCTAATAGGGTTGCAGATGCTCTTAGCAGAAGGCTACTATTGCTGACAGAAATGCAGATTGAAGTGGTTGGGTTCAAGGAACTCAAAAATTTGTATCCAGAGGATCCTGATTTTGGTGAAGCTTGGAAAGCTTGTAAAGAACCTGTTACTCTAGACAGGATGAAATGGCTGGATTTTATCATCCAAGATGATATGCTATTCAGAGGGAGTCAATTGTGCATTCCACGAAGTTCTATGAGGGAGAATCTCATCAAAGAGAAGCATAGTGGAGGATTGGCTGGACATTTTGGTCGTGATAAAACCCTTGGTTTGGTTAGTGAGAATTATTATTGGCCACAGTTGCAGCAAGATGTGAAGAAGTTTGTATAGCATTGTAGAGTATGTCAAATGGCGAAAAGAGTGAAGCAGAATACAGGATTGTATCAGCCATTACCTGTACCAGAGAAGCCTTGGGAGGATATCAGCATGGACTTTGTTCTTGGTTTACCGAGGACTCGGCGGGGACATGATTCAATTTTTGTGGTGGTTGACAGATTTTCAAAGATGGCACATTTCATTCCCTGCAAGAAGACTAATGATGCTGTTCATGTAGCAGAATTGTTTTTCAGAGAAGTAGTGAGACTTCACGGTTTGCCAAAGACCATAGTTTCAGATCGGGACACTAAGTTTGTTGGATATTTCTGGCGTACATTGTGGAAGAAGTTGAAGACAGATTTGAAGTTCAGTTCATCACATCATCCATAGACTGATGCACAGGCAGAGGTGGTGAATAGGAGTTTGGGAAATTTGCTGAGATGTTTGGTTGGAGATAAGCCAACAGGATGGGATTTGATTTTACCACAGGCAAAATTTGCATACAATAATTCTGTCAACAGAAGCACTGGTAAATCACCATTCCAGATTGTATATGGAAGTAGTCCAAGAAATGCATCTGAATTGAGGAAGATAGATAAAGGAGAAATAATTAGTGCTGAAGCTGAGGATTTTGCAGAACACTTGAAGAACATCCATGGGGAGGTGAGGAAGCATATTACCAAGATGAACGCACAGTATAAGGCTAAGGCAGATGAGAAAAGGAGGTATAAGGAATTTCAAGTTGGTGATGAAGTCATGGTTCATTTGCGGAAGGAGCGGTTTCCAGTTGGTACATATAACAAGCTGAAAATGAAGAAGTTTGGACCATGTAAGATACTGAAGAAACATGATTCAGGAAACGCATATGAGGTAGAATTGCCTACTGAGCTAAATATTTCACCACTGTTTAACATTTCAGATTTGACAGAGTATCATGAAGGAGGTGTTGAAGATGAGATCACAACAGCACAGTGGAGTATTCCAGCAACTAGTTCAGACACTGAGGAGATCGAAGATATACTGGACAGTCGTGTTGGCAGAAGCACAAGGAACAGGACATATGAAGAATATCTGGTCAAGTGGAAAGGACGACCTATTGAAGATTCATCATGGCTAACAAGGGTGGAGGTTAACCGTCTTAGTTTTCCTCTGCACACCTGAGTCGTGACAGGGTCACTTCTCAAATTACCCTGGGTGTCTGATACAGGAGCATCCTGGGTGTAAGAGCAATCTTGCATCACCCAAAAATATTTGTTTTTGCTTTTCAATAAGGGCTATCTTGTGCAGAGCTGCTATTTCTAGAAACTTTCTATTTTTAGTAAGTTGGTCATACGATCTCGGAATGTTCTGATTTCACATGTGGAAGTTCATCTCTGTCATATCAGCCTGCCAGTAAAGTTTCATGGCTAGATCAAGTCTGGTTTTGAAGATATTGAAAATTTTTGGTTTTGGAAACAGGGTGCAGAAACTTTGAACTCAGTTTTGAAGGCTTTAGAGGCCCCGGATGAGGTCAAATTTTGGGCTGAATGAAGCTTGCTTGATTTAGGCGTTGTAGAGCTCCTCGCGCCCTTTCCGAAATGGGGTTACAATAGTCAATCGGGTCAACTGGTGATGACTTATGGTCTTCGGAAGTTGGGTCACCTGAAATGGCAGAAAATGATTTTTCTTCAAAATTTCTGTTCTGGTTTCAAAATTTATTTTGAGCCGACTTTGATGGAATAAATTGAAAAATAAAATAATTCTAAGTTTGGTCGGCCCTATGGGCTAAATTTTTGGAACCTTCCCAGGCGGTGGAAAATTGCCTATATAAGGAAAGCTGTATTATTGTCTTAGGCAGTTCAGAATAGTTCTGGGTAGTAGATCTGGGCAATAATTCGAGGCTTTGTCCTAAAGAATATTGTAAGGGAATGCCCATGTGGCTTTGCATATTGTAATTCTAAAAGTTTGTAATTCCACATTTGTGGAGATAATAAGAAGCCAATTTTCTG
This sequence comes from Chamaecyparis obtusa, assembly GCA_027943335.1. Lineage (NCBI taxonomy): Eukaryota > Viridiplantae > Streptophyta > Pinopsida > Cupressales > Cupressaceae > Chamaecyparis > Chamaecyparis obtusa. The sequence goes on along the minus strand of BSBK01005513.1, from coordinate 1,204,816 downwards.
TTCTTGCATATTGTTGTGGTTTCTCCGTTTCTGTTATGTGTTTGTGGTATTAAGGGGAGCACCCTTCATCAATAGGACTCTCCAAGAGGAGTAAAGTTGTGTTTAGGATCTATAGCCCAAAGTTTATATTCAGTTTGCTTTTTGTTGGACTCTATGGCTTTAGCTTCAGAGGCTTTGATGGCTTGGGTACCAACAGTGAGATTGATTGCGAGTTCCTTAGATGGGGCACAGATAGTATCAATGCCATCTATGACAATGCCTTTGTTCTTCTTCCAATTTTTGTTCTTATCTTTAGAACTAGATCTAGATTCATACTTGTCCTTTTGAAGAGATATATCTCCTTTTTTCACAAGTGCTTTCTCAATTTTGATCACATTATCCACCATCTTATCAAAAGATGTATGCTTTTACATTTGTAAGGGATAGTTGATTTCAAGAACAAGATTGTTGATGAAGATTTCCAACTTCTCAGTTTCTGGAATAGGCCTAGCATATAGAGAAAATTTCTTCCTCCATCTTTTGAGAAAAGTCAGGAATGGTTTTCCTGGATATTGTTTCAGATTGCAAATGTCGATCATGGTGACCGAATGTTGAATATTGTAGGAGTATTGTTGATAGATTAATTTAATTAACTCCTCAAAAGTTTTGATTATAGGAGGCATTCTAGAGAACCAATGAATGGCTTCCCCTCCCAGAGATCAAGGGAAAAGATACATTAGATAGGTTGGTTCATGCATGAACTCCATAGATTGAATACATAATTCCCTGACATGATCTTGAGGGTAAGAGTTTCCATCATATTTGTCATATTTAGGCATCTCCACTCTTTTTGGGAATGGTGGCATGTACAAGTCTTTGTCAAATGGAAAAGGACATAGAGCCTCCATGGAGAAGTCCTTGGGTTCCTTCTCTTTTTCAAATTTGTTAAGTTTGACTTGCATGGAGTGCATCTGTTTCATCATAGCGGTGATTGGAGTTTCTTCCTCATGCGTGATAATATCTTCAACATTAAAATTATGAGAAATTTTAGCTCCTTGACGAGCTAACTTTAAGAAGTATGTTTCTCTATCTTCCTTCAAGAAATGCCTCATCATTTTCTTGAAGTTACCATCATTTTGGTATTGAGAAATTTTAGAAGGTGTGGGTTCTGGATCCACACCATGTTGAGAATGTTGTCCTTGAGATCCTTGATTCATTCCTCCTTGAGACATATTGTTGTTATGAGAGCTACCGGGGATAGATTGATGTGGAGTTGTTTGATAGCTATCGTGAATTGATATAGGAGTCGGTTGATTTCCTGCAAGGATAGATGCAGGAGGAGTGACGTAACCATCTTTCAAGAAAAGATTACCAAGAGCATCCTCTCCAAATTTGGTTGTGTTGTAAGGTTGATGAATTGTCTGAGCAAGTACAGAAGATGTCTCTGAAGAGATTGTGGGTTGATCTCTTTGCTTTCATGATGAAGCTTTGGTTTCCACCATTAACCTTAGGTGAAACAAAAGAGCAAGATGAAGATAACTGAGAAATGACTTGATTCAAGAAGATCGAATGATGCAACCTTCTCAAGATTGGTTTGATTGAAGATTAGATTAGATGTAAATGAATGATATTGTGCCCTAGTAGTATGGGTAGATGCCCAAAAGATAGCAGACATGAGCTCACAACACTCAGTCATTTTGATAAAGATTGAATTGATTGAAGATGTTGACAAGGTTTTGACACAAGATGAAAAAGATTCAAATCGATTAAACAGAAGGCTAAATTAGACTCAAGAGACCACTTTGGGAAAATCATTGAATTCATTCTAGTTTCTACTCTATTCTCGACACAGTGATTCATTTGACAGATTCTAGAAGTAGGCTGTGAAAACTGCATGTCTGGCAGTTTTGACAACTTTCTAACAACTTTTTGAAAAATTGGATACAACTTTCTGAGACCATGGGATGACTTTTGACTCCAAAAAGTAATTTTGCTTCAGATTTTACAATTTTTAGGTTTTCAGTTTAAGATTGTTTGCAAAGTTTTAAGTCCAAATTTTAAGAGTATACCAAGATAGTTCATTTTCAATAACCAAGTAGATAAAAAAGCATGCAAAATAGCAAGCAGGTGATTCCAAGCACGTCTGAAAACAATGAACAAGGGACAAAGCAACCCTATGCATGAACAATCAAGTGACTGAATGTGCTAATCCCTAGAAGTGCTAATTGTGTATGTTCCAAAAAGTTTTTCAATAACACACATAGTCCTAGAAAATGAAAAATTTGGCCTCACTAGGGTTTGTAGTAATGGTCTGACTCTACAACTTTTGTGATCTCAAGGGGGAGAACTCCAATCCAGGTGCACTAAGGTTTTGACACATTCTAAGAATTTAATACAACAAGAGCTGCTAGGGAGATCTGATAGCCCAACAAGAGATCACACCTGTGAAGATTTCCTCCACAAGGACATTTATATAGTGGTTGTTGCTACCATGGCAAAAATGGCTATTATCGCTTGAGGTTCCATCCATGCGGTTGACCCAATTAAGGGAATGTCTACTACGGTTAACCCTCGCTAAAGGTGACTCACAAAAGATACCATAGGGGGACTAGATCAGATCCAAGGATCGGGGTTTCTGGTACTATCCAAAAAGGAAGTAGAGCATAATCCCCTAACCTCTTCACTTCACCAAGACAAATCAAATAGATTAATCTGACACACTAAGACCAAAATTTATCTCACTAAGATATGTGATGTCCACAACTTATGTTCTATCAATCTCTCTGGAGAGAGAATGCATCAATCAAAAGCTGATGACACAAATCAAGGGAACGTGAGACAATCTCAGTATCCTTCCCTACCTACAAGGGGATCCTTCGTCAAGAAGAGCTTCGCATGCATGAGAAAATGAATGAATCCCACTCTCTTGAGATCATCCACAAATAGTGTTCATAGGGTCTATTTACTATGTGTAATAGATATGCAAAAAGCAAATCTATGTTCATTTTATAGCCCAAAAATTGAAGTCTGATTTATGAAAGCAGGAAAGGCACTCAAGCTAGACACATGAGATATTCATTTTATGTCCAAATTGAAATGTTTTTAGATGCAGTAGAATACCTGAATTCCCTCGCAATGCACTTAGTAGATTTTACCTAATTTTTAGCTTTGTTAAGCAATCCCGCACAAGCAAGCCACAAACTCTCTGACAAGAAAACAAGCAAACAAGATATGCAACGTATATTTAACTTATGAAAACCATAGGGTTAGATATGAAAACCAATTGTTAGCAAAAATATTAACCAACAACTTAATCCAAATTACAACTCATATCATTCATTGAACCATGTGAAAAATAAGTGCATACCCATCACAAAATTTAATTTTATTTTACATTTGACCTAGTCAACAAGATTTGATTTCAGCCACAAAAATAGAAATGCAAAATACAAACCCCTACTAAAAAATATAGAGCTTTCCAAAAATGTAAAAATTTTATAAAAATCTCTTCATTTGTGCCCTAGAGACCCATTTTACCAAAACAGACCAGTTTTTGTAAATCAACTATTTGAGCTATTATATTGCATCCAAATTTAAAACATAAAGAATGGACCCCCTATATAATTTAAAAATCTTTTTGAAAATGTAAAAATTTCTGAAAAATATGCTGATTTGCATCATAAATTATTTTTTTCTAAAAACTCAAGAACAAATTATCAAAAATTCAAAATATCTCAGAAAATTTTGAATTTTTTATTGAAGCTTCCCTAGTATGTCTCCAACCTACAAAAAAAAATTTTAGACTAAAAATCCAAGCCATTTCGGAGATAAAATTAAATCTTTGAAACTTTAGGGTTTTAGTCTCCAAGTAAATTTGCACAAGGGGGTTAGCTCCAAAAAAAACCAAAACTAGCAGGTAAAGGTGGGTTGCCCCATGGTAGGTGCCAAAAATATGTGTGTGAATTTTGTACCTAGCTATGGACACAACACTTTAGTAAAACATTAGATGTTAGCAAAATTGAAATATGCAAGTAATTGAAACTATGTTAACCAGGCAATTTACTACCTTCTAGTAGGTGCGAGTATGATGTTCTCAGATTAGAATCGAGATCAGTGACAATGCAACACTTAAATGAAAGATTTGAATGCAAAATATGAAAGACTTATATGAATGCAAATTAATCTAGATTTTTGTATTTTTTGTGCAATAAGAATGAGAAACTGTATGAATCTAAGCTAAAAATGAAATTGATTGCAGATTTAATCTAAGAATGATGTGAATGAATATGAATGTAAAGCTATGATATGAAAACTATGCAACTATGACCAACAATGAAAGATCTCACAAATCGTCTGTCGCAAGTGCTCAATCCTTCAATCACCAATTCGTGAGAGTAATTGTACAAATTTGAGTGTTGATAATTATGAAGAGCTGAGCCTTGATTTTATAGAAATCCAGGGCTTGAGGATGCATTGAGAAAAGCCATAAATCACTCTTGATAAACTCAAGTTGATTTTTGAGTTAACAAGAAATTAGGAATAAATAATTTATAAAATCATGCAAAAAGTAGTGTTTAACTCAAAATAGAGTTTAGATCAAATTTCAACTCATCATCAGATGTTGAGTTTCAATTTTAAAATTGATTGTTAATTTCTAGTTGCCTGCTTTTTTGATTGTGCATGATTTAATTATAAATTAATTAAAAATAAAGTGATTTATTCTCAACTTAACTGATTTTAAAATTAAAACAATTGATTTATGGGTTAATCAATTATTAAATCAAACTTTTATTCAGAAACTATATTATTAAATATTGACAACTGACTTTAATTAATTAAATAAGAATTTAATCAATTAATCATGAGATTTTAGATTTATTGTCAAAATTAAATAATACAATTTAGGAATAATTTAATTAAATAATTAAGTAGCAGTATTAAATCTAATTAATTAAATATTTAGAATATTCAATTAATCAAACTTTAGGATAAATAAGATTTATCACCAAATAATTATTAAATTAAAGATAATTAAGATAAATAGGAATATTGCTAGGAATATTCCATGATGCAGAATTTAGGATAAAATTAATTAGGATTTGATAATGTGCAGATGTGCCTTAGGTTAGGACTCTGATGTTGATTTTGTTCGAATTGTTGATATAGAAGGTCAATGAACCTATAGCCCATTTTTGGAGTATTACACAAGTCACCGAGTGACCATCATCCACAGAGATCTACCAAAACTTCCAGCTGAGAATCACCACCAAGACCACCGATCTCCATCGGTGAAGCAAAACAAACTTTGACTAAGAACTGTTACCCAAATAACTGAGAAAAAGTCTATCTTTACCAAGCTTATCCACCTCCTTCTCCGAGTGCTAGAAAATTACAAGGAACTAGAAAAGAAGCTAGGATGCCACTGCATTAGACTCTCGGGTTCCAAAGAAAATAGTGTCCCACACTTTCTCACCAAAGGGAACATCTGAACAACACCAACTCCACTTCATCTTCACCAAAGGTTTCCATTCCATCACAAGAAAGAGAACCAATCTGCAACTCAACCAATCAACATGTTCAAGAACAAGGACAAACTGAACCTTCAACCCATCACTACGCATGAAGGAAGAATCCCATCTCAGAATCTCATCACAAGACTTATCACTATCAACCAGTGGCTTAAGTCCACAACCAACAAACAACCTTTGCACCTCAACACCGAACAAAATCAATTGGGTAACACCATCATCACAAAGGTGTTCAACAAAAGGCATCTCCTCAACAACAACAACCTGATCTAGCATAACCAGATGCTCTGTAATCTCCATGTCAGGCACAACCGACTAAACATGAAAACCAATCTCCTCACCAAGGTCAACAACATCATCAGTAAGCACAAGTAACTTAGCAACAACCACAAGTTGCTCTGCAGGTTTCATGGTAGAATCCACCAACTGACCATCAAAACCAATTTCACATGTTTCCACTTGTCTTCTCTCACAGACCAGTCTTTTGATAGGCCAGATAACTTTCCTCCAGACCGGGATGCTCCAACTCTGATAAGCTCTACAAAGCTCAACAACATTTTCCTTCCCAAGGTTATCAATCTAGTTCAAGAAATTAGTTTCCCACAAAGAGAACCTCTCAAAAATCTTTGCTTCCACCACATCACAAAGATTTGTAATCACACCAGGGTCTAATCCTCTCAGAGACATCTCCAAAGATCTTCAAAAACCCTCTACAACAAACCCAGCACTGACCACCTTATGATAATCTCCAAGTTGTATGCAAGTCAGATCGCAACCTGCTACCTCACACAAATAACTAGGCCACGATTTCACAAGTTCAATGCCATGGATCTGCAACTCAGATTGTGCACAATCTCTTCGCCAGCCTATCTCCAAACAAGATCAACTCAACTCTTATACCACTTGATTCGATCAAGGTTAGAGAATCCAATTAAGGTCGGTCCAAACTTGTAGCCAACATGAACATGATAGAATAACACAGCACCAAACAAGATTTGAAAGAAAATAGATATCTTTATTCATCAACAACTAATTACATGCAATGTGTCGGGTTGTAAGGCCTTCCTAGTTATGGTCGGTTACAAAGAAAGAATAGTTCTACAAGATCACGTAGGATCCAACAAACTTCTCCTCAGCTAGCCTAGGTCTACAACACAACATGATACTGGTAGGCACTACAAGAAAGATCTAAACTTGTGCTCACAAGGCACCAAGAAATATTCTTGTTCCTAAGCTTGCAAGCTAATAACTCTTCTACCAAATTTACCTTCCAGATCCACTCTATCTTAGATCTGTACTCTTCAAATCTGATCCTAAAAAAAAACTACCCAAACACCCTCTTAAATACTAATCATCAGCCACAAGTCGGCTGGATGAAACCCTTAACTCCTACAAACAAATATTAAATGTCAAACATTAGTTGGCTCTCAAATAATCAAATTCCCCATGTCGGCCTTCAAATAGTCATCGGATCCACATAGAAGAATGCAACATGCCAGATCTAGGTCCCCACACATCCAACGGTCAATCCATAACTCGAGGAGCGTGACCCAAATTAAATACACTAGTCGGCCAAGCTAATTCACCAAGAACATCTTTCAGTAATCCAAACTATCGAGTACTAGGAAATATACTGAGAAAACATACCAACCAACTTGCACAAGCATTACCAAGCACCAGAAATGTCAAGTCTCCTTCCATGGCTGAGCTTCCTTCAGCGACTGAGCCACTTCAACAATTGAGAAATAGACATAAACACCAAGACCCCATCGGTAACCAAGCACCGAGCAACAAAATACCAAGTCACCAAGTGAGCATCATCCACAGAGATCCACCAAAACTTTCAACTAAGAATCACCACCAAGACCACCAAGCTCCATCGATGAAGGAAAACTAAATTTGACCGAGAACTATCACCCAAATAACTAAGCAAAAGCCTGTCTTTACTAAGATTATCCACCTCCTTCCCCGAGTGCCAAAAAATCACAAGGAACTGGACAAGAAGCTAGGATGCCATTGCATCAACTATGCAAGGAATTTTGTTGTTAGTGCACATTGAACCATATGGACCTATGAGAACACAAAGTTATTATGGTGATAGATATTTCATTTTGTTTGTTGATGATTATTCAAGAATGATAGTTGTCATGTTTTTGAAGGATAAATCTGAAGCTTTTCAAATGTTTAAGTGGTACAAGGATAGACTTGAAGACAATTAAAGTGTTTGAGATCTGAGGTAAATCCCTTAACAAATCTAAGGAAAATCCCCTAGCATGGTCACATTTAACAATGTGTATTGTAATCTTTAATAGGATTGCCTCTTAACCCAGTATACTTCAGAAAAATATTTGGATTGGTGGGTGACAATTCCCATAGTGGTTTTTCCCAAATTGGGTTTCCACATTAAATACTAGTGTCAAATGTGTTTAATATTTATTGTGCATGTTATTTGATAATTACTTAAAGTTTCTGATTTAAAAATTAAGTTAATACTGAACTATCGATTACTACTGAAGTTTGTCTTACCGAGTTGAATCAAAGTTAAATTTTTTAAGGTTTACAGAATCACTTATTACTGATTCACCCCCCTCTCAATAATCTAACACTCATGTCTCTTTTAAACCTAATGTGAATACTTCTCTAAGGATGCAAATCTATATGAGAGGACAATGTTCAAGTAAGTATAGTATTTTGCTTATATATGAGAAGGTATGATATGTGTGTGTGTGTGTATCACTACTATAACTTGTAATGGAACTTGTATATTTTTGTGTGTTCTAAGTTATATTGGTAGTCATAATATATATGTTGATGTAGAGACATGTCTCCCATAGAGACATGTTCCTATGCACGAACATAGTTCACATAGGGACATGTCTCCTGTAGAGGCATGTCTCATTAATCATTTGTCAACCTTAATACTGATCTATTTTATTACTAATAAACATGATATCATAATCAATAATCATATCAATTATTAATGGTAGCAACAAGTTTGATATTCTTAGCTTGGCCATGCAAGGAGTAATCAACGATTTGCAAAGGAAGTGATAGAAATTTGGTGTAGAAATTGGAAAGTGCAAAATCACTTAAGTTCTTGTTAAAAAAAAATTGTAGCAAGGAGGCGATGAACCATAGAATTGATTACTGTTTCCACCAATCCAAAGTGTGAAAAAATTACTAATTTTGAAAGGGAAGCCTCCGAAGTTGCAAGGGAGAAATAGATACAATGTAATAGGAGTTGTGGAAAGTAGATAAACACGATCAAAGCCACTAATAAAAAGGAGGTTTGGCCACTAGAAGGGATAAAATCGCCAATTGTAAAAAATGAGTTTGAAGCCGCCTGCAAAAAAGGTGAAGTCCTTAAATTTTAAGGAAGTCAAATCCAACTTCAAAAAAGGTGAAGTCCTTAATTTTTAAGAAAGTAAAATCCAACATTAGAGAAGTCCTTATTGATGTAGTGGATGGAATAAATAATTATTTTTGTGTTGAAGCAATTTGTGGTTGAAAGCAAGAGAAGAATGTTGGAACTGTAATTTCTCTACATTACAGAATAAATTTCTAGGTCTTTTAGATTTTGTTTTCTGTTTCACAAAATTGATTCAATAAAAGATTTATTTGTATTTGTATTTATTTCTACAACAATTTCTAGCTATCCTAATTTCTTCAATGAAAACCCCCAATATGTTGGAATTAATCCCCAACTACTTCCTCTGTAATACTCCAGCTCTCTCACGTGCCAAGTCATTTCTTCCAGCCTGTCTGTTTTCTTTGGTCATTGCAAGAGATATATTTTGATTTAGTTTTAATTGCATATCCTTTCCGTAGATTTTTTTTTGTTGGTTTTTCAATCAGCATTTAACTTGTATTTAATATTTTTAGGTTTCCCTTATTTTCTGGGCACATTCGATGTATATCTGGGACAACTATTTTTAATTTGGAATTCCTATTGTTTGCAGTAGCAGAACATTGCTCTCTCATATTGGAATATTTTCTTTATGTTATGTTTTGATATATGAAAATATATATAATAGAAGACTGATGTTTTTATTCTCTGAGAATACTCTGTTTTCTCTTTTTTTCCTCTGCCTCTGCCAACAAGTGGTATCAAAGCTTAAGGTTTCTCAAAAAGAGTTGTTGAAGGAAAGATTTAGCAGTAACTAAAAGTTTCAGCAAAGGTATTCAACCAAGTGTGTCAATGGCAAGCACAAGTTTAACAAATCCTCAAATCCCACAGTTCAATGAGAAAAATTATGATTATTGGTCCATAACAATGAAGGCACTATTTTGTTCTCAAGATATTTGGGATCTAGTGGAGAATAGTTATCCAGAACCAGTTGATGTAGCAGCATACAATGCTCTAACTCAAGCAGAGAAGGATACATTGAGAGATAATAGGAAGAAGGATTCAAAAGCTCTATTCTACATTTTTCAAGCAGTGCGTGAGAGTATTTTTCCAAGGATTACAGCAGCAACTAAGTCCAAGCAAGCATGGGATATCCTCCAAACTGTTGGAAACTAAATTAAAACAATTGTTATATTGTCATTGATGTCAAACCTTAATTGGTAAGACTGTTGCTACTTAGGAAAGTACTATATCTATTTGAGTGTTGCTAAGGGGCTAAGCAAGGTTGGTAACAATAGCACCTAGGGAAAGGTTGAGTTATCTTGATACTACAAAGTGTACTTGACTATGTTGCACTATGATGAGATAATGTATTGTTTATCTTAGTAAGACTGAAGACTAAACTGGTAGGCTTAACTGAGAAAAGAATGGAAAAATCATGTTTAAGCCGAGTGATGTTAGTGTCAATCGAGTTAGTATATGCCAAGAAAAATTATAGTGTTGACCAAGCATCAGTAAATTGCCGAGGAGACAGTATTAGTATTGACCGAGCGTAATAATTTCTAAACTAAAACTAAAAAATAAAATAGCCAGTGTAATAATTTCAATAGTTGTAGCCCCAAGAACTAAAAAGATATAGCATATAAACATACTTCTCAAAATATATCCTATATATCAAAATTTGATATGAAGTTATCATTCTAAAGCTACATAAAAAAATGGTGAATCTGATACTTTCAAGTCTAATTAATACCAAGAGCAAGTAGTGTATCAACATACTTGTCAAAGAAGATCCCATACATCAAAATTCAATATAAATATATCATTCCAAATCATAAGAAAAAAAATGATGAATTTCATATTATTGTAACTCTTAGGGTGCCCACTTCAAGGAATATTTTGAAGAAAATAAAAAACCAATAACAATGCTTTTGAGCCACCCAAAAACAAAATTAGAAAATAATTAAAGAAATAAAATTACCTCCTTGCTTACATTGTTAAGTATCTTGATATTAAATTTATGTAAATATTTTGATTAAAATTTGAAACTCAACAAAAACAAGAATTTTTTTAAGTGAATCATTTGTAATTGTGATCTAAAACATAGCATTGCATGAGAACTTACATTTATAAGATAGATAAATTTATCATAAATTGAAGAGAGGGGAATGAATTAGGACAAATAAAATGTAATCTGAATAAACATCTACTCTTTATATAGATATTTTTACCATTTTTAGCAATACCTGCACCACTGAAATGTGATAGAGTGCATGACAAATCATCAACTCTGAGACATATTCTTACATATATATTTTGATGATAAATTGAATTGGTTAGAGATAAAAGATAATAGTTTATGAAGTTACTAACTTGTAGATTTGAATAGCAAAAGGTAAAGGGTCACTACATTCAAGAAATGACAACAATGTTTGACTTTGATATATTATTTTAGCATCATACAAATGTAATTTCTTTAATCACTAATAATAATACAAGCCATAAATATAGAAACACAAAATATTAAATAAAATTGAATAGTCAGCACAAATCAAATCTTGCCTCCATCATCTTGAAGCTTGAAGGCCTGTAAGTGAGGTTTTATCTTAGAAGTTGTATGATTAAAGTGTTATCTTTGTATGCCACTTCACTTAAGACGTCAAGCTCTACAATTGCTTCTTTAAAAGCTTTCTTGGCTATATGGTAAGCCCTGTAATATTTATTTCATGCATACACAAAATTTATATAAGTTAATATAATGTCACCTTAAATAATTTAAATTACTTAAATACATTTGGTATACTATTTCTCTAGTAATAATTCAAAGAGGCCACAGCATGTACCTTTCAGGTGAATTTAGCATCTCATAGTAGATGACAAAAAAATTCAAAGACAGTCCAAATCTGATTGGATGAGTTGGAAGTAAATCAATCTTAATAGTCTTCAATAATACACTTAAATTATTGATTATTTTGGTAAAACTCATTAAAGAAAACATTTATGTAGCTTAAAAGACTATCATTCTTATAGAAAGGAAACAAACAACTTTGGTAACAACAATGATATTTTTTTCCCCCTAAAAGAGAAAACCTGCAAATGATAACAACAATATAAAGAAGCAAAGCACTGTGGTTGTTATCAAATTCATTCATCATTAATGGGATAAAATCTTATAAAATAATAGAAACCTTATAAGGACAAAATAAGTTTTTCTCTTCTTTTCATATGGAAAACTTGAAGGGTTTTTAACATAAGAGTAGCATTCCATCTAGAAAACAAGTTGTAAATTTAAAAGATAATATTTGAGAAGAAAAGATACAACATGTGACTAGAACTAGTAAATTTTGGTAAATATGTTTAGGTAGATTCATATAAGCTAGAGACTAGTACTTTTAAAAATTATATAGGAACGTAAATAATTTGTGAATATATTTTTTGAAGATGTAATAATTTAACCAATTGGTAAAACTTATTTACATATATTTTTAGGAAATGCTATGTCCAGTCATGGCTTTGCCCTACAATTATAATGAATGACAACAATTTTCTAGATATTATCAAAATTGGTTTTAGGCTAATAGGCTAATGCTAACACATGTCAAGATTGAGCGATGAGATAAACAAGCCAGTAAATGCAATTAGGGTTGGTGGAAACCTCAAAATAGGATTTGAAAGAAGTAAAAATATAAAAAAAAATTCAATCAGTTGTCCCTCAAAACATGAAAAATAAGGTAAATTATACCATGACTTCTTTGTGTTGGAGAAGAATTATATTAGGTACATCCTACTAATAGCATAATAGAAGGGTGACTATTAGCAATAATAATTTAGAATACAAATGATTTCAACACTAATTAGTAGCAATATGAAGTAGTGTATGACCATTATTGTTAAAGTAAATTGTAAAGATGTTCCAAATCATGAAAATAAAAAATTGAATGTGATAATTTCAAGCTTAATTAGTAGTGCAACAAGCAACTATGTAAGATCTTTCTTGTCAAAGAAAATCATGTGCATCAAAAGTTAATTTAAATAAGATATAAAAAATGTGATCATCATTATTTCAACCCTAGTTAGTACTAAGAAGATATGACATATAAACATGCTTGCCAAAGCATTGTACACAAAACCAAAAAGTGAGCATATAAACATGTTCTGAGAGAAAATCTAATATATAAAAAGTTGATATGAATAATGAAGGTATCATTCCAAAGCTTTAAAACAAAATGGTGAATGTGATAATTTCAACATTGGGTATTGGGTAAGTGTAAGAAGTTGGGTACCAATTCGGCAAAAGTCTTGTAGAATTGGAAGATACCGCTCGAAATGGACACCCATTTTTAAAAAATGGGTACCCGATTTAGGTTTGGGAGCCCGATCCAAAATTCAAAAAATAGGTGCCCTTTTTTTTCAAAATGGGTGCCTATTTATAAAAAAAAATTATGACTAGAAACACATTTTAACACTCTTAATTTTTTTTTAAGAAACGGGTGCCCATTTTTTTAATTTAAATAATGGGCACCCATTTCTTAAGATATGAGTGGGAAACACACATCCACCTCAAATTTTGTTTCAAACTAGGTTTGGTTTAGGCTTGGTGGAACCAAGCCTATGCCTTGACCTCCAAAAATTTGGTTAAGGCGTTGAATGCCAAATTTCTAATTTATCGTAATTTTTTAAGGGCCTTCTTGATCGTATTTTTTTAATGAAACAAAAACCAATTAGAGTTCTCACTGTCCTAATTTCAAAAATGTAAATTTCATAGTGATATGATTATTTTTAATATTTTTGAATTATTTATTAGTTACAAGTGGTACCTAAATATAAAATAGTGATACATTCACTAAAACTTTAATAACTTTTTTGTTTTTAGGTTTTTTGGAAAATAAATTATATGACATCAATCTACAAACAATTATCTTGAAGATAAAAAAATAATTTTGAAAAAATATGAAATTTTCATCAAATTATGGTGGTCGTACACTAGAGGTTTTAAAAATATGTTTTATAGTCAATTAAAAATTAATTTTAAAAAATATTCAATAGAAAAATAAGAAACAATGTGTTTATCAATCTTTGGTCTCTTAGGTATATTTTCCTAGAAGGATTTACAAAAATTCATTTATGGCTTCACAACTTGGAGTTGCTAACATTTGCGGCCTCTCAACCTAACAAAGCATTCAATGCCCATTTATCTTCCCTAATTTTTAATATGGCAATCATTCTCTAGGTGCAGGTTCTGTAGGTCGTGGCAAGACTTTTAAACAAGCACTTAGTGAGGAAGCAGTTATTTTGTAGGAGGCAAAGTTCATTATCTATGACAGCCAAGCATCAAGGGCAGGAGGTGAGAAATCTAACCCTACTAATGTATGTATTATCAAACCTAATTCTTATATGTCCATTTCTATAGAAAAAGAAAATGATTTTCTTAAAACACTACTATTTTTCTAGCCACCCAAGACATTCATAAACTCTCGTTGAGATCATTCCTTAATGACCGACTTCACAATATTTGGGGGAAAAAAATTGGATACCATTTTTCATTTCTTTGTATGATTCAAAAGGGGATTTTTTTATTTTCTTTAAAAACCCCAAATCCTAAAAAGAGATCTTCAATAGACAATTCTAGCAGATTGGTAGTGCCAACTTAGGGCACTCCCCTGGACGCTCGATGTTGTCCACAATGAAGTGTTGGCCCTTTTGAGCCCTTGTTGGATTACCATGGGTAGCATTCTACCATTTTTGTGGAACATTATTCATCAGATGCTTGAACCCTTTGACACGGTCCTTAAGGTTGACAAAACTGATGTGCTTCTTCCCCACACAGATGGTAGAGTTCTGATCATGATCAACCTGCAGATTGATCTTCCAAGTGAGATTGTGTTTAGCCTAGGTAGCCACACCTATAATTTCTTTGTCTCCTTCCTAGGAGGACTTAATTCTTGCTTCCTATGCAGAAGGGAAGGCCGCATGAGGCACGAGTGCCCATTGTTGAATAAAAAGAAGATAGCCCCCCCCAAAAAAAGATGGGAATAAGATAGACCCTAAACCAATCAGGGAAATAACTAGCTCTACTACTCCCTAACTGAGCAGTCTTAATAACCGTGGAGTTTTTATCCCGGTGTCATCAGATTCTATTGAAGCTTCTTTAGAAATGCTCACGAGGGCCTTCAATGATGATACTTATCATATCCCTCCCTCTGGTCTGAGCATTGAAGAGTTGATTGAACTTTCACAAGTTGAGGTGCTTGACTTTGGGTTGAAGCCAAAGAATCATGTATCCAAACACAAAAAAATTTAACACCCAACAAATTGTCCTTAACAAGATTAAGAAGATTTCAGCCCTTAAAAAAAGAGAGCCCACTCCTATCCTTAGAGAGTTTGGTTCAGTCTATTCAAAGTGTATGATCTAGAACTTAGAGAACCCAACTAATGGTATCTCATCTGGTACCCTGGAAGCGATCAAGGAAGCATACAACAAGGAAGATAGGCTAAAAAATATCTCTATCATTCTAATCTCTACCCCCTCTTCCCTTGAGCCTACAGTCTGAGAGAGTATATCCCTTCCTGAGGAGAAGCTCTCTGGATATGAGAAGTGTGCCTCCCCTTAGGAGTGTAGGGCGGTTGAATACTTGGAAGAAGGTGAGATTAGAGGGATGGAGATGGCCATAGTTGAATTTGAAGGTAATGGACCCCCCAAGTATACCTTCAAGTCCAAGAAGAAGTTCAGAAGACCCAATCTAGGAAGCCAAAGTTAGAGATAAAAGGAAGGGGAGATGATCCTCAAGAAGAAGGAGGAGCTCCCAAGAACAAAAGGAAGAGAGGTAGACCTCCTAACCATGTCTCCAGTATCAACCCATCGATATCACAAAAGAGAAGTCTTCCCAATTTTTTTAAGAGCTTCCAAGCTCCTATGAAAGAGGAATCTTAATGTTGCTATAGACTTTAAACTCACAGCCTGGGATGTCAGGGGCCTGGAGTCCCTAGACAGGAAGTGTGTGCATGAAAATTGTACCTAACTATGGACACAACACTTCAGTAAAACATTAGAGGTTACCAAAAATCAAAATCGTGCAATGAAATAGAAACTAAACTAACCAGGTGATTTACTGCCTTCTAGTAGGTGCGAGTATGATATTCTCAGATTGGACCAAGGCCAGTGACCTTAACGACACCTAAATGAAGGATTTGAATGCAAAAGATATGGAAACTGTATGAATGCAATTAATCTATATTTTTTATATTTTCTATGCAATAATGATGAAAGAAACTAATATGAATCTATTCTATATGAAAATTGATATGATATGCAATTAATCTAAGAATTGATATGCTAAATGATATGAATGCTCAAAACAATGAAAATCTCACAACAACTTTGATTTGCAAAGATGGATTCTTCGATCACCAATTCGCTAGCGTGAGGATGCAATTTCATGGATCCCAAATGAAGAGTTGAAGCCTTGTTTTTATAGAAATCCAAGGCTTTGGAGGAGCATGAGAAAAGCCATAAATCACTCTTGATAAACTCAAGTTGATTTTTGAGTTATCAATAAATCAGAGATAATTAACTCACAAAAATCATGCACAATCATGCAAGAACAACTTTTTAACTCAAATCAAAAGTTTTAGATCAGCTTTAAACTCAAAAAGAGAGTTGAGTTTAATTTTAAAACAACTTGAATTCATTTTCTGATATAAAGTTTAACTTCTCTTTGAATGTGCACAATTAATTATGAATTAATTAAATAAATAAAGTGATTTATCCTCAACTTAACTGATTTTAAAAATAAAACAATTGATTTATGGGTTAATCAATTATTAAATCAAACTTTATTCCAATTAAATCATTAAATTTGACAACTTTGATTTTAAATCAATTAAATAAATATTCACTTGATTGTTTGTAGGAATTTTGATTTATTGTCAAAATAAAAACAATATTAATTAGGAATAAATAGAATTAAATCTAATTAAATAATTAAGTGGTAAAATTAAATTAATTAACTAAATATTCATCGTATTCAATTAATCAACTTTAGGATAAATAATAATATTTATCGCCAAATAATATTTAATTAAAGATAATTAAGATAAATTAGGAATATTGCTAGGAATATTCCTCGATGCAGAATTAAGATAAAATCAATTAGGATTTCGATAATATTTAGATGTACCTTTGGTTAGGACTTCGATGTTGATTTCATTCGATTTGTCGATATTGGAGGTTAATGAACCTATAGCCCATTTTTGGGGTATTACATTTTGCCCCTCTTTGAATTACTGTGCAAAGCGCAGTGGTTCAAAGATAGTCTATGTTTGATATTGAAACTAATTTGAAAGATTTGAAGATGTTAGGTCATGAATGACCAAAAGATAATGTTAACTATAACAGTGATGAACCAAAGATTACAAAGAAGTGTCAAACACCTGATTCTAAACCTTATGATTGTGAAGAAGTGAGTGACCGATTCCAGACCCGACTGTCAATAAGAATCACATTGGTATCACATCCTGAACCCATTAGTTTAACCAAGGAAAGAACACCAATGAACCGATAGTTGTGAGAAGCTGATACAATTTACAAGATAGATTAGGATACCAGATTGATATGAATCTCGATGAATCTAATATGCCCCAAGTGATGATAGATTTGCCCCAAGCGATGAGGACTTTTGATGAGTCAGCAACTAGACGTGGTTGTTGTCTTGATCACTAAGATAAAGATATTGATTACAGATTTAGATTTACAGACTTGAATGATGTGTAATACAATGCCCCCTTCAAGATAAAAATTGAAATTTGACAAGAAAAGTTAGCTTGGAGTAGTTCATAAGCATGTTAATTGATTTGAGAAGTGGTTATACACATTCGAGAACGTGCTCTTCATCATTTAGAGGTCCTTGAGACAAAGTTTGACTAGGTTTGACCATGAGTTGACCAAGTTGACCAAGTTGAAATTTCAATAGTTTGATGTAAGATAATCAGTTAAGTTGAAAAATGGATTTCTTTGATGATTGAAGGTCGATTGTGCAAGTAGCAAACCATCTTGGGTCTGAATATTTTAAATTGCAATTTTGACATAGTAAACGATCTCAGATTTTGATTTTGATCCTGAAAATGGATTCAAAATGTCGAAATTAGCCAAGGGTGGAATTTTCATGAAAAACAAAGCACTTTTGAAAATTAGGTCAAAAGCTATATAAAGACCAGAAGGGTCATTTCATTTCTTTATTCACCTTTTGACTTTTGAAATCCTTGTGGAGCCCTCTGAGCGAGAAAATGGTAGAAATGAAGGTACCTGTTAGTTCACATCGATTTGAGCACAGACAGAGACACCAAAGACCTCAACAGTATGGACATCCAGTATGTGGACCTCTGTGCTTATCTGAAAATTCAATTTTTGCATGTTTATAGCATGTTTAGGTCATTTTTTGTACGCTTTTAATTTTCAATTCTCACATGCATGAAAGCTCGTGCAACTGTCCTCTATGACTTGTACAACTTTCCATTTTGATATCCTTTGTCGTATGAGAACCCCCTGAAACTCGTATGATAGGGGCCCAAATGTCGTATGACATTTCATTAGGTCCCTTCTTTGTCGTATGTGATACCTTATAAACTTGTATGACTATTATTTATTGTATGATATGTTGCAAAAACTCGTACGAGTTTTAGTGCTAGTATAAAATGTTGTATGGAAAATAGTGAGCTTAAAACCTCATCTTAGGTCAAAATTTTTGATTTTTTGATTCCTTAGGCTGATTACTGAGCATTTAATGTACCTCCTAAAATAGTGAACTATCAAATTCCTGTACCGTTAGCCTATCTTTCAACCAAATTACTTATAGGATTCCCTGTTTCTATGGCCTATAGGTCTAATTTCTAGATGTTCATGTCTGTATCTCTCATCCGGCTATGTAGAGATTATGTGTTTCACTTCCTGACCCTATGAGGGTACATCTTGCTACTTGTGGATTTGAGTTTCTGATTCGTTTACCTGAGATTAGGGTAAACCATGGTCTATTGACTGCATTGATAGAGAGATTCCATTCAGAGACGCAAACATTCCATCTACCCACTGGAAAGCTCACTATGACTCTAGAGGATGTTTATAGGATCCTATGTATTTCATTCCATAGTAGTTAGTGGCTGGAGTATGTGAGTTCTGGGAACTCAAGTATGCATGCCTTTAGACGTCTTTTTGGAGATGATACATAGTTGACGGGGTCTATTTCTTGGGAGACTTTGGTACAGTGCTATGGTCAATCTCATAGACTAGAGTGCATTATTATCGAGATGATCGGTGGTATCATCATGTCTGACCATCAGTAGAATGGTCTTTTGATGGGCTGGGCCCTGATGGTGGCACGAGTGATGGTGACTCCTTCTGAGCTAGCCTAGCGTCAGTGTCTTTTAGCACACATGTTCTTAGAGATGCATGAGATTGTGTATCAGGATAGCAGGACTTTCACATCTGGTGCGTTGGTGTTACAGATATGGGTCTGGGAGCATATCCCAGTGTTGAGACCTATTTTTTAGTCACAACGATAGCCATAAGAGTCAGTCATATATATCTATTCTGGTTACATCACACCGGTTTGCATGGGCCACATAGAGTATTGGAGGCGATGCCTTGATGACATGACATATGTTTGATGGAGGCCTTATTTAGAGATTGAGGCTTGTCCCATAGCACGAGAGCAGTTCAGTTATTTTTGTCAAAGTCATGTGCTGATTGGTCAATCACCTTCTACATTAGAGTGATTTCTGATTACCAGAGTTTGGCATTCGTATGGATGAGTGTAGGATGCACCAGAGGATTATGCTACTTATGCTCACATAGTTCATGAGATCAGACTTGGATGGATCGCTCAGCTTACATATTCTTTATGTTCATAGGAGTACAGTGGCATTATTGGTAGAGACTGGGATTACCTTCCATAGGTTGCAGATGCTGGATTACAGATGGGTGTATTGCATGGCTTGTTGATCATCCTATTCATAGGTTTTTTGATCCTACCGCACTGATACCTTCCATGGAGGAGGCGATGGATGTCACAAGGGCTCCCATGAGACAGGATCTGAGACCCACATAGGTACCTATTTTTCAGTCCACACCTCTGAGACCCAGAGCTATGGCTCCTCCACAAAGACCAGCTAGACAGATGAGGTCCTCTCGTCCCTCTAGTTCTACAGTAGCTAGGCCCACAGGTTCTTAGAGATGGACTAGGGGAGAGAGTGGCACATTAGGTAGCATTGGTGCAACTAAGGAGGTACTGGCAGCAGAGTAGGTTGTAGGTGATGCTTCTGATCCCTTACAGGATGATACTAGTTTTGGTCTTGGTGCAGAGGTGAGACGTCGTAAGGTGTAGAGTGCAAAAACCATAGAGTAGCATGTTGTAGATATTGATATGCCAATGGCCGATGTTGATCCTAGTGTTCCATTGACTACACAGGAGATTGTGAGGAGACTCAAATTATAGGTCCAGGACTTGAAGGTGCATAGTGCTCATTGGGAGGAGAGGTATCTAGAGGCCAATAGACAGCGCACCAAACTTCAGGGTGAGGTTCAAAGATTACAAGAAGAGGTCATTCATCAGACCTCCAGATCTGCCTATTATGTTTTTGCATACTATATTGTGGTACCCACTACTCAGAGAGTTCCTTCCTATTCTTAGTACATGATAGCATCAGAGGGAGTGAGACCACCTAGGGCAGAGGCAGTGCTAGATGCACCACCGCCACCTCCACTTGACGGAGAGGAGCAAGCTGATAGATGATCTATCATGATATTTTGATACTTTTGTTGTTCTTTTGATATTGATACTGGTCTGACTATTGATAGCTCACATGAGCCCATTCTTTTGTATATTGTGCTAGCAGTGCACCCCTGACTATATCAAGTTTTATGATATATATATGAGATCGAGATTCTGATTATGACTTCATGTGTACTTGTCATGTTTTTTATTTTATGATGATATCATGTGATGTAAATGCTATGAGTAGTGTAGAATGTATGGATTTATGCAATGCAATGATTTCTTTCATATGTATGAATGTTATGCAAATGTGATTGATTATGAAAAGATGTATGTATGATTTATTCTTATGCACATGAATGTCTTGTAATGCAACAGATGGTTATGATATGAAATGTAAATGCAATGATACACATGATATGTCTTGGAGGAATTGATGATTACAAGTACTCAGTCTTATGTCAAAATGATGTTTAACCTAGGAGGATAATTGCTTGTTGTTCTATGAAGAGACCTTTGAGTTAGGTTTGAGCTCTTGTTAGATTTGAAGAGGTGATTGAAGAATCATTTAAGCATTGAAGTTATCTAGCCATTGTGAGATCATACAAACATGAAAAGTCCAAAGAGACATGCAGAATGAAATGCAACCTAAGACCTAGGACCTAGTCACTGATCATGTGTTGGTCATTTTCATCATTGAATTTTTAGGTAACCAGATAAATCAATACAATTCCCACTAGTTATGAAACCATAGACATATGAATATCAATTTGTATGCGCAGGAATCAATACAACATTCACTAGTTAGGCAACCATGGACATATGAATATTGATTTTTCAGAATGTCAGATTAGATATAAGCACCAAGGCACAAATGCTAGGATGACCTGAATATCATGTCCATTTTGATATAGCAATTTGTATAAGCATCAAAACATAGATGTCATGATAACCAAAATACACCTTGCATTATAAACACATCAAAGAGTCAAGAGATCATTCTAATCCAGTGTGAATTACCCATAGTGACCCTTTATCATTCACATCCTTAGGCAAGATCGCATTTTCACAGTAGGAGAAAGAACTCACTCAAAAAGATAATAGTTAGATAAAACTTCCTTGAATTTTTTAGGTATCAATGGTCGAGGTATGCATGGCCATCCAATTTGAGATAGAGGTTCTTACAGATGGACACCATTTCAATCTAGAATTTCCAAAGTTGTTAGATTTTCACATACAAGCAGAAGACAAAGAAAAGATTATGCCCCTAGTCATCACCCTCTAAATCCTGTAAAGGACATCATCAAAGAGCTCGTGGGAACAAAATATGCAAAAATCTCAATGCGAATTAGTAAGCATACAAGGAGATAAAAGCATGTAAAAAGCATAGATTATTTTCAGTTTGTTTAGATGTTTGATTGCGTTATTGTAGATGCAAAATACTTTCTAGAGAGGAGACTGACTGACTCACTCGAATGAAGCTTCAAAGGACTCTGACTGGATATGACTCATTTGAGGTATACTGGAGACCATAGGATATGACATTGTTCACCCCCAAGTGTTAAGCATTGATAGGATACAAACGCATGAGCCAATTGGTGTGTAGACCAACTTATTGAAAATAGGAATGCGGGAACAAACCAAGAGATATGTACAAACTAAAGCAAGACTGAAAGTTGGGAAAGACCAAGATTGCACTGATAGATGGAGTGTTTTGAACAAGTGGCACATGTTTATCGAGTTTTCACCATCTTGGTAGAGATTCTATTATTGCTACCAAGGTGCCTGTTTCCAAGTTTTCACCAAGGCACTCTTCTTTTTCTCATTTTTTTGTATTTTTCATCTTTCCAACTTTATTTTTTTTGTACTTTTCCATTTTTTAATTTTTTTGTGAATCACAAAGGTGCCCATTCCTAGGTTTCACCAAGATGTTCATTTTTTCAGGACTTTTTCCAATTTTTATAATTTTTTCAGGACATTTTACCATAGACGGAATGTCTTAGGCATAGAATTTCTTCATATGGAGAATGTTGATTGGTTCTTGGAGCTATTCTCCTTCAATTGTTGAGATTTGATAGGCACTAGAGCCAAAAGTAGCAGTGATTACAAAGGGACCTAGCTAGTTGGGTTCAAACTTCCCCTTACGTTCTCGATGTGATAGATATTTAGGATTCTCTCTCAAGACTAGATCACCAACCTGGAATTCTCTGTGTCTGACTTTCTTGTTGTAGCCTCTAGATATTCTCTTCTAATATACTCTGAGATTATCATAAGCTCCTTATCTATGCTCATCTAGTAGTTCAAGTTCTTACAACCTAAACACTTTGTAGTCATCATCAGTTACTAGACCATGCATTCTAATTCTTAGTGATGGGATTTCAACCTCAATAGGTAGTACCGCTTCAGGCCCATAAACTAAAGAGAAACGTGTAGCCCCAGTGGGAATTTTGATACTTGTTCTGTAGGCCCAAAGAGCTGGATTGATCATGAGATGCCAGTCTCTTCCTATTTTATTAACTGTACAGTGCAAGATTTTCAATAGATTCTTGTTGGAAGCCTCTACTTGTCCATTCCCTTGAGGATAGTAGATAGATGACCAATGTTGTGTAATTTTGAATTTGGCACATAAATCATCCAAGTCTTTGTTTTTGAATTTTCCACCATTATCTATGACTATAGAGTGTGGAATACCATATATGCAAATGATGTAGTTCAATATGAACATAGATATTTGTTTGCTAGTTGCTTGTGTCAAAGGGATTGCTTCTACCCATTTTGTGAAATAATCTGTAGCTGTGATAATATGGGTATGTCCATTAGAAGAATGAGGATGTATGACTCCTATAAGATCAAATGCCAATTGGTGAAAAGGCCATTGTGTAGTAAAGGGAATTAAATCCCTAAGGAGCATGAATTAAGTTGCCATGCACTTGGCACTTTTGACAATTCTTTGCATACTTGATAGCCTCTTTTTCTATTTCAGGCCAATAGTACCTAGCCCTAATAAGTTTTTGAGCTAGTGTTAAACCGTTCGAGTGTGACCCGCAAATACCATCATGGACTTCCTCTAATGCATGTTGAGACTCTTCATGTTCTAAACACCTAAGAAGTGTACCATCTAGACCTTGTTTATACAGATCATTAGCAATGATGAAACATCGGGAGGCATTACGGATTAGGCATCTCTTTTCATGGCGGTTAAAGGTATCGGGAATGATTTGGTCTTTGAGATAGGAGAATAAGTTTTTATATCTAGATGAACCATGACCTACAATAGTGCAAATCATGTAGGTGTCAGGGGAATCATATGCAGAATAAGATAGTGCTTCCACCAGGAACTCGTAGCGTAGCTCATGTTCGGGTTGCTATAGTAAAGATGATAAAGTTGCCATTACATCAGCAGCCTTATTCTCTGTTTTAGGAATCTACTCAAATGTGATAGATGTGAAATATTTCTTTAGATCATCTACCATTCTTTTGTATAGAATGAGCTTTTCATCTTTAATTTGATATACATCATTGACTTGGTGTAGCACAAGTTGTGAGTCTCCATGAATGTGTAGTTTTGTTACTCTCCACTCAATTGCTATCTTCATTCCATTTAAAAGAGCTTCATACTCAGTAATATTGTTTGTACAAGGGAATTTTAATCTGAATTCTTTGGGTATTGAGTACCCTTGAGGAGTGATAAAAAAATCATGTTCTAGATCTATTCTGTGTATAGGATCCATAAAAAAACAATTGTCATTCTCTAGAAGAAAGATTCATGATAGAGGAATCTGGAAACTCCATTTGCATTGGTGTGTCATCGAACAAAGGTGCATCTGCTAATTGATCAGTAATGACTTGGCCTTTAATAGATTTTCTTTCAACATATTCAATGTTAAATTCACTTAAGATCATGACCCATTTGGCCAATCTACCCATGAGAGAAGCTTTGCTTAGTAGGTACTTTAGTGGATCAATCTTAGCTACCAAATGTGTGGTATGAGCTAACATGTAATGTCTCAGTTTCTGTGATGCAAAGATCATAGCTATACAAGCCTTCTCAATCATTGAATAGTTCTTCTCATATGCTACCAATGTTTTATTGATATAATATATAGCTCTTTCCTTTTTGTTCTCACCATGCTGTGCAAGAAATGCCCCTAGTGATGTATTTGTAGCGGAGACATATAAGATCAAAGGCTTCCCTTGAATGGGAGGCATCAAGATAGGAGGATTTGATAGATACTTCTTGATATGATTAAAATTATTTGCACATTCCTCGTTCCATGCAAAGGTCACACCTTTATGTAACCTCTTTGTAAAAGGTTGCGATATGTTCGCTAGCTGAGATATGAAGTGTCTAATAGATTGAACTCTCCCTTGTAATGTTCTCATTTGACTAATATTCTTGGGAGATTTCATCTCCATTATATCTTTAACTTTTGATGGATCAACTTCAATTCCTTTCTTTGAAACAATGTAGCCTAAGAGCTTTCCAGAAGTGACACCAAAAGCACACTTCTTAGGATTTAGTCGGAGACTAAATTTTTCCATTCTATCTAGTATCTTGCTCAAGTCATTTAGATGTTCAGTTCTGATCATAGATTTTGCTAAAGTATCATCAACATAATCCTCCATAATTTGATGCATCATGTCATGAAAAATAGATGTCATAGCTCTCTGATATGTAGCACCAGCATTTTTAAGCCCAAATGGTATGACATTCCAGCAGAAGGTACCCCACACACATGTGAAAGTAGTTTTCTCTTGATCCTCTGAAATAATTTTTATTTGATTGTAGCAGGAAAAACCATCCATTAAAGAATACATCTCAAAGCCTGCAGTCATGTCCACTATCATATCAATGTTAGGTAGTGGAAAATCATCCTTAGGGCATGCTTTGTTTACATCTCTAAAGTTTATGCACACTCTTATTGATTTATCTAGTTTTGAAATAGGTATAATATTAGAGATCCATTCTGCATAATCAATAACTCGGATAAATCTAGCTTTTAGGAGCTTCTCTAATTTAGCTTTTACCAAGAGTGCAACATGGGGATGCATCTTTCTCAACTTTTGTTTAACAGGTATAACCCCAGGAGCAATAGATAAATGGTGCATTATAAGATTAGGATCTAACCCTGGCATATCTGAATACTTCCATGCAAAGTTGATCTTCTTTTCTGTTAGGAATATTGTAAACTTTTGCTTCTCTTCTTCTGATAAGGATTGTGCTACATGAATCAACTGTGGTTCCTCTATTGTACCCAAGTTGATAGATTGAGTGGGCTCAATTAGAAATGGAGATCTATCATGTAAATGACTCAGAAAGACATCAAATATCTCATCCTTAGGCACCTCAGAGAGGTTTTCACCTTTGGATACATCTTTTTTCTTTACTATTGTAGGTTATGAAACTGCCACAAAGTGGTTTTCACCCTCAGAACTCTTTTTCTTTTTCTTTTTATTCTTATTCTTTTCACTGAGATATTTTATATCTGACTCCATCATGCTAACGGGGAAGTCCTCATGGGCTCAACTGCATTTAGGTAGCAAGCAAGGGCATAGTCATTCGGGAAGGTATAAATATCTTGGTTTGGATTCATGGAAGTTTCGTCAAGCAGTTCAAGATGTTGGATAGTCAATGTTGGGAAGGTTTGGGAAATAGTGTTTACGAATATGGATATATCATCATTGTTCCTAACCTAACTCTCGAGATTGACGGTGATACTACAACTCAATACATTCAATTCGCGAATAGGCTCAATGTCACTATAGGAGTCCAATTCAGCCATAGGTGGATTAGACTCATTAAGTTCAACATTTCATTCTAGACTTACATTGGGTTTAGGTGCATATTGGTTAATGATATCAACATGCTTTTCTGTGATAAGCTCATCTAGTTCTAGAATGACTCCCCATTCATAGTCACTAGATTCATCTTCTATCTCTTCATCTAAACCTCTAGGAAATCTAAGAACATGAGTAAAGTCAGAATGAATACCCCAAGAAGGGTTACCATTAGATTATGATTTGAATTCATACTCATGAGAATTTGTTTTAGATTAACTACCACCTTCCTCTTTGTCTATTTGATTGTCTTTGAGATTAGTTGGTTCTTGTGTTGCAACTATCTCTTGCTCTATAGTAGGTTCTTGTGTTTCTACTACATTGATTCTTTTGATTGGATCAGCTTCATCATCAAGGAGGTCTTTGATTTCTTTAGGCAAGCACTCATAAGGAATAAGCTCACTGGTAGTGTCTGAATTATCATCACTAGAATGGACATCTTCTTTTCCATTGTTGGCTAGCTCTGGTTCTATATGTTATATCACATGTGAACAACTTCCTTTTAGATAAAAAGGCTTCTTACGATAACCTAGACCTGTTGTATCTTTGTTGGTTCATCCCTTGTGGTCAAGAGGGGAGATGAGACCCTTTCCTTGTAGTCCTAGAGGTCCTTTTCTAGTATATCCCATCTTTTCCATCAGTTTATTCCCTAGTCCATATGACTTTGAAGGAATTTTCAAAATTTTGGAGACACATTTCTAGACTGACTGGGATTGAGATTCATCTTTATACAACCATGCTAGTATGGATTCATCTTCCTCAAACTCTTGTTTAGGTACTTGTTCTACAAAAAATTGTCCTTTATATGCCTCAAGAGGTTCTTTAGATTCTATTTTGGACTATTTTAGATTTTTCCCATAAGACTTAGGCGAGATAGGGAGAGATGTCAAAGATAAGACTGGCTCAATAGTATATTCTCCCATACCTTTTTCTTTGATTGTTACCTCTTTAACAATGTTCTCTACCATGGATGTAGAAGGTTTGTCAATTTGTTTATTGGAAGATTCTCTGTTGTTAGGGACAAGTTTATCAGCACTTTCCTTCAATGCATTGCAAATTGTAGATATGTCCGTCGAGATGGTTACCTCTACTCCTTCATAAGGAAACTTCAAACATTGATGATATGTACAAGGAATAGCTTTCATTTCATGTATCTAGGGTCTCCCTAGAAGAATATTGTAAGCCAAAGGTATATCAAAAACTTGACATGTAGTGTCTCTGATGATCAGACCTATTCTGATAGGTAAAATAATCATTCCTTTGGAGGATCTTTCTTCTTCTTCATATGCCTTATAGTTATTTTATTTCTGGGATCAATAGCCATTTTGAAAAACCCCAATTGTGCGATCAAGCTATAAGAACAAATATTCAGACCAGTACCCCCATCTATCAACACATGTTTGACGTGATGGTTTTGGATTAAGACCTCTATATGAAAGGGCTGATTATGTGGATGACTCAAGGAGTTATCATCTTCCACTGAAAAGGAGATATATTGTGGAGACGTAAGATGACCAACCATAGTCTGGAACCTGTTTAAATCAAGGTTATCAGGAACATTCGATCTGAGAAAAGATTTGTCTAGAATGGCTCTATGAGCTGGAGATATCTGAAGCAACTCAGACATTGAGATTTTAGCATTAGTATGCTGGAGTTGTTGAACAATAGTGTATGAAGTAGGCATTGTGTCTGTAGGATTTGAAGATCTAGATGTAGCTTTCTATTTAGAAGTAGAAGACAGGTTGAAGGGCACCTTAGGGATATTAGATGAATCTGGTATTTGTCCTTGCAGATGCGACTGAGCTTGAGATTGAGTAACTGTGTTAGTAGATTGATTTTCTCTATCTCTTCTTATAATTGTTATGACATTGCAATGCTCTGAGAGAGATTGTTTGACCATATTCATGACAACATTATTTCTAGAATAAGCATAATTGACTTTTGCCCCCATATTAGGTTGTGAAGACAAATCTCCTTGACCATGTTTAGGGAATGGTTCTGTGAATGTTGTATGGTCATTATTGCTCTTATTATTATCAATTGTGATTTCTCCACTATCAATTTTGTCTTGAATGGTATGTTTCAAGCGCAAGCAGTTACTAGTTTTGTGACCCTTACTATGATGGAAATCACAGAATTCATTTTCCTCCCACCATCTTGGCTTAGGATCGGGATCAGATTGTCAAATTTTAGGCAAAGAGATGATGTTATTAGTCAAAAGAGTTTTCATAGCTGATTCTAAAGATTCTCCAAGAGGAGTGAACTTCCATTTATTATCAGTAGACCAAGTCTTGTACTCTTTTGGCTTTTGAAATGATTTAGGCACCTTTTGTCCTGAAGCTTTAATGGCTTGGGTGCCAATAGTTAGATTGAAAGCAAGTGCCTTAGATGGTGAACGGAGAGTGTTGACAACACCATCTATGATGATACCTTTATTCTTGTTCTAGTTTTTGTTCTTGTCTTTAGAACTAGATCCATACTCATACTTGTCTTTTTGAAGTGTGATGTCTCTTTTTTTCACAAGTACTTTTTCAATTTTAATCGCATTATCTACCATCTTATCGAAAGAGACATGATTTTGCATTTGTAAGGGATAATTGATTTCTGGAACAAGATTATTGATGAAGATTTCCAGTTTCTTGATTTTTGGAATAGGTCTAGCATATAGAGAAAATTTCTTTCTCCATCTTTTGAGGAATGTTAGGAATGGTTCTCTTGGATATTGTTTGAGATTGCAAATATCGATCATGGTGACCAGATGCTGGATGTTGTAGGAATACTGTTGATAGAACAATTTAATCAACTCCTCAAAGGTTTTGATTGTAGGAGGCAACCTAGAGAACCAATGAATGGTTGCTCCCCCTAGAGATCTAGGAAAGAGATGCATCAGATAGGTGGGTTCGTGCATGAACTTCATAGATTGAGTACAAAATTCTCTGACGTGGTCTTGAGGGTCAGAGTTTCCATCATACTTATCATATTTTAGCATTTCTACCCTCTTAGGGAATGGTGGCATATACAAGTCTTTATTGAACGGAAAAGGGCATAGGGTCTCCATGGAGAACTCCTTAGGTTCCTTTTATTTTTCTATTGTATTAAGTTTGACTTGCATGGCATGCATTTGTTTCATCATAGCTAAAATGGGAGTTTCTTCCTCATGTGTAAGGATATCCTCAACATTAAAGTTGGGAGGAATTTTAGCTCCTTGATGAGCTAGCTCTAGAAAGTATGCCTCTCTATCTTCTTTCAAGAAATGCTTCATCATTCATTTGAATTCATCATCATTTTAATACCGAGAAATTTCAGAAGGTGTAGGCTCTTGATCCTCACCCTGTTGAGAATGAGCTCGTCAGGACCCATGGTTTGATCCAACCTAAGACATGTTACTATTATGAGAGTTACCCAAGATAGATTGATGTGGAGTCGTCTGGTAACTTTTGTGAATTGATAGAGGACGTGTTGGTTGATTAACTGCGTGAATTAAGGTAGGAGGAGTGATATGAACCAACTTTCAAGAATAGATTGCCAAGAGCATCTTCTCCATAGATATTAGTATAGTAGGATTGATGAATAGTCTGAGCAAGTACAAAAGATGTCTTTGAAGATATTTCGGGTTGCGCTCTATGTTTTCATGATGAAGCTCTGGTTTCCACCATTAACCTTAGGTGAAGCAAGAGAGTAAGATGAAGACAACTGGGAAAGGACTTGATTAAAAAATACCAAGTGATGCAACCTTGTCAAGGTTTTTGATTGAAGAGTGGATTGGACGTAGGTGAAGTATATTGTGCCCTAGATGTATGGGTAGATACCCAAAAGATAGCAGACAAGAGAAATGACAACACTTAGCCATTTTGAAAATTGATTGAAGATTAATAGCTATGATGAGGTTTTTGACACCAGATGAAAAAGACTCAAATTGATCAAATAGAAGGCTAAATCAAACTCAAGAGGCCACTTTGGGAAAATGATCAGATTCTTTCTAGTTTATGCTCTATTCTTGACATAGTGATTTTGCTGACAGACTCTGGAAATGGGCTGTAAAAGCTGAATGTCTAGCAGTTTTGACAACTTTTTGGCAATTTTTCTCAAGAATTCTCAAATGACTTTTGATAGGCTCATACGACACTGGGTATGATATGAAATGACAATTGGAAAACTCGTACAATAGTTGATAGTAGGATTTTAACTTTCTAATTTGACTGGCAGCAAAACTCATACGATAGTATAATGAACACCATACGATAATACAAGGGTTCTGAAATGACACTTGCAAAACTCGTACGACTTTTGGTCTTTGTGAGATGACTTTTGACTCCAGAAAGGAATTTCACTTCAGATTTTGAAAATTTTTAGTTTTTTAGATTCAGATTGTTTGCAAAATTGTAAATCCAGATTTGAAGATTATACCAGGATTGTTTGTTTTCAGTAACCAAATAGATAAACAAGCATGCAAAATAGCAAGCAACTGATTCCAAGCATGTCTAAAAACAATGAACAGGGGACAAAGCAACCCTACGCATGAAAAATCAAGTGACTAAATGCGATAATCCCTAGGATCGCTAATTGTGTATGTTCCAAAAAGTTTTTCAATAATGCACATATTCCTAGAAAAAATGAAAATTTTGGCCTCACTAGGGTTTGTAATAATGGTCTGACTCTGCAACTTTTGTGATCTCAAGAGGGAAAACTCCAATCCAGGTGCATTGGGGTTTTGACACAGTCCAAGAAATTAATCAATCAGGAGCTGCTAGGGAGATCTGACAACCCAACAAGAGACCACACCTGTGAAGATTTCCTCCACAAGGACATTTATATAGCGGTTGCTGCTACCACGGTGAAAATGGCTATTACTGCTTGAGGTTCCATCCACATAGTTGACCCAATTAAGGGAATGTCCACTATGGTTAACCCTCTCTCAAGGTGACTCACAAAAGATACCACATGGAGATTGGTTCCAGATTCAAGGATCTGAGTTTCTAATACTACCCAAAAAGGGAGTAGAGCATAGTCCTCTAGCCTTTTCACTTTTAACCAAAACAAAGCAGATAGATTAATCCGACATGCTAAAACCAAGATTATCTCACAAAGATCTATGATGTTAACTGCTCATGATCTATCAACCCCTCCAGAGAGAGAATGTATCAATCAAGAGTTGAAGATACACAAATCTAGTAGAATGTGAGACGCTCTCAGTACCTTCCCTACCTACAAGGGGATCCTTTGTTAAGAGGAGCTTCACATGAGTAAACAAGTGAAAGAAGCTCAATCTCTCAAGATCATCCACAAATAGTGTTCATAGGGCCTAATTACTATGTGTAATAGAGATGCAAAAAGCAAATCTATGTTTGTTTTAGAGCCCAAAATTGAAGTGTGAACTATGAAAGCTATAAAGGCACTCAAGCTTGACAGAAGAGAGTTTGTTTTATGTCCCTAAATGAAGTGTTATTAGTTGCAATAGAATATTTGAGTTCCTCACAATGCGCTTAGTAGATTTTACCTGTTTTAGCAATTTTCTCATGCTTTTCCCAATCAGATTCAATAAATATCAGTCAAAAATAGAAGATTCCAATTGTTAGGGTTAGCTGTTAGTCCAAATCTGGAAAACAAATCTGGAAAACTACCAAGAATTTTGAAATGACAATTGAAATTTGGAGTCAAAACTCGTGCAATAATGGGTTACCTGCTAGATGATAATCTGAACGCTCGTACGACAGTGGGTGTTCTATCATATGACAATCTGGCTTTCAAATGACAATCTGTAACTTTTGATACAAGCCTCGATCAAATCAACTGTCGTATGATAGTGGGTATTGCCTGGTATGAGTTTTTGACAAAACTCGTACGAAAAATATACTAACAAAGGATAAAAATCACAATTTTGATCAGAAAATGACAAGAAATCGATAGAAATGAATGGTATTGAAAATGAAACCCATTTCAGAGCCCCACAGTGGGTGCCAAAAATGTGTGTGTGAAAATTGTACCTAACTGTGGACACAACACTTTAGTAAAACATTAGAGGTTACCAAAAATCAAAATCGTGTAATGAAATAGAAAGTAAACTAACCAGGCAATTTACTGCCTTCTAGTAGGTGCGAGTATGATATTCTCATATTGGACCGAGACCAGTGACCTTGACGACACCTAAACGAAGGATTTGAATGCAAAAGATATGTAAACTATATGAATGCAATTAATCTATATTTTTTATATTTTCTATGCAATAATGATGAAAGAAACTGATATGAATCTATTCTATATGAAAACTGGTATGTTATGCAATTAATCTAAGAATTGATATGCTAAATGATATGAATGCTCAAAACAATGAAAATCTCACAAAAGCTTTGATTCACAAAGATGGATTCTTCGATCACCAATTCGCCAACGTGAGGATGCAATTTCATGGATCCCAAATGAAGAGCTGAAGCCTTGTTTTTATAGAAATCCAAGGCTTTGGAGGTGCATGAGAAAAGCCATAAATCACTCTTGATAAACTCAGGTTGATTTTTGAGTTATCAATAAATCAAAGATAATTAACTCACAAAAATCATGCAAAATCATGTAAGAACAGCTTTTTAACTCAAATCAGAAGTTTTAGATTGGCTTTAAACTCAAAAAGAGAGTTGAGTTTAATTTTAAAACAACTTGAATTGATTTTCTGATTTAAAGTTTAACTACTCTTTTAATGTGCACAATTAATTATGAATTGAATAATTAAATAAAGTGATTTATCCTTAACTTAACTAATTTTAAAAATAAAACAATTGATTTATGGGTTAATCAATTAGGGTACGTGCAAAAAGTTGGGTGCCAATTCCGCGGAAGTCCGCGACTTGGAAAATCGCGCCGCTAGAAACGGGCACCCGTTCTTTGTCAAATCGGGTGCCCGTTTTGGTTCGGCACCCCGATATTTAATAAAAATGGGTGCCCATTTCGGTTTGGTCAACCGAGCCAAAACGGGCACCCGATTTGACAAAAAATGGGTGCCCATTTTTTAAAAGTATTTATTTATTTTTTATTGCGTTTCCTATCATTTTCTAGCGACAGGAGAACGGGATCTACGATTTTTCAACATCGCCTGCCCGATTGTTAGATGCCTACCGACCCCACAAACACATTTTTTTAGTTCCAGGTACGTATTTATCATTTTTACTTGTTTTATTTTATTTTTCGTGTTCATTTTCAGTAGTAAAACATTAAATTTTAGTTTTAAATAGCTATTTAAGAATGCATTTTAAAAATGAATGTATTTTCTTAGATTATGAAATGTATGTTTTTATTTGTTATTCGATTTGTTTAGAAATAATGTGCAATTGAAAACAATTTAACCTAAAACGTAAGAAAGTAGAAAATAAAAACCTAAACAGTAGAAAACTGAAAACAAAAACTTAAAATGGAGAAAATTGAAAATGAAAACCTAAAACGTGGAAAACCAAAAATGAAAACTTAAAACATGGAAAACCAAAAATGAAAACCTAAAACGTGGAAAACCGAAAATGAAAACCTAAAACGTGGAAAAATGAAAATGAAAACCTAAAATGAAACTGAAAAAGAAAACCTAAAACGTAGAAAACTGAAAACAAAAACTAAAAATGAAACTGAAAACAAAAACTTAAAATGAAACTAAAAACGAAATCCTAAAACGAAACCTAAAACGAAAACCTAAAACGTAGAAAACTGAAAATGAAAACTTAAAATGAAACCGAAAATGAAAACAAAAAACAAAAACTTAAAATGAAACCGAAAGCGAAACCTAAAACGAAACTGAAAATGAAAACCTAAAACGTAGAAAACTGAAAATGAAAACCTAAAACGTAGAAAACCAAAAACATATTTAAAATTGTAAACGAAAACCTAAAACATATAAAAAGTTAATTTTTGTTTTTAAATAGCATTATACGAATTTATTTTAAAAATGAATGTATGTTTATAGTTTTTCATTTATTTATGTTTTAATTTACTTTTCAATTTGTTTAGAAATCATGTATTTGTTAAAAACTGAAAATGAAAACTTAGAATGTATAAAATTGTATTTACGAAAACCTAAAATGTAGACAATTGTAAACGAAAACCTAATGTTCTCTCCTCTCTAATCGTGTTCTCTCCTCTCTCTTTCTCTTATCTCTCTCTCTCTCTCTCTCTCTCTCTCTCTCTCTCTCTCTCTCTCTCTCTCTCTCCTCACTTGCTCACTCCTCTCTCTGATCTCTCTCTCTCTCCTCTCTCCTCACGTCCTCTCTCAGGTCTCTCCTCTCTCTGCTATCTCATCTCTCTCCCTTGAACTTTCTTCTCTCTGTCTCCTCTCTTGTCATGTTCAATGTACTAAAAAGTAATTATTTTCAAATTGACCAATAAAGGAATACATTATATATCTTTAAACAAAGACATCGTAGCAAGTTTAGAATGTAAGTAAATTAAAAATGTATATGAATAATTAAATAAGTAAATAATTTAATATTACATCTGAATATTATATTAACAAACCAACTAAATCAATATAAAATATAACCTTATTGAAAAAAAATAAACATTTACAAAGTAAACTCTCTTTATAGGACCTAATATATACATAATATAACCCCTTAATAGTATCTAATAGGACCTAATAAGACCTAAAATGAACCTTAAACCCTAGTATGTACCCTTAAAACCTAATATGACCCTTAAGACTTAGTATGTACCCTTAAGACCTAATATGACCCTTAAGACCTAGTATGTAACCTTAATACCTAATAGGACCTATTATGTGCCCTTTAGACCTAATAGGAGCTAGTATGTACTTGTAAGACGTAATAGGACCTACTATCACCCTTAAGACCTAATATATTATGCATGTGTTTAAATACTTTTCATTTACATTTTCAAATACTTTATAAATGTGTACATGTGAAGATAGAGATATATATGTTTAGATTATTCATGTGTTTAAATACTTTTCATTTACACGTTCAAATACTTTATATATGTATAGTTTACACATGATGGACGAGCATTCAGGAGGTCAGCCCCCACCACCACCACCACCACCACCACCCCCACCTCCACCACCTCCTCGTACCGCAGAGCAGCTTATAGAGGACATGAGGCGTAATATCACCTCTATTGTCAGGGACATTGAGACGGTTAGACATGATCCTCACCCCTCTGCACATCTACTACGCCTTGCAGATACTATGCAAGGCATAGTAGATTCTGTCCAGTCCCTCGATGATGAGTTGGACAGCTATCGCTCATGGAGAGATTCCATGAGAACATTCTATGCTGATGGACTCACCTATAAAGAGGTGAAGGATCTTAAAATCACCAAAGCAGATTTTGCTCGGTGGTTTAAGAATCCGAAAACAGGTGAAGAAATAAACCCCAAAAAATCAAGAATATCTATTCGCTGGTGTAAGCACCCATTGATTTCACAACACTTTTGGGAGCGGTGGTGGATGATATTTGACCATCCACCACACACAAATCATGAGGTCCCCATGTACTTTTTGAGAAAATTGTGGGCTGAGTTTGAATTAGGTAAAAAACCCAATTATTTTGACATGAGAGCATTTCAGGGGGTTGATAGAGGCATGCCTCAGGATAGGCCTGGGGCGAAGCTGAGTGATAGAGTCAGAAATCATCCACACGAGGAGCCCCTTATTTCTTATCCGGCTCCTGTGATTCCAATGCCAGTACACCACCGAGCAGTCACCTCTGCTCTTGGTTCCTTGAGCACCCTTTCGGGTGATTTAGCTGAGCAGTTTAGGATGGCTAGGGCACCCCAAAGCACAACACATGTTTGCACCAACTGCGGGGACATATGTACTGGTCCACAGAGCGAGGGGCCAGATGATGGATTTGATGATGCAGAGGGTGCACATGGAGGATATGATGACATAGAGGATCGACCTGCCGAGTTGTCATCATTTCTTGACCTTCTATACGCAGCGGATTTATCTAGCGCAGAGGTAATCTATATAATAGTGATAAAATATTTTGTCTACATATATATGTACAGACACACAAACCATATCAACCAAAATATGTTGTTTTTGTTGGACAGGGGGCAGAGGAGACCACGACATCCATGGACCGTCACTGTGTCCATTCGACTGCTTCAGATGTTGGTGCGCCTTTCACTGTATGTGTTTTTATCATGTCTATTCGACCCCTAGAAATATTTACTGTTGAAACTTTACTTTAATAATGTTTGTTTTCAAAATATATATTGTAGGGTCACACTTCATACCACCCTGGCAGCAGTTCGATGGGTACTCTACCATCGGTCACAGAGGACACTCCCCATATACCGCTTGTATGTATATTGCATTTTAATTTGAATTTAAATATTTATACATGCTCACGTATTTATGCGTATATTCTAATTCACTTCTATTTTTTACAATTGTGTAGGCCTTCGCCACATCATTCCTTGCTGATGTACCCTCAGAACCATTAGTGAGTATAGTTTCACGTGGTCATGGTGTAGGACCCAGCTAGATGCAGGCCTCATCATCCTTTGAGGTCATAGTTATTAATATATTAAATTCCAATATTTTTGAATCATGATGCACATGTCATTTTTAGGGAATATTATTATAATAAATTTGCAATTTATTTTGTACAAGACATTACCACAGCAACTTTTTTTACTCCAGGTCCTCCTCCCCCAGAGGAAACTACTCAGCAGGGTTCCACGGTAATTTATTTGATATATGTATATTCAATATTTATTTTGTTTGTAAGTGAATTATTTGTTTAAACCCACTTCTTATGTTATCTCTTCATAATTTATGTTTACAGTCACTTGATGGTGTACAACATGATGATACATCTCCGTCCTCTTCACGTGGAGTGAAGAGGACGGCAGATCAGATGGGTGATCCAGGCTCTTAGATGTTACTTGTGTTTTCATGTTATATGTACTATTCAGATGTTATATGGACTATTTCTAGATGTTATATGGACTATGAACACATGTTTTATGGACCTGTTATATTTGGACTATTCACATATTTTATGGACTTGTTATATTTGGACTATTCAAATGTTTTATGGACTTGTTATATATGAACTTGTTTTATTTGGACCAATGATGTATGTTTTATGGACATGTTTTATTTGGACTAGTTATTTGGACATGTTATATATGGACTAGAGTGACATGTTATGTGGATTAGCTTTTTTTTGGTTGATCGATATATGTACATGTCATAGATTAAATTAGAATATTTGTTTTAGATCTAAGATTTTTTTAATAAGATGGATTGCATGTAAATACTCTACGTGAATAAATATAATGTGAATCAGATAAGTAGAGATAAAATAAGATAACTACATAACTACATAACTACATAACTAGATAACTAGATAATGGATATCATTAATTAATATGTCACATCAAATTATTCAAGTTATATGTCACATCAAATTAATTGTAGAATTTGAATTAAAAAATGAACAAATTAATAAGTATACAGGAATCATAACACATGGTACATCAATAAATGATATTTTTATTTATATATATAACTAGTTCAAGGGCTCCATAGGGAAAGAACTAGTAAGAAAACCCCACTTCTTAGCCCAATTACAATATGATTAAAAATAAAATAAACATTCAATGAAATAATTTAATGTATCATCTTCTAGGGCTCCTGAATATGACTATCACACGTGTGTAAAGTTGTACACTTTATACCTATTCAAATAAGAAATTAATTAGAAAAACTGTCTTTAATGCACAACTAACTATAAATTTGACATAATAAGATCTATCACTTGTACATGTCTAATGTCTAATATCTAACTAACTATAAACTTGACATAAATAAAAAACACTTACACATGTACACATGTGATTTATTAGAGTGTACCATCCGCATATGAGTGTCACACATGTGTAAAGTTGTAGTTGATACCTATTCAAACAAGAAATTAATTAGAACTAACTCCAAATTTGACATAATAATATATTGAACTTGTACATGTCTAATGTCTAATGGAACTAACTATATAAACTTTCAACATAATTAAAAAGCACTCACATGTCTCTAAATTTGATTCAACCTAGTGTACCATCTGCATCCTCTCTTTTTTGTAATGCTTCTATGATTGCCTCATGCTCTTCCATCGAAAGGGTCCATAAGACTTTATTGGTGGGCCTCCCTTTGTATCTTTCTAATTTGATATTCGTTGCCACCACTAAATGAGAATACTGCATAATTTTCTTTTCTGATTGGTAATCCTCAAACGCTGGTAACCCATTTCTTCTTGTTAGGTATTTTCGTAGCCATGTACCAACAACCACAATAGACCCAATTGGATACTGAAAACCATCATCATCTACTTGATGACATATCAACTTTTTCTTAGGTTCCACACATCTAGCAAGCCAGTACTCAATCTGCTCATCATTATCCTTAGGTGCAACAACAGCATACACATGCCGTGTAAAAATAATTAGTTTCATATGCATGTATGTAAAAAAACCTACACTTATAAATGTAAATTTGAATAAATAAATACCAGGTTGTATCAGATCTAAAACACGATCATAATCTTCTGATGCAAATGCATGATTTGGGTCTTCACTAGTTGAATCACCTGGAACTTGTGTCTCAATAGGTGTTAAGGATATTTGTTTCCATTCTTCAACCCATTCTGTACTCTCGCATTGTTCCCATTCACCTGCAACACAAAATTGACAAAAACATGCTAGCTCCCTAGTCCATATAGTCCAAGTGTTAGAATCAGAACTTCTAAATTAATGCCATTTTGCTGACCCATTTATTGTATCACACTCATATCTTGAAAGGATATAATTCTCTTCTACTAGCCAGAAGAAATGTTTGATTGTAGAATTCTGATTTGATCCTGTAGATAAACTTGTACTACACCATTCAACAATTTCACGTGCATTTTTAAATTTGGATTTTTCTTTAAACTTGAGTTGTTCTCTTGAAAGGGCTCTCTTAACACATGCACCAGGACCATCATGTTCTCCTTTCCCATGTCCAGCTTCAAAAAAACTCCAGATATGTTCGACATTGGTTTTCTTATGTGTCCTACTCAACCAATAAAACATTCTAGCATTCTTGAATTGACCTGTGCAATTATCTGACCATATTAGATGTTGTGTCATTTGAATTTGTCTCTCTTTAAATTGTCGTAAAATGTCTCCATGTAGTATTGCACAAACTCTGATGAGTGTAGTTTATTATCACTCATATAGAAGTGGTACTCCCTCAAAAAAAATTTATCCTCTTCTGTACTATTAGGTGCATGCCTATAGACAATATGAACAAAAATGGCTACTTGTACTGAATTATAATATTGAGATTGGATCTCATCTTGTGGTGCAGGAGTCTAGTTCTCTGCAAAGTCAACTACTGAAAGTAAACTACCCACTGGGAATGTATTCTTGCACATGCGAAATTGTTCATCAAGCCATCTAGCATTATGAGAGTGTTTCACATATTTAGGTATGATCTTACACTTGAATTCATTCATGAATGCGTATGCATGGTACCACGTATAGATCGAAATAAATCATAATGGTAACGAAATTGGACATGAGTTTTACAACAACATGTGACTCTTTCCTTGTTTACCCTTACATACCAAGGTTTACACTTTTCAAATGATCTTTGACTTATGCTGATTGATAACACCTTTTCATCTACAAATTTTTTGTATAATTCAGTTTGAGTCATGTCCAAAAGGTGTTTTGGATGTGGTTCATGAATTTTTGAGCCAACTCTTAATTTTAGAACATCCCTGGCATTTGGCGATACTCTTGTATTATCCTTCCAAAATCTTTCAATCAATGTTTTCACTTCACTAGTAAGTTTCATATCAGATCTCGGGAGTTTGCCACTATAGGTCCATAAGTTGTTAGCTGGATCACTTTCAAAGTCAACTCTTCTCTTCATAGCTTTTGCCAAAGTTTTACGATGAATATTAAGATATCCACTTATGTTACTCATCATTCTTTTATCATGGGTTGATTTGTTTACTAAAGCTATTGTTATTGCTCGTCGTGCCGCATTTCTATCTTTAGAATGACTTTTCTTTCCAATTGTATCAAAGGCACTAGCAATAGTCGAAACAACTTGTTTCAAAGACTCATCCTTTTTTTTTCTTTCACATTGACTCCTAACCTCTTCATCACTTTCCGCATCTTCATCATTTTCATTAATTGTAACATCAATTGACATTGAAACCCAAATTTCTTGTTATAAAAAAATTGTTTGAACAATCTGTTAGCATATGTCCTAATCTGCCTCCATGAAACCAAGCCACGAAGATTGTCTAACACACCACTATTCAATTGAAAAAGATTACCCATTTCATTATCATTTAAACATGTTTCATTTTCAACTGGTGTTTCCATGTCTACATCCACACTCTCAATTTTAGCTGTACTTTTATTTTCACCATCAGTTGGGGTTTGATTTTCAGTCATAGGTGGGGTTTCAATTTCTTTTTCAATTGGTGTTTGACTTTCATTTCTTACTGTACTTCCATGAATAAAATCCAAATCATTTATTTCGTAACCCGCTTGAAAAAAATTACAAATTTCATTTTCAGAATATATGCGGGGTTGTGAAGACATACCAGTACCCAATACTGGGTTAGTAGATGCACCTGGATTTTCTTGATTTGTATTTCCTTCTTCTGGCTCTTCATCCATTACAGTGTTCTCAATGCTCTCTTCCTTTAAAGCTACTGTTGAACTCGAAGCTCCGGCATTACTACCCTCTCTAATTCTTGCTCTTCTTTCTCTTTGACGTTTTGCTTCCTTTTCTTTATTTTCTATCCTTTGTCTCTTTCTACGTTGCTTTGATCCCATATTTGGATGAATTTTTAATCCAACAAGTGTCAAATCCAGAACAAGACAAAACTAAGTCTAAATTAATTAAAACATTCTGTCTGCGCATAGGTACAGTCATACAATGATTGAATAATGATTCAATCATTGGACCTCTGTACTTCTACACCTGTCATTTTCCAATGGATTCATTAGAAACGGGTGCCCGTTTTGTCAATGGTTACTTTTGAAACGGGCACCCATTTTTTTAAATTTCAAATTGGGCACCCGTTTCTAAAAGCTTGGGGCGGGAAAACTGAACTTGCCTCAGTTTTTGGTACGGGATAGGCATGATTTAGGCTTGGTCCCACTGACCCTATGTCTTCACCTCCACAAATTTGACTAAGTTATTTTAACATTAATTTTTTATCTTCAACGAATTTTTTTAGCGTCTTTCAATTTGAATTTTTTGATGAAACAAAAACCCATTATAGATTTCGTTGTCCTGAT
The DNA here is from genome assembly GCA_027943335.1 of Chamaecyparis obtusa. Taxonomy (NCBI): domain Eukaryota; kingdom Viridiplantae; phylum Streptophyta; class Pinopsida; order Cupressales; family Cupressaceae; genus Chamaecyparis; species Chamaecyparis obtusa. The sequence continues at coordinate 1,163,059 of BSBK01005513.1, read as the reverse complement.
TCCATAAATGTAAATTTTTTGACGATATAATAAATTTTACTATTTTTCCTATATTTATCAATAGTAAAAGGTATGAAAATGTGAAACACAGAGGTTTACTAAACTTTTAATAACTTTTTTGTTTTAAGGTTTCTGCAAAAAAAATTATATGGCATCAATCTACATTCTATTCTTTTCAAGATAAAAAAATATGAACATTTCATCAAATTATGGTGGCCGTACACTAGAGCTTTTGAAAATATACTTTATTGTCAATTAAAAATCAATTAAAAAAAAATATACAAAAAAAAAAAAGGAAAAATATACTCATCAATCTATAGTGTCTTAGGTATCTTTCCTAAAAAGGATTAACATATATTGATTTATTTGTGTCAAAAAAGGGTGGCCGTACACGGGTGAGGTATGGTCCTGAAACAGGCATTCTGAAAAAGTGGTTTTTAAATATGCCTACCAAAATTAATTTATGCAATGTGGGTATTGAAATAAATTACATATTTGAAAATCTAACTCCGAGTAATATAATTTCTATTAGTGAAATTTTTTGAGATTCAATCTCTAAGTGCCTCAATTTTTGACATCAATTGACATGAATTTTGAAAAACAAGAAAAACACTTCCACTTTTTACCAAAAATTGGCACCCAACTTCTTGCAGCCACCCATTATTAAATCAAACTTTATTCCAATTAAATCATTAAATTTGACATCTTTGATTTTAAATCAATTAAATAAATATTCAATTGATTGTTTGTAGGAATTTTGATTTATTGTCGAAATAAAAATAATATTAATTAGGAATAAATAGAATTAAATCTAATTAAATAATTAAGTGGTACAATTAAATTAATTAATTAAATATTCATCATATTCAATTAATCAACTTTCAGATAAATAATAACATTTATCACCAAATAATATTTAATTAAAGATAATTAAGATAAATTAGGAAAATTGCTAGGAATATTCCTTGATGTAGAATTAAGATAAAATCAATTAGGATTTCGATAATATTCAGATGTGCCTTTGGTTAGGACTTCAATGTTGATTTCATTCGATTTGTCAATATTGGAGGTTAATGAACCTATAGCCCATTTTTGGGGGTATTACAGGAAGTACGTAGTCAAGAGATTCATTAGAATGAAGAAATCATTTGACTTCCTTTTTCTCTAAGAGGTCATGGCAGTAGGATTCTCCTTGGATATTGCCTTAAAGTGTATTTGGTGGGATGCCAGGAGTGTGTACACTAATAATCAAAGAGGTAAGGGAGGGAGTGCTATACTTATTCACCCCAGATGGGCTAACAAAGTCTTAGCCTGGGGATGCTCCCCGTGGGATAGAATTATCTGGGTCAGCCTTATCCATGAAAATGTTAAATTCATAATTTGTTTTGTATATGCACCAAATGATCAATATGATAGAATTAGACTATGGGGATGGATGTGCAATATGAAGGATATTCCTTGGGTTGTAGTTAGGGACTTCAACATGGTGGAGTCCCCATAGGATAAAAGAGGTGGGACTAGGGTGGATTGGAAAGGCAATGAGAAGTATTTCTAGACTAAGATGACTAGTAAGCTTCGAAAATATAACCCCTTAGCAGGTCAGAAGAAATATTTCAAAGGAATTTGGCATAGTTGGTCTAACTACCAGAAGGGAAACAGAAGGATATACTGCAGGCTAGATAGAGTATATGTTAATAAAGACTGTTTTAGTTTTAGGAAGGAGGTTAGTCGTGAATGTGTTAGAGTGGTCCCTTACTCCCTATCATACCACCACCCTATTTTTAGCTCTATATTTAAGTTTGGGAGCACCCCTAACCCTAGAAAAGGAGGGAACTCCTTTTCCCTTAACACATAATTATTGAGAAGTAAGGACATCAAGGATGCTACCCTCATGGTTAGATGGTTCAACAATGGAGTGGCTATACATTAGAGTGCCATCAATAGATGGAACCAATGTACCAATAGTTGGAAAACAGTGTTCCAAGTGGTAGGAAAGAAGAGGGCTAAAGACTCAAGGAGAGTTGAATCAGATTTATAGAAAAAACTATGCTAAGAAGAACAAAGGAGCCAGTTGGATCCAGCCGGTGAATAAACTAGAATCAATCAAGCATGGGCCAAAGATTAACTAAGGAAAGTGAAGCAACGCAAGATCAATGGGGTGAAGATTAGAGCAAGAGCCAATTGGATTAAAGAGGGTGACAGGGGATCGAGATGTTTCTTCCAACTCCTTAAGGCTAAGGAGGCCAAGAATAGAATTGAATGCATATGTCTAGAAGAAGATACCCTCACTACCCAAGAGGGTATTCTTCAAGCTTTTATAGGCTATTATACTGAATTATTTGCATTAGAGGACTCAGTCATAGTGATGGATGAGAGGAGGAATAGGATCAAGACTATCATCCCTCCCCAACTCAAGGAGGAAGACTCAATAGCATTGAGTAGGATGATCTCAATTGAGGAGATTAATGAGGCCATAGAATACATGAGCAATGAGAAATCCCTTGGCCCAAATGGTTTTCCCATTGAGTTCTATAAGGAAAACAAAGAATGGATTGGGCAAGACCTACAACAGGTCTACAATGAGGATTTTGAGTTAGGCTCCTTGGGCTTAGAGATCAATACCAAGCGCATTAAACTCATACCCAAGGATGGAGATAAAAACTTGATTAAGAACTGGCAACCTATTACCCTTTTAAATGTGTCTTACAAAATCTTGGCCAAAGTACTTGCAAGGAGGCTAGTAGATATCCTTCCCAAAGTGATTAGCCCCACCCAAACAGGGTTTGTGAAGGGAAGGTACATATTGGAAAACCTAATTACCTGTTGGGATATACTATGGAATGGGCAAGAAGCTCTAGTCAACATGTTAGTATGCTCCTGATTGACTATGAGAAGGTATATGATAGAATTAAATGGCAGTTTATAGTCACAACGTTAGAATCTCTGCGATTTCCTAAGGAATTCAACCATATGGTTCTTACCTTAATGAAGGGGGCTACTTCTGTAGTAGAAGTGAATGGGGTAAGGTCTAAACTCTTCCCATTGACTAGATCTATAAGACAAAGCTGCCCATTGGCCCCAACATTATTTTTAATAGAAGCTAACTCCTTATTCTACATTCTTAGAGATGATGACATATCCCCAAAGGTAATGGGAATCAAAATACCAAATGATAAGGAACTAATTAATGTACAATTTGCAGATGACACCTCTCTTATGATTGAGATGTGTGAAAATAACTTTAAGCACGTCATGGACAAGTTAGACATATTTTGTTCAGCCTCAGGAAGCAAGGTGTCCATCCCTTAAATCAACCATACTGGGATGGAATGACTCTCCACCAGAATGGTGTAATCAATTTGATTTTTCTTGGGGAGGACCTCTTCACCAAGTTCGATACCTAGGAATTCCATTCTCTGTCAAACCTAATCTCAAAAACATGTGGGGTTGGGTAAGGGGTAAAATTGAAGGGAAGTTGAACAAATGGAACAACAGGTTCCTCTCATTGGTAGGTAGAATCCAAGTTTTCCAAAAGATATTGGTTGCTTATCATTTTTACTACTCTTTAGCCTGACTCTTTAATCAAGCTTAGATCAATTTCATTTATAAAGCTATCAAAGATTATTTGTGGTCGGATGGTAAAGGAAATAAAAAAGTGTCATGTGTCCCTCTATTTGAAGAATCTCTAAAGACGAAATAACAATAATAAAATTCAATTAGAACTTTAAGAAAAAGGATAAGAACAATATAATTAATGTATTATATAATTTATAATAATATATTACTAGAATAATAATATATTATAAGTTATAATACAATTATATAATAATCAAGATATAAAAGTTGATATATTGAACATTAATATTATATAATTTAATAATATACTTATCAAGATATTATATATTATGTATTGATATAATAATTATTGATAATATGTAATAATAATAATATATGATTATTATCAATAGATAATAATATATTGTTAACATATTATTAATAAATAATATGATAATATGGCAATATTATTAATAACATAGTAATCTATTATTAAGATATTAATATAATAATAATATTAATAATAATAATAAATAGTTAAATAACTAGTAACATATCCACTTGTATATGATTTGACTAAAGTAGCCACGATATTATATTTGAACATAGATTCATGTTAGTGAAATAGACCGACATTTATGGGATATTACAAGTGGATATGGAACTAATATCAATTACGATGGAGAATAATAATATCGAGGCTATTAATAATTATAAAGATATTGACGACATTAAAGTTTTACTACAATTGTGAGATGTAAGCCAGCAAGGATCTTGGAGATTACATAGCTGGATAATGGAAAACTTTGACTAATATCTATATCTCCACTATAGGATGAAAATAGAAGTACTAAGATTCCTGTAAAACTAGGATGTTGTATAATCAATGGACTATCAAGTAATAAGAAATACAGTGTCGCAAAGAAGGATTGCTATAGGTTCGGAGGAAGAAAAGTTCAGAGAAAATAAATGGTAGTAGTTGATGTGTGTCATTGTTAGTCATGAGAGTTAGCAAACTCATCAATCTTCTTTATCGATCTCGAAAGATTGATTGCGTGATGAATTGTGAACATCATATCATCATTGATCATGATTTGTCAAGACTGTGAAGAGAGACCAGTAGCCAAGATTGGATCAAATAAACACTAATTATCGGAAGCAGTTAACAGTGATGGATAGAATATGAAGACAATCAACAAGTCGATAGTTAGTCAACACCAACTTGTATATCCCGTCATTGATTAGTTATATTATGGTCCATGTTTGTAATTAATTTTATGAAGGGACGGTGATGTTTAAGATTATTAACGGTTACAATAATCAAATATTAACCACATATGAAGACAATGATTAATTAAGTAGTAATAATCATGAAAGGATGTGATTAATGAAGGAAGGGTAGCGTGGATGAATACACACGAGACATGTCTCTTGAAATGTAACTTATCATTCTGTTTTGCAAGATATAAGAAGACATGCAATGTTACTTTAAGGGATCATGGGAATTTTTTTTAATTACTTGTATATATTTGGATATGCATGATAGAGCATCTGCCTTTGGCATTTCAGTTGCAAGATTAACATTCCAGATCAGAGATAACTTGCATATTTCTAGAGTAGTAACAAGCATAGTAAATATGAAGTCATCGGTGTACAAATGTGATAAGCAATTGGCAGATCGGTAGAAGATTGTTTATATATATTTCCTGAGATGCCAGAGATAATAACTTATCAGTATATATCTGTATATACTGGGATAGCTTTTATACATAAATATATATGGCAAATACATTCAAAAATATATATATCAGATCTGGTATTGTGAAACCAGTCCCAAATCCCATAGGACCGAACATGGGACATTTCAGTGGTATCTAAGCATGATCTTGCCATTCCGCAGGGTGAAGATTAAATAGATCCGCATAAAAGAACAAAGATTGATCAGGTAAAGAATCAAGGAACATGATTCATGAGTCAAGAACATAGTGATGAAATACATATTTCCTAACACCATGCCTATTACAAGGGTTGGTTAATAAATATAACAATGCTTGCATTATGTGTATTCATCATGTATGCTTCGTGTCTTCATGCATTAAAGTTTGTCTGTTAGGGCTAAAAAGTTTGATCATAAATTGATGGTCTACCCTATGAGGGGTTTGCCCTCTTAAGATCTTCTAGACTTATAAAATATACCTTGGTTAAAGGATTTTAAAATTACAACAAAGTAAGCACTTGGTTAAGAGATTTACATAGGTCTGTGAGGACCAGTCTATTAAGAGATTTACCCAGATTCACCTATTAAAATGTATCAGTACCTAATCCTTAGGTTTTCACTATAATGCTAATAACATATCTCCTCTTTCTAATACTTGTTTGATCGCCTCAATCAAATATAGCTCTGTTCTACCCTTCACTGCTTTGCTCGATCACTCTGACTAATCTCTTCCTATATCAAAATACTTCTTGATTCTACGTATATGAGATTTCCCTTCATTAACTCCATACACATTCATCATTTTACGATTTAGTTATAATCTTATATAAACAAGAAATCAACCTCCTAGATCAAGATCAACAATCTAGATTCTCTACTTATGACGCTTAAGCATTCCCTTTACCTAATTGGTTAAATGTCTTATAGAGGGATTCATGATTATAAATACAAGGCATAATCAACTCTATGATTCCCTCAACAAACATTAAATATTGTATAGATGTCAGTCAAAATGGTTTACTTGTGTGTTTGTGCCATAAAAAGCACATATGTCAAAACTAGTGTTCTCGACATATGAAGTCTCTAACGCTCGGCATTTATTGTTCTTCATATACTGGTGTTCGACATTAACTCTTCTATACAACTTGACCTAATCTTCTTGGTGACCACTGAAGTACTCGGTGACCTCTGACTTTCTCAACAATAACTACTGCTTGGTAACTATACAAAACACAAGTCTAGACATAACTCGGCCTTTACAAGATAGCTCGGTCATAATGATGACCGACCAACATTGCCTAGACAATTACTAAGTGCAAGACACTAATAGACAACAAAACTTATGGATCAATAATCTCCCCGTTTGACATTAGTGGCAAAAAACTTTGTCATGACTTTTACATTACACAATAGTACTTAGTATTTTGAACACTCCCCCTAAAACTTTGACTCAGTTTTCAAAAGATTCTACATATATATACATAAGATTCTTTGGCATACATTAGATATATATACATTACAAAATAATATGTCATACCTTTTTGTTATTCTCATTGTCATTCCATTTCCTCCTTTCTGTTATTCCTGTCATGGCATGTCATTTCCCCCTTGTTTTTGTCACTTGAAGTTACTGGGGTGTAGGGGTGAGAAAATACTTATCCAAAAATGGTTTATGGAGCCGCATTATCATACCTAAGGCATTGTCCCATCCTGACCTGATAGACTCTAAAACTTTATCTTTATTTCTAGTTGGGCATCTAGATAACCTAAACTCTCAGAAATAGAGAGATGAGGATCTCTGTGCACTAACTCCTTTGTCTTTGTTAATTCTTTTTGCATAACCTCCAAATGAGGTGTTAACATTGTTTGTATATAAATTACCTTAGCTCTTATTCGCCCATCATTAGCCATTAATTTGGCTAATCTTCCTTGTGCATGAAGTAACCTAGTGAAATGAATGGAGCTGGAGCTTGCATCCATGCTCACTGAATGACCGATAGACTTCAAGTCTAATTGCAATTTATCAATCAACTCTTTATTGTCCTTAGTGAAATATTTTACATTGCATAGCTTTTTGTATAGAGAATGAACATTCTGCACAATCTCTTCTAGATTTTTCACTAAGGTAGAAAGTTCTACCTGTTTTACTACTATCTCAGTTGAGACCTTTTCAAGTACCTTGGTCTTCAACTTTCTTTCAGACCACTGCATAAGTTTCTCATTCTCTTCACTATCATCACTATTCACCTTCTTAACAATTTGAACTAGTTGTTCCAGAATGGGTGTAGTGTCATTCACATCATCTATTTCAAAGGATTCAATGAATATACCTTTTATTTCATGCAAAACTTATTTTTGCTAATGTTCTCTTCTTAACTCTTCTTTCTTGCTTTTCTTCTTGAAGAGATCTTGCAATATTTGCATCTTCTCAAGTCAAGTTATCAGTGTCTCATTTTGGAATCACTATAACTTCATCGAGGGTAACCTTTGTTCCTAGAGATTTATCCTTTTTCTTCTGTGATTTCTTCTTAGGTGAATTTCCACTCGGCATGTGTATAAGAGATTTAATAGCCTCTTGTTCCTTAGGCTTTGGATTTTGCTTAGTTTCCTCTTCCTTTGTCTTCTTCTTTTCCTCTATACAAGGACCTATCATTACTAATACAAACTAATCTACTTTATCTTTTATGCTCTCCTCTCCTTGTTCTTTCTTATCCTCCTCAGCAGGTGCACTCTCAGTTGTTATTGTCAGCTTATCCTATTTCTCGGCACTTGCACTATGTAATACTGGCTACTCAATTATGATCATGTGTGAACTTGAAGGTTCATTATCTAGATTTTAAGTGCCTTCAATCCATGTATAGTCATGTACCTGTATAAGAACAAGATTTGCACTTGGTAGAGGGTGACCAGAAGTTGCCTCAGTAAGAATTTGACTCTTTATCTCTTCCTCGGTCAATACATTGGTGTTCATTGGTGTATCGTTAGGGATATCCTCTATTGAGATCACATCATGTGATCCACTTATCTCTACCTTTTATCTTTCCTTTTCCTCAATATTCTACAGTTCATCAATGTCTTCTTTATTATATAGCTCCACTTGGCTGGATGTACCTTCACCCAGTTGTGGACTCTTCTCAATTAACAATCCAAAAAAAATCTTCCACAACCTTGTGCTTTGCTGAACAACATCTTCAACCTTGTGTTAAAAAATGGAATATCTTAGAGCTTGGGTACAAACTTATTTCTATACTACTCCATATATGACTTTATGTATTGTGGGGATAGATCTGGCATGATCTTGGCCAATGTGCTTTCCCTTGACATCTTTTCTAGCATCATGGAATACTACCATTTTTTATCAATCCTTTTATATAGTTCTTCAGGTATGAGATTCCCCATTTATAAAGGTGTCATCTTGAAAGTGAATATCATCTCTGGCATTGTCTCCTCAACTTTTTCTTTATCATCAATGCTTATTTTTTCAAATTTTATTTGGTTGAATCCTGGCAATCCAACAATGCTTTTGATATTGTGGCATATTTCATCCATAGTCATTTTTCATCTACGTGATTCTACTTTCACCTTTGTGTTCTCATATGTATTTGTCTCTTCATCATCATCATCCTTCTCCAAGACTAAATTCCTTCTTGGTTTCTTCCTGGGGTTACTCGGCATAGCTTTGGGTTGAACTGGTTTTCTTTTGCCTAACCCTTTCCCTTCTATTATCTTTGCTAGTATCTTTTTTGGGGCTCGATAGTTGTGACAATAGAAGCTTCCTTGGTCCTCGGTCCAAGTGATGCAGGAGGAGTGGGCTTAGGTTTCTGCATTTGTCTTTTTCTAGGCTTAGCAACTAATGGCTTCTTACCCTTCTTTAGAGTTTCAGTGTCCTCCTCATCACTTCCTTAAGACTCACTAGATTTGTCTTCTCCTAGCCCTTGTGTTAATTCAAGAGGTGCATTTTCCTCTTCACCTTCTCCTAGCATCTTCTCTAGGGTCTTAACTATTTTCTTCCTCTTTCTCTAAAGGGTTGTAGACTTTAACCCCATAGTTATTTTATCCTTAGCTTCCTCATAGTTTCCAAAAGGTTTAGCTTTCCTATCTATCTCCTCAACTAGTAAGGCGGTTATTGTTGTGGATGTTTCATCTATACTCACCTCATAAGGTAATGGCCTTAGCCATGCTACTCTAGGCATAACAGCCTAAACATAGGTGTGGTTGGTATCCACTAGAAACCATATGTCATTATAGTGCTTCTCTACTAGGAATATAGGGATCCTACTCCTCTTTCTCATTTTCTTTTTGAATTCTACAAATTAGCTATCCATCACACTCTCAAAATTTTCTCCTAACTGATGAATAAATTCATTTATCTGTTGTGTTACTGGTCGGTCCTTACTCCATATAACATCTCCAATAATAGGAAAACTATTCTAAATATATAAGAATAAACAAGTGATCAAAGAATCAAACTTACACATAGAATTCTTGTCCTTCCTGATTAAAGTTAGGTTCTTAGCAAGTTGGGTCAACTGCAGCTTGACAAGATCATAAGTGTGATCTTTCTTCACCATCTTCCATGCTTGATCGACCACAATGCAGGGAACACTATCTAACCTGCTCGACTAATAGAATTTGTGAGAAACTACTCTCACTAAAAAATCTATCTCTGGATTAGTGATTGTGGATATTGTCATTCCTCCCTTATTCCACACTACCTGAGTGTTTGTTTGAATTATCTCTTTACTTTGGCATCTCATTGTTTTTTTCCTAGTTAGACTAGGATAGTCGGTGACTCGGTGAATCATATCCTTGGTGATCTTGACCGGCCCATTCTCTATCCATATCTTCATGTCATGAAATTTTCTTAATACAATCTTGATCCATTCAACTTTGAAATTTTGCAAAAAATCTAGGACACACATTAACCCTTTCTTGGTAATTTACTAGTATTTAGCCTTCAACAGTCTATTAATACACAATTTGTTGTATGTCTCCCTTAGCTCATAATCTCTGATTTCCCCAATTTTACATATATAGAATGAGCGTACATCATTAATCATTAAACCTTAGGTGAAATCAATGACATGGCACCCATGAGATCTCTCTTCACCGCACTTTCCAGAATGACTTGAAACTTAGGTGGCCTACTTGCATCACTCCTCACAAGTTGAACATTCAAAACTTCCTTTCCTTGCTTCTTAGCTATTACAGATGAAGTAGATGTCATATCTCTAAATTTAGGGTTCAAATTACAAGTTCAAGTTACTCGGTAATACTTTGATTCAATAGTTCTTCTTGATGTTTGTTGACAACACGCTGTAGAGATCTTCTCAAATTTTACTTAGCACTGATATCTCTTTTTAATCACTTCAAAATTGCTTTGCAAGTTCTCAAATCGTTGGGTGAAATGAAAAATAATAGTAATAATTTTCTTTATAGACCCAAACGGTCAGATTAAGGCTTCATTAAATGATCTGTACATTAGGTAGGTGAATATAGTTGTCGCGACCTTCTCATGTCATATCGGTTAACATGTACTCGTTCAATACTACCATTTAGTTTCTGGTCGGTAGATATCACATCTCGGCTATCATAGGAGCTCGATACACACTGAGTGACTCGGTCACTATGGACTTAAATATTGATGCTCAACATCAAATGCACAATATAAATTCTTTCCCAAATCTATCCTAATGCATCTCAATTTATGAAGACGTGGACTTTATCATATCAAATGTCATGAACTGATGTAAAAGATGAAACTAGAGAATTCATTTCCTCATGTACCTTGTTTGATTAGTTGTAAGTAGTGTGATCACCTAATCCATTAGATTAGGTGACCTCAGGTTCACTGGCTCCACTACTACTTGTTTCCTCTTTCTTTTTCTATGTCTTATCCATCTGGTTCCTTATATGTTCAACAATCTCTTCATTTATGACTTGTTCATTTCTCGATGCATGTGCTCTGAAGTCTCTTTTTATGTGACCAATCTTGTGGCATTTGTAACATACTGGACTTCCTCTCATCCAACTCTTAGATTTACCTCTAAAATGTGTCTTCATACAATTTACTCCGATATGACCACATTCTCTACAATAATGACAACTATACCATGTATTGTAGTCCCAATTGAATGTGTTACCTTTCCTAGGTGCTTTATTATGGTTATTGGATGTCCACTTAGCTTTAGATCTACATTATTGTGCTCTATAGTCATATTTCTGAAAATTAAAGTAATGGCCTTGAAATCTAGGTATAGTAGATGGATTATTGACCTTTAACCTGCATTCATGTGCCTGATGTCCATGTTTCTTACAATTAAAACAATTTCCATTGAACTTTGGTTTAGAATTGGACTTACCATTCTTGCTTCTGCAGATGTTTGGTGTGTGTCCTAGCTTTCCATAATGATGGCACGTGGGTTTGTTCCTCTTTGACTTTGCATTCCTCTATTCTCCACTCTTTGATGATTCTCCTTCTTCAATGGATGATAGGTTCTCATCATGTCAAAGTCTAGAAGTATCACCGGATCTTCTTAGTGACCTCAAAAACTCTTCAAATTATTTCACAACTTCATTTGGTTTGTTTATCCTTTCATTGAGTTCCTTTTCAGATCTCAGTTCATTCTTTAGTTGACTATTCTCTGATCTCAGATTTGTGATTTCCTTATCTTTCCTACTTAACTCTAAACTAGCAATTAATAGTTGATTTACCATGTCCAATTGATTGTTTGTCATCCTTTTCATGTCACATGTCCTTTCATCAAGTCTTATAGCCATTTGTCTTTTGTCTTCTTCTGACATTGTCTTGTCTTCTTTAGCTTTCTTTTTCTATTCGCTTACTTCACATAGTCTTACTGATTGAATTTCTTGTTCTCTCTTCAGATTTTTGATGTCTTCATTTAGTATGTTGTTTCTCTCTAACAAATTTGTTATAGATACATCAATTTCAATGGGATTTCCATTGTCAAATGGACCTTTAGTATCCTCTTCTTGATATTGTGTATCATTCTGTTGAATTTCCAATTATCTCCTTGTGCTAAAGAATTTCTTCAATTCTCCTATGGTTGCTTCAAGTTGGTGTAATGCAAGTTGAATGTCAATCTTATGATTCTCTATTATCTTTCCCAGCTTATAAACCTCCATCTCTAAGATCTTAACTCACAAGTGATTAGAATTCTTTAAGAGACCATGACTCTGATACCAATTGTTGGAATTCTAATATGGGAAAGTGAGATACTAAGGGGGGGAGGGGTGGGGGGGTGAATCAGATATCCACTACTAATTTCACTTGGACATAAATTTAACTTACTCATCATAAACATAAAATTCAATATTGAAATAGATCTAACAATCTAGCTTCATCCATGAAACTGAAACACATAACATGTAAATATTTTGGTTACCTAGAAACCCTTGAAAGGTAAAACTGGGGTGGGGATGACACCTGCAAATCTTCACTATTGCAGTATTAAAGTTTGCCTATTAGGGCTACAAAATTTGATCATAAACTGATGATCTACCCTGTGATGGGTTTGCCCTATTAAGAGCTTACAGACTTATACAATCTACCTTGGTTAAAAGATTTAAAACTTACAAAAAAGTACGCACTTGGTTAATAGATTTACATAGGCTTGTGAGGACCGCTATGTTAAGAGATTTACCTCGATTCACCTATTAAAATGTATTAGTACCTGATCCTTTGGTTTTCACTATAATGTTGATAACAAATCTCCTCTTTCCAATACTTTTAAGTTCCTTAAGCATGAGAGGTTCCAACCTATGGTTAACATGTCTTTGTTTCTATATATCTTGTTGGCTTAGCATTTGACACTAACTCAATGGTATGACGGATCAAATGAGGGTCAAAACCCTTCATGTTAGAATAATCCCAAGAAAGCACATCGTTAAAATATTGAAACATCTATGTGAAAGTGTGTCTTTCTTGCTGAGAATTATCTTTGCTAAGTTTGACAAGTTTACCTTTAAATATCATTTGAACAAGGAGCGGTAAAGATCAAAATAAAAAAAGTCATGACCACATTACAAAATCTATTCCTAACTAGTCTGTTCTATGTGTAGAAATAGGTGCTTTCTATTTTGTCAAGTGGAGTAAAATGTGGCTCCCACAAGGGTTGAGCCTAGCTTGTCAAAACCGTAAAAGCTTCATAAGTGAAAATAGAAGGTTAACATGCATATTCAAAAACTAAATAATAAAAGAAGCATTAAAGGGACATGTAACTCACATGAGACCTTTTGTTTCATAAAATCAGATCATATTTGGATAGGGGAGAGACTTTCTTTTTCTTTTTTTCAGTAAACCATTCATACCTTCAAAAATTCAGAATGTTCTCTAAACTTTCCTCAGTAGGTGATTAGTTATGTGTTAACCTCAGAAGTATGCTGAAAATTTAGGGAAGCATTTGATTGATCAATTAGACATGTGCCCAATAAATACATCGGTAAAGACTTGAGCTAGCATTCAAAGATCTCATGAGCTAGCAAATGCAGTCAATAAATGATACAAAAGTATGATGAAAAATCACATGCCAGAATCATGCAAATAAATGAAGATCAGTCATAATGTCTGCGAGGATATAATCATAGTTTCAAGAAGCAAGAAACATCAAGGAACGTATAAGTTTTCACAGTGAAATATTTTATTTCAAAAGCTGTCGAGTTAAAGTGAGATGCTGAGGATTAGTAGTCATAAATATGAACTGATCTATTCTACATCCATATGCATAGAAAGAAATAAATTTTAGATCAAGTTCCATTCTGATTGAGCATATGGATGTGTAAAAAAATTCATTTGTTCATTTTCAAAGTTGAATGATTTGGTTTATATTGTTGAACCACAAATAAATTTCAAATAGAGGTTTAGAATCTGAAAAAACATCTTCAACCAATAGAAAATTCAATATTTGATATGTTAGCCAAAATTTTCATGCCTTTGAGATTTATTGAAAAAATGCCCTAGCTTGAATAAATAGGTCCCTTTTATTCTTCGTAAGGTTTCATAAAATTTTCCCTGTCTAAGTTAAGAAAACCCCACCCAAGGTCTAATTGTGTGTTACTTTTCCATGTCACTTAAAAATTCTTATTTAGCACATCGTTATTATTTCCTTTCATTCTCCAAGTCTCGAGAAGTCTAAAAATTAAATATAATGATTCAGAGATTAAGCAAATGAGTAATTGATGTAGGAGCATCTTGGGTTTTTGAGCAATCTTGCATCAACCAAAAACATTTCCTTTTTTTTTTCTATTCTTGTAGGTTGTTTGCGTTGTAGTCGTTGCAATTGTTGGTTTCTTGTTATGCAAAGTTAATGCGATGATGTGGACCTATTTGTGAACCTTCTCCTAAGAGCGCAAATCTTAATTCATCGAGAGTTAAGAGTTATCACTGTTTTCCCTAGAAAAAAAATGACTTGGTTGCATTACATAACAAACCTATTGACACCAGAAACCACACCTTTAATATGATGTATTGCTAAGCAAATAAGGGGTAGGATAAATCCAAATTTAAATTACAAACAAATAAATATAGACCTATTGTGCACTTGATAATATGTCATGCTAAAATCAAAATTCGAAGTTCGCAACTAGACTCATTGATGATATACTTAGGATTTTTTTTGCCAATGCTTACAAAATTGAGAGTTGAACACTTATCCACAACTCTCTATTATCATGAAGTTTAGACATTACATTGGACAAATTGCCTTAAGGATGGCTTGTACAACTAATCCATAAAACATGAGCACCAATCAACATTAGAATCTCAACCTATTATGATCTTACATTCACAATAGTGTCACAAGTTTAAATATTATCTAATCTAAACATTTCTTCTAAATACTTATTTTAACAATATGCTTACATGTAGAACAATATGTATGAGAATCCTTAAGAACAAAGAAGAGTATCTTAAAAGAATTTTGACATAAAATTTTTAAAATCGATTTTATTACTCTTATCTTATCATATATTGTACAAAACACATAAATATGTTTTAATAATAAGAAAAATAAAAAACTAAAACAGACTTAAATATCAATGATATCATTAAAAAGATACATAAAATAAAACATCCCTCTTACATTTCTTATAAGACAGATTAGTAAACCTTGTTTTAAACTTTATGATGAAGGATGCTCCCCTTAATACCACAAACACATAACAGAAACAGAGAAACAACAACAACAATATGCAAGAACATAAAATTGGCTTCTTATTATCTCCACAAATGTGGAATTACAAACTTTCAGAATTATAGTATGCAAAGCCACATGGGCATTCCCTTACAATATTCTGTAGGACAAAGCCTCGAATCAATACCCAGATCTACTACCCCGAACTGTCCCGAACTACCCTCAACTGCCTAAGACAACACTACAGGCCTTTTTTATATAGGTAATTTCCACCGCCCGAGAAGGTTCCAGAACTTTAGCCCAAAGGCTCGACCAAACTTGGAATTATTTTATTTTTCAATTTATTACATCAAAGTCGGCTCAAAATAACTTTTGAAACCCGAATAGAAATTTTGAAAGAAAATTATTTTCCGCCATTTCAGGTGACTCAACTTCCGAAGACCATAAGTCATTGCCAGTTGCTCCGATTGACTATTATAACCCTAATTCGGAAAGGCCACGAAGCGCTCTACAGGCTTGACTCGCGCAAACGCCTGTCACTCAAATTTTTGACTTCATCCAAGGCCTCTAAAGCCTTCAAAACTGAGTTCAAAGTTTCTGTACCCTACTACCAATACCGAAAATCTTCAATATCTTCAAAACCAGACTTGATTTAGCCATGAAACTTTATTGGCAGACTGATATGACTGAGATGAACCTCCACATGTAAAATCAGAACATTCCGAGATCGTAAGACCAACTTATTAAAAATAGCAAGTTTCCATAAATAGCAGCTCTGCACAAGATAGCCCTTATTGAATACAAAAACATAAATATTTTTGGGTGATGCAAGATTGCCCTTACACCTAGGATGCTCCTGCATCACTTTACATGCAATTACTAATTTATATAATTATTTTCTAAGTATATATTAATTTTTCCATATATGCTACCAATGTGCACTTTTATATAAAAATTGGGCACTCTCAAAATAATGTTCAATTAATATTTTTATATTTATTTTTTAAACATACAATATATTCTTTGCATAATGTAATGTTTTTTTTTTTATACATGGGGTGACCCCACGACCTAGCCCAGTACCCTATGCCAGCTAGGGTGAGACTAACTCCCCAAGGGGTGAGATCAACCGCCCGCAAGCCGTCCCACCCATTTAAACCCGGGAGAGAGTCAAACCGAAGACCATGAGTCGTCCACCCACAGCCTCAAGCCAACTATTCCAATTTTATTTTACCCACGCAATCTATTTATCCATCATCATTTAAAATTTTCACTAAGTAAAATAAACTCATATTTTCAAATATTTCTTGGAGAGGAAAGCAAAAGATTGGTGCTATAAATGTAAGAAGATCATTTAAAACTTTGGAAAAATTAGTTTTAGCAATATCTTAACGGCTCACTCCCTTGAATCACGCGCGAAGGAGAGGCAGTGCTTTTTTTATTAAAAAAAACCAGTAGTCCGTACCCAACTGAACGGCTCTCTGGCGCGTGTGAGGCTGTCTATAATCGTACCGTTAGACAAGAAAAGCAGATGATATTGATCGTACCGTTGGACAGAAATGGAAAAGCAGGGGAGAGGCAGAGCAGAGTCTGGCTATCAGTGACTTCATTGATAGTATTCATGTTTCTTCACTCACATGCGCATTAGGAAGGATTTCTCTCATGCAGTGGATTTATGATTGTGGGGCGTGAAGAGAAATCGAGCTACCGATTCTCATGACCCTTCTCCAATTGAAAGTTTTCTGGGTGTTCTGACGGCAGTAACGAACAGAGCAGGGCAAGTCGAGCTTTATAGAGTACCGTTGGCCATGAATAGCAGAGGAATGAGACAGGAAATGCAGAAGACGTGATAGAGGAATGAGAGAGGCGGAAGATGCAGAGCAATGGACGAATTTATACCAATTGGAGATGCGGGAAGATATTTATGTTGTGGGTATTCATCGATCAACCAGTCACATACCAATAAGACAGAAATGAACAGGAATTTATCTCCTGCAGTCGATTTATGATTGTGAGGCGTAAAGAGGAATCGAGGTAATTGCAAAATGGGTTCTCATGACCCTTCTCCAACAGAAAATGTATGTTTAGTACCGGAGGGGAGGCGCCAAATAGGGTGCAGCTAAGAACCTTGCATTCTTTCATGTTGTATGTCGTGGGGAGATATCTATGCTGTGGGTATTCATCGACCCACCAGTCACATAACAATAAGACAGTAATGAAGATGAATTTCTGTCTTACAGTGAATTTATGATATTGGGGTGTGAAGAGGAATCGAGGTAATTTCAAGATGGGTTCTCTTGACCCTTCCCCAATAGAAAATGTATGATTAGTAGTGGAGGGCAGCTGCCAAAAAGGGTGCAGCTAAGAACCTTGCATTCTTTCATGGTGGATGTCGTGGGAAGATATTTATGTTGCGGGTATTCGTCGGCCCACCAGTCACATATCAATAAGGCAGTGATGAACATGAATTTCACTCGTACAGGGAATCTATGATGGTGGGGCGTGAAGCGGAATCGAGGTAATTCAAGATGGGTTCTCATGATCCTTCTCCAATAGAAAATAATATGATTAGTAGTGGAGGGGAGTCGCCAAATAGGGTGCAGCTAAGAAACTTGCATTCCTTCATGTTGGACGTCGTGGGAAGATATTTATGTTGTGGGTATTCATCGACCCACTAGTCACATAACAATAAGGCATTAACGAACAAAGTAGCGCAAGTCAAGCTTAACAGAGTACCGTTGGCCATTTATAACAGAGGAATGGGACAGGAAAAGAGAAGAGGTGAGGAGAGGCAGCAAGCAAAGCAATTGGAGTGGAATAATTCTTTTTCCAGGCAATGTATATCAGTTTGTAATATGTATTATCTCGTACTTCTTGCAATAGGACATGGGTAGACTTTGTTTATGTTATTTTCTCTAAATTTCTTATCGTTGTGCTATGTTGAAATTTTTTGATGTGAGAAATTTTAATCGACGCCTCTAAATTAAAAGATTTCTTTTAAAGGGCCTTTCCCATTCACCTCAACCTGTTGCCTCCTCATGCTTAGAATTTCAAGTGGAATACTCCATTGCCCATCTTTGTCATCTTCCATTTCCTTAGGCTTATCAACCAGCTATACCTCATTTATCAAGTTTCAGTCTCTCAAATAGCCACTGTTTTAAGCCATAGAGTCAGGGTTACAGAGGACAAGGAGGAAATCCAGGTCATCTACCATCTGGTGCTCCTTGAAATATCATTGCTGTCAGATTGAATTGTTATTAGTTTACCACCCACTAACACGGAACTTGCATTTTTTTGGATTTTGACCCCATGTTAAATAAGAAAAATAGCCCAAGAGCATCATGCCTTTCAATGTTAGATCACATTCCTTTTATACTTTCTTTGTTTTTCATTTCCAACAAGGCGATATTGAGTTTACTGACTCTTTTTTAGCTTAATGTCAGTAGTTTACTGGCTCTTTTTTAGCTGTTCATAATAAGGTCTTAAGAATTTGAATCGTGCAATGGGTCCATGAAATATTATCATGTAATTTGGCCTTTCTAATCTTGGCGCGGTTATCTCTGTTCTTAGGTTTCTCGTTATCAAGGCCAGTTATTGTCTTAGGTGGAAGAAAAGGGCGGTCAAATTTACTAGAAAGAATATTGGCTATTATCATAAACTTGCATCATTTACTTAACAAAGGAAAAAGAAAATATTTGTCCTGTGGAGGATGTGGCTAAACTAACCTCAATATTTATTGAAAAGCAAGTTGAAAATAATGTCCAATGTCCTTTTGCATCCCACCCACTCAGTTTTTTTGTGATGGTCTTGTTAACACACAAATATGCACCCTTGCTAAAGAATGCTTAGCTTAGCTATCTAGTGTAACATCAGATGATCTCTTAGAGTGTGGGCTCTGATAGTTAGAGATCAACCTCCAAATATAGAGTTAGTTTTCTATTTTATGTAGCTTTGCAGAGTGGAAACTAATCTACTTCCTACACTAACACTCACCGAGGAAAGGGAGAGGAAAACTAACTGAAACTAAAATATGACAACGCACCAATTGTAGGACAGAATTATTAACTTGCTCCCAAGAGCACAAGTTTATCAAAAAAAAAAACTAATAGTTTCTTGCACACAATCTCCAATCTCACTAGCATTCACATAAATATTGTCAATGAAGCCAAAAGTTACAGGGTCATCAGGACCACAACTATTCATGGATCAAATGTTGAAGCACAACACACAACCTGCAAATAGATGATTAATTCTACATAAAGGTATATGGCTAGATACAAATATACAACCAAAACAATACACATTACACTGAAAATTGCAGGAAGGTCTAAACTTAATTTATTGCCAATCCGAGTTCGAAGACTACAGGCTACTGTATTGCCATTGCCACAGTTTTCTTAAAAATCCAGAGATCCTAATCTCATTGAATCTTCATGCTTTTATCTTCTTGCCAAGGTATATTTTTCAAAAATGAATAAAAAACCTTTCTCGATCCTCTAGGAGCTAGTTGATAGATTGATGAAAATAACTCCTTTCATTATACTGGTTCAAAACTTTTGGGCGTTGGAAGATTCTTCTCAAAGATTCCTAAAATAATCAACATACCTAAGCATGGCATATAAGATGATGGTCATTTGACTTATTCAGCTCAAAATATGGAAACTCTCCCTGTATGACTCAAACTGATATTCCATCTCCTGCATGAATAAACGATGATTGCCAACTGCAATAATTGTCCTTGATGGCCATAAATCCTCCCAAATTGCTTTTGCATAAAAACAGGGCACATTTCTTGGCTTCTCACCAATTGATTGTAATTTTTTCGATTGGCATTTGGAACCCAAGGCTTCATTATGGGTAATTCTGTTCTCAGCTTATCAACTTCATAATATGCACCAGGCCAGCTTCTATAGTCTTAAGACCATCATCGATATGGTTCCTTGGATGATGATGATGCTTTTTAAAATATTTTTATCAAATGCAATCTTCAGTAGCTATGTGCCCTGTTTGCTAAGCTTCTAAATGACTGATAAACAATAACCATTTTGTGAAAAATGCAAGTGAACAGTTTGAATAGCTTCCTTGCCCTTTCAGTGTCATTTTGCATTATGTCAAACAACTTGTGTGCTTTGTTTATGGTCCCACAATTTGCAAACATGCTGGCCAACAGTGCTCTCATAACCATTTTATAGAGGCTTTTGGTCAATGCACTGAGCTTCTATGCAAAATTTTCAAGCGAGTCCTTGGTGTGCACCTATTGTAGAGGCACTCAACTCATGGTATTGCCGACCTCCATTAGAAAGAAAGAACAGTTCCAATGTCTTTCAATGACTCCACTAATGTGATAATTATTTGATGCAAATAATAAGAACCCATTTGTTTTGTATTGCTAGCACAATTCTTAAGATCATGACCCTCAAACAAGATTGATTCCAGCAATGACATTTCTTTATTTATTTTTGGAATTTCACACCCAAGAAGTTCTCTTTCAAAGCTGTTTCTTCATAATGTTGATGGGAGGTCCTTCCAGACTTTAGTGCTTTCGCAGTTGAATCTTAAATTAGCTCTTCTTTGAATTTTTTCAAATTTTTGTTAATCTGTTAGAATAAATCCTTCTATAATCTGAAGTCTATATGAGAATTTACATGCTGGCACTTGTGTATGTATCTTGTCAACCATTACACCAATTCTCAGGGAAAGCCTTGGATGTATAGCTTCCATTGACACCACTTGATAAACATAGCCTCAGCCCTCTTCAATTTTGTTAACAAACTACTACTACAATTGTCTATAGCTTTCTCCACATATATCTTCAAATGGAACAAGATAAATAGTTGGAACAAGAAACAATCCCTTACCATCAAAACAATTCCCTCCGTGCATTGGAATTCTGTAATCATGTCTGAGTTTAAAGAGGAAACTGTATCCAACTTAGATTATTGGCTCCCTTATATTTTAAGATGCAACTTGAATCAACAGTTAGCTCATATTTCCTAATTCAGGAAAGTACGCACATGACAGCATAGCTTCCATTCTTCCGATATACATCAAAACTCCCTTACTTTCTTTAGTTTTCCTTCCTTGTACTGGGCTTTAATCATTATGCTAAATGTACATCATCTGGAAATGATATCAAACCCAAGCATTTTTGCCTCTATTATCCACAGAGTTTTGCTAGTTTTCCTTCAACAAAGAACTAAGAAGACGACTATTGCAAGCTTCAATTGCAGGAATGAACCCAACTTCAATCAATCTTCGAATTTCAATTGCACTTCCAACTAGTTGAGACTGAACTGATATCTTAATCATCAAATCAAAGGCAAATGGAGTGGAATTGCAAATCCTGTAAGGTCTTGCACTGCTAGCAGAGCCTTATAATTTAGATAGTAAATTCGATAGTGTTTGAACCTGTTTATGTAGCACCAGTTTAAGCACCGGAAAAAGTAGATTATCCAGAAGCAGTTCTATACCCAGTAGCAGATCCAAATCCTGATTCTGTTGATCCAGTTCCAATCGGTTAGTCCCACTCCCAAAATCTACATGTATCTGTTTCCCACTTTTTCTTATCTTCACAGCTCTCTGTTCTATTTTGAGGTATGATGCCATAAGAGCACTCAAAAGTCCATCAACATAAAATGTTAATGCAGATCTATATAGAGTCAGGTAGTATCTATGGGACAGTCATATTTCATGCATCTGAAATAAGAGTTTCTTGATTTTACCTTATCCTCATGGCCTGTAGGAATATGGATTCTTGTTATGCTTCCTCCATAAGCTTGGACACATGCCAAGGATTGAAAAAGAAAATAATGATTTTCTTCTCAAACACCACCCTAAACCTACTTGGGGCCTCAATGCCTAAACTTTTACAAAGTAGACAACTTCCCTCCCTTTTGTTGTACATGTTCATTTGAAACATTAGTGTTTTACAAAAATTTCTAATATTTAAACTCAAGGTATCTTTTCAAGCAAAATAAAAAAATGTACCTTAAACAAAACTCCCTCAAGACCTTTGAAGATTATATGATACCTTCCTAAAAAACAGACTACTGGAGTTTTTTTTGGAAAACTCAAATTAGTTAACAGGTCCCATCATAATAATGCATTAAAACTTAAACTAAAATTTTGCAACTAGAAAAGTGAATTTGTAATATTACAAACCAAGCTGAGAAGTGTCATGTGAGACCAATACTTTCTTTGTACCATATTTCTACAGCCTGAGTTGGCCTAGTGGTGGAGAACTTGTACTCTTGAAAGAGAGGTCACTAGTTCAAATCCCATTGGGGGGTAGGGTATGTATGCCTTGTTTGTATCACAGTTAGGTGCCTCCCACAAAGAGTACATGGTAGTCCCATATTGCTGTCACCATATGTAGACCCAAAAACATAGGGCTGGTATCGTGGACTATAAAAGAACCTTTCCTTTCCTTTCCTTTCTTACTAGCATTATCATAGTATACAATTATTTTATTTTATTCCTTGTAATGCAAAATTGTATTATAGTCTACTCCTCTTTCACATTGATCAACTCATACTCAATAACAGATGGATTATTGTTCTTTGTAACAAAATATTTAGGTCAGCTAACTCCACCAATTATCATCAACAAGATGAATGGATTTATAATGTCGCGTTCTGAGACCTTACTTAATTTGCTCAATAATTCCCAATTAGGGTTGGGGACTACACTTTGGAATGGCTACTTACAGTGTTCCCTATTAGGAGAATGTTCATCATTATGTATTTGAATTACATTAAGGAATAATCATTGATTCGTAATACATACCCAAGCCCCCACTTCCTCATTCACTATTCACTCTTAGTCACTAACCTTAAGAAAGATGGGGTATTACTTGTTTGTGGGCATTTGGAGACCATTGCGAGCAAGCTACCTCAAAGAATTTGTGGCACATATATGCATTACCTAGCTTGGGGCTACCTCCTCAAGGATTCATGATATACGTCCTTATGCATATCTTGGAAGTTTCCTCCAACATGGTATTACTGCATCCTTGACAAGCCAACCTATCCTCTTAATGGTATTAGTGGTTGTAATGACCCTTACTAATAGGATCACTAAAATCTCTGATTTTGTGCTTATGGAATTTCGTCAAACACTTGGCATGCAATCTGAATTTATACTGCTGTAAGTAAAGACTGAATATGGAAATTGTTGAGCAACAAATCTACTCAACTCAATAATGCAAATCAGTGCCAATATATATATATATTCATTCAATGAAGATATTGACTCCCTTACAACAGATTGCAACTTTCAGATTTTACAAATTATTTGGCTCCTTAGAATCTAAAATATGCTTGTGAGACACAAGGAATATTGTCGAACACTTCATGTGCAACCTTCCAGCTTGCTAGTCTAATAATATCAGTGTGATATGTACTTTTAGATGACTATAGATAGCTTCCAATGCTTGAGAATCAACTCATCAAAACATAAATTATCATCTAGATGCTTAAATGACACTTTGGACCCTTAACCAATGCATAGAGATGGATTTTCAATGTTACATATGCACTTACAGCCAAGTGACATTTTGACAAACATTTGTCATGCAACTCAAGAACATCACGTAATTAAAATGCAGCCTTATCTCTCTATGCAACTGAAGCATTAAACTGATTTCAAGAATATTTATCAAATGGCCTAGTCTCTTGACTTTCAACTACAAGTTTCAGAATTTTCTGAGTACAAAGACAGCCATGATTTCATACATAAACAACATTAAAACTTATTGAAATAAGTGCCAAATGAACCTGAAATGAAGCACCTAGGAGTGTGAATGAAGAAGCAATCAATATCACTCCACTTTGAGCCTTCCTTTTGCCAAATTGAATTTTTTTTCAAATTCGCCCCTGTTCTGATATGAATGCCAATAATAAATAAATGCAGCAATAAAAGGTCTCCAAATTCGTATAGAATTGATTGCCAAGACAATAGCAATTGATTCCTCAAATACCCATAACCAAAGGATGCCTCCAAGTGAAGTTATGAACAAAAATGTGGGTCCAAGATGAAAATCGCGGTATGCTGGAAATGCCACAAAAACTATTGAAATGGTCTTCAAATAATGCCAATGCAATCCTCTTGATTAATGGATGAAAACAAGTCTTTTTGACAACCCAAATTCCAAACCCTCAATAAAGTGTGAGGACTTCAAAATATATCAAGACTTAGTCCAAATCTGAATACTCAATAATGCCCAGCATGAGATGGTTGAATACCACTTCCAATGTGCAACCCTTTAGAAGATATTTCACCTCCTCAGTTATGCAAACCCTTAGGAGTTTCCGTTCCTAAAGATCAATTGAAAATTTGCAGACCTAGATAGTGCCACAAATGCTCCAAGATGAAAATGTAGTAGAATCCTCAAATCAAGCATGTCCAAATGAATGCCCAAGCCCTCTATTTATTTACTTTTCTAAAAAGTTACTAAGAACTTCTAGAAGCATCCATTATAAAATCTCATTATAATGCACTTTTATAATAAAATAACTTTATAAAATAAAAAGTGCAACTCAACTTAAAATTATAACATGTGGGCCCCGCATAACACATAATAATAACAAATAGGCTCCAAATCATCTCTCCAAGAGCAAATAAGACCATCCAATCTCCAAATAATCACCAAGATGACTCTCTCACCAAAGCCATCTCCCTACGAGAGTCCATGATAGGCAAATCCACTGAAAAATAACATGTCACTAAAAAGGGGACATGACAGTGGTGATTAAGAAATTAGCTAAGGATATATTACTATATCATAGGTATCACAACTAAAGTATAGACACAACATAAATAATATATAATCCTGATTTTTGTTATTACTAATAGATATACATAACATATCTAAATATGAGATCATTCCTATAATTGGATATATCAGATCACTCATAAATATATTACGGAATATTCTATTATGTTCATTAGAACGTTTAGACATAGATGGAAAACTCTCACTCGGCAAAAACTCGTCAAGCAAAGAAAAAGAATACTTAGGAAAAAATCGGCTAGTTTTTTGAAAAACTCTGGAACTTAAAAATAGCATAAAATTTAATTAAATTCTTTTTGCAAAATTCTCTAAGAAGATGCATCCAATGAGTTAATTAATGAGGAATCAAAAGAAACAACCTAAGTTTAGATATATATAAATGCAAAGTGGGTACAAAATCCTTTCTCATGTGGAATGCTGATGACTGGAAGCAAAATAGTAAAGTGAAACAACTGGAAACCATTACTCCATGCCCTAAACATGAGTAGAGGAACTCAATGCAAAATTTGTCAAGAAAAACTTACAAAATTGAAACTTCTTTTTCCTCACATACATCCGGCCGATCAAGTAGAACTTTGTCATCCTGTAAATAGGTTCCAACAACCAAGTTACAAATATAAATATGATAAGTGCTTACAGCACTATATAAATTTTGTATTGTTGTTGGCCCTTTTATGCATGCTAGCGAGCTGCCTTTGAATGTCATGGTTGATGACAACCATGAATGCTGCCCACTCCTCTAGATTGTTTGACTTCCACTATTATGGACTCCACAAAGATTATATCTCATATTTTATTCTATTAGTAATAAATAGAATAAAGCACAAAAGTTAGGAATACTCATCTTGATTTATGTAACATTGATATGTTATTTTGTTTTTCTTCTTCTGACTTACACGACTCTTTGATCATGAAATGCTTGTGAAGCCTGCTGCTCGCTTTAGGTAAAAGCTCATGGTTACATGTGCAATTGAATTTCTTCACAACATTGACCCTTCTCACAATCACCAGGCAGGACAATTGGCTATTTTCATATAATTTTCTTGCATTCGATTCATTACTAACTGGGTTTCTTCTCGAGTGATTTGTTTTCTCAATTTTTGTAGATCTTTCAGCAATTTCAAGTTGGATTTAGCGCTTAGCCATGTACGATTCGACAGACTTTTAGGCCTTGTTCAGTAAGCGATATATTTGGTCAAAGATAGAATATATAAATATCTACAAACAATGATGAAATTTTCTTGAATAGTATAATAATACGGCTACACTTTCAAAGAAGTTGCATGGTAGATCATTTCTGCATGGAGGGAGAGGAGGGCCAACTCTCAAGAAACACAGGCAATGATCTCTTGTATTTCTATTTGTAGTGTCGTAAAATTGCACTGAGTGTAATTTAGCATTATATGATGCTCCTATCTTTGTGAAAATACATAATACCACACAAGCCTCCTCTTCACTCTTTCTCCCTCTTCCTTTTTGGTTAAGATTCTTGACCATGCAGCATGGGCGGCACAGGACACGTACGTTACGCAGAGACGTCCGCGCGACATGCACTTTTTTGGTGAATCTGCAGATGTGCAGTAAGCCTCAGAGACGTTACCAATGCCACCACTGTACTGTGAGGCCTTGTACCTTGGCACACCGACGTCGAGAATCAGTCTACAAGCTTAAAATTTCATTCTTTCACGTCATTTGGTCTTCTTCATGCTCATTTTCTCTTCTGCCATGCTTTTTGAAGCTTCTTGACCATTTTCACAACCTATTCTTCCATGTTGGACAGCTGTCGCACAACATCTTGGTATTCAAAGCATCCCACTTCGTCGTCTTCACCACCTTACCTCCACACCATTGGTCTCCATCTTTGTGCCTTGAAGGGGAGTTGCACCATTTCATTTCATAGTTTGATAGCATATCATAGTCTCTTGATAATAGTCGTACAATATTGTTCGATTTATTGTTTATTCACTGTCTTTGCGGTTATCTATCACCGATCATCTCGACTATCTATTTGGCTATAGTGTAGGTGGAAACACCAAAGCAGGGACTTTAGTGAGGCAAGTCTCAAAACAGCCCCAACAGTTTTTCCTTGTATCTGTGTATGCAAGTTTTTTTAGAAGGAGAAAGGCTAGGAGCTCTCGGGATTCTCCACCTCCTACGGTTGTGAGTTTATTATTTATTAATGTGCTTGTGATTATTATTTATCGTATTTTCGTTTGCTTTCCAATTTCCCGCTAAACATTTTTCTTTTAGTGCGAGAGCTATGGGTATCGTCAGATGTGTACAGGTTGATATTTTGATGTACTTCCATCTCCAATAGCAATTTGCACAATTTCTGTATAAGCTTTTTTGTGTTGTAGCATCTTTTAAACGGTGATGCTGTTCTTATAGAAAAGTTGCAGCTTTTGCTCTCTATGCATCTCCCCTCCGTAGACATCATTGCAGAATTGTACTGGTAAACCGAACTGTCTGATTTTGGACCTTTCTTGATGAAGTTTTCTTTTGTGATGATTTTGATATGTACAACTGAGGATTATTCTTTTACTAGCATTCAGGGGTTGCACGTGCCACATGGAGGGCGTATATCTCAGTGACTCATGACTGCAAATGGACGAGTAGTTGGTACATCTTATTATTGTTTATTATTTATTAATGTGCTTCTGATTATTATTTGTTGTATTTTTGTTTGCTTTTCAATATCCAGTTTAACATTTTTATTGTAGTGCGAGAGCTATGGGTATTGTCAGATGTGTACAGGTTGACCTTTTGATGTACTTCGGGCTCCAATAGCGATTTGCACAATTTCCATATCAGTTTTTTGTGTTGTAGCATCCTTTAAATGGTGATGCTATTCTTATAGAAAACTTGCTGCTTCTGCTTTCTATGCAACTCCCCTCCATAGAGATCATTGGACAATTGTACTGGTAAACCGAATTGTCTGAATTTGGACCTTTCTCGATGAAGTTTTCTTTTGTGATGATTTTGACATGTAGGACTGACGATTATTCTTTTAACTGTTACCTAGCATTCAGGGGTTGCACGTTCCACATGGAAGGAGTATATCTCAGTGATTCATGGCTGCAAATAGACGAGTAAGTGCTACGTCTTTTTATTTTGCACTTTATGGAAGAATCCATAGTTGTGTTTGTTTTTTGTGAATGCGAGTATTAAATGCAATAAAAATCAGAATTTAAGAATATTTGTTGTGATTTATCCAATATTGATTTTTTGTACTTGTTTTATTTTAGGTTACATGATTCATTTATCATGAGATGCTTGAGAATATCGCTATGCTATTTTGGATGAAGCAAACAATTGCCGGTGTCGGGATATGTCCTCAAGACATTTGAAGTTCTTTTAACATTTCCACAGCCTATTCTTGCATCTTGGACAACTTCAACACAACATGTTGGCATTCGCAGCATCATAGTTTCGTCATCTTCATCACCTTACCTTCATTCCATTGGGCACCGGCTTCGTAGCTTTGAAGGGGAGTTACACCATTTCATTTAATATTTTGATAGCATATCAGAGTCTCTTGATAACAGTCTTACAATATTGTTCCCTTTATCATTGATCCACTGTCTTTGCGGTTATCTATCATCTGTCGTCTCGACTCTCGTCCATCATTTTGGCTGTAGTGGAGGTGGAGACACCAAAGCAGGGACTTTTCCGAGGCAAGTCTCCAAACAGCCCCAACAATTTTTCCTTATTTCCGTGCGTGCAGGTTTTTGTAGGATAAAGGAGAGGAGCTCTTGGGATTCTTCCACCTCCTTTGCATGTGAGTTTATTATTGTTTATTTTTTTATTAATGTGGTTGTGATTATTATTTCTCGTATCTTTGTTTTCTTTTCAATTTCTCGTCAAACATTTTTTTTGTAGTGTGAAAGCTATAGTTATCATCAGATGTGTACAGGGTCTATGGACAATTATGATATTGTGACCTATTTCCAGCTGCAAGAGAGATTCTGACAATTTTTGTATAAGTTTGTTGTATTGTAGCATCTTTCAAACGATGACGTTGTTTTTATACCAAAGTTGGTAATTCTGCTATCTATGCATCTCGCCTCCGTACCCGCCATTGCACAATGATACCGGTAAACTGAACTCTTTGAATTTGCATCTTTCTTGATGAAATATTCTTTTGTGGTGATTTTGACATGTAGAAATTAAGATTATTGTTTGAGCTGTTGTGTGGTATTCAGGGGTTGAACGTGCCACATGGAGGGCCTCTATCTCGGTGATTCATGACTGCAATGAGATAAGTAGCTTCTACATCTTGTTTATTCCGCACTTTATGGAAGAATCCGTAGTTGTGTTTGTTTTTTGTGAATGTGAGAATTACATGCAATAAAGTTCAGGATTTAAGAATTTTCGTTCTGATTTATCCAATACTGATTTCTATTGTATTTGTTTTCCTTTGGGTTACGTGATTCATTTGTTATGAGAGGCTTGAGAAGATCGCTATGACATTTGGGACAAAGCTCACGATTTGCTGCTGCCAGGATACACCCTCAAGCCATTGACTATGATCTTATTACAACTGAGTATTTCTACATAATTTTTGAGGAATCAAACTGTCTTCAAATAAATTTCTTATCTAGAATTTTTGTAGTTTAAGTATGGTGATATCTTCTCAAGTTTATGATGGATGTGTTATGTAGCGGCAAACAATTTTGTCGACCTTTAGGCACTTATCAGTAAGGCATTTGTCTTTGTAAAGATAGAATATGCGATGAAGTTTGTTTAATTCAATTTGTTGTAAAAAACGTATCAAGCGGGCAAATTATTCAGTTTTGTCTGTTTTAATTTTGATTGAATGCAGTCCATCACGATGTTTTTGGTTTGTATAAACTCCTACTGTTTTTAGGATTGATGCATAAATATCACTATAGGGAGAAATAGGTAACGCCAGATCGAGCATGCTGATGCAACTGGCACTGTAAAGTTTCATTTCCAACCAAATCAATGCACTGATTTTTTACGTAAAACATGGCAACAGCAAATGCCTTGACATGACAGGTTGTTTGTTTGATGACAAAGCTGAAGTTGAAGGTGAAGGTTGTCATAGAGATGCAGGGAGAGTCTGCTACAGCAGCGATGGCTATTGAAACCCAAATGTAAGAGGTTGCAGAGTAGGAACAGCGGTGTGAAATTTGCCTTTTTTTTTTATCACTTTGAGCTTAGAGCCCAATCTGGACTTGCCACTATCTTCCTTCATTCCTAGAAAACAATATTACACTTGACTGCTAAATAAGAAGGTCAACATGCTACAAGCTGCTTAGAAGCAGCCATGTGCTGTTTGTATTTTGGATGATGGTCAATATGTAGCAGCAGTAGGATCAGAGCATGGGACTTGGTTGTGAGATTTTGTATGAAAGGAGTTTTTTAATGTATAAAATGCCCATCCCATCTTGGGCTTTAGATGAGTATTGGAATCATGTAGGATTTGTGCTACTTAAAAATATTTGATTTTATTATGAATATGTGAATGTATCTCGTATGTCCAAAACAATGATATATTGTTAGGATGTTAATAGCAAATTGATAATAACCACATAATTTGCAAAGGTCAACACGAGTCCTTAATTGTGCATTAGGTAGTAAGTGCGATTGAGAATAGAAGGAATTGGTTGGCTTGAAGCCTTTTGAAATTGCATGTTCAATTGAGTCTCCAAACGTGGAAATCAATTGAAATTCATTGTTCAATAGGTGTTTCACCGTAAGGTAATAAATTGATTTTATGAATGGGACCCTTACCAAAGACTACAAATGGGATATAACATAAAAATCGGAAACGACGCGAACTTCCCTTGACCGAGGCATGACCGGGCTATAATGAGATACGAAAAGTATTAATAGTCTAGCAAATATGCCTACATCTAGAAAAATCGCAACCATAATTTTAGAACCCTTGTACGTAAAAACATCAATAGAACGAATATGATACTGTGCACACCATGTATCTTTCAGAATTATGGCAGTTTTTGAAGTCATTTGGACTGGGTATTGGCAATATATGGGTACAATTGAAAATGGAGGCTTTTAGAATTTCTACTAGGACTTGACCAAACAAATGCCTGCAGGTATCCGCATGTGCATATGATTATTAAAAAGAGGTGGAAGAACAGATGTAGAGCCCTGGAAGCTCTTTGGAATAATTGTAAAAAAGGAAGATAGACATGAATGTTGTACAACACAGGTGAAGAAAAATGCTCCATTTTAAGTCCCCAGCCTCTTGCATGACACCATACTTCTCTCCTTTAAACTGCGACGTTCCCTATCTTTCTTGGTGAACAGTTCAACATTCCTTGCAACATTGTAAAACTCAAATCTTCGGGTTGTTATTCCCTTATAGGCATGGAGACTCCTTCCACCTGAAACAGCTGGAAACCATTACTCCATATCCTAAAACATGAGTAGAGGAACTGAATGCAAAATTTGTCAAGAAAAACTTATAAAATTGAAACTTCTTTTTCCAAACGTACATTCGGCGCTTAAGATTTTTTTGACTTGTTTAATTTTTGGAAAAGGTGAGCTAAGTCCTCTAGGAGAACATATGACGTAAAATCCTAACTTGGTAAAACTTGCTAAAATTCACTTGGTGAATATTTTTTTTCTAGTTTTTCGCCCAGGCGTCGCTAGAAGTATCAACAAGACTTCCTTTAGCTATCTTTGCATTCTTGGTTGCTGATATAGGTTTTTTGATTTGAATGGTGCAGCAATTTTAGTGGTCTGAGTTTTGACTGTAAACTGCTGCATCAATATTATACTGTTGCACGCATCTTCAAAAATTATGAAAATTGTTGAAGTCATATGGACTGGATATTGGCAAGAGGTGAGTAAGATTTCAAATGCGGCCCTTTAGGATTTCTACAAGGACATCCCTTAGCTCTCTTGGCCACTGTGGTCGCTGTTGTAGGTGTTCTTGTGCAGATGGTCAAGCAATACTATTTATTCTTTTACTACTTATAATGATTATATTGTATATACGTAACAGTCATCAGTAATTGTCTTATCGTTTGTACTAACCACTTGTTGACCTCCTCCGTTTAACTTGTACATATTTTATGTTTCTATTTCTAGAATTTCTATTACCGATCTTCAAAGATTCTCATTTTTTGTTCAACCTGCGCTTGTATTTGATGGAATCAACACTATCGTTATGCATCTGAGATCTTGTCTTCTAATAACCTCAGCTGTTCTAAATCCTGTAGTGATCTCTTCCAATGTAAATATGCTTTCTTAAGGATACCGAGCCCATTAAGTAGAACTTTGTCATCCTGTAAATAGGTTCCAACAACCAAGTTACAAATATAAATGTGACAAGTGCTTACAGCACTATATAAATTTTGTACTGTTGTTGCCCCTTTTATGCATGCTAGCGAGCTGCCTTTGAATGTCATGGTTGATGACAACCATGAATGCTGCCCACTCCTCTAGATTGTTTGACTTCCACTATTATGGACTCCACAAATATTATATCTCATATTTTATTCTATTAGTAATAAATAGAATAAAGCACAAAAGTTAGGAATACTCGTCTTGATTTATGTAACATTGATTTGTTATTTTGTTTTTCTTCTTCTGACTTACACGACTCTTTGATCACGAAATGCTGGTGAAGCCTGCTGCTCGCTTTAGGTAAAAGCTCATGGTTACATGAGCAATTGAATTTCTTCACAACATTGACCCTTCTCACAATCACCAGGCACGACAATTGGCTATTTTCATATAATTTTCTTGCATTCGAGTCATTACTAACTGGGTTTCTTCTCGGGTGATTTGTTTTCTCAATTTTTGTAGATCTTTCAGCAATTTCAAGTTGGATTTAGCGCTTAGCCATGTACGATTCGACAGACTTTTAGGCCTTGTTCAGTAAGCGATATATTTGGTCAAAGATAGAATATATAAACATCTACAAACAATGATGAACTTTTCTTGAATAGTATAATAATACGGCTACACTTTCAAAGAAGTTGCATGGTAGATCATTTCTGCGTGGAGGGAGAGGAGGGCCAACTCTCAAGAAACGCTGGCAATGATCTCTTGTATTTCTATTTGTACTGTCGTAAAATTGCACCGAGTGTAATTTAGCATTATATGATGCTCGTATCTTTGTGAAAACACATAATTCCACACAAGCCTCCTCTTCACTCTTTCTCCCTCTTCCTTTTTGGTTAAGATTCTTGACCAGGCAGCATGGGCGGCACAGGACACGTATGTTACGCGGAGACGTCCACACGACGTGCACTTTTTTCGCGAATCTGCAGACGTGCAGTAAGCCTTAGAGACGTTACCAATGCCACCACTGTAGAGTGAGGCCTCGTACCTTGGCACACCGACGTCGAGAATCAGTCCACAAGCTTAAAATTTCATTCTTTCACGTCATTTGGTCTTCTTCATGCTCATTTTCTCTTCTGCCATGCTTTTTGAAGCTTCTTGACCATTTTCACAACCTGTTCTTACATCTTGGACAGCTGTCGCACAACATCTTGGCATTCAAAGCATCCCACTTCGTTGTCTTCACCACCTTACCTCCACACCATTGGTCTCCATCTTTGTGCCTTGAAGGGGAGTTGCACCATTTCATTTCATAGTTTGATAGCATATCATAGTCTCTTGATAATAGTCGTACAATATTGTTCGATTTATTGTTTATTCACTGTCTTTGTGATTATCTATCACCGATCATCTCGACTATCTATCTGGCTATAGTGTAGGTGGAAACACCAAAGCAGGGACTTGAGTGAGGCAAGTCTCAAAACAGCCCCAACAGTTTTTCCTTGTATCCGTGTATGCAAGTTTGTTTAGAAGGAGAAAGGCGAGGAGCTCTTCGGATTCTCCACCTTCTACGGTTGTGAGTTTATTATTTATTAATGTGCTTGTGATTATTATTTGTCGTATTTTCGTTTGCTTTCCAATTTCCCGCTAAACACTTTTCTTTTAGTGCGAGAGCTATGGGTATCGTCAGATGTGTACAGGTTGATATTTTGATGTACTTCCATCTCCAATAGCAATTTGCACAATTTCTGTATAAGCTTTTTTGTGTTGTAGCATCTTTTAAACGGTGATGCTGTTCTTATAGAAAAGTTGCAGCTTTTGCTCTCTATGCATCTCCCCTCCGTAGACATCATTGCAGAATTGTACTGGTAAACCGAACTGTCTGATTTTGGACCTTTCTTGATGAAGTTATCTTTTGTGATGATTTTGACATGTACAACTGAGGATTATTCTTTTACTAGCATTCAGGGGTTGCACGTGCCACATGGAGGGCATATATCTCAGTGACTCATGACTGCAAATGGACGAGTAGCTGGTACATCTTAGTATTGTTTATTATTTATTAATGTGCTTTTGATTATTATTTGTTGTATTTTTGTTTGCTTTTCAATATCTAGTTTAATATTTTTCTTGTAGTTTCAGAGCTATGGGTATAGTCAAATGTGTACAGGTTGATCTTTTGATGTAATTCGGGCTCCAATATTGATTTGCACAATTTTCGTATCAATTTTTTGTGTTGTAGCATCCTTTAAACGGTGATGCTGTTCTTATACAAAACTTGCTGCTTCTGCTCTCTATGCAACTCCCCTCCGTAGAGATCATTGGACAATTGTACTGGTAAACCGAATTGTCTGAATTTGGACCTTTCTCGATGAAGTTTTCTTTTGTGATGATTTTGACATGTAGGACTGACGATTATTCTTTTAATTGTTACCTAGCATTCAGGGGTTGGACATTCCACATGGAGGGAGTATATCTCTGTGATTCATGGCTGCAAATAGATGAGCAGGTGCTATGTCTTTTTATTCTGCACTTTATGGAAGAATCCATAGTTGTGTTTGTTTTTTGTGAATGTGAGTATTAAATGCAATAAAAATCAGAATTTAAGAATATTTGTTGTGATTTATCCAATATTGATTTTTTGTACTTGTTTTATTTTGGGTTACAGGATTCATTTATCATGAGATGCTTGAGAATATCGCTATGCTATTTTGGATGAAGCAAACAATTGCCGGTGTCGGGATATGTCCTCAAGACATTTGAAGCTCTTTTAACATTTTCACAGCCTATTCTTGCATCTTGGACAACTTCAACACAACATGTTGGCATTCGCAGCATCATAGTTTCGTCGTCTTCATCACCTTACCTTCATTCCATTGGGCACCGGCTTCGTAGCTTTGAAGGGGAGTTACACCATTTCATTTAATATTTTGATAGCATATCAGAGTCTCTTGATAACAGTCTTACAATATTGTTCCCTTTATCATTGATCCATTGTCTTTGCGGTTATCTATCATTTGTCGTCTCGACTGTCGTCCATCATTTTGGTTGTAGTGGAGGTGGAAACACCAAAGCAGGGACTTGACCGAGGCAAGTTGCCAAACAGCCCCAACAATTTTTCCTTGTTTCCGTGCGTGCAGGTTTTCGTAGGATAAAG
The DNA here is from genome assembly GCA_027943335.1 of Chamaecyparis obtusa. NCBI lineage: Eukaryota > Viridiplantae > Streptophyta > Pinopsida > Cupressales > Cupressaceae > Chamaecyparis > Chamaecyparis obtusa. The sequence continues at coordinate 1,127,408 of BSBK01005513.1, read as the reverse complement.
GAGAGGAGCTCTTGGGATTCTTCCACCTCCTTTGCATGTGAGTTTATTATTGTTTATTTTTTTATTAATGTGGTTGTGATTATTATTTCTCGTATCTTTGTTTTCTTTTCAATTTCTCGTCAAACATTTTTTTTGTAGCGTGAAAGCTATAGTTATCATCAGATGTGTACAGGTTCTATGGACAATTATGATATTGTGACGTATTTCTAGCTGCAATAGAGATTCTGACAATTTTTGTATAAGTTTGTTGTATTGTAGCATCTTTCAAATGATGACGTTGTTTTTATAGCAAAGTTGGTAATTCTGCTATCTATGCATCTCGCCTCCGTACCCGCCATTGCACAATGATACTGGTAAACTGAACTGTTTGAATTTGCATCTTTCTTGATGAAATATTCTTTTGTGGTGATTTTGACATGTAGAAATTAAGATTATTGTTTGAACTGTTGCGTAGCATTGAGGGGTTGAACGTGCCACATGGAGGGCCTCTATCTCGGTGATTCATGACTGCAATGAGATGAGTAGCTTCTACATCTTGTTTATTCCGCACTTTATGGAAGAATCCGTAGTTGTGTTTGTTTTTTGTGAATGTGAGTATTACATGCAATCAAGTTCAGAATTTAAGAATTTTTGTTCTGATTTATTCAATACTGATTTTTATTGTATTTGTTTTCCTCTGGGTTACGTGATTCATTTGTTATGAGAGGCTTGAGAAGATCGCTATGACATTTGGGACAAAGCTCACGATTTGCTGCTGCCAGGATACACCCTCAAGCCATTGACTATGATCTTATTACAGCTGAGTATTTCTACATAATTTTTGAGGAATCGAACTGTCTTCAAATAAATTTCTTATCTAGAATTTTTTTATTTTAAGTATGGTGATATCTTCTCAAGTTTATGATGGATGTGTTATGTAGTGGCAAACAATTTTGTCGACCTTTAGGCACTTATCAGTAAGGCATTTGTCTTTGTAAAGATAGAATATGCGATGAAGTTTGTTTGATTCAATTTGTTGTGAAAAAAGTATCAAGCGGGCAAATTATTCAGTTTTGTCGGTTTTAATTTTGATTGCATGCAGTCCATCACGATGCTTTTGCTTTGTATAAACTCCTACTGTTTTTAGGATTGATGCATAGATATCACTATAGGGAGAAATAGGTAACGCCAGATTGAGCATGCTGATGCAACTGGCACTGTAAAGTTTCATTTCCAACCAAATCAATGCACTGATTTTTTACGTAAAACATGGCAACAGCAAATGCCTTGACATGACAGGTTGTTTGTTTGATGACAAAGCTGAAGTTGAAGGTGAAGGTTGTCATAGAGATGCAGGGAGAGTCTGCTACAGCAGCGATGGCTATTGAAACCCAAATGTAAGAGGTTGCAGAGTAGGAACAGCGGTGTGAAATTTGCCTTTTTTTTTATCACTTTGAGCTTAGAGCCCAATCTGGACTTGCCACTATCTTCCTTCATTCCTAGAAAACAATATTACACTCGACTGCTAAATAAGAAGGTCAACATGCTACAAGCTGCTTAGAAGCAGCCATGTGTTGTTTGCATTTTGGATGATGGGCAATATGCAGCAGCAGTAGGATCAGAGCATGGGACTTGGTTGTGAGATTTTGTATGAAAGGAGTTTTTTAATGTATAAAATGCCCATCCCATCTTGGGCTTTAGATGAGTATTGGAATCATGTAGGATTTGTTCTACTTAAAAATATTTGATATTATTGTGAATATGTGAATGTATCTCGTATGTCCAAAACAATGATATATTGTTAGGATGTTAATAGCAAATTGATAATAACCACATAATTTGCAAAGGTCAACATGAGTCCTTAATTGTGCATTAGGTAGTAAGTGTGATTGAGAATAGAAGGAATTTGTTGGCTTGAAGCCTTTTGAAATTGCATGTTCAATTGAGTCTCCAAACATGGAAATCAATTGAAATTCATTGTTCAATAGGTGTTTCATCATAAGGTAATAAATTGATTTTATTAATGAAGACTACAAATGGGATATAACATAAAAATCGGAAACAACGCGAACTTCCCTTCACCAAGGCATGACCGGGCTATAATGAGATAAGAAAAGTATTAATAGTCTAGCAAATATGCCTACGTGTAGAAAAATCGCAACCATAATTTTAGAACCCTTGTACGTAAAAACATCAATAGAACGAATATGATACTGTGCACACCATGTATCTTTCAGAATTATGGCAATTTTTGATGTCATTTGGACTGGGTATTGGCAATATATGGGTACAATTGAAAATGGAGGCTTTTAGAATTTCTACTAGGACTTGACCAAACAAATGCTTGTAGGTATTCGCATGTGCATATGATTATTAAAAAGAGGTGGAAGAACAGATGTAGAGCCTTGGAAGCTCTTTGGATAATTGTAAAAAAGGAAGATAGACATGAAAGTTGTACAACACGGGTTAAGAAAAATGCTCCATTTTAAGTCCCCAGCCTCTTGCATGACACCATACTTCTCTCCTTTAAACTGCGACGTTCCCTATCTTTCTTGGTGAATAGTTCAACATTCCTTGCAACATTGTAAAACTCAAATCGTCGGGGTGTTATTCCCTTAGAGGCATGGAGATTCCTTCCACCTGAAACAGCTGGAAACCATTACTCCATGCCCTTAAACACGAGTAGAGGAACTGAATTGAAAATTTGTCAAGAAAAACTTACAAAATTGAAACTTCTTTTTCCTCACGAACATTCGGCGCTTAAGATTTTTTTGACTTGTTTAAGGTTTGGAAAAGGTGAGGTAAGTCCTCTAGGAGAACATATGACCTAAAATCCTAACTTGGTAAAACTTGCTAAAATTCTCTTGGTGAATATTTTTTTTCTAGTTTTTCGCCCAGGCGTCGCTATAAGTATCAACAAGACTTCCTTTAGCTATCTTTGCATTCTTGGTTGCTGATATAGGTTTTTTGATTTGAATGGTGGAGCAATTTTAGTGGTCTGAGTTTTGACTGTAAACTGCTGCATCAATATTATACTGTTGCACGCATCTTCAAAAATTATGGAAATTGTTGAAGTCATATGGACTGGATATTGGCAAGAGGTGAGTAAGATTTCAAATGGGGCCCTTTAGGATTTGTACAAGGACATCCCTTAGCTCTCCTGGCCTCTGTGGTCATTGTTGTAGGTGTTCTTGTGTAGATGGTCAAGCAATACTATTTATTCTTTTACTACTTGTGATGATTATATTGTATATACGTAACAGTCATCAATAATTGTCTTATCATTTGTACTAACCACTTGTTGACCTCCTCCGTTTAACTTGTACATATTATATGTTTCTATGTCAAGAATTTCTATTACCGATCTTTAAAGATTCTGATTTTTTCTTATCGATCTATTACCGACGTGCACTTTTGTGGCGAATCTGCAGACATCTAGTAAGCCTTAGATACGTTACCACTGCCACCACTGTAGTGTGAGGTCTCGTACCTTGGCACACCGACGCCATGATTTTTGAAGCTTCTTGACCATTTTCACAACCTATTCTTCCATCTTGGACAGTTGTCGCACAACATCTTGGCATTCAAAGCATCCCACTTCGGCGTCTTCGCCACGTTACCTCCACACCATTGGTCTCTGTCTTTGTGCCTTGAAGGGGAGTTGCACCATTTCATTTCATAGTTTGATTGCATATCATAGTCTCTTGATAATAGTCATACAATGTTGTTCGCTTTATTGTTTATTCATTGTCTTTGCGGTTATCTATCACCGATCATCTCGACTATTTTATTTATTGCTTACCGGTTACTGAGAGGGGGGGTGAATCAGTAAATACTGCTAAGTTATTGCAATTCTCTTCTTTTTACTATACCTTTATGACAAATAGAATATAGCAATCATTCATAAGCATAAACAGAATCACACAGATTAACATAGGTATTTATACGTGGAAACCCTCAGTTAGAAGGAAAAAACGACGGTGAGACAGAGGTCACAACTTCACTAGTATTGAATGAAGGTTCCTTGTTACTATCTTACAACGCGCTAGTTGAGGTGGTACTCGGTTAAGGGGTTTTACAAAACATCGGTTAAGATCTAAACCCTGTTAAGAGCTTCCTGGTTGTAGGACTTTGAATATCAACAAAGATGTCACCCTGTTAGGGATTTTTACAACAAACCGATTAGGTTCACCCTAATAGAAGGATTTCAATGTGCTTTAAGACTTTATAAAAGCAGTGATCTATTATGACACTGATTGTCTGATTAGATCATACGTGTAGATCTCTTCCCTGGTTTTCTTCTCTGTTGATCTTTCTTTCTTACATCTCCTCTATGTCTGTAGCACTCCTCAGAAGATATCTCTCCTCTGCTCTATGCCATCAAGAACTATTAACAACAACAACATATATTGCGTCCTATGACCTATATTTATACAAAAATGAATCTCTTGACTCATAGAACCGCCAGGGAGTAAACTTAACCATATATTATGCAATGCATGAAAGCTGTGCGTTGTGATGTAAAGTTTACCTTGAGATTATTTGTAGAATTAAAGCTAACTTCTGTTAAAAAGCTAACTCCACTTCTGAGCGGCGGATGTCCCGTATAATCAAGTTTTAACTCAAACTGTAATTCAAATTGATCCACAAAAACTAGATCAGATCTATCTTGCAGTTAGACCGGTATACCCTTATACTCGGTTCTTCCTTGTATGCTTCATAGGACCGGTACTGAGTACTTGGTTCGGTGTACCGGTGTATCTATCTACGTAGTCAACCGGTGCATACACTCTATCCTTTAACTACCGGTGTCTTCTAAGTAATGTGAGTGACCGGTGACCCGTTACCAGTGTGAATGGGGTTTGTGAAATACAGTAATGACAACTCATATTGTTAACAATCTTCCCCTTTTTTATTGGTGGTAAAACTATACACAAAACTATTCATACTAAAGTTGTGAATTACCTTGATCTTTGTAGACTGTGTAGAACACTTCCCTGTTCTGAACTTCCCTTGTTTTGGTGCTCTTCTTGTGCTGCTCTTTCCATTTCCTGTTCTGCTTGTTTTGCAATTTCTTCTGTTCTCTTATACCTTTATCTTCCCCTTTTTGCCTCCATAGGACAAAGGGTTAAGCTATTCTAATAATATTACATTTGTAGCTTTGTGAAGATGTCCTTATAGATATTCTTTGCAGAATGGAGGAAGGGTGCCCATTGACCGGTTACATTTTCAATGTTCTCTTGGGCTGCTTTTAGAGAAACAATAATGTTCTCCATATCTTCTGCAGTTTTGTAGTTCGGTTCTGTGATCAGAGCATCTGTAGAAATAGCTGTTTGATGCATGATATCGAGTGTTGGGGCCAGAAGCATCTGAAATTCTATGACATCTTGAATTCTCTTCTTCTCTTCTTCAGTTGTCTTTCTCAGGACTAGAGCAAGACTAGTTATTTCTTTGCTAAAAGTTGTTGCAATTTTATGCTTGATGTCAAATTGTGTTGACAAAGGTCTTATGTCTTCTGAGGTCTTTGCAACTTTTTCAGTTAAATCTTGCAAGAATATCTCAAAATTTGATGTTTTGCTTATCAAACCTCCCACAACTTGTATTTGTTGTTGAAGAACTTTTAAGTTGTCTAACAGAGTAGCCTCTATATCTACAGCCTATTTATGAAGAATCTCCACTCTTTTCATCTCATAGTGGTCAATTGCCACTGTTTCTGGATCAGTTAGATCTTCACCGATTGTTTGAGCTAACACTTCTAGTTGGTCGATGACTGGTTCGTCTTCATCTATATCGGCATCTAGTACGAAATTGTACAAGATATCTTTTACTTTGATTAGAACCATATCTTGTTTTCTCTTAGTTAGCTCTTTTAGCTGTCTTGTTGACATTTTGCTGATGTCAACTACTGTATTGGTTGTCTTGCTTCTTTTTGCTTCAGAATCTTCAGAGGATGAGAGCTTTCTTTTAGAGGAGCTTGGAAGAGTTTCCTGTTCCTTCTCTTTTCTTTGTTCTTGTGCCTTTGGAGCTTGCACATATTCTCTTTTATCCTATTCGTCTGTCTTGTTTCCCTCTTCCAGTTTGTCTTCCGGTTGTTGAACTTGTATCTCAGGCATAGCATCTTCTTCTTGATGCGAGGGCTCTTCTGGTGGGGCTTGTGCTTGTTGCTGCTCTTTAGCTTTATGAAGATCACCTACAACAATTCCTTCATCTCCTTTAACTGATTTGTCAGTAGGAATATTGACAGAAGTCTGTCCCAAGTTGACCGGTTCACCAAAAGTGAACATTTCTGTGAGAACTTCCCGTTCACCAGTTATTAGAGTCTCAGTTGCAGTAAACTGAACATGTGGATCTATAATTGTTGTGTTGTGATCGTGAGGACCTGTTGCTTCAAGAGTATTGAAGTCATATTGCTCCCAAAAGTCTAAAGTTTTCTTGTAGACTTCATTCTCATATGCATTGAGAATCTTTGCAACTTTGTAGTTCGTGTCTAATAGAAGCTTTATCTCTTCTTTACTTAGACCAGGTCTAACTTTTTCCAGTGTTTCCCTGTTGATCTTTGAGTTTAACTCTAGACCGGTCCTCCATTTTGTTTGAAGCCTACTATTCAATTCTGGGGCAAACTTGCCCCTATAATCTCTAGGAGTTCTGTTGAAATCTAATAGACCTTTTTTTTGTTTTTTGATAGGTAATAGGCCGAAGCCAAGATCAACAAGGGGCTCAAGAAGACTTGAACCCAAGACCTTCCAATTGAGAGGCTCGCAACTTACCATTGCGTTGTGGGGTGTTCCCCAAAATCTAGTAGACTTTCAACAAGGGCCTTTATGATTTCTTGTTTGTCCTCTTCAACCAATACACTGTACCAGTTGGCTGCATTGTCTATCTCTCCAAAATTTGTGATTTTAGGAATATTATCATTAATAGTCATAGTACGAGCCTTACCTTTTTCTGGAGACACTAGGAGAGTTGGATTTGTTGGATCATCGGTTATATCAACAATTACCGGTCGATCTACTTCTAGTACACCCTTTGTAATGTCCCCGTTTTTCAGGCCTTTGGGATTAGCTTGGTTGGCGACCGTTGCAAGCTAATCGGGTGTTCAGAGGGGGTCAGATTGTGGAGCCAGTGTTGGGATTCTATTTTGGAGGTTCAGAGTATCAAGTTTGCTTTTCGTTCGGGTCATTTTGGCCAAATTACTATTTTTAGTAAGTGGGGTTTCGGGTATGGCCAGGATTGGCAGGGTGTCTGCATGGAGCATCAGATATCTCAGGATTGGGTTTCAGAGAATCTCCAGTTTGAGAGACTTACTATTTTTAGTAAGTCTATTTTTAGTAGTGGCTATTTCTGGCAGGGCAGTGTCTATTCTTGGCTGGGCAGTTGGTCTTGGTGCTTTGTCAGAAGTTCGTTGATTACAGTCAGATGGTTCAATGGCTTATATTTTAAATGTGTTATTAAATTAAATTATCTTGATTTAATTTAATAACTAATGACTTTATAATATTATATTATAAAGTGGAGATATTTTATTAAGCTAATTAAGTGAAAATATTATAAAGTGCTTTTTCCAATAAGCCTATATATTCTACTCGAAAAAGAACTTTTGGCATCTTATGCAATCATTATTTTTCTTGAAGTTTGTGAAGAATAGCTTTGGCTAGGGTTTCGAGGACAGATTCCTCTTTTTCGTAATTTGAGCCATTATCTATTGATGGTGAATTTTATGGCTGTGTACTTCTGAGATCAAGATTCGATGCTGAGGTATATCAGATCCAAGAAAGTTCATTTTGAAGTTTATTGCCGCTGATGAAATTGTATTTTTTTTAAAAATACAATACAGTTTGGTTGAATCTATGTTGGAAATGGCAAATATATAATTTTGTTATCAAAGGTAGAAGTATGAGGAAGCTTCGATTTTGGTGTGAGTTTGAAAGTGTTTGAAGCTGCGATTTAGAACTATTTGGCAACACCATTGCTTGACGGCATCATTCATTTGTAATTTTTGGGCAGTAACTGGCGTGTGAGTCTGAGAATTAATTATGGATGCAGTAAGAATTGCGTTTCCAGCCTGAGCAAAGTGAAGTGTCCATTATCCTGGCGGCACACTTCATTCCATCTGCTGTCACATTTAACTGCTGGGTGTGATTTAACACAGTAGGCGGCTAGGAATTGTTATTACAAAGCAGGGAATTCCTATACAAATAGGAGTTAGGTGTTGAGGGTTTCTCCTTAGCAGACGCCTTGATTATTTGTTGACAGCGGCTCCATATGCAGTAGTCACAATTCTGGATATTGTCTGCGGTTTCTTATGTAGCAGTCGCATCTTTGAAGTATTACGTGAAGCTTCATCAAAGGTGATATAAGTGCTTCCTATACAAACAGGTGCAAAGTAATTTCATTATCATTTACAATAAATGAATAATATGATGTGCATTAATTGTTTTAATGCCATGGCGTGAATTTAATATATTGACTTGTGAAAATTAAGGATGAATTATTTGTGAAGGAAGAGAATTTCATTATATGATAAGTTTGAGTAATATAAGTTGTTAGTTTATTTTGGAAATTCATCTTTGCAAATTAAGAGCTACAAATGCTCTTCACACCCTTTCCTTTCTCGGTGTCACGGACTGGTGGAGCTGATGCCTTTTGGCATGCTTCCTTTGCTTGCTGCTGAATCTTGAGAAGATTGGTCTAGGTAGACACACCTTCTTGATGAACTTTGTCTACCTCTCCAATAAGCACTTGACGGATTCTTTTCCTTGTTAAAAAATTTTGTTTGTGTAGATCAGGTTGTTGAGTGGCTTCTTCCAAAGTGAGGTGATTCTGCACTTCCAATAGAGCTCGAACACGAAGCTCTTTTTCCTTATCCGTCAAGGCCTCCCATCTGGTTTTAAGTATCTCATATAGATCCTTTGGTACAGTCTTTTGAAGCTCAGAAGGAGATAATTTAAACTTGTGCATGCAGAACACTATACCTTCTTCAATCTTTCTTCTGTCTTCATCATTGGTTAACTCATATCTTCTGCCCACCTGTCCTAACCTTCTTGTATCCTTTATTCCTGCAACTAATTCATCAATATTTTGTCTTTTTGGTCTTGCTACAGGCTCCTTCACAGGTTTGCTTGAACTCCTTTTCCTTTTGATTAGAGGAATTGTGTCCTCAAAATCGGTTTCCTCAGCTTCTTCTTCTTGTGTGCTCGCCATCGGTTGAGCTTTCTTCTCTTGTTCTTTTGGTGGTAGTTCCTGGTTTCTTCTTTGGAGTGGGAGTTCTTTTCACATAAACATTCTTGATTGGCGCTCTCTTTAGATTTTTCTCTATCTCCTTGTAGGTTCCAAACCATTGAGCACTGAGATCTAGGTGTGCTTTCTCCAGGGCCTCTACATACACCTTTGCAATCTTTGCAGTGATTTCGTAGCCAAGTTCCGGTGCATACTCATCTCTTGGTTCTACTGCTTGAATGATGCAGAAGTCAATTGATACCAGAAAACATACCTCTTATTTGTACTGGTCAACAATAGTTGACGAAATCCTCTGTCTGGCATGCATTTTTAGCTGAAAGGCTTTGAAGTGATTGGTCATTTCCTTGTCAAATTGGTCTCCTAGTTGGTTGGCCATATCACTGATTTGCATCATGATAGGTCGATGTGTTGCCCATGTTACTTTTCCTATTCCAGGGAAGGAATTAGAATAGTAAAAGTAGAGACATACCAGAAGTGTGCCAAATTTCAATGATTTCTTTTTAACGAGGCCCAGCTTCTTCATATTCTCAAAGATCTGTCCTCTTAGCATTCCGCACATATCATACTGTGCATTGTCATGTATTATTTTGTAAGCTGCATATATGCCTCCACCCGGTATGCTGTTGAGGTTACTGGACTGGTATATTTTGTAACCTATTATTGCAGATGCGAACCGAACAATTGGATCTTCAATATCGGTTACAATCATCAGTCTTTTATCAGATTTAGATTTTGTCAGATTAGCCACCATTGTATTTGATATGGTTCTTAGAGTTAGGGATTCCCCTTGATTGCAGAACCTGGTTACCCTATGGAGATCGTCTTTCGTGATTGGAGTGTAGACTCCTTTCGTGAGCCAAAATCCCGGTTCATGCACCCGACTAACCACCATTCGAATCCATTCTGGTTTGAAGATGGTTGGAAACGAGACTCCATTGATGATCCCAGACGATACCAGCTTTGCGTAACCATTGGGATAATTTCCATCTGCGCATAGCGAGCGATACTCGCTTTGTATGTACGTTTCTCCCAGCTCTTCTAGCTTAGCATGGATGAAAGCAGTTACATTTTCTATCAGGAGCACTCCTTTAGGCACTGAGGAGAGCATGCCAACCATGTCGATCTCCCTGTCTTGATTCAGCAAGATATTAAACGGAGCACGATCAGCTTGATTTGCTGGAACCAGCTTTGCGTCGTATGATGAGGATGCCATTGCTCTCAATTGGTTACTAGAGATGCTTGATCTATTTAACAGATAGTCTCGCTCGATGATCAATTCGCAAGAATATTACTCAAGGAGAAAGTAGATAACATAAAATCGCAAGGTAAAAATGAATGAGTAATCCTTCTTTTCTTTTATGGGATTCGGGCATAACGGTAATTACCAAATGGTAACTATTGTTAAACGGCTACAGTAATAAATGCCTTACCTAACCTTTCTTGCCGCTTTTGCTAACCGACAGTCTAACTTTTTCTATTAGGCATGCCCCGGTTGATCACCTCATATCTTTCCGGTCTGACCTGTAGACTGAGTGAGATTAGACTCACCAGTTCTACCGGGAACGGTCGTTGCACTATTGGTTCCCCCTAAGATCATCTTGTGATGATGATCTTGCCTCTGTTTTCTCCTCGGCGGAGTTCTTCGATTCCTTGACGAACCATATTTTCTTCACCTCTTTCCATGTCTCCTTATCTCTGTTGTTCTTCTTATCAGAAGTGAAAGTCTTCACCACCGGTTTGTCCGATCCTTTGCCTTTGTTCCTAATCCGGTTCTGGCAGTCCTTAGCTAAGTGACTGATTCTGTTGCAGTAATAGAAGACCATACCGGTTGCTTTCCATGGATTCATCCCTCTTGGATTGGGTGATTTGCTCCATGCTTCACTGTTGCAATGCATCCCTTTGTTTGTAGGAATAGTTGCGTTCTGATTTTTGCTTTTCTTGGAGAATACCGGTCTTGGTGATCTGAATGCCATTGTCTTTGATCTGCATTCTTCAGCCTTGTGTCCAAACTTGTTGCAGGCATAACAGTATCCCTTGAAGCTTCCCCTTCTTCCACTGGACACAGATATGGGGCTGGACTAGCACTCATTGGTCTTGTGGCCACTTTTACAACAATTCTTACAGTAAGTGTTGTTGATTCTTTCCGGTACATTTATGCAATTATTAGTTTTATGACCCTGTTTTACACAATGCTTGCAAGATGTGTTGAGGGTTTGCTTACCTTTCTGTGCTAGTGGCTTTCTCTTGCCCTTCTTGATTGCTTTTGCTCCAGAAGACTCACCACTTCCTTTGGTGTTATCACCGGTGAATCCAAGACCGGTGTGATTGTTGTGCCTTCTTTGAGCTTTGAGTTGCTCATCAAGCTTGACCAAGCTTTCATTGTATCTTCTCAGCATTTCATTCCTTTTTTCAAGGACTTTCTTTTGTTCCTTGAGTTGATATATCTTGATCGCTAGCTTCTTGCATGCTTCATCCCTAACCTGCCATGCTTTGTGCATAATGACATTTTCTTGGGTGACAATCAACATGCCTTCTTGGAGTTGCATAATGAGTTCATTTGCCTTTACAGCTTCCTCTGCCTGGTACATTGCTTTTTTAGACGCTGTTGATGACTTGACTGTTGTGTTTCTTTCACTTTCAGCTTTCCGTTTTTGCTCAATCAGTTCAATCATCCTCAGAGTATTCACCTTTTGCTCCTTTTTGAGATCAACAATTTGACCGGTTAGGATTTGATTCTTTTTCGTAAGCTCAGAGACTGCCTCCTTAGCCTCATCGGATCCACTCTGCCCAGAGAGTTCATCGATGGTTTCATTGCTCTCGTTTAATTGCAGAGCCAACTCCTTTCTCTTTGCAAGTGATTTCCTTAGTTTATTCTCTAGCGAGGCAATAATTTCGTTGGCTTCCTCTAGTTGTTTCTGATACCGGTAACCCTCCATGATCTTTTTCTCAAGTTGTTAAACTTTGTTGTATAGAGAATTAGGCTCTGTTACCAATTGTTATTTCTTACCGGTTACTGAGAGTGGGGGTGAATTAGTAAATACTCCTAAGTTATTGCAATTCTCTACTTTTTACCATTCCTTTATGACAAACAGAATATAATAGTCATTCATAAGCATAAACAGAATCACACAGATTAACATAGGTATTTATATGTGCAAACCCTTGGTCAGAAGGAAAAAACCACGGTCAGATAGAGCTCACAACTTCACTAGTACTAAATGAAGGCGCACTTTTAGGAGCTTACAAAGCACTGGTTAAGGTGCTACCCGGTTAAGGGGTTTTACAAAAGATCGGTTAATATGCTTTAACACTTTATAAAAGCAGAGATCTATTATGACACTGATTGTTTGATTAGATCATGCCTGTAGATCTCTTCCCTGGTTTGCTTGGCTGTTGATCTTTCTTTCTTACTTCTCCTCAATGCCTGTAGCACTCTTCAGAAGATATCTCTCCTCTGCTCTATGTTGTCACCAACTGTTAACAATAGCAACAACATATATTGTGTCCTATGACCTATATTTATACAAGAGTGAACCTCTTGACTCATAGAACTGCCGGGGAGTAAACTTAACCATAAATTATGCAATGCATGAAAGTTGTGCGTTATGATCTAGAGTTTACCTTGAGATCATCCGTAGAATTAAAACTAACTTCTGTTAAAAAGCTAACTTCACTTCTGAGCGGTGGATGTCCCGTATAATTAGGTTTTTAACTCAAATTGTCACTCAAACTTATCCACAAAAACTCGATCGGATCTATCTTGTAGTTAGACTGGTATACCCTTATGCTTGGTTTGTCCTTGTATGCTTCATAAGATCGGTACCGAGTACTTGGTTCGGTCTACTGGTGTATCTATCTACATAGTCAACCGGTGCATACACTCTATTCTTCATCTACTGGTGTCTTCTAAGTAATGTGAGTGACTGGTGACCCGTTACCGGTGTGAATGGGGTTTGTCAAATACACTAATGACAACTCATATTGCTAACATATCTATCTGGCTGTAGTGTAGGTGGAAACACCAAAGCAGGGACTTGAGTGAGGCAAGTCTCAAAACAGCCCCAATAGTTTTTCCTTGTATCCGTGTATGTAGGTTTTTTTAGCAGGAGAAAGGCGAGGAGCTCTTGGGATTCTTCCACCTCCTACGGTTGTGAGTTTATTATTTATTAATGTGCTTGTGATTATTATTTGTTGTATTTTCACTTGCTTTCCAATTTCTAGTTAAACATTTTTCTTGTAGTGCGAGAGCTATGGGTATCGTCAGATGTGTATAGGTTGATATTTTGATGTACTTCCATCTCCAATAGCGATTTACACAATTTCTGTATAAGTTTTTTTGTGTTGTAGCATCTTTTAAACGGTGATGCTGTTCCTATAGAAAAGTTGTAGCTTTTGCTCTCTATGCATCTCCCCTCCGTAGACATCATTGCAAAATTGTATTGGTAAACTGAACTGTCTGGTTTTGGACCTTTCTTGATGAAGTTTTCTTTTGTGATTATTTTGACATGTACAACTGACGATTATTCCTTTTCTAGCATTTAGGGGTTGCACGTGCCACATGGAGGGCGTATGTCTTAGTGACTCATGACTGCAAATGGACGAGTAGCTGGTACATCTTATTATTGTTTATTATTTATTAATGTGCTTCTGATTATTATTTGTTGTATTTTTGTTTGCTTTCCAATATCCAGTTTAATATTTTTCTTGTAGTGTCAGAGCTATGGGTATCGTCAGATGTGTACAGGTTGATATTTTGATGTACTTCCAGCTCCAATAGTGATTTGCAAAATTTCTGTATTAGTTTTTTGTGTTGTAGCATCCTTTAAATGGTGATGATGTTCTTATAGAAAACTTGCTACTTCTGCTCTCTATGCATCTTGTAATGTCCCCGTTTTTCAAACTTCGGGATTAGCTTGGTTTGGCGACCCTCGCAAGCTAATCAGGCGTTCAGAGGGGGTTAGATTGTGGAGCCAGTGTTGGGACTCCATTCTGGAGGTTTAGTTTATCATATCCGCTCTTCGTTCGGGTCAATTTGGTTGACTTACTATTTTTAGTAAGTGGTATTTTGGGTATGGCCTGGATTAGCAGGGTGTCTACACGAAGCGTGAGATGTTTCAGGATTGAGTCTCAGGGAATCTCCAGTTTGAGAGACCTAATATTTATAGTAAGTCTATTTTTGGCAGTGGGTTATTTTCGGCAGGACAGTTGGTGTTTGAGGCTTTGGTGGCGGAAATGACTTTGTTTCAATCAACAGAATTCAGAGGCTTTGGTTTTTTAAAGTTATCGTTATTAAAGTAAATTATTTTAATTTAATAACTTTAATACTTTATAACTTTAATGTTATCAAGTGAAAAGGTCATTTAAAAACCTTTTTAATGAAAAAAGTGAAATTGTGCTTTTTCCGGAAAAGCTATATATTCTACTCGAAAAAGAACTTTCATTCATTCATTGTTTATTTGATAAAATTTATAAAGTCTCTTGGCTATGAGAAACCGGCTACGGTTTTGAGGACTGATTCTTCTTCTGGCAATTTGAGCCATCACAGATTGGTGGTGAATTTTGCAGCTGTTGATTCTGAATTAAATTTAGTGCTGATGTATACTGGATTTATGTGAAATTTATTCTACAGGCTAAAGTTATTCTGGTGAAGTTTTTATTAATTCTATAGGCAAGATTGAATTGTTCTCAAGAAATTCAATTTGTATTTGTTGAGGTCTGAATTTGTATTGGGAAATTTGCATATCATTATTTGTTGAGGCTGCAATTATTACTAGGCGTCAGAGATACATTCAAGGAGCTGTATGTTTTTATCAATGCCATATTATAGTTGAGGAGTTACAACAGGTTCAGAGTGTGTGGGAAGTGAGAAGAATTCATATCTTCTAACTTACGGCTAGCAGAGAGGACATCTCCCTTACTTGTGTCAAGGGAAATCAGAATTGAGATGCTGCGTCATTGTGTAGGAAATGTGCCTTTGTGAAGTTGCTGCATCCCTACACCTGGCTGCGTGAAGAATAATTAAAGTTTGTTGGAGTCCTGGACCAATCTGAGGCTGCGTTTTGGCCAAGTCAAGGATGCCGACAGAGTTATTAAGTGCTGGCTTCAATTTCAACAGCATGTGAGTGCTGACGTCAATTTCATTGGGGTTGCAAACTATTCTCAACAGTAGCCATACTATTTCAAAGGTGCACGGTTTTTAAATGAATGCTTGTATTCGGTATTAAATGTGTTAATTGTTTATATATGATATTTTTGTAGTAAATTCAGTGGTAGATTAATGATTTGATATTTAATCAGGGAGTGAAAAATTAGAAAAGTATCATTGAAATTACACATTTGATATTCTTTAATTTCTGTACATTCTGATAGAAATTTAGAAGTGCAAATATATTTAAGATAAAAGCTAGTTGTTATGAAGAGCCAGCCAGGCTTCTTCAGAGTGGTATGAGAGCATGTATCTGTTGATGTGAGTTTTGTACCACTACATAACATATAGCAATTAAAATACTTGATACAGCGTACCAAACACTCAACCCTCTCTTGAAAAGTATATAAGATACTCCAAGGTTCCTTACACCTGTGGATACTAACTCAGTTAAAATGATGTGATTTGCTGATAATCACTTGGCGGCCTTACGTATGTTTTGTTTGGAAATATCTCAACTCTTACTATGATGGTGATAAGACTTCTAACTTTTGCAACCTTTTCAAATGATCTCTCAATTTATATCACTTTCAACTTTGCTCTTTTCAAACTCTCAAACTTCACTTTTCAACTTCTAATTCTCAACTTCAACTACTAAGTTACTGATTACCTCTACTCCTAAGGATGGAAAGATTGGCAAATGGACGGGATCAACCTAATGAAGATATACCAGCGGTATTACCTCCACAGATGCAATGATTCTAAGGAAAGAAGACTAGATTACCACACAAGGCTCCTTGACAAGCCGCCAAGATGCTAGTGGCCTAGTATAGGATCCCTATCAAACATCTACCAATATCACCATGCAATTAACCATCTATCACTACTCTTCCTTTAACACTTGCTTGAAAATGAAAATACTTTAACAACTCAATTGAAATGAAATCTATCTCTAACAATTGGAAGTAGAAACCATGCAATAACACCAAGTGTTCTTAATCACCATGCAAGACACAACAATGATAAGAGAAGCAATTTTGGTATTATATTAGCAACAATTTTCTTCAACCCTTTACAAATGAGAGTATATGGCCTTATATAGAGGCTTGAAATTACAATGAACGACCAAGATTAAGAGGCAAAACCAACGATCCAGATTGAATCCCAGAAACCCTAATTAGGGTTACCACCCCACAGGCCAATGAAAAGATGCCACCTCATCAATGGACCAATGAGAAAAAGAATAGTGGTAACCAATGAGAAGGCACCAAAAATGGTAGCCAATCCGAAACTGACACCTACCCTACCCAAGAAGAAAAGGGAAAATGCCACATGGGCTTACATCAAATGGTCTTCTAATATAATTTTACCCTTTTCTTTCATCTTTTTGGCATAAGTAATGAACTTAGCCAACATTTTATCAACTTCTTCCATAGGAGGGCAAGGTGAATGCCTCATCTTGAGCTCAGTTGTGGTGACCATGTCCTTTGCTGCTTGTAGTACCTGTTCATTCTCCCTCTCATCATCCTTTGCAAATTGAACTAAGGCCTTGAGAGAGGCGAGGATGTCAAATCTTTTCGTTAAAGGGACAATCTTTCCCAAATCATCCAGCCTCGATCCAAACTCTGTCTCATTGAAATCCTCCTCTTTTATTTCTTCAAAATCTAGTGCAATTCTAGCATCATTCATTGTGTTTGAAATGAAAGCTTCTATGCCTGAACTGTGCTGTGCCATTCTGTCCTGTATTTCATCCAGCGTTCCCAATCTGAACATCAAGGCCATGAACCAAGACTCGACCATTGTTTTCTCTCCTTCATTTATCACCTTGGCCTCCACCAACGTTCCCTCTGATATTCTTATAACTGCTTCCAATCTAGGAATGATATACTCACGAATTGGAAGGAAATCCCTCCATCTTACCTCAAACTCTCTGAATTTGTTCCTGATGGTTATAAATGTCCTGAAAATGGCAGTGAAAGGAAGCAAGAAATCTCGCCCTTCTTGGATGGTGTCATTGATCCACTTCTTAGCCTCTTGTTCGAAATTGTCCTCACTATCTTGGGGAAGAGCTGCCCTAGGCACCTGTTGGATTGGCTGACTGGTTCCATCATAAATGCCCTTCCAATACTCATTTTCTCTTCTTAATTTAGCATTTGCAACATTTGCCCTTGCTAGCTTCTCAAAGACTGAAGTTACACTCTCTTGAAGCTCTTCACACTCTATCTCATCTGTCGTTGTTCCCAAGTCATGCTCTTGAAAATCATAGTCTTGAATTGAAATTTCTTCCATTGTCTTGGTGACCTTTGGTATGGCAATTTGAACTTTCCTGTGACCACCATCCCTGATTACCCTTGCTACTGTTTCTGCTTGCCTATGTCTAGCATCATCCTCCCCTTCAGCATCCCTTTGAATTTCTTCAATTGCTTGGATGGGTGGCTCCGGAATAATCGGCTGGAGCAGCTTCAACATCCAAGCGGGCCCAGTGAAAACTCCCACTGCTGGATTTGGCTGAACTAGCCCTGCATACTCATCATTGGGTGCCCGATCTTCGTTTTGTACTGCTTCACCCTCAATATCAACTTGCATATCTTCTTCATCACTAGAGACTGCCACATCCTCGCTTACTTGATTTTCTGATAGAGGAGAATATCCACTACTGCTATCTTCACTACTTGACTCTGAACTTGAGCTCACTTCAACTGCCGCACTTTGTCTACTGACTCTATGCTCTTGTCCTCTATCCTCATATATACTTTCTCTAGATGGTTCTTTGTTCTGTTTCTTTGCCGGTGGCCTTGGATCTTCCTTACCCTTCTCAACTTCTATATCTTTCCTCTTGCCCTTACTGACTTGCTGTTGCTGCTGTGGTTGCTGTCGGCCACTGCCCTCACCCTGCTGACTAACTGATTCTGCTTGGACCTCCACTGGCCTCATTTTCTCATAAGTGAGGCGTACCCTTGACCTTTGCAACTGACTTAACTTCTTGTTATACCACTCCTGAGTGTGCAGTTCAACTGTCTTATTAATTGCCTCTAAGGATGGATCTTGCTGATCATCCCAATTGACGGGATCCAACTCTGTTCCTTCTACTATGTGGTAGTCCTCTCTTAGCACATCTTCGTCTTCTTCCATCTGGTCTGGGATCATAAGGTTTTTCCATTTTATGGTTCTCATCAGGCTTAACGACAGTCTTGAGAAAGCTAGCTTCCTCACATGAAAATCATCTTGTGCATTAGCCCAAAAATCCTCTATCGTAGGCACATGCCTAAATGTTCCTCCTTGAGCGGACTTGATTAGACCATGAGGATCGAACCCTTGTCTTGCTTTATACCAAGCCAGGTGATATTGCTCTAACTCCTTTTCAGCAGATGCAAAGGCAACATGGTTGGGACAACTGTCATTGCCTATCACAAGTGAGAGGGTAACCCCTGCTTCACCTCTCTGTTTCATCATTTTATCATATTGCTCAAGCTGTCTAGCCAACTCCATCAAAACCAATCGATCGGGTGGATACCTTGGGAGCCTCTTGGGACAAGTTGTACATCCAGCCACCCTTAAGTAAGTGAATCGTTCAAATTGGATGAACCAACTCCCATACTTCTTAACTTTAGCCTCGGCCTCCGGAGAAAGTCTCCGAACAGGAGTTCCTTGCAACATCCTTACTAACTTCATGGCAAAGGCATCATAAAATATCTTGTAATCCTTGGTGTTGCGCAAATGAAGCTGTGGATAGCACTCATACACCAAGTATTGCCCAGGCCCGTGACCAACTTCTCCCCTAGCCTTAAGTCCTGGTTGTCTAAATAATCTTGCTATTAAGTAAAAAAGATATGATCCCATGTAAAACTATTTTTGAGATAACACTGTTCTAAGCTGTAATTCTAGATTTTCACTAATTATCGCAGCCCAATCAAATTTCTTCTTTCCACTTTCTATGCCATCAATGAAATAGTACATCCAAGTTTCAAATTGCATACCTTGTGCTAAGCCCATGATTCTGTTGAGGAGGACGATGAGGTCGCCATACTCTGACTTGAAGTCGGACCTGGTGAGCTTTGAGGTCTTGGTGACTCCCTTCTTGCCTTCATGTAACCAATTCTGTTTCAGCTGAGCAAAGTATGTGTCCTGGTTGTCATGGTATAATCTGGTGGCCTGATCGATAGACAGTGCCTCTGTACCATTCTGCTTAGGTATGTTAAATGTATCCTCAATCAAAGGACCGCTGATGTTTGCCAAAACTTTCTCTCTATCCATCATGACTGACTTGCTCTGAATGTTAAGTCTAGATGCACACTCCATGACCAAATCTGGACAAGGCAAGGTAGGAGGGAAGGCAGCTGCATGCACAACTCCGGACTTGTAGACTTTTTTTGCAATAGGAGATTGGCTGTCTCTCAACCTATCTCTTAATTGAATCATATCAATGGCACCAATGTTGGTGTCTCCAACGTATTTCAATTTTGAGCGGAAGTTGGAATTGGGTATCATGACTTCCTTGTCTCCTATTTTAGCATTAGTTCCTTTGGGTCGCTTGCTTGCATTAGCATCAGCCATCCTAAATACTTATCACTCCCCGCCTTTTCTACAATGCTGGTGAAACTACACTTATCACTCCAATCTTCGCTTAGGGGTGGAATACTACACTTATCACTCCCCGCCAATACCTTAAGATGGACTACACTTATCACTCCAATCTTCTCCCTAAAAATGTAATGCAATGATGCAAACTACACTTATCACTCCCCGCCTTTGCCTTAAGATGGACTACACTTATCACTCCAATCTTCGCCTAGGGGTGGAATACTACACTTATCACTCCCCGCCGTTACCTTAAGATGGACTACACTTATCACTCCAAATCTTCGCCTAAGATGAAATGCAAGCAAGAACTTGAGGGAAAAAAGCCAATCAAGACTATCGAGTAATCAACTTAATATCCAAATACCTAACTCTACTCTTGAAATTAGTTTTCAACACCTAAACTAGCACCAATGAAATGAAAACAATTAAAGAGAGAGGAAAAGATAGGCCACTCACCCAAGTACAACGAAGCTAGGAGTCCCTTGTCAATGCAATTAGCTGAGCTTAGCCTCCAAAATCTTCTAAGTCCACAAGAGAATCTCCTCCTTCAACTCACTTTCAAAATCTTGCTATGAATCTTCTACCAATAAACTCCTCCTCAATCACCAATCCGACTATCTCAAATCCACAAGCTCTCTCCCTCAAGCAAATTATGAAATTGAAAATCTTGCCTTCAAATTTTCGGATTTGGACAAAATATCATGAACAAGAACTTCAAATCCTCAAATTTGAGTATCAAGAGCGTGGAGAAGAGGGCCTCAAATACTGCCCAACTAAACACTGATCTTCCTAATGCTGCAAATGCGTAGAAACAGGCCCAAAAAGCCCCCAAGAGTTTGAGATTATCCCTTGGCACTGGCAGTCTTCAATCAAATTTGGTTCGAACTGCTCCTCAACTTCAGAAATTGCCCCAAAATCTGCCCTTTGAATGCCTTTTGATACCTCCAAAATGGCGAAAACATGCCCAGGTCTGTTATCTCTCAGGTCTGATTCAACATTGCCTTTACTTGCCTTCCAATCTTCTTTCTAACTGTCTCTATTTGCTCAAGACAAGGCCCTCAATTCATGTCGCCAAGCTCCTTGCAAGATCGCCACCAAATTGCCAAGAGAAGTCGCCAAAAAAGATGAATTCGCTGCTAATGTGCTCAGTAATTCGCTGTCTTAATGCAGAGAGTGAATTGTTGTTTTGATGTGGAGAATGGAAATGACCTTGCCCTCAATATATAGGCAGCGCATTCATCTTTAACAAGGCCGACCCCTACAAGGAAAAACATAAACAAATAAATGCAAGGTACATTATTAGGGACGACTTGTATTAAAGTCTAATTCTTTTTCAATTTAAACTTCCCAAAACTGAATGCGCATGGTAATAGCTGGGACGACATCCACTAAAATACATTGGTTTTTTGATTTTGACACCATAAAACAATTAAATGGCCAAGGCAAACAGGGGCGGCAATAAGAGATGTGCTTGATTTTCGATTTTTGAATTACTAACAATCATTAAATGCTGAAGGATGTAGGGCGACCTAGCACAATATTATATGAATTTTGATTTGCACATAAAAATATCCAATTAAATCCAAGGCATTTAGAATTTTGATTTTTAAGATGCAATGCCCAATGCACAACAAAATTTAAATTGAAAGATCAAGTATAAGCCCAAGATAATTTCGAAAATGGCAAGGAAGTCTATAAATTTGAAAATTAAGAATTCAGTCCAGATTTTATTGAATCTCGAAAATAACAATGATCATCAAACCAAAATTTGCAATTGGCCATAACAAACAAAGAATTTTGAATTTTGAATTCCACCAAGATCGCCATAACGCCAAGAATTTTGAAGGCCATAAAATCAAATTTCAAATAATCAAACAAATTCCAACTTCATCTCTCATCTCAAACCATCAAAATTATCCATTTCAAAATCAATTCATAAAATCCTCAATTCAAAATCACCACATCGTCAAGATCCTCAATTCAAACCAAAATCAACCTTTCGATCTAAAATCAAACGCATACCAACCACATTGTACTGCATTCATTGAATCAATCCAGGCAAAAAAAAACCACGAGGACGGGGCAAGGTAAAATACTTGGCTAAGTCTAAAAGGTCGAAGCTAGGGGGTCCCCATGGATGGGGCGATGTTGTAAAAAAACCTCACAACAGTATCCTTCCATTCTGTGGTTTCTGGATTCATTTTTTATTCAGAAGTTTTATAAGTGATCCACACTTCTATTTCTAGCTATGGATAAATACAAGAGATCTAGTTTAGGGAGTCGTCATAGCAGTAAGGGAAATAGAGCGGAATTAAATGCTTTAGTAGAAAGTGTTGAGAGACTGAGATTGCATCAGCAGAGATTAGCAGAGAGTTTGTCGGATCCAGCTACAGTAGACAGGACAACAAGATATATGGTCTCTACCTTTAGAAGGCCGACATCGAGGTTGCAGGGGAGAAGGCTAGAGTTTTCTCCGACAGTTGTCCGTGATGCTGATGTTCCTACATCTAGCTCAGCACCTGCTATTCCCATTCGTAGTGCTAATGATGGATTTATTGCACTGGAACCAGTGGATGTTTTAGTGCCATTGGTTGACAGCAGTACTGAGCAACACCAGGTTGAGGCTCCCAGAGCAGTCATTACAGATTGTACGATGGCAGCTGATGTTGCAGTTATCATTGAGTGTCAGACTCTTTCATGGAGGGAGTTATTATTGGAGATGTTTATGTTAGCTGTAGTAGTGTTGCTCCAGTTCAGGAGGCAGTTGCTTCCTCAGATGGGACCGAGTCATGTACGGAGTCTCCCAGTGGTGAGGTTGGAGATTTGGGCATTACAACGGAGTCAGATGATGACAGTTCGTGCTCCAGCATTATTGGTGCACAGCTTGACGTTGAGTCATGTGTGCAGGGACATGTGCCCGCAGATGAGATTTCAGCAGGAGATGTGGGCGCTGATAGTATAGACACATCTGATGACACTTTTGAGGATGCTGTGAGTTGCACTGGAGATGACACCCCTTGTGAGATGTTGGTTGATTACTGCGAGGAGTGTATGAGCTCTGACAACTCAAAGATTTGTGATAGCAGTCGCAGTGTGGGATTAGTACAGGAGACAGTGGTTTATTCTTGTGTTGAGGATGTGAGCATGGAGCTTTCTAGTGATGACACTCAGGATGAGAGTGTTGCAGCTGATTTGGGCGACATAGTTTCATGCCACAGTTTAGTTGATTCACATGACAGCATTGAGTCGTGCATGCAGCCAGAGTTAGTAGAGGAGATGCAGTTAGATGATGTGTACACTAGCATTGCAAATATCTCCGATGCTGAGAGCATGGATGATGAGTGTTGTAGTATTTCTGGCTTCTTATATCTGACCTTGGGCATTGATTCAGCGTTGTCATTTGGTGATGGTGAGTTCCAAGACTCTGTGTTACAGGGACCCACAGATGAGGACAGGGAAGCTTATGAGTGGCGGGAGTTTGTTTCAGCCAGGGCTTCCATTTCTAGAGAGAGGGTTACTTCGTTAGTGACTCATGTGGATGTATCTCAGGGTTTGGATTATCAGATAGTTGCAAAGGACGAAGGAGATGGAGATTGTTTTGAGTCAGTTTCAGCAATAGCTTCCTCAGATTTAGATGAGGTTGTGTCTGATGCCTGTACTCAGTTTGTAGAGGTGTACTCAAATGTAAGTACACAGGGAGAGGGTGATCTTGAGGGGAGTTTGTTGGTTACAGCTTCCTCTCATAGTGTAGACAATGCATTTGAGGTTGTTCATAGGAGGCTTGTTGTGCAGAGTCATCATGTGACTAGCCAGTTGCGAGTTGATGAGAGGGATATTTCTTCTACTCTCGAGCATTTTGATGCCGCTCGTCAGTTGTTGGATGTTTATGGTTGGGGTACTCTTATGATAGATGAGTCCAGCAGTGGTTACCTTTCATTGACAGAGATTCACTCTTTGCGTGAGGCTGTCAAGATTTTGAGACAGAACTATTTACAGATGGTAGCCGACTGAGATCACCTGGTTGAGTGGGGGAGTACAGCTTATGAGACATTGATGGACATAGAGGAGGTGAGTGAGCTTACTCAAGAGCTCACAATGACTATTGAGGTTTTAGAGGACACTCAGCAGGCTCTTCAAGAATCGCAGATCCGATTAGAGGAGGTGACCGTGGAGTTGGAGCATTTACGATCTACACCAGCCCCTGACCCAATTTGATTGTACATTGAGGTGGTTGGTGGTGAGTTTGCTCCTACAGTTGGTATTGAGGAATATGATGTTGTGGCAGACACATCTGTTCAGGATATGGGAGCACTTGGTACGATTGAGATAGGAGTACCAGTGGAGTCGAGCTCTCAGGTTGATTTGCTTCCCTTAGCTGGGAGTAAATCTATTCCATCATCTCACATAGTTGATAGCATGAGACAGTTGGTTGTGCCACATTTTTAGAGGGATCAGCCGTGGATTGCGGGGGAGCAAGTTGATGCTTCCACGTATAATTTCTACTGCACCGAGTCATTTATAGAGTATCTACTTGAGAGTGCAGACGTGCATCAGGATTCTTATAGAGTGTCTGAGGGTACTCTCATCTGAGGTTCTTGTGCTATTCGGAGGTTGGCTGGGAAGATTGTGGAGACTCTTTCTACTATGCTTCCCCACAGGGATCTTGAGGTTGGGTTTGTTGAGAGGGTTGCCCAGGTCCCTACGCAACCTGCAGTTATGCGGAGTCGAAGATTGGAGCCATCTCCTGATTTCCAGTTTGGCCATGATGAGCGGTTGACAAAGATTGGGGTTTCTTACCAGCATTTCACGTTGGGTTATGCTCATCATTTTTCTTTTGACCCTCAGATGGAAGATTTGTTTTCACGCAGGGGTAAACCGGCTCCAGTATCCTACCATCCACTATGGGATGGATTAGCACCATCATTTGTGGATGGATTTGGCAGTTGCAAGTTAGATTACTTGCAGTATCCACACATCCAGGATAGTTTATCAGAGGTTAGAGTTTGTAACAGTGATTCAGGCACATTTGGTCACTGTTGTTTTCCCGGGTGCAGTTGGGTGTGAGTGCTGGATAGACAGGGACTAGGTTTTGACAGAGTTGTTATTTTAGATGGGTTGAGTTCTGTTGGGTTGTTTTCAGCATCGACATCTATAGTTGGTTTACAGATGTTTTCAGTGGTGTCTATTCTATTGATGTTGGTTCTTTCTTCATAGAAGTTTGGTGGGGATCGAGACATTACTTGTGACCATCCTTGGGATTCGGGTGGTTTATGATGCTGCTTGTTTTCCCTGATTGCTTGAGGACAAGCAATCTTGGGAAGGGAGGATTGTAATGTCCCCGTTTTTCAGACTTCGGAATTAGCTTGGTTTGGCGACCCTCGCAAGCTAATCAGGCATTCAGAGAGGGTCAGATTGTGGAGCCAGTGTTGGGACTCCATTCTGGAGGTTTAGTTTATGATATCTACTCTTTGTTCGGGTCAATTTGGTCGACTTACTATTTTTAGTAAGTGGTATTTTGGGTATGGCCTGGATTAGCAGGGTGTTTGCACGAAGCATTAGATGTTTCAGGATTGAGTCTCAGGGAATCTCCAGTTTGAGAGACTTACTATTTTTAGTAAGTCTATTTTTGGCAGTGGGTTATTTCCGGCAGGGTAGTTGGTGTTTGAGGCTCTGGTGTTGGAAATGAGTTTGTTTCAGTCAGCAGAATTCAGAGGCTTTGGGTTTTTAAAGTTATCATTATTAAATTAAATTATTTTAATTTCATAACTTTAATACTTTATAACTTTAATGTTACAAAGTGAAGTGGTCATTTAAAAGCCTTTTTAATGAAAAAAGTGAAATTGTGCTTTTTCCGAAAAAGCTATATATTCTACTTGAAAAAGCATTTTCATTCATTCATTGTTTATTTGATAAAATTTATAAAGTCTCTTGGCTGTGAGAAATCGGCTAGGGTTTTGAGGACTGATTCCTCTTCTGGCAATTTGAGCCATCACAGATTGGTGGTGAATTTTGCAGCTGCTGATTCTGAATTAAATTCAGTGCTGATGTATACTGGATTTATGTGAAATTTATTCTACAGGCTGAAGTTATTCTGGTGAAGTTTTTATTAATTCTACAGGCAAGATTGAATTGTTCTCAAGAAATTCAATTTGTATTTGTTGAGGTCTGAATTTGTATTGGGAAATCTGCATACCATTATTTGTTGAGGCTGCAATTATTACTAGGCGTCAGAGATACATTCAAGGAGCTGTACGTTTTTATCAATGCCATATTATAGTTGAAGAGTTACGGCAGGTTCAAAGTGTGTGGGAAGTGAGAAGAATTCATATCTTCTAACTTATGGCTAGCAGAGAGGACATCTCCCTTCCTTGCATCAAGGGAAATCAGAATTGAGATGCTGTGTCATTGTATAGGAAATGTGCCTTTGTGAGGTTGTTGCATCCCTAGACCTGGTTGCGTGAAGAATAATTAAAGTTTGCTAGAGTCCTCGACCAATCTGAGGTTGCGTTTTGGCCCAGTCAAGGATGCCGACAGAGTTATTAAGTGCTGGCTTCAATTTCAACAGCATGTGATTGCTGGCATCAATTTCATTGGGGTTGCAAACTATTCTCAACAGCAGCCATACTATTTCAAAGGTGCACGATTTTTAAATGAATGCTTGTATTCGGTATTAAATGTGTTAATTGTTTATATATAATATTTCTGTAGTAAATTCAGTGGCAGATTAATGATTTGATAGTTAATCAGGGAGTGAAAAATTAGAAAAGTATCATTGAAATTACACATTTGATATTCTTTAATTTCTGTACATTCTGATAGAAATTTAGAAGTGCAAATATATTTAAGATAAAAGCTAGTTGTTATGAAAACCAACCAGGTTTCTTCACAGATTTTCACATTTACAATTGACGATTATTCTTTTACTAGCATTCAGTGGTTGGACGTGCCACATGGAGGGCGTATATCTCAGTGATTCATGATTGGAAATGGACGAGTAGCTGCTACATCTTATTATTGTTTATTATTTATTAATGTGCTTCTGATTATTATTTGTTGTATTTTTGTTTGCTTTACAATATCCAGTTTAACATTTTTCTTGTAGTGCGAGAGCTATGGGTATCGTCAAATGTGTACAGGTTGATATTTTGGAGAATCCGTAGTTGTGTTTGTTTTTTGTGAATGTGAGTATTAAATGCAATAAAGTTCATAATTTATGAATTTTTGTTCTATTTATCCAATACTGATTTTTATTGTATTTGTTTTCCTCTTGGTTACGTGATTCATTTGTTATGAGAGGCTTGAGAAGATTGCTATGACATTTAGGACAGACCTCACGATTGTTGCTGCCAGGATACACCCTCAAGCCATTGACTATGATCTTATTACAGGTGAGTATTTCTACATAATTTCTGAGGAATTGAACTATTTTCAAATAAATTTCTTATCTAGAATTTCAGTATTTTAAGTATGGTGATATCTTCTCAAGTTTATGATGGATGTGTAATGTAGCGGCGAACAATTTTGTCGACCTTTAGGCAGTTATCAGTAAGGCATTTGTCTTTGTAAAGATAGAATATGCGATGAAGTTTGTTTGATTCAATTTGTTGTGAAAAAAGTATCAAGCGGGCAAATTATTCAGTTTTGTCGGTTTTAATTTTGATTGCATGCAGTCCATCACGATATTTTTGCTTTGTATAAACTCCTACTGTTTTTAGGATTGATGCATAAATATCACTATAGGGAGAAATATGTAATGCCAGATTGAGCATGCTGATGCAACTAGCACTGTAAAGTTTCATTTCCAACCAAATCAATGCACTATTTTTTTATGTAAAACATAGCAACACCAAATGCCTTGACATGACAGGTTGTTTGTTTGATGACAAAGCTGAAGTTGAAGGTGAAGGTTGTCATAGAGATGCAGGGAGAGTCTGCTACGGCAGCAATGGCTATTGAAACCCAAATGTAAGAGGTTGCAGAGTAGGAACAACAGTGTGAAATTTGGCTATTTTTTTTATCACTTTGAGCTTAGAGCCCAATCCTGACTTGCCACTATCTTCCTTCATTCCTAGAAAACAATATTACACTCGACTACTAAATAAGAAGGTCAACATCCTACAAGCTGCTTAGAAGCAGGCATGTGCTATTTGTATTTTGGATGATGGGCAATATGTAACAGCAGTAGGATCAGAGCATGTGACTTGGTGGGTGAGATTTTGTATGAAAGGAGTTTTTTAATGTTTAGAAAGCCTAGCCCATCTTCGGCTTTAGATGAGTATTGGAATCATGTAGGATTTGTGCTACTTAAAAATATTTGATATTATTTTGAATATGTGACAAGATCGCTATGACATTTGGGACAAGATCGGCTATGGATGTGTTATGTAGCAGCGAACAATTTTGTCGACCTTTAGGCACTTATCAGTAAGGCATTTGTCTTTGTAAAGATAGAATATGCGATGAAGTTTGTTTGATTCAATTTGTTGTGAAAAACGTATCAAGCGGGCAAATTATTCAATTTTGTCTGTTTTAATTTTGATTGGATGCAGTCCATCACGATGTTTTTGCTTTGTATAAACTCCTACTGTTTTTAGGATTGATGCATAAATATCACTATAGGGAGAAATACGTAACGCCAGATTGAGCATGCTGATGCAACTGGCACTGTAAAGTTTCATTTCCAACCAAATCAATGCATTGATTTTTTACGTAAAACATGGCAACACCAAATGCCTTGACATGACAGGTTGTTTGTTTGATGACAAAGCTGAAGTTGAAGGTGAAGGTTGTCATAGAGATGCAGGGAGAGTCTGCTACAGCAGCGATGGCTATTGAAACCCAAATGTAAGAGGTTGCAGAGTAGGAACAGCGGTGTGAAATTTGCCTTTTTTTTTATCACTTTGAGCTTAGAGCCCAATCCGGACTTGCCACTATCTTCCTTCATTCCTAGAAAACAATATTACACCCGACTGCTAAATAAGAAGGTCAACATGCTACAAGCTGCTTAGAAGCAGCCATGTGCTGTTTGTATTTTGGATGATGGGCAATATGCAGCAGCAGTAGGATCAGAGCACGGGACTTGGTTGTGAGATTTTGTATGAAAGGAGTTTTTTAATGTATAAAATGCCCATCCCATCTTGGGCTTTAGATGAGTATTGGAATCATGTAGGATTTGTGCTACTTAAAAATATTTGATATTATTATGAATATGTGAATGTATCTCGTATGTCCAAAACAATGATATATTGTTAGGATGTTAATAGCAAATTGATAATAACCACATAATTTGCAAAGGTCAACACGAGTCCTTAATTTTGCATTAGGTAGTAAGTGCGATTGAGAATAGAAGGAATTGGTTGGCTTGAATCCTTTTGAAATTGCATATTCAATTGAGTCTCCAAACATGGAAAGCAATTGAAATTATTTGTTCAATAGGTGTTTTATCGTAAGGTAATAAATTGATTTTATTAATGAAGACTACAAATGGGATATAACATAAAAATCGGAAATGACACGAACTTCCCTTGACCAAGGCATGATCGGGCTATAATGAGATAAGAAAAGTATTAACAGTCTAGCATATATGTGTACATCTAGAAAAATCGCAACTATAATTTTAGAACCCTTGTATGTAAAAACATCAATAGAACGAATATGATATTGTGGAGACCATATCTTTCAAAATTATGGCAATTTTTGAAGTCATTTGGACTGGGTATTGGCAAGATATGGGTACTATTGAAAATGGAGGCATTCAGAATTTCTACTAGGACTTGATCAGACAAACGCCTGCAGGTATCGGCTTGTGCATATGATTATTAAAAAGAGGTGGAAGAACAGATGTAGAGCCCTGGAAGGTCTTTGTAATACTTTTAAAAAAGGAAGATAGACATGAAAGTTGTACAACATGGGTGAAGAAAAATGCTCCATTTTAAGTCCCCAGGCTCTTGCATGACACTGTATTTCTATCCTTTTAACTATTACCTAGCATTCAGGGGTTGCACGTGCCACATGAAGGGCGTATATCTCAGTGATTCAGGACTGCAAATGGAGGAGTAGCTGGTACATCCTATCATTGTTTATTATTTATTAATGTGCTTCTGATTATTATCTGTTGTATTTTGGTTTCCTTTCCAATACATTCAGTCTAACATTTTTCTTGTAGTGCGAGAGCTATGGGTATTGTCAGATGTGTACAAGTTGATATTTTAATGTACGTTCGGCTCCAATAGCGATTTGCACAATTTCTGTATTAGTTTTTTGTGTTGTAGCATCCTTTAAACGGTGATGTTGTTCTTTTAGAAAACTTGCTGCTTGTGTTCTCTATGCATCTCCCCTCCATAGAGATCATTACACAATTGTACTGGTAAACCGAATTGTCTAAATTTGGACCTTCTTGATGAAGTTTTCTTTTGTGATGATTTTGACATGTAGGACTGATGATTATTCTTTTAACTGTTACCTAGCATTCAGGGGTTGCACGTTCCACATGGAGGGAGTATATCTTATTGATTTATGGCTACAAATAGACGAGTAGCTGCTACGCCTTTTTATTCCACAATTTATGGAAGAATCCATAGTTGTGTTTGTTTTTTGTGATTGTGAGTATTAAATGCAATAAAATTCAGAATTCAAGAATATTTGTTGTGATTTATCCAATATTGATTTTTTGTTCTTGTTTTATTTTGTGTTACAGGATTCATTTATCTCAAGATGCTTGAGAATATCGCTATTTTGTTTTGGATAAAGCAAACAATTGGCGGTGTCGGGATATGTCCTCAAGACATTTGAAGCTTCTTTAACATTTTCACAGGCTATTGTTGCATCCTGGACAACTTCAACGCAACATCTTGGCATTCACAGCATCATAGTTTCGTCGTCTTCATCACCTTACCTTCATTCCATTGGGCACCGACTTTGTAGCTTTGAAGGGGAGTTACACCATTTCGTTTCGTATTTTTATAGCATATCATAGTCTCTTAATAATAGTCTTACAATATTGTTGCCTTCATCATTGATCCACTGTCTTTGCGGTTATCTACCATCTATCATCTCGACTCTCATCCATGAATTTGGTTGTAGTGGAGGTGGAAACACCAAAGCAGGGACTTGATTGAGGCAAGTCTCCAAACAGCCCCAACAATTTTTCCTTGTTTCCGTGTGTGTAGGTTTTCGTAGGATAGAGGAGAGGAGCTCTTGCAATTCTTCCACCTCCTTTGCTTGTGAGTTTATTATTGTTTATTTATCTTTATTAATGTGGTTGTGATTATTATTTCTTGTATTTTTGTTTGCTTTTTAATTTCTTGTGAAGCATTTTTTTTGTAGCATGAAAGCTATAGTTATCATCAGATGTGTACAGGGTCTATGGACAATTATGATATTGTGATGTATTTCCAGCTGCAATAGCGATTCTCACAATTTTTGTTTAAGTTTTTTATATTGTAGCATATTTCAAACGATGGTGTTGTTCTTACAGCAAAGTTGGTAATTTTGCTATCTACGCATCTCGCCTCTGTACCTGCCATTGCACAATGATACCAGTAAACTGAACTGTTTGAATTTGCATCTTTCTTGATGAAATATTCTTTTGTGTTGATTTTGACATGTAGAAATTAAGATTATTGTTTGAGCTGTTGCTTAGCATTGAGGGGTTGTGCGTGCCACATAGAGGGCCTCTATCTCGGTGATTCATGACTGAAATGAGATGAGTAGCTTCTACATCTTGTTTTTTCTACACTTTATGGAAGAATCTGTAGTTTAGTTTTTTTTTTTATGAATGTGAGTATTAAATGCAATAAAGTTCAGAATTTAAAAATTTTTGTTCTGATTTATCCAATACTGATTTTTATTGTATTTGTTTTCCTCTTGGGTTACGTGATTCATTTGTTATGAGAGGCTTGAGAAGATCACTATGCATTTAGGACAAAGCTCACGATTGTTGCTAACAGGATATACCCTCAAGCCATTGACTATAATCTTATTTTAGTTGAGTATTTCTACATAATTTTTGAGGAATTGAACTATTTTCAAATAGATTTCTTATCTAGAATTTTTTTATTTTAAGTATGGTGATATCTTCTCAAGTTTATGATGGATGTGTTATGTAGGTGCGAACAATTTTGTCGACCTTTAGGCACTTATCAAGAAGGCATTTGTCTTTGTAAAGATAGAATATGCGATGAAGTTTGTTTGATTCAATTAGTTTTGAAGAAAGTAGCAAGCGGGCAAATTATTCAGTTTTGTCGGTTTTAATTTTGATTGCATGCAGTCCATCACGATGCTTTTGCTTTGTATAAACTCCTACTGTTTTTAGGATTGATGCATAAATATCACTACTAGGAAGAAATACATAATGCCAGATTTAGCATGCTGATGCAACTGGCACTGTAAAGTTTCTTTCTTTGGCAACCAAATGAATGCACTATTTTTTTACGTAAAACATGGTAACACCAAATTCCTTGACATGAGAGGTTGTTTGTTTGATGAGAAAGCTGAAGTTGAAGGTGAATGTTGTCATAGAGATGCAGGGAGAGTCTGTTACAGCAGCGATGGCTATTGAAACTGTAATGTTCCAAACTACAATCTTCACCTCAAAGCTCTACAATTGTTGTCTTGATGATTGGAAGAGGTTGTATGGTGGAATTGGCGTGGTAGTACGGTGGAATTGGCGTGGCCATACGGTGGAATTGGCATGGCCGTACGGTGGAATTTGGCGTGGCAGTAGAGTGGAATTGGCGTGGCAGTACGGTGGAATTGGCGTGGCAGTACGGTGGAGTGGGTGTGGCAGTACGGTGGAATTGGCGTGGCAGTACGGTGGAATTGGCGTGGCAGTACGGTGGAATGGGCGTGGCAGTACGGTGGATTCCGAGATGATGATGTGATGTTCCCTTTTCCTTAGTCGACAGTTAAATATGTATTTCGTAGGCACAAAACAACTTGCAAGCCAAATATATTTGCCAGGAAGATCTTACTGAATTAATTGATAGAGCCTCAGATTTACCAGATCCGATACAACCAGAACAAGTAGAACAGGGTGAGGGTTGAATCCCACCGAAACTGCAGAGTACCAAATAGGGAGGATATTACACCTCCGAAATGGCAGAGAGAGGAATCCCAACAGGAATTCGCAATACAATAAAATATCAAATCTCAACATATCAAATCTAACCTACACTCCGAGCATAAATACCCGTCGGGGTAAACTCCTGAGAGTGCACAAAAGAGCCGACCGGGAAAACTAAACTACGCCAACACAAGAAATGGGCCCGAGATAAACTAAATCAATCGCGACCCCTAAGACAATAGTTTTACTAGTCATTTAATGACAGGGATATTACACTAATTTTTCACTAATTCCCTAATGAATGCACTAATTTTTTACGTAAAACATGGTAACACCAAATTCCTTGACATGACAGGTTGTTTGTTTGATGACAAAGCTGAAGTTGAAGGTGAATGTTGTCATAGAGATGCAGGTAGAGTCTGTTACAGCAGTGATGGCTATTGAAACCCAACTATAAGAGGTTGCAGAGTAGGAGCAGCGGTGTGAAATTTGCCTATTTTTTTTATCACTTTGAGCTTAGAGCCCAATCCCTTCTTCCCACTATCTTCCTTCATTCCTAGAAAACAATATTACACTCGACTGCTAAATCGGAAGGTCAACATGCTACAAGCTGCTTACCATCAGCCATGTGCTGTTTGTATTTTTAAAAGACTTATGTTGTCCTCATACTTATGTTCCTAATTTTGCTACCTACCCACCTCTATGTACACAGCATTTTGCTAATTTGAATTTGAACCTCCCTTGGTGAAGCTTTCTTGTGTGATGACTTTGACATGTAGAGCTGAAGACACTATTTTTTAATTGGCGCCTAACACAGAGTGGCCAGACCTTCCACATGGAGGGCATCTATCTCACGAAATCTTGACTACGAAGAGATGAGTATCTATTGCATCCATCCATTTTTAATCTATGCTATGCTTTATTAATGAATCTAGCATTGTGATTATTTTATTTTAGTAGTAATAAATAGAATAAGACACAAAATTTAGGAATACTCGTCTTGATTTATGTAACATTGATCTGTTATTTTGTTTTTCTTCTTCTAACTTACACGACTCTTTGATCACAAAATGCTTGAGAAGCCTGCTGCTCGCTTTAGGTAAAAGCTCATGGTTAGAGGTGCAATTGAATTGCTTCACAACATTGACTCTTCTCACAATCACCAGACACGAGAATTGGCTATTTTCGTATAATTTTGTTGCATTCGAGTCATTACTAACTGGGTTTCTTCTCGAGTGATTTGGTTTCTCAATTTTTGTATATCTTTTGCAATTTCAAGATGGATTTAGCACTTAACCATGTATGATGTGACAGACTTTTAGGCTTTGTTCAGTAAGCGATTTATTTGGTCAAAGATAGAATATATAAATATCTACAAACAATGATAAAATTTTCTTGAATAGTATAATAATATGGCTACACTTTCAAAGAAGTTGCATGGTAGATCATTTCTGCGTGGAGGGAGAGGAGGGCCGACTCTCAAGAAATGCTGGCAATGATCTCTTGTATTTCTATTTCCACCTTTACAAGCAAGGCAATATTGGGGTTCATCTTACGATTTTTTTGTTTAATCGGCTTCGCATTAGGAAGGACAATGTTATGCATAACAATTTTGGGACCAATGCCATGCATGACAGAATTAGCCCAAGCAAAGACATTAGGAAATTCAAGAAGAAGAGTAGTTCCTTTTGTTCATCCTCAGTTAGACACATGCTAACTTTGGTCACTTTTTCACTGTTATAAGGGTCCATTTACACATGAATGGTGTCGGCAATCAAAAGATTACTTTGTTAAGGGAAATCCATAGGCAAAGGGAACTCATATTTGTGTTCAGAAGTAACCTTTTCTCCAAAGTATGGTTCAACATTTAAATAATAAGGAAATCCCTTATTATGATGAAAATGAGGGAGATCATTATTTGCCCCCAAGAATTCAACTAAAGCATCATCATAGCTAAAAGTATCAAGAGAAGCCTTTTGGTCAGATTCAATAAGATGAGGATTGACAAGATTCAAAGGTGCAAAGTAAAGAGCATTGACGTTGAGAGTAACTTGTTGTCTTTGTTTATTAGGATTAAATTCTAATCCATAAGAATGTTCATGTCCCTCATTTCCTAAAGGCACTTGAATCCCTTCTTCATGTTTTCCAGATCCATTCCCCTTGAATCCATGTTTAGGTAATAATGATAACCAAGACCATAACGAGAAGCCATATCAGAGGGTCTCAATGGAGCCTCATATGTCAACATATCATAACAATCAGGCTTAATAGTTTACAATGATTCATTTTGAGTGGGAAGCAACAAAATTATTACTGAGCTCAGTAGAAAGAGGAGTTATCATCTCAGGTTCTTGATCAGGTTTAGATTGTTCAGATTGTAATGTAGGGACTTTGTAATCTCCAACATAAGTTGGTGTGAAATCTAAGGATCCCTTATCGTAATCCAAAATAACACTAGTAGGAGGGTCATGCTTAGCTTCGAAATCTAAATCTTGTTTATCTTCACTAGATAGAGGCTTATTGTTAGTTTCAGTGTGCAAACAATTGTTCAGTCTATAATCTTCAAGAAGTGATTAAGTGAGTTCATTAGATTGTTGTAAGTAAACTTGACTTTTCAATGAAGAGTAGAAGGAACAGCATGCAACCAAGGGCATCCCAGAAGAAGATTTTAGTTAAGAGGTCCTGACATTTCATGAATAGGAGTGTTGAGGATAACTGTACCTACCTTAATAGGTAATGTAATTGATGCAGAGATAGGGGCAAATAGGCCTAGAAGGTTAAGGAAACGTTGTTTGAGCACTTTTCTCAATTAGGAGGTAAGGTGAAAGTAAAACTTCAACCTAGTCTTTTATCACCTATTGGATTCAACATATGGGTTCTAACTTGTGAGAACATGATATGGGAGACTCATCCAACCACCAAACCCTACCTCCAAACAAGACTTTCATTAGGGCTTATGACTGTTCTAAATGACAGTGATTAGGACCTTGAGGACAGTCAACAAAATGACCCTTTACTTTTTGCTACTTGGGATAAGAACATCTAATTCTTGACTCTTCTTACCTTACACAACATGTCAAAACTAAAATCTAGCAGTATGCAATGTATTCCCAAGGTCTAAGCATGAATCTTCTTCAAGTCAAATGACTGTTCCTAGACAATGGACTGAGAACACTATAGCACAGTCATTTGTTTTTCCTTGTACATTCCCACTAAGACATAAAATTATGAAAAAAAACATCATGGGATCCTTATGCACCATGAACAACATCCCATAGAATCATGCAACTAAAGACAATAACAATTTTATGACTCTCCACTAGTCTAGGTAGATGCAACTAAGACTGTGACTGCACTTTCCTTAGGACAGTCATAAATATTTATCCTTAGGACAGTCATAAAGATTTAAAAAATTCAATGCAAATAGGGGGTACGAGACTACTGTAACTTGTTGTTACAGGCTCCAACCAGTCAAGGACACTTCCCCAAACACATGCAAGTAAGGAATATTGACAAAAACTTGAATTTATCAAGGTTTTATATGCTTCTGTTGTTACTGGCATAGTCACCTTCACAGGGACAGCCCTAAAAAGAGACTAGTTCACCACTCACCAAAGCTTCTCTCAAGGTAAGATCATGAAGTTAGGGCCCCTACTCAACCTCCTTATTGTCCTCAAACTCATACCCTTCCATTCTTCACGCCCATTCACACTTGCAAGCTGAAAACTAACATTGTTATGACTGATACATAAGAGATATCAGTCATTCTTCATACCAAAACTATAGTAAACCTTCTCCTCACACCCTGAACCTGTAGGACAATGCAACATACATAAAAACAGATCAAAATACAAAATGCTAGTATTTTTTATCTTGGCAAATGAAAGTTCTACATTTTTTAATGCTCAGGGGTGCCCTAGATAGGGTTTTTAACCCTTTGTTATAAAAATTGCTATAACTCAATGAAATTAAACAAAACCAGGTTCATATGAAAGTAGATTTGAATCTCTTTGAATCCCAATCAGTAGGTTTTTATGGATGTGAAGAAAAGAAGCTGTAATCGAGCTAGTATCAGACTAATAACACACAGAAATGCAGAAAAATAGAGAACTTTTATTGAAATCACACTTCAAATCTTGATCAGATCCATACAAATGGAGCCCAAAAGGCTTATTTAAGTCAAAAATCATCATACGTAACTGATCCACACCTTCATATGACTTTTCACCTTCCTTTCTTGATTTTTCCCTCTTTTACCAATTTTGACAAAAAAATGCATGACAACTTTTACACTGTTTGAGTAGCTTTTTCATCTTTTTGTCCAATAGGCTTACAACTTGGAATAATAATAAAAAATGGTCTTAAATGACCTAAGAAGACATTAGGACAGATTAATGAAAAATCCCATTTTGCCTATATGAGGCCTAATAGGACGTAGAGGTCCCCTGCACCAATAATGATGTGCAATGTTTTCTTAGCAACGTTGCCAAATCCATCAACAAGCATGAAATCAGGTTTTAATAGTTGAAATATCAGTTTTGACTGTTGGAATCACTAGCCGGTAAGCTCTCTACCGGTCCAAGTGTTGTCATTGATTGGCAAAAGAAGATAGAAATTTGTTGTCTCTATTATAGAGGGAACTCTTCATCAAGAGAGGCTGTGAAACCGGTCACTACACTAAGCATCAGCAATCGGATAATGCACTTAGCAGGGAAGAGAGTATCCTAGTATCAACCAAGGACCGACCTTCAAACCGGTATAGACAAGT
Source organism: Chamaecyparis obtusa (assembly GCA_027943335.1). Classification (NCBI taxonomy): domain Eukaryota; kingdom Viridiplantae; phylum Streptophyta; class Pinopsida; order Cupressales; family Cupressaceae; genus Chamaecyparis; species Chamaecyparis obtusa. Next base: position 1,089,635 of record BSBK01005513.1, on the reverse strand, counting down.
ACAAATAAAAGCATAACACAACCGGGATAGTGCAACCGGTAATCTGCGCAAAAGGAAGCACACCAAGGGCGTGTAACCGGTAAGCCAAGAAAGAAATAGTAGTAGGTCTAAGACTCTTACCTGTTTATAGCATGAAGAACTCAACCGATATATTATAAAACTCAGATATGAATCGAGGAAGTCATAGTCAACTGTCTGTTCCAACCAACTCTTCTTGACCGGGATTTATTGTAGTAAATCCGAGTGATCTTGGTTGTCTTGGTGATCGGTTTAAGGCGCAGGTAAAGGATTTAAAGCTAGAATCAATGGTTTCTTGAGGCGCGACTGAAGGATTTAAAGCTGGATTCAGTGGCTTTAAATCGAGGTGTTATCTGTTATGAAGAAAGGTTACCTGACACGCAACTGTTGTTTTCTTCATGTAGTGGATGAAGCTAGAGCTTGCATCGGATGCTTGCTCAGAGAACAAACACTTCACTGAGTGATGTATTCATAAGATCTCGGGATTAGGTCATGCATTTGAGGTGCAGTTAGGGCAATAATACTGAATATATTCTTATGTCTATTGAGAAGAAGAATTGCCTTCATTCTGCTGAGAAAAAGAGTGAACCTATATGCTACAGTAGAAAAGGTTAGAGAAGTAGCAAGGGCTAGACAAAATCGACAAAGAGAGATAAGAGGTTGTGTAAGGCAGCACAACAACAGTTGAGAATACTCCTGTGTTAACCGGTGATAATTCTCAGTAGAGTACAAGTAGAGATCACATCTGGCTAAGCAGAGCCTTTTGTAAAGATCTTGATTGTATTATTTTCTAGCAAACTATAATAGACAAATCCTAGTATTTGGGTGGACTCTAACAGGTTCCTTGTATCAAAATCGCTTAACTAGGTGACATCTTTCAAGGTGTTTGAAGTCCCCTAATTGGGCACGTCTTAATAGACCTTACTGTAACAAATCCCTTGACCGGGTCGCACCTAGCAAGTGTGTTTTATCCCTTGACCAGGTAGGCTCTTAACAGGGTGTACTTTAGAAGAGTACAAATATTGTGAGGTCTCCTCACCATGGTTTTCACCCTAACCGGGTTTCCATGTGATAATTCTGGTGTCACTTTGTGTTTGTTCACTTGCTATTTTATTTTCTTAGAACTGCTTGTTTTTGTGCTGTAAGTTTACTTCACTGGATTAAAAAAAAAACGGAAAGATTTTTCAAGTGTTGATTCACCTCTCCCCTCTCAGCACTGGTTGGGACTGTTATTGACCTCATTCAACATATCCATACTATAAACATTAAATCCAGGCCCATTATCAATTAAGGCCTAAGATACTGATGCGTAGCTCCTAGGCCTGAAGGCGGAGGTGTACAGATGCGGAGGTAGAGCCGGGTGCCCTATGGATGCCACTCGGAAGTGCATCCGTGGGCCTTCAGATGTATAAACAAACGTAGAAAAAGATTGTAATATATTTTATAGAAGCTGCTATTAAAGACAACACCTGCTATCAGAGACAATGAGTACGCTATTCCTTATCAACCGTTAGTTCTTAGTGTTGCTATTAGAGACAACACCTGCTATTAGAGACAAGGAGCACCTTCTTTGGACTTAATCCGACCTCTGATATTACTTGATGTTTTGTTTGTTTCAACTTTGCTATTCCTGCGTCCTGTCTTTTATTCTCCTGCCGTTCCTTTTTATTTTCTATGCCTTATCTCTCCCTTGACAGTAGTAGACTCGATTCATATAAATGCGTTACAATGTCGATTTTTTAAAATTGTTTTATAAAATATATTAGAGTTTCATATTAAAAAATATTTAAATTCAATTTTTTATAAAAATCTATCATATATTTATTATCTAGTATATTCATCATTTATATATTAATCATTTATGATATATATTATATATAATATATATATATATATATATATATATATATATATATATATATATTATATAATATATCAATATATATATATATATTATATATAATATATAAATATATATTATATATTTTTAAAAAATATATATATACACGCATCCAAACGTATACGCATCCCCTAAAAAAAAATTTCGCACATCCGCGCATCCGCATCCAAATCGGTAACTTAGATTAAGGCCCTATGAGTAAGATTACCGTTGATAAGGACTGCTACCATAAGAGCATCGTGCTGATCTTGAACTTGTTTAGAAGGTAAGTCATCTTCAGTAAAGACAATTTGAGCTGGGACAAGAGTAGCATGCATACTTTTCAAAAGGGAATTGATGTTGTCCTTATTAGGTGGTGGAGTTGGAAGATGGTTAAAGCTTTTTGTAAGGTTTCATGATATGTAGAAGTTTGAAGTTCCCATAGAGAGATCTTAGCAGGAGTAGCGCATAATTGCTCTATTAAATCAACTCCTTTCCATGATTGGGAGTTAAGCGTGGTGCTCAAGGAAGCACATGTGGAGAAGGTGGAAAAGAAGTGGGAACAACTAGATTAGTAGGTTGAGGATTGTTTCTTCTGCTATAAGTGTGAGCTATCGCATCACAGTCTTTAATAAACTCCAAAGGAGTCTTAGATTTACCTTTCATAGTTATAATTGGTTTGTTCGGAGTTTGAAAAGAACTTGGTTTATTGTATCCTTTAATCGTAATCATAGGTGTAGGGAAGCTTTGAGAACTTTGTTGATGATATCCCTTAACAATAATGACAGGCTTGTTAGGGGTTTGGAAAGAATTTGATTCAGTACACCCTTTAACAATTTTCACAGGTTTTTCAGTTACCGTAGGTTTATCTTGAGCAAGATGAACAATTACCTTAGGTTTGTCAATATTGTAAATATAACTAGCCAAGGGAAGCAAATTAAGCAAAATTTGGCAAAAGGTCAATTTAGAAAAGGAAGATTGAGTAGAGATGAAGTCATCAAAGACTTCATCTAACATAGAAAATCTTCACTACTATACAACTCATTAAGGGTCTCAATGTTATAACAGCTAAATAAATCATCATAAGCTGTAAACTCTTGAATACATAAATCAGAGATGTTGGAAACAAACTATTACTAAAGAAATGAATGCAATTGTTTTTGTGTTTTTCAAAATATAAATGAAAATGGAAGCAAGGAATTGACAACATTTTTTTTCTTTTTATGATTTAAAAACACACACCAATAGTAGATCTAACTAACTATACAAAAAGTAAATGCATAAAGAAGTGGATCCTAGATTAACACCATGCATGAAAAGTAAATGACAATGTTTTTACGAGATCTAACTAGTCCAAAACAAAAGGTATAATGCGGTATAATACATGAAAGAGATAGGTTTAGCAAAATGTATGAAAATGGTGAGCAATGTTGGGGATATAGATCACTCACCAAGATTTAAAATACATATGGAATACAAAACCCACCTCACAATGGTAAATCCAATTGACACAACCAAGGGATGTAAGGATGCCAACATGAAATGTCCCCTATGCAATTCCTTCAAGTTTATGGGACTCACTAGATATAATTCAATTGGCTGAACTTCTTCCTAATCAAATACTTTACTTGTAACTTGATTATTCTTGGATCATACCATCGGTAACTGATTGATGCGATGAGTATGTTCAATATTTAATACTGAAATTTGTGATCTTATTGATTCGATGAATGAATTGTGAGAGGTATGCAATGGTTATCCCTGCTATGGAACTATACTCCAGTCTGTAATGTAAAGCTTAATCTATTTGCTGTTATGGAATCAACGATGCATGTGTATATCCTCCAACGTACTTATTCTATTTCGAATCCAGACCTATTGAAAGGTACGTTACTAAATCGCTTGATATGGGGGTGTGACAATGATAATCGATGCCTTCTCAAATCTCCTGAACGTAGATGACCTGACTTGTACACGTTGGTCAGGAATGTGCGCGCTGCTGTCATGTAGTCCTCCATCTGATACGAATCAATGGTTTCTCATTCTGTGCCCTATCCGGAGGCTTGATTCACTTGTATCAATGTCCGTTTGGTCACATTGATCCTTATTATTCCTATCACTTGGTACACAATACATATATCTTAGTGTTTGTTAACTCCGGATCGTATAATTAGTCATGGTGATCCAATAATCGCTGCTTAGTCATATGATGAGTGTTGTCCCCGTATTCATGATAGTGTTTATGTTTTCCTTTAACAAATCGATATGTTTCTCCGAAGTTCTCATCCAAAACCAAGGCACGGGCCTTGTATTTTAGTTGTCTCTCGCGGACTATAGAATTGATGTATATAATGTCACCTTTCCTTGGTTCATATCGTGTATAGTTATCTTATTTATTTGTAACTGTTGAAATGATAGCTTCAGTGAAATGTCCCCGTGTATCACAAATACTCTTGATCGCTGCCTGTATGAAGCTCATGCTGACTGGATTGGAATGTATGTTCTCCTTCGAATGCTCCTTGGCTTATACTTGCTGTGAAGTGGAATACAATTACCAATGATCCTTTTTTTTATTCGCTGACTCTCTCATGCTCCTTTGAATGTCGAATGCCCATTTCATATGAAAGGTTACGACCGAGTCTTGTTGGTCGCGACTTTTCCATTGTCTTTATTATTATTTTAAATATATTATTAATATTATCATTTCGAATATATTATTATATTTATCTATATTATATTATTATTTTAATAATATATAATTATATTTAAAATAGATTATCTTATTTTCTTTTATTATTATATTTATTTATTAATGTTTTAATATTATTTAATCATAATATTAATATATTATTTATTAAATATTATTATATTAATATATTATTAATATACATTGTTAATTTATGATATATCATCAATTTAGTATTTATATATAATATATTGATACATATATTATTATATTATATTATAATAATATTGATGTTCGATATCTCAATTTTTATATTTCACTTATACTATTAATATATTATTATTGTATTATATATTATATTATTTCAATTTTATATTCATTAATATATTATTATGATAATAATATATTATTATAAATTATATTGTTCTTCATCCTTTTAAAAGTTCTAATTGAACTTTATTATTTTTACTGTCTTTTTATATATTCCACAAAACCAGATCGGGACATTGCCAAAGGTCTGGAAAAGAGGGACATGACACAACATGAGATCTAGGGTTTCTAGGGTTGGTGTTTTGTGGATTCCAAATAGACAATGATAAAGAGATGTAAATGTAAATGACAAATCCGATCTACAAAAATAAATGTAAGGAAAGAGAGACAAAAAGAAGTGCACCTGGAAATATAATGTGAAAATGGCACTTTGAATTTGGATTTTATGACTGTTGGAGTCTTCAAATCTGCTTTAACTCCAGATTTGGCAATCTCGAACCTATATCTGTTTGTCCTGGAAATTTCACTGACTTTTGGTACGGACAAGTCGTATTTCGACTTTTTCCTAAGGACAAGTTGACCTCTCGACTTGTTCCTGATCTTTTCAGCTCAAACTTTCTGTGTGACTATGTTTTTGTACTCGTAAGGTGTCTCTAAATTTCCAGTTGAAACCAGCTTGTCGGGACCTACAAATCTAGGAAAATGTGTGGATGTGTGGCTATATAGGGGTTTGCCTTGGTCAACCCCCCATTTTGTTGATTCCCATTTCCACGGATAGCCGTTACGATAGATAATTGTGTAGTGGTTGTGTATCTAGAGTACGTCTAAATTGCTAATAAGCTAAAATGCATCAGGAAATGCCTATATCTAACCCTATGTGTGATAGAGTGAAACCCTAGCATGTAAATGCAATCATTGTATGATTGAATGCATGCAAATAATCATAGATCCAAGATGTAAACATGAAAATATGAAGCGCCAATGCATAGATTTGAAAATAACAAGTAAATCATACCAAACCCTAGGTGGAAAGGGTACTCCTAGCCATCCTCATAATCCTTTTGAAACTCCATGATGATTGTTAGATGTCTTGAATGCCTTGAAAGAGAATAGATGCTTAATGTGGAGAATGTAGCAAGAACCTCACTTCATTTGGATGCCATCAAAATGGGGTTTTCGCCTTGCAATTGCTTGTAATTAAATTGGGGCTTCTGCTTTGCACTTGATTTCGTTATTATGCCAAAATAAGACATGCAGGTTGCATTTATAGTGATTTTGTTCGACAAAATTAAGCAGTTTGGTTGTAGATCTGGAATCACCATATATGCCTTGGGATGGACCCTGGCCTCAAATTTGGACACAAATTTTGAGGGACTAGTCGGATTTCGACTTGTACCCAGGGACAAGTTGACCTCTCGATTTGTCCCACCTGGAATTAGCTGAAATTTGATTGGTGGGTCTCAGTCAGTCCGTAGGTGCAAGATCCAGACAATCAATTGATTCTGATGTCGGGAATGAACTTTGAGGCTATAAGATGATATAGAACCTAGGAGGTAAATAAATTTTGTGATTGGAGGGAAAATAGATGACACCTAGAAATAAGGTCCTACCTTGATTTTACACAAGTTTGGAGGGATTAGATAACCCATATTTTGATTAGGTATGCATTAAGTGTAGTTATGAAGTCCTAGAATGCAAATGTATAATGTAAATACAGTAAGGTAGGTGCTAAACAATCATTAAATTGTAGAGCACATAGGTGCTTACAATTGAGGACGAAATAGGTATATGGTCTCTCTAGTAGATGGGATTTGTTGTTTCAAGTTGGATTACTTGCAGAGTTAGCATATGCATGGGAGACTAGAAAAGGATGAAGATAGTACCATAATGGTATAGATATCTTCAAACATTCTTATCTTCATAGTATAGATGGATGTGAGTTCAGTGTGCTTTGAGGCTCTAGTGATGATAAGGTTAGCATTGCAGTTCAGGCGAGTTTGATTGATTGGCTTCACCATTTCGGGCATGCTGAAGTTGAGTTCAGGGTTGAGTAGTTGAATTCTAAGGATGTTCTTCTTGGTAGGCCTTGGTTCAGAGTTTAGGATCCTTCCAGTGCATTAGGATTCAACATGTAATGACCCTTACTAAAAAGGCCACTAAAACCTCTAATGCTGGACTGAGTAATTCCGTCAAACACTTGGCATGCAATTGAATAGTGTTGTTGTAATGTATAATGCTCAGAGAAATAATTGTTGAGCAACAAATCCACAATGCTCAATTATACTAAACAATACCAATATGTATATAAATATGCAATCAATGTAAATGTAGACTTTCACAATCAATTACAATTCTCAGATTTTCAACAATTGTGGCACTAGAAGACAAGTACAAAGTATTCAATGCAAGAGTTCTTATTGTTTGAACTGACTAAGAGTGTTTGTCACATACAATTGATTCCAATTATGATATGCAAAGCAAGATAGTGACTGAATTACAACTAGACTGTTCTTCAAATCAGTACATATCCCATTAACATTTGCTATTTTTTCTTATGAAGAAATATAATATAAAGAACCTGGACATTGACGCAATGTGTAAGCCAAAATGCTGAAGGAAATGATGCCGAATTGCACCCCAAAATCGCTGACTGTCAATGATGACTGGGACTGAACTGGAGCACCAAAACTGGGCCGTACCCCTGCTGCTATACCTGGCCGTACAATATGGACATGTATGGCACTAATAACAATTTTTTGCAAGGATGTTGGCAGCCGAAAATACCAGGAATAGAATCGCCTGGGGTTATATGATAACCTCCCAAATTTGTAAAATCAAACTCCAAGGGAATAGGGAGTTATGAATGAAAACGTGTGACTCAGCTGTATAACAGGCCCTGATAAAAACTCCACAAAAATGCACTGTATTGCTCCCAAACCCTTGTCAAAATGATTCTCCAATGAGTAGATGAAATTCAAGACTCCTATGCAATCAATATCAAACCCTCAAACTGAATACTCAGATAAGCCCAGCATGAAATGGTTGAATACCACTTCCAATGTGCAACCCTTAAGAATATATCTCACCTCCTCAGTTATGCAAATCCAAGGGAGTTATCGTTCCCAAAGATCTAGTGAAAATTTGCAGATCAAGATGATCACAAATTGCTCCAAAATGGAAATGTAGTAGAATCCTCAAATCAACCTGTCCAAATGAATGCCCAAGCCCTCTATTTATTCACTTTTCTAAGAAGTTACTAAGAACTTCTAGAAGCATCCATTATAAAATCCCATTATAATGCACTTTTATAATAAAATAACTTTATAAAATAAAAAGTGCAAGCTCAACTTAAAATTATAACATGTGGGCCCCGCATAACACATAATAATAAAAATAAACTTCAAAACACCTCTCCAAGAGCAAATATGACCACCCAATCTCCAAACAATCAACAAGACGACTCTCTCACCAAATCATCTGCCTACGAGAGTCCATGATAGGCAAATCTACTGAAAATATCATGTCGCTAGAAAGGGGACATGACACAACACAAGGCTCACAAAGGGTTTTTTGGGTGTGTATATGGTGTTGAGTATGTACTGTTGGCTAAAAGTTTTGCAAGTCACTGTGACCGCAACTTGCTAAACTGTAACTTTAGGCAACTTCACATGAGATTTCTCTCTTCTCTCAACAATAGGGGAGGTTCCCTTCTTACTGTAGGTGGGTCCGATAGGGACTTAATTGGAAATTACAAAATAGGGTGGTTCTCTTAATCTATTCCTCTTTTTTCATGAATGATTTACAAACAACTATGGACACTAAAATTCAACAAAAAACTCATATTCTATGATAATATCAATGACTCGTGAGTTGACGTAAAAACAACACATAAGACACCAATCTACTTTTATATGAGCAGAACAATTGCAGAAACCCAAAGCCTTCTGCACTTATATCGAATGACGATTTAATAATCTAAGAAAACGGTAAGGCACCAAGTCTCTTACCGAATATTCACTAATTTATAAAAAAGTACTCAATGGTGAAGCACAAATTCTTTCGGCCTAAAGTATTTGAAGTCGTGCTATCAACTATAACAAATTTTCTTTCTGCAACACAAAGTCTCTAAAAACTCAAATTGTAATATAACTCTAAACACAATATGCAGCTCAAAGTTTGCAAGATTGAGTTCAAATCCCTTTTGAACAAAAACACCAAAACTCACAATCAACTTAAGAAAATTTCGTCACATCATAGTTTGGATTGGTAAAAAGTCTCAAAACAACCTGCCACTTTTATTGAAACCAATCTAATTTACATCTAAGCTAAAAGTCTTAGAGTGCATATGCAAACTGGCACAATTTTCTTGCATTGCCAAAAGATGAAGATCACAATGAGGCACCCTCCTATAGATAGGCGAGGTGCTGAGAGATAAAGGTGGGAGAAACTCAACAAACTTTGACTAATTCCCTAACGAACTTTGACTTGTGCAACTACAAGTTGTATTGTACTTTCCTCGCGATTTGATTACATGCAATTACTTTGCAGGTGAAAAGGTCACTTGCAATTACAACTTGTTTTCCAATTACATGTAATTTTGTGAATAACAAAATTACAAAATGTATGATAAAGATAAAGTGCCTGACAAGACACGACTCCTACTACATCATCTTTTGTCGGTCTTGACGTTGCTATATGATGCTCCATGATTGATGTGTTCAGGTTTGATGGAAATATCTTGATCTATTATAAGAACTTGCATCCTTGATTATTCTACATCGTAATTCTGGTTACTTGAAAAGTATGTTAGCAATTTAAGTTGTCATTAGTGTCTTTCACAAAACACCATTCACATCGGTAAAGGGTCACCGGTTACTCACATTACTTATAAGACACCGGTAGCACCGGTAGACTAAGAGCGGAGTGTATGCACCGGTAGACCGAACCAAGTACAGCAGTATTGGTCTTGTGTAGCATACAAGGACAAACTAGATATAAGGGTATACCAGTCTAACTGCAAGAAAGATCCGATCCAGATTTTGCGGATTAGTTTGAGTTAAAAGCCTGACTATACGGGACATTCACCGCTCAGCAGTGGAGTTAGCTTTTTAACAAAAGCTAGCTTTATTTCTATAGATGTTTAGCACGGTAAACTCCAGATCATAATGCATAGCTTTTTGCTAGTTACATGATTTATCGCTGAGTTTACAACCTAGTGGTTCTATGAGTCAAGGGTTTCATTACGATAAACTCTTGTATAAATATAGGTCATAGGACACAAGATAAAGTGTTGTTGATATTTGGTGATTGCAAAGAGCAGAGGAGAGATATCTTCTGAGAAGTGCTACAGGCACGGAGGCGAAGAAAGCAAGAGAGATCAACAGCCAGGAAAACCAGGGAAGAGATCAACAGGTATGATTTAATCAGACAATCAGTGTCACCATAGATCATTGCTTTTGTAAGGTGTAAAAGCGTAATTGAAATCCCTCTATCAGGGTGGACCTAATCGGTTCGTTGTAAAATCCCCTAACAGGGTAACATCTTTGTTGATGTTCAAAGTCCTCTAACCAGGCAACTCTTAATAGGGTTCAGATCTTAACCGACCTTTGGTAAAATCCTTTTACCGGGTAGCACCTTAACCAGTGCTTTATAAGCTCCTAACAGGGCACCTTCATTTTGCAGTAGTGAAGTTGTGAGCTCTGTCTCATCGTGATTTTTTCCTTCTAACCGAGGGTTTCCACATATAAATACTTGTGTTGATCTGTGTGATTCTGTTTATGCTTATGAATGAATGTTATATTCTGTTTATCAGTTAAGGATAATTAAAGTAGAGAATTATAGTATAACAACGAGTATTTTACCAGATTCACCCCCCTCTCAGTAACCGGTAAGTAGTAACAATTGGTATAAGAGCTTTGGTTCTCTATTCTCTATACTACAAAGTCTAACAGCTTGAGAGAAAGATCATGGAGAGTTATTGGTATCAGAAACAGTTAGAGGAAGCTAATGACATAGTTGCCTCTCTGGAGAATAGATTGAGGAGGTCACTTGCAAAGAGAAAGGAGCTGGCTCTACAGATGAATGAAAGTAATGAAACCATTGATGAACTCTCTGGGCAGAGTGGATCTGATGAAGCTGAGGAGGCAGTGTCTGAACTCATGGAAAAGAATAAAATCCTGACCGATCAGATCTCCAACCTTAAAAGGGAACAAGAGGACAATGCCCTGAGAATGACTGAACTAATTGAGAAAAAAAGAAAAGTTGAAGATGAAAGGAACTCAGCAATCAAGTCCTTATTAGCCTCTGAGAAAGCAAGGGACTGGGCAGTGGAAGCTGTAGGGGCGAATGAACTTATCATTCTACAACTTCAAGAGGACATGCAAAGTGTCACCCAAGAAAATGCCCACATGCAGAAATGTTGGCATGACAAGAACGAAGCATGCAAAAGACTGTCACTAGAATTGTATCAACTAAAGGAACAGATGAAAGAACTTGAAGATAGAAATGAAATCCTAAGAAGATACAATGAAACCTTGGTCAAGCTTGATGAGCAACTAAAAACTCAAAGAAAGCAAAAAGATCAGATTGGTCTTGGATTCACTGGTGAAGTCACCAAAGAAAACTGTGAGTCATCTAGTGCAAAGTCAAGCAAGAAGGACAAGAGAAAGACGCTAGCACAAAAAGGTAAGAAAACCTTTAGCACATCTTGTAAGCATTGTGGAAAATCGGGTGATAAAACCAATGACTGCAAAAATGCGTCGGTAAGAACCAACTGATGTAGGAGCATCTCGGGTCCTTGGCAATCTTGTGTCACCAAAAACATATTTGAGTTTGTTTGGGTTGCTCGGTTCCTTCTTTGACCGAGTTGGTTCGGTGTTGCTCGGTTTCCTATGTTCGTCGGTGTTGGTCGGTTATCTCTTTGGTGCTCGGTGATGCTTATTCGGCGCTCGGTAACCCTTTCTTACCGACAGGTTTATTTTGAGTTCTTGTTGAGGCCGACTTGTGCATTTAATTTGGGTCACAGATTTAATGCTGGTATCCATTTGTTGGGAAGCGTGTGGACCTCGATCTGGTTGTTCCTTCTGTTGATTGTGGATCTGAAGGCCGACTTGGCTTAGTAGCTTCTTGTATTTAAGTAGTTGTTTGGTTAGAGTTTAGGGAGTCAATTTTTGGATAGGAGATAGTAGAATTGAGATCGTTCATAGATCTTCGCATGTTGGAGGACTTCTGTGATTCATTGTAATATCTGGCCGTAACCCGGAAGGCCTTACAACCCGACATGTATCAATCAATTTGAAGATTAAATATATGAATGATTCTGCTTTCTCTCTCTCTCACTCTATGTTGTTGTTGCTTCCGTGTGTTGTTGAGCAAGGTGGATCTAGTTGGGTGAGCCATTGTTTGGCCCCTTCCCTCCTTTGCGTCAGGTGGTATCAGAGCGAGGTTAGATCTGGATCTAGGTCTACGGATCTAGGTTTGTAGGTTCCTTGGCCCTAGTTGAATTGTTGTGGGGTGGCAGATTGCGACCTGACCTACAATTACAGAGGGTTTTCAAGATGGTTTGTGGGAGGCGAGAAGCGGATCCAGGGTTAGCAGGCATGTTGAGACAACTTGCTTCTAGAGTTGAAGCTATTGAAACAGCCCAGAGAAGAGGAAGACATCTTGAGGATGTGAGCGATGATGAAATGGAAGTCGCACAAGGTGAAGAAGAACTTGCACCTGTGATGGATCAAGGCGAGGAAAGATTCTTGAAGGCTTTGAGAAGTCTGAAGTTGACACCACATTTTAATCCTCCTGAGTATAGTGGGAAATTGGATTCTGATGAATTGATGGATTGGATCACTGAGATGAAAAAGTATTTTGAGTATGAAAATGTATCTAAAGAAAAGAAGGTGAAAATTGCAGGCACAATTGAAAGGTCATGCATCCTTGTGGAGGGAGCATTTGCAATTCGATCGGAAAAGGAAAGGTAAATACAAAATCAAGGTATGGAATAAGATGGTGAATAAGTTGAAAGGTAAGTTTTTACCCTGTGATTATCAAATTAACCTAGTTAGGCAAATACAAAGTCTAAGGTAGAAAGATAGCTCGGTAAAGGAGTATACTGAGGAATTTTACAGATTGGATATCAGATTTGGACATGATGAAGATGATGTGGAAAGAATTGCTAGGTACCTGAATGGTTTGAGGGTTTCCATCCAAGAAGAAATCAGTTTGGTTAAGTTGGAGAACATTGAAGAGGCTTGTCAATTTGCATTGAAGGCCGAGGAGAAATTGAATAAAAGACATGAGCAGAGAATGCGAGTACTTGGCCTTATATAGAGGCTCAAAATTACAACCAAAGGTAGAGATTAAGAGGCAAAATCAACGATCCAAATTAAATCCCAAAAACCCTAATCAAGGTTGCCACTCCATCGGCCAATGAAAAGATGCCACCTCATCAATGGACCAATGAGAAAAAAAGGAAAAGTGGCAACCAATGAGAAGTCACCAAAATGGTAGCCAATCAGAATCAGACACCTATCCTACCCAAGAAGAAAGAAGAATTTGCCAGTTGGGCTTACATCAAATGATCTTCTAATACAGTACTACCCCCTTCTTTCATCTTTTTAGCATAAGCAATGAACTTAGCTAACATGTTGTTGACTTCCTCCATGGAGGGCAAGGTGTATGCCTCATCCCCTGCTCAGCTGTGTTCATCATGTTCTTTGCTGCTTGCAGTGTCTTCTCACTCTCCTTCTCATCATCTCTTGAAAACTCGATAAGGGCCCTGAGAGAGGCAAGGATGCCCAACTGTTTCTCTTTGACGACAACCTTCCCCAACTCATCCAATCTTGATCCAGACTCTGTCTCATTAAAATCCTCCTCGTTGATTCCTTCAAAATCAAGTGCAATCCCCGCATCGCTCAACATGCTTGAAATGAAAGTGTTGATGCTTGGACTATACTTTGCAATCTCATCCTGTATCTCTTCGAGTACCCTCGATCTGGCAGTCAAGGTAACATACCAAGACTTAATAATATTCTTTCCTCCTTCATTGATGAACCTGGCCCTCACCAAGGATCCCTCTGATAACTCTATGGTTGCATGTAGCCTTGGAATGGCTAAGTCACGGATTGGAAGGAAATCCTTCCACTTCCCTTCCAATGCTCTAAATTTGTCTCTAAGAGACACAAATGACTTGAATGTCGAGCTAAAGGTAGGCAAGAAATTTGACCCCTCTTGGATTGTACTACTGATCCACCTTTTAGTTCCTTGCTCTCGAGCTAATATTTCTTCCAGATTGCTCCCACTATCCTGTGAAAGGGCTGCCTGATGCAACTGTTGGATAGGTTGGCTATCTCTCCAATACTTGTTTTCAATCTCCAATTCTGCAATCCTTTTGTTTGCCTTTCTCAACCTTTCTCTTATTGAAGCTATGCCTTCCTGAACCTCCACACACTCCATGTCATCTGTGACTTTTCCCATGTCATGCTCTACTCTATCATAATCCGGGGCTGCATTTTCGCCCATTGCCTTGCAAATCTTCAGTACCACAATTTGAACCTTTCAGCGACCATCATCACCATCCTTGATTACCTTTGCCACTGTTCCAGCAATGTGTTTCTGTACAACATCATCTTCCTTTTCCACTAACCCTTGAATATCCTCAACTGTCCGGATGGCCACAACCCCTTTCCTTGGCATAAGCATCTGTCTCAACCACGGTGGTGCAATATATCTCCCCATATCTGGATTTGGTTCGGCTAACAAAGCATCACCAACGACCTTAGGCACTTGGCTTCCTTCCTCAGTTGATAGAGCCTGATTGTCAACATGCCTATCTCCTTCATTACTAACTGCCATATCCTCCTGAACTTGGTTCTCTAAAAGAGGAGAGTACTTTGTACTATTACTATAACCACTTGATTCTGAACCAGAACTCACCTCTACCGCTGCCCTTTTCTCACTTGGACCAACCTCTTGGCTTCTAGCCTCAATTATGCTCTCTCTTGATGGTACTTTAGTTTGCTTCTTTGCTGGAGGCTCTTGATGCTCTTTATCTTTCTCAATCTCCAAACCTCTCTTTTATTCTTAACTGCTTGATGTTGTTGGCTATTACCCCCACCTTGTTGTCCAACTGACTCCGCTGGAGTCTCCTCCTTTGGTTTCATCTTATCATAGGTAAGGTGTACCCTCCGACTTTTCAATTGTTTAAACTTCCTATTAAACCACCATTCAGTGTTTAGCTCAACTATTCTTGTCACTGCATCCAAGGATGGATCCAGATGATCATCCCACTCAATTTGATTCAATTTCGTTCCCTCTACTGTATTGTATTCTTTCCTTAGCACATTTTCATCATCTTCCAGCTGATCCGAAATATGAAGATTTCTCCATCTGATGGCCCTCATCATGCCCACTGATAACTTTGAGAAAGCTAGCTTTCTCACATGAAAGTCATGCTGTGCATTGGCCCAAAAATCCTCCAAAGTGGGAATATGTTTGAATGGATCCCCATGAGATGCCTTGATTAGACCATTAGGATGGTCAGCCTAGGTGGTTTCATTTCCAGGCCAGTCGGTGCAGTTTCTGTAGGTTTCCGGGGTACTTACTATTTATAGTAAGTCAATAGGTTTCAAAATTCTCGGCTTTTCCATAGTGGACTCGGAGTGTCTCACCGAGAGCTTTCCAACGAGCTATCGCATGTCAACATTCGAGCTCGTTTGGGCCTCCGTTTTAAAGACAATATTTCTCACTTTATTACTCAACGGTCATTTATTTAAAGTGACTTAAAGTGAGTTTATAAAGAGATGAAATGGGCATACAAAGAGTCACAGTGGGGAAACTGAAGAGTCACAGCTGCAGCGATAAGGGGAGGTTTTGGAGACTCATTCAGCATGCTTCAGTTTATGAATATTTTTTTTTTCTTTGAGAATTCGAGAAGCTTCAGCTATCAAATCAGAAATCTGAGGATGGAAACCTTCAGCATTTCTTGGTGGATTGGATGGAAACCTGATTCATCCCGGTGCGGATTCATTTAGATTTTGCCATTGCTTTTATCAGGTTCTTATCATCCAGTCTTACTATTATTTGCCTGCAGTTCAGATTGGAATATAATAATTTATGGGTTTGTATTGCTATTGTAAAATACATACCATTTTCTGAGTTATTTTACGAGATTGTATTTGCTGGTTTTATAAATACATCTACTGGTTATGTGCATGTTATTGTTTATTTTAAATCTGCTTAAGATTTATTGGTTGGAATAAGTAAATGGCTGGTTAGGGTCATTTTAGTGGTATCAGAGCTGGTTTTCTTGCTAGCCTGTGAGGTTCTTTTCAGTAACGTATTCGCAGAGATTTTGTGAGGCTTCTTGTACAACGTTATTTCAAGAATCAGATCATACAGTCCTTTTATTTTCAGATAGCATAGCAGCTGCGAATAAGTAATCTGAATACTTGATCATAGCATATTTCTCACACCACAGCTAATGGCGAACTGGAGTAGCGTTCAAAACGCACAGTTGTGCCCCCAATATTTATACTTACGCCCGAGTTTAGGCTCATTTTGAAACCCGCATCAACCTGGCCACATACCGACACTCACAATCCATTCACCCAGGGCTCACGGTAACAAGAAGACAGTTAGCAGGGAACATGATCATTCTTGGGATTATGCCACGATAGGAAACACATAGCTCCACCCCATATGAAAGCCAAGACGTGGGCCTTGACGTTGAGATATTGCTTATTATCGGGAGTTATAAGGAAAAAACAAACAAACTATTGGCTCCTAAAGCGGTAAATCTCGTATATGGGTTTTTTGGATTATAATATCTCCAAACATTAGAACCCACTTCACCAATTATGTTTGAGATTATATGTGGGATATACGATATTCAAATATTATTATGGAATGAAGGCACAAGATAACGATAAAGGAATATATTTGCGGGCAAAACATTTACACGGACTATAGTTGGGGCGAATATATCTATTTCGAGCCTTCTTATTGGCTGATCATACTACTCAAATAGGAAGGTCGAAGCTAGTACTAGCTTCTTTGCTAAATAGCAGGTAGCGATAAGGGAAGGGACAGGCTTGTTCATTGTTACTGATCACAAGCAACCATGGTGACACCAGACATTCTGGTCACGTCCAGGCATTACCTTGGGCATAGCATATGCTCCGACGTGCCAAGCACCAGCACTGCAGGTGATGGTGTAAGTCGTGGACACAGGCAGGGAGTGTAGGGGATTGCTCCACCACACGCGAGCTCTCTGGTGACGGGTGGAAGGAAGACCAGTCACCCAGCGAAATTTATGGCACTTCCGTGACACTTTCTGACACAGTCTCATTTAGACTGAGATGGAGCAACGCAAAGTTAGTTCCAGGCAGTGAAGTTTACACATGTTCCAGCAGCGAACCAGTATTGCATTTCCTCCGACACCAGCATGCTGTAACCACGTGCGCTAGTTTTTATTCACTATCGCTAGCTTTCATTCTCATTGAATGTAACTTGCGTATGGAAAACACTGTTACATTGTAATGAATCTGTGTGATACCATTATCAAAAAACACTGCAAGTTCTAGTTCCTCGGAGTTATATTTGTTTTGGCTTTTATGCTGCATTGTTTGATCATTAAATAGCTAGTCAGTACCACAAATTGGAAAAGACCGATTACTCCAAGGGGATGACATTGTTAATCAGAGAAAGTAGGAAATTTAAGAAGTGACTCTGTTTACAGACCTCCTATGATAACCCATTCTGAGATAGCAGAAATGTATTGAGAGTTATCTTTAGTAGTTTGGAGTCCTTAAAATCAGTTATTACAGTGCTGGGGATTTTCTGCAAAGAGTGGAATGCAATTGCAAATAAGACATTAGCTTCTAGTTGAATTTCAAGTTTCTGAATTAAATAATGCTTGTGGAAGTTGGAAGGAAGCACCAGAAACAGGGGATAAATTAAAATTTTGAGATCGACAGTCAAGGATTCTTACAGTGTTGTTCCTCATGAACACTGCGCTTCATTAAAGAATAGTTCTGCAATTCTGGGAATGTATTCTATTTACTGGTGAATATATCTAAAACTCAAAACTGAAACTGCTACTTTATGAACAATGAAGATATCATCAATAAACTTACAGGCACCTACAGTCAGGCTAAACCAGAGATTCACATCTGAATTTAGTAATGTTGCTTACCTGCAAACAAACTAAAATTTTTTGCAGTCATTCATCAAGTGTGGGAAAAGATTTAGTGAAATTTACATTCAAATCTGGGTTAGAACATTACAACAAGGTACACAGATTTGCGGAGCATTATGGTGCAATTGGAATTCAGAATCCAACTTGCAGAGATATCGATTTGAACTCATTTACCCGAGTTTAGGAGCGTCAGAAAATCAGAACGGTAGTAGGACATCTGAAGGCATTCTCTGTATTTTCAATACAATTTCTTTAAACAGGGCACTGAGTTAAATTCCTGGATTTGCACAAGAGGTTTTGGATAATCAGAATTATCATTGTAGTGATAGTATTGAAGAGCACATGATTATACTGAGAGGGGGGGGGGTGAATCAATATAATAACAATTTTAACTTTTAAAATCTTTATTCAAAAATAACTTTAAATTCTCAAACAAACAATTATGCACATGAACACAAATTTTACTTGAAAACCCAATATGGGAGAAAACCACCAAATAATTTGCTTTTATATATAATATTGTTCTTTTACAATGTTTTGTAGGCACCAACCTACGAGAGGCTCCAACCTCTAAATTTATGAGCACCGACACACTGGAAGCACCAACTCCCGCACTACGTAGGCACCGACCTACTAGAAGCACCAACTCCCCCTGTCCGGATTTTGAGCACCAACTCCTATCCAAATTCTGAGCACCAACTCACTGCTTTCGAAATTTTCTTCCACCTGGATGTTGTTGCTTGATTCAATTGATGATGGACACAATCTGCTCTTTTTTTCTTCTTTTTTTGAAATATATATATATATCTTTATTATAATATATTCATAATAAAAAAAATCTGAATGTATAGACATTAATTCTTCTCTCTTTTCATATTCTCACTGCTCTTCCATTTACTCCTTCACTTGCTGACTTCTTTTCTTTTTTCAAAATAGGACTGAATATATATATTCATATTATAGAATGAAACATTATGTCCTTTGTTTAAGTTATGACTTTTCAAAATGAAAAGGTGTCTCGTGTCTCCTTAAAACTGATATTATTAAAATATTATTAACTTAACAATAAGTTAATACCTTTTCCTTATCACATAAAACTTTTATGAAACCTTTGTTCGATAATCTTTGACGGCATCCTTCATTAACCTTTTTATTGACTGTATTAATGATATTAATGTTTTTATTTATAACTTTCGATATTCAAACCTTCAATATTAATGTTTGCCGTTTATATTCAAATCTTCGATATTGAAGAATGCTGCATATGGTATCCTTCGAAAATATAATATACCGTAAGTATATTGTTCTCCCTTTTTTTTATATCTGTATGCCGCTGATTTGGATACGTATACGTTATTTATATTTTCTCTGTTCATAAATTGTCATCTCTGTTCATAAACTGCAACAACCACTACATACATGAAATTTTTGAATATATCGTCCTCTATCTGTAGATGCTGACACTTTCAATATCAATACTTTTATTTCAACTCTTCATACAAATTGTTGTGCGTATATCTTATACGGCAATCTTTTATGGCAATCTTTTACGGCATCATCCTCTTGCTTTGAATACATCTGAATATGTTTTGTACTGCATATATACAAACGTTCTGTATATTTATGCATATGGACTGCTGTACATTTATATTTATGCATATGGACTGCTGTACATTTATGTTTCTGATACATCTTTTTTTATACGTTTTCAGTATACACTTGTTTTATATACTGTTGCATAATTTTCATTAACATTCATACATTATATACAACGATGAATCTCTCAGGATAGCATCTGCGTTGGAAGGCACAAATGCCGATCAATATATAGATCTGATATATACAAATAGATGGTTTCTATTGCACAACATCAGAATGCCGCTACTGTGAAGGAATGGAATCAAATGTATCTCGATCTGATGACTTTGAACAATGCCTCCAATCTTTCAGCAATCTGATTGTTATTCATGAGTTAGTCGCCTTGCATTGAAAAACGTAGATTTCTCTACCCGCAGTACTTTACTTATTACTGTTTAGTGTTTGTCCTTCGAATGCAATCTATGAAGTATATAATGTTTCTCTCCCAAACAACGGTCTATGGCAGAGTTAATTATAATCCCTGGTAATTTGGATATGTCTTCTTGCAAACCATATCTTCTTTGTGCATGTATCACTGTCATGCTGCAACTAAATGAGCATCAACAAAATATACCACAACATCAACTGAATATACCACTAATGAATAATGCAAATGAAATTGTATGCTGGACTGAATGCCGTATTTGAACCTGCAATATCTGTTCTTTCTGTTATGGTGTTGTGTTAAGTATATGTATGGATGCATGGTATTCTTTTCTTTTCTGTTTGTATTTCATTTCATTTCATATACACATTTGACATCAATGACAATCTTTCATCAAGTATTTCGCAGTGTTAGAAGTGATCCAGTCTTTGGCACAAACTTGGAAAAAAACTTAATCATGGATACCTTAGAAAGCCCAATTTTCTCTAAGGAATTCAATGGCATGTTTTATTGTGTCCAGCTCCGAGATATCCGAAAAGAAGTGGAGATAGGAAATGAATTGTGTGGCCTTGGATGGCAACTGGAAGAACAGAAAATCACGGGAGGTATGCTTGCCAAACTTGAGAAAATAAGTTCGTATCTATCCCGGATAGAGCAAGCTGATTGCAGGCTTCTTAATTGGGCCATGCATCCCACAATGGTTGCCTTAGTGCAATGCAGATTTATGAGTCATCCACTTCGAGATGTTAGGCTTGCAGTTGCCTTATGTCTCAGTGAGATCGCTCAAATTACAACACCTATTGTTCCTTACACTGAGCACATTTGGAGATAGGTGTTACAACTGATTGTAGATAGCTTGGATGGACTGAAATATGACAGAGATTCTACCTTTGGTACTTAGGTAAAAATCTTGGAGTTAGTGAACAACACTAGAGTTTTCAGTCAAATGTTGAATCTTGGTTATGGTGGAATGATTCAGCAACTATTTCAGTGTCTCCTAGACAATTATAGTGAGCATCATTCAGATGAGGTGAAGACATGCATTATGACTATCCTATCCTCGATCTTAGATGAGGACTGCGACATATGCGAACAATTGCGGTCTGAATTGTTGGCATTATGGGGAGGAGGGATAAGGAGAGCATTCATGACATATGAACTCTCAGCTGAATTAATTAAGCTTCAAGCTGAAAGATTTATGAGTTCGTTATCTGAAAACGAACGAGCATCATTAGGCTTACAGGTTGCAGGATCTCTAGTGATAGACTAGGACCCAGTGATTGCAGGGCAAGTTTGTTTCTTATGCCAGGAGAATTGGTCATAGGGGCATGTTTGTACGATTATTGAAGGGAAAGATAAATTGCAGCCTAGTGATAGAGACATTACAGTTGAGACTTCCCTACTTTCTGGACATGGTGGTGAGTGTTCAACACTCTACTTTGGTGATTTGGTGGTGGAGTTTGATAACTCTAGGATTATAGGTTGTGGTGACCGGTTGGAGACTTCTTGAATGAGGAATCATGTGACTTCTTTAGCAGCACTTCACTTTTGCATCACACCGATATGGATGGCCCATTTGTTGGTACACCGTGGGATAACATTAATGTGAAGTGTGCCTTAAAAAGTCAGCTGAAGGTTAGTGATGACACTATTGTTGCAGCACTAGTTCACCATGATAGCACTCACCAGATCATTGATGATCTGTACAGGATAGCTCAGAGAGATCAAGGGCAAGACAGCAAAGGGATTGGATCCTATACAACAGGTTTACATGGAGTTAGGACAGCTTTTGAGGATTGGAAATCCGAGTACTTGAGATTGCTTACAGACTGTGACCACCTGTTACAGGTTGCCAAGAATTATGCTGAGCAGTTAAGGAATAAGGAGGTGGAGATCGATAAGCTCAATAGGGAGCTTAGTGCTACTCAGGGCCCTTTGGAGCATACTCGTATCGCTCTGCAGGAAGTGAGAAATCAAATCGTGGTGTCTAGCCAGTACAGAGAGCAGGATGACAGGGATAGGTCTGAATTCTATCAGGAGGTGATTCAGGAGCTTGACAGCATACAATAGACCTATGACTTGGACAGTTGTCCAAGAAGATCTCTGGGTCGTCAAGAGTTTCTTGTTGAGTTGGACCACTTTCAGAAGATGGATAACTCCATGTTTGATATGGGTGCAGAGTTGACTATTGATAATCCCCTCTTTGAGTTAGATGAGGGAGACACTTCCTATTCCCAGGATGAGGACGTGCTTGGTTGTAGGGTGTCGGACCCGGGGCAGTTATTAGATATGAGCCTTGGCCATCAGGTTGGTGTAGTGGGATGAGCTCAGTTGATGAGTAGTGTGGTTTATGTACCCGCAGTCCAGGAGTGGTAGTTATGTCTAGTGGCATGATGGGCGATATGTCTTTTCTTACACTACCACTCGGTGATGATATTGATCAGGTATGACTTATCCAGTACGGGGTCATCGAGTTTGGTATGTTGGTTACGCAGGCTGGTGTGAGTTTTTCACACAATGATATACATTGAATGACTCCAAACATTGGGAGATAGTCATGGAGTCCTTATGCTGATTTGGGGTTTCCAGTAGAGATAGTCAGTGCATTGCAAGTGGAAGTCTTATTCGGCGGTTTTGACAGATTGCCTTTTCAACTTAGTTATTGGTTTAGGTTACAGATTAGAGGGGCAACTTTATGGTAGATGGATACTTCCGATATGTCACTCAGTAGGGACAGTGACCACCGAGATATTTCAGTCACCTAGGGCGATGTAGTGCTCTTTTGATTGTGGGATCCAGGAGGGGCATACTCGTGGTTGGTTCTCATTTCTGGAACCGATTGACAGGAGATTTGGTTTTCTCTGGCATTTGACGGTAAAGGCATGGGAGATCCTAGTTGGAGTGAGGTTCTCAGTTGGGTTGAGTCCTTACTTATAGATGATAGTAGCACATGGCAGATGGGCATGATTGATCTTGCAGTGAGTTGGGAACCAGGCATTGGTTTGGCTGCTGTTTGGTTATGGAGAGAGTGGCTTCATAGATCGGAGCCTAATGACTATGTCAGCTACACATGACAGGTTGGTGGATCAGCTTCCTTGAGATTAGTTTGGGATTCAGGTATTGGATTACAACATGCAGATACCGATTGCTTGAGGGCAAGCAATCTCCGGGAAGGGATGATTGTAATGTTCCCTTTTTAGGGTACATTATATTGTGTCAGGTTGTTAGCCTTTTCATCTTGGCTCGGAGGGCTAACCGTGGCGTGGCAGTGTTCCAGGGGATGATCAGCCTAGGTGGTTTCAGTTCCAGGCCAATCGGTGCAGTTTCTGCAGGTTTCCAGGGTACTTACTATTTATAGTAAGTCAACAGGGTTCAAAATTTTCGGTTTTTGCACAGTGGACTTGCAGCGTCTCACCGAGAGCTTTTCGACGAGCTATCACATGTCAACATCTAAGCTCGTTTGGGCCTCCGTTTTAATGACAAAAGATTCCTCACTTTATTAATTAATTCACTTTATTAGTCAACGGTCATTTATTTAAAGTGACTTAAAGTGAGTTTATAAAGAGATGAAATGGGTATACGAAGAGTCACAATGGGGAAACTGAAGAGTCACAGCTGCAGCCATAAGAGGAGGTTTTGGAGACTCATTCAACATGCTTCAATTTATGAATATTTTTTTTTCTTTGAGAATTCGAGAAGCTTTAGCTATCGAATCAGAAATTTGAGGACGGAAACCTTTAGCATTTCTTTGTGGATTGGACGGAAACTCGATTAATCCCAGTGCGGATTCATTCAGAGTTCGCCATTGCTTTTATCAAGTTCTTATCATCCAATCTTACTGTTATTTGCCTGTAGTTGAGATTGGAATATAATAATTTATGGTTTTGTATTGCTGTTGTAAAATACATACCATTTTCTAAGTTATTTTACGAGATTGTATTTGCTGGTTTTATAAATACATCTGCTGGTTATTCTAGAACATCTGCTGGTTATGTGCATGTTATTGTTTGTTTTAAATCTGCTTAAGATTTATTGGTCGGAATCAATAAATGGCCGGTTAGGGTCATTTCATATCCGAAAATCTACTTAAAGACAAGCACTCAACCCGGGAAAAGACTCTCAAGTTGAACCTAAGCACCCTGACCATAAGTTACTCACGTGTGTGCAAGTGATTTATTCCCCGCTCGACAAGAACTTGATAGTCTCTGGGATCCATTAGACTTAGCTATTATAATATCCTTACTTCAAAAGCATCCTGGATAGAGCCTCGCTGCCAGTCAGGCATCTATAGCCCCGACGGAGTTATCGCTGTGGCACCACAATCACGGTTCTACCTTTAGTGATTAATTTTATAGCACCGGTAGAGATGATTGCATGCCCTTAAAGAGAATTTTCATCTTTATTTTCACTTTGATATTGCTTTTCATTCTTGCACTTTTTTCATTTTTTCTCTTTTTTCTCATAATATTACTTACTTTTCTCTTCTCAATCTTTTGTTTGGCTTGCAGGCAATGAAGCCCGTGGAGGGTTTGGAAAACCACAGTGGCGCTGAAGCAGGGGTATGATTTTCACTAAATCCAGCTTCACCTCGAAACACCAAGAACTCGGAGCAATTAATTGCGAGTATAATGTCGTAACCATGTCAAAGGTAACTCAAGAACCTCTATCAATCCTGACCCAAATTTACTACAAGTCCTACCATAGACTATTGACTAAGCACACCCTAAAATCTCTGAACCTTGTCAAATATATTCAAGAAATGAACAAGATAGACTCCTATTTTATCACCAAAAGTGTAAGATCTACACACCTCGCCCACGAGTGATAACCTGGACCCCCTTTGCACTTTCAAAGCTCCACAAACCAAAATTGCTCTCCCCTTGAGGGAAGCTAAAAGATCCCAAGCCAACTGACTTGGTGCAAAATAACCACTGAGCTCCCTCACAACACCTAAACTAAACAACTAAACGAAATCTACTCTAACCAATTGAAAGGAAACTACTCCAACCCTTGGGCCAAGTGGTCCAATACAAACTCTACTCAAAGAACAGAAAGCAAACTACCTACTAACTAAAAGGAAACTAAACTACTATGTAGAAAAGGGTTCCAGACGGAGTCCTAGGCTTGGAAATAATGCTTGAGGAATTGTCCATTGACAGGCAACAAGACATGCCTACCAGTGAGTGTCTTAAGCCTAAATGCATTATCCCTGACAATTTTCGCAATTTGAAAAGGACCTTTCCATAGTTTGTCAAATTTATCATGTTGTCCTTTCTTCTCATGGGCTTTATCCCAATATAAGACCAAGTCAGAGATCCTGAAGGCCTTGTTCTGTGTTCTTCTGTCAAACCAACGTTTTACTACCCCTTGATGTTTAGCAAATTTTTCTAGGGCTTCATCTCTTCTCTCATCTAACTGCATCAGTTGAGCCAACTTGACTTGGACTCTGTCTTCATTCTCATCATAGTATTCTTGTATGAACCTCAAAGTTGGGATTTTCAATTGAATGGGAAACACCAGGTCCTGTCCATACACTAGATGGTAAGGAGTAATTCCTAGACTCTTTAACTCTTGTTCTATCTGCCCACAACGCATGTCTCAGCTAAGTGTGCCAATCTCTTGGGTTCTTGTCTAAAAGTTTTCTGATCATAGTCAAAAGGTTCTTGTTTGTAGATTCAGCTAGGCCATTTCCCTGGGGATAGTATCCTAATGAAAATTTCAAAATGATGCCATGATCGAATGCCCAATTATGAAACTTCAAGGAAATGAAAGTAGAACCATTATCACATACGAAAGCAAGACATCCAAACCTTGTAGTGATTCTTTCCTTTAAGAACTTAATAACAACCTCAGCCATGCAATTCTTGAAGGCTTGAGCTTCTGAACACCAAGTACAGTAGTCAGTCGCGGTTAGAATATACCTGTGTTGCATTGAGGAAGGTGGGTTGATGGGGCCAATGAAGTCAAGTCCCCACATTGCGAAAGGTTTCACCTCAGTGACTGGCTATAAAGGCATTGCTGGGTTCCTCTCCCTCTTTGCCGAAGTCTGGCAAACATGACAAGTCTTCACATGCTCATGAGTATCCTTGAACAAGGTTGGCCAATAGTATCCTGCTCTTAGTATCCAATGTGCTGTGGCCAAATCCGATCCATGTCCTGTTCCCCATTTATCATGAAAATGTTCCAAAATATTTCTAGCTTCGTCTTTTCCAACACACCTCAGATATATTCCCTCATGATTCTGTTTATATAACACAGCTCCCTGCAACATGTACCTTTTACTTTTGAATTTCAATGCCCGCTTCTCTACTGGATTCAAATGTGAAGGGCACCGATGATTTAGCAAATAATTGACTATGTCCTAGTACCATTCATCGGGACGCACATCTTCCAACTCATAAACTTGCTGTACAAGTCCAGGTCCCTTCGACGCCATGGTCTGTGCCAGTTGTTGACCTCTGACCAACTTCATGGGTTGAATTTCTACATCATATTCTTGGATAGTGGCGACCCACTTTCCTCTTCTCTCTCAAAGTTCATTTTGCATTAAAAGGGTTTTTACTGCTATGTCAGGCACAATTGCATGGACTTTGCTTCTTAAGATGTAATGCCTGAACTTCTTCATTGCCTTCACCAAGGCATAGGCTTGCTTCTCCACATTTGGATAGTTCAATTCAGCCTCTCTGAAAGGTGAACTCATGAATGCTATCAGATGCTCTTCACCTTCTTCATTCTTTTGTGTTAAGATGGCAGTGCATGCATGATCAAAGGTGAAAGAATATATATGGAATGGCCTCTCGTAATCTGGACTCACTAAAACTGGTGCATTTACAATAGCTTGTTTTATCTCTTCAAATGCCTTCTTTGCTGCCGGAGTCCAATCCATCTTTGCATCCTTCTTCAACATGTCGTTCATTGGCTTCACTATTTCTGCGAATGCGGATATGAACTTTCTCACAAAGTTGATCTTCCCAAAGAATGATTTGAGCTCTTTCTTGCTAGCTGGTAGGCCAAGCTTGGAAATTGCCTCCACTCTCTCTGGATCTATCATGATTCCTTTCTCTAAAATTACATGTCCCAAAAGTTTCCCTTCGGTCACTCCAAACATACATTTCTTCGGATTCAAAGAAACTCCGAACTTGCTGCACCTCATGAAAACTTTCCTTAAGTCCAAAATGTGATCCTCTCTATTTTTTGAAAATATTGTGATATCATCCATGTAGATGATGATACACTTGTCTTTTAAGTCCTTAAAGGCATAATCCATGGCCCTTTGAAATATTGCACTTGCATTGATCAGGCCAAAAGGCATTCTCCTGTATGCAAACGTTCCCCACTTCGTGGTGAAAGCTGTTTTCAGACTATCTTCTTCTTCTACAATAACTTGGTTATATCTTGAATACCCATCCACAAATGTCGTCATTTGTGCTCCATTCACAACTTGAAAAACCTCATCTAGTGAAGGCAATGGATAATTATCCTTTTCTGATGCTCTGTTCAAATTCCTGAAATCAACACATAGCCTTATTTCTTCATTTTTCTTTTTGACTGGGACAAGATTGGCGACCCACATTGAATGCCTTACTAGGAAGATGATCTGTGCATTCAGTAGCTTCTTCACCTCTTGGAAAATCAATGGTTCTAGCAAAGGATTAACTAGCCTCTGTCGTTGTCTGAATGGCTTACTTCCTTCCTTCAATGGGATTGTATGTGTGATGATGGAAGGATCATATGTTTTCAAATCTTTATATCCCCAAGCAATCACATCTGGGAATTCCCTCATCAAACCAAGTATATCAGCTCTCTCCTTGGGTGTACAAACTTACCCAATGCGGACTATTTTAGGACTATCTTCTGTTCCCAGATTTACCTTTTCGCACTCATCACCCCCCGTGGGCTGATATGGCACTTTGTTGAATTGGCCCATGTCAAATATTCTCTCTAACTCAATCATTCCCTTTGGAATGGTGTTTGTCTTCAAGTTCATAATTTCTTCTGGATTGATCTCTACTTCTTCATCTACTTCTCCGTCAATAATTTGAGTTGTGAAAATGTCTGAATTGGTCAAGAACTTGAGGATATGTTTGTCATCTTCGAACACTTGGAAGTTCTTGACATTATCTGGTATTGATGGGACCGATGCTAACTCCATTTTCAGTAACTGTCAATCTCAACCTTGGGGTGCTATCAATTTTAATTTGGTTGGCAAGTCCTCTCCATGGGAGCCACATGTGAGAAAAGTCAGTTGCCATGTATCCATTCAACCTTCTAGACCAACCCCTTCCTAGAATCAAACCATAGGAATCAGCCACATCCACCACTGAAATATCTACCATGTGTTCCATCCTTGGATCAGATGCCAACTGCATATGTATGTTATGTAGTTCACCCAGCACTGGGACCTCAGTCTTGTCCAGTTGGGTAACCTTCTTGTTTGATTCGAAAGGTGTGATTCCCAGCCTTCTACAAATAGCCAAAGGCATGCCATTACTTGAAGCTCCTGAATCTACCAAACAATTATGAAGAAGCTTCCCAAATATTCTTACTGAGAGCAAGAATGGGGCTGGTTCATCTTTCCCCTGATAAAATACTACTGGTGTCTTGTGTACTTTGCTAAGCTTTGTCCCAAAATCTGTTGGTTGGATTGCCTCCTCTACCCTCACCATTTTTTTGTTCTTTATCGGATCTTGACTCCCTTGAGTCTGTTGTGCCACTGGTGTTGATCCTTGAGCCACATAAACTCGTTGAGGCTATGTCTGTCTATTGAAATTACTGATGTCGCCATATGCAACCTCTTGTGTAGAGCTCTTCATCTCATCATATGAAATCCCTCAAGATGAATTTGTTGTGTTCCCACATGGAACGTCTTGAATCACATGTACTGGGTTGGGAGGAGGCCTCCCTTCTGCATGAGTTGCTTGGGTGGGTGCTGTCACACCTTGAGTGTGAGACCCTTGTGACTTGTTGTCCTTCAAACTATTAAGGAATGTATCCCTAATCTTTGTTACCTTCAACAATTTGAACAAAGGGAGACTAATTTTGATCTTCTTCATCTCCTTTGTCACATTCTGTCCTAGTCTTTTCAACTCATCATTATTCATCGAATTGTTTACCATCCTTCCTTTGTTTGCTTCTTGTGTTGTCACAACACTTTGTGACCCTTGAACACCTTGATTACTTTGCTGTGTGCTCTGTTGAGAACTCTGTTGTCCTTTACCACGGTTGTGGTTACCTTGTCTGTATTCAAGTGCATCCCTTGGAGGATTTGGTACATTACTTGCATTGGGATGTGGAGGTGTATTGTAATTATTCGGAGGTATGGAGGATGTGAAAGGCCCATCATTCCTCTTACTTTTATTGTTCCTCTGATAAAACCTTGCATTGCTAGCTAGTTGTTGAAATATCTGGTTCCCACCTATTCCTTGAACTAGAATAGTGTCACCCACTAATGGGAAAGAAAAATCTGACCCATTTCTATAACCATTTTGATCTATTACTTCGCTAATTGGTCCATTGGCTGACTCGGGAGGGAACCTCCCTTGATGTTCTTCATAAGCCTCAAATTTTGGTGGAAATGAAACCTCTTCAAACGTCAAGCATTGAGCACAATTTGGGGATGGGACAATTTCATACCCCATAACCTTAATATCTTCTTGATTCATTGATTCATCTACAACCTTCTGAAACATGTTAGATGCCCTCTTGAATTCAGCACATCCTAACTCTGAATGTTGATCAGTCTCATGGAATCTACAATATTGAGACAAGGCAGACTCATCTAGAAATATTCTCTCCACTGGCCTACTATCTGTTGGAGCTTGATTATCAAGTGGCGACACCACATTTCCATTGTTCGGTCTAGTGTTCCACGTCCTCTTTTGATTAGACTGATTGTTGTATCCTTGATCTTGTGACTAGTTACCACCTTGGTGATTGTTATTTTGATTGTTCCTCGGATAACCACCACCTTGGTTGTTTCTTTGATAATCTCTGTCTTGATAGTTCCTTTGGTATCCACCCTTGTAATTATTCCTTTGATACCCTCCTTGGAGCTTGATTATCAAGTGGCGACACCACATTCCCATTGTTCAGTCTAGTGTTCCACGTCCTCTTTTGATTAGACTAATTGTTGTATCCTTGATCTTGTGACTAGTTACCACCTTGGTGATTGTTATTTTGATTGTTCCTCGGATAACCACAACCTTGGTTGTTTCTTTGATAATCTCTGTCCTGATAGTTCCTTTGGTATCCACCCTCGTAATTATTCCTTTGATACCCTCCTTGATAATTTCCACTTTGATAGTTATTTCCTTGATAACCTCCTTGATTGTCCTCTGAGCGGCTTGGAGTTGATTGTTTTGATTTCTCAAATAAGTGACCTCCGTAGACAGCTTCTTGATTTGTTCAATCAATTCCTTTATTTCATCTTTCTCCTCTTGTGTTCTCGTTGATGAACTTGCACCTTGTAGATAGACTGGCATTGGTGGTGGTGCTTGAGACAACGGAGGTCCTGGATGTACCACAAGCTGATTTGTAGGCACCTGGTATGTAAGTTGTGGAACTGGACTGTTCGGATATCAAACACTCGGGGGTTCCAATCCTTGTTGGCCTAGCTGCTTCCCTATTTCAATTGCTTTAGCATAAGCCTCATTCAACGTTGTTGGGGAGGGGTTCGCCATCCTTGTAAATATAGCTATCTGACTATCTAAGGCATTATAGTAAGCCTCTAAAGCACCTGCCTCCTGAATTGTGTAGGGGGCTTGCAATCTTGTGTAAGCCTTGTGGAAACGATTGCTGAAGGAACTTATTGAATCTTTATTTTGTCTTCTGATGTCTACAAATAGCCTATGCAACTCCAATGGTGTGGTGGGCATGCCAAATTTTCCTATAAAAGCATTTCTGAGCTGAGTCCATCCCGTTATAGATGACACTGGCAGATTGACAAACCAATAATAGGGCTCTTCCGCCAAAGAGTAAGGGAAGAGTCTACACGCTACAACCTCATGTTGAATCCTTCTGTTGCACAAGGCATCTTCAAATACTTTGATATGCTCCTCAACAGTACGGTTGGGGTCATTGGCGAAGAACTTAGAGAAAAATCCTAATGGATTCTTTGGTAAGTCATGGTATTGTTGAAACAAAATAGGTGAGGCATTGTGTTGAATCCATGGAGGTTGTTGTTGTGCCATTGCAACTTGACTGACTTGAGTCTGAGCTGGCTGACCTACTGGGATTTGTATGCTTGAAGCCTTTGGAGCTTGAACCGGACTACTCAAGGAGTATGCCAAACTTGCAGTATTAGCTACCCAATGATTCCTTCCTTTCTTGTGAAATTGCAACTCAACTAGGTCTTCCTCTTGGTGTGGTGTAGACCTTAGTAACCTTTGCTTCCTATCTGACTGTAATTTCTCAAACCTTTCGGGAGAGAAAGATCCAATTCTTCTATCCAGCTTGATTACAATTTACTTCGTTTGACCTTCCCAAATTAGCTCTTCCTCAAGGGTGAGGTGAGCTAGTCTATGGGCTTCTCTTTCTCTTTGGATCCTTTCTACTTGTTCTCTTTCCCACCTCCGTCGAATCTCAATTTCAATCCTTTGTTGCTCTCTTTGGAATGCAATGCCAACTTGTTCCTCTTGGTCTAAGATAATTTTAGCAAATTGGTAATGTGTATTGTCTTCTTTGTTATTCCAAATGAAGTCCCCCAAATCAGAAATGATATCTCCTTGTGTCCAGCTAATACCTAGTCCTGGTTGTGCAACTCGGAAATGAGCATAAGAAGGAAATACCATTTTAGTTCATCTCTCCAATTTCGTTCTCACCACTAGATAGGGATAGCCTTCGTGCTTTCCTTTTTGTTTCAAGTTTCCTTTCTAGCTCTCTTTGGCGTTCCAATCTCTTCTGAATTTCTCTCTCAATTTTTTGAGCCTTTTCTTCTTCTTCTTCTAACACATAGCTTACTTGCATATATTCAGGTGCACTTCTCTTAACTCTCCAGGCAAGAGAGTTCAATCCTAAGATGATATCTTCTTGGTTGTCTTCAAATCCGAGGTTAGCTTGTAAGATTGGTACAATGTTTCTATGCGTAAGCACCATCTTTGATCATAGTTGAATGCCAAGAAGTCCTCAAAGAAACACTATCAAGGCCCTCCTTCTAGCGCCAAATAATGTTGATGTCAGTTTTGTACCACTACATAACATATAGAAATTGAATACGTGATATAGCATACCAAACACTCAACCCTCTCTTGAAAAATATATACTCATGAAGAACATGAGAATACTCCAAGTTTCCTTACACCTCTGGATACTAACTCAATTATATTAATGTGATTTGCTGGTTAATCACATAGGCGAGCTTACGTTGTTCTTTCAAGGATGTCAAACTCTTGCTACAATGATGATAGGATCTAGCTTTACAATGTATACTTGAATGATTTTTTAATTTATATCACTTCCAACTTTGCTCTTCAAACTTCAACTACTAAACTACTTCTTGCTTACTGCTCTACTACTACTCCTATGAGTGAAGAAATTGGCAAATGGACGGGGATCCAACCAAATGAAAGCTTGCCTGCGGCGCTACCTCCATAGGTGCAATGATTCAAGGGGAATGAGACTAGATTACCACACAAGGCTTCTTAACAAGCCATTAAGATGCTAGTGGCCTAGTATGTAGATCCCTATCAAACATTAACCAATATCGCCATACAACTAGCCATCTACTTCTATCCTTTAACACTTTTATTGAAATGAAATCTACGTTAACAACTCAATGAAATCTAACTTTAACAATTGGAAGTAGAAACCATGCAATAACACCAAGTGTTCTTAATCACCATGCAAGACACAACAATGACAAGAGAAGCAATTTTGGTATTATATTAGCAACAATTTTCTTCAACCCTTTACAAATGAGAGTACTTGGCCTTATATAGAGGCTCAAAATTACAACCAACGGTAGAGATTAAGAGGCAAAATCAACGATCCAAATTAAATCCCAAAAACCCTAATCAAGGTTACCACTCCATCGGCCAATGAAAAGATGCCACCTCATCAATGGACCAATGAGAAAAAAAGGAAAAGTGGCAACCAATGAGAAGTCACCAAAATGGTAGCCAATCAGAATCAGACACCTATCCTACCCAAGAAGAAAGAAGAATTTGCCAGTTGGGCTTACATCAAATGATCTTCTAATACAGTTCTACCCCCTTCTTTCATCTTTTTAGCATAAGCAATGAACTTAGCTAACATGTTGTTGACTTCCTCCATGGAGAGCAAGGTGTATGCCTCATCCCCTGCTCAGCTGTGTTCATCATGTTCTTTGCTGCTTGCAGTGTCTTCTCACTCTCCTTCTCATCATCTCTTGCAAACTCGATAAGGGCCCTGAGAGAGGCAAGGATGCCCAACTGTTTCTCTTTGACGACAACCTTCCCCAACTCATCCAATCTTGATCCAGACTCTGTCTCATTAAAATCCTCCTCTTTGATTCCTTCAAAATCAAGTGCAATCCCCGCATCGCTCAACATGCTTGAAATGAAAGTGTCGATGCTTGGACTATACTTTGCAATCTCATCCTGTATTTCTTCGAGTACCCTCGATCTGGCAGTCAAGGTAACATACCAAGACTCAATAATATTCTTTCCTCCTTCATTGACCAACCTGGCCCTCACCAAGGATCCCTTTGATAACTCTATGGCTGCATGTAGCTTGGGAATGGCTAAGTCACGGATTGGAAGGAAGTCCTTCCACTTCCCTTCGAATGCTTTGAATTTGTCTCTAAGAGACACAGATGGCTTGAATTTCGAGATAAAGGCAGGCAAGAAATTTCGCCCCTCTTGGATTGTACTACTAATCCACCTTTTAGTTCCTTGCTGTTGAGCTAATATTTCTTCCAGATTGCTCCCACTATCCTATGAAAGGGCTGCCTGATGGAACTATTGGATAGGTTGGCTATCTCTCCAATACTTGTTTTCAATCTCCAATTTTGCAATCCTTTCGTTTGCCTTTCTCAACCTCTCTTATTGAAGCTATGCCTTCTTGAACCTCCACACACTCGATGTCATCTGTGACTTTTCCCATGTCATGCTCTACTCTCTCATAATCTAGGGCCGCAATTTCGCCCATTGCCTTGCTAACCTTTGGTACCGCAATCTGAACCTTTCGGTGACCATCATGACCATCCCTGATTACCTTTGCCACTGGTCCTGCAATTTGTTTCTGTCCAACATCATCTTCCTTTTCCACTAACCCTTGAATATCCTCAACTGTCCGGATGGCCACAACCCCTTTCCTTGGCATAAGCATCTGTCTCAACGATGGTGGTGCAATACATCTCCCCATATCTGGATTTGGTTCGGCTAACAAAGCATCACCAACGGCCTTAGGTGCTTGGCTTCCTTCCTCAGCTGATAGAGCCTCAATGTCAACGGACCTATCTCCTTCATTACTAACTGGCATATCCTCCTCAACTTGGTTCTTTGAAAGAGGAGAGTACTCTGTACTATTACTATAACCACTTGATTCTGAACCAGAACTTACCTCTACCGCTGCCCTTTGCTCACTTGGACCAACCTCTTGGCTTCTAGCCTCAATTATGCGCTCTCTTGATGGTACTTTAGTTTGCTTCTTTGCTGGAGGCTCTTGATGCTCTTTATCTTTCTAAATCTCCAAACCTCTCTTCTTATTCTTAACTACTTGATGGTGTTCGCTATTACCCCCACCTTGCTGTCCAACTGACTCCGGTAGAGTTTCCTCCTTTGGTTTCATCTTCTCATAGGTAAGGTTTACCCTCCAACTTTGCAATTGTTTAAACTTCCTATTAAACCACCATTCAGTGTTTAGCTCAAGTATTCTTGTCACTGCATCCAAGGATGGATCCAGATGATCATCCCACTCAATTTGATTCAATTCTGTTCCCTCTACTGTATTGTATTCTTTCCTTAGCACATTTTCATCCTCTTCTAGCTGATCCAGAATATTAAGATTTCTCCATCTGATGGCCTTCATCATGCCCATTGATAACCTTGAGAAAGCTAACTTCCTCACATGAAAGTCATGCTGTGGATTGGCCCAAAAATCCTCCAAAGTGGGAATATGTTTGAATGGATCCCCACGAGATGCCTTGATTAGCCCATTAGGATCGAATCCTTGCCTTGCTTTATACCATGCTAGATGATATTGTTCCAACTCCTCTACAACTGGAAATGCGACAGGATTGGGACAATTATTATTGCCTATCATGAGTGAGAAGGTAACCTCTATCTCACCTTTGAGCTTCATCATTTTTTAATATTGCTCAAGTTGTCTAGCCAACTCCATCAAAACTATCCTATCGGGTTGGTACCTTCGAAGCCTCTTGGGACAAGTCGTGCATCCAGCCACTCTGATATAAGTGAATTGTGGAAACTGGATGAACCAACTCCCAAACTTCTTAACCTTTGCCTCTGCCTCCAGCGAGAGCCTCCTTGTGGGTGTCCCTTGAAGTATCCTTACTATCTACATGGCAAGGGCACCATAAAATATCTTGTAGTCCTTGGTGTTGTGCAAATGAAGTTGTGGATAACACTCATGCACCAAGCATTGTCCGTGCCCATTGCCAATCACCCCTCTAGCCTTAAGTCCAGGATGTTCATACAGTCTTGCAATTAAATAGAAAAGGTAGGACCCCATGTAGAATTGTTTCTGATTTTGTACTGTCCTAAGTTGCAACTCTAAATTTTCACTTATAATTCTAGCCCAATCAAACTTTCTTTTTCCATTTTCAATTCCTTCAATAAAATAGTACATCCAAGTTTCAAACTGCATACCTTGAGCGGAGCCCATGACTCGATTGAGAAGCACAATAAGATCGGCATACTCTGATTTGAAATCTGACTTGGTGAGCTTTGATGACTTGGTGACTCCCTTCTTGCCTTCGTGCAACCAATTCTGCTTTAGTAGAGCAAAGTAGGCATCTTGACTGTCTTGAAAGAACCTGGTGGCTTGATCCATTAACATTACTATCATTCCCTTCTGCTGGGGTATATTGAACACTTCTATCACTTGCCCGTTGATGTTAGCCAACACCCGCTCTTCTTCACCAAAGACGATGGACTTGGTCACAATATCTTAGCCGAGATGCACACTCCATCACCAACTTCGGACAAGGCAAGGTAGGAGGGAAGGCGACAACTTGCACGATTCCACACTTGTAGATCTTCTTTGCCATAGAGGACTGGCCCCCTTTCAACCTATCTCTCAACTGTATCATATCTATGGTGCCAATGTTGGTGTCACCGACTCGCTTCAATTTCGAGAAGAAGGTTGTCTTGGGCGTTATGTCTTTCCTGTCTTTCTTGGTATTAATTCCCTTTGGGTTCTTGCTTGCACTAGCATCCGCCATCCTAAACACTTATTTCTGCCCCTTGTTTCTACAGTGAGGTGGGACTACACTTATTTCTGCCCCTTCACCTAGGGATGATCAAACATATTTTTGCCTCGCGAATTCCTATCACACTATAGTTATCTTTGCCTCTTCGCCTAGTGAGATGGACTACCACTTATTTCTGCCTCTTTGTTACCTATGAGATGGACTACACTTATATCATTCAACTTCTTTCCTAGGGGTGGGACTACCACTGATATCTTCTTTCTCCAAATCTTAAACAGAAACTACACTTATATCTCCCAACTTTAAGCCCTAATGAGGTGATGAGGTGATGGATGGATAATGCAAGAAGAAAATAGGGAAATGTACCAAGAAAGACCAAGGAGAAAATCTATCTTTTAGACCAGCCTTCACCCTCAATCATGAAACTTGTCTCCTACACCAAACAATCAACCTCAAAGAAAAAGATAACAATTGAGAAAATAGTTCAGTCCACTCATCAAACTTTTGCAAATTTGTCCTCTGTGTACAGGTAGGCCTGGGCAAATCTGTAGCTCTCTGCTCCGCAAAATGGCATGCCCTAGCAATTTGTGATCTCCACTAAACAACAGGTCTGCTGCAAACTGTGATCTGCTCTCAATATTTTCTGTCAATCTTCATCAATAGCAGGTCTTCCTCTTGCAATTGATAGCCTCTCTAAATAAAACAATTCCGCAGGCCTCTTTCTCTTCTTTATGTGTTATGAATTTTGCGGGCTTCCAAATAGCAAGTCCCTTGTCTAAAATTGCAAGCCTTCCCTATCAAATAACATGCCTCTTTCACAAATTCGCTGCCCTTACAATGTCAGTCGCTGCCTCTACAAAGTTCAAATTTGTCCCTCAGATGCCAGTCGCTACCTCTCTAAACAAATAGCAGGTCCTCTCTTGATTTAGCTGCCCTCTTCTATTGGAAGTTGCTGCCCTCCAAATTCGGATCTAGCCTGACAAATTCGGATCTGCCCCCTTCTAAAATCACAAGGTTCTACCAAAACAGCAGGCCCCGCTACTAATTTCGGATTCGGATGTGGCCTTGCTATTGGGAAATCGCTGCCTCACATGTCAAAGTCGCAGGCCTCTTATTCGCTCTGCTCCTCTAATTCGCTCTGCTGTGGAATGGATGAGGAATGGTGTGAGGATGGAGGAGGGGACTTCTCCATCTTATACCCGATTTAGCTCTTCCAATTAGAGGGACGACCTGTGCAAAAAGCAAACAACAAATATTAAAATCCAATGCCAAAAAGGAGGCTGACCTAGCCCAAAAAATAAAAACTTAGCATTAAATTTTTATCTATTATGCCTAGAACTTCGAAATACATTGGGTGATAGCCTTGCGCCATATATTAAGGGGCTAGATTTTGAAATTGATGATTATATTTCTATTTTTAATGTAGATTTCAAAACTATGTGCCCAGATTTTAAATTAGTTAAGGTCAGATTTATATCTCAAAGGTTAGATTTATAATTTTAATTGCTCAAGATTTATTTTATTAGCCCAGGCTTTGAAATTTGATCTCAGATTTATGATTTCCAAAGCACTTTTTAGTAAAATCTCAATGCCACTGCCCAGATTTTTTGATTTTGAATCAGATTTTAATTTTCCAAAGGCTAGGTTTTAACCTCTAAAGGCCAAATTTGAATTGAATAGCCCAGATTTTAGATTTATTTGCCAAGATCTTATATTGTTTAGCCCAGATTTTTAAATTGCTTGGCAATGTTTTCGAAATTAGTAAAGGAAAAAATTTCGATCATGTTTCACACTTTCTTCAAAAGATGAAAACCAAAACCAAAATCGAAAATCACAAGCCTCCAATTTCATTTTTCACATCATTCATCTAAGTCCAAAAGGCTTGTCAAGGCATCATGACATCAGGATCCAGAGGAAATGCCAATGCTAGTTCGAAAATGGGGGTCCCCAAATCGTTTGGGGCGATGATGTGAGACTTCACAAGAAATACAAGCGTCGAATGCAACACAGCTTCAAAACATTATTAATTCAGTATTCATTATTCGAATCATTTAGGAATTTTCAAAACAGAAAACTATAAACAAGAAGATGAATAATCGAAGGATAGCAAATTGTTTTCTTTATTATTCTTTCCTTCGTCACATAGTTTGTATTCCTTCACCGATTCTTCACTCTCGTTCCCCCTCATTCTCGCCTTCTACATTGCAGAGATAAAGATCTCCAAACAAACAACCCGATAACTAAATCATATAACTAACTTTTAACTTCCCTCTACGCAACTGACTCATGATCGATTTATAAGATTATTTGGAATATGAACTAAACTAGAAATGGATCCTGGAGTTGACAACAACTCCACGATTAACAAACATTTTATTTCTCATGTCTATGACACTTACACTACTAACACTAACCCTATTACATCAATTAAGACACAAAAATGGCTTACTAAGCCATGTTACAATGCAAATTAACCACATATTATCCAGAATCTTCAAAATATTTCCAATCGCCTGATGGGCCTACATCAGAAATATTCTGTGTATGATCAAGAATTCTATGCCATTGTTCAGGCACTGAAGAAATGGAGACATTATTTGATACTGAGTGAATTTGTGTTGTATATTGATCATAAGGCTTTACAGTATTTGGGTAGTCAAAATAAGTTAAACCAGAGACATATGAAATGGGTTGAGTATTTGCAGAGTTATACATTTGTGATAAAGCATAAAAGTGGAGTCACTAATCGAGTTGCCGATGCATTCAGTAGAAGAAGATCTTTGATGACCAAGATGAAAATTGAAGTTCCTGGTTTTGATGAGATGAGAGATTTGTATGAAACTGATCCTGATTTTTCTAAGCCGTTGAGAAAGTACAGAGCCCCTATTCAAGATCAACTGAGTACAAAATGGGATGAATATTTCATTCAAGAAGGTATGTTGTTTAAAGGTATTCAGTTGTGTATATCAAGAGGACAAATGAGAACTAATTTGATAAAGGATAAAAATAGTAGTGGTTTGGCTGGAAATTTTGGTATTGATAAAACTTTGAATTTGCTTAAGGAGAAATACTTTTGGCCACAGTGTTATAAAGATGTTCAAAAATTTGTGAAAAGTTGTGGAGTTTGTCAAGTTGCAAAAGGAGTAAGTTAGAATACTGGATTGTATACACCAATTGTTGTACCTGAGAAACCTTGGATTGACATTAGTATGGATTTTGTTCTTGGCTTACCGAAGATAGTAAGAGGTAATGAGTCTATATTTGTTGTTGTGGATAAATTTTCTAAGATGGCACATTTATACCTTGTAGAAAGACATCAGATGCAATACATGTAGCAGATCTTTTCTTTAAGGAAATTGTCAGATTGCATGGATTACCAAGGAGTATTATCTCTGATCGGGATAGTAAATTTGTTGGATATTTCTGGAAGACTCTTTGGAGAAAGTTTGGCATTGAGTTGAAGTATAGTTCTACATTTTACCCACAAACCGATGGACAGATAGAGGTTGTGAAGAAAAGTTTGGGAAATCTTTTGAGATGTTTAGTTGGAGACACACCAAGTAATTGGGATTCTGTGTTGCCACAAGCAGAGTTTGCATACAATAATTCAGTGAATAAGAGTACTGGAAAAACACCCTTTGAGATTGTGAATGGCATATAACCGAGAGGTATATCTAATTTGAGGGATATTACTGATGAAAGTAAGAGAAGTGCTGAAGCAGTAAAATTTGTGGAGTTTATGAAGACATTGCATGAAGATGTGAAAATCAAACTAGAAGAGAGTAATCAAAAATACAAAGACAGAGCTGATAGATCAAGGAGACATAAGAATTTTGATGTTGGTGATGAAGTGATGGTTCATTTGAAGAAAGGTTGATTTCTTGTTGGAACCTATGGGAAGCTAAAGATGAAGAAGTTTGGACCTTGCAAGATTTTGAAGAAATTTGACAGTGGAAATGCATATGAGATTGAGTTATCTAATGACATGGACATATCACCAATTTTCAATATTGCTGATTTGTATGAGTATCATGAACCTGATGAAAACATGACAGTACCGATGGAGTATCCTAAGAAACATAATGAGGAAGTTTAGCAGATTTTGGAGCAAAGAATTGGTAGAAGTACAAGAGGAAAATAGTTTATGGAATATCTGGTAAAGTGGAAGAATAGACTGATTGAAGACAGTTCGTGGATTTCACAGTCTGTGTTGGATGCAGCTCGGATTATACCTACTAAATGATTCAGAGAATCATTTCTAAGTAACCCCAGGTGTCTGATGCAAGAGCATCTCAAGTTCTTGGCAATCCTGTGTCACCAAAAACATATTTGAGTTTGTCTGTGTTGCTCAGTTCTTGCTTTGACCGAGTTGGTTTGGTGTTGCTCGGTTTCTTGTGTTCGCCGATGTTGGTCGGTTATGTCTTTTGCACTTGGTAATTTCCTTGGCGCTGGGTGATGCTTGTTTGGCACTCGGTAACCCTTGGTTATCGACAGGTTTATTTTGTGTTCTTGTTGAGGCCGACTCGTGCATTTAATTTTGGTCACGGATTTAATGCTGGTATCCATTGTTGGGAAGCGTGTGGACCTAGATTTGGTCGTTCCTTTCGTTGATTGTGGATCTGAAGGCCGACTTGGCTCTGTAGCCTTTTGTATTTAAGTAGTTGTTTGGTTAGAGTTTATGGAGTTAGTTTTTGGATAGGAGATAGTAGAATTGAGATCATTTGCAGATCTTTGCATGTTGGAGGACTTCTGTGATTCATTGTAATATCTGGCCATAACTAGGAAGACTTTACAGCCCGACATGTATCAATCTATTTGAAGATTAAATATATGAATGATGCTTCTTTGTCTCTCTCACTCTGTGTTGTTGCTTCCGTGTGTGTTTGAGCAAGGCGGATTTGGTAGGGTGAGCCATTGTTTGGCCCCTTCCCTCCTTTGCATCACCAACAACAGTTACTGTAAGAACTGTTGCAAAAATGGCCACAAGACCAATGAGTGTTGGTCTAGCCCCATATCTGTGTCTAGTGGAAGCAGGGGAAGCTTCAAAAGCTACTGCTATGCATGCAACAAGTTTGGACACAAGGCTGAAGAATGCTGATCAAAGACAATGTCATTTAGATCCCCTCAGCCAATATTCACCAAGCAAAGCAAGAACCGAAGAACAACCAATTGTACAAACTGTGGAACACACAGTCACAATGACTCTTGGAACAAGTCACCTAACCCAAGAAGGGTGAACCCATTGAAGGGAACTAGGATAGTCTACTATCACTGCAACAAAGTTGGACGCCTAGCCAAAGAGTGCAGGAACCGGTCATCCAATAAGAAGGAACCGGTCAAGTTAGCAGAGAAGATCAACATGGAAGAGAAGACTGAGAAAACAATCTGACAGATTTGGTCCAAAAAGGAATCAAAGAGTTCTGCTAAGGAGAAGACAGAGGAAGGATCATCATCTACTAATGGTGATATCTCTTCAACAAATTGAGCCGTAAAGGCGTAGAGGGAACCTGTAGTTCCAATACCATTCCCCGTATGACTGGTGAGAGTTGGAGTCACTCAGTTTGCAGGACAATCGGTAAGGCAAGTTGTACTCAACCGGTTGAGAAAAATGGAAAGTAAAGTTAGGTAAGGCATTTATTACTGTAGTTGTTTAACGAATAGCTACTGTTTGGTAATTACCATTATGACCTAACTCTATAAAAGGAAGGAGGATTAGTCACAAGTTTTCATTTTGCTTATTGTACAATTTATGAATTCTTGTGCTAAGTATTATTCTTGCACTTTGATCACTAAGAATTACTGTTTGCAAAACCGATCCAATCTACTTTCTGCAAGTTTTCGGTTAGCAAGAATGGCCTCATCATCCGCTAACGTAGAGCTGATCAAGGGAAATCAAATGGATTGACCTGCATATGATATCGCGTTGATTTAGAACAGAGAAAATGACATGGCTATGGCGTTCTTGTCTGTACCCAAAGGAGTCCTCTTAACTGAAGATGTTGCAATGTTCATTCACACGAAACAAGAAGAATTGGGTGAGACGTACATTAAAGGTGAATACGTATCACTGTGTGAAGAGGGGAAACTTCTGGATAAGTATGCCAAGCTGATATCATCTGGACTCATCAATGGAGTGTACTATCCATCCGTCTTCTAGGAGGACATAATTTGACTAGTTCTCAGTCGTCTTCACGAACCAGGTTTCTGGCTCAATAGAGGTGTATGTATTCCTATTACCAGAGATGATTTGCATAGGGTGACTGGAAACAGCAACTGAGGGCAAGCTCTAACCCTAAGGACCTTTACCAATGCCATGGTCAATAAATTAACTAAGTCAAAGCCTAATGGTTGACTTATGATCGTAAACGACATTGAGGATGGAGTCCGGTTTGAGTCTGCTGTATTTGGCTACAAGGTCTATTAGTCAAGCAATTTAAACAGCATACCGGGTGGTGCAATTCATGCCGCATACCGCATAATGCATGACAATGCCCAATACGACATCTGTGTAATGCTTCAAAGTCAAATATTTGAAAATATGAAGAAGCTCGGAGTCGTGAGGAAGAAATCAATGAAGTACGGGACTAGTATGTCTTTACTTCTACTACTCTAACTTTTTCCCTGGAGTTGAAAAAGTTGTATGGAAAACTGATAGACCGGTTATGCATCAAATCATAGAGATGGCCAATCAACTAGGAGACCAGTTAAGAAGTGCGATGACTAAACACTTCGAAGGATTTCAATTAAAAATGCACGCAAGAGAAAGAGTGCCATCAACCATTGTTGACTAGTATAAGGACAACATATGCTTTCTGGTTACCACCGATAACTGCATCATTCAAGCAGTGGAACCAAGAGAAGTATATGCTTCTGAGCTAGGGTATGAGATGACTGCCAAGACTGCCAAGGCATATGCTAATGCCCTCAATAGTGCAAATTTGGACCTCTTTGCAAACCGGTTCGGGACATGTGCTGAGATTGAAGAAAATCTGAAAAAGTGGGCAGCAATCACAATTGTCTACACCAAAAGGACCCCCACATTGAAGAAGAAATCGTCAGCAGAGCAACCCAACTCTCGAGGGAAGAAAGCAGAACTTGTACCTAGTACCCAAGAGACAGATCAAGAAGAGACAGAGACCGAGGAAACAGTTCCTCTGATTAGGAAGAAGAAAATTAAAAAACTAGTAAAAGAGAACCCATCAAGAAAGGTCAAGCTCACCATTGATGAATATGTGGCACTGTTGAAAGAAACCAGGGGAATGAGTTTGGTAAGCAATAGATATTCACTTGGGAATGAAGAAGACAGGAGAAAGATTGAAGAAGTAGTTGTGTACTGCGTTCACAAGTTCAACCTTCATCCCACTGAACTTATCAAATTTCTACCGGAGGATCTCTTACAAATTCTTGCAGACATATGGGAAGCTTCAATGAACAGAGAAAAGGAGCTAAGAATACAAGCTCTTCTAGAAGTTCAGAATCACCTCACTCTAGAGGAAGCTACTGAATAGGATGAACTGCATCAGCAAACCTTCTCAACAAAAAGAAGGATAGGTCTCATGCTTGTTGGACAAGCTGACAAAGTACATGATGAAGGAGTAGTGATGTGGACTCAACTACTTC
Source organism: Chamaecyparis obtusa (assembly GCA_027943335.1). Taxonomy (NCBI): domain Eukaryota; kingdom Viridiplantae; phylum Streptophyta; class Pinopsida; order Cupressales; family Cupressaceae; genus Chamaecyparis; species Chamaecyparis obtusa. The sequence goes on along the minus strand of BSBK01005513.1, from coordinate 1,045,581 downwards.
AAACCCAACAGAAAGTAGAGGAAGCTCATTAGAAAGTAACGGTTTAACCGACAGTTGACACTGGTAAAGGAAAGGAGTTCTTGGAGAAGAAGCACCAGTAAAAGTGGACATAACCAAAGATAAGGGCAGCGAGCCATCAAACCCAACAATTCTTATCTTTCTGAGTAAAGGTAACACTAAACCTATGCATGTTGATGATATAATTTATGAGGTAATGGACTTCAGAGTAGTAGACAATGCTGCAAAGTGGTATAGTGTACTTAATGAAGATAATAAACAAAAGTTGATTGTAGGCATAGTAGAAACTTTAATGGATTATCGTAGGACTCCAAGGGACTACAGGTCCAAGTTCCCACCAGAACTCAACCAAAGGCTACAATCAAAATGGAGAACCAGTCTAGGTACCAACTCTAGAATCATTAGGGAAACACTGTTAAAGGTTAGATCTGGATTCAGTGAGGAAAGAATAAAAATTTTGTTAGAAGAAGCATCCATGAAGCTAGATACACCATATAGATTTGCCGAGATATTAAACAGGTATGAGACTCAAGTCTATAAAGCAACTCTGGACTACTGGCACAAATATGACTTCAAGGCATTGGAAAAACTAGGTCCTCAAGATCAAACTAAACAAATGCAAACACCATTGGATAGGCTTGCAATTGGTGAAGAACCTTCTACAGGAAAAGAAAAAGTTCAAATAGAAGAGGTCACAGCTAGTGAACAAATAAATGTAGAACAGGAACAGGACACTGAAGTAAATAAGCAACCAAAAGAAGAAGCACAGACCGAGGAAGGACCATCTGCTGAGCAAAACCTACCAAAAGAAGAAGCTCAACCGGAGAACAAATCTCATCAAGAAACTGAAGACAATAACAGACAAGAAGAAGAAATTCTAGTCAACACCGAGCAAGCTCAACTGAAGCAAGAGCAAAGACAACAAGAACAAGGAGACATACTGAGCTCCTCATCCAAGAGAAAGTTGTCATTTGCCAAGGAGAAGGAAGCTAATAGGAGCAAAGTCACCGATACAGTGGTCGACATCAGCAAGCTGTCAACTAAGCAGCTCAAAGAGCTGACCAATAGGAAACAGGTAATGGTCCTAACCACTATAAAGAACATTGTGTGCAACTTCGTCCCTGATGTTGACATAGATGACGATGAACTAGTCATCGATCAGCTAGAAGTTTTAGGATAGGCAATCGGTGAGGATCTCAGTGATCCGAAAATAGTGGCAATCGACCACTATGAGAAGAAAAGAGTGGAAATACCCCACAAAATGTTTGAAGAAATCAAGGTAAATGTAGCAACTAACCTGAGAAATCTACAATAGCAACTACAAGAGGCAGGAAGCTTGATGAACAAAACTTCAAACTTTGAAGGGTTTTTGCAAGATCTGATAGAAAAATTTGCAAAGGCCTCAGAGGAAATTAAAGCCTTGTTGTCTCAGTTTGATATTAAGAACAAAACTGCAACTTCCTATAGCAGAGAAACGACAAGTTTAACTCTAACAGTGAGAAAAATTGTTGAAGAGAAAATTAAGAGAATCCAAGATATTATAGGATTTCAGATGTTCTTGGCACCAACATTTGACATCATGAACCAAACAACAAATTCCACAAAAGCTCTGCTCAATGAACCAGCCTACAAAACTGTAGAATATATGGAGAATATCATTGTTTCTCTCAAAGCAGCCCAGAAGAATATAGAATATGTAACCGGTCAATGGGCATCATTTCTGCATTCTGCAAATAACATATATAAAGATATCTTCACCAAGCTTCAAAAGTGAAGAAAAGCATTACCCTTTGTCCTATGGAGGCAAAAAAGGGAAGAAGGTACAGAGGAAAGAGCAGAATAGGAAGAAAGCAGTGCATGAGTTAGAAAGTAGAAAGAGCAAGTAGCACAGGATAGGATAGTGCAGAACATTCACTCGGAGCACTCAGAGTGGGGAAGTCCGAAACAAGAGAAGTGTTCTACAGACAAAGAACAGTTTGGAAAGAACACGGTATAAGCTGCACCAGAATGTGAGTATGGTTTGTATATAGTTTTGTTTTGCACCAATGACAATGGGTAGCAATGTAGTGTCTTTCACAAAACACCATTCACACCGGTAAAGGGTCACCGGTTACTCACATTACTTATAAGACACCGGTAGACTATGAGCGGAGTGTATACACCGGTACACCGAACCAAGTGTAGCAGTACCGGTGTTATGTAGCATACAAGGACAAATCGGGTATAAGGGTATACCGGTCTAATTGCAAGAAAGATCCAATACGGATTTTGCAGATCAGTTTGAGTTAAAAGCCTAACTATACAAGACATTGACTGCTCAGAAGTGGAGTTAGCTTTTTAATAGAAGTTAGCTTTATTTCTACAGATGTTTTGCATGGTAAACTCTAGATCATAACGCATAGCTTTTTGCTAGTTGCATGATTTATCGTTGAGTTTACAACCTGGTGGTTCTATGAGTCAAGGGTTTCATTACGATAAACTCTTGTATAAATATAGGTCATAGGACGCAAGATAAAGTGTTGTTGATATTTGGTGATTGCAAAGAGCAGAGGAGAGATATCTTTTGAGGAGTGTTACAGGCACAGAGGCGAAGAAAGCAAGAGAGATCAACAGCTAGGCAAACCGGGGAAGAGATCAACAGGTATGATCTAATCAGATAATCAGTGTCACCATAGATCATTGCTTTTGTAAGGTGTAAAAGCATAATTGAAATCCCTCTATCAGGGTGGACCTAATCGGTTCATTGTAAAATCCCCTAAGAGGGTAACATCTTTGTTGATGTTCAAAGTCTTGTAACCAGGTAGCTCTTAACAAGGTTCAGATCTTAACTGATCTTTTGTAAAATCCCTTTACCGGGTAGCATCATAACCAGTGGTTTGTAAGCTCTTAATAGGGTACCTTCATTCTATAGTAGTGAAGTTGTGAGATCTGTCTCACTCTGGTTTTTTCCTTCTAGCCGAGGGTTTCCATGTATAAATACTTGTGTTGATCTGTGTGATTCTGTTTATGCTTATGAATGATTGTTATATTCTATTTATTAGTTAAGGATAATTAAAGTAGAGAATCATGGTATAACAGCGAGTATTTACTGATTCACTCCCCCCCTCCTCTTGGTAATTGGTAAGTAGTAACAAAGTATATTTATTTATTTCCATCTCTGTCTTGAAAGCATTGTATGCTATCCTTCACTTCTTTCACTCATTCACCCTTTTTATGGTTCTATCATGTTGTCGTTCTTGCCTCATGTCATTCTTTAGTTACTATAAAAGACATAACATGATCTTTCAAGATAGAACATTTGTAGATCTAGAAGAGTATGTGTAAAGGATATGAGCGTAAGGCCTTTGAGCAACAAATAATGGAAAAAAGTGAATGAAATCAGCTTTTTAAATGGGAGAAAAGATGAAAAACGAGGTTTTTTATGGAGCACTGCTCGTGGATGAAATGCAAATATTTGGTTTGGAAATGAAGTGCAAGTGTGTATATATACAAGTGGAGGTACTTCTTACTCATATGTGGGGTTTTTAAATCAAATTACAAGTCATTTTGGAAAGATTTTCTACTTGCAAACAGGTTTTTAAAGACCACTTGTAGGTTGGAAAGAGACTTCATATGCGCTTGGAAAACACTTGGAAGTGGGTTTTTTAATTCCAATTGCAAGCATGGAAAAAGTTAGCTCTTTTTGGCAAAATAAACTAAAAAATGAGGTTTTTAATCCCATTTGCAAGCAGGAAAATATGCATGCTTATAGTTCTTTCTTGAGGGGAAAATCTTTACATTTCAACTTCCATCATTTTTGGGAAGAACATGCATTGTTATAAAAATAATACATTCAAACTTTTAAAGCCATGAATCCTCTTTTGAATCAGCAACAATATAGAAAAATCACTCAAGTACATGAGAGCAAGTCAGCTGAACCAAAAAAACTTGCACCACTTGGAACTAAAATCCATGCTCTCAATCTAGATGAAGATCTTTCAACTTGTGGCTCTATATAGACATTTTTGGAGCAATACAAGCCAAAAAGTATTAGAACTCTCCTCCATCAATACAATTTTGCAATCTTTGATGATTCCTTGACAAATAGCCATGAATGAGAAACAAATAGCTGGAGAATAGCAATTGCAAAGACTCCTTCAAACATCAAAACGTGTTTTCAACATGTGTTTGCAAGACACCTTGCAATGGAGTAAAAAATGATGCTCTAAGAGGAAAACTCAGTTTGTAATGATTAAAACAAGCTTCCAAATGATTTGATTTTTCTTTAATACGCGCTTTTGAAACCATGTTGCAACTTGGAAGTGTTATTTTCCTTTTAAAAACACTTGCATTTGCCCTATATGGGCTTTTGAAATGACGTTACAATGGCAGCGAGCATTTGCATCTTCAAAATCCCTCCAAATGCCCAAGACAGGTTTTAACATTAACGCTACAAGTTGAGAATGCTTGTAAATAACATTTCCTTTGCAAAAACATTTACATTTGTTGTAGATGGGCATTGGATATGTCGTTGCAAGTTTAAAACACACTCTCCTTTCCAAAAAATGTTGCAAATGCCCTAGATAGGATTTTGAATTCAAAATGGAAGTGTTGAATGTGTTTCTTCTTTTTAAAAACACTTGCAAATGCCCTAGACGGGATTTTTAAATGCCATTGCAACTCCAAACATTGCCTTACAAACATAGAATGCATATGTAATACCTACAACAGGATTTTAGAAGGCTGACACATGTATAAATGCCTTGCATTTGGGACAACGAATTCAAAAACTAATAAAAATGAGCCTTTTAGATTCGTTTGCATATGTAACATTCACCAAATACACCAACGCAGATGATGATGGGCTTTTAGAAGTCATTTGCAAGCATAAAAAGGCTTTATAACAGTAATGACAGGTTTTAGAATTGACATTGCAAGCTTGGAAACGCTTCTAAACAGCAATGACAGGTTTTTGAATTATGTTTGCAAGCATGGAAATGTTTTTAAAATGCAATGGCAACTTCATTTAATAATGATAATGGGCTTTTTAAATGCTATTGCAAGTCAACAAAGCACTACGAAAGGGTTTTCTCCATGCAATTACAAGCATTGGAAGTTATCAATATGCATGAGAAGAGAAGACACACTCTTAAATGACATTGTAAGTCTTTTTAACCTTGAAAATAATAAACATATGTTGTGGATGGGCTTTTGGATTCAAAATGCAAGAAAACTTATGTTTATAAAGTTAGAATGAGTTGCCCACTTACATCATTAAGAATTTTAAAATGAAGAGTTGTAATACCTTAGAAAAATAATATCTTTATGCAAAGAGGTGGGTTTTAATTTGTCTTTTACATGCATTTTGAGTAAAGGAGTATATATGCAGTCAGACTTAAAAAGTCCACTTACATCATTAAAAATTCCACCAAGTTTACATATTTCGTTTCAAAAATGTAATGGTGGACTTTATTTTCCTTAATGCAAGTAAATGATACTCAAGACAAGTTTTATTGACTCACTGAAAGCCCATATTTCATGACTTAAGAGGCCTTGGTGGACTTTCAGTTCCACATCGCAAGATTTTAAACAGAGAACAAGAACCTGTAGTTAGGCTTAAAACCCCCACTTGTAGGTAGCTTAATTCCTTATTATTTCTTAGAATATAGCTCCAAATTAGACCTAAGATAGGTTGAAATAAGCAGAATTTGAAAAGCAAAAAATCTAGGACGAAAACAAAATTGAAACCAAACAAAACAACCAAGAAAATCAATCAAGAACTTGAAGGAAACCAAAAATCAAGTACCTACAGTCAGGTAGGAGAAGCCCATTTTTGCAAGAAATGCAAAAAAAAACTCGGTGGAAACCTCTAGAAACAACATTTGAAGGATGAAAAACTAAGGCCAAGGCATGGTGTAACCCAGTGCCTTCAAAATTTTATCTCAAACCGTCTATCTTAGAGAGAAAGCCATGGATACTAGAAATCGAGTACCTACAGTCAGGGAAGAAAACTTCATTTTTGCGAAATGCAAAGGAAAACTTGACAGAAACCTCCAAAAATGACATCTAAAGGATGAAAAATTGAGGCCAAGGCAAGGTGTAGCCCATTGCCTTCAAAATGTTATCTCAAACCATCCATCTTAGAGAGAAAGCCATGATTTTGGATCAAATTTCGCATGGGTTGTCTCAATTTGGAGAATTCAAATTTGAGGACATGTACGACATCACTTTTGACAGTTGTGTGCATGTCTTTCAGATGCAGAGTTTAGTTGCACATATTTGGTACAGTGTGTATGACAACTCATTTTGTGCAATTTTAGAAAGCAAGCTTTGTTAGTCTCTCAAGTCACTTCCATACGAGATGTTCACTTGCAATATCTAAAGTTGGATTTGTTCTAGTTTGGCAGGTTCTGTCAGTTGTATTGGTGATGATGTTACAAGAACTAGTGGGTGATCATGGGGACATTACAAGATTCTACCCTTGGGATTCGGGTGGATTGGTGTGTTTTTTGTTTTTGAGATTGCTTGGGGAGAAGCAATATCAGGAAGGGCAGACCATGATGTCGCCTTTTTGGTGAACGTCAACTTTTAGAGGATTAGCATATTTTATGACCCCCATAGGCTAATAGAGTTGTTCAGAGGGTCTAGTTGGTAGAGCCAGAGGCTATTTTCCCACTCCATTGGTTAGAGATGTTTTGTAATATCCCCGTCATAAAATAAATATAAATTATAAATTCCTATGTAAGGGACCAGATCGATTTAGTTTATCTTGGGGCCCATTATTATTTTTGTTGTCTGTACGTGTTTGCCACGTTGACGTCCTTTTGTAAACCCTTAGGAGTTCTTTGAAGGGGTATTTATGACCGGCATGTAGAAAGTTGTTATTATTCGATTTTGAATGTTTTATTTGTATTGCGAATTCTAGTTGGAGTTCTGTTATCCACCATTTTTGAGGTGAAAGATCCTCCCTATTTGATTTGTTGCAGTTTTGGTGGTTCACAGCCACCCGTGTGTTGTTGGAAATATCATTTCGATATTTCACTATGTGCTCAAAATTTGTGAAGTCTCCTATAGAAGACAAATTTGTATTCCTGAGCGATATCTGTTTGTGAAATCTGATGTGCTATCACTATTTGAATTTGAATTACTTCTAGCATCGTTGGTATTTTGGCGACAATTTGTCTAGCGTCCATTCTTGTGCTGTCATCATTAACGCAATAGTATATATTGTCTATGTGAATATGGAAACTCATGTTTATCTAATACCTTTGTGTAGCAATAGTTATGCATCAACCCATTTGAAGGGAAGAGGGCGTACGACCCTCATGTGTGCACACAAAGACTCTGGAATTTATCGTACAGTCACATTACAGACCATACATATACCTTACATCTTGATGTCATACAGTCAACATTATTTGACCACCAAAGGTACTTGCAACTGATTGTTGTACCATATGACCTTACCACATATTCTAACACCGTACATCGTCATTCAACATACCTCTCTACGGCCACCTCCTGTCCTGTTGTACAGTCCTATCTTATACACTGTACGATTGACATCTCCATTGTACAGACCAGACCTTGTACGTGTACGAAGTCTTCAACTTAGGTGCTTACATGGAGCTAGGGGTTTTTGACAGTTAGGAACATTATATGTTTAGGATTGCTCTTCGTTTGAGTTAGATTGACCCACTATTTATAGTATTCTGAGGAGGGCACCTGTGCAGTTGGTAGTAGCACGGAGTTGTGGAGATATTGCGAGTGCTTCCAGCTTGGGACTTACTATTTATAGTAAGTCGATGTTGAGGAGTTGCTAATCTGGCAGGGCACCCAGACTCGTGTTCTGCATTGTGATTGACTCATTTGTTAGTTGGCTTAGGTGGATGACTTTATTGTGTGCATTGATATTATTTATTGTTAATAAAGTCGCTTTATTAATGATAAAGTCATAATAAAGTTATCTAATGAGTGGGGCCAAGTGACTTTATAAAGTGCATTAAATAATTATAATATTGAAGAGGGCCAATTATTAGCCGATAGGCTTTCCCTGCGAGGTAACTTGTGACCGTACGCGAAAAACCTGTCTCACGCTCTCAAACCATCGAGCACCCTGTTTGCCCTTGTTTTCCTGCTTCGAAAGTGGTTAACAAACTAGTGTGAAACCATGTTGAGACAGACTCTGTTGGCCACAATTTCTTTTATCAACTCCCTCACGTTGCCATGATCACAAATACTCGATTGCATACAGATTTGCAGATCTCTCCATGGCAGAAATCTTCCGCAAATCTGACACCCCTTACAATCTATTTGTATCACACCATACACAATCAGTTAGACACATTCTACTTTTCGAGATTCATAGTAAATTCACGATGTAGAAATTGTTTAAATACCTATATCACGTTTTCATTGTTTCCTGCAACTTTCCAATTACCCACTATATTACATGCGTATGTACAAGTAGAGTGAAAGGCATTTTGAATTGAATCTTGTTTCCAAATGGTGAAAATATTTTTAGGAAATGTAATGTAATTACTTATGCAAATTTTCAGATGTTATTAAGGTTTTTAGAATGGGCACAACAATTTTTGTGGTCTTCTTAAGTCGGTCCTCAGTAACTTGAAGCTTTTTATAGATTATTGCATTCTACAACACAAGAACACCCAATTGGCTCCACAAATCCCTCATAAATCCATTCTCTTCTTGTTCAACTAGGTTGAGGTGCTCTCTGTGAAGGGCAGTCGTTGTCTTCTTCTTGAAGATAATGGATCCACCTGCGACACCCATACACGCTCTTGAGATAGTCATCGATGTATTCCTCCTAACGAAGCTTCATTTACTCTGCACAATGGAAGGTTTATGGTGGGTGGCATTGGTTTTTGGTTTTTTATTGCATCTTATCATTTTGTGTAGGCCGTATTGGCGTTTGGAAGGCCTGTGTTTGTAGACAAAATTATCCCAAGATGCTCTTTTGAAGAGCAACCCACTCTAAAATTGAGCAAAAATCAGTTTGCAAGTTTGAATGATTTGTAATGAATGCAATAACTATAAAATCTTCAGAAGATAGATTGAAAGGCTTAAGAAACCTTCAAGCAAATGCAATTTGATACAAAAATCTACGTTCTCTACTAATGTCTTCCTAGCTTGTGCCAAAATGGGCGTCCAAGGCTTTAGAAACTTTAAAGCGAATGCAATTAGCTGTGAAAAGCTAGGTTCTATGCTAATGTCTTCCCAGTCTGTGTTAAAATGAGTGCTCAATCATTTGATAGAATACCTCAAAGAGGTGTCATCTCATGAGATGTAGTGATTGCAAGACTTTACAAAAAATGGATTTTCTTAGAAGGCCTTGTAAAATTTTAAGAATAATCAGTAGATAGTTTTATTGTTTAAAGGTTTAGGACAATGTAGATATATTGAAACTCTCCCAAAAGTGCAACAAATAGGCATCCCATGATTGCAAGACATGCACAAAATACATTTGTTGAAAAGGATTCAGAAACTTTTGAAAAAATGCAATGATAGCAAGAGTCTAGAACAATTTCCAGTGACATTCCTGCCTGTGCAAAAAATAAGAGCTTTGGAACAGCTTATGTACATCCTTCAACACACAATAGTAGCAGGGATTTTATCAGATGATGCAGTTGAAATTTTGTATTACACATGCTGTCAAGGAAGAAATATTCTTAGAATGAATTAAAGAAAGATCAACCTCCTACAACTTTTGTTCTAGTCCATAGACACATAACCAGCTATAAATCCCATCAATTGCCACGTTTAATCTATTTCCTCAACTCCTAGCATCCATGCACATACAATTGGCATTTATAGTTATACAATGTATAATATATATCTCAAACAATGATGATTTATAAGATATAATCCTTAATTTATATTAAACAATAATCTTACTAACAAATATATTGTTTAAAACACATTGCATCGAATTACTCACTCCTTTGATGCAGTGGGTGAGTGTGAAAATCGCTTTGTCCAATCTGTCACAAAAAAGAGAAATGTATGACGCGCCAAATGTTCTATAAAAATATTCATTTCTACTTCCAGTTCTTGTGGAAAATAGCATATGATGCATCTTCTTACCTAGAATGTTAAGGTCATTCCACTAATTCTTGAACCTTTTACAGGCCAAAGTTTGAGCACGTTATAAATGTACATTTAAGAGTGTCATAGCAAGTGGTTAAGCTTCTTAAGTTGAGGATAATGTCTTTAAAATATGAATAAACAATATTAAAGCGTCTTCAAATATTGGTGATATAGTGATCACCTTTCAATCTATGACTGCCTTACGATTAGTTAGCATGAAAAGGGAATCCGTAAGAGAGCACTTTTTAGTCTATGTTGAGATCTCTTTCATTCAATTATCATCAACGATCATTTGTCATTGGATGTGGCTTTCGTAATATATTTTAATCAAGTAATATTACCTTTCATCTCTACTTTTGTTGATGACACGAACATTTTGTAGCTCTTAACAAATTCAATCAGTCTAGATAGAGTAAAGGTTTTCGGAAAGTGTGAGTGGAGGCACATAGGGTCTACAATTGTAGTCTTAATACAGTGAAACTCTTTGGAAATTGTTACTAAATTTCTGCACATGCTGAAATTTAGCCCTAAACAGTAACATAGTATAAGAATTCATACAAGCTGCTCATTTCCCATACATTTGCATTTAGCTCGTATTTTGCCAAATCATATTTTATTTTGAGCAAAGGAAAGGAATAATGTTCATTGTATTAATCATCAACTGATATGTACAATTTTCATTTACAACTGATAAAATGAAATGAAAATGCTGGAAGTAAAAGTCTCTAATACAAGTGACCGTGAGAGTAGCCCCTAATATGCCGCTAGATGCATTTATATTCTATGAAGTGTAGTGAACATGAAAGAATACAAATGAAGGTCATAGGGAACCAGTCATTGCCTGTAATGACTGGTTGTATTGTGTAGCTCCACCTGTTTTGGTTTGTTGTTTTCGTCCATGGCCCGTCCAAGTGTCTGAAACCTGCATGAGCAAAGCAATGTGTTAGATCCGATGGATCTAAGCAATGATGGAAACACCTCACTTCAAGCAAATATTCTATGCTACCGTCATACACTTGCATAAAACAGATATATATATATATATATATATATATATATATATATATATATATATATATATATATATATATATATATATATATATATATATATATATATATATATATCAGCATATCAGAGGAAGATGAATCAACTTTTTATCATTAACATGTTTGTTTCCAATGCAGGATCATGTCTATTATGGGATTGTGGAATTAATTGTGGGCTCCCACGAGGGTTTTTGAGCCTAGCATACCCATCAGAGACAGGATTGGAAGAAGAATCAATCAAAGAATCAAATGCTTATATGTATCTAAACTATGAAAAACATTGTTATAATGAGAGAAAGTATGCAATCATATTTCAAAGCAATAAGATAGAACTAAGCATAAGGGGGAGATACAGATATATACAGAGCTGCAATTACAAATAATGAAGTGACAGATTATCCCTAGAAATGGCTTCATATAGAAGCACTAATGGTTGTTTTTCTTCTTTGTATAAAGTATAAACCCATCAGCATTTAATAGAGAAATAGCAGGAATATCTAACTTTGTTTTCAGAAATGTCTAAGGGTTTCATGATTTAAAATTAAATAAGGAGAAGCAGTTCCAGTCCTTCAGCGCCTGGAGTAGTTACAGTTTTTTTTTTCCCAAAGAGCTCTGATAAATCAATTCCGGCAGGAGAAGAAATAGAGTTACTTGGTGTAAATAATGATGGCGAAGCACCATTAAAGGTGTATTCCATAAAAGCTAGCATTCATTGGCCATTTGATCAAAAGCTATTTGTTCAGAATGTTAGAATAAAGGAGCTTTAAAATGACATTGTGCCTCAATCTGCCCAAGCAATATTCCCATTTTCCTTTGCCATGAGCAAGTTTTTGCAGGCTCATTTGACCTTGTTGGTAGCATCTCATATGAGGTAGATGAACAACTATTTCAGACTGTATTCTACAATGGTACTATGGAAGTAGTTGAGGCTAGCGGCATCATCAACATTGAGACTCTATTTTTGATTACTCTTGGAATTTCACTCATTGGCCTTCTTGGTGTATGGGTACATGGACAGATACAACACATTTCTCAGAAAAGCAAGAAGACATCAAAAGTAGAAGTTGGGACCAGAAATTCTGACGTAGAAAATGAATGGTTAAAGGGAATTGCATTTACACAAAATCCTGCAAGCAATTTTTCTACCTCGCACAAGTCAAAGAAAAAGAAATAGGTGCAATTTGCATTAGCTATTTAAGTAAAAGAGAATGAAAAGGAGAATAACAGCCGTTAATGGTGAATACAACAAAAATACTGAAAGAATAGTCCGGGCAAAAGAGACTTACCCCTTTTGAAGCCACGTCAGTGTCTTCAACAATTACAAAATCCAAAACTCATCATAGACACAAGCAATCCGGATTGAGCAGCTTATCCAGGAAGCAGAATGTTTTCCAGCTAGAGGAAAAACCAAGAAAATGATGTAGCTTGTTGACGACAAAGGAGGAAAAAATGGCAGTTATCTTTCATACATAACAATGGCAACAAATAGCACAACACAAGTAGCAATGATCGAATGTCCAACCATCAACAACAAGCAGCGAAAAAATGAAAGATAAACAACAGCAAATGGCGGTTTCTTCCTCAGAGCTCACTAACCCTCGTCCTGGCGACGACTCCCTGTTAAAACCCTACCCTTCATCTCCAATGCGAAGGACATGAAATGATCATGTGATGCATTGTGTCTTAGGGTTGGGCTTTATGTCGCCCTTTGACACTTGCATTATATTTTGAAGTCCGCGGTCACGCCTTGTAATGGCATTTTTAGACGAGATTATTTTACTTAATTTTAGAATCCTATGTTTCCTTAACATATGATTATAATATTAAGTAAAATAATGTTTTTTAATTTAATTATTGTTTTTAAAAAAAAATGTATTGAGTATTTCAATATTTATTAATTGATGTATTTTATAATTAATTAATATTAAAATCTTTAAAACAAAAACAATAATAATATAAAAGTGGAGAGATAAGGGTGTCATTTATAGCTTGAACACTTCTTAGAAGTTGTAATTATTTGTAGACAAGAGGAGGGAATCTAGGAAATAGTTGAGTTCATTTAGGAGTGTTCTTGACTCAATTTGGACGTTTTTAGTGGGATCTTAAAGAGCTGTCATTGTGGGGTATGAGGTGGCTTGACCTTGTCATCAAGGACATGCTATTTGGAGGTGTTTAAGGTACAATTTTTGGGCCTTTTTTTCCTGAATTTGATCCAGTTGGTTGAATTAGCATTGTACTTAATGAGTTTTACAACTCATTCTTGAGGAGTTATGAGTTATGCAGTTTTGGGTTCTTTGTGACTTCTTCTGGGTGTTTGAGCATTCTCACTGTATTATTTTGTAACTCAATTGATGATATTCACAGAGATCACCTTGGAGACCATTTTTGGATGAGTTTTATCACCTTCTTGCTAATTATGGAGTTGTGTATTAGTGTGCTTGGGTCAAGTTTTTAGTGAAATTCTTTTTTTTCTTCAGCTTTGTCTCACTTTTATGCCTATTCTATAAAGAGTTTAATGTGCAGGTTGTAGATTATGTTGCATGAATGTCATAGGTTCATTATTGTGAAAGTTACCTATTCCTTTACTGAGCAAATATGTGTTTAAGCTTTCCTGCAAAATACTGATGTGCATGCATCACAGAGGCACGTTGTGTGAATCTATTACTGATCTTTTGGGTTTCAAGTGTTAGAGTTTATCAGAATGTCATCATTTCGAACTTTAGGTGCAATTACCATAGCTTAGTTTTTTTTCATTTTTTGTAGCCTTCTTTCCCTTTCCCTTAGAAGATTTGCAAGTTTGAGTGAAACATCTGATAGGAACCGGCCTAGAAATTGGATGTTTCATTTCAAGCTATGCATTTCCCACATGCAGAAATGAATCCCATGTTAGGCAAAATTTTTAAACTTGTCTAGTTTAACAGGGTGCAAATTTTTAGCCTTAACAGTTTTGGCACGCCCGGTAGGACATAGAACTGATTCTCAGTTCTTAAAATACCTTACACTATTGTGGTTTGGTGTGGACAGCAGTAGTTTTTGCCTTCGGAGGCAATAAAGAAGCACATGTGGCGACTCTGGAGCAAGTATCAACTGGTTTAGTAGACAAAGTGCTAGTATGAAGAAAATCAAACTTCATTTATATGATTTTCAATGACTCTAAAAAATTTTCAGCTTATATACATGCTGTAGCATGTCTTCTTATCATAAAAATATGTCTTATTTTCAACCTTACCAATTCCAAGAGACCCATTTCGTTCCAAATCAGCATGCATATTCACAAAATAATTTTTAGCAAGCTGATAATGTGAGCATAGATAGTATGGTATCATATTCTCAAGAGCAACAAGAATTAGATTTCTAGAAAGAATTGGAATTGTGACATGAGGAATGGTCTTATCAAGCCCACATCCAACAGTAGGCAGTGTTAGCTCAGCAGGAGCAACATCTGAAGAAATATTTGGTGGACCAATTTAAGCGGCATGAAGCCAACCTTGCAAGAGAGTTGGAAGCACAAAAGATGGTTTGTGAAAAGGAGGTTGAAGACTATAAAGAGCTGATAAGAGTCATGTTTGATAGAGGAATTGAATATGAAGAAAATTTCCAAAGAAGATCAAGAGCTCATGACGAGTTCCATGAGAAAGAGCTTCAGGAGCATAAACAGAAAATAGGGCTCCTGATTTCTGCAACTTTAAAGTATAAAGAAGCATATTAGTTACAGCTTGGAAAGTATCTTTAGCAAGAGCAAGAAAAGGAAGCCAATGCGCAGAGAATTGCAGCTAATAAGCATAATAATGAAGAGGATGATCTTTCTGATGGTTTTCGTGTTGTTGAAGAAGATATCATGGCTTGGTGTGAAGAGCTTCCCTTTCCTGTTGAACAAGATGGGACAAAAAAGTTATCAGCAAATCAGGATTCTTACAAAAACCTTCAAGCGGATAACTATGCTGTTAAAAATATGCCTCTCCTACAAGAAGGTAAGGTAGATGAAGAAGACCTTTTTTGGGATGAGTTTAGAAAATTTTTGCTTACATCTTGATGAAAAGCCAACATTTCCAGAAATTACCAATAAGCTACAAGAGGTTGTCATTTCCAGCCAGCATGAAAAAGTAACCCATCACCTTGAAGTAACATTTCAAGAGCCAGAGTCTTTCAAACTGAGTTCCATTCTCTCACATGGATGCCCTATCAGACATCTAGCAAATATGGAGGAAAGCAAGAAAAAGTTAGTTGTTTCAACAACTGAATATGAAGGTGTAACTAAAGAAGGATAGGTACAACATTCTGAACCATTCCTAATCAACCCTTTATTTTCTCAACATGATGAAGTAAGGAAGGTTTCTTTGTTTCTCCGAGAAGTGTTATATCAGCTGGTCAAAGGTTGGTTGATTTTCCATCTCTTTATGCCTATTGATGAGAATGCTTTTCATTGAAAATTGAAGAAAAAAGGAAGATATTTTTCAAAACCCATAAATGGCTTTGTTTAAGGTGTTTCCCTTGCCGGTTAGTCTAGTCTAGGGTAAGTTTTCTTTTGTTTTTACCTAAGTGCTGTTATGTGCAGTTTTCCTAGGTGTTCCTATTGTTTCCTGCTTTCAATAAAGGTTTCCAAGTTTTTTAGAAGAACTGTAGAAAATAGAACAGTCCTACTTGCATGCAAATACAATTGCCAACTAGGCACATTCATACATATGCTCATACATAGCAAGTTGAACAAATTCATGCGTCTTAATGCAACACATATATAAATGTGACTACTTGGTTACGATATTTGCATACACCTAGCATTGCTCTACTTTGCACAATTGTGTTGTTTAGGTGTTTCTTGTAGCCATGAAAAGGTGATCCTTGTTTTCAACCAAGAGTCATGTACATCATTCATAATGATGAAGGGGAGCCTACTTCATCATTATGTATCATTCAAATCACACGGGACTGAAAACAACAATCACCCTTTTATGGAGATTTTTAATCTGAAAGTGACTCCAAGCCCAATGGATATGTTAAGGCTATTGGTCGAAATGTCTAGCAGGCAGACAAACAGCAAAGGTCGCCAAAAATGTTACTAAATTTCTACACATCCTTAAATTTAGCCCTAAACAGTAACAGTATAAGAATTCATACAAGCTGCTCATTTCCCATACATTTGCATTTAGCTCATATTTTGCCAAATCATATTTTATTCTGAGCAAAAGGAAAGAACAATGTTCATTCTATTGATCATCAACTGATATGTACAATTTTCATTTACAACTGATAAAATGAAATGAATATGCTGGAAGTAAAAGTCTCTCACACAAGTGACCGTGAGAGTAGCCCCTAATATGCCGCTATATGCATTTATATTCTTTGAAGTGTAGTGAACATGAAAGAATGAAAGAATACAAATGAAGGTCCTAGGGAACCAGTCATTGCTTGTAATGATTGGTTGTATTGTGTAGCTCCAATTGCTCTGGTCTGTTGTTTTCGTCCATGGCCCGTCGAAGTGTTTGGAACCTGCTTGAGCAAAGCAATGTGTTAGATCTAATGGATCTAAGCAATGACGGAAGCACCTCATTTCAAGCAAATATTCTATGCTACCGTCATACACTTGCATAAAACAGACATATATATATATATCAACATATTAGAGGAAGATGAATCAACTTTTTATCATTAACATGTTTGTTTCCTATGTAGGATCCTGTCTCTTATGGGTTTGTGGAATTAATTGTAGGCTCCCACGAGGGTTTTTGAGCCCAGTATACCCATCAGAGACTAGATTGGAAGAAAAATCAATCAAAGAATCAAATGCTTATATGTATTTGAACTATGGAAAGCATTGTTGTAATGAGAGAAAGTATGCAATCAGATTTCAAAGCAATAAGATAGAAATATGCAATTATATTTGCATAAGGGGGAGATATAGATATATACAGAGCTGCAATTACAAATAATGAAGTCAAAGATTATCCCTAGAAATGACTTCATACAGCAGCACTAATGGTTGTTTTTGTTCTTTGTATAAAGTATAAACCCAACAATATTTAATAGACAAACAGTAGGAATATCTAACTTCGTTTTCAGAAATGTCTAAGGGTTTCATGTTTTAAAATTAAATAAGGAGAAGCAATTCCAGTCCTTGGAACAGCGCCTGGAGTAGTTACAATTTGTTTTTTTCCAAAGAGCTCTGATAAATCAATTCCGGTAGGAGAAGAAACAGAGTTACTTGGTGTAAATAATGATGGCGAAGCACCATTAAAGGTGTATTCCATAAAAGCTAGCATTCATTGGCCATTTGATTACAAGCTATTCGTTCAGAACCTTACAGTAAAGGAGTTTTAAAATGACATTGTGCCTCAATCTTCCCAAGCAATATTCCCATATTGCTTTGTCATGAGCAAGTTTTTGCAGGCTCATTTGATGTTGTTGGTAGCATCTCATATGAGGTATATGAACAACTATTTCAGACTGTATTCTACAATGGTACTATGAAAGTAGTTGAGACTAGTGGCATCATCAACATTGAGACTATTTCTGATTACTCTTGGAATTTCACTCATTGGTCTTCTTGTTGTATGGGTACATGGACAGATACAACGCATTTCTCAGAAAACCAAGAA
The DNA here is from genome assembly GCA_027943335.1 of Chamaecyparis obtusa. NCBI lineage: Eukaryota > Viridiplantae > Streptophyta > Pinopsida > Cupressales > Cupressaceae > Chamaecyparis > Chamaecyparis obtusa. The sequence continues at coordinate 1,027,835 of BSBK01005513.1, read as the reverse complement.
GACATCAAATGTAAAAGTTGGGACCAGAAATTCTGATGTATAAAATGAATGGTTAAAGGGGACCGCATTTACACAAAGTCCTACAAGCAATTTTTCTACCTTGCACAGGTCAAAGAAAAAGAAATAGGTGCAATTTGCATTAGCTATTTAAGTAAAAGAGAATGAAAGGAGAATAGCAGCCGTTAATGTTGACTACAAGAAAAATACTGAAAGAACAATCCAGGCAAAAGAGACTTGCCCCTTTTGAAGCCACGTCAGTGTCTTCAACAATTACAAAATCCAAAACTCATCATAGACAGTAGCAATTTGGTTTAAGTAGCTTATCCACTAAGCAGAATGTTTTCCAGCCAGAGGAAAAATAGAGAAAATCATGCAGCTTGCTCACGGCAAAGGAGGAAAAAATGGCAGTCATCTGTCATACATAACAATGGCAACAAATAGCATAACACAAGTAGAAATGATGAAATGTCCAACCATCAACAAAAGCAGTGAAAAAATGAAAGATAAACAACAGCAAATGGTGGTTCCTTCCTTAAAGCAGAGAAACCCTCTTCTTGGCGACAACTCCCTGTTAAAACCCTACCCTTCATCTCCAATGCGAAGAACATGAAATGATCATGTGATGTATTGTGTCTTAGGGTTGGGCTTTATGTCGCCCTTTGACACTTGCATTATATTTTGAAGTCCGCGGTCACGCCTTGTAATAGCATTTTTAGACAAGAGATTATTTTATTTAATTTTAGAATCCTATGTTTCCTTAACATATGATTATAATATTAAGTAAAATAATGTTTGTTTATTTCATTATTGTTTTCTTTAAAAAATGTATTGAGTATTTGAATATTTATTAATTGATGTATTTTATAATCAATTAATTAATATTAAAATCTTTAAAAGAAAAACAATAATAAAATAAATGTGGAGAGATAAGGGTGTCATTTATAGCTTGAAGACTTCTTCTTAGAAGTTGTAATTATTTGCAGACAAGAGGAGGGAATCTAGGAAATAGTTGAGTTCATTTATTAGTGTTCTTAACTCAGTTTGGAGGTTTTTAGTTGGATCTTAAAGAGCTTTCATTGTGGGGTATGAGGTGGCTTGACCTTGTCATCAAGGACATGCTATTTGGAGGTGTTTTAGGTGCTATTTTTGGGCCTTTTTTCCTGAATTTAACCCAGTTGGTTGAATTAGCATTGTACTTAATGAGTTTTACAACTCATTCTTGAGGAGTTATGAGTTATGGAGTTTTGGGCTCTTTGTGACTTCTTATGGCTCCTTTGAGAATTCTCACTGTATTATTTTGTAACTCGGTTGATGATATTCACAGAGATCACCTTGGAGACCATTTTTGGATGAGTTTTATCACCTTCTTGCTAATTATAGAGTTGTGTATTAGTGTGATTGGATCAAGTTGTTAGTGAAATTCTTTTTTTTCTTCAGTTTTGTCTCACTGTTATGCCTATTCTATAAAGAGTGTAATGTACAGGTTGTAGATTATGTTGCATGAATATCATAGGTTCATTATTGTGAAAGTTACCTTTTCCTTTACTGGGCAAATATGTGTTTAAACTTTTCTGCAAAATACTGATGTGCATGCATCACAGAGGCACGCTGTGTGAATCTATTACTGATCTTTTGGGTTTCAAGTGTTAGAGTTTATCAGAATGTGATCATTTCGAACTTTAGGTGCTATCACCATAGCTTAGTTTTTTTTCATTTTCTATAGCCTTCTTTCCCTTTCCCTCAAAAGTTTCGTAAGTTTTAGTGAAACATCTGGTAGGAACCGGCCTAGAAACTGGAAGTTTCATTTCAAGCTATGCATTTCCCACATGCAGAAATGAATCCTATCTTAGGCAAAATTGTTAAACTTGTCTAGTTTAACAGTGTGTAAATTTTTAGCCTTAACAAGTGTGTAAGTGGAGGTAGGTAAGATCTACAATTGTGCTTCTGAGCTCTACAACACATTACAAATGCATGGACATTTTATTATTTCTTGCTTGTGTAGAATCGAGGAAAATTGTGGGGTCCTTTCAAAATTTCAAATTATAGATGCATAGCCTTTGGAGATACATGTAGCTTTATTCCATAGAATGGACATAGGTGCCCATTGAGATGCATTATTATGCAAGTCTTTATCATTGGTAGGCAACATTAAATAATTTGGTATGTGCAGCTTAATGATCACAAATGGAAGTTTCTTCTATCCATCACAAACACTGACTACCTGTTATCACCTACTATTACACTCCATTTTTTCACATTGCTTCAAGCTGAGTAATTGGGATTGAGGAAAATAGATTATGGTCTAAATATTAGAGTAAATAAGGTATTTTACTTAAGAATTTCAAGTTATTCAATGATAATACAAGTATGTTTTATTTATACATAAAATTAATACAATCAACTTCAAGCTTTTAGCTAAAACTCTTTTACAATCAACTCCAAGATTAGACAAAAAATAATTTTGAAAACATGTATAAGTTTTATTTTTTATATAATTAGTTATTTATACATTTGTAATCAAATAAATGTTCAGATATTTTAGTTTGTTGTCAATTAATACACTAAAAAATAACTCATTTAAGTGCGTTTTTGGCTGGGAGTCTCCATCAAAGGCATTTGCATGAATAACAAAGCATGTATATGCACTTCTAAGCCGTGTTTTTAGTTGGAGTCTCAACAAAGGGTTTCATTTGCAAAATAAACTATGCATAAGCATCTCTAGAGTCCGTTTTTACTTCCATATGCATTCTTGATCCAAGAACAAAATTTTGCATTCTCAGTCCAAAAAAATTAGCGCAAGTGCATCATTTGTATGCATTTCCATTAAAAACGGCCAGCAAGTTTGAATCTTGGAAATGGTCAAAGATCTTTGCGTTGTTGGATGCAAAGACATCTCTAGAATCTATTTTTGGAGAAGACAGACATTTCAACTTCTCTTTCTCCTATTTTTTGCTCATTGAGTTCCAAGTAAGTATGTCTTTGATTTTTCTTTAATTTTTCTCTTATTTTCCTATAATGTTGCATTTTATGGCTCATTTGTTTCCATTTCTTCAAGTACAACCCATGTATTAAATATTTTTGTGTTTAAATAAGTTAAAATCTTCTTTTTGTCAATGCATAAAATCACTCTACACTCAAAAACGAAATTGCATGTGAAGATAAGTCTCAAAGTTTTTGACATGTTTGAGTCAATAGCAAGAGGTATGTTTTTTGTTTTTTGTTCTTGTTTGCTTGCTTGTTTGTTGTTTGTTTTTGAAGAAAGTTGAAATCATCCCGTCAAGAATGCAAGTGCATACATTCATTCAAATTCATCATTCATTCTCCGACATATGTAATTGCATCTCCCAAGCCCATTACATGTAGCAAAAAAAAAGGTTCATTTTCACTACATGTAATTACCTCTAAAGAACTCGATTTTTTTAAAAGGTCACTCTTGTAGATACCAAAATTATCATTTACACATTTCCATGTGCTTCCAACTTGCATTCTTGTCCATACAAACAAAGTCCACATGCAATCCACCTTCACAAGTCCGATTTTGCTCCTATTTGTCCATATACATGTGCCATTATTTTCATTTACAGCCAATATGTGTGTTCTATGAGTATCTAATCAATACTCCGAATACCTTGTTCTTCATATATCTATCATTGCAAACCATAGGTTAACCCTTTCATGGATCTAATCTGCTCAGATGATGTATCTACCCTTTGGAATTTCCATGTTGCAGCACAGGATATGTCAGCACCATCAAAAGTCAAAAAAAAAAATGACAAAGAGCTGGCTCATACCACAGCCTCACTTGTTTCATCAACTCTTGATCAAATCTGAGATACTGAGATTGGGTATGTCGACATGATCGATTTCTTGCAAAGACTCGACAAAGTCCAAGGAATGGAAAACTTTTGGCAAAGTTGAAAGGGGATCTGGAGAGCTATCAAGCAGTAGAAGTAGACATCATCAACAATCTCAGACAAATAAGATGCAATGTTCTTACCAGAGATGATTAACCTCTTCACTGAAGAAGAAATGATTACAAAATTGTGAACTCAACACATACAGGTGCAATCAGAATTGAAACTATTTCAGAGACCATGAAGATTTCAGATCTTCCTCTTATTCATGATTGTATTGCCAAATATAAGGCTTGCCTTGATAAATTCATGGATTAATTCTGCTTTCTTCATCTTTCTTCTTTAGTTTTCATGCTTTGTAGATTGGAGATGATTAATTGCATGAAATGCAATTACATGTCCTTATGACATGTAATCCAATAATTCTTCTCACCTAGTTTGACCGGGTCAAAGTGGTTGAGTTTCTCCCACTTTTTCTCCTTTTTCTCATTATTTTTCTTATAAAAGGAATGCTTATCTCATTGTAAAAACCATCTTTATTTTATGCAAGAGAGCTTTGCCAAACTTGTGCAAGCATAACTGTGATTGTGTAGTACTATTTTGGAGAAAAATAAATAGAAAGAAACAATTGGAGCTGAAGATGTGACTGAGTGCAATTGTGGTGAATCAAATTGGAAACTGTGACTGCAATTTAGTTTTACTGTCTTTTTGTTTATGTGATTCTTGAGTTTTGTTAAGAGAAAATTGAAAATCAGAAACAATCAGAGCCGTAGCTATGACCAGGAGTGATTGTGGTAATATAAAACTAGAAGTTGTGACTGTAGGTTATATTACCATCTTATTTTCACACATTATTAGAATAGTTAGAAAATCTCTACTTCTGGAAGTCTATGTGCTCCAATGGTAGAGGTATTTCTTATAGAATAGATGAATAGGTCTTAGAGCCAAGCCGGTACGCTTTTCAATCAGCTTGTGAGTTGGTGTTGGTTTATCCATAGCCCTGTTTCTAGCTTTTAGATAGAAGTGTAGTTTAAGGATTAAAGCTTTGCCCATTACTCATTCTTCGGGTAAGTGGATTCCTTTTTGAAAGATAAGAAGGGATATTTGTAACATCCTATTTTGATAATCTCTTAACTTCTTGCTTACCTTGAGTTGATCCAAAGAACGGTGAGAATGGGGAGCCTTCCCTTTAGGGTAAGAGAGACATTGTCTCATACACTGTGGCTAGTATCCCTATGTTGTAACTGGATTTTTCCTCAAAACTGTCAGTTGCAAAATATCTACCCAACTGGAGGTATACATAATCTTGCCCATGAAGGTACCACTATGTAATAGCATCCATTATGCTTTGGTCATTGATAGCAGTAGGGTGGAGATCTCTTCCTGAGATAAATGATACAAATTCTCTCCTAACACTTACCACAACATTTGGATCGCAGAAGATTTTATCAAATGCCCTCTTATACCCATTAGCAACCTCAACATCTCTATATGGTGCCACTCTACCTAGAATAGCAAGTACTTTTGTGCTATAGTACTTGGGAGACAGAGCATATGCTAGGAGGTGCAAAGGTGTGGTCATCTTGTTCCAACGATGAAGAACAATTGCTTCCACCTTTTTGTATAAGGTGTCCTCAAGATCAGTGTTGAAAATCTCCGCGATTTATCGCTAAAATCATGATATATTGCACCAAAATCTACAGCGTGATTTAGTCATCGTTAAACTCAGCGCCGGTTTAATGATTATCGCACAGCGAAATTAATATGAAAAACTCGCCAAAACACGTGAGTTCCGGAAGACTAAATCGGTAGTAAACTGAAACAAAAGTATAATGTAAAATTAGGGTTTCGTAAAACCATTTTGGCAGATGACAGCTGGAAAGAAGGCCGCGATAAGAAAAAACTCTGCAATGATTTTGGTAGACGACGGTTGTCAACAAATTTATTCGAATCAAATGCCCAAGGCCTGCGAACAAATTTACAAAGTTTATAATGTTTTCATGACATTGATTTGATATTTTTTCGCTACCTTCCTGACTATATTAAGTTAACTATAGATAAATTTAATTAGCGGTTGATAATTAGTTTATATAGATAAACTAATTATCTATATAGTTTAAATAATGAAGTATTGCATTTATAATTATCTATTTAAAAATTTTATAATGACTCGGTGAAAAAGACTATAGTTTATCAAGTCAGTATCTTGGCGAACAAGAGCTAATTAATTTATATTTTAAAGTTTATATAGTTTTGGTTTACTATTGTTTTGACATAAAAAACTATAGTTATAAAATCTATAAAGTTATTTAATGGTCAAATGATAAATCAATATATGCTCTACAAATTTTGTGTATGTGTATATTTTTAAGAATATTTTAAGAAACTATATATTTTCAAATGTCCGATAAATGTACTAATTTATTGTCGGTTTTTTCACCGAGTTTTTGGCGAGTCCGAGTTTTTCAAATTTTTTGGGTCGGCCAAGTTATTGTCGAGTTCGAGTTTTTCAACTTTGCTCAAGATCATTCTCTCTCCTATGTATGACCTGGGATATCAAATGATGTTTATGTAAGTTATCTTGATGTAAGTTATCATTATGTCAATTTTGAATTTAGATATCTCTCAATAAACAAAGATAGAGGAATGCATTAAATTTATAACTTACCAATTTTATCTTCTCCAGCATTGTGTCCATACTATCTTAGATATCCCCCAAGCATGGTTCATCATTATAGGCAAATCGAAGCATATACATGATAGGCTCAGTGAATTTGAGTACATACTCCACATGAGCTCACCAATCATCATCTAATAACAATATCTTCACCTTTTGGGCCCTCACTGTATTGGACTGCTTCCAGATGCTCCATTGGTTACTAATAACCATTTGTGATAATGCCTCCTCCACCTTGACAAGACGTCTCAACACAATTGTCTAAGAGACAGACCGGGTTTTAAGCCACCTAAGAACATCTTAATAGTGAGTAAATAACACATTTAAAATATGTAAACAACACATACAATATTTTATTCAATTATGTAAAACATGACATAAAATTATAAAATGATAAATGAAACTAAATAAATTATAAATTAAATTTTAAAATTTACCTTCAACAATTTCAATCTTGAGAAAGTTCTGAAAATTGCTTGTGACATATGGTCATTTGTCACAAACATTTGAATCTCCTCACCCTCCTCATATATTTGTTTCACCCATTCTATTTGGGTGCCAATTGCTTTCATCACTAGATTGAGAGAATGGATAGTGCACAGTGTCCAAAAGATGTGATGAATCTAGCCTCTACCAAAGCACCTGTAGCCTTGCAAACTTTTGCATTGTCCGTAATTACTTGGACAACATTGTCATGACCCATGGACTCTATGTGGTGCATGAGCACCTTAGGGTCTTGTTTTGATCCTAGACAATTTTGGCTTGTAGGTGGTTCTAGCCAACCACCAAGGTAATAAGGATTGATGATAAAGTCCCAAGTGTGGTGTGAAGTGTGTTTGTAGGTAAGAGTCTTTAAGGTCATGTCTTTGGTTTGAACTAGTAGGGCCTAGTGAAGTCCTAGAAGAGTCAATGCTGGTCAAACTTTGGCCAAGATCCCAAATTGAAGAAAAAGTTGTTATTTAGTGGTTTTAAGTGTTTTGGGATCTAATAAAGTGGATTTGGGTTGAGTTGAGCTATTGAGAGTAGTTGGAAGACAAAATGACAAAACTTGTAAAAGTTGCTCATGACAACTTTGCAACTTTGCAAAGTTGTCATGACAACATTCCTAAAAGGTTGCATTTAGTGTAAAATGGGTCTAAATCCTGACCTTAGGGTCTGAGCACATGGGGATGGACTATTTAAGGTCAAACTAACCCTAATTCTGAGGTTAGATATCAGATTGTACAGATTAAGTATCCAAGAGCACTGAATTTTTGTGAAAGAACTACTTTTGAACCATCATCCAACCTTAATGGATTGATTGAGCTACTGTAATGCATTGAAGTGTTAGTGTTTGCTATGTAAAGAAAGTTTGGGAAATCATCTTGGTAGTTTGAATCATTTCTTTGTCGAGTTGTAAATTCTTTAAGTTTTCCTGTTTCGCTGTCCAGTCGAGAGCCAGTAATTTAAATATGGCTCCCAGTTGAGTTCTCGTGGCTGAAATTCAATGGCCACTTAGAATGAAGTATGGGACTTTGTAAATAGTGTAAATATGGTTTTTGGGGTCTTTTTGTGCAAGGGAACTATTTATCCAAGCAAGGCCCTAGGTGAGTTCAGTGGAATTTTGGCTAGGAGCTTGTACAATGCAGAGGCAAGAAGACTTGCTAGATGGATTTGTTCGAGCCAATCACTTAGTGGAGAGTGTAACGGCATGTGTCCTATAAATGTGTATGCAAGGAGAAGTGTGGAGGAAACCATTAGAGTACTTGTTGAAAGCAAAGAAACTAGACTGGTTAACATGCCCTAGAAACCCTTAAAAATAGGGGTTTGCTGAAAGTCCTATGTATAGACAACTTGGGGACCTAAAACCTAAAAAATCCTAGAGCCCAAGTTGAACTTATAAAGTATCCACGTTCAGTTTAGTGGGTTACTAAGGATAGGTGGGAAGAAAACCAAAATTCCAAGTTTTAGGAGGCCTAATTGGGATAAAAAGGCTAGAAGGCCTAGAAACTAGGAAAGCATGAATCCGATGGCAAATCTTTGAAAGAATCCATCAAGATGGGTCAAAGTGGATTGAAAATGAAGGGGGAATAGAGGGAACACCTATTCCAATTGCCAAGAACATTTTGGAGCATGGTTGCTTTAGTTGAGCCTATGGTGATTCAGTGGAGTTGAGAAAGAATTGAAGAGAGTTTGAAGTTGGTGGAGAGATTTTGAGGAAAGAGGGAACCATAGGAGAGTTCTCTTATTAGGGTAGTGATAAGTACCCTAGGAAGATCCAAGAGGGGATCTTAAGAGGAGCAAGAAAGCTCTAGAGAAGGAAACCTCCCCATCACTATGGAATCAATTAGAATCTTGGCAATGAACTCTGCATTTTTTACTTCACCGTCACATTCAACCACCTTAGAAAACATTGACTCCTTGGGGGATACAACAATTACATTAATTAATGGATGGTTTTTGCAATCTTTCCATCCATCTGAAACAATAGACATGCCTGTTGAAACCCAAGAATCTCTTATTGGTTTTAGTTGGGTCCCTATATTTTTTCTCTCACTATGTAATATGGTGGTGCGCAACTTTTCATATCCAGGGCCATGGTAACCAGAAGGTGCATCATTTATTGTTTCACACATCTCCCTCCAATAAGGTGATCTCACTAAGTTGAATGGAACACCATTCTCAAAGACGCAACGTCCAACTTTGAGATCAACAATATCTCTTAACTCATTTTGAAATGCGCTATCTAATGGGCCTCTCTTGTGAAGGGTGTTTTGTGGTTGTTCTACATCATCATCCCTAGAAGGCATAGACAAGAATGGATGTGATCTAGAGGTTAGTTCAGTGGGTGGCAGTATTGTTTTATGTTTCCCGGTATAAGCACCTTGTTTCCTTTTTGCAATTATTTTGTCAGCTTCTTGTTCTTTTACCAAAGCTGCTATTTGTGCAGTTGGCAATCCCTTCTTATCTGCCCTTGGGCCCTCACACATGTTAATCCCTTGACCCCCAGGGCTAAAAAAATGAAATTTTACTTGGGAGTAGGAGCTTCTATATTGTGTGTTGCAAAAATTACATTTCCATATAAATCCCCCACCGCCAGTTAATTGAGAAATTATTTTGGTGTCTCCATAAAGGAGACCCTTTATCAATTTTATATTTTTGAGACCCCTCACCACCCATTGAACCTTGACTACTCATTGTATGATTGTTGCAATCTATAACAAAAATGAAAAAAACATACTTCAAAATTTATACAAAAACTTGAGAAAAATTTAAAACTTTTCAAAACTTGAAATAATCTATCAACAAACTAGAGAATATGGTTCAAATGCATAACTTAATCACTCAAATCTGCTTCTTGGAAGGTGTTTGCTAGTCCACAATTGATCTCCTTCAAATACAATCACCTCACTTCAAACTTGCAAGAATGAGAGAGCAAAATAGAGAGAAAAATGAGAAATGAAATATGTTTGGAGACCCATAATAAGGGTCGTTTTAGGGTTACATGCCAAAAAAACAATAGAAAATTGATTTTTTAAAGTGGTTTTTGAACCTTATTGAGACTGAGTCGTGGGTACTTGGGGATTCATGCAGATCTGCGCGAGATCCTCGAGGACACGCGTGGATCCTCTCGGGTCCACGCCGGATTCGGGCAGGGTCCGTGGGAATAGAGGGGGCAACCAACTAATGTACCATCTCTACCCAATGATGTTTGTGGCAAAGGGCCCTGTGGGTCCGTCAAAATCTACTGGCTCGTAGATCTAGATGGATCCACAGGTCCATGCACGGACCTCGGCGCAGACCGGTCGGCGAATCCGGACTTGGACCCGGTTCGGGAGGCCAAGGTGCGAATCCGGCTTCTCAGTTTTTATTGCTTACTACTTATAATGGTTATATTGTTGATATGGAACAATCATCAGTAACTATCTTTTCCTTTGTACTACCCACTTGTTGACCTCCTTCCTTTAAATTGTACATATTTTATGTTTCTTTCTCAAGAATTTGTATTACTAATCTTCAAAGATTCTCATTTTTTGTTCAATCTGCATGTCTTTGCTGAAAACAACACTATCATTATGCATCCAAGATCTTGTCTAATAATAACCTCATCTGTTCTAAATCCTTTAGTGATCTCTTCCAATGTAAATATGGTTTCTTAAGGATAATGAGCCCACTATATGGAGCATGAAGAACTTTGTTAGCGTGTAAAGAGGTTCCAACAACCAAGCTACAAATATAATTGTTACAAGTGCTTACAACACTATATAAAGCTTGTATTATTGTTGCCCCTTTTATGCATGCTAGTGAGTTGTCTTTGAATGTTATGGTTGATAATGATAATTGTTAAGTTTATGATTGCTGCAAATGTAATAGCACTGTCATAAATTATGTATTTTCCAAATGCATCGATCTCTTGAATATATACATAGTAAAGATAAGAAGAGACATGCCCCTTCATGGGAGATGTCTATTCATTAATCTAATTTATTAATTTAACTATATAATCATTATAAGAATAAATAAATGATTAACTTCATATATATATATGTGTGTGTGTATTAATATATATAATATCAATTATTAAATACATACATACATACATACATATATATATATATATATATATATATATATATATATATAGTAAATCAATTCTCATAATAATTATATAATCAGTTTTATTTATCTGACCAATGCTACATACATCAACACTCCCTCTTAGCTAGGGAAGATAAAATCATATATCGCATTTAAGAAATCTCACATAACTCATGAGATTAGGAATAACCTAACATGTGATACCCATATATATATATATATATATATATATATATATATATATCACCTAACATGTGATATGAGGAATCACCTAACACGTGATACCCAGTTTTACATATCACCTAACATGTGATATGAGGAATCACCTAATACGTGATACCCAGTTTTACATATATATATATATATATATATATATATATATATATATATATATATATATATATATATATATCACCTAACATGTGATATGAGGAATCACCTAACACGTGATACCCGGTTTTACATATCACCTAACATGTGATATGAGAAATCACCTAACACGTGATACTTGGTTTTACATATCGCCTAACATGTGATATGAGGAATTACCTAACATGTAACATGTGATATGAGGAATCACCTAACACGTGATACCCAATTTTACATATCACCTAACATGTGATACGAGGAATCACTTGGTAGATGATAACAATTTTGCACATCTTAACTCGTGAAGTGAGGAATCACCTTAACTTGTGATACCCGATTTTACATATTACCTTAGATCGTAATATGAGGAATCATCTTAGATCATGATACCTAGTTTTCACATCACCTTAGATCATTATATGAGGAATCACCTTAGATCATGATACCTAATTTTAATATGACCTCATATTGTGATACAAGGATATAGTAATTTGAGAACATTACATTCCCCTTACATATAACCCTATTATGGTATGTGCACTGACATATCAGAAGTCTACCATAACGAATATTTATTACAAGATCGTCACCTTGTAACATCAAATACAAGTGTTCATTGTCTAAGCATAGATCAAATTATCGCAAACTTATCGGCAATAAGTGAACTTATTGCGATAAGTTCTGGCTGGCGACAAAACTTGTATAGTTATTGCGGGCTTGTAAGTTTCAACTTATCGCCGATAAGTTGAAACTTATCGCTGATATATCGCGATAAGTTGATTACTTATTGCACCCGCGCCCGGTTAAAACGCAGACAGCCCAACAAAGGACCAGTATGATATTTAATTGAAAGCCGGTCATTATTTTGGAGAGGTTAGAAACTTAGAAGGGTTTTGGAGGAGAAAGATCAACATTTGAGGCATTTTAGATCGATTCGAAGTGGATTCGAAGGGATTTTTCAAGAAAATTCAAATTCACAAGTAAGTTTTCAAAATTCTTTCCCTTTTATTTTAAAATCATTTTGTCTTGTATTAAATGCATTCAAGTTTATACAAACTATATAATATCATTTCCAATCTACTCTAACTTGTTTTAGAATGTAAGGAATAAGATCTAACACCATTTTTTAGCAATTTTTGCAATTTTTTTATAATTTTCTCAAAAACTTCATAATTTATCAAAAATTTCATAACCTTACAAGTTTCTGGTTTTTTCCTTCAAGTTTCAGCTATGTTTAAACTTATTTAAAGTTTTAAACTAACTTAGTTTGTTTCTAAATTTCTGTGTTCAATTTCTAAATTTGTGCCCTCATTTTGTATGTGACATGTGCAATTTGATTCTTCATCAAAATGGCAAATAGGGATTCCTCTACAACTGGGTTAGCTGCAGGGTTTGCTAGTGCCCTAGTAGACACATGTCCATGAGGATATGTAGGAACGAGCCCTGAAGGGGCTAGAGACAAGGCATAGGCATATGCTTTTGAAGGACCTGAATATAATACTGTGATATGCATAAAATGTGAAAAACTAGTTAGTGGAGGCATATCTCATTTGAAATACCACCTTGCAGGGATCACAAAGCGTGACACAAGGGTTTGTGACAACACCACCCCAGAAATAATGAGAGAGATGAATGCCTTACTTGCTGCTGGAGAAGAGAAAAAGTTGCAAAGGGAAAGGGCAAAATTGGCCATGAGGGCAGCCATTTCTGATTCGCAAGGTATCTCACACTATCTCATTTTTAAGAATCCTTTATTAATTTATAATCACCTCAACAGTTTAGATTTTGCTAAAGCCTATAAGTTTATAACAATGATCATAATGAAATAATGTGGGTTGTTATTTGTGACCAGATATCCCATCCACCCTTGAAGAAGATGAAGCAACACTTGAGGGCATAGTGGGCTCTCATCGTGGCCCACGAATTTGCAAATCTACCTTCTCCTCACCTTCCACTTCCGCTGGTTCTAGTAGACCAGCACCACTCACATCTTCTATAGATAATTTTTTTGTGCCCAGAAACACACTTGGAGCATAACCATCACTAGAGCGTAGTGAGTGGAACAATGATGTGCATCGACAAGTTGACATTCAATGTGCTAATTTTTGGTATTTTAACAATATCCCCTTCAATATTGCAGCAAGCCCCTATTGGCTGAATTTTGTGACATGAATCACTGTAGTGGGAAAGGGGTACAAGGCACCTACTCCTGCAGACTTGAGTGGGAGGTTAGTTCACTTTTGCGGTTTTAACTTTTACAATTTACTTATTTTTGTTGAATGTAATTTTTTTAAACAAAGTTGTGTACTTAATGTTATTTTTATTTTGTGCTTGTAGATTGCTCAAAGATGTTACTAGGGCCAATGATGTGGTAGAAGACCAAAAATTGCAATGGAAACAATTTGGTTTCTCTATACTTTCAAATGGATGGACGGATGGAAGAAACCATACCATCATCAATTTTTTAATTTCTTGCAAAGATCAAGTGGTCTTTCTGAAATCCTTGGATGCCCAAGACAAGATAAAGACGGCTGAAACTTTGGCTCTAATGTTAGAGCAAATTGTGATGGAGGTGGGGGTTGCTAATGTTCTGCAAATAGTAACCGACAATGCAGCGACATATATGGCAGTGGGTAGAATCCTCGAAGATGAGTATAGCACACTTTTTTGGTCTCCTTGTGCAGCACACATCCTTGACCTTCTTTTGGAGGACATAGGAAAATTGGATTGGGTCAAATCGATTGTAGAGAATGCAAGAAAGATAACAAAATATATCTACAATCACCCTTGGGTTCTCCACTTGATGAGAAAATTCACCCACGGGAAGGAGTTTGTTAGACCTGCACCTACAAGGTTTGCAATGATTTTCTTAACGTTGCAAAGTGTTCTTAGTTCTTTGAATCCTTTGAAGCAAATGTTTGTTAGTCAACCATGGTTAGACTCAAGTTATTCAAAGAAGGCTGATGGTCGAAGTGTTGCATACATTGTCTTTGACAACCACTTTTTTGATGATGCTACAAAAATTGTGAAGGTATCTTTGAAACTTCAAAAGTTGAATATTTAGTTTTTTGGTATTCAAGAATCAAGTCTTTCATTATTAATTTGGAACTCTAGTCTATAATTAATGATAATCTTTTTCGACTTTTCAATTGCAGCTAACAGAGCCCTTAGTTAGAGTTCTTTGCTTGGTAGATGGGGATCAAACCCCAATGGGGTGTCTTTATGAGGCCATGGATAGGGCCAAAGAGGCTGTTAAAAATTACTACAAGGGGAACAACCTAAAATTTGACACCATATGGGAAATTATTGATAGGAGGTGGAACAATCAGCTCCACCAACCCATTCATGCAGCGGGGTACTTCCTGAACCCTTCTTTTCACTTCTCTCCATCCTACGGGGATCCCAATGGAGAGGTCATGGAGGGCTTCGCTGAATGCATGCTGAGGATGGTACCTGAGGTTGAGGTTGAGATGGAAGTGTATTAGAATGCAACGAGTAAGCTATTCTCCTCAGACTTGGCAAGAAGAGGAAGAAAGACTGAAACCCCAGGTACAATATTTGGATTTTTGGTGTCTTTTACATGCATGATAAGTAGATAAAAACTAAGTTACTAAAATATGTTTTCACCTTGCTTTCTAACTCTTTAATATTTATCTTGTAGATGCTTGGTGGCGAAATTGGGGTGGGAATGTCCCAAATCTGCAAACACTTGCGTTGCGCATCTTATGTCAGCCATGTAACTCATCTAGTTGTGAGCGTAATTGGAGCTTATTTGAGGCCATTCACACGAAGAAGAGGAACAAGTTAGCATGGAAATGCCTCAATGACCTTGTTTATGTGCAATATAACCTTAAGGTGCATAAGAAAGGTAGAGTTATCACCAACAGGGCCACTTGATTTGGATGACATAGATTCGTACTGTGATTGGACATCACAGGAGCAGCCTCCATTGTTCACAGATGATGACATCTATGATTTGGAGAGGCAGGCTATGGAGGAGGATGGATTCACAGTAGGATTGGATGACATTTAGGAGGATGATCATGAGAGTAGTGAGATTGAGGAGGATACAGATGATGAGGAGTCATTGCCAGTGTTAGCACCATCTACATCTAGGGTGGAGGTCCAGTCACAGCCAGTTGTGCAGAGGGAGGTGGCACAGCCACAACGGACTACTAGGGCTATACCCCCTCCTACTCCCATAGTTTTTACTAGAGCTACTGTGAAGGGGAAGAGGAAGATGTAGACTAGTTTGATATTGTACTTGGCATATGTATTTTCTTATAGTTTTACAAAGATAATTTGTTGTTTTTAGTTTTCTTCAGAGTTCAGACTATCAAAGTATGGCTACTAACCATTAGCATTGCACATGAGGATGCAATTTTGATACATATTTGCATTTATATATATCTAGATTAGCTTGTTTGGTTTGTTTACTCATTTACTAACTCATTAAATGAATCTCCTTATTGAATTTTACAAACAAAATGCATTTCTAATTAAATTTAAGCCATTTTTTAAGTTCCCGAGAAGTTCGCCGATAAGTTCCCGACTTATCTCCGATATCTCCTGATATTTTTTTTTTGCCCTCTTCGACAAGTTGCTGATAACAATATTTTGAACTATGGTCTAAGGGATCGTCAACTCTCAGAAATGTACACAGGATGGATGAGCCCATAATGTCACACATTTGACAAAAGAAGTTTACATAATAAACATCTTTTTTTTATATTAGTACAACTCAAAATTTTATATTTCAACCATACCAATATTCTTCCTAAAGTGATCAACTTTTACCTTGACGAGTGGTTCGGTAAGAATATCTGTTGTTTGATTACTGGTATTAATATACTCCAACTAGATCACATTCCTTCCTAGCATGTATCTTACATAGTGATAAGGAATCTCTATAAGATACAAAAATAATGGATCACTGATGTTGAAACTCCATCCTATGAATCATAGTCCTCTAACTGTTGATCACTAAGGAACCCATCTTGACATGGTGTGCTCCCTCTGAATCGAGATCCTTGGATGTTGAGAGATGCAGATCCTCTAGTTACTCCCTCTGAAGCTCAAGTTTGTGCTCCATCTTGACATTGTCAGACTCCCTCTGAATCTAATATCAACTCTCAACTCAATTCCATAACTGTAGGCATTTAGTTCTTTCTCCCTTGAATGCAATCTCTTATGCTTCTAGATTTTTCCTCAAAGCACTTCAAAAGAGATTACAATTAGTTCATAAAAAGTAAACTATCCCGAAGGGAAATATCAATTATAGAAGTATAAAAGTTTACTACCCCGATCTTATGGCATGAATTAATGACTCAAAATTTATAAACATTATTCAAGGGTAGAAATACTTATCTCTTATTGTGATCCACCAACTTGAATTATTATTATGATCCCCCTGAAGCTAAATTCAACACTCCCTCTTAGCAAGGGCTTCATTCTCCACAATTCCAAGCTTGTCTTGAAAATGCACAAACTTTACTCTGGCAAGGGGTTTGGTGAGAATATTGGCCATTTGATCATTAGTGCTAATGTACCTCAACTGAATAACATTCCTTTGCACCATATGTATAATATAGTTATATTTGATTTCCACATGCTTTGACTTATCATGAAATACACGGTTGGAGTCTCCATCACCAAGTATCCATCTATCCAAGAATATCATGACCTGGGTGTCAACATAAAGGCCTTCCAGCCTACATACATGGGACTCCATTCCATGAATCATAGTCCTCTAACTGATTGCTAGAGAAACCATCTCGACATAGTCCACTGCCTATGAACTAATATGAGCAAGATACTCGGATGTCAACTGAAGCGGATCCTCTAGCTGCTCCCTCTGACATGGAAGTATACCCTTCTCACATGGTCCTAATCATGGAAGATATCTTCCTCCAAGAATGCCAAGAATGCAACTAGGCTTGAATTGTCTCCAATGACTCCAATTACGGGCGAATCAGCTTGCTCGGTTGCTGCTGTTGAGAGTTTAAGACTTTCCTTCTTGACCTTATTCCAGATCACTTTATTCGATTCATCCTACAGATTCTTAGTCAAAGTATTGGATTGAGGTCTAGTCCATCGTGTTCCAATTTGTGTCAGAACTGAGCATCCTCTCTTGATTCCTTCTGCAACAACTCTTCAGTTTGGACAAGCAATTCTACTGCGGGATGCATTAGAGCTAAATCTATTGTAATAGATCTCCTCATCATAGGAACACAACATTGTTTGTAGGAGTAGTTTCTCGTACCCAAATATACTTGTCTGATTTTATCTTTTCAGAGTACTCACTATTTAAATATTGGCATTCCGACAACACTTTGCATACATGTAAAATGGGACTTTATTCACTAATTAGCTAGCATGCTATCACAGTACTAAAACTAAAACTATGCTAAATTCTTTAACAAGAGATCATATGTTCGTAACCTTCAAAGTTTCAAACTTGCCAATTCGATAAGAATTCTGTTGGAGATCTCTAGTTTACCAAATTAGCACAAGACTTCAATGTTAATAGAAACTACTTTCAGAACAAACGTTGTAGCTGATACATTATACTTATAATTCATTTAACAACATTTACGTGATAACTGCTTATTCATTCATTTCTAAGCACCACTCTATTGTTACTGAACAGGTGACAGGAGAAAAATAAAATTACAAGTAGAATGATCTTGAGAGGGTATTGTTACCAATTTTGAGATAATTGGTGCAGCCATGCTGGCTGGAGTTTTAAGTGTGTCTTGATGCTAATGACAGTTTTGATTTTTTCTATAAGTATGAGTTTGCATTTTATGACGAAAAGTAAGCAACATTATGGAAAGAAAATAGATCACATCATATGCTTTTCTGAAAATGTAAACTTGTTTATTTGAATGCTTATTATGTTTCACACAGGCCGTGAAACTAACCAGAAATAGAAAAATTGAAATCTGATCTACAAATGTAAATGTAAATGTGGAATTGAAATGAGTCATGGTTGCCAGCCATTGCCTGGAATGACTGGCCGTGTTGAAGCTCTTCCAAGCCTTTGATCCCGCCTCCTTTCTTTCCATTCTTCCGCTCCAGATCCTACAAGATGAAATGAATTAGATCAATATGATCTAAACAATGGCCAACAATCTCATCATTCTGCCTTGAGCATACACATTTACATCCAAATCCAAAAGATAACCATTTTATGCTAATCAGTTTGTTTCCTGTGCAGCATCACCCCTATCACTGACATGCGGGTGCAAATGTGGCTCCCACAAGGGTTTGAGCCAGCATGTCAGTGAGAGGAGTGATTCAGATCAAAAGATAGTAAATAATACAGTATTAAAGGGGCATGAATTTCTTTTCTTGGAACCTTTTATTGTGTTCTGAGTGCAAGGGAAAAGAACAGTAAATGAATTTCAAATCTATTAAGGGACAATATTTTTCTAAATTGAAACCTTACAGTTCAATGGAAATTTTAAGATTGTTACCAGGTTCAGTAGCATGAGGCATGTGCAAAGAAAGTGACTGTTCAAAAGGTCATTTAGCATAAATCAGATTTGATTGCTAACAGTGTAAAAAGGGCAGGTTCAGATGTAACAACAGCAGTTCAACTTAAGCAGAATATGGAAGCAAGGTACCTACTTTAAGGTTTCAATGTAAGTCAGAGTATTGTAAAGGATGTGAGTTTCAGTAGCCCGGGGAGCTACAGCAGCAGAGTCAATGTGCAATCTGCAAGGGGAAAATGCTCAACTCAATCCAGGAGAGTGCAGTTGCCAGTAGGATACACATGTTCATTCTCTACCAGTTGAAGTAAATCAAGTTCATTACAGAAAAGATCAAACAGAAATAAGACAATAAAGGATCAATGAAGGTTATCTATTGTGATTAAAAGAGTTTGCAGTAGCATGAATTTGGTGGATATTCTTAGCAAAAGGTTTCCAGAATTTCTAGTAAATGAATGCAAATACAGCTAAAAGACAGAGCATCACTCTACTAGAAAAATTTTCAGTGTGGCTGAGGGCTGTGTTTGAAAGCACAGCTGAAGTACAGATGGCTGATACGGGAAATAGACAGGGTGGTATAGTAGTATCTGCAAATCAGTTGAAAGCAGATGGCCAAGGCCTGTCATCAAATGAAGCACTGGACAATAAAGTTGTATTTGCTAAAGTGGAAGATTTTTGTGGGGTTTACAGCTCGATGAAGAATCTCACAAACCTGCTGTTGAAGATGTCTTCAATGAAGAATATGATATTTCAGAACCTAAAAGAGAAGATTCTACTCGAGAACAAAAAGTATGTGGATGCCAGAATCAACGAACAAGGTAGAACTGATGAACAAGAAAGAATCTGACCATCCCAAGAGAAAGAAAGGAGAGGGACAGAGAAAATGACAGAAAATAACATAGCCTCCAGTTTGGACTTGTTTCTATTAACTGCGAAAGAAACCTAAAGCTTCTTCAACGTCCATCATATTATCTTCTCTCTGAGGTTGCTAAATCAGGGTTAATAACCAAAGAACAGAGGGATAAAGCTTAGGCTCAACCACAAACTGCAGTGATGCAAAAAGAAATCCACGTCATTTACTCTGGAGATGGTGGTGAAAGAACGACGCCTCTAGAGATTCTAAATGAAACAGCTGCCGTTTTCCTTCCTTTTGCACAAAAGTGAAGCCTGAACGCAAACTCTGCCAGAAACGTGGAAGGAAGAAATGTATTTGAAGAAAGGAAATCTCAGAACATCAGTCCTAGAGATTTCAAAGCAAAACTCTCAGAATGGCGGCTACAGCAAACAGAAGATCTTCAACATATCCAGTTAAAAGAATATTACAACAAGTTCCAGAATGAAGGGAACCGAAATAGCACAAATAATGCTATGAAAAATGAGAAAAAATATGCAGATGACTGATATTTTATCACGGCAGCTTACGGCAGAGCAGCATCAGATGAAGCAAGTGGTTCTCAGAAAAGAAGCTCAAAAGGTATGCTTACCTTTGAGATTCTGCAAGATTGACGAAGGAGAACTTCCAGTAAATAGAACTTTTTTTTCCCAGTGCCAACTGTTCATGGTGGTCGCTTTACGTTGTGGCTCCAGAAAAGGAAAAAGCAGCAGTTCTCCAGTTCATGGCGGCCGCTGAGGGTTTCAAACCCTTGTGTTTGAAGAAAAAAATGAAGAATGAAATGAGTTTAGGGTTGAATATGCCGCCCTCAAATGTTTTGTATTCCCCTTTCAAGTCCACCGCCATTGTTTTTTACTTGGCATTTTTTTTGTTTTTAAGTATATTAAGTATGTTACCCGTTTTGCAATTATATGCGTTTCTAGCATATAGTTATAAGACTAGGTAATTTATTTAATTTATTCGTCATTCTTCTCCTTTTTTTTGAAATAAACACTTAGTAATTGTTAATTGATCAAGTCAAATGTCAATTAATAATTATTAGTTGTTTTTTAAGGTGTTATAGTGATTTAATATTTATTGATTAATTATCTCTATAAATCAATTAATAAGTATTAAATTTCTTTTATGATCAAGGAGTTGATAATGTGAAGTGAGAGGATGTGGATGCTCTTATGACTTGAAGACTTCTTCTTAATTGCTTGCAAACATGAGGAAAGAATATAGGACCTGTTTGAGCAGATGTAGGGGTTGGATTGAGCATTTCAAGGAGTTGTTTGGGGTCATTTATTGACAGTTGAGACTTTTGAGGGCAGTTTTGTTGAGTCACATGGGTGGTTATTGCTTTGACTTGATTTTTTCAGTCAGTTGGTGCTTGTGGGAGGAGTTTTCAGGTCCTACTTTTCGGGATTATTGTTGTATCCGAAAATGGACAGTTGGTTTGGTACTTAGTGGGTTTTTACTCATTTTTTTTGGGAGGGGAGTTCTAATTGGTGATATGGGAGACTTGGGCATTTTCTGCAGAAATCTTGGGTCTTTCTTTCAGCTATCTGTAACTCAGTTTATTGGAGAGTGGAATACATTGCAGGTTCATCTTTGAATTACAGAGTTCTTTCCTTTAGTCCAATTTTTTAATATAGCTAAGTGTAATATTTATGTGATTGATGAGGTGTAAATCAGTGTTCTTCTGAGCCTTCTTATCACCTTTGTCTTGCAAATTATTACCCTTTTTCTGTAAATAGCTATTTGTGCAGGTCATTAACTGTGTGTTGAACATTCAAGAGTTTAGCTGTGAAGTCTTTTTCTTCCTCCTTGGTGCTTGTACGTTCTTATCTTGTTAATGAAATACTAATGCATGGAAGTTCATAATAAATTGTGATATTAGTTTTTCTCTGTTGTCAAGTTAGGAATCACCTGAGATTGTTTTAACACTTTCATCTATTTTCAGCATCTATCCTTTTAGGGTGCAGTTTAAGATTTTCATTTTTCACAGTTTCAGTTCTTTTCAGTAATCCTTCTCCTTTTCCCTAAGGCAAAAGTTAGTGTGAATGAATAATTAGGAGCCGGCCTTATCCGGAGATTCACTCCTTTTATAGGTAACCCACAACTTAGGAGTGTTTCCATGTTACCTTGAAATGTCAAATTTTCTTGGAATTTGAAGGGTGCAATTTCAGGTGATAACAGGTATTTTGTCTACCTGCAAAGAGTAATATAAATTAATCTGACCTTTTCCTTGTCTCAGTTTGAAGTTCTATGCACAACAGAAGTCGCTTCAGAATTGATGATCATCGTGCACAAAGTAATGCTGTCGTAAAATTTTGTTTTAATAAAATTTATGACAAATATACAAAAATTTAATCATAATTTCGATTATATTAAATTTGGTTTTTAAACTCAATATCTTTATTAAATAAATTTATTTATTTATTTATAAGTTTTAAGTCATTATTTTAATGTTTATTTTTGGTTTTTTAAATTTTTTTAATTTTATTGTTGTTTAATTTTTAATAATATATTGATAGTATATTATTAAAAATTCTTAAGTCATTGTTGGTCGGATTTTCATACATATTTCGAATATTTTTAATGTTATTTTAAAATCTCAAATCTATTCAAATAAAACCTTTTGAGTACTTTTCATGTACAATTACATGTAATATATAATGTAAAGGTTTTTAAAATTCATTATATTCATAAAGGATAGAGATTTTATTTAATATTGCATATATTTTAAAATGTCCATGTCTTTTAGTTTAAAACGCAAGTTTGTTAAAAACGGAGGTCATCGAAATTTTTATTAAGTACTACATGTTTCATGGCATGTAATACTTAAAAGTGAGCAATATTTCCAAACTCCCGATTGTAATTGCTAAGAGGACATTTTAATTGATGTTGTGTTTTACTTTGCATGTAAAATATCAATGGTTTAATACATGCAAAGACTTCTAAAAATCCCGGTAATATTAAGTAGTCGGACTTTTGTCACGTCTTTGCATGTTTTATAACATTTTAAATGAAATGTTTGAAACATTGAAAAGCCCGAGATATTCCTATAGTCATCGGATCTTTTTATTAACATTACATATTGTGAAACAATGCAAAGCCTTTGTTTTTAAAAAATTATTGGGCCTTTATTTTATTGTTGCAACATATGAAGAAGCACGCCAGACATTGATATTTTCGAGCCTCCCGCTTGCAACTATGAGTTGCAGAGAGTGCCGTGTGAGGACTCTTAGTCTTCATCACTGCATAGATAAGAAATGCCCAGATCATGAGTCTTTAAACATCACCAGTCCGCCTCATTACTTTTCCATAAAGGACATTGATACAGGTCTTCCCTTCTGCGTTTTTTCTTCTTCACTCGCGTTCAGCTTCAAAGAAAGTCTTCTTTTGCGTTTTTGCTTTGAATCAGGTATTCTTCCATTTTTGTTTCTATTTTTAGTAAATCATTTTTGTTAAAATTCATTTTATTTTAAAAAACATGATTCAATATGAACGTATTCAGTCACGTCTGGGTTTTATATATATTTTTGTGTCAAAAACGGGTTTTGATTGCATATATCTTCACAGTCTTGTTTATGATAAATACTGCTTTCAGATTTTGGTAAAAGAATATACAAATTTCTTCTCAAGTTTTTGCAGTGACCTCATATTTTAATAAAGCTTTTAATCTGCAAAAGGAAAACAACTATTCTTGTAGATTTCAATCTTCCTTATACAATGTGAGAAATCAAATTGCTCACAATCTGTAGTCATAGCTGAAAAATTTACCTTGAGAAATATGAAGTTCCCTATCATTTCATTTCCATAAACTAATACCTTGCCAAAATCAGTACCTCATTTTTACCACACAAGGTTTCATAAAATCAAAAATTTCATATCCATTGCATGTTTCATTGCCTGTCACTTTATATGTAATGCAATATGTAATCACCTCAAAAATCCCCGATTACATTTTTGCCTAAATTCATTATAATTCCAAAATCGGGATTTTTGAGACCCATTACATGTACTGTTACATATAATCAAAAGTGAAACTACCTTAGAAATCTCCACCCTAAGTTTTGATGTAGTGCAAGGCAGGAGAATCCTCGATGGAGATGTCCTAGCCCCCATCAAATAACCACACAATAGAATATAATAACAATACAAAGATTTAGAACCACACAATGCCAAAACTCATAATAGAATTATCATATTTTCATCCAACATGCCCGGCTGTAAGGCCTTCTAAGTTACGGCCAAATACAATGCAATTCCAATAGTAACTTTGCAAGATCCCTCAAGATCCACTCCAAACCCTAGCCACACTATGGTAGAAACCTCCAGGAAGATCTAAACACGTGCCCGCAAGCCCTCCAAGCAATCTCCTTGTTTCCCAAGCCACAGCTACTAGTTCTCCTCAAAATTCGCTCCTCTACCTCTTCCTCTTCTCCAAGATGGATCAATGATGCCTAAAGACTTCCCCACAACCCCTACTTATACCAATCTAAGCCACAGGTCGGCCCTGAACATAAATTAAATACAAACACATAAATTAAATGCCACAAGTCGGCCAACAACAACAATTAAATGCCCAAAATTGATGTCTTAGTAAAATCACGATATCTCCTAGCTTCGAATGAATTAGAACTCATGCTTCGAACCGTAGGTAGAAATATAGGCCCTCTTCAATCCCTGAAATTTTCATCCTCTAACTCTTTGTAGAAAATTACTTATACGGCCTGTAATAGGCACCAAATTCCTAAGCAAGGTCGAGCTCCTCCTAGGCCATGCTGAGCAACCAAGACCATGCCAAGTTCCATTAAATACATCAAAACCAATTACCCAAGACCCAAGTAGGTTTATCCAACTCTACCAAACCCCTCACATATGAAAATAAGTCCACACGACTCGAAATCTCCCAAACATGTAGGATAGCCAACTATCCTGGGATGCTCTTGCATCAAGTTTACCCAAATCGGAGATTTTTACATCAACTGCATGTACTGTTACATGTAGTCAAATGCGCAATCGCATCTAAAATCTCCTACAATACCCAAGTTGAAAAAGCAATTCCAAGTGCAACTCGGGAATGTTTGACCCGATTGCAAAATGAACTACATATGCAACTACACATGCAATCCTAAGTGCGGTTGGGTCCAAAAACGCCGACTTCACTTAAAGTCTTATGTTTTTCCCTTGTAGTAGGAACTTTTTGGACCAACTACATAAAGTATTAAAAGTTGAACTACATGCGGTCTTATCTGCTGTTTACCTCAAAAATCCCTGAAATGCAATTTTTTCCACTTTTTGCTTTATCCAATCTGCATACACAATCTGTCAAGCTTCAGAATCAGAGTGAGAATTAACGTCAACACTTTCTGACGTTACATTATTTTGATCTTTTCATCTTTATAAAACAGGTGTTCATCATGACAGAAGAGCCAACCACTACACCAGGGAAAATAATGAAATTCAAATTTGATAAATACTTGACTTCTATTGTTCCTACATCTGTGCTCTCAAATTTGGATGAGATTCAAAGATACGGAAGCTGGGCATGTGGATATGACTAAATTTTTTAAAAGGACAGAGGTTGCAAATCGAAAGAATGAGATGTAGAAAATTCTCAGAAGTCATATACACCTACTCTCAACTTTTCCTATAGCGATATTGCAACCCAAGTGCATTATGGCATGTGCAGCACATTTTGACAAAGAAAGCCAAACAATCAAGGATTCTGAAGGTCAGATTGTTATCAGGTTAGATGCAGAAGCCATTGACAAAGTTTTCCATGTTCCGCTTTGGTATATGCAGATATTACCGATGAGAAAGCGTTAGTGTACTACAATAAAATGGAAGATAACTACAAAAGAGAGATTAATACTATTTGGTTCATTAAACCGAGGCAATCAATCTCAACCCGATGGCCTGCAACTTTGTACAGAACTGAGTTCAAAGAAGATATCAATGATATGATTACTCTTCTTGGCAGAATGCGGGGGTTGAGGAAGTCCAATGTTTTCGAGCCTTGGATGTTTCAGTATATTGCCATCGTCAAAAAAGGAAAGCAAAAGATTTTCTGGGCAGAATTGATCAGTGATTCATTATGTGAGCAATTGACAGAGGTGTCTACTATCCATACATTTTATATGAATTCATATCTTGTGTACATTGTTGCATCCTTCCGAGCATTACCAGGGTTAACCTATGAGGGAGACAAAAGCAGATTACCAGTATGGGGGTACTATAGTCAATTACCTATGGTTATAGGGAGGCATCATTGTCGTAGACTTCAGGATGCCTTCTTCAGAAATTTCATGTGTTTGTTTGATAAAACACTTGAGAATAGAAGGGTTTCAAAGGCAGCATGTAGGAAAGTAAATGAATATGGATGTATGTTCTTACAATTTCCGACTTTCACCTACATGAGAGTTTGGTGTTTTGATGATCATCCTTACATGTTGCCAAGGTATCCGACTGATAAGATTGTTGTAATGGAGCTGGGAAGACAGTTAATGTATGTACATGCTAAACAATCTGTATCTCATAAAATTGGATTTGCAATTTCTACTCAGCATCACTTGGTAATTGGTAGGTATTCACTTCTATGATAGAGGCTAAAGCAATGGAAACTGAATTGCATGAGATCAAACTAAAAAGGTTCAAAATCAGAGCTGATTTTGATTATAATGAGGGATAAAATCAGAAGATCTTTTACTCATGTTCATCGTATTGAAGATGTTTAGATAGATCTTCGTACAAATAAGGAAATCAGAAGGATGGACTATAGCAGGTTATCCTTAGAACAAATCATTGATATGGATCTTGCTGACATCCCAGAAGGAATGGATGATGATGGAGACATATTAGATCTAGAATACCAGGTAGCAAAGGTTGTATCTCAGGACCTCCCTTCAATCCAATGGTCGTTAAAAGAAAATTTCTCCATAACCGACAGATTTCAGTCAATCATGGCTAATACTCATGCTTGGCTCAAGTGTTATGGTATTAAGATGAAAAGATTTAAATCAAGAACAGATGATAATACAATTGGACCTGTGGGCTGGAAATCAGAAGTGAAAGGTAAGAACAAAGATAATGCATCTTCTTCAGGGACCACAATAAAATTGAAATTGAAATCAAAGGAGAAAACTCAAGAAAGATCAGGTAAAGAAAAGGAAAAGGTGGTAATACAAGAAAATCTTGAAGTTGAAGATGATCAACAAGAGGAGGAAGTACAAGTACTTCTAGAAATACCAGATACACAATCTAGCCTTGCTGAAACTACATGAGTTCATTCTTGCAGATGCGCCTGGTTCATGATTGATCCCGATGTTGATTCATTTTCAACAGTGTTGACCCCTCCTATTGAGAATACGCCACATGACAACATGGTTGGTGTCTTCTCTTATGTTTCTCACCCAGGTACACCCATGATTCCTTTAATGGAAGGATATTCTTCTCTTATTGACTTTGACAGGTTCATGTCAGAATCAATGCCACACATCACTACAAGACCTACTCCTGCTGCTATACAAACTGAGGCACCAGCCATTGTAAGCATCACAACATGTACTCAATCTAACATATCACAAGTTACGTCTGAAGAGACTCCTGCTATTTTATTTGATCTTCCTTCATGGCTCAGTGCTGTTGTTCCAAATATAAAGAAGCAGGAAGTTTTACCAGATATTTTTGACTGAGCAACTGAAATAGGTTAAGGCCAAGGGTGTTAAGAGAGCCAAAATAGTTTCAAGGTTTAGAATGGACAAAAATAAAACTAAATATGTGGAGATTGCAGAACCTCTTATAGAAAAACCCCGTGATGAGGTGCAGTTGGCTGATTTTAAGATCACCAGGGTAGATTTGGGCAAACAGACACATGCTGGATTGATTAACGATGCTCAAGAGTCTATAGCATTTCTAGCATAGGAGTGCGATGAACTTAAAAGGAAGAAAAATCAGCTCAAGGAACAAAATGCATTACTCATGGTAGTAATTCGAAAGGTTACCAGAGTCTCATAGCAGGTTGATCCATTAACATCTTCTATTGCAGAAGAATCTGTTAGACAGGTTGAGAGGGTTGGAGAAATGGCTATAGCCATTAATACATGGGTGAATCAGATGATGGTTGAGGGAACAAAATTGATAAAGAGAGCACTCCAAATGATTACTTATGCTAGAAAGGTGACATCTCAGTTGAATGAAGTTTTAAGAAATTTCAGTCAGAACTTGCAGTCACTTGGAAAAGACTTGGAGGTTTGGAATAAGTTTTCAGATCTAAAATTGGAGATGCTATGGGAGAATGGGGTAATACCTTCTCGTGAGAATTACATTAGATCTAAAGAGCTGTTGGTGAATAGAGGCCAAGTCATTGAAAACCTCGTAGAAGATCTAGAGGTGGCCATAAAGATGTGTGCTGAAAAAGAGTAGGATATTACTACTCAATTTATGAAGATTTCATGCACATTGATAAATAATGATCAAAAGGTGATGACAAAAGATGATATGATCTCAGAATTCCTGTTAATGGTTCATCTTGAGCTTGAGGTGGATCATATTACACTAGCTTCTATTCACAACCTCGCAGATCATCAAAATTCACTCAATCTTCTTCAAAGTATTCTCGAGGAAAGTGATGTTGCAATTTCCAGATGCTCAGATATGATTCTCAAGACAACTGTAGTTGCAACCAACACCATTGTGCCAAATCCGAATGAAATTCAAGAGAGCATTCACAAATTTCGGGTCTTCATGGCACTTAATGAAGAAGATTGAAAAGTGCTTTAAGCACTCAAATAGGTTTCTCATTGCTTTCTAGGATTTTAGATATGCATTGTTATTTTTAGTTTTGACAAGTTACATGTAAAGCATAAAATTATAATTACATATGCAATGAAACATTTAAAGTAAAAATTTGCAATTACTGTTACCACAATTTTCCTATTCTATACAAATTTGGCTAAAATCTATCCCCAAGTCCTTGTTTTAACCCTGCCAAGCATCCCTGAAAGTTTCATGGTGTTCTGCCCTGTTCTCTGGCCTTTGCAAATTTCTAAATCCCCTGGTTTGCAGTCCAAAAAGATTCATAAAAGTAGCCGTTACATGAAAAAACCCTAGAAAACTCTTTGGCTTGTTCTAATTTGTTGTTACTTTATCGGTCACTTAAGTCCCTCAATTCCCATGTGCGCTTTAATGCTATTGGCTGGTTGCGGGTTCTCTTATTTCCCTGGCGGTTATCTTTTCCATTCGGCGAGTCGTCGACTGCAGTGTTTCTCTCAGTCGCTTAATGTTTCACGGTGACTGCTAAATGGCTAGCTACTCAGCGAGCGGTTAACGTTTCCTTTGGTCACGCGATCGCTAAATTTTTGGCGGTCTCAGATTTGTGGGGTCCCAATCCCGAAGGATCAACGGTCGTCATAAGTTCGTGAAGGGTTTGTCAAAGGCTTGCGATCTTGCAACAACCGTTGATTCTTCCAAGTGTGCTGCGCTTCAAACCTTGTGTGGGTCCATTGCCACGTCGTCCTATGTGGAAGCTCCTGATTGGCTGAAAGTTGTGATGTGTAACCTTGTTAGAGCGGGCTCGACAAACTGTGTTCCTTTTAATCCTATGGTTGGCACATGATCTCATGGGTTGTGTCAGAGCCATGAGATTATGCGCCAATCGTCGATTTCACTTTGTTGTCAGAGCCTTGTGGGTGGGTCCTCGTTTGTTGATGTGCTCATCTTCCATTGGTCCACATAGCGATGACTGGGATGTGTTAGTGGGGCCATGTCAGAGTCTCTGTAGGGATGTTAGAAGGATGAAGATCAATGGTTGGCGTATCTTCGCGAAGAGGTTTTCTGAGACATGAGATCTTGCGCCGGCCGTCAGATTTGCCAAGTGTTCAGGTCCTGTCAGGTGGGTCCAATGCCAGGTCAGGATGACATGCCGTCTTTTGATTGGTCAAAGTAAAGAGAAAGTTTGTGGAACCACATTGCCAGGTGTGCTGATGTGCCAGTTTGTGATTGGTTGCCATGTGCTGATGAGGATTTTCAGGTGGACCCATGTGTCAGTGGGGTCCTAGTTCTGAAGGGATTAGCGGCTGGCGCATGATCGGAAGGAATATTCGAGGGCCATGATATCATGCGCTCGCCACTGGATTGGAATCTTGTTCTCAGTGGGTCCGATGTCAGAAGGTGCCGAGGTGTATGCCTACAAAGCGGTTAGAATGAATAAAAGAGTGACAAGTGGCAAGTCTGGGCCCGGGGTTTAAAGAATTCTTCGTGACTTAAGAAGACAAAAGTCAAGTGGGTCCAAGCTGGTAAATATGCTGACATGCTAAAGTTTCATTGGCTGCAGTGTGCCGAGGTGGGCCAAAGACTTTTCAAAAGGTTTTATAACTGTTGTCGAGATAATCTGAGCCGTTCGACTGCTGGGAGATAAATGATATCAACAGCTGTGTTTTAAAATGACCTGCTAACTGTTGTTATTTAAATTCAAATATTTCTGAGAAGGGTTTCGCCATTGTTTCTCACAGAAAGCCATATAAAACAACACGGTAGCTCAGAGTTATTTCTTCCGGACATTTGTGGTTGGGAGGATAATGATAAGGTCTAAACAACCGTCTTTGGTCAATTCCTGCTTCCTGAGGTACCATGTTATTGATTTTGTGCCAAGTTGCAGAAAAGTTGATGGATCAGGGTTGCTTGTCCGCGGGTGGATGTAGTACAGGGATGGGCACGTAAACAAATATCTGATCAGCTATGTTTTTGCAGATTTGTATTTATGATAGGAGTTGATAGAGTTAGGGTTGGTTTTATTCTTGTAAAATCCTTGTAACCCTAGTTAGGTTAGGTTTTTTGACTCCTGCCTGTGTGCAGTTGAAATGTATATATTGTAATTTTAGAGCTTTTGAGCTCAGAGAGTTCACATTTTGTAAAAGAGAGAGTCCACTTTTGAAAGAAAGTCATCCTTTCTCAGAAGGCTATCCATGGTATCTTCTCTACCCTCTGGTCTTCTACTCTTTGTAATCTCCCATTGATTATTCAAACATTGCAGAGGTATTTTGTGACAATTCTTCATGTCCCTATGCTTCCTTGTCTGAATCATCTCTTAATGAATTGAAGTCTATGCATGTTTTCAGTGACAACTTAGGGTTCTTGATCCCTCTTACTTTCTGTAATTGTTTGTGTTATTGTGTTTGATCTGATTTAGATATATTTGTGGGTATACTTCAGCCCCCTAACAGTCTTGTCTCAATCCTACACTAAGTTGCAGAAGTGAATGTCTGCTTGCAGGTCATAGGTTGTGTCTTATGTTCAGGCCCTCCTATGAAACACTTATGCAAGCCTATTCAGTAAGTTGTGACCTACTAGACCTAAGCCTTTCATTGATTCTATTCCTCTATACTACAATTCATACCCTAATTTTGGTGTATCACCTAGTAGGTAGTTTGCTTTCAGTCATTTCCCTTTCTAAGCATTCCTTCTATCCCTTTTCCCCTCAAGTTTTACTTTTCATGTCTAGAAGCAAATTAAGGTGATTATCCAAGAGGAACCAGCCTAGAACCTGGAGGTCTCATCTCAGTTAGCATAGGTCCCACAACCTGGAGATGATTCCCATGTTATACTAGGTTATCAAGACTACGAGAGCTTGAAACAAGGGTGCAAACTTAGTGTATAACAATTACATATCTTGCTACATGTAATCACATTACAAAGGACTATAATGTTGAATAAGTCAACCTTAGGTAGTTAGTTTTCCATATTTTTCTCATAGCCTCTCTCCTATAAATACAAGAGGGCTCTTTGTAAATATTTATCTTTGTGCATTGCAAGAAAACTCTGGAGAAATTGTGCAAGTTCAAACTTTGCTTTAATTTGTGCAAGCTGATTTTTGGAATGAATAAAAAGCAAGTGTTTTTCAATCTTTGAGTTGAGGAGACTTGTGGAATTATTTGTGCTATTATAAAGAGACCCTTAAATCTGATTTTGTGTAGACTTTGTTCTATAATTGTCAATTTGAGTTAGTTAAGAGTGAATGCACAGCCTTTGAGCTGTGGTTCATACCGATATTAAGAATAGAAAAGAAGTCTCATGTATTCAAGTCTTTGTGCTTATCATATTGCTGCTTCATAGTTTAAAATCTCTTCAGGATAGTGTATAAGTCTGTGAGCTTATATATATTCCTTAGTTTATAGTCAACTAGTACACCTTACAATTAATCTTTCGATTAATTTTGAGTTTATTGGTATTATTGCTTCAACTAATACTTAGAGGTGAAATTAGAAAAGTTTTCAGTTTGCAGAAGTGTATCTTTGTGAAAGTGAAATCCTTCTTGAAGAAAGAGGAAGTGATACGTGAAACACCTAATTTAGGTTAAGTTTGAGTTTCTTGTTAAGCTTTAGTTGAATTACTTGCAATAAGAAGGGTGCCTCCCCTAAGTTGAGAGGAGAGATTATTTCTCATACACTGTGTCTAAATATCCCATTTTGCAAGTAGTGTGTCTATGACTACCTACAAAATATTTAGCCAACGGATAATACTCCCGATGAATCAGATTTCCACAAACTCTTTCTACAGGTGAGCAATTATACAACAAGACTCACCCAAATAACGATTCAATCTCTTTCAGAATGTCTTCTTTCCCCACAGCCTATATGCAACAACCGTATTTAATTTCAGCAGTAGTCCACGTTCTGGTGTTCATGGACAACAAATGTCAAAAGCTTCACTATTTTCTTCTGGCCTTACGCACCAGCAAGGGCATCAACTCGTCTTTTGTAATTTGATACAGAGCTTCTCCAAGAGCCGCATCTGAAACTCACGCAAAAATCTCCATATATCGCACCATTAATCTTTATTTGTATAAGCTATCCACCTTATTTTATAATGTCCAATAATAAAATATGTTTGCCATTATCAAGGTTTGGCTTTAAATATAATGCTGAGGAAACGACAAATATAGGTAGCAATTAATCATCAAAAAAATGCAGCCTTATATTCTTCGCATCGGGCCCAATCGAGGAAATTTACTTGCAAGGCCAAAATACTCAAATGAATTCAAAATTAAAGTGTCGATATAGTTATCCCCAGAAATATTAAACATATTTGCAATATTGACTCCCATGAAAATCGGGCCCCAACACCAAATATTATTACCATGTCTATAAAATATTTCTCCACGGCATACGAATTCCCCATTATTTCTTCGGAGTATTGGCTTTTTTTGTTTTTGTTTTTGTTTTAATCAAACCTTCACTTATTTGATAAAGTATTAAATCTGCCACTTTCAACTTTAAAAATCAAATTGGCCAAATATGAATTGGCCCCAGGGCTCAATCCACATCATTAATATGAGTATCTCCTTAATAAAGTCGACATTGATGATTTTATTCAATAACTACTTTGATTGATCACAATTCGAATCAATCTAGTACATTAGATTTTGGTCCCCAGACGGTTCCACAAGAGGCCATCTTTGCCCTTTTGCTAAGCAATGGCCACCATAAAAGCTTCTGCTATGTTTCTCTGGTAGGGATCAGAGTCGCCGGGAAGGAGCTTGTGATCGAGAAGATAGTGAGCACACAGCAGAAGCATTTCCACAAACATTTGCAGTCGGTGCTTCTTATGTAATGATAATAGAATATTTTATCCTCCTTGAGAGGGTTTGGTGATTCTCAAACATTCAAATCACAACAGCGAACCTATTCTCATTGGTGGGATCAATAACCACCGATCGCATGACTTGGAGCGACTTCTGCAACGGGCTCATCATTTCTACTCAATTCTAACTGTAACTTTGTTTGCAACATACATCATGTGGAAGGCAATAGGAATTGTGTACCAATATTCATACATAGTTTCGAACAGGTTTTAGGTCGATGGGCTAGATGAGTATAATCGTTTATTGCTTTTGATATTAACAATGACAATTCATTAGATAGTATTGTACTTATGCTTAAAGAATGTCGTGTTGATCTTTATTCAACACCCTTGACTCAATATTGATTGTAAATAGTAGCAACAAATTTATATCACATTTAATCCCAAAATGCCTCCATGTTCCTTATTAGAATAATTTAAAATCATATTTAATTAATGCTCAATATTGTATCTTAGTATAAATATTAGAAAGGTTCTAATATTTAGTTAGCTGTAGTTAGAATAGAATGTTTTTATTCTAGACAGTCGTTTCCTAAGGAAACATCGTTCATCTTCTTGTATATATAGATCATTTGATCTTTGTTAATAAATCAGAAAGTATTCTACCATCTACTTTTTGTAACATGGTATCAGAGCAGGATGTTATATTTCTTTGAAAAATTTCGTCATTCTTAAAAATTTTCCTTTGGATTTTTTTTTAGAGGATTTTTCAAAAACGTGGGTTTGTTCTAAGGAATTTTTTTCCTACCCACATTTATTCTCTGCAACCTGCGCATGGCTTTTTGAGCTATCTGTTCATTTTTTTCGAGTTTTCTTAGTCACGTTTTGGAGAGTTTTTCCTTGCAACTCGTGGTCATTCTTGCACCTGAGAGGCGAAGGTACCTGTTTGAGAGCCTTGGCCGTTGACGGTCTTCTATTTGCTCTCGCGTGCAATCACGCCTCAAACTCGCGCGATTTCTTCAGGGTGTTGTTCCTCGCATCCTTTTTTGATGCCATTCTGCAGTCTATTCGCGTTTGGAATCTTCTTGCACCCATTACGACCTCCATCACGGTCGTTTCTGCTAAAAATGATGGTCTTTTTCCATAGATTTCTACAATCTGCCATTAATTTTTGGGATTCTTTTAGCCAAGGCCATTTTTTTCTGAAACCCTAATTTTTGGGCTTCAAAAAAAATTCTAATTCCACATTCTTGGTGGGTTTTTCAAGATCTCAAATGGGTTGTCATCAATTTTTTCTAGGTGCCTCAATTTTTGTGCCTCAATTTTCGAGCCATCGAATCCAAATTTCGACAGCATATTCTTTCTAGGTTTTTCAAGCTCTCTTTTGGGTACTTCTCCCTTTTTTTGGGTCTTTCAATTTTTGACCTCGAAGTTTGTGTCCTCTGAGATATTCACATTTTTTTGGCAAACATGCCATGAGCTTCTGGATCAGCAGCCTCAAAAGTCAGTCTCAATTAAAAAGTAAGCTACTGCTGCTAAACACTCAGAGCAGAAAGAATCTGCCTTTCATGCCTTTATGGCCAAAATACCTTCAGATCATGTGAAATCTTTTGCCTGGTACATAGATTCAGGTGCCTCTCGTCATTTCACTCACAGGCGTGACTGGTTTGTTGAGTTCTCTCCCTACACTGACCCAGTTATCTTTGGCGGTGGTGAAGAGTACAATGTTATCGGCAAGGGCAATGTTCAGATACAGTCTGGAGGAAGAAAACTCATGTTCCTCAATGTGTGTTATGTTCTTGGCATGAACCATAATCTTCTTTCAGTTAGTCAGATTATGAGGCACTCTCCTCAGTTGGATGTTTTTAGTGCACATAAGTGCTCGATTGTTGATCGTACTTCTCGCGCTACGCTTGCTATTGGCCTTGAGGATCATGGTCTTTATAAGCTTGTGGACTCAGGCGATTCTCTTGAGTGTGCCTTCATAGAAAAATTTTCTACTATCAGCAATCTTTGGCATCAGCGATATGGTCACCTGAATATTCAGTATCTTGCACAACTTGTTCAGGATGATTTAGTACATGGCCTACCGGATATTCAGACCCAAAATCATCGAGTTTGTGGAGCTTGCCAGGCAGGGAAGCAACACAGGACACCGTTCAAAGATGGTGACTCATGGCTAGCATCTAAGGTACTCCAACTAGTTCACATTGATATATGTGGTCCTATGAATACTACTATTACTGGGTACAAGAATTTCTTACTCTTTGTTGATGATTTCAGTTGCAAAATGTGGGTATATTTTCTTAAGAAAAAATTAGATGCATTTCTTGTATTTCAGACATTTAAGGCCTTAGTAGAAAAAGAGTCTTGTTCTCCTATTCTTACTCTTAGGTCTGATAATGGGGGGGAGTTTTGTTCTTCTATTTTTCCTACCCTCTACGCTACTCATGGCATCAAGCGTTAGTTTACCACACCACACACCCCTTAGCAAAACAGTGTTGTAGAATGGCAAAATCGTACCATTATAGAGATGGCTAGGGCTATGCTGGAACATAGAAATGTACCTAAAAAATATTAGGCGGAAGCAATATTCATAGCAGTTTATCTTCTTAATCGGTTACCCACTTATGCAGTTAAACATAAGACTCCTAAGGAAGCATGGTCTGGTCGCAAACCTAGGATCAACCATTTAAAAGTTTTTGGGTCTCTAGCATATGTATGGATTCTTGATGCCAAGCGCAGTAAGTTGGATTCCAAGAGTCAAAAACTTATGTTTATAGGGTATAGTGACACTCATAAGGCCTAGAGCCTGATTGATGTAAACACTGATCGTTTAATCTTCAGTCGTGATGTTGTGTTTGATGAGGAACTAGGACCATTTTAGCTCTCTTCCTCCCCGCAACATTCTGAGACTCGGCCTTCAGAGACCTCCGACTTGGGTCTTCCTATTTCATGTGATTCATCTGATGTGCGAGCTGATTCTAATGCACTGCCTGAGCTCCCTCCGGACAATACAATTCTTGCTCCTAATCCTGATTTGCTTCCTCATCCAGCTATTCCTTCTGCATCTAATATTGGCCCCTCTTCTCTTCGGCCTAAATGGTGGGCTAAGACAATCAGTGATCTTTGTCTTGATGAACTCATTGAGGGTAGAACCTCTAGAAATAAGAGCATTTAGCATAACACAGTTAATGTTTCTCTCATAGCTAACATCCATAGTATCTCTGAGCCTCAAACATATGTAGAGGCCAAAGGAATTCCAGAATGGGAACAGGCAATGGATGCTAAGTTCCAAAGTCTTCAAAAGAATCACACCTGGGTTCTTTCAGATCTTCCTCCAGGGAAGAAACCCATTAGTTGTAAATGGGTCTATAAGGTCAAATATCATGCAGACGGTACCTTAGAGAAATATAAAGCCAGATTAGTTGCTCGAGGATTCACCTAGTGAGAAGGCATTGACTATGAGGAGACTTTTGCTCCTACAGCCAAGATGAGTACTATTCGCCTTCTCCTTGCCATTGCAGCTCAATATGGTTGGAAAGTTCACCAGATGGATGTGAAGAGTGCCTTTCTAAATGGTGAATTGCAGGAAGAAGTTTACATGATGTAGCCTCCTGCTTTCAAGGTTGCCAGTTCAGAACCCAAAGTATGTAGACTCTGGAAAGCCCTCTATGGTCTTAAACAGGCCCCTCGGGCATGGTACATAAAAATTGATCAGTACTTGGTTGCTCGTGGATTTCAGCGTAGTTCTTCAGACAGTAATCTGTATATCAAACACTTTGGTAATGATATTCTCTTTCTCGTTATCTATGTGGATGACTTAATCATTATTGGGAGTGCAGAACATTTGATTTCCAAAATCAAATAGGATTTGTGTAGCACTTTTGATATGACAGATCTCAAACTACTTCATTATTGTTTGGGTATTGAGGTTTGGCAGACTGACAGTAGCATTTTTCTTTCTCACTCTAAGTATGCCAAAAGCTTGCTTGACAAGTTTCGAATGCAGGATTGCAAACCAGCCTCCACTCCTATAGAGATTGGTCTGAAATTGTTCGCACAATCTGATTCTCCTCTTGTAGATGAAACCCTCTTCAGGCAACTAGTGGGTAGTCTCATCTATATCACTACTACTAGACCTGATCTCAGCTTTGTAGTCAGCTACATCTCCCAATTCATGACAAACCCCAAGGTTAATTATTGGGTTGCAGCGAAGCGTGTTTTGCGCAATGTACAAGGTACCTTGGATTATGGACTTCTTTACACTCGGAGTACCACTCCTCAACTCAATGGGTTCACAGATTCTGATTGGGCTGGCTCTGTTGATGATAGAAAATCTACTTGTGGATATGTGTTCAGTTTAGGATCAGTTGCAGTCACCTGGACCAGTAAGAAGCAACAGGCGAGGGCTCTCTCTTCGACAGAAGTAGAATATAGAGGAGCTATCAAGGCAGCTTGTGAGGCAGTTTGGCTTCGTTAGATGCTTGTAGATATGCAACTACCTCAAGCAGGTCTGACTCCTTTGTTTTCAGACAATTAGGGTGAACTCAAACTTGCCAAAAATCCAATCTTCCATGAACGCACCAAACACATAGAACTCCATTGTCATTACATTCGGCAGTTGGTAGAAGATAGATTTGTTTAGTTGCTATATGTTCCTACCTCGGAGCAGCCAGCAGATATTTTCACCAAACCCCTTGGTCCTGACAAGTTTGTAAAATTCAAGGGGTCTATTGGTGTAGTTAATAGATTGAGCATTAATGGGGGGTATTAGAATAATTTAGAATCATATTTTATTAATGCTCAATATTGTATCTTAGTATAAATATTAGAATGTTTCTAATATTTAGTTAGTTGTAGCTAGAATAGAATGTTTCTATTGTAGATGATCATTTCCTAAGGAAAGATTGTTCATCTTCTTGTATATATAGATCGTTTAATCTTTGTTAATAAATCAGAAAGTTTTCTACCATCTACTTTTCGTAACATTGCTATCCACATTGTGCTTCTAACCTCTGCATTGCCAGACATCCGGTCAAAGTCCGAGCTCCCTCTGCTGCTCGATCCCACTCGGCCAACACAGATCGGGAGTTGCATCACATCCACATCGGCCATTTTACCCACTCCCGTAGATTGGCTCTACTCTTCATGCGCTACATTCCACCAACACTGCATAGGCATTCAACATTGGGATCATAAATCAAGAGTGCAAACATCGCATACTTGCAATCCAAGCTCGTTCTTGCTCTTATACCATGTTAAGTTTATGATCGCTGCAAATGTAATAGCATTGCGGTAAAATTATGTATTTTCCAAATGCATTGATCTCGTGAATATACATGGTAAAGATAAGAAGAGACATGTCCCTTCATGGGACATGTCTATTCATTAATCTAATTTATTAATTTAACTATATAATCATTATAAGAATAAATAAATGATTAACTTCATATATGTGTGTGTGTGTGTGTGTATGTATTAATATAAATAATATCAATTATTAAATATATTAATATATATGTATATATAAAAAATCAATTCTCATAATAATTATATAATCAATTTTATTTACCTGACCGATGCTACATACATCAACAATAACCATTAATGCTGCCCACTCCTCTAGATTGTTTGACTTCCATTATGATGGACTTTACAAAGATTATATCTTATATTTTGTTGTATATGCTGATTACTTGCAACTCATTTGTTCCTTCCTAGGCATAGTTTAATAGTTAGCTGTGCGTAGGCCTTTTTAAGAGTATTCCTTCTCTTTCTACATTCACTTTTGCGCTTGCCAATGATCTTCCTTTAACAGTAATACCACTGTAATGGACCTCTAGTGCTCTTTAACATAACTTTCATATTGCAGATCTTTTCTTCATATTTGATTCCCGAGTTTGCGACCCCAAAGTGGTTCTCGTGCTATGATTTTAGCTGTCTTCTCATGACAGTGACTGACTTCTTCTTTGCTAGGTCAAAGGACTGTCCTATGTTATTTATTCACTCCAAATATCTCCACAGGCCGCATACAGTTTTATATTGAACAGGAAATGCTTATAATACTCTTGAAATTAGAGTTTAGTGATGAAAAAGACGAGAGAAACTTCCAAATCCACAAAGAACAGGGAGTAATGCAATTTTGTGGCCCTTCTCATCCTTTTTTTCTTGAAGAACAAGTTTTATCACTATCCAAAGCTCAATACCAATCTTCAGTAATTATTTACGAGTCTTCTAACTTAATGTGAATCAACTTGAAACAAGATGTCAACCCTTTGAATGATTCATAAACCTTCCTTCCTTCTCAAGTTCCAGCCTCTACCTTAGTATTGTGTTCAAGCATCCAAGTTCACACTGAAGATTTCCACACTGCTTTATTGTCAAAGTGCAAATCTGTGCAGGTTTTTCTTCTTTCCCTGACCTTTTATATCAAGAATCAATATCCAATTTTGATGACCTGAAACCATCCTATTGTCTTTCCCTTCCTTCTACTGAAGCTTTTTGTTGGTTACCCTCTTTGATCTGAAATTATATATCCTAAACCCTTCTACGATGCTGATCCTCATTTGTTGGCTGTGCTCTATGAAACTTCTGTAGTTATTTAGCATCAAAATAAACTATTGAAGGATGCTTACACTCATAGTCTTTTCATGGAAATAATATTCTATGGCATCTTCATAGTCTGGAAATTTAGTAGTGAGTCGATTTGATTCAGTGAATAATTATACAAGTTCAACGTTATCATTGAAAATCATGAAAATATAGTCTAGGCAAATAATTGCTTGGTTCATTTAGAGAATTGATGATATTGAACAGTTGAAATTATTCAAGTGACAGAAGACAATTAACCTCTACCAAATGCACTCCATGAATGAGGAAAGTCACCCTCGCCTTCCATATTAATATCACTATACCAAGAGGAAATAACTATTTTCTAAAATTTATCAATAGCTATCCTAATGTATTTAAATCTGCTATTGATAGCTCGATATTCATGGATTTTTGTCCCTTCAAACATGTATTCAAGTTTATGAGCACAATTATTTTGACCATCTTGGCTGATTGTTATCTCAATTTATATATATATATTTTTTTGCAATCCTCAACTGCTTACCTGATATGTTTGGCTATGTACCAAGTGATTGGTAGTTTCATATGATGGTCCAATTTCCAATCCAATCCTTTCTTTGGAACTATCTTTTCACTATAAATAATGTTTTTCTTTATAAAGAAACATAATTCCACCCTAATTAAATATTTTTAAATGATAAGGTAGTCTGACATATTGTTTTAAGATTAGATGACCATCTAAATAGGGAGGTTTCTATCATTTCTTACAACTGGTCATATTGACATGGAAAATACATGTTTGGGCAAGTTTTGACTAGTCCAGCCTGATCAAATATTGCTAATTTGCAGGTGCTGGATTTTGACATTGCTCAATGCATTTGGCAATGAACCCTAGTTTTAAATTAAATGCTTTATGTATTGAGGGAAGAGGGTATAGTTCCAACCTTGCTTCTTGTGGTTGACAATGACTACGCTCCTATCATGTGGAATTCACGGTTATCCAATCATATAAATCACTTGTTATGAAAAGTACATCCATGTTCATGTTATTTCAGATTAACAGTCATCTTTTTGGCTCTCAATAGAGAATTGCCATATTAATTCAAAT
The DNA here is from genome assembly GCA_027943335.1 of Chamaecyparis obtusa. NCBI lineage: Eukaryota > Viridiplantae > Streptophyta > Pinopsida > Cupressales > Cupressaceae > Chamaecyparis > Chamaecyparis obtusa. The sequence goes on along the minus strand of BSBK01005513.1, from coordinate 986,722 downwards.
ATATTCCTTTACTTTGAGGAAAGTTTTTTTGTAGGATAGTAAGGGGCTTTAACTTGATTATGACGACTATCTTCCAATGATGCAATAGTAGTTAGGTCATCATAAATGGAAAAGGATCCTAAGGTCTAAGTTATTTGAATGACTCAAGACTTACATGATGCAACAATGCAAGGTCGTCATGAGCATTCAAATATGACATCACATAAGAGGAGTCCTTATTAAAAAAATTGCTCATGCCTGCATGATTATCACATTTAGGGACGGTATGGGCAGGGCTTGAATAATTTTTATTGTTAAAATTATTTCAAAATGGTAAATAATAAATTTTAAAACTCTGGAATTGTGTCTTTTCATTTTGTATTGGAAATCATCTTCTTTCAATAGTATGTGAAAATCGAAACTAGAACAGTTATGTGCTACATACTGATATCTTATTTCATATTCTTGGACACGTAAATGAAAAGCCTTACGTGCTTTTTAAGCAGGAATTATTTGGATGATTGTTTCTCAATTAAAATCTGTACACAACACACCACGGAGAGATTTGTACACCTTTCAGATGATAAATGAGTCAGCTTTTGGCAAATTATAATTTAAGGAGGAACTCTCAAATTCCATATTGCGCTGGATTTAATTCTCAGTTTCTCTTGAATTTTCTCTAACTTTTTCAGCAAAACTTAGGTAGAACAAATCTAGCTGGAATGAAACAATTTGAGAACATTTTTTCATTCTTTTGAATAGAGATGTCTCTCGTTCTACTTATCTGAATAGGAGACTATGTTTCCAAACAAGGTTGTAATTTATGCACCTCTCCCAAGAAAGATATCATATGAATAATTTAAACCACAAACAAAATTCTTTAACCAGATGTTGTTACTTGATTCCAAGACTGCACTTACATAAAGAAGCACAAGGATCAAAATTGAATTGACGTAAATATTTTTAAGCAGTGAGTTCATAACTTTATCATGTATTTTGTGTAGCGACGAATTTGTAATGTGCCCTATTGGGACTTTCACTGATTTACTCTACTCTAAATCAGTGAAATACAGGGATTTAGAGATGATGCTAGTTTTGTGCATCGTATGATAGAACATAATGAGTTTCTTAACACCTATTCATGCTTTAGAAGAAAATTATATAGAGGAATATGTTGAAAATTATTCTTGTTTTGATATTATTGTAATGTACCAAATTATATACCTCAATAGTATGAGCACTTCCATCGTATTCGACGACACACTACTATCGTACCAGTCAACACTACCACCCATGTTTAGGCACACTGCCACCCGACACCGCCATTCGGCACTGCCACTTAACACTTGACACCCTTCACTGATGGTTGGCCTCTAATATTGTTGTATGGTCTGACATTGCCACCCAATATTGTTGTACGGTCTAGCACTACCAACCAACACCACCACCTGACACTTCCACCAGGCATTGCTACTTGACACTGCCACCCGGTATCGCCACCTGATACCGCTACCAAACACCGCCACCTAACACTCGACACCCTTTAATGATGGTTGAACTCCAATATTGTTGTACGGTGTACAATATTTACGGCTGTACGATCAATGAGACCCCAGTCGTATGTTGATGCTTTACCTTCAAATGTAGAACAAAACATTGTGCGTAGGATAAGTATGGGTTCAAGTATGAAGTATGTAGTCGGGACGATGCCCTATGATGCCTTGTTGCAGCGAGTATTATTATGCCTTGAGTATAACACAGGTGGACACCACAGTGACACAAAATACACAAACATGAGGCAAATATGCGAATGTTGGACTTTATATATATATATATATCTCGTAAATTACACCAAATTGGTCTTCAAATGAAGACTTTACAGATTTGAGGCTCAATATGAAATATCAAAATGATATCTCCCATGATAGACTAGGGTGGCTACTAACCACCAAAATTGTGATTACAGAATAGGGAGGATCTTCCACCTCTGAAACTACAAACAAACCATTTTCAGCCTTCAATTTCTAGAAATACAAGAGTTCAAATACAAGTCCATGATGATTTACAGTGCCCAACCATCTCTTTATAAAGGCCTCCAAGAAGCGTCTATAAAGTTACAATTGGTCATAGGCTGACATTATTTTATTATTATTATATTGTTATACTATAATTTGGGCACCCCCCTTTTATAACTAAATTAATTATTATTTTATTATTATTATATTGTTATATTATAATTTGGGCACCCCATTTTATAACTAAATTAATTAATTAAAGAAGTTATTTATAATATTATTTAGATTTTTGCACCACTTAATTAATTAATTTACTTTATTAAAAATTTGGAGAAATTACAATTGCGTTTTTGTGCTTTGTCTTGCTATAAAATTATGGTATATGAAATATAAGGATTTAGATATGATGCCAATTTTGTGCATTGTATGATAGAACATAATCAGTTTCTTAACACTTGTTCATGCTTTGGAAGAAAACCATACAGAGGACTATGTTGAAAATTATTCTTGCTAGGTTTTCTGCAATTAGTTTTGTTTCCTCCACTTAAGAAGAAAATGCTCAATGAGGACACAATTTACCTTATTACATGGAATTATTTTTCATGCCCAAGTGAAAATATCCCATAGCTTCATTATCCCTTTTGCAAACATAATTCCATACTCCGTGAAACAATTCACTATCATTTTCCATTTTGCCCCATCTGAAACAAACAAAGTTCGTAATCCATACTGCACTATAAATTCACAGATTTTGGGAGCTTTGATGCCAAAACTATCTGTACACACTACAATCATTTTATTACATTCGAGTTGGCACCTCTTTGATGGATTTAGTGAAAAGACCTCATCATTGCCTTGTCTGTGCCTTCACGTTTTATAACATGCCTTCCAGATCGCTCACAACTACAATATTTGGCAAAATTTCATTTGAAACCCTTTTTTTGTGATATATGTTCATCTCTTATTTCCACTTACATATCGTTCACATGGTAGGGATGATGTTGGTAACGGTTTTAGTTAACAACTTTAAACACGGCTTTGGAATTTTCTTTAAAGTTTCTAAAGCCTTTTCACATAACATTGCACACATTTTTTATGCTTTAATGAGTGCCTTTACCTTGTTTTACAACTCCCAATCTGCACACATGTAGAAGGAAACACTGGAAAAGGATATGAAAATTGACTTATATCTACAATCATTTCATTCCTTTCCTTGAGATGACATGTCTCTTTCAACTGCTTCCCATATTCGACCACTTATGTAAAACTCCAAATGAAGAAACAAAGTCCGCAGATTTAATCATCTCTTTGATAATTTACAGTGGGTCATTAATTCAAAAATCCTAAGAGCATCCTTGCAAAAATGTTTTGTGCACCCACTTCAAGATTACCTTGAGGCTTCTATTTTGATATGCATAAAGAGGAGTGTTGCCAAAGGTTGTAGGTTTTGGCCTTGTGTTGGCCAATTGCATATGGTTAAAATTCTCAAAGCTTTTTCAACAAATCAATTTGGATGTATCTTGCAATCATGGCAATCGATAAGACCACATTTCTAAGAGGCATTCCTTCAAACTACTCACATGCCTTGTCTGGTATTTAACACGAAATTATTTCCACTAAAATAGGCTCACCTCAATGTGCAAAAAAATCAGTTTCAAGATTCCAAGAATATAGATAAAGAGGACATTGGTAGAGGATGCAAAATCTAGCTCTACACCTGCCGATTGCATTTGTCGTGAAATTTCTAAAATATTCACCCTACTAACTTCTATGCATTCATTGCAACCATTGCCGCCATTACTAGAAATATCAACTTGCAGAACCAAAAGACCAAATGTTGTCTGCAATCCCTAACCCTTGCTGACCAGAAAAATATTTAAATATTTCAAATGTTTAATGTTACATTTCTTGTCTGGCGTAGCTTCAGAACCTTCCCCTCACATTTTATTTTTGTCTTGCATAGATTGGAGATTTCAACACGTGGTAGGTGGGGACTGCAAAGGTTTAAAATATTTTAATCCTTATTGCCTTTCATTAAGAAAGTGACAAGCAAAGGTTTAAAATAGAAGGGGACAAGCAAAGGTTTAAATTTTCGAGGCAAAGGGACAACAAGAAAGTGACAAGTTATAAAAGGTCACATCAACTAGTTGGGAACTTGAGAGGGGAAACAAGTGGCTAAAAGAGCATGTATTAAGGCTACATAACAATATTAAGAGAGGACAACACACGTTAATCGACCTAAAGCAGCATATGGATTATGAGAAAGAAATAGAGAAAAACAACCTTGAACCAATGCAAACAACGACTACAACACAATTAGAAGAATTTAAGGCAGCAATGGTAGACATGGTAATGAGAGAAAACGAATTAAAGGAGAAATTAAAAGAGGCCAAAACTTGTGTCCAAGTGGTAAATGCACTTGTTACCAATTTTCACTATGCTTGTTCCAATTGGTAGGGTTGTTATCAACCTTTATTTTTTGGTGAAAGAAGTTCATTGATAATCAATTGCTTTCAGTTATCAGATTATTTTATCTTTTTTAGAGTTGCTAGTGCATTTCTAGATTCTTGAAAACAGTTCAGAAATTTAAATTTTTGTTGTCCTAAACTATCAAAAAACTCAGATTTTGGTAAAGTTCAAGTTCTTAAGTTCATATAGAAAGGAAATCTTTGTTTATTTTAAATAACAGAAGTAAATCAATTAAAGTGGTCCACACAAGTAGTGGTTGCTCTGAAAACTATAAGCTAAAAGTAGATTTTAAGATAAATAAGAGCTCTTTTATCAATTAAAAGAGATACAAGAATGAAAATGCATTCATCATGCAACCACACAACTCGTGGCTTAGGCTAATGCAAGCATGCATTTGAGTTTTTAAATGCATAAATAAAAACTTAATTATATTTTCATAAATGTAAAGAAATGAGCAATAAACGGATAGGGTTAGGCCCCCATTGCCTAGTATTTTTGTTTAGGGTTGATTTTTGTTGTGTCCTTTAGTTTGCATCCGGGGTTTTCCTGCAAAAGAGAAAGAAGACTGGGGGTCATATCATTCAAACTGAGCAATGGAAGAATTAGACCTATCATTCTATCATTCTACCTCCATACATTTACAAAGATGCAAAACAAGATGCATAAAAGGAGTTGCTGAAAGAAATGATTTCAACACTTGAACTATTTTATTTTTTAACAATGTTTGCGTTATGTGTAGATTCAAGTATGAAGATATTAGGGTTGTTGAAGGATCATGCATAAGTTACAAGCATGAAACCTTTCAACTGAATCATGTAAAGGCAAAGATTTTGGGGAGACTATTGATGGGACATGCATAAGTTACAGGTATGAGACATTCTAGTTGAACCGAAGTAGTTGATTGAAGACACCGAGGAGATCATTGAAGATACATGCATAAATTACAAGCATGAAACTTTCTGATCAAATCAGGAAGGGGCCAAGACTGAAGTTTTGAGGAAGTTATTGAGGGGGCATGCATAAATTTTAGGCATATGACCTTCTGACTGAATGATAGAGATGTTGAAGACTCGTTGTTGAAGGGACATGACATTTTGTTGTGAAACCTTTTAGCCCAATAAAATCAATCATTGACTGCAAAGGTTTAAAATATTTTAATCCTTATTGCCTTTCATTAAGAAAGTGACAAGCAAAGGTTTAAAATAGAAATGGACAAGCAAAGGTTTAAATTTTGGAGGCAAAGGGACAACGAGAAAGTGACAAGTTATACGAGGTCACAGTGGCTAGTTGGGAACTTGAGAGGGGAAACAAGTGGCTAAAAGAGCATGTATTAAGGCTACATAACAATATTAAGAGAGGACAACACACGTTAATTGACCTAAAGCAACATATGGATTACGAGAAAGAAATAGAGAAAAACAACCTTGAACCAATGCAAACAACGACTACAACTCAATTAGAAGAATTTAAGGCAGCAATGGTAGACATGGTAAAGAGAGAAAATGAATTAAAGGAGAAATTAAAAGAGGTCAAATCTTGTGTCCAAGTGGTAAATGCACTTGTTACCAATTTTCACTATGCTTGTTCCAATTGGTAGGGTTGTTATCAACCGTTATTTTCTGGTGAAAGAAGTTCATTGATAATCAATTGCTTTCAGTTATCAGATTGTTTTCTCTTTTTTAAAGTTGCTAGTGCATTTCTAGTTTCTTGAAAATAGTTCAGAAATTTAAATTTTTGTTGTCCTAAAATATCAAAAAACTCAGATTTTGGTAAAGTTCAAGTTCTTATGTTCATACAGAAAGGAAATCTTTGTTTATTTTAAATAACTGAAGTACACCAATTAAAGTGGTCCACACAAGCAGTGGTTGGTTTGAAAACTATAAGCTAAAAGTGCACTTTAAGATAAATAAGAGCTCTTTTATCAATTAAAAGAGATACAAGAATGAAAATACATCCATCATGCAGCCACACAACTCATAGCTTAGGCTAATGCAAGCATGCATTTGCATTTTTAAATGCATAAATAAAAACTTAATTACATTTTCATAAATGTGAAGAAATAAGCAATAAAAGGATAGGGTTAGGCCCCCATTGCCTGATATTTTCGTTTAGGTTTGATTTTTGTTGTGTCCTTTAGTTTGCATCCGAGGTTTTCCTACAAAAGAGAAAGAAGATTGGGGGTCATTTCATTTGAACCGAGCAATGGAAACTAGACATGTCATTCTATCATTCTAGCTCCATACATTTACAAAGATGCAAAACAAGATGCATAAAAGGAGCTGCTGAAAGAAATGATTTCAACACTTAAACTACTTTATTTCTTAACAATGTTTGCGTTATATGTAGATTCAAGTATGAAGATATTAAGGTTGTTGAAGGATCATGCATAAGTTAAAAGCATGAAGCCTTTCAACTGAATCATGTAGAGGCGAAGATTTTGGGGAGACTGTTGAGGGGACATGCATAAGTTACACGTATGAGACGTTCTAGATGAACCAAAGTAGTTGATTGAAGACACTGAGGAGATTATTGAAGAGACATGCATAAATTACAAGCATGAAACCTTCTGATAAAATCATGAAGTGGCCAAGACCGAAGTTTTGAGGAAGTTATTGAGGGGGCATGCATAAGTTTTAGGCATATGACCTTTTGGCTGAATAATAGAGTTGTTGAAGACTCGTTGTTGAAGGGACATGACATTTTGTCGTGAAACCTTTCAACCCAATAAAATCAATCATTAATTGCTACAAGAACTTATCACATTCTACAAATATTTCAGATTGCTATAAGAGGGTATATGGTGCACAATAATGAGAGATTGCTACATGAGAGTAAATTGCTACAGGAAGATCTTTGGGACATCTGTATGTTTCATGTTACATCTATGTTTCAATGGAAAAAATGGTAGATTTATAATCAGGAACATCAAAAGCATGCTATTAAGATACAACTAGCATCAACGGAAAGTGCACAAATGAATTTCCTCATTTTTTTCCCCAAAATTTCACCATGGGGCCACACATGTAATGTCAACATAATGATTATATTGCTACATAAATACATTTTTCTTGAACATTATAATAGAATAACTTAATGCATGACAAGTACAGTCAACTGGAATTGTGCAACATCTATAGATTTTCCATACTGAGAGAAAGGTAATGTTGACCACATATCAACAAAAGAGCTAGAGTAATAGGCAAAGATTCATCAATCAGAGACATACCAATAGATGGAAGAGAGAAACTTAGAGACCCATAAATCATAGATTAAGTAACAGAATAATGGAGAATAATGCTACAAGATTAGATACGAATACAGTGCATCTCAAAGATAGTTACAACAATAGAAAGAATCACAAAAAAATCTTTCCTACTGGGGACGAGTTCGCTTCATATCCACACCTGATGGTGAAAATTGTGGACTAGTTAAGAATTTGGCAGTTACATGTGTTGTTAGCTTACATTTTCCCAAGAATCTATTCTTGATATATTGAAGGAATCTTGAATTATAGTGATTGATCACGTTTCCTCATCAAATTTAGAAAGTGCAACAAAAAATTTCATGAATGATGACTGGGTAGTAATCCATCATGATCCCGACTCTCTTGTAAAGAAATTATGAAATATTCGTCGCAAGTAGTATATTCATCCACATGTTGAAATTAAAAAGGATGACAAGGAAAATGAGATCCATATTTTTTCTAATGCAAGAAGACTTTTGAGGCCTCTTTTAATTATAAATTCATTTAGATAAATGCATATCTAAATAACAAGTTAGGAAAAATTTTAAAAAAGTTGCAACCCTTTCAAGTATCTCATGAAAAAGGCCATCTTGGAAATATTAGGAGTTGAAGAGGAAAAATGTGCTCAAATTTTTTGTGGGATTGACATTTTACTGATTGCTGAAAAGAACCTAGAGTACCAGCAATTTACTCATTAACACTTCTCCAATCAGAGAAATAGTCAAGGCAAGCAATAGGATATTATGCGACAAATTCCTGTACAAGGAAGGTGGAGCTCTATAATGGTCAAAATGTTGTTGCATTTAATGTTCATTATGGATACAACCAAGAATTTTCACACATTCACATTAGAGATAGACCATGATAATAGTGAGTTTAAGACTTATCTAGGCCAGAAGTAGATTCTGGAAAACCAAACACAGAAAAGCTCAAGGTAGATAAGCTTGATGGAGATGGACTATTGTATATTGTCTCAAAGCTTTATAGTGGTGTCATTTTAATTGGAAAGTTGGATCCACAGTCATCTGATTTGAATTTCGGCCTCAACTTGAAACATATAGAAAAGAGGAGGATTTGGATATTTTGCTTGATCAAATGACAACATTTTCAAAAGCTATCAATAATATGTCTAATAAGAGATTATAGTTTGACAAAGAAAATGAATTTGAGGTGTCTGAAAGGAGAAGGGTTGAGGAGAAGTATTTGGAAGCAGAGTCAAAGGCAATTACAATCTTTTAGACTAGTTGATAGAATGAAGACAAAATTTCATGTACACAAAAGAAGTAGCTTTAGGAATGTTGAGGATGAAGGTAAAACACTTGAGTGTTTTGGAATGATTGATAAAATGCGACAAAAATTTGAAGTTTTGCAGAGACCGGCTCTAGAATTGGAGCCAATGACCCCAAAGAAAATATTGCATCTACTGAGGAGAAAGCATTAGAGAATACATCTGAAAGCTTGCAGTCCTTTTAGAAAGAAGTCAAAGAGCAGTTGCCAAGATTAGTTTGAGAGATTGACAAAGACTTCAAACCATCAGAGGGCATCTTGGATCCTGAAGTGGAATTGACAAAGCTGGAATGTGAGTTTGGAAAATCTGGTGAAGGTTACTCTTCACAAGAGATTGGAGGTTGGGAATTTGATGAGCTAGAATAAATAAGATCGAGTTCCTAGAATTTATGAGCTGCGATTTGTGAGTGCAATTATAAATTTATTTAGATAAATGAATTCTTTGAAATATACATGGTACATAGAAATGAATTCTATTCAAAGAAATTATGCATTGAACCCTAGTCTCAAAAGTTTCAATGGGGGTTGGGCTTCAAAACTCTCAAATACTGTTATAATTATAATAAAACTGTGGCTAGTCATATAAAGGAGAAAATGGTAATACTCTGGTCATGGAGCCAGAGGGCACATCAAATATGCCGGAAAGCATTAAAGTTTTTAGAACATGCATAGTTTTGCCTCCATCAAATGGAGCTAAAGATAATATGTTACAATATCAAGAAAACCATGTTTTACTATAGTAACCATTCAACAGTAATACAAAGGGAAAATGTGCCCACATCAAGTCGTCAGGAAAAGCTTTTAAATGTTTTTCAAGTGTTGTAAAAAGAAAAGGAAGGAAGCATGTTCGTTGTCTTTTATATGAAGAGAGGTCGAAAACACAACGAGCATACACAAGAAATTTCAATTTGGCTGAGTTAGATATCTAGATGTTGTCATTATGGCAACATATGATCTACATGAAGACCGCATATGACAGAGAGCAAGTATGACAGAGCGCAGAGCAAAATTGTCAAAGTATATTACAATATTTTCTTACTATACTCGGAGACAGTTTTGATTGGCGATGTTGACTGGAGTAAGTTCAGTGCTTGCACACTTGAACATAGATACTATGATGACTATTGAAGACTCACCTGAGAGCGCAAGTATGTACGACATGTACGAAATAAGTTATGGTAGTTTTACCAAAGACAATTTTAAGCCGACATGACAGAATATGAAGACATAATTGGTAAAGAGTTAAGGGATTATTTTATTTATCAAAATAATGTCTTAATAATATAAAGGGATGACATCCTAGATGTTAACCCTTGGGTAAATATGTATTTTGTATTAAGCTTATGAGAAGACGATTGTAAAAGTTATTAGTCTTAATAACTTGTATAAATGTAAGAGTTATGTAATGCGAAAAAGGAAGTGAAACATGCAAGTGTAATGATATAGATGATATAGCGAAAGATATTGATGCGAAGTTGTGTAAGAAAAGCAAGCAGTATAAGCTTATGTACCTTGCCCTGTTTTGTAATCAGTAATCATTGTATATTACTTGTTTGGGTAGTGGGCTAATCTTGTAATCAGATTTTGTACTACCAACTCTTAGCAGGGTTGAGGCTTCTAACAAGGCCTATAGTCCCTTAATCAGGATTGAGACACTATATGCATGTAACAGGCTCCTAATAGGGTCAACATCCTTAACATGATACTTTTGATTAGTGAATCTTTGTGGGTACCATCTCCACCGGGGTTTTCCCTTGGCCAGGGTTTCCTCAAGAACAAATAATGTGTTATGAGTTCATTTGCTTTATTGCTATGCATGTTCTTTAGTTTACTATGTTATGCATGTATTAAGATAATCTGTTATATCCATAATTGGGCAAAAGTAAAAGATTGCAGAATATTGATTCACCCCCCGCCCCCCCCCCCCCCTTCAGTATTCCCTATTTATAACAATTGGTATTAAAGCTTAGTTACTCGGGAAAGAATCAATCAAAGAAAGCCTACCAACTTGAGTAAGATCTCTATGGATATGGATCAGCTACAAAAGATTCTTGAAGACGCTCTTGAACAGATTGATTTACTTAATAAATAAAGAGATACTCTGAAAGGAAAACATGATGATGCAAAGAACTTCATTGAGAAATTGAAGAAGAAGCTTGAGGAATTGAAATTAGAAAAAGAATCTATAATTCAAATTGAAGATTGTGATGATAACCTTGAAAAAGAAAATGAGATCCTTAAACATGAACTGAAGATAGCAAATCTAAAGTTGAGTTTGAAAGATGGAAATAGCAAGAATGAAGCAAATTTGAAATCTGAGAATGAAAATTTGAAATCTGAGAAAGAAGATCTGAAATTTAAACTTTGTAAAGTGACATTTGAACTTGAGAAAACCAGATTGCAGTATGCTGAACTTGAAAAGTACAATACTATAGTGAAAGGTGAATTGACTCAGTCTAAGCAACAACTTGAGAGACTATATTCTACTAGTGAGAAGATTGATCAACAAATGTCTTATCAAAAGCCATTCTATGATAAAACTGGTCTTGGATTTAACTCATCTAAAGTGAATGAAGAAAGCAAGGAACTAGATCTAAAATTTTTTGAAAATATGGATGAAAAGAAATCTGACGAAGTTGACAAATTTGAAGATATGCCTAAAGAAGAAGAACCACCTAAACCAGAAGAATCATCTAAAGGTATGCAAAGAGAATTTAAAGGTAGATGTTTTGCATGTAATACTTTTGGTCATATGAAGAAAGATTGTACAGGTAAGCAATTCAAACCTCTTAATCATTATTGTTATAATTGTCATGGTTTTGGACATAGAGCTATTGAATTTAAGAAACCTAAGTTTAATGATAAGAATAATAGTCGTAGAATGTTTAGAGATACTAACATTGCAGATAAGAGACCTACTGAAGATATGAATAGAAGAAATTGAATAATATGTTATAGATGCAACAAGGTTGGACATATTGCTAGGAATTGCAGGTCACAAATCAGTTAGATAGGACCGAGATATGGAAACAATGGATTAATTTGTCAGATATGCAACAAATTTGGTCATACAACAAGATTTTGCAGGATTAACGTTAGGGTTTCTCATCCTACTCCTAATCCTAGAAGTCATACAATGAGAAATGAGAATGCAAGCAACAATCAAGGAGGTTGCTGTAGTAATTCAGAAGAAATAAAGTTTGTCAAAGCCATAGATCAAGGAGACACATTCAACACTGAAGGTAACCAGAAAGGTTAAGTATCTAATGGTAAGAGTGAATCCTTACCTAACTCATCTCAAAATACTTAATTCATGGAAAATATAGTAGAATAGCAACTTAAGATAGTGTAGAAATTAGCATAGGATGAGTTGAGTCTTGCGCAGTTAATGCAAGGTAGTATATGATGTATTAATGCTGTGGTTAAGAGCACATAAGAAAATATGATGTTATGCGAGATCGCAAGAAGTTTTAAGTTTTGCAGGTAAGGAGGAACAACTTTTTGGAAAGAAGCGACAAAAGAATTGAATGCGATGTCAGAATCTAGTGAGATTGAAAGGTTAAAGGGTTATGATCTGTATTGTTTGATCATTAAAGCGAATACAAGTGTAAAGGAGATCAAAGGAGCAGTGATTGGAAGCAGTTTGCAAGGATTTGGTGAAAGAAATTTGTGTCGGTTCTACGCAAGCCCTAAATCACAGAATTGAGGTATTTTAGTAAGTAGATCTATAAATCAGTTAGAGAATTTGCAGAAGATATGGATTTTTCATTGATTCATAATGTGAGGGATAAGAACAAACCTAAGATCAAAAGAGAACCAGTAGAACCCTTAGAAGAAAACCCTAAGTTGGCTTTATCATCCGTACCAAACAGAGTTCTACATTTAGAGAATGTTAGAAGCTATTTGGAATGCAAATTTGAAACCCTGAGTGAAAACGACTTTACTAAAGAGTATGAGAAGCTTTACAATCATGATATGTCATTGAAAGTAGGATATGAACATCTGAAGGATAATGAAATCATAAAGTACTCTTTACAGTATAAATTTGATGATGAAGAATGTACTAAGATAATTTTGAGCAGAATTCATAATGGAAAGTTTTTGCTAGATGATAGAGTGATAGACATCACATCAGACCTAATTCATGAAGTAACTGGATTGTCTAAGTCTGGAGTTATACCCTTTAATAAAAAGAATGTGAAGAAAATTGTATTAGACAACACTAAATCATCTTACAGTGGCAGAGGTATAGTGATTAGCAAGATAGAACAAGATGATGTTAGATATTTGTGCAAGATCCTTACAGCTCAATTTTGTGCAAACTCAAGAGAAGATGACATGGCAGCTGAAATGATTCATGCAACTTATTTAATGTGTTGACAAAGTTCAAGGAGACATGTGTGAAATCTTGAGAATACAAGTATTTGAGAATTTGGAGAAGATAAATAAGACTAAGAACTCTCAATTTAGATTCTCATCATTGATCACTTATATATGTTTTCCATTTGTTGAGAAGATTCCCTTACACTATTGGTAATGATTGGAATGATGGCAAGACTACAACAGAAAGGATAAACAATGTATTCATGAGACATGTGATAGACAAGGTCAATGAGAGTACATTATTGGTAATAAAGACATTTCAGAACTTGATGAAGAACAGATCAAGGTTCCCACAATCAATTGTTGAAAAGTATAAGAATGAGATATTTTTATGGTTGACACTGATTTTTCATACATTGAAGCAGTTGAACCTAGAATTGAGTTCATAGACCCTCTTGGCTATGAAATTTCTTAAATTGAAGCAGAAGAATATGTAAGTAGATTGCTTAAGAGCAAATTGGATATTCACAGCAATAGATTTGGAACTTTTGAGGAGAATTTCAACTCCGCAAAGTCTATCCTAGAAGAAAAATAGTCAAAGAAGATAGTAGAAAGTACAATTAAGAACATACTAAAGGACACTAGAATGACAGAACAAGAGTTTATGATTGCTAAATAGACAACAACAACTATTAGAGACATTGGACAAAAAGAAGTTTTGTCTATCCCACCTATATCAACAGTTGAAACTGGAAGTTTGTAGCATAAGGTGAAAGTAGAACTAGAAGAGCAAGATGTCAGAAAATCTACTAGATCATCTTCAACTCCACTAGGGAAAAGAATGAAGGAGATCGCCAGTTGACCAGTAAAAAGGCAGAAAACAATAGTTCCACCAGTACAAAGGAAGATAGCAGAGATAAAAGATGATGAAGGCACCCAAATGAAAAAGAAGACATGGAAATCAAGAATTGAGAAGGTAAATGAACAAATTATTAATGATGGAGATTTCTCTAAGATGAACAAGTACTATGATCTTTACAATTATTCGGAAAGATTGAATCTAGAGAATGCAATTGTGAGACACATGATCCTAACAGACAAGAAGTTTGACACAATTCAAGGTAAGGTACCTTAAGACTTATTTGAGAAGTTAGTTAACAAAAAAAAGAGAGCAACAAAAGAGGACAATAAAATCAGAGAAAATCTTGTAAGAAAACTATGTGATATAAGAGATGAAAATCATTTTAATGAGATTATGAAAGAACTTGGAACCCATCTAAGAACCAAGAAAATAACTGTTCATATAATGGGAGGAAATTATGAAGAAATAAACAAAGAAACAGAACAAGCAATTGTGAAAGTAATGATAGAAAGAGCAGCAGCAAAACAAGTGGAAGCTGAGCAGTAGAGGATTCCCTCTCCACCATCAATCAACATTAAACATGAGTCAATGCATGTGGAAGGAACTAAGATCACTTTGGACAGTGATGATAATCCTTTCAAAAATCTTGAAAATATTGTTGACAATTCAGCTTTTGAGGAGTAGGACAGAGCTAGTGAAGATGGAAAGAAGGAATCAAGGATAGAGGAAGAAAAGCAAACACAGAACCTAGAAAGTGTAGAAATTCAAGGACAAAGGGAGGTCCCTAGGAAAGAAGAAATCAGTACTACACCTGATATTGCAAAGAAATCACAGATTGGATGAATATTTGAAAGTTTTGGAAAAGAGGTTGATGATGATGATTAGATGGAATTGATCACATCTATGAACAAAATCATTAGAAAGAACAAGAAGGCTAAAAGCCTTGAACGATCTTTACTGGAAATTACAGAGAAGTTACAAATTGTTGTAACTAACCAGATAATAGAGGCAAATCCTCTTGAAAGAGCTAAGAAAGTTATGAATGCATTTGATAATGAGTTTACAAATTTGTCAGACATAGCTAAAGTGAAGGTTCAGACAGCCTATGAGGCCAAGATATTTCATGATAGAAGTCAAAATATCAGAAATGATATAAACAATATGGATATTTGTATAAAGGACTTGAGAAGAATTTTGGACAGCGGTAAAACTTTCTACATTCAGTGTACAAAATCTGAAAACCATGTATCTGAAGAAGTTAAAAAGATTAAGGCTAAAGAAGAAAAAATTTAGACAGAGATAAATCTTTTAGCCAGTCCTAATGCGAAGATATTGGATATTGAGAAAAGATTCAGCAAAATAAATGATGAAATAAGGATTCTAAATGATGAAAAGGATAGGAAATTTAAAAGATTCGCTCTTCTAAGAGAGCACATTTCAATAAAAATAAGTATTGTTGAAGGACAGTTGGAGGAATGTCTTACATTGAAGACATCTTTTCAGAAGTTTAGTTTTGCAAACCTTCAAGCATGTGAGATCGCATCTTATGGACTATGTGCACTACTTAGTGTTGCAGATTCCATTAAGAAGGCATGGGAAAAGGAGTTAGAGAGCATCAAAGTGAAGCCTATCGGCTCTGCAATTTTGAATCGAGGTATACAACTTTTTGTTCACAGTTTTGGCACCATTTTTGTCATTGTTGTCAAAGGGGGAGAGATATATAGCAGAAAATTGATATATGAAGTATATTCCTAGGGGGAGTATAGTATATATATGGTATATATGGAATTATAAGGATAGTAAATATATAAATTTTGATATGGCCACAATTTTGAGTTTTTTTGAAGTTTTGGACTTAGCCAATTTTTCATATGTTGCCACCAATGACAAAGGGGGAGATTGTTGGCAATTTGGCTGAGTTAGATATCTAGATGTTGTCATTATGGCAACATATGATCTACATGAAGACTGCATATGACAGAGCAAGTATGACAGCACAGAGCAAAATTGTCTAAGTATAATACAATATTTTGCTAGTGTACCCGGAGATAGTTTTGATTGGCGATGTTGACTGGAGTAAGTTCAGTGCTCACGCACTTGAACATAGATACTATGATGACTATTGAAGAGTCACCGAAGAGCACAAGTCTGTACAACATGTACAGAATAAGTTATGGCAGTTTTACTAGAGACAATGTTAAGCCGACGTGAGAGAATATGAAGACAAAATTGGTAAAGAGTTAAGGGATTATCAAAATAATGTCTTAATAATATAAAGGGGCGACATCCTAGATGTTAACCCTTGGGTAAATATGTATTTTGTATTAAGCTTATGAGAAGCTGACTATAAAAGTTATTAGTCTTAATTACTTGTATAAATGTGTTGGTGAACAAATTTGTCTTCCTACTTTTAAATGAACAATGAATAAAGACTCTACACTTCTGAAGACAAACGATTCATCAACAGTTGCGTAAGCATGGGAAATTGCTTCCCTCTATATTTTTAAGGTACAACTTCCTTGTATAATATTCAGTGAATTATTAACAAAAAGTAAAATCATACACCTTTGACTGAAAAGTGTAGAAGGACCACTCAAATACTCTTGGGTATCGAGGTGATTTACAGAATCAACATAAGATTAAATTGAACTAAGAAGAGAACTGAGATTTATCTACTACTTCTAAAGGAAACAACCTATAAAATAACTTAAGAAGGATGAGCTAGAAAGAAACTAAAAGTGACTGAATATAAATAACATCTGCACAGATTTAAATGTATCAACTTTCAAAGCAATTAATACATTCCAGATTTTGATTCAAAGATCTAAACCATACCATGCATTCATATATTCATATAAGATTGGATCAAAGTCTAATAAAAAATCAGTCATAGCTGTTTCAGAATTTAAAAGACTACGCTAACTATCTAATTTCAAAAAGAAACTATCTATTTCCTATCTGTATTTTCTAACCCTTTAACTATTCAATGCTCCAGCATTAATAGTTTCAAGTCCAAGAGAGCCTCCAAAAAAATTCGGCCTCTCGGACACTACAAAAACCGTTTAAACCAATTACATAACTAAAAATAAAGTATCATAGCACGTGTCATTTAAAACATAAAGAAAGGGAAATGTTGTCGCGAAAACTACTAACTCCCTCCAGGGCCTTCTAACGTGGCGGTCTGTACGAGCTTCCAGGATCAGAAGATGTTCACCAATTCCTGGGCTGGCTGGAAATGTAGATTCTTTAGACGTGTCAGCTTTGCCCATGTCGCGTTCTTTTCCCACACCTTAACTCCTTGATCCTCTCCACCTACTTAGGTAACTTCCCTCGGTTCAGCAGCAACATAGATTCCACATTTGCAATTCTAGTGAAATCTTGAACTGTAGGCACTTCATTTTCCTTGAGAGCATTCATGGTGTCTGTAAAGACTTTGACCATGGCGTCCGCATCTCTTTTACCTTCATCAATTTGTAGAATACTTGAGGGATTCACTATTTTGATATCTTTGAGGGCATCTGCATGCATATCCATCACCTCTTTCTTGATTGCCTTAGCTTGGGAGATTGCAACCTTGAACATCATATTTTTCCATCCAAAGTTCTGTTTCAAGATAGATAGCATACAAGGGTGCACTAGTTTCATCGGGTTCTCAGCCAAGAATTGAGTCACACCATAGGTTTCTATCTCTTGAACCTGTAGGACGATCGCTGCGCATTTCTCTTCCTCCATCTCACAGTTTGGAACCAAGTTTTGAACTTCACCGAGTAGTCCTCCATCTAGACAAGTGGATATAAACTCACAGATGAAAGCACTCCCTTTAGTTATAACATTGTTTATCCAAGACTTCACGGCTTCCATCAGAATCCTCCCCTATTGCATCTGTTTCACTAACCTTTGGCTTTCGACTAAATTCAGATCAATGTCTTGGGAAGATTGGGCTAGTGGCAGTACTCCATCCTTAGCAAGTGAGGAAAGAAATTCAGCCATGGTAGAGACCAGTTGTTTCAGCTCGCATTTCTCCTGCCCATCTTTTTGCGACTGCCCAAGCATGTGATCAACTGAGAATTTAAATAGGTGATCCCTAGAATCCCTATTTAGAACACCAAGCTCCATTTTCATGATTTCGAAGTCTTCAGCCTTCGGTTCTTGAATTCCCTCTTTGGGCTTGAAAGTGGCTATTTCTGTGGTTACCTTTCCAGTAGATGGATCAGTAGAGAGCCTAGCGTCACTCTTCATTCTTTTTGCTTTGGGAGTCCGAGTAGCATATTTAGTGACGATCTCCTTCACAGGAAGTGAAATTGGTTTATAACTTTTTCTCTTATTTACTGACTCAGTTAACCAGGGAGGAACCAAACTGGTGACCATCCGATTGTCAGGAGTTTTTACAGGAGTATTATCAACTTGAGAAAGATCTGTGCCCTCGGTAAGGATTTCCTGAACCTTTTCCTTTTGATCTGGTGGAAAAGAAATGTCATCATCATTAATCTCGATATCCAGGTAGTCTGATCCCAAGGATACCATTTGACAACGCTTTTTTGCTCTTGTTCTAGGTCTTGATCTTGGTGCGGTAGGATGCCCATTGGGAGCCACCTTTTTCTTAGGGGATGTAACTTTACCTGCATTTTGAGCCACGTGAGATACATTAGATGGGGCATGTTTCACATTTTTTAAGGTTGATCCCGCACTATGATTTTCAAGAGGGTGGGTCTTAGCTCTTTTCTTTTTCTTTTCTATTAACCAGCTTTCTGTGACCCCGAAAATAGTTCAAGCCCTCAACTTTATATCATCTTCTTCTTTCCTATTCCAATCTATGTCCAGGGGACTTCTTTGCTTCTACATTGCTAACCTCTGAACCTGTGGCTTCGGAGTTGTCTTCTTTTACATCCTTAATATCAAAATTTAATTACAACATCTTGATCTGTGGAATTACAAGTCTGGAGTGATCTCTTTTCCAAATTACATCCTCGTCACCGAGGTGTTCCCATAGGTCCTCAAGGTGCGAGCTTGGTGAAGGATAATTACTTAGGCTTAGAACCTACCTAGCGAAGCCCTTATTGTCAAAACTCCTTAATTCATAAAACTGCAAATGAAAAATCAACAAGTTACTTCCTATCACTGAAGCATCCATCATATTATTACAGGTCAAGTTGCTGAACTTCATTGGGAACATAGAAGGCCATTTTTCTTCAGGCAGGTTATTTTTAATAACCACGAACAGTTGCCTGCAAACTTTTGCCAAAATAAAACAATCGAAAGTAAACCTTGGGAGCCTGAGCGGTTCATCATTGAAGCCTCCAACCCAGATGTAGGTGAAACGTGGGAACTGAATGAATAGACTTCCATAGGCTTGAATCATTTTATATGCCTCCAATGAAACTCTCTGGTTTGGGACTCCTGCTAGTTGTTGACACAATCTACCCAGGAAAACATCATGAACCTTCCTGTAATTTTCCAAAATTTTATCCTTTCTCAATAACGGACAGTATTCATAAATTAGAAGATCTTCATTCCAAGGAACCTGTTGAATGGCAGACAAATCTTGTGTGTAGGCTAGGCAGTATATCAAATAGGAGGACATAAAGAAATCCTTCTTAATGGCCTGAGCCTGTTTAAGTTGGTCCCTCAAGGAACTAGCAATAATCTTTGCCCAATCAATATGTTGGCTCCCTTCCAAGACTATCTCTATAAAATGAAACATCCATTCCTCATAGAGCAAAACCTGTTCTGAACCTTTAATCCAGTGAAGCAACACTATCACATCATGAATAAGAGGTTTAATGTGATCTTTGGTAAGAACTTTAGGTAACCGAGACTCGCCTTTGTAATTGGTTTTAGTCCACTTCCTAGCCACATGATTGCGGTTTTTATCTATGTTCTCTCTGTATTGAGCTAGAGATTGGGTGGGAGTAAAACTGACAAGGGACTCTTCCGGGATTTTAAAAAGAGCCATAATAGTCTTCCTATTGACTGGCACAAGGGTTTGGCCTTCTACATTCATAATGCAATTAGATTTAACATCATATTGGTTAATACATTGCTGAACTAATTCTAGGCATATAGCTGACGATAGAAAATCCGTGGCTTCTAATAATCCACTTGACAGGAACTCTAAACTATGATCTTTCGCTGCATGGATTGTGAGGTCAATTGGCATTTTTTCTACTGGTATCCCTAACAAGTCTGTGTCTGAGACAATGGGAGCTTGACATTGCATATTTTTGACATTTTTGAAGAAATGCATACTTGACCTCATATCTTCCTCAGGAATAAAAACAAAAGCGTCCCCCCCTCTCTCGAAGCAATATATTAAACATCAACAGGAAATGAGAAGAGCTTTAGGAGCTACCTATTTTACGTAGACTTGGAACAAATTCTTCTCCGACAGTCGAGACTTCGCATAAAGCTTAATAGGAAAGAAAGACTTATAGAGCTGTTTATATTTTGAAAGATTAATGCCCTGAAAAATTGACTTTAATGAGCATTAGTCGGGGACATTAATTTTGAATGATGTGAACAGTGATGACTCAACAAAAGGATGTCCTTGAAATCCACCATTTTTATTATCATTATTAACCATTCCCCAAATGATATCTCCCACTTGTGTTAACGATTTCATTAATTGTCACCCAAAACTTCATTCTAGATTTGCTTTATTGTTCCCGTCAAATCAAAACTGCCCATCTTTAAAACTTAATCACCATTTCGGCGTCAGCTTATATCATATGTCTCATCAACTATCTTTTCATTTATGACTCTACCTGCAATCTGTCTTTGAACCTCTTCGAGCTACTTTGAACCGGAGTTCAAAGTGGTTCGAAGTGGTTCACCACCAAAAGATGATGTATGCTGGGGCCCACCTGCAAAAAACAATCGTTAGAAAAGAAATCCTTCATTGAACTGCTTCGAACTACTTTGAATCGGAGTTCGAAGTGGTTCGAAGTGGTTCAGGTGAGACATGAATCTTGAAAAACGCTGAATTTGAACTTGACCAAGTTGAAGGCTATTTCTTAGATGACTTTGAAGGTTATAAATGCTTAAAGGATTTTGCAGGGAAAAACTCTCAAGGAAACGAGTTGAATGAGCTTCAAAATAATGAACTAGCAAGGGTCTTAGACACTTCAAATATGGCGACTCTAACTATCTCTAACAAAATGTAAGACTTATGTAATGCGAGAAAGGAAGTGAGACATGCAAAGTGTAATGATATAGATGATATAGTGAAAGATATTGATGCGAAGTTGTGTAAGCAAAGCAAGCAGTATAAGGTTATGTACCTTGTCATATTTTGTAATCAGTAATCATTGTATATTACTTGTTTGGGCAGTGGGCTCATCTTGTAATCAGATTTTGTACTACCGACTCTTAGTAGGGTTGAGGCTTCTAACAAGGCCTATAGTCTCTTAATCAAGACTGAGACACTATATGCGTATAATAGGCTCCTAACAGGGTCAACATCCCTAACATGATACTTTCGATTAGTGAATGTTTTTGGGTACCATCCCCACCAGAGTTTTCCATTGGCCAGGGTTTCCTCAAGAACAAATAATGTGTTATGAGTTCATTTGCTTTATTTTTATGCATGTTCTTTAGTTTACTATGTTATGCATGTATTAAGATAATATGTTATATCCATAATTGGGTGAAAGTAAAAGATTGCATAATACTGATTCACCCCCCCCCCCCCCTCTCAGTATTCCCTATTTCTAACAGTTGAAAACACAAGGAGCATACACAAGAAATTTTCGTTAGTATATAAAGATTCGAAATCCCTATGGGTTTTCATGTTGCGATATTCAAACCCTCATGGCGGCTGGAGGAGCACAAAGCAGCAGAAAATCACCAAGCAACTTCAAACCCTAGCAGGGATCGACGCCCAAGAAAAATAAACTCATAGTACCAAATTAATTCTTTTTTAGGGTTTGATCTGTAAATTATAAACCAGACTCTCGTTTCTTTTCAAATCGAGTGAAATGTCCAAGATAGCCTTTGGCTACGATCTTTACTTCATGTTGTGTAGGAAGATTTATGTTATCTTTCCCTTTTTTAATTTAAATTTTGATAATGTATATTATAATTTATTTCTAATTTAAATCTAATAGATAAGTTTATTATCTACTAAATATAAATGAGAAATATATTAAAATGTATATTGTTAAAATTTAAATTTAATTCTATTGATATAGTTGATATCTTATAAATTTCAAATTTCACTTAATATTAAATATATCAAATAAGATTATTTTAGGTTCTATTTAATATGTTCTGATTAAGTAAAAGCAAGATTTGAAAGGTCCCAAAACCTTATACAAAAGCATTAAAAGATAGAGCAAAACAAAGACAATAATACAACTGTGGTGCCCCACAAAACAAGCCAAAGGGTTAAACCAAAGGAACAACCCAGGTAGAAACATCAAAGGGCAATCAAGATATACATTTTTGCCCAGCCTTGTGTGAATGTAAGTTCATATCAAAAGGACTTGATGACTTAGATTTCTTTCCGTTAACTTAGATTTCTTTTGTAAGTTCTATTTAATATGTTAAATATTCAGTGAGATTTTATTATTTACAAAATATTAAATATATTAAATACAATTTGGGAAAATATAAATAAACCTTTTGCGTCATGTGTTAGTAATTAAATATATAGTTTTCAGATTGTTATTTTTAAGTGTTGTTGACTCAAGGGAGAGATGGTTTTTCATGATCGGATATAGGGCAGTTGAGGTTTGTTTACAACACTTTGGAGCCTAGTTGGATGTGTTTATTAGTTACCTATTAGTCACCATCACTTTGAGGGCCTTTCCAGCAGTTGACACTTCAGTTTCTAGCAGTTCTATTCCTATTTCAGTGGGATTTATTTTTACATTCGACCCCCACAGTTTCTCTATGTTTTTAGAGGATCTTAAGCAGTTTTGGGGCTATTTTGAGTGGTTTTTCTATTAGACATGGTTTGGTGGAGTTTGTGGATCAGTGAGACTGAAGTTTCTGACAGTTTAGCTCTTGTTTTTTAGGGGTTTTCTCATGCATCCGACCCTTTTTGATTCTTTGTCTTATTTATTGTATTTTGATCTCATTTTAGAGGTTCTTTTGGCTCTGATTTTTGCACATTGCAAATTTTTGAGTGAATTGTATGAGCACTTTGTAGCAGAGATTTTTTTTAGGATTGATTTTATAGATACAATGGTTCCTTCTCATTGATTTGGGGTAAAATATTGTGGATTTTTTTGCTTCTATGTTGTGTTTATCCTTCATTCAAGCATCATTCCTTATTGTATGTTCGAATCTCAATACTTATTATTGCAGGTCTTTGTTTGTGTCATTATTTTTTTTGTAGAAAATTGGAGAAGCCTAGGTTTTCCTTTCAAACAAAAGGTTTCAGGTCCTTGCATAGAATCATTTATGTGATTGCATGTTTGTTTGATCAGTATTGAGAATTATCAGTATCTTCAATAATTCATGTTGATTCAATTGAAGTTGCATACAAATCATTGGTGTATCACCCCATTTAGGTTTTAAGTATTCATATTTTCTTATCCCTTTTCCTTCATGCATTTTTAGTTTTAGGTGATCAGTATAGGGAAACATGTACTCCAGATATTCTTCTCTCGTTTTAGGTCAACCCACCACCTGAGAGAGTTTCCATGTTTCAATAGGATAGCTAGATTTTATATCAAGCTACATGCGCAATCTTGGTTGACAACACCAACATCAGAGTAAAAAGAAGTCATTGAAAAGAAAATCAAGAAGGAAAAAGACATAGGTGAATGCAATAAGTATCATTATCAAAGGATTGAAGGATTATGGTGACTATGAAAAAAATAGATATTCTAGCACGAGCTTTCCTTAGGGACAAGCTAAAATATTCAAGGAGTATACAAGCAAAGAGGATTGGTAAGAGTATGGGAGTAGGAAGAGATAGACATATGAGAGTAGCTTTAGGCAACATAGAGGACAAGACTGTGATTTTGAAGAACATGGGATGGCTTAGAGATACTCATATCTAGTTGGATGAAGATTTAACACTTAAACAACAAGAGGAAAGGAGGAAAGACTGGGAGAAAGTAAAATCAACAAGAGATGTAGGGAAGTGTGCATGACTAAAATATGGTACAACACAAATTGCTGATAGACCAACACACCAAAAATAGGGATTCAGGACCCCACAAGAGTATTTAAACATTGTATGTTGGAATTTTAGACGATAGTCGTGGACAAGAGGAGTTGGGGCCCATACCCAAAGGGCAAGACATTTTTTTCTCATAAAAACGCATGAGCTTGAAGGGTGCAAAATTTTCTAGAATTTGAATGATACAATAAAATCTCTATTTGGAATGAAGTGACAAAAACAGTTAAAGGACACCGAGGGATAACAATACTAATAAAGGTGTGTATCAAAAATACCTTCATGAGATTAGTTTGTCAAGAGATCAATTAAAATTATGCAAATTAAATAATTAAATCCTATAGAATTGAAAGCAATGGAAAGAAACATCTCATGGCTCTCTATCTAAAGAAGCTAATGGATTGCTCTAAGCTTAAGCATCATTAGAGATAATTCTAGAATGAGAAATTGAAAATGTACTAAATGCAATTCTACCAACCTAACTCAATTATGGTCGATTATGCTATTAAATGCCTATAGTAATATGCAATTAACATAAATAATGATGGATCTTTTACTCCTGATTTTGTTCACTATTTATTGATTTCTCAAAGCTTAGGGGTAGAGTGAAGTTAACCATGATCAAAGTTCAATCAAGTTGATGGTTTCAAATGATGAGACCAAGTAAAGATTTTGGTTTTAAATGTTGGAGCAAAGAGACAAAATGAAAGGTCAAGATGCAACTTCAAGATGAGAGGTGTAAAATCGATTTAAATTTGATCCATGTGAGCCCATTCCTTCATTTCCATTGGTTCATTTGATTTTGTCCACATTTGGTGGGTGAGAATAATAAGAATTCACAATTGATTTAGTTGATTTATTTTAGCAATGTCTACCCTTGAATGGCTTGGCTTTGATTTGATTTCAACTATAGAATTAATCAATTGCACAATGGTTTGATTTAATTAATCCAATAGCTTTGATTTCAATTAATTCATGATTTAGTCCTTGATTTCTGACTTCAATTTTACTTGACCACTTTTAGGTGTACACAAATGCCCCACTTTGAATCAATGTGCGAAGCGCATTGGTTCAAAGAATGTCTGATTGATTTGATTACTTGATGCCTAATCTGATCTTGATAACTAATTTCAATGATAAAAATTGTCAATTTGTTGATGATGCAAATTTCTGTTACTCAACTCGTGATTTGATGTTTTGATTTGAAAAGATTCCTTGATTTTGATGCCCTGATGATGATTTCAAAATTTTACGTTCGATTACTCCTGATTTGAATATTCGTTGATTGCTTTGATGACTAGTTATTATGATATGTTTCCCCCTCGGAAATGAAATGGAAGTTGATTTGATGAATTTATTATCATTTATAATTTTCACATTTGTTTCCAAAATTTTGTGATAAAGTTTGCAAATATGATTTCATTTTTGAAGATGATATGAATAAATGTTTTGATAATGATACTCTTGTTACAGAAAGTATTGATATAGAATCTAGATACTTGGTAAAAATGTGATATAAATGCACTTTTAGGGTGAAAGAGTATAGAGAGGAGTTAAAATATGCTTTTCACCATTCATTTTGACTCTCGCTATTCCATTTTTCTCTAACACTCCTGATGAAATTTCAGGTATGGTGATCCCCATTCGTGAGCATAGGTTTGAGAGAGGCCGCAGATACCAATGCCCAATCGACTATGAACCTCTGGTGAGTACCTTCATCCTTGTTTCTAAATTTTTTGATATACAAATTTTTTTGAGATTTTTAGGTGTTAAAACTTTAGGTTTTTGCTTAATTTTGCCAAATAGCGTTTATGCAAGTTGTATTAGTGCATAGGAAATAGTTTTAGCGCGTTCACAATGTGAAGTAGCACGTAGGATAGATCAAATTAACACTTACAAACAATTTCCCTTGGTTCTTTTAGTGCACATGATACGTTTAATAGCATGTAGATGTTTGTAGTGCAAAATTAGAATTATTATAGGACATTATTTTGTAGAGTAGTGCATAAAATGCCAAATAGTGTGTTTAACATGTCTTAACACGTACACCAGTTTTAGTAGTGCGTATTATGCGAAATAGTAGTGTTTTATTTGACGTGTAGATAGAGATGAAATGATGCATATGATATTTCTTTTAATTTTTTTGACTTGATTGAATGTTTGTCTGCTTCTTCGATTAATGCGATCGAACAATTGATGATGTGTGTTATTCTTGTGATGAAAACAAGTGTTTAGAAGTCAGTTTGATCAATTTGATGAATGTTGATTGTGAATCTTGATAGGTTGGTATGATGATTTGATGTTTTTTATCCTCTTTGATTAGAGTTGGGAAAAGAAATTGACATGCTCTAGGCGAGCGATAAGATGGTAGGATAAAATAATTGACTTTTGATGATTCCGTTAAATGATGTTACTAATTTCTTTTCACTTGATTAAACGGGTTCTCCTCTAGAAGCTATACATTTGGGGCCTATAGCTTTGGCCATTGGAGATGGTGGATCATTTGTCATATCAGGATCAACAGGTTATTGGTCGATGCGGTCTACATTTCTTGCTAGACATGCTCAAGTTCTGAGTGAATCATGGTCTTCTCACTGCTATGCTATGGCAGAGTGTTATTACATTAACCATAACACCTTCCATTTACCCATGGATGATATAACTATCACCCTGAGGATGTTTATCGATTTCTCAGGATTCCTACTAGGGGTGAGGTAGTTTATTACGACAAGGTATATTATGGTGCACCCTGCAGATGAGTATTTGGTGATGTAACTATTGGTGACGACAACATACAATGGGCTCAGTTCATCTCCTTCCCCGCAGATCCTATAGTATTGGGTGTTTTGATTGGATTATGGATTTTCAGTCAGCTGGGGTCACATTCTGGAGGATATGTTTTCTCATCCCTGTAGATTTGATTGGGGTTCCTCTGTGCTAGCTTAGTTATACCATGAGCTATATTATGTTGTATATAGACAGGGTGTTGCACTTTCTGTTGGTGCAGTGTTTTAACAGTTATGGACATGGGATCACATTCCTATTACTAGGTCGATTGTTTCCCAAGATAGGGATCTTGGATGGCCTTATGTTTACATCTATGATAGAGTCATTGTGCATCCTCACCTAGGCAAGATGGATTATTGGAGGCGCATGCTTGATGATATCAATAAGGTGAGATGGCATCCCTAATTTCTTTACGAGGTGTGGTGAGATGATGATGTCAAGTTACCATACATGTTCATTACACGATGAATGATTGGTTCCATTCGTATAGTCATTGAGAGGTTTTTCTTTCACTGGGTTATGTGACAATACAACTGTATACAACTTATGCCCTAAGGTTTGGCAATTTATGCAGGACTACAGGCTAAGAGATCTTTATGGGGGCCACGTGGAGTATCGGGTAGCACATGATGAGGTCCTTAGTATGCCCTATCTAGCCTGGGATATGAGGGATCATGTTGTTGATGCAGGCATGACAGATGATTATGCTCAGTGGTTCATTCGACATCTATCCCCTTCATTCACTGATTCAATAGAGCTGATCCCCGACATTAGTGAGTAATTAGATGATGATGATGATGATGATGATGATGATGGAGGAGGTGGGAGAAGTAGAGGAAAAAGGAGGAGAGCTCCGATAAGAGGCAAAGCAGTGCAGATGGGAGGTGGGAGAGTTCAGATGAGGGGTGGCAGGATTCCTCCACAAGCTATCAGTATAGATTGGGGTTGACAAGGTCGTAGAGTGGGTAGACAGATACATGCATCCCCAACATCATAATTTCAGATGTCATAGGTTCAGTGTTTCTCAGGCATCAACTACACATGTTTCATAGGGACCAGATGTATTGGCACAGGAGATTAGGTCTTTACAGGTGAGTGACATTGGTTGAGAGTAGGTTGGATCAATTTTCTACCTTGATGCAATGTTTTATGGCTTCTATGACACATAAACCTTCTGTTGTGAGCATTGACCATGCATACCAGTCGGGTATATGGGAAAGGTGATACCGATACAGATCAGGTACGCGTAGGTGGGACTAATGGTGGTGCTAGTTTTTGAATATGGTAAAAATAGGTTTTGAATGGGCCTCGAAACCATATACATTCAATTTTTTAAGGGAACTATAACCACCAAAAAATAGGAAGAATTAGCTTAGAACTAGGTGAAATAGCTGGGGGAAAAAGAAAACCCTTACAGTGCCCCCCCAACACAAAAAGCCAGTAGAACTACCAGCAGCACAAATCCAGCAAAACAACAGCAGCCAAATGAAAGATACACAAAAAGACTCAAATTGCTAAAGCTAAACGTGTAAAGCCAACACTTTACAACATCTAGTATTTAGGGCAAACAGGCACTCTAAACAAACCTAGGATTTTCCTTTGCCTCCCTTCTTTTGGGAGTAGAAAGTCATACCAAAATGTAGAGGGGAATTTTTATTATGTTTACCTGTAACAGTAGTCTATCCCTCCTCCACCAAAGAATCTTTCTCCTGCCAGTCAGAGGCCGAAGAGGAGCCAACCACAATAGAACTAGCATGAGAAGTCCGAACAGAACCTACAGTGGCCACACAACCAATGCCAGACTTCCCAGCACAAGCAGGAGCTTCCGAAACATAACTGACTGGAAGGAGGCCATTAGACCCAACTGTACACACAAAAGTAGTGCACTTCTATGGATCCTTACATGCAAGAAAACTCAATAATGAGCCCTCACAAATCGATCCATAGCTCTCTATGCATGGAGTTGCAAGATTATGAATTTGCTCTCAGCTAGAGCTATGAAGCATATGACCTTGCTAGTCAACCACACAATGAGAGATTCAAGGTTGAAGACAAGGGCAAGAGTGCCAATATCTCCAATGGATCACTATGAAAATGCAATGCAAACTAATATGAATATGCAAGGTTAATCTATCAAAATCAAAGTACAATGCAACTATGAAAGGAAATAGTAATGGATTACAATTCCCCTAGTTAAGCTTTGTGAGATTAATTTATTGCATAAAAAGAAACTAGGCTAACATGCCATGATTATGCAACTAAGAAAGCAAATATGAACTAGATGAAGTGCAACAAAGATCTTCAAAGCTTGGATGCAATATGTCTTCAAAGAGCTCCAAATAACCTAAAAAACCTGCAACATAACAATATTATAAAGATGATGGATATGCAAATGAAAGAGAGAGCTCTCCTTTTATAAGAAATGAGGTGAAATGGACCATCGAGATTAAGAGGCAAAAGACTTAATCAACGGTGGAGAAAAATGGAAACTTGATCATTGTGCACACATATCCTCAATAGGAAAATAAGGGTTGACTTTTGTGTCCATATGAGACAAAAAAAAGTGTTTTTCTCTTTTTATAAATAAGAATAATGCTTTATTTGTGCAACTTAGGATAAGAGGAAAAGGTGAGACTTTTTATTTAATAAAAGGGGAGGAAATATTCCTTTTAATTAAATAAAAACTTAGGATAAAATGGTTAGCCCAAGGCAAATAATCGAAAATGATGAAATATGACTTGATCAAGGAAATTGATAATGTTGAAAGATGTTGATTTTTGATAAAATTGATTCAGAGATAAATAAATCGAATAAATGGAGCCCAAAGTCTAGGCGACCATTTTTGGGTGCATACACCAACAACCTCAGCAGATAATCCAGCACCTGTGCTACCAGCAGAAGGAACAGTACACCCAGCAGAACCATAAGTAACTAGGGGAACACCAGCATCAAAAGTAATACTTCCAGTGATAACAGAACTAGCAGCGAAACCAGCAGACACAGAGTCCCTAGCAAGAACAGAACCAGCTGGGGCAACTCCAACATCAAATGAATTGCTGGCAGATAAACCACCAATTCCAGCACAAGAGACACCAGCAAACAAAGTAGGAGAAGGAACAGGAAAACCATAGGACTAGAAACAGGGCCTGCAACCTGCTCAACCACATGCGTGAAGCTTCGAACCTTTTCCACCATATAGTGCTGAGAAGAGGCCCCCTTCCACCATGAAGTAGGCTTATTATGTCTCTAGAGATCACATTGAGAGGCAACATGACCAGTCTTAAAGCATCTTCTACATTTGAAGGGGAGGCCTTCATAGTCCAATTGTTGAATCCAACTTCTACCCTTGGGAGAAAAAAGTTTTATCTCCGAAGGCAGGCCTTTTGAGGTATCAATATCCACCAAGATATGAGCATAAGTAGAGTGGAATAAATCCAAAGATTTCTCATCCACCATTAACATTTCCCCTAAAGCATCCCCCACAGTCTCTAGAACGAAGTCAATCCAAAGATGGAGGGGAAGATTAGGAAGCCTAACCCAGATAGGTTGCAAATCAAATGATTCGGAAGATGGAGAAAAATTAAAATGCCATAGCTTCAACAATAGCATGAAGCGATCCTCCTAGCTAAAGAATTTTTCACACAAAATAATATTTTTATCCTCAAAATTATCAAATTTAGCCACAAAAAAACTTTTAGCCATAGGGAAGATATGGACTATACCAGATATTAGAGGTTCCCAATGACTGAAAATCCAGAAATGAGGATAAGGCAAAGAGGGCCAGAAACCCTTGAATATGCAAATCAACCTGTGCTTAGAAAAAATAAAGGCTATCACGTCAATCTCAGAGAGAGTATCCTCATCCAGCTCAACAGAAATATGGGGGCTGACTGGAAAGGCACTACGAGGAATAGAAGCCTTCCGAGCAGCAGTAGCCCCCTGAACATTGATTGTCGTAGAAGCCCTAGCCGAAGCAACTAGTGTTGCCCCAGCAACACCAGCCAACTGCAAACCCCCAACAAAAGAACCAGCAACTGGCGATCTCCAAGCGACTACCGTCTCCTTAGCATCCAACAAAACCCTGGAGCCACTAGCAACCTTCAGGGCCTGCAACTTCCCAAGGAAACCTCCAACAGGAGACAGAACCCTAGCCAAGGCAACTGGTGACCCACTAGTAGAAAGTGAAGCACCTGCAAGTTGCAAACCGCAGCAGAGGCACCAGCGCCCAGAGAACCTCCAACGACTAGCGTCGCCCTAGCACCAGCGACCTTCAAGCCCCCAACAGAAGCACCAGTGACCTTTGGACCTCCAGTGCCTGACGAACCTCCAACTACTAGCGTCACCCCAGAACCAATGACCTTCAAGCCCCCGACAGAAGCACTAGTGACCTTTGGACCTCTAGCGACCATTGTCGCACCAGCACCAGTGACCTTCGAGCCCCCAGCAGAAGCACCAGAGACCTTCAGACCTCTAGCACCTGGTGAACCTCCAGTGACTAGTGTCACCCCAACACCAGTGACCTTTGATCCCCCAGTAGAAGCACCAGTGCCAATCAGACATCCTGCAAAAGCACCAGCCAACAAACCCCCAGGGCCCAACGTCGCCCTGCAACCACTTTAATCTGAAGGTCTACATTCACTAATCCGATGGCGGTGCTAGTTGAGATTTAGTTATTCCACTATTGTATCATTATGTATCATATTGGATCAAGACTTTGTTGATGTACTTTATTGATTGGACATTGATATTCTTTGATTGTCTCTTTGATATATATTCTCTCTTTTATGATGTCATTATATGTTGGACTCTTAACTTTTGATGATATATATGCAACTCTATATGATCTATCTATATGTTTGTTTTTGTTATTTTGTGATGCAAATGTCATGAATGCATTTATTTTATATGCTTTAGATGGATGTCTTATATATGACCTAGCTTAGATGGATGCATAATGTTGATGAAATGCACTTAATGATTATGTTTATGATGTTATAATACTTTAATGATCAATTATAAATGATGCACCAATGTGATATGTATGATGTGACTCTATAAAGTGAATACTCTTTTCAATTTGATTGATGATTTATACCATAATGAATGATACTAATAGAATGAAATGACTGTATGATGTGCAACTTAATGTATCAATCTAAATGATATGCAAGTTAATGATGATTAATAAATGATATGGAACATAATGATTAATGATAGTGCATTTGCAAGTTAATGATTAATGATAATCGAACTTAAGGATCATGGTATCTAAATGAACACAAATATATGATGATTAATGAATATGCCTAATGAACCTTAATGACATGTTTTAACATTCGACATGTTTTAACATTTTCGAGCCAAAATGACATGAGTCCTGACAATGTTTGATTTTAAGATGCTTTGTACTGATACATCCTTCATGATATGTTCTAACATATGGTATGGTTTTGTGACATACAGGAGGTCTTCCCTGCGCTTCGGATCAAAGCACCCTAGGTGATGGGATTGCAGTTTGTCCGAGATTTGGATGATCCGGGCAAGGCCGATATCAGAGCCATGGGATTTCATTATCTATTGCAATTTCTGCATATTCGAGCGGATCATGGATTGTTGACTGCGCTTGCCGAGAGGTGACATAGTGAGCACAACACCTTTCATCTACCGATGGGAGAGGCATCTATCACATTAGAGGATGTCTATCGGATTTTACGGGTTCCGTGCCATGGAGAGCCTGTAAGTATAATCATGTTTATAGATAAGCATAGTTGTAAAGTTTCCATATGATAGAAATTGACATGATTGTTTGCTGGCACAGGTATACTATGATCAGGATGTAACTGCAGATCGACAGATTATCCAAGGGATGTTTCAGGATGTCACGATCCTAGATTAGCATGTCAGCTGGGAGAGGTTGATGGAGGACTTTGGCAGAGACTTCCCGGTACCATGCATTGTGGCATTGTTCATTGGACAGACCCTTATCCCTGACAGGAGTCAGAAGGGCTTCCCCTTAGGATGGGGGAGATTACTAGCAGACCTGGTGGCACAACCACGACGGATGGCATGGGGCCCGGCTATCTTATCCGATATGTACTATGAGCTGCATGAGATCATCTATAAAGATGGTAGGACTTGAGCATGCGGGGCTATACTCGCTCAGATATGGGCGTGGGAGCATATTGCAGTAGTGCATCCATGAGTACAGCCTAGGGAGCGCAAGTATCCCTATATATATAGATATGCAGGGTTCATCCCACATACACGTAGCAGGGATGTTTCTCATTATCGCAGGATACTGGATGAGCTTGCCTCATTCACATAGAGACCATATAGGTCATGTGAGCAGTGGAGCGACAGGCGGGAGCTGGACTACATGTTATGCATTCGACCACTGGTAGGCCATCACCCAGACATTGTAGAGAGATTCGTGATTACGCGAGTCTGAAGACAGTTCAGATGCCAGTAGAGCGTGTCCACAGAGACCACTACACACGCCCAGTTTCGAGATGAGGGGGGACAGGGTTGGCTGCCGATGCTGGACTACCAACAGGCAGTACAGGATACAACTGCCATATGCCAGGAGCCCTGGGAGTACCTACCAGACATGGCGGATGTGGGTGCAGACGCAGCGTACTGGGCAAAGAGGCACAGGACTCCATTTCCTAGGTTTACAGTCCTAGATGCACAGCCACTAGCAGCACAAGGGGATGAGGGGGATGACGGAGGTGATGGAGGAGACGAAGGAGAGGGAGGAGATGGAGTGAGAGGGAGAGGGAGAGGGTTGGAGAGGGGGGAGGGATCCAGATCAGGTGGCTGGAAATGGTCACGAGGACGGAGATCAGCTACTTCGGAGGATGAGGCAAGACTAGCTCGTCGACAAGCAGAGGCTAGGCAGGACCCACCTGCAGGCGGAGAGGATCTGAGAGCTCGGATACAGGCTCTGGAGATAGAGATCCAACAGCTCAAGATCACTATAGCATTTAGAGAGCAACAGATCACTGATCAGCGGGCAGAGACAGAGTGGCGAGAGAGAGCCTTACAGGTTGCCCTTGCAGAGAGACAGAGAGAGGCAACGTGAGTTGCATATTATTATGGTCTCTATATACAGGCAGTGCCAACGGGTCAGAGGGCTCCTTCCTATTTAGTAGTGGTGGGCAGATCGAATGTGGTTCCAGATGTGGCACCACCCCCTCCACCACCCGATCCTCGGGACGGTGGCAGCGAGTTGTAGATTTAGGCTTAGACTTAGATGTTTTGGACATATCATGAGACTTTTGATCTAGATTTTGGGATCTCATATTGTAGTGTATATTGTATCATGGCATTGATTTATATATGAGATTACTGGATGTTTGATATATCATGTGTTTACATCTCATTTGTGATGAATGTATCAGTTTATGTATTGTCTTGTCATTTTGCTCAAAAGGTGCATGCATGTATGTTCTCTCGCATTGTTTGATTCTCATGTGTAGGATGTAGACTCATATTTCTTGAAAATGATAGTTTTGATAAAGATATGATGGTACGATTAACCCCTTGTGATGACAGGAACAGGTTATGATATGAAAGACAAGGAGCAAAAGACATGAGTGAGAAAAGGAAAGGTGAGCGCAGTTGACCAACAGGTCCACGTAAGATGAAAAAGGAGAGCTCTCTCCATATGTAAAAATGCAAAACTAGACTAACATGAACCTAAAAATGCAAGCTACTATGAAAAGTGGTTGACTTGCAAGGTCACAACACTTATAGACATCTAATTATCATCATCGAGCATTATTGGTAGCATCATAAAATCATGCAATGCACACTAGCATAACTATGTGGATATGAATATGATCTTTATCAGATAAAATGTGGGAATCCCACCTAGGCACCAAAGACATATAGGTCCATATGACTAGTGCAGTGAGATTATCTAAGTTTGATATGGCGAGATTATGCTTGTATCAAGACACATGAAAGTCAGGATAACTAGAAGCATGCACTCGCATAAAACAGTCAAGGATAATACCTTGTCAATCCATAGTGTCAAGTAAGACCAGCATAAATGCTCATGACAGTTAGGACCAAAAAAATATACCCACAAGCAGATAAAGAAATAAAACATATTCTCATACCCTCAGTCTTCTAGCTATGCATCATCGAAAACTTCTCAAGGAGAGACCACTCATCAAAGAAATTCTCATAGACAGCACACAAAGAAAAATAAAGTCAACATATCTCAATTGAGTTGATTGTTTAAGTGCGTGTGTGTTGGTCATAGAGTCAGACTCTGATCATCGCATCTGCAAATGAGAAATATCGCATCAAACTTAAACTATTAGAAAAGACATCTGATAAGTGTTAAGAAAGACTCGACGCTAGGGTAGTGTTGAAAAATACTATTTGGGCTGGTGTTGAAAAACACCTATTGTGAAATGCCCCAAGAGACAAACTCACCTAAAGGACCTATGCTAACAGGTATGCCCCCTAAACAAAGATAAAGACCAATTCCAGACCAATTCAAATAAGGTAAAGGCATGATGGAAAGTGGCTAAGTGTCAAGGACGCATGCTAACAAATAGGGGTGCAAAAGGCCTTAAGTAGCGCCTGTTTCCAGGTTTTCACCACTTGGAATCTTTTTTCATTTTTTGATTTTTTTTCATTTTTTGTATTTTTGCTACCAAGGCACTTTTTCTATTTTTTTTGAATGTTTTGCTATTTTTTGATTTTTTTGTATTTTTTCAAGACTGTATATGCTTTTTAGGATTTTTTCAACATCATATATGAATTTTTTTAGATTTTTTCAGGATCAATAAGTATGTACAAAGGATGCCCCCAGACAGAAACAGGCATCAAGGATAGAACTTATTGAGGTGCACAATGTTGATGGGCTCAGGGAGCTGTTCTCCATCTTCATCTGATAGTAAATATGCACCTGTACCAAAAGCCGCTCTAATAATGTATGGTCTGAGCCAATTGGGTTTGAACTTGCCCTTTTGTTCTTTGTTCTGCTGATTTTTAGGATTCTCTCGCAAAACAAGATCATCTATTTGAAACTCTCTAGGGCGAACCTTCTTGTTAAATGCCTTGGACATATGCTTCTGATATACTCTTATGTGATCAAAGGAAGCCTTACGCTTCTCATCTAAAAGCTCTAATTCTTGTAACCTCATGGCACGGTAATCCTCATCTGTAATCAAACCTTTGAGAGAGACTTTGAGTGAAGGGATCTCTACTTCTAAAGGTAATACTGCTTCAGTACCATAGGTAAGGGAAAAAGGCGTGGCTCCTATAGGTGTGCGAATGCTTGTTCTGTAAGCCCAGAGTGCTGGATTGATTTGCAAGTGCCAATCCCTACCATTCTTGTGTACTGTTCTATGAAGAATCTTAATAATAGTTTTATTAGAGACTTCTGCCTGTCCATTTCCCTGTGGAAAGTAGATGGAGGACCAATGTTGCTTGATTTTAAACTTCTTACATAAATGCTTTAGGTCCTTGTTCTTGAATTGTCCTCCATTATCAGTAATAATCTCAGAAGGTACTCCAAATCGGCAAATAATATGATTCAAAATAAATAGGGAAACGATTTTGCCGGAGGCAACGGAAAGAGGGACTGCCTCTACCCACTTCGTGAAATAATCAGTAGCTGTGATGATAAACTTATGTCCTCCTTATGAGTTGGGGTGAATTTGGCCCAACAAAGTCAAAGGCCTAGCACTGAAATGGCCAATGAGAAAGAGAAGGAATTAGCTCCCTACCTAGAGCATGAATCAGGTTTCCATGTTTTTGACATTTCTCACAAGATTTAGAGAAAGCTACTGCATCAGTTTGTATTGTGGGCCAGTAATACCCCACCCTAAGCAACCTTCAGGCCATGGCAAGACTATTAGAGTGTCCACCACAAATGCCCTCATAAATGTCAACTAATGCTTGGTCGGATTCCTCCTTTTCCAAGCACCTAAGCAGTGTCCCATCAAAACCCCTCCTATATAAATCACTAGAGATAAGGGTGTGGTGAGAGGCGTTACGGATGAGGTTTCTGCGTTCAAAATGGTTGAAAGTGTCAGGGATGATGCCATTGCATAGATATGAATAGATAGCACCATAGCGGGAAGACTCATGTGTGACAAGGGTACAAATGACATTGCTTTTAGGTGAGTCAAATATGGGATGGTGTAGCTCTTCCACCAGGAATTTGAATCTTGATTCATGTTGTTCCAACTAAAGGAGTGAAGCTAATGTGGCCATAGCATCTGCGGCTTTGTTCTTTATCCTAGGGATTTGTTTAAATGTCACAAATGTAAAGTAACGTCTCAATGATTCAACCATCTTTTTGTAAGGTACCAATTTATCATCCTTGGTTTGATACTCCTCATTGACTTGGTTGATAATTAACTGTGAATCCCCAAAGACGTGTAATTCTGTGATGTTCCATTCTATAGCTAGTTTCAGTCCATTGGTTAGTGCTTCATATTCGGCAATATTGTTTGTACATGGGAATAGAAGTTTGTAAGATTTTGGGATATTATACCCATGAGGAGAAACAAACAATACTCCCGCACCTGATCCATTTTGCATGTTGGAACCATCAAAGAACATCTTCCAAGTGCGAGTGGTCATGTATAGAATATGTTCATCTGGGAACTCTACCTGAATAGGCATACTATCCTTAACTAGAAAATCAGCTAACTGGTCAGCAATAGTTTGTCCTTTTATGGCCTTTCTTTCAATGTACTCTATATCAAACTCAGATAAAACCATCATCCACTTAGCAAGTCTACTCGTGAGAACAGCCTTACTAAGTAAGTACTTAAGGGGATCAATTTTTGCAACCAAATGTATAGTATGAGCAAGCATATAGTGTCGCAACTTTTGGGAAGCAAACACTACTGCGAGACATGACTTTTCAATGTTATTATAATTGATCTCATAAGATACGAGTATGACTGATATAGTATATGGCCCTTTCTTTCCCAGTGTCATCTAATTGAGCCAACAATGCCCCCAAGGAAGATTCTGTAGCTGAAATGTATAGAGTCAAAGGCTTCCCTGGAATAGGAAGCATCAAAATTGGAGGATTAGCCAAGTACTATTTAATTTGATCTAGACTCTTTTGACATTCCTCATTCCATACACAAGAAGCACCCTTATGCAGTGTCTTATTAAAGGGTTGTGCTCTATCTGCCAGCTGTGAGATAAACCTCCTAATTGACTGGAGTTTTCCCTGAAGACTTCTCATCTGACTAATGCTTCTTGGAGGTGGCATATCTAAGATAGCTTGGACCTTTTCAGGATCAACCTCTATTCCTTTTGCTGAAATTATAAATCCTAGAAGTTTACCTGAGGTAACTCCAAATGCACACATTTTTGGATTCAATCTAAGTTGACACTGTTCCATGCGATCTAGAATTACTTCCAAATCATCGAGGTGTGTATCCCGTTTTCTTGATTTAGCCAAGGTATCATCCACATAATCTTCCATGTTCTTATACATCATATCATGAAAAATTGTGGTCATAGCTCGTTGGTATGTTGCTCCTGCATTCTTTAGGCCGAATGGCATGACGTTCCAACAGTAGGCTCCTCATGCACATGTGAAAGCTATTTTCTCTTGATCTTTGGGAGCTATTTTTATCTGGTTATATCCAGAAAACCCATCCATTAAGGAATATATCTCATAACCCGCCATCATATCCACTATCATGTCTATGTTGGGGAGTGGAAAATCATCCTTTGGGCATGCTTTGTTGAAATCTCTGAAGTCTGTGCAAATGCGAATGGATCCATCATGTTTGGAAACTGGAACAATATTGGAGATCCAGTTAGCATAGTTGATAGCTCGAATGAATCCTGCGCGTAAGAGCTTTTTTAATTCAACTTTAACAAGAAGAGCTATATGAGGATTCATTTTCCTCAACTTTTGTTTAACCGATTTCATTCCTGGAGCTATAGATAGATGATGCATAATAAGATCAGTGTCAAGCCCTGGTATATCATAATATGTCCAAGCAAAGTTGACTTTCTTCCTTTGCAAAAACTTTGTCTATGCCTCTTTTTCTTCAATTGATAGAGACTGAGCTAGGTGTACTATTTGGGGAGCCTCTTCTGTATTCAAATTCATTGGTTGTGTGGGTTCAATGAGAACCGATGACCTGTCCTGAAAGTAACTTGGCAAGTTATTAAGTACCCCATCCTTGGGTGCCTCAAAAAGGTTTTCACCTTCGGATACGTCTTTTCTTTTTAGTATTTTGGGTTCTGACACCGCCACAAAGTGGTTTTCGCCATCAGAACCATCTTTCTTTTTTTCTTTTTCTTTTATTTTTAGATTGAGGTACTTAATATCAGGCTCCATCATACTCGTTGTTGGTTCAATGGTGGAAGAGACTACAGGTTCAAGAGCATTTAGATAGCAGGCAATTTCGTAGTCATTCTGAAAAGTAAGGAGTTTAGGCTCTTGATGTTGCTGAGACCAGTCAATTAGGTGGAAATGGACAAGGGGTAGGTCAATGGCTGGTTCAACATTGTGTATGTGGAAGGTGTTATCTCTGGTGACCATACAATTGAGATTCATCAAGTCCCCTTCTAAGATACTCGAATCAAGATTTGTCCTACCAAACGAAGCGTTGTCCACTAAGGCAATTCGAGGAGTCCAATCCTCTAGTCCTACACTAGGCTCGTTGGTCACATTGGGTTGAGTACTATAAGTATGGACAACATCCATGTCCAAATCAACTATTGCATCTGAAAGTGAGTCCCATTCGAACTCATGTGAGTCTGTTTCTGAATCATTATTTGGGCTTTGTGATGTAGAAGCCTCAAGATTGGGAAGAGTTTCCACTTCTCCAACACTAGCACTGTTACTATCTATCACAGCTAGGATAGCAACACTTTCCATTGTCAACCTAGCATTCATATAGTCACTATCTGTCGCAGCTGGGATAGTAGGACCGTCAATCATTAAATGTTTTGAATCTCCCCAAAGGAGATTTGTTGAAGGCACCCAATCATCAGACATGTCTTGCTGATTAGAGAGATCAGGTGTGTAGTCTGAGTCATCGTCACTATCCGTCGCAGCTAAGATAGGGACACTTTTTGGTTCCTTATTTTCAAAACCTAAGCCAACTGTTGACTTATCCCTTCTTGCAAAGAGTGCATGATCTAAAGGTTCAGACCTGGCATCCAATCTGTGACTAAGGGGACCATGTCCTGAATAACCCATATTCTTGACCAATGTATATCCCCTCCCATAAGTTCTAGGGGAAGGTGCAAAATTCTCATTATGTAGGTATTTCTCTTCTCGGTAAATCCAGTCCCTAACGACAACCTCTTCTTTTTCCTCTTGAATCGGAATTGAGGATTCCACAAACTTGTCGAATAATGTCATAGTTGAAGATGAGGGTTTCATATCTTGAGAGGGTTTGCCATAAGACCTAGGGGAAATTGGCAATTTTGTGAATGAATCAATTTTGTAATCCCCCATACCAAGATCCATGGCTTTGAATTTGTTTTTGCATTGTTAAAATGTAGTATCAAAAGTGTCAGCCTCCCTATTCAAAGGAATGTGAGATCTTGCTGAAATTGTGTTGACGGACAATGTGCTATCCCCGAGTATGCAAACTTCTACTCCATTGTAAGGGAACTTCACACATTGATGATAAGTAGATGGGACTGCTTGCATCTCATGTATCCAAGGTCTACCCAACAAAATATTGTAAGCCAAAGGACCAACATCAACAATCTAAAATAAAATATCTTTCTCTACAGGACCAATTCGGATAGGAAGAATAACCAATCTTTTAGAACTACGTTGTACTTCATCATAAGCCTTGATAGTTATCTTCTTCCTTATGGCAATGACTTCTTTAGAATATCCTAAAGCCTTCAACAAACTCATGGTACAGATATTTAGCCCTGCACCCCCATCTATCAACACGCGCCTAACACGGGTCTTGTGAATCATAACCTCTATGTGAAGGGCCAAATTGTGTGGGTGGCTTAATGACTTGTCATCTTCATTTGAGAATGTAAGGTAGTGAGGGCTAGCCAAGTGGTTGACCATATTCTGGAATTGATCCACATCTATATCATTAGGGACATTAGCCGCTCGCAAGGCATCCTCAAGGACACGTTTATGCTTAGGGGACAATTCCAAGAGCTCAAAGATTGAAATCTGCGCTGGTGTACATTGTAATTGGTCAACAAGATTATAGTTCAACTTAGGACCAACAACAGATTTAGGAAGAACACCTCTTGTCACTGGCTGCTTAGATTTACTAGAGCTAGGACCTCTAATAACAATGGGAGCTTGAGACTGGCTTCTTGTGACAGCATTGAGGGGTTGAGACATCCTTCGTGAGTGAGGACCTCTTAGGACCATAACGGGTCCTTCATCAAGCATAGGATTTGAATCCACATTATATCCATAAGGGTCTTTCCCTCTCATCACGTTGACATTGTCATTAACAACTTCAAGCATGTTAATAACATTTTCAGCATTTGTGTAGGTGTAGTTGATAGCAGCCTTGCCGTTCTTGTTGTTAGAATTCTCTCCTTTCTCATATTTGGGCAAGGGTTCTTTAAAAGCTTTGTGATCCGCATTAGTGGTTAAACCATCAACTTGTAATCTTCTGCTTTCAATAAGATCTTGGACAAGATGCTTAAGTTTAAAACAATTTTCTATATCATGTCCAATTCCATTGTGAAAGACACAAAAAGCCTTCTCATCCCACCAATGAGGCTTAGGATCTGGTATGTGGAACTTTGCAGGATCCTGAGGTTGTGCCAAATTATGAGCAATTAACATCTTGAAAATGTCTGCATAGGAGTCCCCAAGCTTGGTGAATTGTCTCTTTTCTGTTTTAGGTCTCCCTTGATACTTGGGTTTATTCTCCTATTGTGCCAAAGATGTTTGCAGCTTCATGGCTTGGACTGCATTAGAGAGATTAAGAACTCCTTCATTCTTAAGTTGTGATGAGTCAACAACTCCATCATTGACCACTTGCTTATTCTTATTCCAATAGGAAGTCTTTTTGTCCTTGTTACCATTATCATTATTGTTTTGGCCATTGTTTTTGTTAGTTGTTTTGGCCAAAATTTCTTGTTCTTTTAGGACATCCTCTATGCGACACGCCACTTCTACCATGGTATCAAAAGAATTAAATGGGATCTTCCTTACTTCATACCTTAATTCCGGTACCAAGTTGCTCACAATGATGTCTATTCTTTCCTCCTTAGGAATTGTCCTTAGATATTTCGAGCACAAACGTCTCCATCTTTGTAGAAAGGTAACAAAGGATTCCCCTTGATTATGCTTGAGTTTGCACAAATCAAGCATGGTGACCGAACTTGATAAGTTGTAAGCAAAATGTTGAACAAATCTTTCCACAAGCTCTCTAAATGTCTTAACTGGAGGAGTAAGGTTAGTAAACCACTCCATGGCTTGACCCTTGAGACTCCTTGGGAATAATCTCATCAAGTAGGAGTCTTCATGGTGAAAAGAAAAACTCATTATGTAGAACTATCTAACATGGTCGTGAGGGTCACCAACGCTATCATATTTGTCATAGGTTGGAAACTCAACCAACACCACACTTTTGTCAATTGGGTTGGGACATATGGAATCTAAATTAAATGTTCTCTTAGGAGCCCTCATCCTTTCTATATCCTTTTGCAGTTGTTTGATCACCTCATTAGTTGATGGATCTTGCTTCTTTACCTTTCGGTCCACATCAAAATTATATGGGACCTTAGCACCTTTTTTGATGAGACTTTCTAGGAACCGATCCTTGTTTTGTTCCACAAACCTTTCTACATATGCTTGAAAGGATGGTTCTTGTTGCATAGTCATAAAATCTATATGATCGAAGTTGGCCTAACTTCCTCCATGTTGTGAGCCATGATGTGCTCGTTGGGAGGGTTGCTTTGAAAGTCTAGGAGGTGACTGTCTTCTATGGTGATCATATCTTGAAGTCCTTCTACCTCTAGGACTTGGGGATCTTGAGGGCGTCCTTGACCTTCTTCTAGGACTTGGTGAGGGAGTAGATGGGGGTGAGTGGGTCCCACTATTAGCACCCCTCCCATTGAATCAGTTTTGGAGTTGTTGTGCATAGAGTCTATCTTCTTCTTCTTGAGTGACTCTTTTTTTTATGTCCAATAATGCACGTTCCTCTTCCTCTAGTTGTCTAAATTTCTCCTTTTTAGCAGCTTGTTCATCCAAATAGGCTTGCTTCTCCCTTTCAATGCTTTTCAATCTCATATTTGCATATCAAGAGGTATCTTTAAGTGGAGAAGATTGTCTTGAATGCCTTATTGTGTTGGTTGCGTTGATGTGATGGTCACTAGATTCATTGTTCTAGTCCTCGTGTTGTGACCCTGAATCTGAGTGAGTTTGCTTATAATGTCTCTCAGCTCGTTGGTGAGCATCAAAATATCTTGTGTTGTTGGGAGGTGACCCGGGTGGACTAGCATGAGAAGAACCACCGTACTCTCCTATGCCATTGGAAGATATCCTCAAGAGTTTGATTCATGGCTTCTCTTTGTTGTCGAGTGAAAGTGTAACTCATGTCCATACTTGATGAAAGTGGTGCTAAAGAGCTGCTCACTTCACTAGGATTACCTTTTGGATCAAAACAAACCTCAGATTCACTTTTAGGAGATTGGTCAAAAAGGGGTTCTTTTCCCTTGTGCTGTTGACGAGTCTTAACTAGTGGTAACTGGCTAAAGACAACAGGGGGTCGCTTCCCTTGATTAACTTGGTACCTTGTTGTAACTGACATGAAAGAAATAGATTCTTAATGATAAGATGACCTCCTGAACTGTCAACACCAGACTGGGATAATCAAAGTTCTCTATTGTCCAAAATGAAATGAAGAAAAAGGGGCTTTACCAACACTGTCAAAGAGGTGCTTCAAATCAAAGGGTGACTACCCTTGCACTTTTGAATCAGGAGATTGGACTAGGCCAAAATATAACTGAAATTGATTAAATGAAAGTGATTTGGACAATAAGAGGACTAAAATTCTCCAAGAATATAGATAACAACCCTAGAGATAAACTTTCTCACCAAGAATACCTTCTAACTTGACAACTATTTCCAAAGTGGCCTTGTAAACCAATTGACGCTATTCCTAGAGGACTAAAACCAGAAATTTAGAGCCAAGACAGGTCTCTAACAACAAAGTAAGAAACCTACTCAAAGATTGAACTTGACTAACAGCAATTGAAACTGACCAAACTAAAAGCACGACAGAAACTACCCAGGTGACACTTTCCAGGCGAGGAGGGTGACAGTTTATGTTTAGGTGACACTTCGCCTTAATCTAGGCGACAGATTACACTTGGGCGACACTTCACCTTAAACCGGGTGATAGTTGCCAAGCTATCCGCACGCCACTTCTCGTCAAACAGGGCGACAGTCTTTTAGGGGCGAACTGGCGCGCGACAATTCTCACAACAGGGCGCGCCACTTGTTCAATGTCATATGACTCTATGACCAGTGGGTGTCAAAATCTCAATTTTAAGGCTTGTTTGTTTGATATTTTCAGTCTGAGGGTTAATTTTTTGAATGTAATCACAATGACAGCAGCAAATTGACAAGTTTGCAAACAGTAGGGGATCAAACGTGTCTCCAAGCACTTGAAACAAGGGCAAAAGCAACCTTGCCAAGACAAACAATTGTGATATCAAAATTGAAAAAGTACCTTATGCACACTATCGATTATTTGTATGTTGAGAACGTTTACGCTGGTATCACATAATCGAGGACACTTCAAACAATATCTACCTACAAGACAAGGCTCAATACTTATCAACTTAGCCCACAACTTGATGCCCCCTTACCTCACACCAAGTGGTTGCCCACAAGAGATATTGGCTTTGTCGTGGAA
Organism: Chamaecyparis obtusa; assembly: GCA_027943335.1. Taxonomy (NCBI): domain Eukaryota; kingdom Viridiplantae; phylum Streptophyta; class Pinopsida; order Cupressales; family Cupressaceae; genus Chamaecyparis; species Chamaecyparis obtusa. The sequence continues at coordinate 941,757 of BSBK01005513.1, read as the reverse complement.
GTGTTAAACAACACAACCAAAGGGACACATATGGTGAGTATCTTGGGGTGATCCGGGTTAGTCCACTTAGATCAATCCTTGCACTAAGAAGATAAGTGGCTAAATAAAGGTGGCCTCAAACCTAAGGTTCTTAGTAAGGGCTTCCATTCATAACACCTCTCTTGCTCCTCATAAAGGACTAGGACCTCGCGACCTCAAGAGTACCTTAAGCATTATTGCTCAATGATTTCCCCATGGTCACAATCCTATGAGTTACTCACATCAAGCGAAGACAAGTGTTATGTCTACCAAGATTTTGTGTCCTTGATAGCCTTGAGATTATAGTGGGTCGGAATAGCAGGCAAAAGGCTTGTCCCCACTTGGGTCGTTCCCCTTGATTGCTCAAGGGCAAGCCCGCTAAAGGATTCCTATACTAAATAAAGAGTGGATGATTCTTGAGGTTTAAGGTTTTTGGTTCATCACAAGGGTGAAGAACATAATCTCCTATCTCAAAAACTTTTCCCAAACACACCAAGCAAATTCAATTACCCCCTTGTTTTCAAAATCCCAAGATGGGTCAAGATTTCTATTTCACCACAAGGGTGAAGAGCATACTCTCCTACCACCTCAAAATTCCTACAACAAGGTATTAAGTGCCTATGAAATGAAACAAGTAGTATATGCCGCACTCAATTAAAAAAAGCAATTAAACAAGTATTTGGTTTAGTTTTTATGCTTAGGGCAGCCCTGCAAAAACCATTAGTAGCCCTCTTTGATATGCATTTTTTTTTTTTGCAAATTTTCAAGCAATGAGAGCACCTACAAGCACAACTTGTTAGCTCCACAATGGTTAGAACAATCCTAAAATCCAATTAGCTCCAAGCAATCCACTATCAACAAGTATTTAAAGCACTAAAGGTGGAACACTTAACTCTTCAAGTAAACGTGAAGCGAGTCCAAAAGTGAGACACTTAACCCTTCAAGTGAATGCGAAGCAAGTCCAAGAGTGGAACATTTAACCCTTTTAAGATAATTTGAAGTGAGTCCAAAAGTGGAACATTTAACCCTTCAAAAAATTATGAAGTGAGTCCAAAAGTGGAACATTTAACCCTTCAAGAGAATGTGAAGCGAGTCCAAAAGTGGAATATTTAACCCTTCAAGAAAATGTGAAGTGAGTCCAAAAAGTGGAACACTTAACCCTTCACACAAACTCAAAGTGAGTCCAAAAGTGAAATATTTAACTCTTCACACCAACTCAAAGTGAGTCCAAAAGTGAAACATTTAACTCTTCACACTAACTCAAAGTGAGTCCAAAAGTGGAACATTTAACTCTTCATACCAACTCAAAGTGAGTCCAAAGGTGAAACATTTAACTCTTCACATCAACTCAAAGTGAGCCCAAAAGTGAAACATTTAACTCCTCACATCAACTCAAAGTGAGTCCACACCTTAGAAAACAAGTGAGTTCCAAAAAGCACAAAAGGGTTGCCTAGTGGAGCAATTAACGCTTCTTTCCTATAGACCCCTCCCCTTTAATGTGGTGATGATCTTGCAACCACGAGGTGAAAACGAGGGGCTGACGGATTAGCGAGTCCAATAACCCAAGATAGCAATCTAGATCAATCACAAGCAATCTAAGATTGCTGATCAATACTACTCACAAATGAAAATGGTTGAACAATGGAATATTTAACTTTTCAAGTAAACATAGAGTGAGTCCACAAAGTGGTGCATTTAACTCCATATGTAAACAAGGAATTAATCCATGCCCTCAATCACTCAATGAGGTGTTTGATATTGGAAACCAAAGAGCATTTACAAACTATCAAAAACAAATCTATGTCCTTTTATTAACCCAAAGAGATGTGCCTATGAAAGCAAGTAAACCAACTGAAATTTGGAAATGCAATCTATTTAGCCACAACAAATCAAACAAATTAATCCAAATTCGGCTAAAAGGGGCTAAAAAAACTCACTGTCGGGTACAGGTGACAGTACAGTCACCAGAAATATCGCGCGACACTTTTTCATATACGGGTGCGACACTTTATTTCTAAGCGACAGTTCGTGCTATACGCGGGTGACATAACTTCTTAAACAGTGCGACACTTCCTGTCAAAGGGGGTGACACTTTTAAGTGGTAAAGTGTCACGCCGCTATACAGAGAACTGTCGCTCGACATTGGCAAAGTGTCGCACGACACTATAAGACAGAAAAACTAGAGACCGAAAATAAAGTCAAAAATTGATAAAATTTTTTATGAAAATGTAGAAAATAAAGGACAAAGTTAATCTACTCTGCCCCACGGTGGGTGCCAAAAATGTACACACAAAAGTAGTGCACTTCTATGGATCCTTACATGCAAGAAAACTCAACAATGAGCCCTCACAAATCGATCCATAGCTCTCTATGCATGGAGTTGCAAGATTATGAATTTTCTCTCAGCTAGAGCTATGAAGCATATGACCTTGCTAGTCAACCACACAATGAGAGATTCAAGGTTGAAGACAAGGGAAAGAGTGCTAATATCTCCAATGAATCACTATGAAAATGCAATGCAAACTAATATGAATATGCAAGGTTAATCTATCAAAATCAAAGTACAATGCAACTATGAAAGGAAATAGCAATGGATTACAATTCCCCTAATTAAGCTATGTGAGATTAATCTATTGCATAAAAATAAACTAGGCTAACATGCCATGATTATGCAACTAAGAAAACAAATATGAACTAGATGAAGTGCAACAAAGATCTTCAAAGCTTGGATGCAATATGTCTTCAAAGAGCTCCAAATAACCTAGAAAACCTACAGCATAACAATAGTATAAAGATGATGGATATGCAAATGAAGGAGAGAGCTCTCCTTTTATAAGAAATGAGGTGAAATGGACCATTGAGATTAAGAGGCAAAAGACTTAATCAACGGTGGAGAAAAATGGAAACTTGATCCTTGTGCACAAATATCCTCCAATAGGAAAATAAGGGTTGATTTTTGTGTCCATATGAGATAAAAAAAAGTGTTTTTCTCTTTTTATAAATAAGAATAATGCTTTATTTGTGCAATTTAGGATAAGAGGAAAAGGTGAGACTTTTTATTTAATAAAAGGGGAGAAATATTCCTTTTAATTAAATAGAAATTTAGGATAAAATGGTTAGCCCAAGGCAAATAATTGAAAATGATGAAATATGACTTGATCAAGGAAATTGATAATGTTGAAAGATGTTGATTTTTGATAAAACTGATTCAGAGATAAATAAATCGAATAAATGGGGCCCAAATTCTAGGCGACCATTTTTGGGTGCATACACCAACAACCTCAGCAGATAATCCAGCACATGTGCTACCAGCAGAAGGAACAGTACACCCAACAGAACCATAAGTAACTAGGGGAACACCAGCATCAAAAGTAATACTTCCAGTGAGAACAGAACTAGCAGCGAAACCAACAGAATCAGAGTCCCTAGCAAGAACAAAACCAGCTTGGGCAACCCCAACATCAAATGAATTGCTGGCAGACAAACCAACAATTCTAGCAGAAGAGACACCAGCAAACAAAGTAGGAGAAGGAACAGGAACAACTATAGGACTAGAAACAGGGCCTGCAACCTGCTCAACCACATGCGTGAAGCTCCGAACCTTTTCCACCATATAGTGCTGAGAAGAGGCCCCCTTCCACCACGAAGCAGGCTTATTATGTCTCTAGAGATCACATTGAGAGGCAACATGACCAATCTTAAAGCATCTTCTACATCTGAAGGGGAGGCCTTCATAGTCCAATTGTTGAATCCAACTTCTACCCTTGGGAGAAAAAAGTTTTATCTCTGAAGGTAGGCCTTTTGAGGTATCAATATCCACCAAGATACGAGCATAAGTAGAGTGGAATAAATCCAAAGATTTCTCATCCACCATTAACATTTCCCCTAAAGCATCCCCCATAGTCTCTAGAATGAAGTCAATCCAAAGATGGAGGGGAAGATTAGGAAGCCTAACCCAGATAGGTTGCAAATCAAATGATTTGAAAGATGGAGAAAAATCAAAATGCCATAGCTTCAGAAATAGCATGAAGCGATCCTCCCAGCTAAATTTTTTTTCACACAAAATAATATTTTTATCCTTAGCATTATCAAATTTAGCCACAAAAAAAACCTTTAGCCATAGGGAAGATATGGACTGTACCAGATGTTAGAGGTTCCCAATGACTGGAAATCCAAGAATGAAGATCAGGCAAAGAGGGCCAAAAACCCTTGAATCTAGAAATCAACCTGTGCTTAGAAAAAACAAAGGCTGTCACGTCAATCTCAGAGAGTATCTTCATCCAGCTCAACAAAAATATGGTGGTTGACTGGAAAGGCACTATGAGGAATAGTAGCCTTCCGAGTAGTAGTAGCCCCCCAAACATTGACTGTCGCAGAAGCCCTAGCCGGAGCAACCAGTGTTGCCCCAGCAACACCAGCCAACTATGAACCCCCAACAAAAGAACCAGCAACTGGCGATCCCCCAGCGACTACCGTCTCCTTAGCATCCAGCAAAACTCTAGAGCCACCAGTAACCTTTAGGGTCTGCAACTTCCCAGGGAAACCTCCAACAGGAGACAGAACCCTAGCCAAGGCAACCGGTGACCCACCAGTAGAAAGCGAAGCACCAGCAACCTGCAAACCCCAACAGAGGCACCAGCACCTAGAGAACCTCCAGCAACCAGCGTCGCCCTAACACTAGTGACCTTCGAGCCCCCAACAAAAGCACCAGTGACCTTTGAACCTCTAGTGCCCGACGAACCTCCAACTACCAGCGTCACCCCAGAACCAGCGACCTTCAAGCCCCCGGCAGAAGCACCAGTGACCTTTGGACCTCCAGCGACCATCATCGCACCAGCACCAACGACCTTCAAGCCCCCAGCAGAAGCACCAGAGACCTTCAGACCTCTAGCACTCGGTGAACCTCCAGTGACCAGTGTCACCCCAGCACCAGCGACCTTCGATCCCCCAGCAGAAGCACCAGTGCCAATCAGACCTCCTGCAGAAGCACCAACCAACAAACCCCCAGGGCCCAGCGTCGCCCCAGCACCCACAACCACTTTAATCTGAAGGTCTACATTCACTAATCCGATGGCGATGCTAGTTGAGATTTAGTTATTCCACTATTGTATCATTATGTATCATATTGGATCAAGACTTTGTTGATGAACTTTATTGATTGGACATTGATATTCTTTGATTGTCTCTTTGATATATATTCTCTCTTTTATGATGTCATTATATGTTGGACTCTTAACTTTTGATGATATATATGCAACTCTATATGATCTATCTATATGTTTGTTTTTGTTATTTTGTGATGCAAATGTCATGAATGCATTTATTTTATATGCTTTAGATGGATGTCTTATATATGAACTAGCTTAGATGGATGCATAATGTTGATGAAATGCACTTAATGATTATATTTATATTGTTGTAATACTTTAATGATCAATTATAAATGATGCACCAATGTGATATGTATGATGTGACTCTATAAAGTGAATACTCTTTTCAATTTGATTGATGATTTATGCCATGATGAATGATACTAATAGAATGAAATGACTGTATGATGTGCAACTTAATGTATCAATCTAAATGATATGCAAGTTAATGATGATTAATAAATGATATGGAACATAATGATTAATGATAGTGCATTTGCAAGTTAATGATTAATGATAATCGAACTTAAGGATCATGGTATCTAAATGAACACAAATATATGATGATTAATGAATAAGCCTAATGAACCTTAATAAATGCAACTATATTATTAATGATTAATTATTAATGGAAACTACCCCTTAGTGCTTAAAGAAACCCATGATACTTAACATGAAAAATTAATATATATGGATGCAACTAGCTGTCCCTTTTAATCATAAAGATGCTTTTGTTTCATCATAGAGCTTTTAAAACAAGAAATTGGCATAATCATCACTGGTTCAACCATGATGGTTTCAATACCTCTTTCTCTTAGATTTTGCTCATGAATTTGGCACAACCCTCACTAGATTGATGTTACAATTATGATAGTCTAAATATCGCTTTCGTCGGTTAGTGTTGCAAGAGGATTTTGGAATTAAGATATGAAAGATCTAAATGGCCAAGATATCATATTGTGTAAACAAAGTTATGATTGTCTCCATATGTAAATGTCCTCAATGATACTTTGATGATCATGTCATTAGACAGATTTTGCATATTTTGATGAATCAATCTCAAGACTATCAAGCAAAAATCAAGAAAATTGTCATGCTTTTATCATCGCTCCTATAGTCAAAAGACCTCATCAATTTGCTAAAAAGACATGACTTGACAATCAAGTAACACTTTGAACATTTTATCATTGTTTTCAAATCTATATTTCATGTAGAATCCCATCCATTTCAATCTTTATTTGTATTTTTAATCCTAATTAAGATAAGTCAATTTTAGTTCAGGGATGAAAGTGTCAATTGTTTAAGTTTGTGATCAAATGTGTTTTGGAAATTGATATGAATCAAAGTTTCAAGTGTCAACTTTTGTAGTTTGATGAATTGATTTGTGTTGATTGGTGTCCGTTTGATGAATTCATTTGATTTAGGATAAGTATCCCTAGTTTGAGTCCACAATGATGTTGGACTCAGACAATTTTTTAAACCATGACGAAAGCCTTGAATGCATTTTTGAGTGTTGATTATGAAATATGTACAAATGATGACCAATGTAAGAATATATACATGGATGATAGAAAGATGTAGATGGATGATGCAACTAGGCTTGATTTAACTTAGGATAATTTATGGGCAAATGACACTTGTTTGCCAGGTTTTCACCACTTGAGTTTATTGTTATTTTTCTCTTTTATTTGTTTTTTTGTTACCAAGGCGCATATTGCTAAGCTTTCACTAAGACACTTTTTTTTACTAAGACGCCTATTTGTCAGGTTTTCACCAAGAAAACCATTTTTTCACGGTCTATATTTGAATATTTGTTCTTTCTTCATGATCAATTTTCATTGTCTTTTATTTCTTTAGGAACATTGGTTTTGATTTTCTTTCTTCATAATCAATTTTCTATTGTTTTTGCTCTTTTCTTCTTTTTGATGTTTTTAGATTTACTTAGGATCAATTTCTATTGTTGGAGTCATGCTTTTTCATATGATCTAGTCTCATCTGATATACTTTCATCGGATTAGGTATAAAACCTCTTTAAGTTAATGCTATTAATAGGTTCCTGTAATTCATCTCTATTACAATTAGTTAGTTTGTATGTCTATCTCTTGAAGGAAGATGTAAAAATGAATGGTCCTAGCCAATTTGCTTCCCATTTTCCTTTCTTTTCTCTATTTGCTTGATTCTTTGGGTTCTCTCTCAACACTAGGTTACCAACTTGAAACTCTCTTGGTTTTATCTTCTTGTTGTAGTTCCTTGACATTTTGTTTTGGTAAACCTTAATATTTTCATAGGGTTGTATTTGGTGTTCATTAAGTAACTCAAGTTGTTGGGTCTAGCAACTTTGTCGCCTTCATCGATCAACAACCCATGCAAGGAAACTCTTAAGGATTGAATCTCAATTTCTAAAGGTAACACTGCCTCTAGTCCATAAACCAATGAAAAGGATATACCTTTGGTGGGTGTTATTATGATTTTTCAATATGCCCACAACGTTGGATTCAATTGTACATGCCAATCTCTTCTTGAATTATCAATTGTTCTCTTTAGAATCTTAAGGAAATTCTTGTTTGTAGCCTCGAGTTGTCCATTACCTCAGCAACAATAAATTGAAGAAGAATGGTGGATGATGTGGAACTTGTCACACAATTCATCGTTATCTTGATTTTTGAAATGTTTTGTGTTATCCATTATTATGATGTGAGGAATACCATATCTACAAATTATGTGGTTCAAGATAAACATTGAAATATAAAGGCATAACATCTACCCATTTGGTGAAATATTTTGTTGTTTTAATGAACTTATGACCATTGGATGAAGGTGGGTAAGTCATCCCAATTATATCTAACCCCCATTGATAGAAAAGCCAAGGTGTGATCATTGGATATAATTCCTATGATGGGAAATAAATCAAATTTTTTTGATATTGACATTTTTGGCATATTTTTATAAATTGACAAGCGTACTTCTCCATTGTGTGCCAACAATATTCAATTCTAAGAAGTTTCTTAGCTAAGGTTAAACCACTTGAATGTGACCTACAGATTCCTTCATGGACACCTTGTAAGGCTATTTTCAATTCCTCATCCTCTAAACACCTAAGAAGTGTTCCATCAAGACTCTTATGATACAATGTGTTTGAAACAAGGGTATAGCAGGAAGCTTGGCATATGAAGTTTCTTCTTTGGTTTCAAGATTGGTCGAAGGATAAGGTTTGATCTTTAAGATAGATATAAATGGATCCATACCAAGGAGTTATTTCCAACTAATAAACAAATGAGGTGGAATTCAGGAAAGTCAAGTGCAGGTTTCACCAACTCTTCTATCAACAATTTATATCTTACACTTTGATCTGGTACTTGTAAAGAGAAGTTAGGGTCGCCATGACATCTGCTACTTGATTTGTCTCCCTTGGTATTTGTTCAAAAATTATCAAGACAAAATATTTATTCCAATCATCTATCATCCTCTTATAGGGCATCAACTTATCATCTCTTGTTTGATAATTGTCATTTATTTGATTTATCACTAGTTGAGAATCAGCATACACTTGTAGTTCTATTACTTTCCATTCTAAAACCATTTTCATGCCTATGACAAGTAGTTCATACTCAACAATGTTGGTACATGGAAAAATAAGTTTGTAAGACTTTGGAATAGTATAACCTTGAGGTGTAATCAATAGGATGCTTTCTCCTAAACAATGTTGTCTATATGAACCACCAAGGCAAAGTTTCCATGTCTTGGCTTTAATGTTTATAATTTCCACATCTAAGAATTCTACTAGAATAGGATGTTCATCTATCAAAGGTGCTTCCATCAATTGTCTGCTATGACCTAGCCTTTTATTGCCTTCCTATCCACATATTCAATGTCAAATTCTCTAAACACCATGACCCACTTTCCCAATCTCCCTCTTAGGGCTGTTTTTCTTAATAAATATTTCACAGGATCAATTTTAGTTATGAGTTGGATTCTGTGTGCCAACATATAATGTTGTAGCATTTGTGAAGCAAAAACTGCTGCCAAGCATGCTCTTTCAAAGAAGTTGTAGTTCAACTCATATTTGACTAAGGTCTTGCTAATGTAGTAAATTACCTTCTCTTTGCCATTTTCATCTTCTTGAGCTAGTAATGCACCTAAAGAATGCTCCATTATTAAAATGTATAATAGTAAAAGTTTGCCTCTTATTGTTCGCATCAATATAGGCAAATTCATAAGATACTTCTTGACAAGTGCAAATGCTTCTTCACATTGATCATCCCACTTGAATACTACATTCTTTTGAAGGAGTTGAGTAAATGAATGACATTTTTTGGCTAGTTGAGAAATGAATTTTCTTATGGATTGTAGCTATCCTTGAAGGGGATCTCTATTGGCTTATGTTTCTTGGTGCCCCCATTTCCAATATTGCTTTGACTTTTACAAGGTCTATCTCAATACCTTTTATTGATACTATGTATCCTAGGTGCGAAGGAGACTCCATTGTAGGTATGAATGAGGAGTATAGATGTTATATCAATTCTTTTTAATCTAAGAGGCTTTGGTGTAACCATTTGTAATTAATTCCTTCATATAAAACCTCTCAAGGCTTAAATCATCATATTTTATTAAAAATATGTTATTTCAGCAAAAATCAACATGTCTAAAAAACTGTAACCCTCTATTGTGGGGTCACCCTAGGTTGCTCTGATATTTTTGAGATTGAAGGGCATCACATTCAAACAAAATATTCCCCAAGAACATGTAAAATAATTCTTATCCCGATCCTTAGGAGAAATCTTGATTTGATTATATCCACTAAATCCATCAATGATAGAAAACATGGAATGACCTGTCGTGAAATCTACTATTGCATCAATGCTTAGTAGTGGACATTCATTTTTAGGGCATGTTAGATTGAGATCCCTAAACTCTTTGTATACTCTGATTAATTTTTCGAGTTTTGAAACTGGCATATTGTTGGAAATCCACTTGGCATAATCAATGGCTCTGATGAAACCAACCTTCAATAGCTTCTCCAATTCAACTTTGACTGGTAAAGCAAAATGTGGATACATTTTCCTTAATTTTTGATTGATCGGTTTGACTAGTGGCTTGATATTCAAATGATGTAGAATGAGTTTTGGATCCAATCTTGGCATATCCACATAGGAACATGCAAACTTTACTTGTTTCTCTTAAAAAATGTAATAAATTCTTCTCTTTCTTCTGATGTTAATGATGTAGCAAGGTTAATGATCTTTGATTCTAGTTATGTACCAATGTTAACTTTAATCATGAGTTCAATCAAAATAGAAGATCTTTCCTTATAGTGGTTTAGTAAAGTGTCCAATTTCTTCCTTAGGTGCCATAGATGGGTTTTCACCTTCGAAAACGTCTTTTATTTTTTAGTTTTCTTGGTCTAGCACTGCCACATTGTGATTTTCACCACTAGAGCTTTTGATTTTTTCTTTATTCATTTCTTTTCTTTTGTCACTAAGAGATTGAACACTTTCCCCCCTTATTTTATAGATTATATCACTTCAATCTATGACATGTGCTTTCTCAAGGTGTTCCATAGAACTTGGATTGAAATTCTACTCACTCGAGTCCTCTTGGGTTTCTTGTGGATTAAACATAACATTAGATTCTCCTAATCATGGCGATATATATGTTTCTCCATTTGCTCTTGGTAACCATGAATGTACATAGGGTTCCCCTGTGTATTGAGACCCACTTGATTCTTGTTTTGTGTCAAGTTCTTGATTAGAATTCAACCCTTGATTTGAACTTGAAGCTTGATTTGAGCTTAACTCTTGATTGGAACTTTTTCCTTTGCTTGAACTAGATATAGGAGTATAGTTATGAATCACATCCCACCTAATTGTCCTTGTAAGATCCTTTAAACAAAGAATCCCATTCCATTCATTAGAATCTTCATCACTTTAGAAATTTAATTGTAAAATTTATTCATGAAATTGTGGATGATTCTTTTTAGTATATCCTTGATCTAGGTACCTTATGTTGTGATCAAGAAATATTGAGAGGGGGGGGAATCATTATTGTGACACTTTTATTCCTTTTAAACTAGTTCAAACTTAACCACACAATAACTGAAATAAGAACATACATATAAAGTAAATAACTCATAAAACCATGATTTTTTCTTGAGGAAATCCTGGTCAAGGGAAAACCTCAGTGGGGGATGATAGCGACAAATGATGTACTAAAAGTATTGTGTCTTTGTTAGCAGACATTTCCATGTTATGAGAAGAATATTATATTAGTACAAGTCCTTGTTAGAGGACATACCTTGTTAGGAGTCTATAACCCTGTTAGGGGTGAGTACAAAATGGAGCTCACTACTCTTACATAGGACTCTTTGTCTAGTATTACACAAGTATCATGTAACAACAAAAATGAACTAAAACAAAATATGTGATGCCAAATAAATTCAAGTAATAGCTCACAACATCCTCTTCATTATTATGACATACCAAAAATACACTTCATAACTTCGCATCTCAAAGCATATATACTTGATCTCATAATGTTTCTAGTCGGCTCACAAATACATCACAAAGTGTGTCCAATACATATTCAAATAGAAAATATGTAGTCAACGATCATATCTCAACAAAGATAGGGTAGGACCCAAGCCAAATCCAAAGTAGCACACTTGGAATCCACATGTTAATCCTTTAAGCATCATGACCTCTTGTATGCCCTGTTATACTGCTATATTATCTTCTCATAACTTTAGAAGCAAGTAACTTTGTCCATAAAAATCCAAAACTCAAGTGATCCTAATAAGATTCATTATATCCCATATAACATATACTTATGTTCACAGACCATAAAGATAAGTATCACATGCTTGCTAATCAAAATAGCATGATTATATTCTACAAAATTTACACTATACTCAAGTATTTTTCACTTAACTGATTACTAGACACCTACTTCCACTTTAGCTGATCATCATAGAGGTATGTGTTGCCAACAATGATAACATGTACATCTTCAAGCACTGTTCACTTTCCAACAATGTCCCTCTTTGGCATTGATGGCAATACTTAGTGAAAAATGACTAAGTGTCCAATACCAAACTATTTTTTATATAATCTTTATATTTTTCACAACTAATACTCCCCATTTGACATCAATGAAAAAGGTATATACAAAAAGTGCATTTAAATACAAGACACAAATTGTGGGAGCGTTTATGGAATTTTATACCAAACAAAGTATGTCTTGCCAAGAGGTTTTCAAGACCTTTAAATCAGCTTCCTATGTCATCTTCAATGTCTGACCAATCTGAAAGAGACCATTCAATGCAAAAGATGAGATCTTAGCATCCTTTAGTACTTTAGTTATAGATCCATTAAAATATTTTTTTGCTATCTACATATCCACAAGATACTTCACCAAAATTGACAATTTAGGAGTAATTGAACTCCTCAACTCACCAAATCTTCCCAACACTCTTGACTTCTTAGCGTGTAGCACGCTTATTTTATCTAATAATTTGGACACTTCTTTGTCCAACTCAGTAAATTATTGCGAGGAGGACCTGCAATTCTTTGCCAATTTGTTCAAAGTCTTCTCATCGTTTTAAATTATGCCCACTATATTTTGCACAAACCTAGAAGGATTTAGGCAGTAGTTGTATATATTCTTCCCTTGCTCAATGCATGACCGTATTCCTGAGATAGTTGTATATAGTATGCCCACGTCCCATTTTATTAACTTGCATATCTCATCAAAATTCTTTGCCATGAATTCTTTTTCAACCTCCACAACCACAACCTTCTCCAAAGAATTGAAGTGCATATCAAGGTCATCAAGAACTTTTCCCAAGTTTTTTGCTGCATCATTTCCTTGGAAGATGAGAGGTATGGGTAAAATTTTATTTATTCAGTGCACTACACTAGCCATTACCCTAATTTTCTTCTCAAATCTTTCCTTAGCCTTAGAAAAGTCTATAAGAGATAGCTTCATTATCTCATCCTCATCCATTTCATCAACATTGTAAATCAAGAGCTTACTGTCACTTGTCAACAATTGAGTTGCAGATATTGATTCCTCCTTAATAGGAGTAGAAACATGAATAGAGATGGGTACTTTTGTCTCTTCTATTTTTGTATCCTTCTTTTCTTCAACCATAACTTCTTTCATTTCATCTCTAGTTATAGTGCCAAGATTTTTCACTCTTACTGTGCTCTGTGTGTTATCAGTATCAACATTTTCTTGAAAGGGGTCATCAATATCCTGTGAAGTGTCCAAAGACACAAGTATACATGCCACAAAGAAATTTGGTTGCTTTACTGTGATGTAAAACTGATCAGTACCTTCATCATCCTTAGGTTGTTCTTCTTCTGCTCTAACTGATCTAGATGATTCTCCTATCATTATAGCTTTTGGTTTGGTCACCTTAAAGGGATTAGATATTTCTAGCCCTTCTTCAAGTAGCAACATGTCTATGGCCTTTTGTTTATCTTCTTCTAGTTCTTCATACTTTCTTGCCATTATTTTGATCAATCTTGTTTTTTTTCTCAATAAAGGTTTCACCTTTTTCAAGATTCTTTCAATCTCTCTATGAGAGATAATTGGATGCATATCCTCTATTACTTTTAATCAAATCTTAGTAGCTTCTTTTATGGCTCTCTTCTTTTTAACCTCTAATTTATCAAATAGATCATTCGGTATGCTACCTTCTAGTTCTATTAGAGTCTTTTTGAAAGTTAGCATATGATTTATTATAATATCTTCAAATTTGACTTTATCAACACCATCATACCTCTCATAGTACCTAGGCAATTGATTTAGCTTCCCTTACTTAATTATCCTTTTTTCCTAATATCTTCAGGTCAGGTTTCCATAACTGTCTCTCAAATATTTTTTTGTTTTCAGTGATCTTTTTCTTTATCCTCCTTTTCTTTCTCTTCTTTCTTCTTCATAGGAGATTCTTCCTTGGGTGGAGTAACTATTACTAAATTTTCTCACATGTTCTAATTTAGTTGAGAATTGTGATATTTACAAATGAAGGTACATATCCCTTTACTGTTTATATTCAATTAATTATGAGCAAATTACTTTCATTGTACACAAAATGAAAATGTCATTACATCCTTTGTATTAAACATCAAAGATATTTATGTCTATTTTTACAACTGATAAACATGAAATAATTTTCTAAAAATAAATGTCTCTCACACAAGATCGTGAGAGTAATCCTTTTTATTCTTATGAAAATGAAGAGCAATCATTAAATAACATAAATGCATCAATAGAAGGATGAAGGTAACCAACCATTTCCTAGTTGTGAATGGGGTGTGTAGGTCCAAGTCTCATGCGCCTTTATGTCTAGTCTAGTCTAACTCCTCTAAGTATCTTCATATTCCGAAAACAATGAAATAAGATATAGGTTAGATCCATGAGATGTAAGCAATGACTGGTTTCCAATAAAGAATAAAGATCAAAATTAGAAAATTCGTGACCACATTACAAAATCTATTTCTAACTAGTTTTTTCTGTGTATAAATAGATGCTTTCTATTTTGGCAAGTGGAGTAAAATTCAGATCCGACAAGGTTTGAGCCCAACTTGTCAAAACAGTAAAAGCTATTTAAAAACTAAATGATAAAATAAGCATTGAAGGGACATGTACCTTGCCTGAAGCCTTTTGTTTCATCAAATCAGATCATACTTGGGTAGGAGAGAGACTTTCTTTTTCATTTTTCAGTAACTAATCATATACTGAAGAAAGTTCAGGAAACATTCATACCTTTAGATTTTCAGAATGTTTCCTAAACTTTTCTCAGTAGGTGATTGTTTATGTGTTAACCTCATAAGTATGCTAAACTTTTAGGGAAGCATTTGATTGATCAACAAGGCATGTGTCTAATAAATACATCAGTAAAGACTTGAGCTAGCATTCAAGGATCTCACAAGCTAGCAAATGCAGTCAATAAATGATACAAAAGTATGATGCAAAATCACATGTCAAAATCATGTGGATAAAATAAGATCGTTGATAATATCTGAGGATATACTCATAGTTTCAAGAAGCAAGAAAAATAGAGTAACATATAAGTTTTTATAGTGAAATCTTTTATTTCAAAAGATGCCGAGTCAAAGTGAGATGTTGAGGATTAGTAGTCATAAATCTAACATCATCTGTTCTACATCCATATGCATAGACAAAAAGAAATTTTACATAAAGTTGTTAGAATAATTTTAGAATAACTAAGAGCGGGGGTGAATCAGTTATCCTCAGGTCCAGATGTACCAATTCAACTTTCTATCTCTTCAACAAACTCACATCTAATCATCAATTCACTCAATCTCTATTGTAACGCCCCGCCAGGGAACCCAAAAGTGATTAACCTAAAACATGATACTAAGTTTGGTGAATAATTATTTTTCTTTACATAACAAGATAACATTCACGTGGAAGCAATTACCATTTACTCACTTTAATACAACATCCAACACAGATTACAAAACTCGTGGGTTCCATGACGTAGAATTACTTAAGAACAAAACTCATCTAAATATCATCAACAAAAGATTCCATATATTAAAATCAAACATTATATCATACAACAATAATTACAATCCTCATGGACATCCATGATAACTAAATAAACTCACATCCACTGCACATGTCGCAGGGTATGTGGTAATCACTCTAACAATAAAATACAATGTCCAGATTAGGTATCACATACGATACTCTAATACAAGATAACAATAATAAAAGATAAGAATAAAAGCACCAATGAAGAATCATAAGGAATCCAACTACAAAAGCACCATCAAGCACCGGCACTAGGACGTCAAATCTCCAATGGTAAAGAATCACTACCACCAGTCCATGTAGAACCACAAAGGTCTACCCCACCATGCTAAGGAGATAACATCAGACCCCACTTAGATAACCAATACCAAAACAAGATCAAACCACTAAGCAAGGGATTCCTGAAAGCTCTCTAACTCATGGTAAAAAAATATAGTGATGGGTAAGACTTGCTAATCCAGTGGCAACCGAAATTTGTAGAATAACTAGACTATGCATAGGAAGGTGTCATCATGTACGTCTAATCCTTGAGTCTCATCCTGGTAATCACTCTGGATCCTGACACTCAAGTGACCATACACAGTATCAATGACCTCTTGTACAAACGAACCCATTAACTATGCTAGACACACACCTTTCAAAGGTGACGAACATCTCATCCTCCATCTTAGTCTGTACTAGCACTCAAGCATGGGTCAAGAAACATATCTTATTAGGTTCATTTTAATATCTCTCAATGTTATATTAAGTTATCACTTGTTTACAAATACTTACAATACGTGATCCTGACAGCCACTTGTGGGGCTCGGTGCTTATTGAAAGCCACCTCCTACTACATATCTAGGTAAACTACCCTAGGCTCACAGATCTCTCATAGATCTAACACAGATAGAAAAATCAGGTAGTCCCACATCCAGAAACATACACAAGAATCAGGAGTGTCTACAAATGCATGTTTACAAAATTTAGTACAACTTGAGCCTATATGGTCATATAGGGTAACAAATCACATCACACTCATGCCATAACATAAGCATTACACATGCCCATAAAAATAAAAACCCTAGCCTCTCTACTTTCTGTAGGTCGTCTAATGCCCACAAAGCAGGAGAACACAACACCCACGAAAAATAAATAACATTTACATAAACAACCATTTACAATGTATATGTGCACATCTAATTACAAATTAAATCATGCATTCAAATACTTTGATAATAATCAAATATATGCATCATAGAAGGCACACCTAAAAATAGTATTTAAACATCTTCATAAAAATTGATCTAGATTAAATTAAATTAATTCTAAAATAAAGTGCATAGTTTAAGTCTAAATTAAACTACAAATTTGATTCCAAAATAAATTAAATAATAAATTAAATAATTTAAATTAAATTAAATTAAATAATAAATAATAAAATAAATTAAATAATCTAAACCTAAATTAAATTTTAAACATAAAATAATCTCTTTAAAAAAACAACAATAATATTTTTAATAAAATTAATATATTTTACCCATAAAATAAAATTTATAAACTAAATAATAATAATAAAAATGTTTATTTTTAAATAAACAAACTTTAAATAAAATATATTAATTTAAAAATAAAAAATGCAAGTGGGGGGATGTGGGCCTGCACCCCACTACCGCTGCAGTCCTTGACTGCAGTGCAGGGACTATGGCTCAGTACGTAGTCCAAGACTGTAGCACGGGTACCGTGCTGCAGCCTTCGGCTGCTCACGGTGCTCTGTGTGGTGTGGGGGTTGGGGGGGGTGGGGTTGGTGTCCCCTGCTCCCACAAACTTATATATAATTTTTTAATATATTTTTTTTATATTTATTTTTTTCTTTTAAGACAAATGCAAAATTTTTAAAGAACAAGCATTTTTAAATTTTCTTTTAATTATAATTCCAAAAATGGAAATTAGGGAAAGCATTTTTTTATATGCATATTTCACTTTTTCCCTTCTTTTGGCCTATCTGTCTTTTTGTCTTTATTGGTTATTTCTTTTTTTACTATGTAAAATTCCAGAGAGCAAAATTTATTTTTCCAGAATGATTTTTTTTACCCAAATTGGGTTTTTTCTCACAACTATATTTATTTTTCCAAGGCTCTATAGTTGAACTATAGCCTACATTATTTTTTTCCATTTTCTAAGTGTTTTAAAGAGAATAATTTCATGAAAATTGGACAACATAACCCTACTGTGCCAAGTCTGAATAAAATCATAGATATACAGATACAAGGGTTTTCTAATACCCAAAATCACAGACATAACAAAATAGATCTACTAAGGCTAATGAAATTCACCAGACATAATAAATCATAGAAAATAGCACAAACAAAAATTACTAAGTGGATTCTCCAACCCTTCCTCAGATCTAATACTAGTATTGAAATAGAAGCCTTTGAGAAGAAGAAAAGTCCAGATCCTTCAAAGTATGAACCCGATTCTGCAGATCTGAATCCACGAAGAATGAAAAACCAAGAGCCAGATGCACAACAAGCTTTCACAAATTTTCAAGCAACACAAATCATCCAAGAATCTTAAGATGCAAAAATCCAAGCTCTCTCCACAAATTCTCCAAAGCCTGTGTGTTCTCTCCAAAATGAATGCAAATCTCCTAATAGGGATTCAATTCCCCATTTCATGAAAACCCTAGGGATGACTCAACATTTAACTCCCAAATCAACTCCAATCACAAATTGAAAGTAATTCATAATTAAATAATTTAAAATAATTTTATATGCACAACTCAACATGACTTTATGAAACAAGTTGATAACTTTTGAAGACCAATTCACTTTTCAATAATGTAAATGCACATGTTTATAATTAAAATTGTATTAAATAGATTAAATACTTTTAAAGAACAATTGCTCATGCAATTAAATATTTAATCATTTAATAAAGTACAAAAGCATAATTAAATCTAATTTCCAATTAAATAATCAATTAAATCCAAATATTCAATTATTTGACTTTTAATTAAATTTTCTCAAATAAATATAGGAATATGATTAATATTAAATTTCAACTATAATCATTAATCAATAAATCACAGAAAATCACCTACTTAAGTAATAAATCAACTGAAGCCAAACAAAGTAAAACCAAGCAACACCAGAAAGGGATCCATGAATTCATGTCAACTAGACGAATTTGGGTAGGGTAGTCAAATTGATACTTGTCCAATCCTAGGACAATTAGGCTTAGGTCAAGGTTTTGGGTCTGTGAATTATCTCCCCTCTTTACCATTGAGATGAATATTTATGGACACCCTCACTCCTGCCAATTCAGGGAAGATGATGCCCTGTACCTACAAACCTAACATCACAAGATGAAGCATGTACATCCAATATATATATAGTAGATAATGATAGGGTACGGTCGGTTGTGTGGATCTCAACAATGCAAGTAACTAAGTCTTCATCCTCCACCACACAAACATGCCAAATAGATACACACACATGATAACCATACACATGCAAGTATGGGTTCAGTAACATCATGAATCAATATAAAGCATAAAACATAACATCATAATGATATCATCATCTAATCTATGCAACTACATGATAACATCAATAATCCAAAATCATCATCCACTAAAATAATAACCGATCACATGAAAAGTGACCTAAAAGAATTCGGCCAAACAACTAAGACACAAGCCTAAAAGAGTACGATAACTGAAACAGAAATAAAACTATGGGTGGGTACTACGTCCACCCCCCCTAGGATTAGGCTTACTCCTTGAAGCTTGCAAAAAGTAGGGATATAAGTCCCATAAACCTAGCTACACTGTACTGCAAACTAAACCAAGGATCACTGAGTAGGTCCCTTCAGACCCTTCCCTACCTTAGGGTTCGAACACTCAGGATCGTTCCCTACTGCAAAATCCCTATGAGATCTACTTGCATCATTGACTATAGGCTTAGAAGCTACCGACCTCTATCCTGAATGCTAAACTAAACACTGGGGACAATCATTTGATTTATGACCGTATTGGCCATAAGTGAAACAATCTCCATTGAAACCTCTCCTTGCTGCAAGAGCACTGGACTGCTGGAAGCTACCTCTACTGACACTCTGTTGAGTATAACAGAAGTTCTTGGACTGAGAACCACTACCCTGAGTTGGAATAGAAAACTCCTATTGCTAATCCTGATTACCTCATGAAAAGGTAGGATGATTCTGAAAGTTCTCATTCCTCTAAGACTAATTCCCCTTGGAACCACTAGATTGAACACCCCTTTGACCACTATGACCCAAAGCTAGATTTGCCTCTGTAAGAGTAGCCTTAATGACCACTTCCTAGAGGGTCTTAGGCTCAAAGAGCTTAACATCCCCAACTATGCAAGCATTAAGCCCCCTAACAAAGTGTTGTACTAGAAGAGCTATATCATGTCCAAAGCCAGCATACTGCTTGAGCTCAAAAAATAGACTCTTGTACTCTCCCACTAACAAGGTCAACTGTCTCCGATTATGGAATTCATCTGCTCTTTGTTGCCTCCACTGATATGAAAGAAAGCACTCTCAGAAGTGCTCAAGAATCAACTCCCAAGTGACAATATTCATCCAAAGTCCTATCTTCTCCTCTTCTATCTTCCACCATACATCTGCACAATCAATAAGTTGCATCACTGCATACCTAGCTTTAGTATTGCTACTAAAGGGATGCATAGCAAAACTCCGCTCCAAAGCTATCAACCAAGTGTCAGCCTCTAAACCAATTCCTTTCCCATCAAAGGGAATATGTTTCCCTCTCATCAAATCCCTCATGTGATTAGCTGCCACAACAGTAGGATCCATTGCAAAGTTCCTCCTTGGAGGACTCCTAGACCTCTCCCTAACCCTCTCTTCTCTCTGAGAGTGATGAGAAATAACCTGCTCTACCCTAACCTATTTAGGACCAAGATGATTCAGAATCGTCTGCAAGAGCTGTCTCATGTCTGGTCCTTCAAACTCAACTTGACATTCCCCTCTCTACTTACCTCTAGACTATTGATGGTGGCTAACATGTCTGACACTTGTAGAAGGGATATTCTATCTACCCCTTCCACAGTTACTAGAACGCCCTCTACCACGACCTCTAGTAGCTCTAGTCATAGCCATGATTCCTACAACATTAGAGATTGAAACATCTCACAACAAAGCTCGAAACAAAAACAAAAGATAACATAATCACAAAGAAATGGTCTGAAAATAATAATGTTGTATGTCTATGTTTAGTTTCAAGTTTAAACTACACAAAACCTAATGAGCGTACATACCCAAAGTTCCCAGTGTAGAAACTTTGGCTCTGATACCAAATGTAACGCCTTGTCAGGGAACTCAAAAGAGATTAACCTAAAACATGATACTAAGTTTGGTGAATAATTTTTTTTTCTAAAGTTTACATAACAAGATAACATTCACACGGAAGCAATTACCATTTACTCACTTTAATACAACATCCAACACAAATTACAAAACTCATGGGTCCCATGACATAGAATTACTTAAAACAAAACTCATTTAAATATCAACAACAAAAGATTCTATATATTAAATAATTAATTCTAAAATAAAGTGCATGATTTAAGTCTAAATTAAACTAAAAATTTGATTCCAAAATTTAAATAATTTAAATTTAATTTAATTAAATAATAAATTAAATAATCTAAACCTAAATTAAATTTTAAACATTAAACAATCTCTTAAAAAAAACAACAATAATAATTTTAATAAAATTAATATATTTTACCTACAAAATAAAATTTATAAACTTAATAAGAATAATAAAAAAGTTTGTTTTAAAATAAACAAATTTTAAATAAAATATATTAATTTAAAAATAAAAAATGCAAGTGGGGGGGTCGTGGGCCCACTGTCACTGCAGTCCTCGTCTGCAGTGTAGGGACTGTGGCCCTGTACGTAGTCCAAGACTGGAGCACGGGTATCGTGCTGCAGCCTTGGGCTGTTCATGGTGCCCTTACAAACTTATATATAATTTATATATATATATTTTTTTCTTTTAAGACCAATGCAAAAATTTTAAAGAACAAGCATTTTTAAATTTTCTTTTAATTAAATTTCCGAAATGGAAACTAGGAAAAGCATTTTTTTTATATGCATATTTGACTTTTTCCCTTCTTTTGGCCTTTCTGTCTTTTTGTCTTTACAGGTTTTTTTTTTTTTACTGTGTAAAATTCCAGAGAGCAAAATTTATTTTTCTGGAATGAATTTTTCTACCCAAATTGGGTTTTTTCTCACAACTATATTTATTTTTCCAAGGCTCTATAGTTGAACTATAGCCTACATTAATTTTTCATTTTCTAAGTGTTTTATAGAGAATAATTTCATGAAAATTGGACAACATAACCCTACTCTGTCAAGTTTGAATAAAATCATGGATATAGAGATCCAAGGGTTTTCTAATACCCAAAATCACAGACAAAACAAAATAGATCTACTAAGTCTAATGAAATTCACTAGGCATAATAAATCATAGAAAATAGCACAAACATAAATTACTAAGAGGATTCTCCAACCCTATCTCAGATCCAATGCTAGTACTAAAATAGAAGCCTTTGAGAAGAAGAAAAGTCTAGATCCTTCAAAGTATGAACCCGATCCTGCATATTTGAATCCATGAAGAATGCAAAACCGAGATCCAGATGCACAACAAGCTTTCACAAATTTTCAAGCAACACAAATCACCCAAGAATCTCAAGATGCCAAAATCCAAGCTCTCTCCACAAATTCTCCAAAACCTGTGTGCTCTCTCCAAAATGAATGCAAATCTCCTAATAGGGATTCAATTCCCCCTTTCATACAAACCCTAGGGATGACTCAACATTTAACTCCCAAATCAACTCCAATCACAAATTGAAAGTAATTCATAATTAAATAATTTAAAATAACTTTATATGCACAACTCAACATGACTTTATGAAACAGGTTGATAACTTTTGAAAACCAATTTACTTTTCAATAATGTAAATGCACTTGTGTATAATTAAAATTGTATTAAATAGATTAAATACTTTTAAAGAACAATTGACCATGTAATTAAATATTTAATCATTTAATAAAGCACACAAACATAATTAAATCTAATTTCTAATTAAATAATCAATTAAATCCAAATATTCAATTATTTGACTTTTAATTAAATTCTAGGAGCTTAGTGTTGGGTGCACTTTTAGGAGTTAATGATTTTGGCACGCCTGATGGGACACTTCCTGCCAATATTTTTAGTTTTCTTTCTTTTCTAGTATACAAATAGAAAGATTAAATATCTAAGAGGATTATTTCTACATATATGGCAATTATTTTGAGATATTTTAAGGTACCAATGTTGTTTCAAGTTTACGAGAATAATTCAAACCAGGAGTTTGAGTGCTTTTGAGTATTTACAGTTAGAGCCTCCCAAGAGATGTGGAATAACTCTTACAAGATCAAAGCCAACAAAGAGAACACAACTTTTAGTTCCTGATATTAAATATTACAAGAGAGGGAAGCCATCCGAAGAAAGGAATATTGTACGTTAAGCAAGTCCAACTTGCAAAACTCAGTTTTTTGAGCTAGAAATATTTGTTGTTTTAACATTAAAAATAGAAACTACAAGTACTTCATCAATTTCAATTGGAGGTTATGTTCAAACTATTGGGCAAGTTGTCATTCTAGTTTTTCAATAGTACTAGTTCATCCACCACCAATGGCTAGGCAGTATGCATTTTTTCCTTTCAACCAAGGAAGCCCTCTAAATTTCTCTCAACAACATGACATTCCTCTAGCAGCCTTGAAAAACTTGACATATTTCATAGGAGAAAGCCAGACAACAACATTTGAGCATATTAGAGATGTTGCAACATTGTGTAACATTCGTCATGTCACATAGGAAGATGTTTCTATCAAGCTTCTTGCAGCTCATTCAAAGGGAAAGATCTTCAGTGGCTCTAGAGTTTGGTTGTAGGGTCAATCAACTCATGGGATGCATTGGGAGATGCTTTGAAAAGACATTTTGGCAACAAGTCAGATGACCTATCCCTCATTGAGCATCTCACAACCATAAAGCATGCTCCTCAAGAACAGATGATGGACTTCAATAATAGATTCCAAAGAACTTGGAATAGGATATCAGTCTCGGTAAGGCCTTCAGTTGACCATGTATTTCTTTATTATTTAAAAATCTTAAACAATGATATTTTGATTATAATTCAATCTATGGGTGATGTTTCATTGCCCCAAGCTTTTAATATTATTTTCAGAGCATAAAACGGTCTTATCCAAGTGAGTAAGATTGCACCTAGCTAGCTGCAAATGCCAATTTTTCTAGACATTCAACCCAACATGCCTTTAGTTGTTCCACATTTTAATCTGTTGTCGACTATACCAATCCAAGAAATTGTAATTGTAGGCCCTTCATAAAAGTCACGAGAGATTAAAAATAGTCAACTTAAGATAGAAAATTTGATGCAAAATTTTAGCAATGAGATAGTTAACATGAAAAAATAATAATTCCAGGATAGACAACCATTTCAAGCTCATAATCAACCTTTTAATCAATCTTACTAGCAACAGATTCATGGCCAATACCAAGAAAATAGGTAGCCTTACCAAGCTAACCTTGTTGACATGCATGATATAAACCAAAGGCCATTTAGGCCTTATGATCCTACACCTGTGAACGTTGCTACACCCTTGAATATTGTTAAGGATATTGTTCCTATCCAAGACAACTTAGAAATAGAATGTGAGTGGCATTACCCTTGCAATCAGCCTCATAGTCAAGGTACCTCTAACACACAACCTATACTTGAAGTTAAAATTGAGCAGGAGGAAGATATACTTCCAGTTGACTCTATATTCCTAAACTGGAAAGGATAAGTGTTATGTGTTGTAGGTAGAGATGATCTCTTGATTGTAGTAAATACCATAGCTAAGAAAAAATCTCTAAAAAATGAGGCAATAATAAAAAAATAAGGATACATCAATTGATAGATACTCTATAGCTCATGGGAAACAAGCGCAATAAATAAATCATCTCATTTTCACTCAAGAGAAGCCACAACAACAAATACATCATGTTGCTCCTAAAGTTCAACCAAAGGTGCATGCTACTATGCTATTTAATATTGTGGAAAATATGATAAAAATGAGCATTACAATGTCTATGTGGGATTCTTTGGCTATTCCGGGGCAAACTGACTTATTGAAGAAAGCCTTATTAGATGAGGTTGTTCCTAAGCAAGTCTCTGATTACCCCCGCAAGGTTGTCTTAACAAACCAAGGAGCTGTGTCTCAGGATTAGTAGCAAGATGAAGAATAAAATACAAGGTAAAGATGTGAAACCTCCACAATTTTATGTTTCATTTATTATAGGGGACAAGTTAATTCATAATTGCATGGTTGATAGTGGGGCCACAAACTCTTCTATGCCAAAAAAGATAGAAGACCAGCTAGAGTTAAAGTATGAACCCTTAGAGAAAGGTGTGGTACAACTAGATGGTTCATCTGTTAACACAATAGGTCTCATAAAATTTGTAATTTTGACACTCCATGCATGCCTCAATCTCTCCATACCTCAAGACATTTATGTAATAGATTTGCCTCCATACTTTTCCCTCTATTTGTTAAGATATTTTACAACCAAGATAGGAGGTTATTTTTTATTAGAGTGGTCACACATGTTAATCTGAACTAGGTATTGAAAAAATGTCACTATTAGGTTTGAGGTGCTTGCTAAAATTCACATTGCATATTCCAGGCATTGTAAATGCAAACTGTGTGGTATTTGACCAAGATGATCATGTTAATCACGAGGTTCTGAAAGCTCAGACTGATGAAATCCCAGATATCTTGTTAGATGAATGGGCAGTAGAAAATACTCATTATAGTCAAAACATCAAGGTTCAAGAAGTTGGTTTTCGCATGTATATGATTTTGAACCAAATCATGCTATGCCAAATCTTGTGAAGGATGTAAATCAAGTTGCAAAATAGAACTTAGTTTGGAGCATGTATTTTGATTGATCTAGGAGTAGAAACAGGGTAGGTGGGCGTGTAATGCAGATATCTCTGCAAGGTAAGAAGTACTATGTTACTTTTTGTTTTTCTTTTGCCTGTTCTAACAATGTTGTTGAGTATAAAATTTTGATACAAGGGTTGGAATGGGCTAGGAAAAGACAGATTAAGTGCATATGAGTTTTTGGTGATAAGGATCTCATTGTAAATCAAGTTAGGTGTTTGCATGTTGTAAAAAATTATACCTTCAAACTATATAAAAACAAGGTATTCAATGTTATTAAAGAATTTGATGCTATTAATCTAACATCCATACCTAGGAGTAAAAGCTAGCATGCTGATAGATTGCCCATTTTTGGTGCAAAGTTTAACATTGTTTGATATATCTCTAAGGAAGAAGTACAACGACGTGTGAAAGTAGTTTTTAGGCCTTCAATCCCAGATAACAATAAAAATTGGCAGAGTTTTCATGATGATGATCATGTTAGTTCCCTTTTTCCTTTGTAAATAGATTTACACTTTGTGTGACAACTTAATTGTCTCCAACTCTTTAAAAAACACACTCCAAATCTATCAAGAAAAGGACCAAGAGAATGATCCTCCTACACTTCAAGCCTTAATGCTAAGGCTTCTATACCTATGGACTCACTTCTTAAAAGGAATCAGTAAAACCAATTTGTATTGATCCAACATAAATACTACATTAGTATCTTTGAAATATTGACTAAAATATTTTATCATATATAAGTTGATTGACGATGAAAAATTGCTTCCTAAGAACAGATCAATGTCTTATTCTAGGGCATGAAGTCAAATACAACATACATTAACAGAAAATTTAACTCAAACACACCCAAAACCCAAAATAAGTGCTTTGCAAATTATTCCTCTCACTCTCACACTTAAACATCAAATTCTAACAAGGACTATGAATTCTCTGAAAATTACCTCTAAGAATTACCCCTCCCTTGAAAGGAACTCAAAACTAATTTTAAAATATACTACGTAAACCATATATTAAATTGCTTTGCAACCTTAACATATAAGAATTCAATATCATAACAAGAAGACATTCACAAATATGAGATGGAATTCTAGTGCATTTTCATTAAAAAAATTAAGTATCAGTACATTGACAATGGCAGAATGCTAGAACAAAAACTGTGGATCAAATTATCTCTATTCAATTACTAAAAATTTCATCACCTTTAAAAATAGAACCAAAACCAACTATATATAACAATCACTAGCCATCTCGAAATCTTGGAAAAATAGGATGCAATAGCTTTAGATGGCTAGGAAAAGAGAGACGCTAGAAGACAAAACCAATTACAATGATTTACAAAAACATGGAGAACAAACTTGAGAAGTATCTTCTCAATCATTTCAAATATCCAACATTTGGCACCTCTGTGTGCATATATTCAAGGTAGTTTCAAAATTTATTACATGTACAATGACCGCCAACCAACTAACATACATTATCCTTTTTATGGTAACTACCCTCCATGTGCTTGATGATCATGTGCTAGATGTTGCTTAATCCTCCTCCATGGCTTCCAGATCAACTGTTGTAGGCTTCTTATTCTTGGTCTTTGTGCTTTTATTCCATGCTACAACCTCCTCCTCTATTGGCCAAGTGTACTCCTTTAAACTTTGTAACTGTTTCATTTGCTTGTCCCACTTGGAGTCCACTATGGCTTTGGTGTCAGCTAAAAACCTTGTGCAATCAGCTTCCATTTTGAACATGTCATCCAGGAAAAGATTAAACCTATCTATATTCAAAGTACCATCTTCATTTAGAAAGGATTCTGCACCTGTTAGTAATTTATCCATGTCATTTCCCCACTCCTCAACACTTTTGATGTCACCATCTTCTTTATGTAGTTGAGGCCTATATTTACTGAAACCAGGACCAAACATTTCTATTTTAGACCTAACCTAGATTGCCTTCCCTTTGAAAAATGACAAGGTTTCACTAACCAACTCTATCTTTTCTCTGACTTCCCCAACTCATTCAAGGATCTTTTTCTTGTGGGGCTACAAGATTTCTAGTTTCTCAATAAGTGACCCCCTGTCAGACCATATGCTAAATAATGGCTCCAAAGTAGCCATTGCATCTTTGACACTCTCACTAGTCTTATGTAACACCTTAAATGAATTATGCATCAGATCCATCTTTTCCTTTGTTACTTGGCTCCTATGTTGCAATACGTGTGATGGGGCACTAAGGGCCACTTCCTACTTGTCCTTATCTGACTTCTCCACTACTACATTTAGATCCTCTGCCACCGGGGGTACATGAGCCTCAATTTCTAGGACTGGAGGAGGGATGGCTTTTGATGCTTCTTCAAGTTTGATCTTCATCTTTTCAAGCTCATCCTCCAGTGCTTTGATATTCATCAGACCCTTTTCTCTGTCCTTCACCAATACAATGGCCTCATCATATAGCCTCCTATACCTATTGGACAATTGTGCAGTTTTTGCCTCATTCAAATGAGCAAAATGAGTGACATCCTTGGAAACTTCAAGGTCACTTGTATTTTGAACAACCCAAATTAGTTTTTCTCCCTCCATCTTCTCAACAATACTGACTATAGAAGGTTTTTGTGTTCTTTGAGCTAGATACCACATTGCCAAAGTTTGGGATCTTGGGTCATAACCACATCCCATGATCATTTCACCAAATTGGATTTCATAAGACAAGTCATCCTATGGTTGTCTTCTTATTTTATCAATTATGAATGATGTGGTTAGATCCCATCCTAGAACTAACAACATTCTACTTGATTTAACCATTTACCTAGCCTCCTCAACTAAATTTTTTTTAGAAGCAAGATCATAAAAAACTAGGGCTTGTAGGGCCATATTATTTTAGTCTGCATCATTAGTCACTTGACTGGAAATTTCCCATTACATCCTCTATATCAGGAAATTTTTAAATTCCTCTATGTTGATGAACTCATCATCACTTATCAGTTCTTCCTGGTACATCTCCCTTTCATCTCTACAAAATAACAGGGGTAACTCAAACTCCTCTTTAGTGTCCACTTTCTTCCCCTCTCTTATACTTTTTCTCAAGTGATGATAGTAAGACCTATCACCAGGCACTAAATCTACAATTATGTCACTCCTTTTGTATGACCTTCCTCTCCTAGATGACTCCCCTACCTCAAGTCTTTGCTTCTTCTAAGGAGGCTCATGTGTATCTTCTACCTTTGGAGTATCTATTTCTTGTTCTTGAACAAGGGGCCCACTGGCTTGAGGAGGACTATCTTCTTCATATGATTCATCACTGCCTTCCTCATACTCAGAAAATGAGTACTCACTTTGAACTTGTATCTTCTTATCTAGTTAATGAAGGGTGCTCCCCTTAATACCACAAACACATAACAGAAACAAAGAAATAACATCAATATGCAAGAACAGAAAATGGGCTTCTTATTATCTCCACAAATGTGGAATTACAAATTTCAGAATTACAATATGCAAAGCCACATGGGCAATTTCCCCTTACAATATTATGTAGGACAAAGCCTTGAATCATTACCTAGAACTACACCGCGAACTGCCCCAGACAACACTACGGACCTTCTTTATATAGGCAATTTCCATCGCCCGAGAAAATTTTAGAAATTTAGCCCTTTAGGCTAACAATACAAATAATTATATTATTTTCACAATTATTACAATAGGGTTGGCTCAAACGAAATATAAAATATGCTTTTAGGTAGCCCAACTTCTGGATGCCATAACTTTTTAATCGTAGCTCCATTTTTCTATTGTAACCACTTTTTAGAAACACCATGATGAGATCTACAGTGCTTGACACGCACAAGCACTAGTCAGCCAGGGGTCGATCACGATCCGGAGCCTCTAAGGCCTTCAAAATTGACTTGAAAGATTTCATACCCAAAAACCTCAACTTCACCAATACTGATGATGTGGTAATGAAACTCAACTGGTAGGCTGAAATGACTGAGATGAACCTTGAACTGTGAAATCAGAACATTCTGAGATCATATGACCAACTTGATAAAAATAGTAAGTTTCCATAAATAGCTGCTCCACACAAGATAACCCTTATTGAAAAATAAACCAGAAATATTTTTGGGTGATGCTAGATTGCTCTTACACCCAGGATGCCTGCATTAGACACTCGGGGTAATTTGAGAAGTGACCCTATCACGACTTAGGTGTGAAGAGGAAAACCAAGATGGTCAACCTCCTCTTTTGTCAACCATGATGAATCTTCAACAGGTCATCCTTTCCATTTGACTAGATATTCTTCATATGTCATGTTCCTTGTGCTTTTGCCAACATGACTATCCAGTATGTCCTCAATCTCCTTAGTATCTGAACTACTTGCTGGAATACTCCACTGTGCCGCTGTGATCTCATCTTCACCACCTCCTTCATGATACTTTGTCAAATTTGAAATGTTAAACACTGGTGAAATATTCATCTCACTAGGCAATTCTACCTCATAGGCATTTCCTGAATCATGCTTCTTCAGTATCTTATATGGCCCAAATTTCTTCATTTTCAACTTGTTATATGTACCAACTGGAAATCACTCCTTTCACAAATGAACCATGACTTCATCTCCAACCTAAAATTTCTTATGTCTCCTTTTCTCATTTGTCTTAGCCTTATACTATGCATTCATCTTGGTAATGTGCTTCCTCACCTCCTCATGGATGTTCTTCAAATGTGCTGCAAAATCCTCAGCTTCAACACTACTTATTTCTCCTTTGTCTATCTTTCTCAACTCAGATGCATTTCTAGGACTACTTCCATATACAATCTAGAATGGTGATTTACTAGTGCTCCTGTTGACAGAATTATTGTACGCAAATTATGCCTGTGGTAAAATCAAATCTCATCCTGTTGGCTTATCTCCAACCAAACATCTCAGCAAATTTTCCAAACTCCTATTCACCACCTCTGTCTATCCATCAGTCTGTGGATGATGTGATGAACTGAACTTCAAATCTATCTTTAACTTCCACAATGTACACCAGAAATATCCAATAAACTTAGTGTCCCGATCTGAAACTATACTCTTTGGCAAACCATGTAGCCTCACCACTTCTTTGAAAAACAATTCTGCTATATGAACATCATCATTAGTCTTCTTGTAGTGAATGAAATGTGCCATCTTTGAAAATATGTCAACTACCACAAAAATTGAATCATGTCCCCGCTGAGTCCTCGGTAAACCAATAACAAAATCCATACT
Organism: Chamaecyparis obtusa; assembly: GCA_027943335.1. Classification (NCBI taxonomy): domain Eukaryota; kingdom Viridiplantae; phylum Streptophyta; class Pinopsida; order Cupressales; family Cupressaceae; genus Chamaecyparis; species Chamaecyparis obtusa. The sequence goes on along the minus strand of BSBK01005513.1, from coordinate 910,768 downwards.
GATATCCTCCCAAGGTTTCTCTAGTACAGGTAATGGCTAATACAACCTTGTATTATGCTTCACTCCTTTCACCATCTGACATACTCTGCAACTCTGTACAAACTTCTTAACATCTTGCTGCAACTATGGCCAACAATAGTTCTCACTAACAATAGCAATTATTTTATTACGACTAAAATGTCTCACCAATCCTCCACTATGCTTCTCCTTGATGAGATTCTCCCTCATAGAACTTCGTGGAATGCACAACTGACTTCCTCTGAATAGCATACCATCCTGGATGATGAAATCTAGCCACTTCGTCCTATCTAGAGTAACAGGTTTTGTACAAGCTTTCCAAGCTTCAACAAAATCAGGATCCTCTGGATACAAACTCTTGAGTTCCTTGAACCCAATCACCTCAATCTGCATCTCTGTCAACAAAATTTGCCTTCTGCTAAGCACATCTACAACCTTGTTAGACTTTCCTCTCCTGTGTTTCAAAACAAATGTATAACTCTACAAAAACTCAACCCATTTCAAATGCCTTTGATTCAACTTTCCCTGACTATTCAAATATTGCAAAGCTTGATGATCAGTATACAAAACAAATTCCTTAGGAAGTAGATAGTGTCTCCACTTCTTTAATGCCTGAACTATAGCATAAAATTCTTGATCATAAACAAAATATTTTCTCTTGGCATCATTTAACTTCTCACTGAAATAAGCAATAGGTTTACCTTCTTGGCTCATAACAACTCCTATTGCAGTACCACTAGCATCACAGTCTACTTGAAACACCTTATTAAAATTTGGAAGTGCTAAAACAGGTTGTTCTATAACTTTTTGTTTCAAAATTTGAAAACTCTTTTCTGCCCCATTAGTCCACTTAAACTCTTTTCGATCCCCTCTCATTGTTTTAGTCAAGGGTCCACAAATACTGCTAAAATTTCTGATAAACTTTTTGTAAAAGCTAACTAGACCATGAAAATATCTTACCTCGGTAGCACTCCTTGGGGTAGGCCATTCAAGGATAGTCTACACTTTAGCTAGGTCTATTTTTAGACCTTCTGTTGAAACTACAAATCCCAGATACACTAACTCCTTCACAAAACCGCACTTCTTCAAATTAATCAACAATTTCTCTTCCCTCAACTTCTCAAACACCATTTGAATATGCATCATGTGTTCCTCCAATGTCTTACTAAAGATCAAAATATCATCTAGGTAAATAATGACAAACTTACCCAGAAATTCTTTCAGAACCTCATTCATGAGATGCATGAAAGGTTAGCCCAAAAGGCATGACTAACCACTCATACAATCCTTCCTTTGTCTTGAAAGTAGTCTTCTATTCATCTCCTTCTCTGATCTGAATCTGGTGATACCCACTCTTCAGATCTATCTTTGAGAAATACACAGCTCCACTCAAACAGTCCATAATATCATCCATTCGTGGCAATGGAAACCTATACTTGATTGTGATCTTGTTTATAGCCTTGGAATCTATACACATCCTGCATTCTCCATTCTTTTTCAGTGCTAATACTGCTGGCATAGTACATGGACTCAGGCTCTCTCAAATCAACCCCTTCTATAACAATTCATGTACTTATATGTTCAACTCTTCAATTTTTGCTAGTGTCATTATGTGCACTGCCTTATTTGGCAAACTAGCTCTTGGGATCAAGTCCATCTGATGATTGATCTTCTTGACTGGTGGTAATCCATCAGGCACATTATCGGATACAATATTCTGAAACTCATTCAACAAATCTACAACTTCTACAAGAACATCTTCTACTTCCTTTTTACCAGCTTTTGGAATTAAAGTAAAACACACATGCTCATGCCTCATACCATCTAGGAATTTTCTTCCATCAACAAAAGTTATTCTTGCATTACCACATACCTTTTCTTCCATCTCTTTCAATAGTTTTAGCTTATGTCACACTCCATCCTTTGTCAAGGAATAGGTATTCGCATGACCATCATGTACAACATGCTTATCAAACTACCATGGTCTACCCAACAACATATGAAATGCATCCATAGGTATGATATCACATAGTACTTCATCATGGTATCCACCAATCTTGAACTTAACTAGGCATTGTTCACTAACCATGACCTTGTGGTCATCCTGTACCCAGGCAATCCAATATGGATGTGGGTGTTTCTCTCTCTTAAGCTTCAAATTTTTCACCATCTCTTCTGACACCAAATTATCAGTGCTTCCGCTATCAATAATCACATTACAACATTTACCTTCACACTTGCACCTGGTGCGAAACAGGCTCCTCCTTTGCTTAGGTTCATGCTCACCACTCAAAAGGACTCTCCTGTTGATTAGCATTTCTCCTCTTTTAGCATCTTTAGAATGTGATGATTTGACATCTTCATCTACATGTGCAACCCTAGCCTAGCCTTCAGTTCTCCTGTCTGTCCTTCCTTGGTGTTGAGGACATTCAAAGGCCCTATGACCTTCTTCTCCATAGTGAAAACATGTTCCACGGAAGCCTCCTCTTCTGGCTCCTTGTCCTCTTCCTCTTCCTCTCTGATCTCGATTATTTTGGTCATGGAAATGATTGGAATTATTTCCTCTCTAATTCTAACTACTACTAGCCTCATCCTTCTTTTTTGGATCTTCATTTCGGCCTCCATAAGACCATCCACCAGATCGTCCACCACGACCTCTTCCATTTTGTCTACTCTCGAACTTCTTTTTTCAAATTTTCCTCTACTTTTATGTAAAACTGGTATGCCTCTTCGATACTATTCATTCGAACCATATTCAACTCCTCCTGAATGCTTGGCCTCAACCCATTAAGGTAATGGGAAACTTTCTCCTTATCAGCTTTTGCATGGCTTGTTCTGATGAGGATTCGATAGAACTTCTCTATATACTCCTGAACAGATCTTCCTGCTTACTTCAAAATTTGCATTTTCTTCAGTAGGTCAAGCTCATAATTAACAGGAATGATCTATCGCTTCAATTTATCCACCATCTGATCCCATCTTGTGATTTTATCCTTTCCCCTTTTATTTCGCTCCAATTGAATCTCTTGCCACTAGATCTTTGCATGGCCCTTCAGTCTGGCCTTCGCAAACTTAACCTGACTAGGATCCTCAATATCTTCATACTCAAAATACTTTCACATTCATTGATTCAGTCGATCAATTCTTCTGGGTTAAGATTCCTTGAAAATGTAGGAACCTCGATCTTAGGTCTTTTCCTGATCTTGGAAATGGCCCAAAAAAGTCTTTGTTCCTCTTAATTCAAAACTTTAACTTATGCTTCTTGATCATCATTCCCTTCTTCGGCTTCATCCTCACTTTTATCTCTGACATTAAGATTCATTCCTCTACAAATCTCTTCTTGCAATGCTCACACTTGTCTCTGTAGCTCTCTAACCTCAGGTGTCATAGCACCAGCTTTTCCACCACGTTCTCTTCATTGAGACATGTTCACGCGTAACGCTGAAACCCTAACCATGGTCCTGGTGCAAACTGCCTCACAATCGGTGATCTATTTACATACTCAATAACTCTTGCTCTGATACCACTTGATGAAGGGTGCTCCCCTTAATACCATAAAGACATAATAGAAACAAAGAAATAATAGCAATATGCAAGAATAGAAAATGGGCTTCTTATTATCTCCACAAATGTGGAATTACAAATTTTAGAATTACAATATGCAAAGCCACATGGGCAATTTCCCCTTACAATATTCTGTAGGACAAAGTCTTGAATCATTACCTAGAACTACACCCCGAACTGCCCCAGACAACACTACGGGCCTTCTTTATATAGGCAATTTCCATCGCCCAAGAAGGTTCTAGAAATTTAGCCCTTTAGGCCGACAATACAAAGAATTTATTTTATTTTCACAATTATTACAATAGGGTCAGCTCAAAAGAAATATAAAATATGCTTTAGGTAGCCCAACTTCCCAAGGCCATAACTTTTTAACTGTAGATCTATTTTTCTATTGAAACCACTTTTCGGAAATGCCATGACGAGATCTACAGTCCCTGACACGCGCAAGTGCCAGTCAGTTGGGGTCAATCGTGATCTGGAGCCTCTAAGGCCTTCAAAATTGACCTAAAAGATTTTGTACACAAAAACCTCAATAACTTCACCAATACTGATGATGTGGCAATGAAACTCAACTGGTAGGCTGAAATGACTGAGATGAACCTTCAACTGTGAAATCAGAACATTCTGAGATCATATGACCAACTTACTAAAAATAGTAAGTTTCCATAAATAGCCACTCTGCACAAGATAGCCCTTATTGAAAAATAATCCAGAAATATTTTTGGGTGATGCAAGATTGCTCTTACACCTAGGATGCTCCTGCATCACTAGTTGGGCGTCAAGCTGACTATACAGGATGTCATACATTTCTATCATCCTATTTATCTTTGCAATGTAAGAGAGGTCTAGGAGAAATCCTCCAAAGGCAATTCCTGCCTTTTTCATCTGTGCCTCCATATCCAATAGGTCATATAATTTCCCCTCTTTTCTCAATTTACTCCTCATCCATAATATTTCTTGTGACATCCTGTTCATCACATCCTTCATGGTCTTTACTAGCACCAATGCTTGCAATGGGAAACTTCTTAGTGTTCTTGATGAAGTCTTCAGGGTCTACATACCTTTATGGAGCTAAACCCATTTTGAAGTGATTTAACCACAAACTTAGTTGTGGCAAAGCTCTTTTTCCAACTGTAAAACTTGTCAGCTCAAACTGTCAGGGAGTGAATGTTCCCTTCCTGTGTAGAGCCAGGTGCTCTTTGTCAATCCATATCAATTGCCAAATTAATTCAATCATGGCAGCCCTTGGTGGTACATATTTGGGAAGAATATTTGGGGGCTCTGGGCAACCATAGACTCTGATTATTTTGAATGTCCTACCCAAATAGAAATCTCCCCAGTTATGGTCAATAGGCCATTTATCAACATATTGTCTGGGCCTCAAGAGTCTAAGAAACCTGATAGGGAGCCTTGTAATATCTGTCCCCAGCATATTCAGAATTGGATTAACAATCTAGTTCTCAAAACCACATAATTCACTTTCATTTGAAGTAAAGTTCCAAACCCTTAACCAAAGTCGCACTGGGTTTGACTCACCCTTCACCATCTTTCTAGGCCTTAGCATACCCACATCCATAAAGTCAATGTTGTATAACAAGATTAGATGCATCAATAATGAATAGTGCATGAATCAAGGTGAATCACTACCCTCTCTGATAGCTATCAAACCTTCATGCATCCTATCAATTACATATTGGATGTAATCATAGTCTGTGTTAAGATGGGAATTCTGTATATCCAAAATCATCATTAGCAAATCTACAGGCAACCTCTCTTTATTTCCATCAATTCCCAAAACTTGACATAACCCATATGTAAGATATTTCATGTAGAAATGGAGAGCCTTGAACTCATAAGGAGCTTTCATATGGCTAGGGAGAGGGGCAACATATTTACAAGTCTAAGGCATGTGGTGGACAAATTGGGACTTCAAAGGCTCTACTTGGCTTGCATATTTCTCCTTCTCCTTTCTTAAATTAATTTTTGTTGAAGATGAGGTGTACATGTTGAAGGCTTCCATAAAGGACCCCCTATCAAGAGTAACTAGGGATGATTGGTCACTTTTCCTAATATTTTCTAGCCAATTCAAACAAAAGGTCAACATCTAGAAAAACATCAGGGACTATGAGCTTTCCCATGCCCAACTTTCAGGCATTGCATACTGGAATTTTGCCATACCGTTTGCTATAAAAATAGTTGAAAAGATGAAACTAGAGCAAGAAGGGGTAACAAGTTCCCTACAATTAGCCATAGCATCAATAAAAGTTTCATCACTTACCTTCTTGTTTTGTGTGGATCCTAGGAGCAAGGTGATGAATTCCTCAAAATAATTGTTCTTCCTCTTTTGATCCTATCCATGTTCCTTTACTCCTTCACTGGATGAAGCATGGTTGGATTCTGGTTGGCTCATATTTGCAACTTTGGACAATCCTCGACTGTAGAATCGACTCTTCAAAAATTACTCTTTGCAACAACTCTTCTTCTTAATTTCTCTTCTAAAAATCTGATGTGTGTGAAAGGGAGTGTCTCATCTATATATCTTTTGTCAATGAATGCATAGAACTAGCCAAAATCACAAAAAATCTCTTGTAAGTCACCTGAGCATTCACTTTGCATGAGACCAAATTCAAATCCAGGCTAGCCATAATGTGTGAAGTTGATAGATTGCATTCAATTGTTGGAAAGGAAACAAAAAGGCCATGATTACTATTTTGGACCATTAAAGCACTTGAAAACTATTAAAAACCCCAACTAACACATGATTGGCCAATTCATTACCTTTTCCACCTCAACAAAGTACTCTTCATGTCAGAGTCACCTTTTATTTCATCGCTTATGGAAATTGAACCATATTATATCTGGAGAACTCCTGGAAACCTCTATCTCATGATCTCTAAGTGTTAAACTTAACTGTGGTTGATCATGAGATTCAGCGACTGAAGTAATCTCACAATCTCAAGATCTTTTCTTTATCCATGTTTTCATTGTGAGAACCAATGACTAATACATCTCCCAACCTCTAGGTATTTACTTTAACTGATGTATGATTAGGAGATTCAACGACCACAAAATTCTCATAATCTCTAGATATTAATCTTAACTCTTGTCTTGTTATGAGACTTGGAGATAACATACACCTCTTATTCATTGGATATTTTCTTAACCCAAGCTTTATATTGAGATTTAGTGAAAACCGTCGATCTTAATCTTTATCTACGGTGATCTCATAATCACTGAATGTCTCATGCCTTAACTATGAAATTGAGAGAACTAGAAATAACCTTATTTCATTTTGCCTCTTAACCTTATCGTTGAATCTCCGAATGATCCCTGACTTAACTTCTACCTTGTAAGATTATAAGAAAACTACCATGCCAGATCGTTGAAGGTTAAGACATTACCACAAAGTGTTGGGAGACTTGGAGAAATCCTTTTTGCCAAGTCGCTAGATAAAACAACTAACTTCTTGGAGCTTGGAGATTACGAGATAACCATCAGAACATTACTTAGTCGCTTAATCTCTAGATCATTATATTTAATTTTTAGACTTCTCAAGACTTGGAGAATGAAGGGAAACAATAACCATGTGCTAAATAAGACTTTTTAAGTGACATGGAAAAGTAACACACAAATAGACCTTGGGAGGGGTTTTCTTAACTTAGGCAGGGAAAATTTATGAGACCCTACGAAGAATAAAAAAGACCTATTTACTCAAGCTAGGGCATATTTTCAATAAATCTCAAAGGCATGAAAAATTTGGCTAACAGTGGCTCTGTCTGGGGATGATGGATAACTTGTACCCATACAAGAACTTAGAATCTATTGGACAAGCATACCCCAAACTTGACAATAATGACAACTACAGAGAGCACTAGGGAAAAACCTAGTTTTAAAGCCTAAACCAGATAGAAAGGAAACACACCACACATTTACAAAATTCACAATATGTACAGACCTAACTACTACTCATGGAAAGAAAAATACTTCTAACAGAAGTATCTATTCAAGAATTGTCCATGAACATGAAACTCTTGAATGTCACCAATGAGTTCTTTGACAATGTATGAATCTGGTCCCCATTTTTCATGGATCAAGTATGGCCCTAACTAGATTGGATCAAAATTTCCACATTTCCCTTTGTCTTTCAATTTGGCATTCCAAAGTAATACTAAGTCATTTAGTTCAAATTTCCTTTCTATAGCTTTCTTGTCATACAATTTCTTGACTTGGAACTGTATCTTAGCATTCTTTGAAGTTGATTCTCTTTTGGTTTCATCCAACTTAATCAAGTCTTCAATCATCAACTGCATTTCATCATCTAAGTCCTCATCATATAGCTGGACAAACTTTTACATCTCTAATAAGTTGTTTTGAGGCATCCTTGCATGTATTCCATATAACCAGATCAACTGGTGCGCACCCAATTGCCTTCTTAACATTCACTCTATCAACCTAGACGACCAATGGAAAATTTGAGTTCCATGCTTTCTTATTCTTTTTAAGGATCCTCTTGAGAATCTTTATCAGGCTCTTATTTGTTGATTTTTCATGTCCATTTCCTTGTGGATGATAAGGTGATGAGTATGACATCTTAATCCCTAAACTTTCACAAAATTCCCTATATTCATTAGATCTAAAACACATTGCATTTTCACAACAATCCTTTCAGGAGAATCAAACCTAGTAACAATGTAATTCAATAAGAAGTCAGTCACCACTTTGCTAGTTGCATTCCTTGTGGGAATAGCCTCTACCCATTTTGTAAAATAATGAGTGGCAACTAAAATCCAAGAATGCCCTCCACTAGACTTGTTTTGTATCTCTCCTATAAAATCCATTCCCCATTGTTGGAAAGGGGCTTACACTTCTACAGGTTTCATTGGTACATTTCCTAAAAACTTTAACTTTCTAGATAATCTTTGACAAGCATCACAATTTCTCACCAATTTTTCTACATCTTTGAAAATTGTGGGCAGCCAAAACCCTGCTCTCAGAACCTTTTGAGCAGTAGTTTTATCCATGTAATGTCTGCCACAAATCCCTTCATGTATTTCTTTCAACAATTTGTCACCCTGATTTTCATCTACACATTTCAGCAAAATGCAATCCAAATTTCTTCTCCATAATTTGGATATGATGATAACATATTTAATTGCTTGTAGCTTTAGAGCTCTTTTCTTGCCATCATCTAATCCTAATGGATATTTCATATTCCTTAAATAATAAATAATGTCTTGATACTAGATACAACCATCCATATCACAAGTGAAATCAATTTTAATCTGATTTGCATCAAGATTAGAGTGAGCCATCAACTTTGCCAATCCTTCACCTTTAACCAATTTGGTAATCTAGATATCAATGTTAAACTCCTAGATTATGTTTATCCATCTACACCTCCTCCCAGACACTTCTTTATGTGAAAATATGTCTTTAATTGCAACACTTGGTAAAAAAGAAATCATTGTTTCTCCCATGAGATAACATCTAAAAGCCTTCATAGCCCTCACAAGTGCATAATCTTTCATTTCATTTATATCATACTTTAATTCAGTAGCTTGTAAAAACTTACTGAAGAAAGCAATATGTTGTTCAAAAACCTCACTATTTTTTTGTAATAAGACTGCGACAACAATGTGGAAAGAAGCAAAAGAGAAAATATGCATCAGAATACCATAGTCCGGTGTCTTAAGCACATGTGCATCCTTGATTATTTGTTTGATATTCTTGAAGGCTTCATTAGGTTCACCATCCCATTTGGTATCAGATCCTTTTTTCAATATTTTTGATATAGGCCTACTAATCTCAATGAAATTTGTAACAAATCTCCTCAAAAGATTTACTTGGCCAAAGGAGGATTGGATTCCTTTTACATTTTTTGGTTTCTAAATTTTTTCAATGGCCACTATCCTTTTTGGATCAATTCTTATTCCTCATTTTCCAACTAGGTGACCCAGTAATTTTCCTTCAGTCACACCTAATGCACATTTCCTTGGGTTTAGAGAAATGCCATATTCTAGGGATTTTACAAATATCTTATCTTAATGTAAGAAATGATCTTTTTCCCTCTTGGAATATGCAGTCAAGTCATCTTGGTATACCACAAGAAAATCATTTATGAGTTCTGCAAATGCAACATCCATTGCTCTTTGGAAAGTGGCACCAACATTTGTTAAACCAAATGACATTCTCACATATACATAGGTTCCCCAAGGTGTTGTAAGGGTTGTCTTGAACTATTTTAATTCCTTTATAACCACTTGATTCTAACCAAAGAAACCATCCATTATAGACATTATATCAGACCCAGTCACCCTTTGTAGCATTGCCTCCATGTTAGGCATGCAGTAGTTGTCTTTCAAAGAAGAAATGTTCAAATTTATGAAATCTACACACAATTTGATATCTCCATTCTTCTTTCTAACATGAACTAAGTTTTATATCCAAGAAGAATTTCTGATAGGCTCTATGATTCCAAAATCTCTTAGCTTCATTGGTTCTTGCATTTTAGGTGCTACGGTAGGATTGATTGGTCTCTATTTTTGCCTAAAAGGTTTAGAATCTTTCTTCAAATGAATGATATGTAGAAAAAAATCTTCTCTATAAACCTTTAAATTATCATATGACCATGCAAAAAAATTCCTAAATTTTCTTATTAACTCAATCAAAGATCTTCTCACCTTTTGAGACACTTCTTTTTGAATGTACATCCTTTTAGGTGTTTCTTTTGTACCAAGATTAATTTCCTCTAGGTCCATCTGATCTCTCTTTTTTGTATTCATTTGGACTCTAACCTGATTATCAAAAATAGTTTCTAAAACAACAAGTCCCTTGGGAACCTTGTTAGTTTTGAGTTGCAGAACTTCATTTCCAAGAATAATTTATTTTCCATCTACAGTCTCAACTAAAGCTGAATAGTCCAATTCCTAACCATAATATTTATCCTCATGGTTCATAAACCTCAAAATATCTTGGTCATCTTCAAAAACCTGCCAGTTCTCAATTTTGTCTAGAATATTGGGTCTAGTCTGAGTTTCAACTTTAGATACACCTACAAAAGTGATGTCACTATGATTGATTGCAATATTAGCTAACAAGTCAGCCATTTTATTGTTTCTCCTATCCTTCCATACAATAATGAATGCATCAAAACTTTCAATCATATCCCAGACATCATTCCTATATTGCTTCAACATTTTGTTCTTGGAAGCATATACTGATCTCACTTGAGACACAACTAGCTTAGAATCACTAACAACCTTTACACATTTGATTCTATGTTTGTGTGCCAATCTCAATCCTATCAACAATGCTTCATATTCTTCTATATTATTTGTATACAAGAAGCTTAATGTGAAAGAGAACTTATAAGTATTTCCATCAGGAGAAATGAGTAGAATCATGTTCCCAAACCATCTTTGCAATTTGCACCATCAAAGTACATCACCCAAAATTCACCCTTCTCAAATTTGTCATTTATTTCTACATTGATAGGAGGTAAGATGGGTTCTCTTTCAAGCACAATGACTTCTGCTCTAAAAGCATTGATATCAGTATCTATAAAACATGTAATCTCATTATCAATATTTTTCTCAATCATATGGGTTACTCTTGGCTCCCTCTCAACTTTAACAGATTGATCATCAATCTTGAAAGTTGTATAGGACAAATCACATTGTAGACTTCCACTTATGGTAGCACTCCATTTCCTAGATAGTAACATCCCATAGTGAGGAGGAATGTCTACTACCAAGACACTCATAGTCAGTTCTATCTTTGGATAGGCTCCCAATTTTTAGGGGAGTGCATTTATAGTCACAATTACTAGTACCTCTCTCTGATCCATTGCACAACATCTTCCTTGACCTGTGTCAACCTTGAGACCCAACCTCTCGATGATTTTAAAAGGCATAACAGTGTTTGATGCTCTTGAATCAATCATGCAGTTCTTCACTGTTATTCCATTTATTATGATGCTTAGAGAAAATGGATCTATGTTTTCAAGATAAGAATTGATAGAGTTGTCCAAATACATAGGCAATATTTGAGAGACCACTCCCTGAACTTTCATTTCTTTCTTATCTTCTGGTTGGGGCTCATTGGTATTGTAAGAAACCTTATTGTCATGAACATTATCCACCCATACTAGAGCTCTATCCTTATGTTCAGGTATTTTTAATATTTCTGATAAGGGAACCTTAAAAGTAATTTGAGACAATACTGGCAATATATCAACAGGAGAAGAAGGAATTTCAATCTGCATTTCTCTAGTATCCTTCTATTTTTAAGATACATCATTCATTGTTGTGACCTTTAATTTCTTAGTTTTAGCCATTGTACTAACTGGATTCTCAACTTCCTTTTGGAGGTCTCTTTCATGAACAGTAGACATATTTACAGCTCCATCTCCCTTTGGTTCCCACTTCTTACCTTTTACATTTTTTATTTTCACTAAAAAAAATTTTCTAGTTTATTTCCAGTGGGTTCCTTGGAACTAGTATTTTTTATGAACATACCTGCAACTTTTCTAATGCTATCATTCACTTTCATGCTTCTAGTCTACACTTGGGCTACCATTTCTGTAGTGATCCTAGCAATTTCCTCCTTTGAGGGTCTTCTTATATTCACTTACTCTAAGGAAGAAATCATGTTACATGTCCTTTCATCAATGTTCACATCATCACAAAAGACTTCTTGATGGAATAATGCTCAATTGTGTATTTTCAAACACACATCAGTTTCTTCATCAGTGTCAAAAATATCTTCATGTCCCAAATATGAATCAACAAGATTACATCTAATGTCATCATTATTTTCTTCCTGATCAAATTCTTCAATACCATCATCTTGGTATGCAACTATGGATTGTGCAACCACACAATGCTCTGTAGAATGAGGTGATTGACAAGCCATACACCATGGTGTATCTTCAATAAAATTCACAATTTTTTTTGTAATGGATCAGGGATGACCTTGTCATTATTTATTTTTGCATCCGGGATAATAGGTTTTCCATCCTTCCACTAGGTGTTGTAAGGGTAATTTTGCAGCCTATTCTTCCTATTGAAATTATTGTTGAAATGAGGCTTTTCTATAGTAGAAATATTATCACTTCTATTTCAGGGTGCTTTTAAGTCTTTTAGTACATTTATAACTTTATCCAACTTATCTTCTTCTTTCCTCTTATTCCCAACAACCTTTTCATTATCCTTCTTATAATTCTTATTCCCAAACAACTTAGGGTCATCTCTTTTCCCACCCAATTTTCCAGATATCTTCATATTGTTTTCAATGTTTACAACAATCGTAAAGGCATCTCTAAGATTTCTTGGTTCATTGTCTATTAGTAGGTATCCAACCTTACCATCAAAGGAGTTGAAGTATGTTGTTAGACAAACATTGTTATCTAACCTCATAACTTGAAACAATTTATGCATACCCTTCTGAAACCTCATGTTAAAATTAGTTGTAGATTCATTCTGATTCTTTCTTATGTGATTAAATCCATTTAACATGAAACTAGAATTAGTTCAATGTCCATATTGTTCTTTGAAATACTTTTTGAAAGCATCCCATGTATCAATACAACAATCAAGGAGTCTTTTTAACCAATCTCTAGCATCTTCTACCAAAGATTGAACAAACAATTTCTAACTACATCCTCATGTTGTATTTCATAGTCACTTAACATGTTTACAAACAACCTAAGTTGTTCTTCATAACTAATGACATTATTACTAGAAAATTTGGTTACCTTATCTCTTATTTCAGTTGGAATAGTGTTAAGATAATCAGGTATTCCGTCAAAATAAATTTGCCTATACCCTTCTAATTGCATAGGTCTTCTTTGAAAACTTAACCCAGTGTTTCCACTAAGACCAACATTTATAGCTATACCCCCATCTACTTATACATTTGACTATTTTTTAGGGTCAACATTTAACTTGGTAGATGAAGCAGAAAAAAAATGTGAGTATCAACATTACCAAGTGGAGCAGCATTAGAAATTATAGAAGGCATGCCTACTTTAGTTTTAGATGGTATAGGAATGTCTGCAAATGAAGCCTTCAATAATTGGATCTTCCTTCTTGTTTCTGCAATAGATGTTTCAACTTCAACCTTTTCCAATTTCTTTTCTAGGTCATCTCTTTCTTTCTTTCTCTTTTCTATCTCTATGTCAAAGCTTGAAATAGGTGGTGGGATTTTTGGTCTAACCAAAGGCTCATTTATATTGATCCCAACCATTTTTTGCTTTCCCTTATTGTTATCAGTGATATCAAGTTTAGTATGTTCATTTTTACTTTTCTCTTTAGACTGAGCAACATAACTTTGTACTTGTCTAATCACAGGGCCCTCCTATTCAAACTCACAGTCCTGCAACAGGTGTTCCTTGTCACTTCTTAGGGTGGCAAGGTCACCAAAGAGATCAGGCTATAGAGATCTAGGAGCAAAAGAAAATATTTTATTTCTCCTTTAGTTCATTAATCTTTCTAAGTAGAGACACTCTTTCCATTAATGCATTTATAGTCTCAGCCTCTCTTTCTTTAATCTCTTGTATATTATATCTTGCTCTACTAGCTTCAACCTTAATGTACCCAAATCAACTAGGTATATCATAACATCATCAGAGCTTGTTATGATATATCCATCTCTGTGATTTATTGATATGGAAAGTGGACCCATCTTGGCTCCATTGGTTTCCTATCTAGATTAACTTGGTCTTGATGCATACTTGGCAGGTAATCCTTATTCCCTAACTTTGTATTTTGATTTGTAGGTAGTATGACCTTATCTTGAAATAATACCTCTAGGGTATCATATAAATTGTCTCCAGAGAGACCACTATCAGACTTTGAACTTTTATAGAGAAATCCATCTTTATTAGTAGATGTGTGTACTACCCCATCTTTAGCATTATTTTGTTCCCTTACAAGTGCTCTAGTGGATTCTCCACCTTTTCAGAGCCAACTTTTCTTTCCTGACCTAGGTAACTCTTCTAGATTAACCTCTGGGTGTCTCCTGACAAAATCTCTTGGATTTTTTCTTCTATCCATGGTTTGTATCTCGTAAACACACTGGTTCTAACCCTTTGAGACACCACCCACGTTTAAATGGGAAATTTTAACAGACAAACCTTGAGAATCTAAAGAAAATATCAAACAAAATAGGAGAAACACGGGGACCTAAAAAGAAATAAAATGCACCAAATTGATATTGAATAATTAGCTAGAGACTTCTAAGAAATTGTTAAACCTAATGGCTCTTAAAGAGTTCTAACACGTACTATTACATTCCCGAAAGAGTTGCCATTTTGTTGGTTCCCTTTTTCCTTTGTAAATAGATTTACACTTTGTATGACAACTTTATTATCTTTGACTCTTTAAAAAAACCACTCTAAATCTGTCGAGAAAGAGGACCAAGAGAATGATCCTCCTACACTTCGAGCCTTAACGCTTAGGTGGGTACACCTATGGATTCACTTCTTAAAAGGAATCAGTAAAACCTATTTGTATTGATCCAACATAAATACTATACATTAGTATCTTTAAAATATTGACTAAAAGATTTTATCATATATATTGATGATGATGAACTGCTTCCTAAGAACAAATAAGTGTCTTATTATAGGGCAAAAAGTCAAATACAACATACAGTAATAGAAAATTTAACTCAAACACACCCAACACCCAGAATAAGTGCTTTGCAGATTATTCCTCTCACTCTCACACTCAGACATCAAATTCTAACAAGGACTATGAATTCTCTAAAAATTACCTCTAAGAATTACCCCTCCCTTGAAATGAACTCAAAAATAACTTCAAAATATACTTTGTAAACCATACATTAAATTTATTTTCAACATTAACATATAAGAATTCAAGATCATAACAAGAAGACATTCACAAATATGAGATGGAAATCTAGTGTATTTTCATAAAAAAAAATCAGTATCAATACATTGACAATGGTAGAATGCCAAAACAAAAACTGTGGATCAAAATTCTGTCTATTTTGTTGCTAAAATTTTCACCATCATTAAAAATAGAACAAAAACCAACTATATAGCCCCTTCAAAACTTGTTTTTACCTTTATCAAAAATAATCACTAGCCATCTTGGAATCCTAGAAAACCAGGATACAACAAGCTTCAGATGGCTAGGAAAAGAGAGACACTAGAAGACAAAAACAATTACAACGAATTAAAAAAATATGCAGAACAAACTTGAGAAGTATCTTCTCAATCATTTGAAATCTCCAACATGTGGCACCTCTATCTGCATATATTCAAGGTAGTTTCAAAAGCTATTACATGGATAATGATCGCTGACCGACTAACATATATTATCCTTTTTATGGTAACTACCCTCCTTGTGCTCAATGATCAAGTGCCAAATGTTGCTTAATCCTCCTCTATGGCTTCCAGATCAAGTATCGCGGACTTCTTCTTCTTGGTCTTTGTACTTTTATTCCAAGTTGCAACCTCCTCCTATGTTGGCCAAGTGTACTCCTTTAAACTTTGTAACTGGTTCATCTGCTTGTCCCACCTAAAGTCCTCTATGGCTTTGGTGTCAGCTACAAACCTTGTGCAAACAACTTCCATTTTGAGCATGTCATCTAGGACAAGATTAAACCTATCCATATTCAAAGTATCATCTTCATTAAGAAAGAATTATGCCACTATCAATAATTTATCCATGTCATTTCCCCACTTCTCATCACTTTTGACATCACCATCTTCTTTATGTAGTTGAGGCATATATTTACTGAAATCAGGACTGAACATTTCTATTTTAGACATGACCATTGCCTTCCTTTTGAAAAAGGACAAGGTTGCATTGACCAACTCTATCTTTTCTCCAACTTCCCCAACTGATTCATGGATATATGTCCTATGGGGCTGCAACATATTTAGTTTCTCAAAAAGTGACCCCCTGCCAGACCATATGCTAAATAATGGCTCCATAGTAGCCATTACATCTTTGACACTCTCATTAGTCTTATGTAACACCTTAAATGAATTATGGATCAGATCCATCTTTTCCTTTATTACTTGGATCATATGTTGCAATACGTGTGATAGGGCACTAAGGGCCACTTCATGTTTGTCCTTATCTAACTTCTCCACTATTACATTTGGATCCTCTTCCATCAGGGTTACATGAGCCTCAATTTCTAGGATTGGAGGAGGGATGGATTTTGATGCTTCTTCAAGTTTGATCTTCATGTTTTCAAGCTCATCCTCTAGTGATTTTATCTTCATCAAGCCCTTTCTCTGTCCTTTGCAAATACAATGCCCTCATCATATAGCCTCCCATACCTATTGGACAATTGTGCAATTTTTGCCTCATTCAAGTGAGAAAAATGAGTGACAGGCTTAGAAATTTCAAGGTCACATCTATTTTGAACAGTCCAAATTAATTTGTCTCCCTTGATCTTCTCACAAATGCTGAATAGATAAGGCTTGTGTGTTATTGGAGCTAGAGACCACATTGCCAAAGTTTGGAATCTTGGGTCATAACCACATCCCTTGATCATTTCACCAAATTGGGTTTCATAAGACAAGCCACCCTGTGGTTTCCTTCTTATTTGATCAATTATGAATGTTGAGGTTAGATCCCATCTTGGAACTAACAACATTCCACTTAATTTAACCATTTGCATAGCCTCCTCAACTGAAATTTTCTCAGAAGTGGGATCATAAGAAACTAGGGCTTACATGGCCATATTGTTTTGGTCTGCATCATCAGACGCTTGAGTGGAAATTTCCCATTGTTGCCTCCATATTAGGAAATTTTAAAATTCCTCTCCTTTGATGAACTCATCATCAGTTATCATTTCTTCTTGGTACATCTCCCTTTCGTCTCTACACAATAATAGGGGAAACTCAACCTCCTCTTGAGTGTCCACTTTCTTCCCCTATCTTATAATTTTTCTCAAGTGATGATAGTAAGACCTATCACTAGGCACTAAAGCTACAATCCTATCACTCTTTTTGTTTGACCATCCTCTCCTAGATCACTCCCCTACCTCAAGTCTTTTCTTCTTCTAAGGAGGCTCATGTGTATCTTCTACCTATAGAGCATCTATTTCATGATCTTTAGCAAGGGTGCCACTAGCTTGAAGAGGACCATCTTCTCCATATGGCTCATCACTACCTTCCTTGTACTCAGAGGATGAGTACTCCTTTAGAACCTATATCTTCTTATCTAATTGGGTGTCAAGCTGACTATACATGATGTCATACATTTCTATCATCCTATTCATCATTGCAATGTAAGAGAGGCCTGGTAAAAATCCTCCAAAGGTAATGTTAATATTATTTAGAACAATAGAGAGGGAGGGTGAATTAGTTGTTCTTAGGTCTAGATGTACCAATTACAATTTTAAACACTTCTACAATCTCAAATCTAATCACCTACTCAACTCGGTCTCTAAAGAATATATATCAAAAAACATATAACATGTAGTCCACTGTCCTATAGTAATTAACTTGCAGAATATAGAAACATCCACATCAAAAAATTCACACAAGTATAACACCAGGATTTATAGTGGAAACCCAACTTGGGAAAAACCACTTTGTAACATGTTACTGATATTTTCACTCTTTTGAAGTGAGCTCTATGATAAACCAACCTTGTTAAAGGTTTACAAACACACTGCTAGGTGTGACCCTATTAAAGGATTTCAATCACCCTGTTAGGAGTGGCCTTGTCAGAGGACTTAAGTACATTCCATTAGAATGCCACCTTGATTAAAGGATTTAAACAATGACTGGTAGGTCAACCTTGATTAAAGGATTTAGACTGATACAATGGTTAGAAAGTAGCAGTAGTTTTTGATCTATAAAACATACAACTCACTTTGCAAATATCAGATCCAATTCACACATATATATTGATTTACTAACTAAGTTCCATTTCCATTTCCATCTCCATCTCTGATCTTCTTAGAGTTCACTTCAAGAAATCATAACTTTGATCTTCACCTTCAGTCTTCTACTTAGACTTATCAATCAATAACATGAACAACACCAGCATACACTATAACCTCACACTTAGGTTTTCCTTTATACCTCTCCAAATACGTAGATCCTTCTTTTGCCACTTTATCTCCTCCATAGATCTTAGGTTAGGTCAAATCCATCAAATCCTTCCAACATTTGAGTTCTTCATCCAACCTTCTAGAAACATCTTCAATCTCCTCATTGAATCCATAATAAAATGATTTACCATGCATTAAATTCTTCATATGATCAATTAATAAATCAACACAATTAACATAACCCAAGAATTCAACTGTGTCAGTTGGAAATATGAATTCTTCCTCCAAATTTAAATTACTAACGCTTGGTCAATACTATGTTAATCTCCTCGGTCATCACTACATAACACGGTCGTCTCAACAAACTATCTTCCTCGGCTAACACTGTCTTGCTTGGTAATTTCCTGTCGCTCGACATAAATTGATGTTCGGTCAACACTAGATTTACTCAAAATATACTGTCACTCGATCGACACTAACATCACTCAGCTTAAACTAGATTTCTTCACTTTTGCTCAGTTAAGCCTATTGTTTCAGTCTTTCTTCTTACTTAGATAAACAATTCATTATCTTATCATAGTGCCAAATAATCAAGTACTCATTGAAGTATCAAATAACTCAACATTTCCCAAGGTGCTATTGTTATCTCCCTTGCCCTAGTCCTTTTCATCAACCAAGAGATATAGTACTCTCTTAGATAGCAACTATCTTACCAATTAAGGTTTGACATCAATGACAATACAACAATTGTTTCAATTATAGTTTCCAACAATCTCCCTCTTTGGCATTGATGGCAACACCATATGAATAACACATGATTTACCAACCAATCCAAAACTTGATCATTGCATCAGAAATATTTATAATATCCTTAGCTTCATTCTGATTCAATAACTTGGCCTTTCTTGACTGTTCACAGAGTAACTTCCTCTGAATCTTTTATGTATCTCTCTCCATCTGATTCTCTGAATCTCTTCCTCTTTGATGTGTTTTCATCTAAAATCTCTCCCTCTTTGACAAAAATGTGAAAGAAGCAACAAAACTTACATCTTTCATATGTAAATAACATCTTGTCAGTTTAGTATCCATATTTCTCCCTCTGTCATCTTGCTTATGACTGATTATTAGCTTTGTTGTACTGTTCACAACTCTAGGCAGCTCCTAAAGTGTGACCTTTCCTTCATCAATTTGTCAGATACTCTATGCAGCACATTTGATGCAATGCTCCTAGCTTAACTAGGCAGCCTTAGTTAGGGGAAGCACCCCTAATTTACCTCTAAGATAATCATGAGAAACCTTAGTTAATGCTTTTTTGAATATGTCTACTAGTTGTTCCTTTGTGTTCACATATTCCATTCTCACTTCTTTTTCTTGTACCAATTCCCTCAAGTAATGATACTTGATAGAAATATGTTAGGTCTTAATGTGCATCATTGGGATATGTTGATAGTACTTGTGTTATCACAAAATATAACAACTGGTTCAGTGATCTCCTCTTTTATACCTTTCAACAATTTCTTGATCCATACTAGATTTGAAAAGTTCATTGCAACAGCTACATACTCAGCTTCTACTATAGATTGGGAAATACAATTTTGTTTCTTGCTTGTCTAGGAGACTAATCTCTATCCCAGAAAGAAAGCTCCACCACTAGTACTTTTCCTATCATCAATATTTCCTTCCCAATATGTATCACTTTAGACTCTCATTTCAAAATTTTCATTCCTCTTATAGTACAACTCATACTCTTATGTCCCTTTCAAATATCTCAATATTCTCTTCACAACCATCATATGATTTTCCTTAGTATTGGTAAAGAATCTTGCCACAATCCCAACTGCTATGGCTATATCTAGTCTACTGTGAATAACATATTGCAGCTTTCCAATCATGGATGTATACAGGGTTTGATTCACTTCATAGTATCATCAGTCTTAGATAGTTTCTGTCTAGTAGCCATAGGAGTACTAACTGGCCTTGAATCCTCCATTCCAAAACTTTTCAGTATCTCTTTGACATATTTAGATTGTGTGATAAAGATACGTTGTTAATATGATTTAGAACAATAGAGAGGGGGGGGGGTGAATCAGTTGTTCTCAGGTCCTGATGTATAAAACAAACTTAAAAAATTTTCCTTAAATCAAATCCAATAACCAAAACAAACTCGGCCATTGCTGAATCAACAACAAAAACATATAACAATGCAATCCACTACCCAGTTGTAACTTAACTTGTAAAACATAGTAATGTTCAAACCAAACCATTGACACAAGTATAAACACCAGGTTTTATAGTGGAAACCCAATTTGGGAAAAACTACTTTGTAACATGCTACTATTATTTTCACTATTCTGAAGTGAGCTCGGTAAAAAGACAACCCTGTCAAAGGTTATAATACACACTGTCAAGTGTGACCCGGTTAAAGGATTTCAATCACCCTGTTAAAAGTAAGCCTAGTCATAGGAATTACATACACTCCATTAGAATGCAACCTTGTTCAAAGGATTTAACATATGATTGTTAGGTCAACCTCGGTTAAAAGGATTTTGACTATTACAATGGTTAGAAAGTAGCAGCAATATTTATCTAAAAAATATACAACTCACTTTGCAAATATCAAATATGATTCTGTACACTAATGCTAGTTTACTGACTTTGAAACTTTACCATTTCCATCTCTGATCTGCTCAGAACTTTTCTTCAAGCAATCACCACAATTCTCCTTTAGCCTTTTCTACTTAAACAACCAATAAAACTTTCTGATCTTCCAGCATTCTCTATCCACCCATGCCTTTGCATATCAAATTCTCACATCATTTTATTCTTTTCTCAATTAGGTTAACTCATCTTAAGTCACTCAATCTCATCTGTAGATCTTAGGGCTAGGTCAGATTCATTGAACTACTCGCTTCATGTTCTTCAGCTCCTTTTCTAGAATCATCTCAAATCTCTTAAAGATTTACAATAAAATGTTTTCCAGTGCATTTAATGCTTCCAAACAATTAATAAATATAGTCAACATGTTTTAAATAATCCAAGAATTCAACAATGTCAGATCTATAATTAAATTCTCTTCAAATATAAAATTGCTGATGCTCGGTCAATACTGTGATCATCTACTCGGTCTTCATGCAAGAAGCTCGGTCATTACTAAAAATGTTTCCTCGGCTTACACTGTCTTTCTTGGCAATTTACTATTGTTCAGTCGACACTATAATTTTCCTCGGCATACATTGACTCGGTTGACACTAACATTACTCGGCTTAAACATTATTTTTCCTTCTTTTCTCAGTCAAGCCTACTAGTTTAGTCTTCATTCTTACTAAGATAAACAATACATTATCTCATCATTATGCAACATAGTCAAGTACACTTTTTAGTATCAAGATAACTCAACCTTTCCCTTAGGTGCTATTGTTACCAACCTTGCTTAGCCCCTTAGCAACACTCAAATAGATATAGTACTTTCCTAAGTAGCAACAGTCTTGCCAGTTAAGGTTTGACATCAATGACAATACAACAATTGTTTCAATTGCAGTTTCCAACAATCTCCCTCTTTGGCATTGATGGCAACACCATATGATATCACTAGAATAACACATGGATTACCAACCAATCTAAAACTTGTCTATCCATCAGAAAATGTTTTATAATATCCTTAGCTTCATTTTGATTCAGAATCCTATAAGCCTCACTTTTGTGACTATCAAAAGTATTCAGATCTCCCTCTATCCTGATCCTTCATTTCATTTCATCTTCCTCTTATCTTTCAGTATCATGTGTTATCATATCAGTTCATCTCCCTCTTTGAGAAAAATATCAAAGCAACAACTAAAACATACATCCATTAGATGCAGATAATATCTGTGCAGCTCGGTGTTTCTCCCTCTGTCATCTTGCTTATGACTGATTCCTTGTCTTTGCTTCTCTTCACAACTCTAGGCCAGCCCTAAAGTGTGACAATCTTCTACATCAATTTGTCAAATGTTCTACTGTAGTACATTTGATGCAATGCTCCTAGCTTGTCTAGGAAGCCTTAGTTAGGGGAAGAACCCCTAATTGACTTCTCAAATACTCATGAGCTTCTCTAGGTAAAGCTTTAGTGAATATATATGTTAATTGTTCTTTTGTATTCACATATTCCATTTGGACTTCTTTATCTTGTACTAATTCTCTCAAGTAGTGATATTTGATTGCAATGTGCTTGGTTTTAGTGTGCATTACTGGATTCTTAGAAATATTGATAGCACTTGTGTTTTCATAGAAAATAACAACAGGTTCAGTGATTTCTTCTTTCATTCCTATCAACAATTATTTTATCCATACCAAATTTGAATAGTTTACTGCAACAGCAACATACTCGGCCTCGACAGTAGATTGGGAAATGCAATTTTGTTTCTTGCTTGTCCAGGAGACTAATCTTTGTCCAAGAAAGAAAGCTCCACCACTAGTACTATTTTTGTCATCTACATTTCCTACCCAATCAGCATCTATATAAATTCTGAGTTCAAATTTTTCATCCTTCTTATAATATAGACCATAGTCAGCAGTTCCTTTCAAGTATCTCATAATTCTTTTCACGGCCATCATGTC
Source organism: Chamaecyparis obtusa (assembly GCA_027943335.1). Classification (NCBI taxonomy): domain Eukaryota; kingdom Viridiplantae; phylum Streptophyta; class Pinopsida; order Cupressales; family Cupressaceae; genus Chamaecyparis; species Chamaecyparis obtusa. The sequence goes on along the minus strand of BSBK01005513.1, from coordinate 887,548 downwards.
TATTTCCTTAGGATTGGTAGAGAATCTTTCCACAATCCCAAAAGCTAGTGTAATATATGGTCTACTATGTATAGCATACTGTAATTTTCCAATCATGGATCTGTACAAAGTCTGATTCACTTCTGCAGCATCATCATTCTTAGATAACTTTTTTCCAGTAACCATAGGAGTTCCCACTAGTTTAGCATCTTCCATCCCAAAAGTTTTCAGTATTTCATTAACATACTTAGACTGTGTAATGAAAATTTCATTCTTCTTCTGATATACTTGTAAACCAACAAAGAATTTGATCTCACCAAACATACTCATTTCAAATTCAGTTTGTATTTCCTTTGAAAAAATTTTACATAATGCATCTTGTCCACCAAAAATAATATCATCCACAAAATTTTTTTCTAATAAGATACCTTTGCCTTCTTCATCCTTCATGTACAGATTGTTTGTGTCATTTGTTCTTGAAAATCCAATCTGTATCAAGCAGTCATGCAACCTCTCATACCATGCTCTGGGAGCTTGTTTCAATCCATATAGTGCTTTGTTCAATTTGCACACCATGTGTCTTCTGTTTGGATCAATAAAACCCTCTGGCTGTTCTATATAAACTTCTTCTTCTAGTATACCATTAAAAAATGCAGACTTAACATCCATTTGATATACCTTGAAATCTTTATAAGTAGCATATGCAAGCAGAGTTCTTACTCCTTCCAATCTAGCTATAGGGGAAAATGTCTCCCCATAATCTATTCCTTCTTCTTGTGTGTAGCCTTTGCATACCAGCCTAGCTTTGTTTCTAGTGATTTCACCATTTTCATTCATCTTATTCTGAAACACCCACTTTTTTCCTATAACATTTTTATTTTCAGGTCTCGGCACTAGAGTCCAAGTTTCATTCTTCTCTATCTGGTCAATCTCCTCATTCATTGCTTGTATCCAGTCTTCATTCTCCAATGCCTCTCTATTTGACTTTGGTTCAAATTCACACAGTAGACATGTTGGATCCTTAGTCTTACTTCTGGTCTGAATTCCAATATTTTTGTCTCCAATTATCTGTTTAGGCTTGTGATGCCTTCTTACATATTTTTCCAAAACAAGTTCAACTCCTCTCTCCTCTATTTCATCATGTTCCTCAACAAGATTGTCAGATTCAACTTTTGAATGCTCGGCAACCTCTTCCTGATACTCAGCAACATTTTCTTGTAGTTCGACATGATCTTGTTCTCTCTTGGCACTTTTTTTCCTAATACTTGATAGCATCTGTTTGTTGCTCGGCATTGCTTACCTGAGACTCAGCATCAGGTACAAGTCTATTACTTGCCTCTTCTTCTTCCTCAATGTACACTAAAGATCTATAATCTTCTGGTTCTCTTTTGCTGTCAGCTTCATTTCTTTCTACATACTCATCAATATTTACATTCACACTTTCCACAATTTTGTTAGTGTTAGAGTTCAAACACTTATAAGCTTTACTTTTTTATGGAGTACCCTAGGAATATGCCTTCATTACTCTTAGCATCAAACTTTCCATTCCTAGTGTCTTTCAATATATAGCACTTACTTCCAAAGATTCTAAAGTATTTAACACTCAGTGCATGCCCATGCCATAATTCATAAGGTGTCAGATTTGTACCTTTCTTGATTTGTACCTGGTTAAGAGTGTAGACAACAGTGCTTATAGCTTCTTTCCAATATTTATGTGCCACATTATTTTCAATCAACAATGTCCTTGCACAATCTAAGATAGATCTATTTCTCCTTTCTGTTATACCATTCTGTGGAGGTGTTCTAGGTGTAGACATCTATCTTTTAATTCCTCTATCATTACAAAATAGATTAAATTCATTTGATGTAAATTCTCCACCTTGGTCAGATCTAAGACATTTTAGGTTCCTACCTATCTCATTCTCAACTTTAGCTAAATACCACTTAAAGAATTGAAAAGCTTTAGATTTTTCTTTTAGAAACATTACATGCATCATCCTAGTATGATCATCAACAAATAAGATAAAGTATCTAGCACCACAGTAACTTTGTATACCCATAGGTCCACAAAGGTCAGTATGAACCAGATCTAAAATATTTTTAGAAGTAAAGGATTTTCTCTTGAAACTTGACTTTGTCATTTTTCCTAACTGGCACTCCTTGCACATCACATTCTCAGGTTTCTTCAATCTAGGTAGACCTCCTACCTTTTTCTTCTTACTTATCTCTACCAGATTATCAAAGTTAACATGACACAACCTTTTATGGCATAACCAAATATAATAAAGTTGTGCAAATAAACATGTTTCTTTAGATAGGTCAAGATAGAACAAATTACCTCTAGTCTGATCACCACTTCCAATCAATTCTCTAGTAGCATTAAATATTTTAGCTTGCTTGTGATGAAATTTCACTCGGTAACCAGTTTTGTTAAGCTGAGCAACACTTAACAAATTATAATTAAGACCTTCAACCCAATATGCATTTTCACAAGATATCTTATCAGTCAGCTTAATCAAACCTTTTCCTCTAACATGACATGGTGCATCATTACCAAATTTTACACTTTTACCTGTGTAAGATGTAAGGTCTCAAACTTATTTTTTCCACTAGTCATGAGATGTGAACAACCACTGTCAATAATCCATTTATCATTATTTTTCACATGGGATATCAATGTAGTTTTCTCATCCTCATTAGACTCATCTTTCATTGCAACATAGACTACCTCAATTTCAAAATCATCACTATCAGTGTCAGTTTCCTTTTCAGCAATGTAACAAGATTTCTTACCTTTTCCTTTGTAGTCTTTATCCCATCAGTAGCTTCTGTCATGTCTTCTATCTTTGTGTTTTCTTTTCCTTTCTTTATCTTTTTCCTTCCTATCAAGATATCTAGCATCTATATGACCAACTTTATTACATGAAAAACATATAATAGGGAGTTTACCTTTGTACTTTCATTTTCCCCTTCTTAGTCTTCTAGCCATAAGAGCTTCTAGATCTTCTAGATCTTCATCAGAAGTGTCACTGTCACTTTCACTTTCACTTTCACTGATGCATCTTTATTTTTCTTTCCTTGGCTTATTTAGAACTAGTTGAGATTTGAAAGAAGACAACATTACCAATGCTTCCAATAGTGAAATTATCATAGTTAGAGAGTTCAAAAGCAGTCAGCTTACCAACCAAACTTTCCAAAGTAAGCACATTAGCAGAGTTACATCTAGATTCCTGAATAGTTGGGATCTTAATAGCATATATAGGACGCAGTGTTCTTAGCACTTTCCCAATTATAGTTTCATCATTAATAACCCCATTTGCTCCTCTAATAGCATTCACAACTTCTTTTATTCTACCACAATATTGTGCAATGTTTTCACCTTCATACATTCTCATTTCATCAAACTTACCTCTGAGACTCTTGGCCTTTGCTTTTAGCACATTTAAGTCACCACCATAGATACTTGCAAGTGTGTCCCACATATCCTTAGCAGTTGTGCAATCCTTGATGTCTTCAAATTCTGGATAACTTAGGGTAGATGCAATTTCCAATATTGCCTGATTATGTTCTTGCTTAGCTCTCATTTCTTCGGCAGTCAAAGGTGTGAGAGGTGAGACATAGCTATTTTCAATATAGTACTTTACAAAGTCACCAATACTGGCTAGATGTAGCTTCATCAAGCTTTTCCATGCAAGGAATTTTTCCTTGTTCGGCTTCGGTACCTCCTTCTTATACATCTTGATCATTTGCTTCAAGCCCCTTTAAAATTGATTTCTATAACACTAATAATAAGCAATAAAGCTCTGATACCAATTGTTAATATGATTTAGAACAACAAAGAGGGGGGGTGAATCATTTGTTCTCAGGTCCTGACGTATAAAATAAACTTAAAAACTTTTCCTTAAATTAGATCCAATAACCAAAACAAACTCGATCATCACTGATTCAATAACAGAAACATATAACAATGCAGTCCACTATCCAGTTGTAACTTAACTTGTAAAACATAATAATGTTCAAACCAAAACATTCACACAAGTATAAACACCAGGTTTTATAGTGGAAACCCAATTTGGGAAAAACTACTTTGTAACATGCTACTATTATTTTCACTCTTCTAAAGTGAGCTTGGTGAAAAGCCAACCCTGTCAAAGGTTACAATACACACTGTCAAGTGTGACCCAGTTAAAGGATTTCAATCACCCTGTTAAAAGTGAACCTAGTCATAGTACTTACATACACTCAATTAGAATGCAACCTTGTTCAAAGGATTTAACATATGACTGTTAGGTCAACCTCGGTTAAAAATATTTTGACTGTTACAATGGTTAAAAAGTAGCAACAATATTTATCTAAAAAATATACAACTCACTTTGCAAATATCAGATCCGATTCCATACACTAATGTTGGTTTAATAACTTTGAAACTTTGTCATTTCCATCTCTGATATGCTTGGAACTTTTCTTCAAGAAATCACCACAATTCTCCTTCAACCTTTTCTACTTAAACAGTCAATAAAAATTTATGATCTTCCAGCATTCTCTATTCACCCATGCCTTTGCATATTAAATGCTCACATCTTTTTATTCTTTTCTCAATTAGGTTAACTCATCTTATGCTACTCAATCTCATCCATAGATCTTAGGTTTAGGTCAGATTCATTGAATCTGCCTGCTTCATGTTCTTCGGCTCCTTTTCTAGAATCATCTCAAATCTCTTAAAGATTTACAATAAAATGTTTTCCAATGCATTTAATGCTTCCAAACAATCAATAAATTAAGTCAACACATTTTACATAATCTAAGAATTCAAAAATGTTGGCTCCATAATTAAATTCTCTTCAAATATAAAATTGTTGATGTTCAGTCAATATTGTGATCATCTACTCGGTCTTCATGCAGGAAGCTCAGTCATTACTAAAAATGTTTCCTCGGCTTACACTGTCTTTCTCGGCAATTTACTATTGTTCGGTCAACACTATAATTTTGCTTGGCATACATTGACTTAGTCAACACTAACATTACTCATCTTAAACATGATTTTTCCTTCTCTGCTCAGTCAAGCCTACCAATTTAGTCTTTAGTCTTACTAAGATAAACAATATATTATCTCATCATTGTGCAACATAGTCAAGTACACTTTGTAGTATCAAGATAACTCAACCTTTCCCTTAGGTGCTATTGTTACCAACCTTTCTTAGCCCCTTAGAAAAACTCAAATAGATATAGTACTTTCCTAAGTAGCAACAGTCTTACCAGTTAAGGTTTGACATCAATGAAAATACAACAATTGTTTCAATTGCAGTTTCCAACATACCTTTCTTGACCATTTGATATACTTGTAAACCAACAAAGAATTTGATCTCACTAAACATAGACATCTCAAACTTAGTTTGCATCTCACTTGAAAATTTTTGACATAGGGCATCTTGTCCTCCAAATATAATATCATCTACAAAAATTTATGCTAACAAAATCCATTTACCTTCTTCAGCTTTCATGCACATATTGTTGTTGTCATTTGTCCTTGTAAATCCAATCTTTATCAAATAATTGTGCATCCTCTCATACCATGCTATGGGGGCTTGTTTCAATCCATCAACATCTTATTCAATTTGAAAACCATATTTTTCTTGTCTGGATCAACAAATCCTCCAAGCTATTCGATGTATACTTCTTCTAATATACCATTCAAAAATGCAGACTTGACATCCATTAGGTATACCTTGAAATCTCTGAAAGCAGCATATGCAAGTAGAGTTCTTACTCCTAATCTTGCTATAGGGTAAAATGTTTCCCCATAGTCTATTCCTTCTTCTTGTGCATAACCCTTGCATACTAGTCTTGCCTTGTTCCGTGTGACTTGTCCATGTTCATTAAGCTTGTTTTTGAATACCCATTTTGTTCCAATAACATTCTTATTTTCTGGTCTCAACACCAAAGTCCAGGTATTATTCTTTTCAATTTGATCTATTTCTTCATTCATAGCTTGAATCCAGTCTTCATTCTCTAAAGAATCTTTTATTATCTTAGGCTCAAACTCACATAATAAACATGTAGGGTCTTTCAACTTACTTTTGGTCAAGACTCTAGATTCCTTATCTCCAATTATTTGTTCAAGCTTATGATGTCTTCTCACATACTGTGCCAATGTAGGTTCAGATTTATTTTCTCCTTGGTCTTCAGGTTTATCATGAAAATTATCATATTATGCTTCTGATTGCTTGACAACATCCTGCTAATGCTCGATAGCATCCTCCCGATGCTCGACATTGCTTATCTGGGACTCTGCATTTGGTGCAGGTGTGTTGCTTCTTCTTCTTCTTCCATATAGACAAAGGATTTGTAGTCTTAAGGTTCTCTTTTCCCTTCTCATTCATTTTTCTCTACATATTCATCAACTCTCACATTTTCACTTTCCACAATTTTGTTAGTGTTAGAATTCAAACACTTATAAGCTTTACTCTTAGTGGAATAATTTAGTAATATGCCTTCATCACTTTTTGTATCAAAATTTCCATTTCTGTTATCCTTCAATATATAGCATTTACTCCCAAAGATTCTAAAGTATTTCACATTAGGTGCATATCCATACCATACTTCATAAGGTGTAACATTTGTACCTTTCTTGATTTGTACCTGATTTAAGGTATAAACAACTATACTTGCAGCTTCTCTCCAATATTTTTGTGCAACATTCTTCTCAATCATTAGTGTCCTTGCACAATCCATAATAGATCTATTTTTCCTCTCAGCTATACCATTATGTGGAGGTGTTGTAGGTGAAGACATCTGTCTCTTGATTCATCTATCATTGCATAACATATTGAACTCATTTGATATAAACTCTCCACCTCGATCAGATCTTAGACATTTCAGGCTCCTACCTATTTCTTTTTCAACTTTTGCCAAATACCACTTAAACAACTGAAATGCATCAGATTTTTCCTTCAAAAATATTACAGTCATCATCCTAGTGTGATCATCAACAAACAAAATAAAATACCTAGCACCACAATAACTTTGTACACCCATAGGTCCACAAAGGTTAGTATGAACCAAATCCAAAATATTCTCAGAAGTTAATGTCTTTCTCTTGAAACTAGACTTTTTCATTTTTCCCAACTGACATTGTTTACACATCACATTATCAGGTTTCTTCAATTTTGACAAACCTCTAACTTTCTTCTTTTTACTCATACTTACCAGATTGTCAAAGTTAACATTACACAACCTCTTATGCCATAACCATACATCATCAAATTGTGCAAACAAGAATGTTTCTTTAGATAGATCTAGATAGAACAAATTACCTCTAGTTTGTTCCCCACTTCCAATCAGTTCACCAGTAGCATCAAATATTTTAGCCTTTTTGTGATGAAATTCCTATCAGTAACTAGTGCTATTAAGTTGTGCAACACTCAGCAAATTATAGTTAAGACCTTCAACCCAATAGGCATTTTCACAAGTGATCTTATCAGTTAACTTAATTAATCCTTTACCTCTCATAGGACATGGTGCATCATTACCAAATTAACACTTCTACCTTTGTAATGATCTAGGGTTTCAAATTTACTTTTGTCACCAATCATGTGATGTGAGCAACCACTATCAATAATCCATTTATCACCTTTACTCACATAAGAAATAAGTGCAATTTTCTCATCATCATCAAAATCATCTTTCATAGCAACATAAACTACTTCAATATCAAAATCATCACTATCACTATCAATTTCCTATTTTGAAATATAATAGGATTTCTTACCTTTATCCTTGTAATCTTTGTACCTTCGGTGATCTTTGTTATCTCTCTCGTACTTTCTTTCTCTTTCCTCATCCTTGTCATTCATGTCAGGACACCTTGAAGCAATATGGCCAACTTTGTTACATGAAAAATAGATTATAGGAAGTTTTTCTTTGTATTTTCCTTTTCCTCTCTTGAATCTTCTAGCCATGAGTGCCTCAAGATCATCTAGTTCCTTATCAGAAGTGTCACTGTCACTTCCACTATCACTTTCACTTTTCACACATTTTTATTTCTCTCTTAGATTTATGAAAAACCATTTGACTTGAATACAGATTCAACATTAGAAACAATGTAGTAATCATAGTTAGAAAGTTCAAAAGTAGTAAGCTTACCAACAAGGCTTTCCGAAATTAGAACATTACCAAGGTTACATCTTGATTCTTGAATTGCTGAAATTTTGATAGCATATATAGGAAGAAAAGTTCTCAATACCTTTCCAATGACAGTCTCATCATCAATGATTCCATTCGCTCCTCTAATGGCATTCACTATATCCTTGATTCTTCCACAGTACTAAGCAATATTCTCACCTTCTTACATTTTCATTTCATCAAAATTACCTCTCAAGCTTTTAGTGCCTTTTGTCCTTAGTACATTTGTATCACCACCATAGATTGTTGCAAGAGTATCCCACATTTGCTTTACAGTAGTGCAGTCCTTGATATCTTCAAATTTAGGATAGCTTGAGGTAGATGCAATCTCCAACATTGCTTGAGTGTGTTCCTATTTTTCTTTCATCTCCTCGGCAGTCAAAGGTGCAACAGGTGTAACATAGTCATGTTCAACATAGTATTTCATTGAATCACCAATACCAGCTAGATGTAGTTTCATCAAAATCTTCCATGCAGGGAGGTTCTCCTTGTTTAAGTTTGGTACCTCCTTTTTATACATCTTGATCATTTGCTTCAAGTACTTTTAAAATTTTCTCTGTAAGCACCAACAACTTTGATACCAATTTTTAATATTATTTAGAACAACAAAGAGGGGGGGTGAATCAGTTGTTCTCAGGTCCAAATGTACTAATTAAAATTTTAAACACTTCTACAATCTCAGATCTAATCACCAACTCAACTCAGTCTCTAAAGAATATATATCAAAAAACATATAACATGCAGTCCATTGTCCTACAGTAATTAACTTACAGAATATAAAAACATCCACAGCAAAACATTCACACAAGTATAACACTAGGATTTATAGTGGAAACCCTGTTGGTGCTAAAAAATCTTGGACCATTTTAAGGCCAACTGACAGGCACAAACAAGTGCCTCTGCAATTTTGACTCAATTGAACCAAGGCTGGTAGGCCTAGATTCACCAATGCCCTATGCTACAAAAATACATGCACATACAAAACAATAATTCCTTCCAAAGCGGTAAACAATCCTTGGAGGAAAAACTATAATCTCCTAATAGTTAAATTGCTTGAAATCCAAACTAAAGTTTAAAAGTGTTACTAAAACTTAATTGAATGCTTTGTAAAGAAGATAACATATATAATATGTAAACTACAAAATAAAACCAAATAACAATTACAAATGAAATGAGATCAGTGCCTGATGCAAAATTGGGATAGAGTCAATTAATTTCAATCATATCTATAGTCAGAGATAGTTTTAAGGGAACACACTCCTGTAAAGTGAGACCATCATCCTACCAGCTTCTGTTGAATCATAATTCAAAACAATTCATACAATTAGTCCTATCAATTTTAACCCAAATTAAGAGACCAAAAGGAACAACAACAGGTTCACAGACCATGCAATTGTTATTCGAATTGTACAAATTAACTATGAATCATAAAAATCAAGGAAAATAATATAGTAGAACACCCTGGTGTACAGAGCATCTGGAAAACTAATCGAAAATAACAACTATATAGCCTTAAAAAGCACAAACCACTTATCTAACATTAGCATTTGCAAAATTGAAAATCAGGTCCACATCTGTAGTTTAAGAGATTTTTCAGTTGTGCCATCATGTCCAATTGATTACAAATGTTTGAATATAAATATAATATTCAATGATTCTCTATGAAAAGACATGCCCCTTCACAGGACCTAATCCCGACAACTAACCCTATAATTTACATGTTGAACCATATAATAGGCTTTAGGGAAAAATATTTCCCGTACAACAAGTTTGATTTATTACATTTTAGGTGTTTGTGCATAATAATCCAAATCCTTACGCTAATGCCTACACAAAAACACCCGACATTAGATAGTCCTTTGATAAAACCTAAAATCAAAATCATTATATTCATAATATATTAGGCTTTCATAAAGATCACTATTATTTATTTATTTATTAATAATTAATTGAAATAAATGCATGCCATACTTTATAAATGTATTTGATAATAAAAGTGGAGTATAAATAAAAATTAAATATTAATCATAAGTTGCCCACATTAATTATCAAAACATAAGAGTTACATTAATAAGATAATACCTAAAACATTTAATAGAAATATAGTCTTATGTTTAGAATTTTACTTTTACTTTTAAAATAAAACATAATGCATTGTAAATTACAACATAGAAACATTTTAAAAGCATTAGGGTAAAAAATTTTATAATCCACCCTAAAAGAGGGGCACTTACCCTAATATTTAAGAAATATTCAAAATAATTTACTTAAAGGCAAGTGTTAATGTAATAATAACCCTAATGCTTAAAATATTTTTAATGTATAAAACCATCTAATAGAACAAATTTAAGATTTTTAGAAATAAAATAGTTCAAAACAAAAACCCTAATATACATATACTAAAATGAAGGTGAGAAATCAATCAATTATTATTTACAAATAAATTGCAATAGTAATGTAAAACCACTTAAGCCTTTTTACCCTACAAGTTAAAATTTTAAAATTAAAAAATAAAATTACAAGGAGGTAAAATTATATGATTACAATTAGGTATATGAAAACTAAAATTAATATCAAAAATATTTCACAACCCTAAAACATAGTAATCTTTATCATATTATTTACCTTATCATATTTTTCACTTTAGGGTTTTTTAGGAGTAAATTATAAATTAGAATTAAAAACAATTATATTGGTAACCATGATAATACTATGAAATATAAAGCCTTTTTGAAAAACATATATTTAAGAAAACACTATACTTATTTTCCTAATAGTTTATTTCTAAATTATTAAAAGGAAATTCAATAATCTAATATTAATATCTTTATTTATACATACATTCTCAAGGAATAGCATAGGTCAGTCGGTAAGGGTAGAGTTGAGTAGTTAGGTAGGAAAAAGGATGGGTTGAGAGGTTAAGTGTTCAACTCCCTCTCCCCATTCTTTTTTCCTAAAATTGAGAAAATAAATAATTCATGAGAAAATAATATTTCATCATTGATTTGAAAAGTAATTAAGGACAGGATTACTCCCTGTATAAGAAATTGTATTGACTTCTCACCTGCACACAAAAACATAAAAAAATTAATTTCTCCTCCTAATCCTCTTGAAGAAAATAAATGGACTAAGTGGTTAGGGGGTAGGAGGGTAGGTAGGTAGGAAAAAAAGTCGGCTAGAGAGGTCAAGGGTTCAACTCCCTCTCGCCACCTTTTTTCACTTAATTTATTTTATTTATTATTTTTTATAATAATTAGTTATTTCAAAATGAATATACATTAAATTAAAATAAAATAATTAACAACCTAATACATGAAAATAGAATAATGACAAACATATATGCCTTTTTATTCATTTTAATTTTTTAGCATAGGGAAATTATATAAAACTAAAATTGAAGATCATACTTCCCTGATATTTCGTTCATTTAGAACCTGAAATTTTTAGTGTCAACAGTGGCTCTTATTGGGGACGTGCCTTCATGCCTGGATGTAGCAAGATCCTAGTTATCTTTGGAAAAGCAGACCATAGTGAGAAAAGAAACATGAGGCTTAAATAAAACAAAACAAAAACAAAAACATACAAGTTAGATAATACTTCTTGTTTTAAGAGAAAAAGGGCTTCAAGTACTGACCATGAGTTGGGAACTCCTGAATAACTTCATTAGTATCCTATAAATAATATGAATTCTCACCTACTTTTGAAATGACCATGTAAGGACCTAGCCATAATGCCTCGAACTTACCATGTTTTCCTTTATCTTGGTCTTTTGCATTCCATTTTAGTACCCAATCACCTTCTCTGAAAGACCTGTCTGACGCTCTCTTGTCATGAAGGATCTTAATCTGTCATTGTTGATAAAGGTTCCTTTGTTGTGCTATTCTTCTCATCTCATCTAGCTCTGATAACTGACTCAACCTGTCTTCCATAAAATTTACATCCTCAAGCTCTTCTTCCTGGATGAACCTGTAAACTAGCAGGAGATTGTTCAATAGTAACCTTGCTTGTTTTCCATAAACCAACTCATAAGGAGCAAAACCTATTGATATTTTCACTATTACTCTATCTGTCCATAAAGCTAGATTTAGCTTTGAGTCCCATGCCTTTTTATTATTACTCAACATTCTTTTGATAATCTTTAGTATATTCTTATTGCTTGATTCTACTTGATCGTTCCCTTGCGGATGATACAGAGATGAGTATGATATGTTGATGCCATATTTTTCACAAAATTCTAAAAATTCCTTAGATCTAAAACACATGTCATTGTCATAAAGAATCTTACAAGGTACCCCAAATCTGGTAAGTATGTTGTCTGTCAAAAACTTGATGACCACCTTGCTTGTAGCTAGTCTCATAGGTATAGCCTCAACCCATTTCATAAAGTAGTCTGTCACAACCAATATCCACTTGTGACCTCCACTCGAAGCATCTAAAATTTCCCCAATAAAGTCTATTCCCCACATTTTGAAAGGTTCGTCAGTTTGTAAAGAGATAAGGGGTAAAGCACCATTGTATTTCAGTTTCCTGGAGAACTTCTGAAAAGATTCACACTTTTTAACATATTCATAACAATATCTGAAAACATAGGGCCAGTAATACCCGACTTTCAATATCTTTTGAGTTGTTGTCTTGGCAAAGAAGTGACTGCCGCATACCCCATCATGTAACTCTTTAATAACTAACTTAGCCTGATAGGTGTCTAAACAAAATAGGAGGATACCATCATTATTTTTCCAACATAGGTCTCCTTGAATCAGTACATATCTTGATGCCTGTAACTTTATAGTTCTTTTATGATTATCACTTAGACCTTCTTGACACTTCATATACTTTAAGAAGTAGACTATGTCTGTGTACCATGGACATTGTTCGATGCTCATTTCTATACTTTCCAAATTTACTTGGTTTACTTGGGCTGCATCCCAATTTGTCTCTGCCATAAGTTTAGCCAATCCTTGTCCTCTGATTAACTTAGTGATCTAAATCTCAATATCGAACTCTTGAATCTAGTTTATCCATCGGCATCTTTTATGTGTGACTTTTGATTGCCTCAAGATATCCTTAGTTGCTGCATTGGGTACATACGCCATAATCTTAGCTCCAACCAGAGAGGGTCTGAATGATTTCATTGCTTTAACTAATGCATAAGCCTAATTTTCATGTATATCATAGTTTAGCTCAGAAGATTGTAAGCTTTTACTGAAGAAAGTGATTGGTTGCTCATATCCTTCATCATTTTTCTGTAACAAGACCGATGCAATGGTGTGGAAAGAAGCAAAGGAGAATAACTGAAATGGTTTGGAAAAATCAGGAGATTTCAAAATTGGAGCTTCTTTGATTTCTTTCTTAATGTAAGCAAATGCTTCTAAGGCCTCATCTATCCAATTTAGAACTGCATCCTTCTTTAACATCTTTGCAATAGGTTTTATGATTTTTGAAAAATTCAGGACAAACCTTCTCACAAAGTTGATTTGTCCAAAGAAAGATTGAATCCCCTTAACATTTTTAGGAATCTGAACCTTATCAATTGCTTCAATCCTTTTTGGGTCTATTCTGACTCCTTCCATAGAAATAATGTGACCAAGAAGTTTACCCTCAGTTACCCCAAAATGACATTTCTTTGGGTTTAAGGATACTATGTATTCAAGGGCTCTTTTGAAAATTTTCTCTAAATGCTTGCAATGATCTTCTACCTTCTTAGAACAAGCTATGATGTCATCATGATATATTACCATGATAATATCAATGAAATCCCCAAAAGCCACATCCATGGCTCTCTGAAAAGTAGCTCCGGCATTCGTAAGACCAAATGGAATTCTTTCATAAACATATGTACCCCATGGTGTAGTGAATGTTGTTTTGTATTGTTCTTCTTCTTTAACCTTTACTTGATTGTACCCAAAGAACCCATCCATCATGGATAACAATTCATTTCATGTAACCTTCTATAATAATGTCTCCATATTTGGGAATGCATAGTTGTCCTTTAATGAAGATATGTTTAGGTTTCTGAAATCCACACAAAGCCTGATATCCCCATTTTTCTTCCTAACAGGTACCAAGTTTGAGACCGAAGTAGAGTGTCTAATTGGCTTGATGATACCAGCGTCCCTCATCTTAATGAGTTCCTCCTTCATCTTAGGATCCAAAGTCAAATTGATTGGTCTTTGCCTTTGTCTAAAGGGCTTTGCATCAGGTCTTAAGGGTATCTCATGTTGGAACAAGTCTTCTCTATAAGCCTTAAGATTGTCATAGGACCAAGAAAATACATGTCAATATTTCCTTAATAAACTAACAATATATGCTTTGATTTTTGGAGTTAGTTTTTTACCAATGAAAACCTCTTTAGGAGTATGCTCATTTCCTAAGTTTATCTTTTCTACTTCCTCTATAGCAGAATTTTCCATTTTAACCCTACTATTAGAATCCTTATTATCAAACATTCTCTCTAATGCAACAAGGCCTTTAAGAATTTTATTAGTTTTAAGTTGAATTACATCTTTTCCAAATAAAGTATCCTTTTCATTTATTGTTTCAACATAAGCATTTAAATCAATAGACTGATCTTCATACCTTTCTTCACATGCAAGGAACTTTATGATGTCTCTATCATCCTCAAAGATTTTCCAATTATGAACATTATCAGGTATTGTTGGCCTTGATTTGATCTCTACCTATGCAATATCTTCACATGGAATATCATTATGCTTAACTGCTAGATTAGCCATGAAATCAGCAAGAATATTTTCAGACCTATCTATCCATGTTATTGAAAAATCATCAAAACATTCTATAGAATCCAAACTTCATTCTTGTACATTTTTAGGGTATGATTCTTAGTAACAAACTTATCCCTAATATGAGACACAACCAATTCAGAATCACCATAAACAGAAAGAATTTTGATACCATGCTTACCTGCTATTTTTAGACCTAATAGGAGTGCTTCATATTCTGTAGTATTGTTAGTACATTCAAAAGATAACAAAAAAGAATATTTAAAGGATTTCCCATTTGGGGATATGAAGACTACACCTACTCCATTACCACTTTTGCTACATGATCCATCAAAAAACATTTTCCAAATAAAATCACTATTTTCCTTAGCACATATTTCAATAGGAATAGTATTTTCAATGAGATTTTTATGAATACTTACCTGGAAATTCTCCATGTCAGTATGGAAAAAGTGTGTGACCTGACTTGGATCAATATCTTCGATGATGTAAGTAGATCTTGGTTCCCTTTTGATCCTTATAACCCTGTCATTCACTGGAATAGAAGCATAAGAGAGATCTAACTGAACATTTCCACCTACTAAATTTGACCACTATCTATATAATAACATTCCATAACTAGGTGGTACTTCTACAATAGTAATATCAATTTTATAGGACTTTTCAAGACAAGAAGGAAACTTAAATTCAACATTTTTCATTATTCCAATAATTGGAACCGATCTATTATCCATAGCATAGCATTTTCTATAAGTAATATCCACATTCATTCCTAATTCTTTCATTACCCCATGAGGCATAATATTAACCACCGCTCCGGAGTCTAACATACAATTTTTGACTAATTTATTGTTTATCAACAAAGTTAGAAAGAAAGGATCTACTTTAGTAGCATCTTCATTAACAGAAGTTCCTAGGTAAATAACTGGTAATTCTTCATTATCCTTTTGTTCCTTTGAATCTTTTTTAACAACATCATTTATTATCTTGATCATTTCATTCCTGAAATCATTTAATTTAACTATTTCCATTAGAGGGATGGAAAGTTTTACCTGAGATAATTCTTGAGACATGAATGAGGTACAGTTTGAAATTTTCTTACCATTGTCTTGCTTATCCATAGGTTTGCTTATCTTTGATGTCTGATCAACTTGCCTTTTAGGGACATCTATCTTTACCTTCTTTATCTCCATGTTCTTGTTTGAAATTTTGAACATCTCTTCTGCTTGTTCATTACCTGAGTTTACATTCTTGTTCCTTAGGTGATACTTGCTAAGAACTTGTTCCATCATTTCCACAATGTAAGCCTCTCTTTCCTCTTTTGTTGTCCTAATATTCGGATTTTCATTACTGTTTGAAAAGACTTGCTGCTCCTGTTGGTATCCCAACCTCTTGTAACTTTCATCTGGCATGTATTCTCTGTCTGAATCATCACTATCTCCTGACCAAAAGGGTGTAGATGAAAGAGCATTTATCACATGCCTCTCTTCACATCCCTGGTTTTCCTCCTCTAGAATCTTCTGTGCTATAAGGCATTGCTATTGGGGGTGAGGCATTTTGCAAATGTCACACCAAAGCTCATCCCCTATGAAATGATTATTTTTCTTAAGAGGATATGGATTGTCTGTCTACTTTTTTAAAGGCTTTCCATCTTTCCATTCTGTATGATAAGGCATGTCCTATAACCTGTATTTGTCATTCTTGTGGAATTTTCTGTCATTCTTTCCTTCTTGAAAATGAATTTTACTTGATTGCAAATTTTTCATCAAATTCATTAGTTCATCCATCTTATCATTTTCATCATTCTTCCTCAGGACTGTAGGATTGAATAGCTTGGGATCATTTCTCTTATCAACTCTCTCGACAGCTATTCTATTGTTTTCAATAGTTAATGCAATTTTGAAAGCATGTTGTAATGTTGTTGGGTTATGAGACCTTATCTCATAATTCATTTTGACATCAAAGGATTTCAAATAAAAAGTGATTAGAAAAGAATCAACTGAGAGAATTTCTTTTGGAATTTTATTCAACACCTTATTAAATCTTTTGTTAAATTCCTTCACTATCTCATTCACATTTTTCCTTATACTGGTTAATTCATGAGATGCAAAGGATGGGTCTCTGTGATCCCCAAACTCTTCAATAAACTGATCAACAAAGCTTTGCCAACATGTAATAAATCCATCAGGTAAATTTATATACCATTCATCTAAACTATCCTTGAGTGAATGTACTAACATTTTCATACGCACATCTTCATATGTTATATCAAATTCATAAACAACATTTTTAACATTTATTACATGTTGTTCTGCTAACTATGACCCATCAACATCAAATTTAGGGATAGCAGCCTTTAACTTGTTAGGTATGGGATCAGGAGAGTATATAACATTTGAAAAATCTAATTGTCTATACCTCTCATTAATCTCTTGAAATCTAAAATCAATTTGATTTCTAAATTGATTATTATTTTGAAAATGCTGATTTTGATCCGTAGGATTACCTCTCTGGTGTTGATTTGCCTAGTGACCATGTTGACCAGTGTGAGGTTGTTGAGCCATATTCATTGGATTGTGTGCCCATCCTCTGTGTTGTTGACATTGTTGTTGTCTCAGATTTGCACACTGCTAATTCATGCCCATACCATATTGTTGTGCATAGTTTTGGCCTCCACTTGGATGCATTGAACCTTGCATTTGTTGTGCATGATTTTTTTGTGTAGGATTTCTTCCAGGCTGTGTATTAATATGATAATTTTCTCCTCTTCCCTATGTGTAATTTCCACATTGTTGCAAGCATTCACCGCTTACATCATCCATATAAATATTAAAATTTTGTGCACCACCCTAGCTTTTCTCATGGTTTCCTGGATATATGTAATCTTTGGCACCTCGAACATGATTATTATTTAAATAATCATATTGTTCAATATGTTGGCCATGTGTATAATAATTATGATCTGGCACATCATATTCTTGGTTACATATTTCCTTATTTAGCATATTTTGTAAATTTTTACCTCTGAATTCCACTCCCATATTTACTTGTTGGCCACTAACAAAGTTACTTGGCTGGTCCCGTGAATAGTAATTAAAATCTGCATTATAGTTTTGATGAGTATATTTATTCTCATCCAGCAACCCTGGCAAGTATAAATCTTTATTTTGTGTTTTATATTTTTGATAATGTATTTCTTTATTGTGCAAACTACCAGGCTGCTCACGTGATTCTCTCTATTGCATTTTCTTGTAATGGTATATATCATTACCTTGCTTACAATGTGGCTCACCACCTTTTACTTCCTCTTCTTGCACAGATTCATGATAATCATCTTGTTGTTTATAAAAATGTTCACCATTATATTGTTTATTTTTTTTTAGGTAATGTTGCAAATTTCTTTGTCCATAATCCAAATGTTGTTGCTATTGATGAGTGCCTGGAGGCTGTGCATGGACTCCAACTTGCTTCATATACTCTTGGTCTTGGGCAAAACCACATAGCTACTCACGCAATTGCCCAGAGTATTGCTTTTTACCATAATCTGCATGAATATCTTTTCTGGAATATTCATTATCTCCCCGCGCAAACTAATTTATATTGTCACCTTGCAAATTATTGTTCTCTATGCTATGCATTCCAATATTAGGCAAGCCAGATGCATTCTTAACTTGCTGTGCATTCCACATTTCCTCTTTAAAATGATTGTGTGATTCCTTATCATGCGGCAAGTGGTTTGAGAACACATCATATTGCCCATTTCGAATATTTTCTTTCATATACGCATGTGATTTAGGGTAATGTAGACTATCTACACATTGATATGTGTGAGTAAAACCATATGCCTACTCACGTGTGCCTTTTGACAAGTTATTATATGTGTGATAACACATCTCGCCACCTTTTTTGTTTTGCTATGTATGATGCATGTGTTATTCATCTTGCACTAGTGTTGTGCTTTATCATTATTTGCATGGGCATCATTTTTCATATACCCCTCTTTATTATTATTTTGTTGCCCTTCATTGTCTTCATGATACACATTATGTGTATTTGACAACCTATGCTTTATCATTATCTGTGTGGGCATCATTTTTCATATACTCCTCTTTATTGTTATTTTGCTTCCCTTCATTGTCTTCATGATACACATTATGTGTATTCAACAACCTATCAAATTTATTATTATATTTTTCATTATAAATTCTTTTATCCTTAATCTGTGCAAATTCAGGATTATGTGGCTATTGTGTATAATAATTTTGTTGATTATTGTTTTTGGAATACTCCCTTTTACTTTATGCAAGATAGTGAGTCTCATATGGATGCTCATGTGGGCTCCCAAATTGCCAAATTTGATCTTGACAATGCATATTGTTTGCCTGCTATTTTGCATGAATAACTTGTGTATTATTTTGGCTTTGCTCAAGTCCATCTGGCTACTCACACAAGCTTCCAAACTGCATATCATGTTTCAAAAATTGTTAGCCTTCTCCTTGTTCAACGTGCCTACCATATGCATTGACTCTTGATGGAAAATGAGAGGTGTTTCCATCATACATTTTGCAATATTGGGAGCATATATGGTCCATTTGCTGCGTAGATACTTTTGGATAACTCACGTTTTCATTTTACAATGCAATAACATGTGAGTTAAGATGTTGGTTATCTAATTCCATGCAATGCGCTCCCACATTAGGTGAGCCAAATGCATTTTTAATTGGCCAAACATCATTATTTGCATGAATTTTTTTTAGAACACTGATATCTTCCTTTTGTGCAGGTTTATAAATATCATTATGGTGGAAATTACCTTGTTGTGTTTGGTTTTGAGCAACCTTATCTTCATGTACACCATGCATATTATAGTATGTTAAATCTGACCTATAACAATCTTCATAAGGTTGTCCATCATAATCATTTATATTTCTCAAATGATTTTGATCATTTTTAGGATGTCGGACAACATTTCTTTTATTATTTATAATACCTATGCTTTCATACTGTTGTTCATTAATATTTTTATCGCCTTGCATATTTCCATAATGTTGTGCATTGTGATTTTATTCAAAACTATTATAATGATTTGTATTATTACCTCCCCGCTCGTGTCCACCTCCACCATACTGGGAGTGACTGTGTTCACCATTATTGAATAAACTATAGACATTTCTATTATGCATAGACCATCCTTGCAAATCACATCCATTATCTTGATTTTGATCTTTATTATCTTGATAAACTTTATCCTGGCATTTAGACTATGTATATTGATCATATCCAGGAAGATACATTCCATTATTTTGATCATGTTGTTCTTTGTCACCACCTTTTCTCCAATGATTTTCATCTCTTTGATCATTGCCACCTTTTCTTCCCCCACTATTTTGATTGTCAAGGGATCATTAGTGTTTCCCTGCTTATTACTTAAATTACACATTGGATTAGAAAATACTTTGAACCATTCATTGTCGCTTCCTATAGTCATTTCTTCATTGTTTGGTTCAAACCCAGGATTGTTAGAATTGTTGTGAGAAGTATGCCCACTATTCCTTCTATGAGGGGGAGTGTAAATTTCACTTCTATCAACCCTAAAATCCATCATCGCTCTAGGTAATCAGATCTTATCTCTCTCTACTCCCATTCTCCTCAATACTTCCTCTAGTTGTCTCTCAAGGGCCACAACCATTTCTTCTTCTAGTTCAGCAATTTCACAAAATACATCCATCCATTAGTTAATCATTTCCTCTCTCTGATTCTTTTCCTGATTCTGGTTATCATGAGAATCATGTACCCAACTATTGCTTTGAGAGAAAGGATTAAAATTTTCATCATTTCCCTCACCGCTTTGATGGTTAGGTTTGGGAAATTGTTCGCAAGAAAGCTCCTGATCATCCTTGTCAGGCTTCTTCTCAAGAGATAGATACAACATCTTCTTTTTTGATTTCTTATTTCTCCTATTTGGTTTCAATTCAATGAATGAACCGCTCTTTACAGATCTTCTGCCTAACATAGGCTTTGCCTAAAACTGAGTTTTAGAGTCACCACCTCACCTTCTATGAGGAAAAATATAACTTCTTTGAGTCCTTTATCACAGTAGAGTCTCTTTAATAATAACCAAAGATTCTAAAACTATCCTTTACTGATAGCGTCCCTAGCAGAGTCACCAATTTGTTGGTGCTCAAAAACACTAGACCATTTTGAGGCCAACTAACATGCACAAACAAGTGCCTCTACAATTCTGACTTGATTGAGCCAAGACTAGTAGGCCTAGATTCACCAATGCCCTATGCTGCAAAATGCATGCACAAACAAAACAATAATTCCTTCCAAAGGGGTAAACAATCCTTGAAGGAAAAACTATAATCTCCTAATAGTTAAATTTCTTGAAATCTAAACTAAAGCTTAAAAGTATTACTAAAACCTAATTGAATTCTTTGTAAAGAAGATAACAGATATAATATGTAAACTACAGAATAAAACCAAATAACAATTACAAATGAAATGAGATCAGTGCCTAATGCGAAATTGGGAATAGAGTTGATTAATTTCAATCATATGTATAGTCAGAGACAGTTTTAAGGGAACTTGCTCCTATAAAGAGAGACCATCATCCTATAGGCTTTCGTTGAATTGTAATTCAAAATAAATCATACAATTAGTCCTATCAATTTTAACCCAAATTAAGAGGCCGAAAGGAACAACAACAGGTTCACAGACCATGCAATTGCTTTTCGAATTGTACAAATTAACTATGAATCATAAAAATCAAGGAAAACAATACAATAGAACACCCTGGTGTACAAAGCATTTGAAAAACTAATCGAAAATAACAACTATATAGCCTCAAAAAGCATAAACTACTTATCTGACATTAGCATTTGCAAAATTGAAAATTAGGTCCACATCTGTAGTTCAGGAGATTTTTAAATTGTGTCATCATGTCCAATTGATTACAAATGTTTGAATATAAATATAATATTCAATGGTTCTCTATGAAAAGACATACCCCTAATCCCGACAACTAACCCTATAATTTACATGTCAAACCATATAATAGGCTTTAGGGAAAAATGTTTCCCGTACAACAAGTTTGATGTATTACATTTTAGGTGTTTGTGCATAATAATCCAAATCCTTACGCTAATGCCTACACAAAAACACCTGACATTACATAGTCCTTTGATAAAACATTAAATCAAAATTATTATATTCATAATATATTAGGCTTTCATAAAGACCACTATTATTTATTTATTAATTAATAATTAATTAAAATAAATTCATGCCATACTTTATAAATGTATTTGATAATAAAAGTGGATTATAAATAAAAATTAAATATTAATCATAAGTTGCCCACATTAATTATCAAAACATAAGAGTTACATTAATAAGATAATACCTAAAACATTTAATAGAAATATATAGTCTTATGTTTAGAATTTTACTTTTACTTTCAAAATAAAACATAACGCATTGTAAATTACAACATAGAAATATTTTAAAAGCATTAGGGTAAATTTTTTTATAATCCACCCTAAAAGAGGGGCACTTACCCTAATATTTAGGAAATATTCAAAATAATTTACTTAAGGCAAGTGTTAATGTAATAACAACCCTAAAGCTTAAAATATTTTTAATGTATAAAACCATCTAATAGAACAAATTTAAGGTTTTTAGAAATAAAATAGTTCAAAATAAAAACCCTAATGTACATATACTAAAATGAAGGTGAGAAATCAATTAATTATTATTTACAAATAAATTGCAATAGTAATGTAAAATCACTTAAGCCTTTTTACCCTACAAGTTAAAATTTTAAAATTAAAAAATATAATTACAACAAGGTAAAATTATATGATTACAATTAGGTATATGAAAACTAAAATTAATATCAAAAATATTTCACAACCCTAAAACATAGTAATCTTTATCACAATATTTACCTTATCATATTTTTCACTTTCGATTTTTTTAGGAGTAAATTATAAATTAAAATAAAAAACAATTATATTAGTAACCACAATAATACCGTGAAATATAAAGCCTCTTTGAAACACATATATTTAAGAAAAATAATATACTTATTTTCCTAATAGTTTATTTCTAAATTATTAAAAGGAAATTCAATAATCTAATATTAATATCTTTATTTATACATACATTCTCAAGGAATAGCATAGGTCAATTAGTAAGGGTAGAGTCAGGTAGTTATGTAGGAAAAAGGATGGGTTGAGAGGTCGAGTGTTCAACTCCCTCTCCCCATTCTTTTTTCCTAAAATCGAGAAAATAATATTTCTAGAAAGTAAAGTCTACCAAGATAACTGAGAGGGGGAGGTGAATTAGTTATCAGATAATTATAACTTTTATCAACTTCAACAACATTTAACCATATAAGCAATATAATTACCAACCATACAAAGATATTCATACACAATGACACAGGATATGTTGACTAGGGAACCTCTTGATCAAAGAGTAAACCTCGGTGGGAATGATGCCCACAAAAGATGCACTAATATGAATATTCCTTGTGAAAGGATGGACACTGTTAGGAGTCTTATGAAATACATTCAGTACATATGAATCCTTGTTAGGAGATTTTGAATCCCTGTTAAAAGATTCTAACCCTGTTAGGAGTTATGGAAGACAGAAGGACCCACTGCCCAAACAACTTCAATGGCAAGATCACTGAACACACTGCCCAACTGACCTTAAGATTATTCAACAAAATAATATGAAATATGTTACCTCATTCATTGTGCCAAATCGCACTCATTGCTACACTAGATCTCAATTTCAGATCTATGTACTTTGCATGTCTTCCTTCACAATTTTTCTTTCACAACTTCATTGGCTCTTTTCTCACTTCATGCATACATTCGCATTTAATTCATAACCAACCATGCTCATTCTTTTTTTTACACATTACAACAAGGAAAAAAATTCATTCCTTTATACCACACTCAAATAATTACAAATAAGTTGGCACACAATTACAAAATAAAAGTTTCCACACACTACATCAAAATTACACAAAACTGTCGGCTTCCAAATACAATAACTCTTCACTCGTGTGACCTCAAAGTTTGCACTGTCAACCACATCACTATCAATGTGTCTCAAACTTCCCTTTAACTGTGCAAAACCAGATTCCATCCTGATTAGGAGATATCATCTGATTTCCACAAACCACTACTCAGGAACACTGCCTGAATACTACTTCCACCAAAATGCTCATAACTTTTATGAATAAATGAATTAATGTCTATGCTCTTAACCATATACATATAACATATCAAAGAATATAACCTCAACATTGCATAGCTCCAACTGCAATATAACATGTGCACTAATCAAAACACTATCTGCTTCTCTGCGAGTCTCTAGAAGATCACTGTGTTGACATCAATGACAATCATAGTCATGAATGCAACAATAACTGCTACAGAATGACTACCAAGCATTCATTCCTAACAATTTCATCATTGATTTGAAAAGTAATTAAGGAAAGGATACTCCCTATGTAAGAAATTGTATTGACTTCTCACCTACACACGAAAACATAAATAAATTAATTTCTCCTCCTAATCTTCTCGAAGAAAATAAATAGACTAACTAGTTAGGAGGTAGGAGGGTAGGTAGGTAGGAAAAAAGGTCAGCTTGAGAGGTCGAGGGTTCAATTCCCTCTCGCCACCTTTTATCACTTAATTTATTTTATTTATTATTTTTTAGAATAATTATTTATTTTAAAATGAATATACATTAAATTAAAATAAAATAATTAACAACCTAATACATGAAAATAGAATAATGACAAACATATATGCCTTTTTATTCATTTTAATTTTTTAGCATAAGAAAATTATATAAAACTAAAATTGAAGATCATACTTCCTTGACGTTTCATTCATTTAGAACCTGAAATTTTCAGTGTCAACAAACCCAACTTGGAAAAAACCACTTTGTAACATGTTACTGATATTTTCACTCTTCTGAAGTGAGCTCTGTGAAAAGCCAACCTTGTTAAAGGTTTACAAACACACTGCTAGGTGTGACCCTGTTAAAGGATTTCAATCACCCTGTTAGGAGTGGCTTGGTCAGAGGACTTAAGTAAATTCCATTAGAATGCCACCTTGACCAAAGGATTTAAACAATGACTATTAGGTCAACATTGATTGAAGGATTTAGACTGATACAATGGTTAGAAAGTAGCAGTAGTTTCTGATCTATAAAACATATAACTCACTTTGCAAATATCAGATCCAATTCACACATATATGTTGATTTACTAACTAAGTTCCATTTCCTTCTCCATCTCTAATCTACTCAGAATTCACTTCAATCAATCACAACTCTGATCTTCACCTTCGGCCTTCTTCTTAGAATTATCAGTCAATATCATCAACAACACCAACATACACTATAACCTCACACTTAGGTTTTCATTTATACCTCTCCAAATAGGTAGATCCTTCTTTTTCCTCTTGATCTCCTCCATAGATCTTAGGTTAGGTCAAATCCATTGGATCCTTCCAACATTTTAGTTCTTCATCCAACTTTCTCGAAACATCTTCAATCTCCTCATTGAATCCATAGTAAAATGATTTACCATGAATTAAATTCTCTATACAATCAATTAATTAAGTCAATATGATTTACATAACTAAAGAATTCAACTGTGTCAGCTAGAAATTTGAATTCTTCCTCCAAATGTAAATTACTGACGCTTGGTCAATACTGTTTTCATCTCCTTGGTCGTCATTGCATAACTCAATCATCTCAACAAACTATCTTCCTCGGCTAACATTGTCTTGCTCAGTAATTTCATGTCACTCGACATAAACTGATGTTTGGTCAACACTAAATTTACTTGGCATATACTATCACTCAGTTAACACTAACATCACTCGGCTTAAACTAGATTTCTTCACTTTTTGTTAGTTAAGCCTACTTTTTCAATTTTTCTTCTTACTTAGATAAACAATACATTATCTTATCATAGTGCCAAATAATCAAGTACTCATTGAAGTATCAAATAACTCAACCTTTCCCTAGGTTCTATTATTATCTCCCTTGCCCTAATCATTTTCATCAACAAATAGATATAGTAGTTTCTTAGATAGCAACTGTCTTACCAGTTAAGGTTTGACATCAATGATAATACAACAATCATTTCAATTGTAGTTTCCAACAAGTGTTTCCTACCTTTTTCATTTGTGCCTCCAAATCCAACAGGTCATAGAATTTCACCTCTTTTATCAATTTCCTCCTCATCTAGAAAGTTTCTGGTGACATCATCTTCATCACATCCTTCATGGTCTTTACTAGCACCAATGCTTGGAATGAGTAACTTTGTAGTGTTCTTGATGAAGTCTTTAGGGTCCACATACCTGTATGGAGATAAACCCATTTCAAAGAGATTTAACCACAAACTTAGTTGTGGAAAAGCTATTTTTCTAATTGTAAAACTTGTTAGCTCAAACTATTGTGAAATGAGTGTTCCCTTCCTGTGTAGAGCTAGGTGCTCTTTGTCAGTCCATATAAATTTCCAAATGAACTCAATCATGGCAAGCCTTGGTGGTACATATTTGAGAATAATATGTGGGGGATGTGGGAAACCATAGACTCTAATTATTTTGAATGTCCTACCCAAATAGAAATCTCCTGAGTTATGGTCAATAGGCCATTTATCAACATATTCTCTAGGTGTCAAGAGCCTAAGAAACCTGACAGGGAGCCTTGTAATATTCATCCCCAGCATATTCAGAATTGGACTAACAATCTAGTTCTCAAAACCATAGAATTCACTTTCATTTGAAGTAAAGTTTGAAAACTTTAACCAAAGTTGTACTTGGTTTGGCTCACCCTTCACCATCTTTCTAGGCCTTAGCATACCCACATCCATAAATTCAACATTTTAGAACAAGATTAGATGCATCAATAATGAATAGTGCATGAACTAGGGTGAATCACTGCCCTCTCTAATAGCTATCAAACCTTCATGCCTCCTATCAATTACATACTAGATGTAATCATAGTCTATGTTAAGATGGGAATTTTGTATATCCAAAATTATCATTAGCAAATCTGCAGGCAACCTCTCTGTATTTCCATCAATTCCCAAAACCTGACATAACCCATATGTAAGATATTTCATGTAGAAATGGAGAGCCTTGAACTCATAAGGAGCTTTCATATGGCTAGGGAGAGAGGCAACATATTTACCAATCTTAGGCATGTGGTGGACAATTTGTGACTTCACAAGCTCTACTTGGCTTATATATTTCTCCTTCTCCTTTCTTAAATCATTTCTGTTGAAGAAGAGGTGTACATGATAAAGGCTTTCATAAAGGACCCCCTATCAAGAGTAACTAGGGATGATTGGTCACTTCTCCTAATGGTTTTAGAAAATAGGGTTATAGTTTCTAGCCAATTCCAACAGAAGGTCAACATTAGGAACACATCAAGGACTATGAGCTTTCCCATGTCCAACTTCCAGGAATTGCACACTGGAATTTTCCTAGACTAGTTTCTATAAAAATAGTTGAAAAGATGAAAACCAAAGAAAGAAGGGGTAACAGGGTCCCCACAATTTTTCATAGGATCAATAAAGGTTTCATCATTCACCTTCTTGTTTTGTGTGGATTGTAGGAGCAAGGTGATGAATTCCTTAGAATAATTGGGCTTCCCCTTTTTCTCTTATCCCTGTTCCTTTACTCCTTCACTGGATGAAGTGTGGCAGGATTCTGGTTAGCTCATCTTTGCAACTCTGGACAATCCTTGGCTCTAGAATTGACTCTTCAAAAATCACTCTTTGAAATAACTCTTCTTCTTAATTTCTTTTTTGAAAAGTTGATATGTGCGAAAGGGAGTGTCTCATCTATATGTCTTTTGTCAATGAATGCATAGAACTGGCCAAAATCTCAAAAAATCTACTCTAAGTCACCTTAGCATTCACTCTGCGTGAAACCAAATTCAAATCTAGGCTAGCCGTAATGTGTGAAGTTGACATATTGCATTCAATTTTTGGAAAGGAAGCAAAAAGGCCATGATTACTATTTTGGGCCATAAAAGCCATCGAAAACTGTTAAAAACCCCAACTAACATATGAGTGGCCAATTCATTACCTTTTCCACCTCAACAACGTACTCTCCATGTCAGAGTCACCTTTTATTTCATCTCTTATGTGAACTAAACCATATTTTATCTAGAGAACATGCGGAAACCTCTATCTAATGATCTTTGAGTGTTAAACTTAACTGTGGTTGATCATGAGATTCAGTGACTAAAGCAATCTCACAATCTCAATATCTTTTCTTTATCCATGTTTTCATCATGAGAACCAGTGACCAATATATCTCCCGACCTCTAGGCATTTACTTTAACTCATGTATGATTAGGAGATTCAGCAACCATAACATTCTCATAATCTCTAGCTATTAATCTTAACTCTGGTCTTGTTATGAGACTTGGAGATAATAGACACCTCTTAGTCGTCGGATGCTTTTCTTAACCAAATCTTTATCTTGAGATTCAGGGACAATGATCAATCTTGATCTTTATGTATGATGATCTCATAATCATTGAATGTCTCATGCCTTAACCGTGAAATTGTGAGACATGGAGACAACCTTATTTAATTCTGCTTCTTAACCTTATCACTGAATCTTTGAATGATCCCTTACTTAACTGCTACCTTACGAGATTATGAGAAAACCACCATGCTAGATCGCTTAATGTTAAGACATCACCGCCAAGTATTGGGAGACTTGGAGAAAGCCTTTTTGTCAAGTTTCTAGATAAAACAACTAAGTTATAAGGGCTTGGAGATTGCTATATGACCACAAGAACATTACTGATGCAGGGGCAAGGTAGATACTAGTAGAATCAAGTAGGTTTGACTCAACTTGAACCAACAAACAAGCCCTACTTAGAGTTACATATGGAAGCAATACACACACACACACACACATATGTGTGTGTGTGTGTGTGTGTGTGTGTGTCTATATATATATATATATATATATATATATATATATATATATATATATATATATATATATATATATATATATATATATATATATATATATATATATATATATATATATATATATATATATATCACATGAAACAGTGAAATCACAACACAAAATAAGGCAAGGCAATTGGCAACCACACTAGTACAACTATTATAAATCCTTCAACATGCCCAACTATGAGGCCTTCCAAGTTTTTTCTTTGTATAAGAGAATTATGAATTCTGAGTCTCATCTCGCATATTACCTTCTTCTCTACTTCTACTATCCTACACTACCACCATGTTGTTGTAAATCTATTGGGAAAGTGCGATATTGATAAGGGGTGAATAAGATATCACTAAATCAAACTTTTGACATTTAACAATCTAAGCATAAGCATAAACTTTAACACATTAATAGATCTAACATGCTTAATCAATCATCCATGAAAATAAACATAACACTCTAATTTTGGTTACCCAGAAACCCTTAAAAGGTAAAATTGGGGTGGGG
Organism: Chamaecyparis obtusa; assembly: GCA_027943335.1. Taxonomy (NCBI): domain Eukaryota; kingdom Viridiplantae; phylum Streptophyta; class Pinopsida; order Cupressales; family Cupressaceae; genus Chamaecyparis; species Chamaecyparis obtusa. The sequence continues at coordinate 858,108 of BSBK01005513.1, read as the reverse complement.
ATGACACCCACAAATCTTCACTACTGCAATATAAAGTTTTCCTGTTAGGGCTACAAATTTTGATCACAAAATATGATCTACCGTGAGAGGGGTCTTCCCTATTAAGAGCTATAAGACTTATACAATCTACCTTACAAAAGGATTTGAAACTTACAACTAAGTAAGCACTCAGCTAAGAGATTAAATAAGGTCTATAAGAACGACTCTGTTAAGAGATTTACCTTGATACACCTACTAAAATGTCTCGGTACCTAATCCTTTGGTTTGCACTGTGATGTTGATTACAGATCTTCTCCTTACATTTTAGATTTGATCTCCCTTACCAAATATATCTATGTTCTACCCTTCATTGGTTTACTTTGTTCTGGTCGGTCACTAAACTCTAACAATACACTTCTCTATTTTGAAAGTATGTGATCTCCTTCATACTCTTCTCTTCATCATATTACACCTTACTACATTTAGGGTTTCAACCACATCTTATATAAACATTTTCCAATCTCAAAGATTTGAGATCTACAATCTAGATTGACTCATTTTGTCAATTAACCTTCCCTAATTATAATTGGTTCCATAAATTTCATAGGGATTAATGATTACAAACTAAAACCATAATTACCTCTATGATTCCCTCAACAAACAATAAATCAAATATAGATGTCAGTCAAAATGGTTTACCTAAGTGTTTGTGCCATAACAAACACGTATGACAATTCTGAGTTTCTCAGCATTCGATGTCTCTGGTACTCGGCATGTTGGAAAAATGGTCAGTGCATCCCTCAGGATTCGTGACATGGCTTAATCACCTCATGTGTCTTCTATAAGTCTAATGGTTATATCAAACATTAAAAGGTCGATCTTTTGGTGCAACAACAACCACTACTTGTAACAATTGGTATCAGATCTTGGTCACAGGTTCGAATCCCCTTGGGTAGAGATGAGGGGGAGATTGTTGGAAAAATGGTCAATACTCCCCTCAGGATTTGCGACATGGCTTAACCACCTCCCGTGTCTTCTATTAGTCTAGTGGTTGTATCATGCATTAAAAGGTCAATCTTTTGGTGCAACAACAACCACTACTTGTAACACAACATTCACTGATCTTTATATTCTGGTGCTTGGCATTGTCTTCTTCACATAGCTCAGAAAAAGATGACTCAACTTATACAAAAGTACTCAGTGACCACATTTTTACTCGGCAGTGACTACTGCTTGGTAAATGTACAATACATGACTCGGCCTATATATGATGAATCAACCGTGGTGATGACCAACCAACATTTCTTAAAAAATGACTAAGTGTAAGACACTAATGGAAAACAAAAATTTAGGGTTTCAACACATACTACGCTCCTATCCTCTACCATCTAAACCAGCCTAAGCTTCTTATTTAGCTAGCTAAATGACAAGTCGGCCAGTCAGACATTTAATTACATTATAGGTCTACTTAGGAAGAGAAAACCAAAACTACTAAAAGAATGAACACAAAAAATATGAAGTAACATTTAGGTCCACATGTGATCCAAGAACAAATCCCCAACTTTGCAATGTCCCATTTCTTCATACAAAAATGTATAAAGCAAAGAGTTCCACGTGTCATGCAAAACTAGCTGGAAAGTCGATACCTAAGGAAAACGGCAATAACTCTTAACTCCCAATGAATTAAGATTTTCTCTTTTAGGAGAAGGTTCAAAAATAGGTCCACATCATCACATTAACTTTGTATAACAAGAAACCAACAGTTGCAATGGCTACAACGCAATAAACCTACAGGAACAAAAAAAATAGGAAATGTTTTTGGTTGATGCAAGATTGCTCAAAGACCCAAGATGATCCTACATCAAACACCTGGGGTAAATAAAGAACTGATGTCCACATTAGGAACTACTCATATTTTGACCTGAATCATAAAGATCCAACTCAGCTTGTGTAATCCATGAACTATCTTCATCTAGCTTATCTTTCCACTGAACTAGGTATTCCATGTAGTCTTTTCCTCTAGTACTCTTGCTTACTCTACTATTCAAGATCTTCTCAATGTTGTCTTTATTCTTCTTAGGAAAATCCAGATCATCTTCTATCTCATTTGTTAATTATGTTAGGAATGGGAACATTGAGAGGGGGGGTGAATCAGTGTTCTATAATTAATTTCTAATACTTGAAACTTAACTTAATTACTTAAATACTGAAATGAATAGTAAAACAAATGAAGTATTCATCCATAACACATAACAAAAGATATATTTACAGGGAAACCTTGGCCCAAAGGAAAACCCCAGTGGGAATTAGTACCCATGAATAATTGTACTTTGTATTATGAACCTGTTAATGTTCCTTTGCCCTGTTAGGAGCAGTCATTATAATGTTGAGTACAATGACTCGGTTAAGAGTCTATAAGTAACAAACCCTGTTAGGGGTGGATGGCTCACTGCCCAAGCTCACTACTCAATGAAGAAGGCTACAACCTCCTAGTTATTAGATATACACTATATCTGGAAGGTGAACTATTTATTGACACTGTTGTCTGATCAGTTCCTTTTGTGTGCTGATGTGTTAACCTCTTGTAAAGCTCTATATCATTCTTACTTCTCTAATACATACTTCACATGCTTTTGGTCATCTCTATATGCCATCCATACTCAAATACAAAAGTGCATGTCACATATATACATGTTGAATAGACGCAACCAAAACTAACTACTAGGTCGGCCTATAACTTAACACATACAATGCTTCCAAGGTAATTGGATCAAGCATGTTTACATACAATGATATTAACATATTTATAACATAATTAAAATAGGTGTATAGCCTTTACAAAACAAAATGATATACGCTAATCAAAATACTATTTGTTGGCTCCATGCTCTGTTTTATTCTACCACTTACTGACTGTGTCACTTAGACTTGTTGTAACTTCTTCATGTTGTCATATATGATCATGCTTTCTTAGACTTAGCATAGTAACATACTCAAAAGCTTATATCTAAGGGTGCATACTAAAACTCAATCATACACAGATGCGTTGATGCTCCGATCATCAAGTGCTTCTTTGTCTTCTATACTTAACTGAATTCTGATCTTCTAATTAAGTTAGTGCACTAACTCCAAAAATTCATATGACTTTGTTTCCATAATGACAACATAAATCTTAGTCATATGTACTAGTAAATTTAACTTGCCAAAAATCTCCCCCTTTGTCATTAATGGCAACAAAGGAATGTGGCAAAGTTACTAAACTTAACTTATACACAAAACTTGCTAACAAACTGTACATCATCTTCTTCTTCTCTATACAGTACTATCTCCTTTATATCATATACACTAATCCCCCTTTGACATTAATGACAAAGGTTCTAAAAAAGGAAAACTTTATGTACTTACATAGAAAGTACATCCAGGTATGCAATCTGAAGGTTCTTGATTTCTTGATACCAGAAAACCTTGAGTGCATTTACTATCTGAAGATGGGCGCATAATGCATAAGTGAACTTCTCCATCTTTTCTAGATCTTTGCAAGGACCTTGATCATATGTTACTATTATGGCATCTATCTATTTGATATTCTAATTCAATACATCTAGAGAGGGTGCTAGTGCATGTCTTAGCTGAGTTTGTCTAGCCCTTATCTTTGCTATTTCTTTTTCTACCTTCTCAATTTTATCCAGTTGTCCTTGATAAACATTATTATACATGTTAATGTCTTGAGATGGATCTTCCACTGATTTTCTTGCTGCTTCCATGAGAGATTATGATTCCTGAATCTTTTTAGTATGGTCTACAGTGAGTTTGTTCTTATTCATGTAGTCAGCAATTATCTTCCTTCCTTTTGTTGCTAACTCTTTTGACATTGCTTGACCAATCTTAAGTGAGTTAAGATCAAGTGATAAATTACTTATTAATTCAGTCAACCTTTTCTTGATATATTTTTCTTCTTCAATCTTTGATGTTGATTCTTCTAGACTTGAGAAATTTGCTTTGAAGCTTGACAAGATGGTGTTGACATCATCTACTGAATGAACATTGGTCACTTTCTTATCCTTAGGCAGTAGATTGTTCAGTATACTAATTGATTCTACAAATAATGGACTTCTCATTACTTTTTTTTTCTTTGGCTTTCTCCATAGCCAATACACTTATTTTCATCAGGTCTTCTTCTCCCCAAGAGTCTAGGCTTGTTGTATCAGGTGTCAAACTTGACAATAATGATATAGATGATTTAGGAGTAAGGAGTGTTCCTTGACTTACATCCATGAATTCACTTTTTACCTTCACTGATATCTCAATAGAGGGCTCTCTTTTTCAACTTCCTTCTCTTCTTCATATCCTATTAAGTCCTCAATTTGGTATTCTTCTTGTTGCTTAGATGATTCTTCACCACATAAGATATCAGCTTCTTCTGTACTGACAAAATTTTCTTCAAACTTATCCAGTTCATTATCTATTTCCGCCATGGTGATTTTAATATTATCAAACACAATCATTTCATCCTTAGCTTTAGGCATGGGCAAAAACTCTTGTGGACATGTCATCTTGTGCATTTGGGATCTTAGAGTCTTTTTCTTTCTCAGAGGGAACTTGGGTTGCAGGCGCAGTAGGAGGGTGCATGTGTCTTTCTAAGAACACTTTTTCAAATACCTTTTATGTCTCCTTCATAACTAATTCATACTATTTGTTAATTATCTGCAAAGCTCTTATTTTGGTTCTGAGATGTGGCTTTATCAAATCTAGCAACATTGTTTTCTCTTCTAGTGAACAGACAGGAAGGTTGTCATCCAATATCTTTTCTCTTATCCTAAAATCATCTTCTATGGCTTGTCTCTTCAAAGAATCCAAAATGTTCCATACATTATCAGGAAGGACTGTCTTAAGTTCCAAAACTGCCTTTTTGAACTTAATCATGTGCATGATGATCATAGAATAAATCTTTGATTTGTCAATCTCATGTTACTTCTCATAAAACTTGTCTATTTGATCTATCCTTCATCAATAATTCTAGTTCTCAAGACTTGTAGATTTTGGACTAAATCCTACCTCAGGAGGTGCTTAAGTGCTTTTCCATTTACTTCTAGTTATTCTTGAGGATGGGTGGCTTGCACTAGTCTGCTTCTTCCTTTTAGGCATCTTTCTTGGCTTAGGAGGTGGAGTGGACTCCAGAGCAACTGTGGTTGTGGGCGCAGAGATGTTTTATTCTATCTTTTTCTTCTTCTACTTAGGATCATCTAATTTTTATATTTTCACTTCAGATGAGGGTGTGCTCTCAAGTTGCGTGGCAGTCTTGGCTTCCCTTGTTTTGTCCAAGTATGCTTGGGTCACACCATGAATTTTCATAATGTCTAAAGTAATCCTTGATGCTTTTCTCTTTGTTGTAGCACTGTATAAGACAGAGTCTAATTGTCTTCTCTTCTCTTCATAAGTTCCCCATCTAGGTTCATTGGGATCATTAGGCGCTAATAGGAGGACTTGTGCATAAGCTTCAAAAATGTGTCCCTCTACTTCATATCCAAGTGGATGAATCCACTTTGTCCTAGGCTCAACTGCTTCCATCCATGTAATGTTTGTTTCCACCATGAAGCATATAGTGTCCTTTTATTTCTCTACTATACTCTCAGGTATCCTATACCTTCTTTTCATCTTAATTCTGAATTTTTTGATTTCAAGATCCATGAAATTGTTCAAGGTACTCTCTGATGTTTCCTTAAATGAGATATGAGGCAATGTAGGTAGGCTCTTGTCAAGATAAAGATCAAAGACTTTACCAACTATATTGAAGTACATGTAGATAATTAGTGAGCTAAATCTAAATACCTTACTCTTATCATATTTTATGTCTCTTATGCTATCTAACAACTATGTGCACAAGATCTCATAGAGGTTAAACTCTCCATTTTCCTTCACTATCCTTATAGCTGCCAAAATAGTCATTGTTGATACACTATTTACTTTGTTAGCATGCTGAAACTTGTATCCAAGGATCATAGCCATGATTTTATGTCCTCAATGGGCTCAATTATCATGTCATGTTTATCACTCCTAGACTTACATGCTTGGTCAACTTGTTTCCTGACAGCCTTACCTATTGGAAGTATGACACCAGTCTTAGAGAGTCTAGCTATCTCATGAATGAGATCGGTTGTTATGAGAACAGGGACTTCTCCAATCCAAAACAAGTCATCATGAACTCTACTTAGCAATATCTTGATCCATTTAGATTCATAGAAATCATACGTAGTCGCATACTCAATTATAGGGTTATTTGATAAGTGTGTGAATTCATCCTTGAATGTCATGTCTGGATTAACCATTATTTCTATGTGTGACCTTATCCTGTCTACTCCTACAAGTTCCTTCTTGCAATATATGTAAGCACATATATCTTCTACATGCATAACTCCCATCGGAGTTCTAGAAAATGCTCCTTCTAGGTCATCTAAGACTAACTTAAATGGATTCTTCTTGAATATATATCTCTTCCTCTTTGTGACATCAAATACAACTAGAGTGGCCATTGCTTACTTGCTTCAACATTTAAGTAGGGTTCCAAAGGGTTTCTAAAATGTCACATCTGAACAAGGGTTTCACAATGACTTAACTCCTTTTCATTGATGAAAACAACTTCAATCATTCAATACTAGCTACTATGATCTCATGTTCTCTCCAAGGGCTTGATCTCAAATGCAAAAGTGAAGATAATAGATCTACGATGACTTATAAATCAAATTTCTACAATTAATGCTTGTCATGTAAACACAAGTTGTGATCAGTGAATTCCAATCTCTGTTCTTGTTGTCAATCAAGCTGTGTGAATCTTGCATACTACATTAACTAGTAACCAAACAACTAAAACCAAAGGTGCATACTCTAAGGGTGAGTATACCAGCTACGTAGGGGTCTAGAGCTTAAATAGCTCCCCCTATGACCATGAGGGTCATTTATCCAGAAGTAGAAGGTGCATCCACTAAGGATGCATCTAATACTGCGGCACTGACATTATCTTTCTTTACTTCCATCCAAATCTTGCTCGCATCTTCTGTAGCTTTCACAAACTTGACTTCTCCATATTCATCCAATATTGATCCTTGAGACTTATCAAATTTTTCTTGTCTTTGCGCTTGTGATCTACAAAACTTTGAGATGTGTCCAACCTTATTACAAGAGTGACAAATGATAGGAGGCCTTATATTCTCTGGCGTATTGATGTGGGTTACCATACTGCATTGTCTAGTTGTGTGACCATTGTAATTGTATATCTAAAATGTAATGTTCGGAGGACTTCTAACACTTTGCTGAGGTTGATTTCTTTGATTGTGTTGTGTCTGACTTCTTTGATTTGATCTACAATTCATAGCTCTATGACCAAATTTATTACATGAATAACAATAACCATTGAAATGTCTTACCTCTTTACAATCTCTTGCTATATGTCCATGCTTGTTACATGCATAACAAGTTCGGTTTATTGGCTTGTGTTCATCTTTAGATGGTTCTACTTTAGCTTCAGTATGATTTTCAGACTTCTTATCTTCTATAGATTCTTCTGGTGCTTTCATTATTTCTTGCATATCATTGATTTGATTTTGTGCTCATTAAATCCAATACCACTAGTATCTCCTTTAATCTTCTATGCATACAACTATGACTCTATTATATCAGAACTTGTGTACAATTTGTCAATATGGTTCCTTGCTTCTGTCAGCTTAGATTCCATCTTTTTCTTGATGTTTTCTAACTCCAAGATTTCTATGTTTGCTTGCCTAAGTTCTTCATCCAATGGTTTGTTTTCTTTGATCTATTCCTCATAGGCTTCCTGATTGTTAGTTAGCTTTTCATCCAAATCTCCAATCTGATCCTTCAGAGATGTGTTTTCTTCATTCATCTTTTTGACCATTTTTCCCAAATCATTTTTTGAACAATCTTTCAAATCTTTTCTCAATTTCTTGATGAATACTTGTGAACCACTGACCTTCAATTTCAGCTCTTCAATCTCTTTTTCAGATATGTCAAAATCTTCAAGAGATGCTTCAAGATTCTTCTTCAAATGTTTTACTTCTTCTGAAACCATGATCTCCTAAAGTGGCTAAACTTATCTTTAGAGGACCAAAGCTATGATACCAATTGTTAGGAATGGGAACACTAAAAGGGGGGGTGAATCAGTGTTCTATAATTAATTTTTGATACTTGAAACTTAACTTAATTACTTAAATACTAAAATGAATAGTAAAGAAAATGAAGTATTCATCCATAAAACATAACACAAGATATGTTTATGGGGAAACCTTGGCCAGAGGAAAACCCTAGTGGGAATTAGTACCCACAAATAATTATACTTTGTATTATGAACCTGTTAATGTTTCTTTTCCCTATTAGGAGCAATCATTATAATATTGAGTACAATGACTCGGTTAAGAGTCTCTAAGTAAAAAATCCTTTAGGGGTGGATGGCTCACTTCCTAAGCTCACTTCTCAATGAAGAAGGCTACAAACTCCTGGTTATCAAATACACACTATATCTGCAAGGTGAACTACTGTTTGATACTATTGTCTGGTTAGTTCCTTTTGTGCGTTGATGCTTTAACCTCTTGTAAAGTTATATATCATTCTTACTACTCTAATACATACTTTGCATACTTTTTCTCATCTCTATATGCCATCCATACTCAAATACAAAAGCCCATGTCACATATATACATGATGAATAGACGCAACCAAAACTAACTACTAGGTCAGCCTATAACTTAAGACATACAACGCTTCCAAGTTAATTGGCTCAAGCCTATTTACATACAATGATATTAACATATTTATAACACAAGTACAATAGGTGCATAGCCTTTATAAAAAAATGATATACGCTAATCAAAATACTATCTATCAGCTCCATGCTCTGTTCTGGCCTACAGCTTACTAATTGTGTCACTTAGACTTGTAACTTCGTCATGCTGTCGTATCTGATCATGCATTCTTAGACTTAGTATAGTAACATACTCAAAAGCTTATATCTAAGGTCACATACCAAAATTCAATCATACACACATGCGTTGATGCTTTGATTATCAGGTGCTTCTCTGTCTACTCTATCTTCTATACTTAGCCAAATTCTAACCTTCTAAGTCAGTGCACTAACTCCAAAACTTCATATGACTTTGTTGCCATAATGACAACATAAATCTTAGTCATATACACTAGTAAAGTCAACTTTCCAATAGATTCAAAGTACTCAAAGATATCAGCAATGTTGAATATAGGTGATATATCCATATCCTTTGGTAATTCTATTTCATAAGCATTTCCACCGTCAAATTTCTTCAGAATCTTACAAGGTTCAAACTTCTTCATTTTCAGCTTGTTGTAGGTACCAACTGGAAATCTATTCTTCTTCAAATGAATCATAACATCATCTCCAACTTCAAAAGATTTATGTCTCCTTCTATGATCTTCTCTCTATTTATATTTCAGATTACTATCCTCCAAATTCTTTTTGACTTCATCATGTAAAGTTATCATGAAGACTACAAAATCCTTAGCTTCAACACTTCTTCTTGTCTTAGTAGGTAATTCTCTCAACTTAGTGACTCTTTTAGGATGAAATCAAGTAACAATCTCAAATGGTGTCCTCTTAGTGCTTCTATTCATAGAATTATTATACACAAACTCTAGCGCTTGTGCCAAAACTAAATCCCAATTAGCAGGCTTATCTCCAACTAAACATCTTAACAAGTTCCCCAAACTTTTGTTCACAACTTTAATTTTTCCATCTGTCTGAGGGTGAAATATAGAACTAAACTTTAACTCTGTATTCATCTTCTTCCAAAGTTTTTTCCAAAAGTAACCAGTAAACTTAGTATCTCTTTCTGAAACAACAGATTTAGGAAAACCATGCAATCTTACCACTTCTTTGAAAAATAATTCAGCCACATGTAACGCATTAAATGTCTTCTTACAAGGTATGAAATGAGCCATCTTTTAAAATTTGTCTACCATTACCAAAATAGAATCATTACCCCTCTGAGTTTTAGGCAATCCAAGAACAAAGTCCATGCTCACATCTTCCCAAGATCTATCAGGTACATGAAAAGGTGTATACAATCCCAAATTTTGACTAGTTCCTTTTGTTGTTTGGAAAATTATGCACTTCTAACTACTCTCTGTACATCCCTATAAATCTATGGAAAAAAGTATCTTTTTGAAATCAGTTTTAGAGTCTTATCAATCCCAAAATTTCCAGGAAGTCCACCACTATGTTTCTCCTTCATTATGTTCTCTCTCATAGATCCTCTAGGTATACACAACTAAACTCCCTTAAACAACATATCTTCATGAATGAAATAATCAGTCCACTTATCACTCATTGTTTGTTCCTTACAAGATTTCCAAGATTCTACAAAATCAAGGTCATTTTCATACAAACATTTCAAATCATCAAAACCAAGTATCCCAACTCTCGTTTCTGTCAGCAAATTTATTCTTTGGCTCAAGGCATCAACAACTTTATTCAACTATCCACTTTTATGCTTCAATGAAAAGGAAAAATTCTACAAGAACTCAACCCACTTCATATGTCTCTGATTCAATTTACTCTGACTTCCCAAATACTGCAAAGCTTTATGGTCAATATACAACACAAAATATTTAGGCACCAAATAATGTCTCCATTTCTTCAAAGCTTGAACAATAACTTAGAGTTCCTAGTCATAAACTAAGTATTTTCTCTTAGCATCATTCAAATTTTGACTAAAGAAAGATACAGGTCTTCCTTCTTGACTCAAAATAGCTCGAACTACACTTCCAGTAGCATCACATTCAACTTGAAAAACTTTACTGAAATTAGGCAAAGCAAGTGTAGGAAACTCTGCAATTCTTTGTTTCAATGTTTCAAAACTCTTTTGTGCTCCCTGTGTCCATTTGAAATCCTTTTTATCTCCTCTCATAGTTTCAGTCATGGCATTACAAATAGAACTAAAATGTTTGATAAACTTCCTATAAAAACTTTCCAATCCATGAAATGATCTTACCTCTCTAACATTCTCTAGTGTAGGCCAATCAAGTATAACTCTTACTTTCTCAAGGTCCATCTTTAATCCATTAGCTGAAATTACAAAACTAAGGTACACAATCTCTTCTTTCATAAATGATCATTTCTTCAAATTAGTCAGCAACTTTTCTTCCTTCAATCTCTACAATACTTATCTAATAAGTTCAAGATGTTCTTCCTTACTCTTACTAAATATCAAAATGTCATCAAGATATACAATCACAAACTTACCCAAGAATATTTTTAGAACTTCATTCATCAGCCTCATGAAAGTACTAGGTGCATTAGTCAAACCAAAAGGCATAACCAACCATTCATACAAACCTTCATTAGTCTTAATAGAAGTTTTCCATTCATCCCCTTCTCTAATCTTAATCTGATGATAACCACTCTTCAAATCAATCTTTGTTAAATACTTCGCTCCACTCAAACTATCCATTATGCCATCCATCCTAGGTAAAGGAAATTTGTACTTTACTATTATCTTATTTATAACTCTAGAATCAGTGCACATTCTCCATTCTCCATTCTTTTTTGGTGTTGATACAATAGGTACTAAACAAGGACTCAAACTTTCCCTAATCAAACCTTTCTCAATTAATTATTGCACTTATTTTTTCAACTCAATCTTTTCATCTGGTGTTAACCTATGTGGTGTTTTATTAGGAAAGCTAGCTCTAGATATCACATCCATACAATGACTTATACTTATTATAGGAGGCAAACCATCAGGTACATTATCAAAAATGATGTCATGAAATTCAATCAACAAAGGTTTAACCTCAAGTGCATGTTATAACTCATATTTTTTCTCAGTTTTCCTTAAATTAAAGCATAACAAACATTTTGTTCTTTCATTTCTCTTCCAAGATTTTTACCCTCAACCAAGCATACTCTAATCGTAGTACTGTGACTTTCATCAAACTTCTCTACTAAAGGCAACAATACTTGTTTCTTCTCATTCATCCAAATAGTATATTGATTCAATCTACCATCATGCAAAGCTTTCCTATCATATTGCCAAGGTCTACCCAAAAGAATATGACAACAATCCATAGGCATAATATCACACAATACTTCATCATGATAATTCCCAACTTTGAATTTAACAAGGCATTGTTCACTTACAAGTAGTGTATGCTCCTTCTGGATCCAAGCAATATGGTAAGGCTTAGGATGTCTCAATCTCTACAATTGCAACTTGTTAACCAACTCTTCAAATGCCAAATTATCAAAACTTCCACTATCAATGATTACCTTGCAACATTTATCAACAATCTTACATCTGGTTCTGAACAATCTTTTTCTCAAAATAGGTTCCTCATCAGCTTATTCATTCCACAAGATCCTTCTTAACATCAAGTTCTCACCATGTGCAGGTTCATTAGAAAATTCCTCAACTTCTTCACAAGCCAGATGGTTTTTTCCATTACCTCCAATCTTCTTTCCAAAGTTGGTACATTCAAAAGATCTATATCCTTCACCACATTTGTAACAAGTACCTTTAAACCAAGATTTATCATCTCTTTTCCCACTATTGTTATTCCTAGAGTAACCAGTATAGCTATCTCTAGAGTAATTACCTCTTCTACCAAAAGGTTCATCTTTCGATCCTTTATCTTGCATTGCATTGTCAAATCTACTACTTTCTCCATAAGTTCTACCTCTACTTCTCTGAAATTTGCCACCTCTTCCTCTTTGTCTTTAATCATGTCTTTTTGTCAATCGCTCTTCTTCCTTCAAAGAAAATTGGTATTCTTCTTCCACACTATCTATTCTAACATAGCTAATTTCATCTTGAATTGATGTCCTCAAGCCATATTGTAATCCTCAAACCATTGATCTCTACTTAGTCTGAAAAACACTTTGTGATTCATCATCAACTGTCAGCTTGTTACCAGTCACCATGGGTGTACCAACTGGTTTGCAGTCTTCCATTTCAAAAAAATTTAACATTTATTTAAGATATTTAGTTTGAGAAATAAAAATACCATCTTTGCTCTGATTTATTTGTAGTCCAAGAAATAACTTCATTTCGCCTATCATGGACATCTCAAATTCATTTTCCATTTCTTTAGATAATTTATCATATAGATCATCATTTCCTCCAAAGATAATTGTTATCAAAATTCCATTACCTTGACAATTTTGCTATAACATACATATTTTGAAATCAATTAACCTCATTCATTGATATATGACTAGTAGACATACAGAGATTTTAAAAAATAAATGAATTGTGAATTCTGAATAGAAAAATCATTTCATTTGTATTGAACAATGATAAAATATATTTTTGAGTTCTTTCATTTGAAAATGTAAACACATGTATTTAAGATCAATTTAGAAATGACTCATACAAGCCATGAGCATAGCCTGTTCTTTCTTCTACAAATTCAAAATAGTTTTTTTTAATAAACAGAATAGAAGAAGAGAGGTGGTTTAAAAGTAACCAGTCATTGCCTGTTGCTTTGACTGGTTAGTGCAGTTGCTAGGCTTGAAGTCATCCTTAGTCTGTGAGTCTTCTAGCGAGGTCTTGAGTCCTGCAGAGAAAAAATTGAAGAAAAAAAATGATATTAGATCCCATACAGATCTAAGCAATGGTTGGTTACTCTAAATTTTCCCTATGCCTATGTTGCCTTTAGCGCTGTCCTAAATATGTAGATTAAAGAAAACCAAGATATCCTCAATGCTGGTGTAAAAAAGGAAATATTCATGCTAATGTGTTTGTTTCATGAGCAAGAAAATAATTACTCCAATGTGTATGTGCCCCTAACCGAGGCTTCTTTCAGGTATGAGCCCGACATACACATTGGAGTAATTATTTCAAATAGATGTCAAGAATCAGGAAAGAAATATATAATGTTAAAGGGACATATTACTTCTGATATGAAACCTTTCATTGTAATCAAATGGATCAGCTAAGCTTATTTAAGGGACAATGATCTTTAGTTGAAACCTTATAAGCTAAAACATTAATAGAAATTGTACAAACACAAGCGTCAACCAATCAAAACAACAGAGTAAAAAAAAATAAGATGCTGCTACAACCATGTTAGAAGACATAAGAAAGACTCAACAAGTGGAAGAGAAGATGATTCAGGCGAATCATAACTATAGCAAAGTGGTAGTGAAGTTTAAGCAGCCAATGTTTAAGTCACAATGTGAAAGTAAGAATATGCTAATGATGAGACAATATCTTTATCTTTAAATACTTCAGGAAATTGGAAAAGCATCAATCACGGGTTCGGGAGAAGGCAGAAAGTGATAATTGCCAAAGGTGTTCAAATACATGAGACTTTTGCAAAGAATGCTAGGTATTTTCAAATGGTAAGAGAATAAAATGAAATGTTATAGTTATTTGAGTACGGAGAGATAACATTACTACTGTGTTTCAGAACATGAGGGATAAGCTTTAATGATATACAATAAAAACCCACAAATGTATGAAGTTTTTTTAAAAAAAGTTAGAGCCTTAAAGCTTAAGATCACGGTTTGATCTAGGAGCATATTTGTATGTTCCGAGCCATGAGCCAGTTGGAGAAAGTTTTCATCTTATAAACTTTTGGCATAGCTTACAGAGGATCTCCAAAATATTTTAAAGCCCATTATTTTTACAGGTTCAGCAAGGAGTTGTATTAAAACATGGAACACATGAAATTGTCTAATGCTCAAAACTGTAGGTTTGCAAAATATGAGGCCTAGATCCAACAAGTAATGTTGTACATTTTCACCAATGCTTTCAAAAAATGTGACATCCATTCATAGGGAAGCTGTGAAGACTTGGCTCCAGGTGCGCAAAAGAGAAGAGAAAGATTATTTGAGAAGATATGCCATAGAGATTAGCACATGAGGTCATCGGTATGCCTTGGAGGAAGTTTTCAGGGGAGTTGTGGCATCCAGCATCTATTTTTGTCAAGTTCATGCGCTTCATGGATGTTTTTACCAATTATGTTGGTGGTTTATCAATGCCAATGGGACCTAGCATGCTTCCTATGTGTAATATCTCAGGCAATGTTCTTCTCACGGACAAATTATCTATAAGATATGGAAAGATAAAGCGTGGTGACATTATTCTTTTTTGCTCACCAGAAAATCCAAGGAAGTTAATTACGAAACAAATTATAGGCATGGAAGGTGACTATATGGATTCACTGAGCACAGAAAGAAAAATCAAAAAATTGTTGTACCAAAAGGGCATGTATGGGTTGAAGGCGATAACCTATCTGTTTCAAATGATTCAAGGAATTATGGAGTTGTTCCTTGTGCACTTATAGAAGGAAAATTATTTTTTAGGATCTTGTTGATTAAAGGATTTGGGCACTTGAAATGAAGCAGTTCTTCAACACATTTTCTTAAAGGTACACCACTAGAAGCATTTGGTTTAATTGGTTATTGACTGAGCCTGAGATGGTTGCAATATTTTTGTGGTGCTTGTGCAACATAAGAGTATTTGGGTAGATTGTGTTTGATGATAAAATAACAAAGTTGAGGTGGTTTACCAATGTCAAAGGATACAGTAAACATCAAAAAGACATAGTAATAAATCAAATCTGGAAAATACATTCAATACTAGATGGAAGTTACATTTTATGAAGCTACAGGAAGATTTTAAGGTGAAATTTTTTTAGTGCAACAAATAATAGAACTGTTCAATATTAACAGAGCTGCCAACAATCTTGAGAGAAACATACTATTCTTCAAGGGGTTTCAAACTTGGGTTAACAATATGTGTATAAGCTCCCGGTTTGGCTCATTTTTTCAAGCTCATAGAGCTTGTGTGCTATACAAGCTAAGAAAGCTGAAGATACAAGTAAAACTCTAGCAAGTGCTAGATGTGAAAGTTTCCATGACAACAAATGAGGTATACCCAGAAAATGAAAATGAAAATATATATGATATACAATCAGAGCAACAGTCAAGGGAAAACTATTTTAGTCTTAAGTTTTATATAAAATTTTAGAAATCTGTTAGGCAGCCAATACCCAGTCATGGCTTGTACAGTGACAAGCAAACAGTAAGAAATCACGCATTTTCAAAAGGAACTTCCATATTTTCTATGGTGGCTCACTACTTGAAGCTGCAGGAGTTAATACTTTCATAAATGTTCGAATTCAGCATAAGGAAAGCCCTCAAGGAGCAACAAATACATGTAAAAACCCAGAGCGGGAAAGAGGTACAAAGAAATGTTGCAAAACCAGTTTTCTCAAAATGCTTCAATATTTACAGTAGTCCTAGAATGGAGAAAACCCAGATCAATATATGCATCCATTTTGTGCAGAAAATTTCATGGAAAATGCAAAATGAACCAAAATATTGCTATAATACTGTAGAAAATGGCAAGAACAAATAGCTAAGGAAGCAATAACAATAGAGATCAAGGGAAATTAGCCATCTTGTCTGTTTAAAATGTGGATACCTGAAGGAAAAGCCATGACTATAGAAGTCTCTGCTCAGTGGCAACAAATAAAGGCCAAAAGTCTCTGTTTCGACATCTTCAAACCCTTGGCGGCGTCTTCAGCTCAAAATTCATCTTCTTCAACACAAAGAACAAATAAGAAAATGATGCAAATTCTTTAGGGTTGTTGGTTTTAAATCCCTAATGCGCTTTGCATTTTCTTTTTAAGTCCGAGATGCCTTGATAATATTTCTTGTTGTTATTTGTATATCTTTTGTTTTAGTTTAAAGTTTTCCCAATATACTTATCAATATTTGAACATTATTTAAGTTTATTTAACAAATATAAGTTTTAATTTTTATTTGTTAAATAAATTTTATTTTATACGGATAATTATATAGGGTAAATTTTAAATCTAATTATGATATTATTTTGTCTAGTGTCTTTTGTGTTTTGAATTCAAATATTGGGTGTCTTATGAACCAATTATTGAATATCTTAACAAGATGTAGATGGCATGTGTTGAAATTGCTAAGTCTTCATGAATTAATGAAGGGATTTTATGGACTTGAGGGTTATTAGGAGTTGGATAAGTCTCCAAACATCTAGAGGGTATATAGGGCTTGTTAGAGCAAATTTAGGGGTGTTGGAGATCTTTTTGGAAGGTTGAAAGATTTATGGGTCAGATTTTGACTTTGTCATGATAGTTGAGGGGTCTTTATGGCCTTTTTGAGCCTCTTGAGGTCAGTTAAGGATGAGTCATATTGTGCTTTATGACTTAGTGGAGCTTTTTTAGAGGTGGGTCTTCATTTCATGAGTTTTTAGGTCCTCTTTTTAAGGCTATTTTATGGCATCCAACCCAAGGATTGGGTTTGTACTTAGTGAGTTTTTGGCTCATTATTTTTCAGTTTTGATTATGCAGAGGCAAGCTCTTGTGACATTTTTGTCCTTGGCAATTTTATGCAAAGATTTGTAACTCTTTTGGAATATCAAATACAAGTGACAACAGCTGAGTTTATGTTATCTGAATTTATTTTGGAGCCTTCTCTTCTTTCTGCAATTCTATGTGTACTTTCAGGTGATCTAATAAAGATAACTAGTGAATTTTTACATTCCATGTTTTGTCTCATCTAAACACCTAGTTGTAGAAAAGTATATTTTCTTGCAAGTTGTAGCTCATGTCTTAAGGTGTGAAACTGATAAGTAAGGCATTTTTTTTCCTCCTTATTCTGGTTCATTTTTTAGACTTTGTTACAAAGTACTTATGCAAGCCTATACAGAAAGGAAGTGTTTTGTATTCATTAAGATAGCATAATAATCCTTCTTAGTTACCTATATTTGAACTTTCTTATCATCTTTGGTGTATCACCTAGTTCTCTAGTTTAATTTTAAGGTCTTAGGTTATTTTTAGTAACTTCTATCTCTTTTCCCATAAATTCAAGTTAGTTTTGTGGAGTTATCAGTGATTATCCAATAGGAACCGGCCTAGAATCTGAAGGTTTCATTTCTAGTTACGCATTTCCCACATCTAGAAATGAATCCCATGTTAGGCAAAGTTGTTAAACTTGTATAGTTTGACAGGGTGAAAATTTTAGCCTTAACAATAATATCATCAACAAAGAGTTATATTATCAAAACTCAATCTTCATTAGTTCTTAAATACAAATTACTATCAGCATTACCTTTTCTGAATCAAAGCTGTAGTAGGTATTTGTCTAACCTTGCATACCAAGCCCTTGGAGCTTGCTTCAGCCCATACAGTGCTTTCTTTAACTTGCATACCATGTCTCCATCTCTGCATAAAGGAAATCCATCAGGTTGTTCTATATATACTTCTTCTTCAAGATCCCCATTCAAGAATGTAGATTTCACATCCATTTGATACACTTTGAAGTTTTTGTGTGCAGCATAAGCCAAGAATAATCTTATAGCTTCTATTCTAGCAACAAGAGAAAATATCTCTTCAAAGTATATACCTTCTTGTTGTGAATAGCATTTACATACCAGTCTTTCTTTGTTTCTTACTAAAACTTCTTCATTCATTTTATTTCTAAAAACCCATTTAGTTCCTATCACATTTTTGTTCTTAGATCTAGGAACCAACTCCCAAGTGTCATTCTTCTTTATTTGATCTAACTCTTCTTTCATAGCATTTATCCAAGATTCATCTTTGCAAGCTTCATCTGTATTCTTTGGTTCAACTTGAGAAATCAAACAAATTTCCTCTCTAACCTTTGATCTAGTCAATACTCCTTGATTAGTATTGCCAATAATTTATTTTTTAGGATGATTGTTCTTTACATACCTCAGAGTTTTAGGAACCTCTATAGTCTTATCTGTTTCATTATCACAAGCCTCATTTCCGCATTCAGTCTCAACAATTTCTTCTTCTTTTGCAGCAGCAACCTCTTTGATCTTTGTAACTTGATTACAGTCATACATTCTCTCTTGTATCTGAAACTTTTCATCTATCTTCACATTGTTACTTTCAATCATTTTTCTTAATCTCAGATTGAAACATTTATAAGTATTGCTCTTAGTAGATTAACCAAGGAAGATTCATTCATCACTTCCAGCATCAAACTTCCCTATCTCATCATCTCTCTTGATATAATACTTACTACCAAATATGCTAAAATATTTTACAATAGGAGTATGATTAAACCATAATTCATAAGGACTCTTACTTGTACCTTCTCTGATTTGAATTTTGTTTAATGTGTACATAGTTGTCCCAACAACCTCTCTCCAATGCACATGAGATACATTTCCTTCAAGTAGCATTGTCCTAGCAGTATCAAGTATAGTATGGTTTCTTCGCTCAGCTATCCCATTCTGTTGTGGAGTCCTAGGAGCAAATGTCTGTCTTTGTATTCCATGTTCTTCGTAGTATGAATTGAACAAGTCTGAAGTAAACTCTCCACCTCTGTCTGACCTCAAACATTTTATCTTTAAACCCGATTCATTGTCATGAACCATAATTGATACAATAATACATATGTATACTTATTTAATATTATCTTAAAATCAATATTAATAACAATAATATAATCAATTCTCATTAATAATTTATTTATTTAATAGCTATCAATCTATATATAATCAACTGATAGTTATCAATGAAATATTAGTAGTCAATATTATTGATCAATATAGCTAATCAATATTAATACCAATAGTATTATTCCCTTATTAATACCAATAATTATATTATTCAAATATTATTAATTCCCTTATTGATAATATCTAAGTAATAATATTAGAATATTAATTAATATATAATCAATTATTAATTAATCAATAAAATAATTAACAATATTAATAATAGTATTAATCAAAGAAGCATATATCAATATATAATTTATGTTAATATAAAATTATATTAATATATATATAATCTCATATCAATCAACGATACCGATATCATAATGTTACTAAACCAGGTAATAATCAAATGAAAAAACAATTAACATTAATAGTTGACGGCACCGTGCCTTTCCCCAAAGGCGTGACTTTAGTGAAACATTCATCTCCATCTTACACACAGGAGGATATAAAATATTGTTTGCAAGACAAATTCAGGGACATGGACCAGGAATAATACACCAGCCAATATTTACTTCAATGTTTCTTCAGCAAGCCTTACAGTGGGAATCTAGGCGTTGGAATTATTAGCAGCAACCAGTGAGAAAAGATTGAGAAGAATAGTATGTAAAGAGGAGAGAAGACTAAGGACATAGTTTATGCAGGAGCGAATAGTAGGGGAGGGATTCAGATCTAATCAACACTGCATATACCGTCAGCGTATAACTATTAACTCATGAAACAACAATTAGCATCGAACTAATATTCAATGTGTCGTGAATATGCAAAGATTATGAATTACATGATCAGGAGACGTGTTTCATGAAATAGGGGTGTGTCTCTTTGCAAACACCATGTGCATAAAGATATATGAACACAACCCCTTTAGACAAAACGGGGCATTGAAGACAATCGAAACATGCCAGGGATACATGGATTGAAAAGATAAAATAACATTACAATAGGGAGTGAATTTGGAACGGAATAAAAAGGAGTGTTAAAAGTTATGATTCTGATCATATAAGAAAGAATTGGAGGACGATCAGAATATCATCATTATCGAATGAGATCATATAAAAAATAATTAGTATGGATCACTTGGGGTATATCAGGAGATGATAGGAAATAGTTTGGGAATCAGAATTCTCTCTCTATATAGCTTTTAATTATAGATCAATAATAATGAGTTATATATATATATATATATATATATATATATATATATATATATATATCTTAATAAGAATCACAAATATATAATATAGTTATATATCTGAAAGATATAATGATATATTGGAAGTATACATTTGAAATATAAGAATTGTATAAATGTTCTAATGAATATATCTAAAGTATATTTAGGAACAATCTAATTTAATCAATTATATGAATAATCTAATATTTAGATATAATATATAGAAATTATATATGAGTTATGTTATATATATTTATTTATATTTTTGTAATATATACTTGACCAATTACTTAATAACTCATTAATCACCATTAAGGGGATATGGAGTGTGTGTAGGAAGAGGCGGGTAAATTGGTCACATGATGGAAAGAGCTCAAGATAGGTAGAATCTTGAGGGGATCCACTTGGAGACTGTGCAAGTTTCCTAGTACAGTAAATCTACCATCTTCCTTAAGTTTAGTGATTAGGAGTAAAGTAATGAATTAGAGCTTAAGTATATATTATGAATTAAAGATTATTCTGAATATAATATGATTTAAATGCATAATGACGTATGATAATTGGGAATTGGCATTCCCAAATGCAATACAAATCCTAATTGAGATTTTTTGAGAGAAAATTATGTACGGCCCTATTTGGGGTCATTACAAGTGGTATCAAAGCATAATCCTGCCATCCTGTGGAAATTTAGTTCATGCAAACCCATCAACAAACAAGAGGAAGTGTTGCCATGGCAGAGCAAGTGACCAGTGAAATTAGAAATATCATGAAATAATACAAACAAAGAGATATAATAATGTTAAACTGATATATCCAGTATACATTAGACGAACTCGGCTCTTTCATCTCACTAAAGAATCTTGTGAGTGAGAAGATTGTGGAAGGTAGAGGCGGAGTAATTTCAAGCACATGATGGTTATCCCAACATTGGGCTAGGGCCTTGAGGGAAACCACTTGTACTCTATTTCACGTGACCTAGGCCTTGTAACTCTTCCACTCTTGATGACCTTAGAGAGAGAGAGAGAGAGAGAGAGAGAGAGAAGGATTCCTCCACGATCCATACGGGAGATATTTTGATATTCATAGAAATTATGTTGTTTACTTACTCCATGGTTGGTTTACATCTCTTTAATGATTTTACAAAATAGATGAATAATATAGGATGTATTGCTTAAAAGAACAACCCTTAAAATGAAATTTCCTAATTGGTATCACTTGATGAAATAGGGCAGTGCTAAGGGACAAGGGTCATCACAATTGGTATCAAGATACAATTATGAGAGTTTTATATATATATATATATATATATATATATAAACTTGCAGAGAAAGATAAAAATAATTTATTCCTATATTGAATAGAAATCTAAATGGAAGTGTTAAACTAATATGTCCGGTATGGATTTTACGAAATCATCTCTTTAATCCCGCTAAGGCATCTCTAAGTGAGAAGGTTGTGGAAGGTAGAGGTGGAGTAATTTCGGGTACATGATGGTTATCCCAACACTGGGGTTAGGCCTTAAGGGAAATTGCTTGTAGCCTATTTCACATGACCTAGGCCCTGTAACTCTTCCACTCTTGATGGCCATAGAGAGAGAGAAGGATTCCTCAATGATCCATACGAGAGATATGTTGGTATTCATACCAAATATGTTGTTTCACTTCTTCCATTCTCGGGTTACATTTCTTTAATGATTCAACATAATGATGGATAATATATAGGATGTGATGCTTAATAAGAAGAGCCCCTAATCAAATCAAAACTTTTCCTAATTGGCATCAATGTGTATACTTTGTGTATGCTTTGTGTCATCATGCATCAATGTGTATGCTTCATGCCTTCATGCATCAATGTGTATACTTCATGTTTTCATGCATCAGTGTGTATGCTTCGTGTCTTCAAGCACCAATGTGTATGCTTCATGCCTTCATGCATCAACATGTATACTTCTTGTTTTCATGCATTCATGTGTATGCTTCATGTCTTCACATATTTATGCATATAATTTCAAGTATATTCAGTTTATCTAGAAATACAATTTTAAAAGTATAAAATATATGGTTGCTTGAGGGCAAGCAAATTTGGGAGGGGTGGACTGTCATGAACCATAATTGATACAATAATACATATGCATACTTATTTAATATTATCTTAAAATCAATATTAATAACAATAATATAATCAATTCGCATTAATCATTTAATATTTAATAGCTATCAATATATATAATCAACTAATAGTTATCAATGAAATATTAGTAGTCAATATTATTGATCAATATAATGTCATGCCCAAAAAAAACATGATGCAACAATTTTTTTTTTAAAAAGCAAGGAACATAAGGAAACCATGCAAAGAGTACCATGGCCAACAAGGTCATGTGGTGATCACACACACATGCCCTAAGCTGACCACCTCCCTCTACAAGATGGATAGGCTTGGCTAACCCTACATAACGTGATCAAGACGATCGATGTCATCAATGAAGAGTAAGTTTAGGGAAAGATTAGCATAAGGTTCTATAACTTATGTGAAGTGGTCATGAAAAGGAAACGATGTGCATTCGTCTCCTAAGTGAAGAAATTGGTTTGAGAAAGAGGCGATACTTCTGTGGGACTCATTAATAACGTATTTACATTTTCGTTAAGCCCTAAATGGGTGCTTAGAAGTATTAACATGTCAATGTTGATCCAATGGATTAAATTCATAACCATTGTCATATAATTTGGATTCGTATAAGTTAGACCCATCAGTATATAATTTTCATTGTTAAATTCCATTGATATATGAATCTGCATCTATATAGTTAATTCCTAATTCTAAATACAATATGATAAATTTTGCAATGAACGAAGAAATTAACCACATATATGTTTATTCGTAATTAAGAAATTAAAATGATAATTCTATCCATAAAAAAATCCAATACAACTGTCTTAATAAAAAGGTGTTGTTAACTACTAAATTTAGTAACTTAATTATATACATCATTAGTCAGATCAATAGGTAATAATCCATCTGACTTAAATCAAGTCTAGAGAATTAAATTAATTATATTAATTAAACTACACATTACAAATTTTATTAGACACCCTTTTAAATCAAGATAACCTATTGTAACGGTAACAAAAATAATAATAAAATAATTAATATTAACGTGCTTATAAATCTATAATAAAAATCATTATTAATCATAAAAATTAAGTATCACTTTTTAAATAATAACATTTAATAAACAATATTAAAATACGATAAATTAAATTTACAAAAGAAAAGGGAGCGCACTCACCTTTTTAAGTCCCCAAGGGGACAAAGCAGTGGACCCCATGTGCGGTACCATGCAAGGCAGGGCCCGCACTGTCGTGGTAGGCGGGTACCCTGCCTTGGCAGGGCCGCCAACCTACCATGCGTAGGTGGTCCCGGGGGGTGTGGGAACCACCCCGCCCTCCTTAAAAAAAATTTAAATATTTTTTTTTTTAAATTTAAAAACTTTGTTTTAGGTTTGCCCTTTTTTTCTTTTAAAAAAAACTAATTCACTTTGCATAATTATATATTTTTCAAATTAAATAATTTAATTTAAGTTAAATTAATAATTTTCGAAGTTAGGAAATGAGGGTTTTTATATTATATTATTTTTTTTAAAAGGTCTTTTTTTAGCCTATTGGGGTGGCGACCCAGGTGGGTCCCACCCCCCTTTCTTTTTACACGGCTTAAGTGGGCCCTTTTGCCAAGTGGATAGAAAATATTATTTTCTATTGACTGTGGAAAAATTTGTAAGCGTACGGGGAATTTATTTTTCCCCATATATTTTCCAGAGACCTGTAGGTCTCAATTTAGTTTTTCTTGCCTTTATACATAGTTTTTTTTTGGTTTTCACTAGATGTTTCCTCACTTGATTTTTATGCTATACACAATGGAAATTAAATCCTTTTATTCATTTGCATACTACAATAACCTCTAAGAATATGACCAAATGATCTTAAGATAAAATTTTACTAACAATTCACACAACTAAGTTAACAATCCCCTTTTTTTTGTCCATTATTTTCAACAAGAATACTATCACTTAAAATATCAAGAGAATTTGCATTGAGGGAGAGAGTGTTTTTATGAATTCTTTATTTATGAGAAAACACTACTTGAAATAATAAGGAGAATTACTACATTAATCCATTTTCCACTATTGAGCTCAACATGAAACTTTACATTTGAATGAATAAAATACATTCTTCATTTCATCATTGAATTCATTTTACAATGAAAAAGAACATTTTCACATACATCTTGATATATATCACAATTTCTCAATACAATAAGCAACATGAAATGTTTCTCATTCCAAGAGTTCAACAACATGACACTTTAAGTTTGCTGCCACAAAAGACTTCAAAATAGAAACTCTCCAAATCTTTTTTTCTTGCAAAGACATGACCTTCAACCTACAATTAAAGGGAGTCAACCGTGTTGAGCTCACCTCCCATCCAAGGCCTCAAGGATACCACCCCCGAGCTTGGAGAATCAAGACTAAACAGGTATTACAACAATAATGCATACAAGCATACATACACAAAACTACATAAAACTCCCAACCATGGCTTCACAAATGGATTTCTATAATCCATTGAAAAAGGGTGAAGGTGGGCTTTTCCAAGGAGGAGAATGCCATACAATTTACATTTCCAAACAAGAGTATTTTCATGTCTTTCAAATGCTACATTATCATTTCTTCCATACACAAACTTTTTGTCATTTCCATCCTCAAATGCAAGGATTTACAACATGGCTTCATGGAGCCCATACCCCATGAATTTCTCCCTCTTCTCCAAGAGAAGAGACTCTCAACTACAATAGATAGCCCAACTAACCTCTTCACCCAAGGCTACTACTTCCCTTCCCAAAAGGGTGAGTGATGACTTAAATCCCATGAACAAGCATATCAACACAAGAAAAACAAAAAGGAGATTCAATCCATAGTCACTCATACCCAACAACAATCAACAACACATTTTCATAGTAAGGAAAACATGCATTTCTACACATACATTCTACTCAAAATTATCTTGAACATGAATTTACAAAACAAAGAAAGCTTCTTCATGGAAAGACCACCACCCTTGGTCCAATGCAAATGGAAGAATGAGGTTGAGTAGAGTCCTATCCCTTTCCTTTTTCCTTTCTCCAACCCTAAGTATCTCTAAAATTAGAGAGTGGGTGAACACCCACAAAGTCTCTCCAACCCCTCTAAAAAGACCTCCCAAAATCCTACTCATGATCCAACAGTAAATGAGACATGACCTCTAGTCCTTGACCTTACCTCTTGTTCCCCCTCTTAATGGTGAGTTTAGCAAGGAGTGTGGAACAAGTTAAAATGCATGTGGCCATCTCCATTTTTGCCACTCTTGAAGAGTAGCCTTTTTTTAAGGCCATAAAGGTGATCTAGACCTTCTCATAGGTAAAAACTACCCCCCCCCCCCCCCCGGGGTTAGCTAATTTTGGCCAAAAATGCATTTTAGGGTCATTTTTAACCCCTCTAAAGTTTAAATCTGAGTTCCAACTTGATGTGATCCCTAAAAGACATCTACAAGCAAGTGGGATTATTAAAATATCCTATTAAGTTGGGTGACCCTTGCCAAACCCTAATTGAAATGTCACTATCCACATGGACATTATAAGTGTCAAGTGACGCCATAAAATACACATCACATTCACAAATGACATGTCCAATAAAAAACTTGAATTTAATATATTAACATACATACAATTCACGTTACAAACAAAAATCACATTACAACAAGGTTTCAATCTCTTCATTAGATTAAACCTTGGCTTACTCAATTCACATGTGTTTAGCCCTGATTCTCTGAATAATTCCATGATTTTCTTTCCTGCACACTAAACTCGAGCATCAATAGTTCAAGGTAATAAAATCATATATATATATATATATTTATATATATATATATATATATATATATATATATATATATATATATATATATATATATATATATATATATATATAACTCATAATTAGCAACATTAATCAATATGCAAATTTCAATTTATAATTACAATTTCATTCAGTAATGCTCAAACATAGTACCTTCATAACTTAACATCATGACATATTATCCATGTTATTTCCTAACTTAGAGCATAATCCATGAAATAATCACATCTAATCATGATTAAGTATTTCTCATCAAATCACATATCTAAGCATGTATAACCAAAATTAATAATATGTTCTAGGTCCTAATCCATATCAAAATGTAATCCACATAATATAAACATCATCATAAAACATAATATCATGAGTCTCTGTCAGAATGATCGAAAAATGTAGCAAAGTATCAAAATGTGAATGTATCAATAGTGCTATGATGGGTTGAGGTGAGGCCTCACATATAACAAATAAATATAGCTAATCAATATTATTAATCAATGTTAATACCAATAGTATTATTCCCTTACTAATACCAATAATTATATTATTCAAATATTGTTAATTCCCTTATTGATAATATCTATGTAATAATATTATAATATTAATCAATATATAATCAATGATTAATTAATTAATATAATAATGAACAATATTAATCTATAAATAATAATATTAATAATAGTATTAATCAAAGAAGCATATATCAATATATAATTTATGTTAATATTAAATTATATTAATATGTATAATATCATATCAATCAATGATACCAATATCATAATGTTACTAAACTAGGTAATAATCAATCAGAAAAACAATTAACATTAATCGTTGGCAGCACTGCGCCTTTCCCCAAAGGCGCGACTCTAGTGAAACATTCATCTCCATCTTACACACAGGAGGATATAAAATATTGTTTGCAAGACAAATTCAGGGACATGGACCAGGAATAATACACCATCCAACATCTTAGACAATATTTACTTCAACGTTTCTTCAGCAAGCCTTATAGTGGGAATCTAGGCATTGTAATTAGTAGCAGCAACCATCGAGCAAAGATTGAGAAGAACAGTATGGAAAGAGGAGAGAAGACTAAGGACATAGTTTATGCAGGAGTGAATAGCAAGGGAGGGCTTCAAATCTAATCAACACTGCATATACCATCAACGTATAACTATTAACTCATGAAACAACAATTAGCATCGAACTAATATTCAACATGACGTGAATATGCAAAGATTATGAATTACATGATCAGGAGATGTGTTTCATGAAATAGGGGTGTGTCTCTTCACAAACACACGTGCATAAAGATATATGAACACAACCCCTTTAGACAAAATGGGGCATTGAAGACAGTCGAATAGAAATCAAGACATGCCAAGGATACATGGATTGAAAAGATAAAATAACATTACAATAGGGAGTGAATTTGGAACAGAATAAAAAGGAGTGTTTTTTTTATGAGTTATGTTATATATATTTATTTATATTTTGTAATATATACTTGACCAATTACTTAATAACTCATTAATCACCATTAAGGGGATATGGAGTGTGTAGGAAGAGGTGGGTAAATCGGTCACATGATGGAAAGAGCTCGAGATAGGTAGAATCTTGAGGGGATCCACTTGGAGACTATGCAAGTGTCCTAGTACAGTAGATCTACCATCTTCCTTAAGTTTAGTGATTAGGGGTAAAGTAATGAATTAGAGCTTAAGTATATATTGTGAATTAGATATTGTTCTTAATATAATATGATTTAAATGCATAATGACATATGATAATTGAGAATTGGCATTCCCAAATACAATACAAATCCTAATTGAGAAGTTTTGAGAGAAAATTATGTAAGGCCCTATTTGGGGTCATTACATTCATTCTCTACTTTTTCTTTGAACAACTTGGATTTATCAAAAGCTTATGATTTTTCTTTCAAATAAGTAACCCACATCATCCTAGAAAAGTCATCAAAAAAAAGAATAAAATACCTTTCACCATAGTATGATCTTGTCCTTGTAGGTCCACATACACTAGTACATTTGAGACCTTTTTCCGATGATGGACCGTCAAAATTCAGACAGTATATCGATGATTAAGAGACACCACCCGTCATCTCAGTTTTGCAGTCAAAAAAATGATGGCTACGATTGGCGTCATAATTACAATGACTATAGCCATCACAAAAAGGGGGTTTCAACATAGCGAATATACCGTCAGGTCTATTTGTAGTCATCCCAATTTTGATGGATCATCATCAGACGTAGTTAGTTTACCGAAGGAAATATTGTACATGCGACGGTTAACCATCATAATGTGCCAATGGATAACCATCATTTGTAGATTGTTTACCGACAGAAATGCTATGCATGCGATGGTTATCCGTAGGAAGGTTTTGACAAATTGTCATCACTTTTCTAGTGACGTCGTAATTGCGACAACAATCACAATTTATATATATATATATATATATATATATATATATATATATATATATATATATATATATATATATATTGATCAATTTTGTATCGATTGGTGTTCTTGCATATTTGGTTGACATTCGGAGATGACTTTGCAATAGATTCGGTAGCGGCTCGTGGATTATTGAGTCAAGTTTGGAGACTTGGATTTGTATATCACTATGGTGTCTGTGATGACTTGGGAGAAGTCTTCTTCTAGGTGAACCGAGCTGAGAGACTTGGATTTGTATATCACTATGGTGTCTGTGATGACTTGGGAGAAGTCTTCTTCTAGGTGAACCGAGCTGAGAGACTTGGATTAAAGAAACAAGGTTGTTTGATGTGACTTATGAGACATCGGATGCCTCTTCACAGCAGGTTCACGGTGTGGTATGTGGTGTTTCTTTGTGACTGGGTTCTTGGCAAAGATTTGTTGATTTGGTAGCCATTGAGATGGATCGATATGACTTGATCTTGGGTCAAGACTTCTTGAGGTGAGTTGAAGTGATCATTTCTCCTTGAAGTGATTGATGTTTCTAACAGATAGTCATCACTTTTAGTTTTGTCGTCAGTTATTCTTTGGTTTCTATCATAATTGCAACAGCTCACACTATTTTTTTAAAAGAAATATATATTTGTCGTATGTTGATTGCGATCTTAAATTATTGAGCTTCTCTTTGTTTTGATAATAGTTTAACATTCTCTACTTAATAGGGCCAACCACACGAAGGTGGAAGCTCATCTAGCCCTTCCTAGGATCCTCTTATGACCCTTTACGACACTTTAAGACCTCTAAGATGTATTCTTAGGGATCGTAAAGGGTCATAAAGGGTCATAAGGGGTCGTGGGACACAACAGCTAAGAAACATAAATGTAGGCATCATGGTCACAATTTTTTGGAGACAACATAATTGAATACTATACCCAGACAATGCAACACAACCACTACTCATGCAGTTCTAAGTGGACACTATGGGATCCAAAAACCAAAGATAAGGAATCTATATATAGTTTTTGGATCCCACAGTGTCAACTTAGAACTACACGAGTAGTGTTTGTGTTGCATCCTCTGGTATAGCATTCAATTATGTTGTGTCTCCAAACAATTGGGACCATGATGCCTACATTTATGTTTCTCATCTTTTGTGATACCTACATTTATGTTTTGTAGCTATCATGTTTATTTGCATGTTCTTTATGTGTTTGGCTTCTCTCCCTCACATCAAAAATAATATTTTCCCACTCTGAATCGAGAATGCATGTGCAAAACAAGAAGAATATGCATGGATAGAAGATGGAGCTGAGAAAACACAACACGTTTACATTTTTTTAATAGGTCAAAATTACAATGTTCGTGATGGTCTATAACTTACAATATGCAATTAAAGACCTCTATCAAAAATGCAATCCTGTTGTGTTTTTTAGCTCCACCTGATATCCTATGTATATGAATTGAGATTGCATATTGAACTAGGTGTCTCCTTCTACATTGCCTAAAACTAAGAGACTGTCATAGTTAACATCTAAAATCATTATTAAACTTTTGTTATTATTAAAAAGTACACTATTCTCCTTTGTTTCTTGTACACCATCTTTGTCAGCAATTTTCTTCATGGATGGCCTCCATTTTCTTCCCTACTACAACTGTAACCACTATTCATTCTCTTGTGATCATTACTATCTTCTCTATTGATTAGACCTCCACTGCAATTTCTTTGATGAAAATTTCCAAATTTACTATTTGGTATTCCTTCATCTCCCCTCAACTCCATCACTTATGGTTACAAATCAAGTTCCAAGAATTAGAATGGCGTGTCTCATCATCACAACTAATCCACCTTAAACAATTGATT
Organism: Chamaecyparis obtusa; assembly: GCA_027943335.1. Taxonomy (NCBI): domain Eukaryota; kingdom Viridiplantae; phylum Streptophyta; class Pinopsida; order Cupressales; family Cupressaceae; genus Chamaecyparis; species Chamaecyparis obtusa. The sequence continues at coordinate 827,137 of BSBK01005513.1, read as the reverse complement.
AACCATTCTAGACAAGATGATGATTTAAAGTTTTTCTGAAGCTTCTAACTTGGTAGTTGTAATCAACATTTGTATTACAAGTTTTGTTGTTGTTCAAGTAGTGTGTTTTAGAAAAGAACCCATTGAACATTCTAATACTAATTTCTCCCAAAATATGAAATCTATTAAAATTTAGCGAAAACCCCTCCAACATTACAATAGTGTATAAAAGGAAACTCAATGTATAAACATGGAACTAAGCTCAAACAAGTGTAAATAAACATCAGTCATTATCAAATAAACATTGAGAAATAAACATTAGTCATTATAAAATAAGTTTCATAAATGAGAATCATTTTTTTTGGGCTTTTTTTCTTTTTTTCTGCTTTCCTATATTGTTGCAGAGGCGTATCCATGTCCACATCATTATTTCTTCTTGGTCATGCACGTGATCTCACTATCCTTTTCAAAGGTAGGTCCTCTGCAATAACAAATAAAAGGCTTCAATTAAAAACATATTATCATAATTGGGGTTAATTTAAAAATATATTCATTATTGTTACAAGCATTTCAATACTTTAAAAAACATAAACGTGACGCTCTTTACATTGTCCAACCACATCATCTTGCCCGGTGGCTTGAACCTCAACACACTCATCGAGAACAACCTCTACATCCCCAGCAACTGCAATACAAAATATTTTATTAATCCCAACACATTATAATTAAATTTTTATTACTACGCCAAATTCAATTTAACATGTTTTCTTGTATTAAATATTCATTAATCAAAATTTGAATAGAAAATGTATACCTTGAGTACTAAAATTCACATTAGAATCGATGCCTCCGTCGTGCTTGGTCGGTGCAGTATCAATATCGGCAGGCTACATTCCAATGTAAATAATTAGTGCATTTATCAACAATATATACATATAAATACAAGACAAATACTAAGAAATGTTAATCATTTAGTTTAATACATATAAATATATTCACTTTAAAGTTTTAAACAAATATATAATCAGTGTTTCCTTACTTAAAATAAATATATTCACTTTATGTTGGAACGTAAAATCAAATACAGTAATTGGTAAAGTTTTCAACTTGAAATAAAAATCAATTGGCTTATTTAACTGATCAACAGATCCAGTAGAAGAACCTTGTGCACTCATTACTCGATATCATTCAGCCACAACTTTATAGCCTCGTTTGTAGCCTATTTTTTTGTCCTCTTCTATAATTGGTTTTTTGAACTCCAAGGTATGTGTTTTTTATTGGTATCATGAATTTTTATTGTAGTGAATTCATCAAAACTAAAATGATTTCAATTTAATTATAAATATTTGGATACAATTTTTCATTTACTAATACTTACAACTTGTGCAGCAAGTTTTGAATATCCACCTGAGCCAAGCCTGTGTTGCCCGTGCTTTTGTTTTCTTGTTTTTGTTGCATTTGTTGTGTCAGGAAACTTATGTGATGTTTGAAATATGTTAGATCACATAAGTATAAAGAGTAAATAGTACATAATTTCATTATTAACATTATCACGTACCTTACTTCCTCGATTAAGATCCTCTCACTCATTAATAGGAATATAGGGAGGCCGCTCGTAATAAGGGTTGTGTTCTATTTGGCTCATGTAGTTGTCCCTAATATACTTCAAAATAGTGCCCACTTTGTCAAGGAGTCTAAGTCTATGAAAGACTTCAGGTCCAAAAAGTGTTGTCGTAGAGTCAATGAGTTTATTCTTTAACCCTTTATCTTGTAATGACCACCTTTTAAGAAAAAAATTGTTAGATTCATAAATGAAGTGAAGCTACCTTTTAATATACTTGAAGAAAGGGATGAAATGAAATCTAATCTTGCAATGAAATCAAAATATGATACCATGTGTGTATGGTTTGCTTGAAAATGCGCAAACATTCATCATTAAGTTTTTCATAAAATAGATTATTCCCTGCAAGATAATTACGAGATTATTATAATTAGTTATTGCAAGGGACCACACAGTGGTTAATGCATTACATTATGAGTATTATATTGTATAGTAAAAGAAAGGATCAATCTTTAAAGTACTTGGAAGCTAGGCTACTCTCAAGGGAAGTCCATCTTCATTGCTCATGAGCAATTGATCACAATTTTGTATTGTTCCCATACATTTAACATGAGTACATCCAGGAATTATGTCATCGCCTCCTACATAAAATAAATCCAATATTACAAAATACCCCTAAGAAAGAATATATAGTTCAAGTGAAATAAACACATGATAAATAAGAGAGAAAAAGAGGATTCTACTTACCAATAGTAGGTGTTGTCATTGCATCTGTGGTCATGCTACGCGTTACCAACATTGCAGGCAGAACTACCTCTATCGATCTGATCCTCGTACCAACCATCGTACTCAACATAGGTTCAATAGTAGGTGCTGAACAAAAATATTGTTAGAGCATAAAAAAATATGGATAACCATGGACAAGATGGAGGATAAAACATGTGATGTACCACCCAAAGTATTTGCATATGAGGTGTTTCCCTTTAATCTATTTAGCATCCCCTATAAAGAGAACACATATATATTTTAGTTAATGACATAAATAAAATAGTATACTATAAAAATCATTATTGAACTTTTGTTATACTTAAAAACTGCATTAATACTTACTCTAGTTTTGAACACGGCCAATCAACATATCTGATGTCCTCTATATTTGAGGAGTGTGAGGTTGAATATCTACCATTCAAGCTAACTCTTCTGATATTGCATGAAGGACCCTTTCCAGTGCAACCACAGGATTAACATCTGATAAAAAATCAACATCAAATGGATCCTGCTCAACCTACGGCTCATCATGGACTACTTGTTCCTTTCCCTTTTTTTGATCAGCACTCATTTGTGAGAACAATATTATTAGCCCTTTATTTAAAAGCAATCCAAAATAGTAGAACAACAAAAAATATGCATTAACATTTTTCTTGTATGTGCATTTGTACAACAACAATGAGTTTTACCTGTCGGGAAGAAGAAGTCCCATGAGAACTATCATCGACGTGTGTATCGTGTGGCTATTAATCCATACTATAGCTCTGTATTTCAAAAAAATCATTTAGACATGTTAAAACACGTGTTCTTATTCTAAGTTACGTTGAATAATAGATAATTATCAAAATGTGTACCACCTCATCCATGATAGTGATGGGGTTTCTTTTATCTATGCGATTCAAATTGTAATAGATAAGATGCTCCTCACCTCCACGTATTGATTTGATCGCACATACAAATATGAGATTTCCCTCACATGCCTCAAATATGCAATTGGGTTGCTTTTTAGTTGACGCAGATCATGTACTGTTTATAAAACCTGCAATATTCCCTAATGCTTTTGGTCTTTCATCAATGTATATAGCTATTGTTTTACTTTGTTCACTGACTTTTTGTTGTCTATTATTTGCCACAAGTGCATACCTACACATATTTTTTTTATATTTAACAATCTACATCCAACTATTGTAGTCATAACAAGGTCTGGCATTCTCCATCAATTTGACAACTTTGTTGTAAGAGACCTCTATGCCATCCATGGAAAATAGGCCCAAACTATGTAATGAAGATGGTGCTATGCGATATATCCTCTCTTTAACACAAAAATTAGTGTTTATTAAAGGAAGTTCATTGGGGACCCATTGTTTCTGTAGATGTTTGTACCTAAAGAGAATCTTGGAGTCGCATTTTCTCCCATCATCATAAGAACATGACCCCCTTGAGCAAGGAAAAATTTCATGCATTTATTGAATTTCTTTCTGATCTTTTCACCTCGATTCGATCTCATTGAATTACATGTACTAAATGTCTCACTTTCTTCTTCTATTCCTATATTTTTCTTGCTCAAGGAAGACAATTCTAACAAATACCTATTCGATGGTACTTGCACATCATGCAATGAGAAAGATAGACCTAGCAATGAGAGAGATATTTTATAAATGGTAAAAGACATTAATCTCTATGGGGTTATTGACTTGTACCTGACAATCCATGAGACTGTGTGGGATACCTGACATAAGATAATAGTTATATAATCAAACAAACATAGTTCACTCCATAGTTTTCATTATATCTTGTGAAGGACATTATACATTATTAAAATTATCTATTTATCCAACAATATTTTGAATATCTCAGCATTGCATATAACTAAACATCTCAGCATTGCATGAGACACCACTATTGTGGCATTTCGTCAAACAGTTCGCATGCCTTTCCAGTGTCTTTATTACATCTTGTGAAGGACTTTATACATTGTTAAAATTATCTATTTATACTTTCAAAATTAGCTCACTCCATTGCAGAGAACAAAGAGAATCCCATGTGATTTAATATCATTGAGATGCCTCCTTTCATTACCTTCATTTCACCTTGTCATAGCTTCTCATAGCTTCCTATGTGTTTCATCCTTCATTTATACATTTACTTCAACCAAACTTTTAATTTTTTGACATATTTCACCAAAGGCTTTGTAGGAAACCAAGTAAGGGGTATTCTTGAGTTCAAACACATTGAGCTACTACAACTGAATTATAAATCATGAATTCACTATAAAATTAATTTACTATAAATCAAGGGGCATTATAAATCATGAATTCTCTATAAAATTAATGTATTTCTCTAGATTTCATATGGACATTTTGTCAAATGGTTGGCATGTATGTTTATTCAAATGGAGTTATATCATTTGGAATTGATATATGATAGCTTGATATCAAATTCTATGTCAAGATTTACAACATTAAATTGATCATAGTTAGAAGACTCAGACACAAGAAGAATATGAGTATAGTCATACACAAGAAGAATATGAATGAATGCAAACATACACAAGTGGATGAACATAATAATGAAGGTACTTGATATTGCCAGAAGCAATGAAGTGTTGACCCTGGGTTCAATCCAGTGTGCTCATGTATGATCTAGAAATTGCAAGGAAGGAAAGGATGGGGTTAGATCCAAAGAATCTAAGCAATTCTTGACACCCTATTATTGATCCTCATCTACAATTATGAATGTGCATAGTTAATCCATACGCTTCTAAAAGGAACTATGCTATAGAACACGTGCACTCAAGAACATGTGTAGTGTATAGGTGTTAGAATCCAAATGAAGCCCTATATTTATGTCTCTATGAACACCTGGTGAATCACTATTGTGGCTTCATTTATGTCTCCATGAACACCTGGTGAATCACTGTTGTGACTGCATCATCCAAATAGTGCAACAACAACACCAAATGTTGTCATTCCATCTGGTGTTGTTATGGCATCATTTCCAAATGATGCATCCACAATAGTAACCCACCATGCCCATCAACACAAGGAAGTCATGATCAAGCATAAGCAATGGAGGGGACATTATCAAGGTCAAATCAGAGGTCAAATTTCATTCCTTGAAATTTTATATTTGTACAGTTATAAAATTTCATGCCTTGAAATTTTATAACATAGTTCCTTAGCATTTGATCTTCATATTGCAGCCATGACTTGAGATAGGCATTTGAGCTTTGTCTTCTCATTAACTCAATTTCATTTTGATGGCATTTGTTGATTTAATTGTGACACCCGCTTGGTTATAAATAAATTAAAAAAAGAAAAAGAAAGTGTTATTTTTAATTTTTGTGAATTCGAAGAGCTACCGCAAAGACAGCACTGTACTTTTGCGTGGCATGAAGAGGGCATTCGAGTTTGGCATGTGCGAAGAGGCCGACACAGTGTGGGAAGAGGGCATTGGCACTTGAGGTAGGAATTTGGGCTTTGTCTTCTCATTAACTCAATTTTATTTTGATGTCATTTGTTGATTTAATGGCACAATATGAATGTTAATTGTGGCATTGTTTACATCTTAGCATTTGGAATGCTTGATGACCCAAGAGCTTTGAGAGCTAGGGCATCATTGTTATTACCTTCAAGGCATTGTGTGAAGTGTTTGATCTCTCTTTATTTATTTTTTTGTTGATATTCACTATGTGGTACTCCTCATTTATGATCATTTCATGAGTAATTGTCTTGATGGCTCGTGAGCTGCAAGCTAGGGCATCATGCATTGTTTATGAACTCACTATTTGAGCACCTCATGTCCCTATTTGATTGGTCAGTGATCTATTTTTTATATTAAGTTTACATCATATATTAGTCTTAATAAATATTTTATAAAACAACATAAAACTAACCCAAAATACTTTTTCTTAATAAAATCTTAATAAAACAATATATTTAGTCTTAATAAAATCTTATAAAACAACATATATTGTGTGAAGTGTTTGATCTCTCTTTATTTGTTTTGTTGTTGATATTCACTAGCTATGTGGTACTCCCCATTTATGATCATTTCATGGGGAAATATCTTGATGGCTCGTAGGCTACAAGCTAGGGCATTATACATTGTTCATGAGCTCACTATTTAATACCAACATTGTTTACATCTTTTCATTTGGAATTCTTGATGACCCGCAAGCTTTGAGAGCTAGGGAATCATTGCTATTACCTTCAAGGCATTGTGTGAAGTGTTTGATCTCTTTTTATTTTATTTTTTATTGATATTCACTATGTGGCACTCCCCATTTATGATCATTTCATGAGGAAATGTCTTGATGGCTCACAGGCTGCAAGATAGGGCATCATACATTGTTCATGAGCTCACTGTTTAATACTGGCATTGTTTACATCTTTTCATTTGGAATGCTTGATGACCCATGAGCTTTGAGAGCTAGGGCATCGTTGCTATTACCTTCAAGGCATTGTGTGAAGTGTTTGATCTCTCTTTATTTGTTTTGTTGTTGATATTCACTATGTGGTACTCCCCGTTTATGATCATTTCATGAGGAAATGTCTTGATGGCTTGCAGGCTGCAAGCTAGGGCATCATGCATTTTTTATGAGCTCACTGTTTGAGCACTGGCCAATCAAATAGGGACATGAGGTGCTCAAATAGTGAGCTCATAAACAATGCATGATTCCCTAGCTTGCAGCCCGTGAGCCATCAAGACATTTACTCATGAAATGATCATAAATGGGGAGTACCACATAGTGAATATCAACAGAAAAACAAATAAAGAGAGATCAAACATTTCACACAATATATGTTTTTTTATAAAATTTTATTAAGACTAAATATATTATTTTATTAATATTTTATTAAGACAAATTATTTTGGGTTAGTTTTATGTTGTTTTATAAGATTTTATTAAGACTAAATATATGATGTAAACTCATAATTATACTTGATATATTTAATACAATGGTATGTAGTATAATCTATACATTTGTGAGATGTGATTAATTCCAAATATATGATGTTTTGGGATTAAATTGGTGAGTTTTTATACTTTCTCCATTTTAAACTAACCTATGACTTCAAAGGAGGAATTATGAAATATAGTTGTAGGTAGTTATCTCTTCTATAATGATGGAGGAGTGAAAGGTAATGATCAATGAGGTTGCTGCTATTAGATCATACATTAATACACATACTATTTTGGATTTGAGCTCAAGCATCATGCAATGATATTGTTATCATTGCATGCTTGCTGCTATTGTGCATCATATATTGTTTTATACACTATTTATTTCATTGAGACCGTGAGCTTGGCATTTGTAATGTATTTTCTATTATTGGATCAATGCTACCATGTTTTTGAGGTTGTAGATGCATTGAATCACCACTTCCATTCTATTTTTATAGAAAAAATATAACAAACAGAGCACCAGCCAATCAAATAGGGACATCAGTAAGACATTTAATGCATTATTACTTCATCATGATGATAAAAATTTCATTTGCTCAAAGAACATAGAATGTGGGTAGATGCATTGAATCACCACTTCCATTTTATTTTGATGAAGAGGAACTATGTTATAAAATTTTAAGGCATGAAATTTTATAACTGTACATATATTTTATGAGTATAATTGTACAACAGAAGAGCACCCACATACTTTGGTTGTTATTGGTCTATGAAAGATTTTGGTTTGCCTTTCCCAATTGAGATGTCATCCTAAGATTCAAAAGGACCAAGGTAATAATAAGTCTTGAACATAAATGCATGATTGTGGATCCTCAAGTAGGAGTTGTGATGCAAATGAAGAACACTTATATGGGTTTACCCACATAAGGACAATGGTTTCATTCATCTTTCTTTCAAGTGCTCTTGGGTACTTTCCTTGGCCTCTAGGCTTGGGCATCCTATAGGGGTTGAACCAAAATTATGAAGGCAATAAGGACACATATAACAATAGGTTTGGGGACTTAGACTTACGTTCAATCCTTAGTAATGGTTTGGGGAAATAATTACAGATGAGTGACTGTAGTACCCTAGTTTGCATTATTTGATGATCTTGTTCAATTTGTGTTCATTTCATGCAAAGATACATGTAAAGGAAAAGAAATTTTTGCATCTAAAAATTACATGTATATATATGAAAAATAACTTGTATATACTATATGATGAAGGGTGCTCCCCTTAATACCACAAACACATAATAGAAATAGAGAAACAACAACAATAATATGCAAGAACAGAAAGTTGGCTTCTTATTATCTCCACAAATGTGGAATTACAAACTTTCAAAATTACAATATGCAAAGCCACATGGGCATTCCTTACAATATTCTGTAGGACAAAACCTCAAATCAATACCCAGATCTACTACCCAGAACTATTCTGAACTACCTAAGACAATAATACAGCCTTCCTTATATAGGCAATTTTCCACCGCCTGGGAAGGTTCCAAAATTTTAGCCAATAAGGCCGACCAAACTTAGAATTATTTTATTTTACATTTTATTACATCATAGTCGGCTCAAGATAACCTTTGAAACCCGAACAAAAATTTTGAAGAAAATTATTTTCTGTCATTTCAGGTGGCCCAACTTCTGAAGACCATAAGTCATCACCAGTTGACCCGATCGGCTATTATAACCCCATTTCAGAAACACCACGAAGCGCTCTACAGGCTTGACTAGCACAAGCGCCCGTCACCCAAATTTTTGACCTCATTCAGGGCCTCTAAAGCCTTCAAAACTGAGTTCAAAGTTTCTGTACCCTACTGCCAATACCGAAAATCCTCAATATCTTCCAATATACACTTGATCTGGCAATGAAACTTTACTGGCAGACTTATATGACCAAAATGAACCTCCAAGAAAGAAATCAGATCATTCTGAGCATATACAAAAATTACCAAAAATAGTAACTTTCCATAAATAGCAGCTCTGCACAAAATAACCCTTATTGAATATAAAAATAGAAATATTTTTTTGGGTGATGCAAGATTGCTCTTACACCCAAGATGCTCCTGCATCAGACACCCGGGGTAATTTGAGAAGTGACCCTATCACGACTCAAGTGTGCAGAGGAAAACCAAGATAGCTAACCTCCTCCTTTGTCAGCCATGATGAATCTTCAATAGGTCATCCTTTCCACTTGACTAGATATTCTTCATATGTCCCGTTCCTTGTGCTTCTGCCAACACGACTGTCCAGTATATCTTCGATCTCCTTAGTGTCTGAACTAGTTGCTAGAATACTCCACTGTGCTGCTGTGATCTCATCTTCAACACCTCCTTCGTGATACTCTGTCAGATCTGAAATGTTAAACACTGGTGAAATATTTAGCTCAGTAGACAATTTTACCTCATATGCATTTTCTGAATCATGTTTCTTCAGTATCCTACATGGTCCAAACTTCTTCATTTTCAGCTTGTTATATGTACCAACTGGAAACCGCTCCTTCCGCAAATGAACCATGACTTCATCACCAACCTGAAATTCCTTATACCTCCTTTTCTCATCTGCCTTAGCCTTGTACTGTGTGTTCATCTTGGTAATATGCTTCCTCACCTCCCCATGGATGTTCTTCAAGTGTTCTGCAAAATCCTCAGCTTCAGCACTACTTATTTCTCCTTTATCTATCTTCCTCAATTCAGATGCATTTCTTGGACTACTTCCATATACAATCTGGAATGGTGATTTACCAGTGCTTCTATTGACAGAATTATTGTATGCAAATTTTGCCTGTGGTAAAATCAAATCCCATCTTGTTGGCTTATCTCCAACCAAACATCTCAGCAAATTTTCCAAACTTCTATTCACCACCTCTGTCTGTCCATCAGTCTGTGGATGATGTGATGAACTGAACTTCAAATCTGTCTTCAACTTCTTCCACAATGTACGCTAGAAATATCCAACAAACTTAGTGTCCCGATCTGAAACTATGGTCTTTGGCAAACCATGAAGTCTCACTAATTCTCTGAAAAATAATTTTGCTACATGAACAGCATCATTAGTCTTCTTGCAGGGAATGAAATGTGCCATCTTTGAAAATTTGTCAACCACCACAAAAATTGAATCATGTCCCCGCTGTGTCCTTAGTAAACCAAGAACAAAGTCCATACTAATATCCTCCCAAGGCTTCTCTGGTATAGGTAATGGCTGATACAACCATGTATTCAGCTTCACTCCTTTCGCCATCCACTAATACATTTGGGGGCATTTTGTGATGGCTATGTGTCGCCATTACGACGGCTATGTGTCGCAATAGCAACACCCATAGACGTCGCTATTTTTCAGTCACAAATTGCGACGTCTATGGGTAGCCGTCGCAATTGCGGCACCCTCCCGTCGTAATGTCACTAAGATTTGTTAGCGGCATGGGCGTCACCCCCCTGTCGCATGGCTTCAGAGGGTCGTCGCAATTGCGATGGGCCTCCCAAGCAATTGTGACAGGCGCCTGCATCGCATTACAACGGGCTCCCGTCGCAATTGCGATGCCCGTGGGTGGATAAAAAAAATAAAATTATTTAATACATTGCTAATGAACCACATTAATGCTTTTTTCTTTCAACAAATGAGGACAGCCACTGTAAAGACAACATGATAATGTACACTCACTGTAAGGATAGTCACAAATGAGGACATCTCACAGTGACTGTCCCTTGTGTAATTGCCACTTGAATGTATTGCTATTCAGCCACATTAATGCTTTTATTCTTCAACAAATGAGGATAGTCACTCTAAAGACAACATGATAATGTACACTCATAGTGAGTGTACATTATCATGTTGTCTTTACAGTGACTATCCTCATTTGTTGAAGAAGAAAAGCATTAATGTGGCTGAATAGCAATACATTCAAGTGGCAATTACACTAGGGACAGTCACTGTGAGATGTCCTCATTTGTGACTATCCTTACAGTGAGTGTACATTATCATGTTGTCTTTACAGTGAGTGTACATTATCATGTTGTCTTTACAGTGTCAATATATGCATTATTACTTAAACTGAAGAGTACTCTAAATAATATGTCATTGTGGAGTTCTGATTGCTTCCAATTTGATATACGCTTGTTCTACTTATGTATCCAGCATCATGTAAGAAAATTTGATGCTTTTAAAATAGATTCATTTAGCCATGAAATGCCTGTGCATGTTACATACAAGATTCCAAGGCCCAAAACTGATTACTCATTATAATTCATGTACAGAATGATAATCAACCACAATGAGGCATGCGTAGGCGCTGCTTAGATTTTGAGGCATCAGAAGCTTGTAGAAGAAACTTGACCAATGGCTCATGGAATGCAACAAACTTATTGCCTAAAACAAGAGCATTGGTAACCACAGATGATGGTTCTGAAAAGAACACTTCACCATCAATGTCATGTGAGGGAACTGCAATTTCTGATGGCAAGCAACTTGTAGTATATAAGAGAGATGCAGGTACAGATGCTGGGAGAAGTTCCCAATCTTTATCTGTTGGACAGTTTTCATCTGCAAAATAGATTATAAAAACATGAAAATATATCAGAGATGTTTGATATTGATACAAAACAACACAGATTCATTTCTTCATACACCTGTATATCATAAAAATCCTTGCACACTTCGAAAAATTGTATTGCCTTTTACTTACTCAAAAGTAATTTACATAAAGCAGTCATTTGATTAACATGGATCCTAATATTCACAAGTACATGGTCATGTGCTCCATCGTAGCATCTTATAGATTTAGATCTGTTCTCTGAAATAATTCAATGTTTTGTTTACAATCCATAAAAGAAATATTTTCCCTCGTCTACTTAATCCTAAACAAAAGGCCATATAGCAATATAGATAGAACTATATAATAGAAACCATAAACAATGGTAACCTTAGCAGCAGCAAGAAATTGTTGCAAAAACTTTACCTTATCATACCCAGATTGTTGCTTTGCCTGGCGGAGGGAAATTTGATCAGTAAAATTGACACAGAGTATGCTATCTCCATTGTCATGCTGGATAACAAAACACCAACTTTAATGGGCATGTACTGTCCCTTGTGTAATTTCCACTTGAATGCATTGCTATTGAACCACATTAATGCTTTTTTCCTTCAACAAATGAGGACAGTCACTGTAAAGACAACATGATAATGTACACTCACTATAAGGATAGTCACAAATGAGGAAATCTCAGAGTGATTATCCCTTGTGTAATTGCCGCTTGAATACATTGCTATTGAACCACATTAATGCTTTTTTCCTTCAACAAATGAGGATAGTCACTGTAAAGACAACATGATAATGTACACTCACTGTAAGGATAGTCACAAATGAGAAAATCTCAGAGTGACTATCCCTTGTGTAATTGTCGCTTGAATACATTGCTAATGAGCCACATTAATGCTTTTTTCCTTCAACAAATGAGGACAGTCACTATAAAGACAACATGATAATGTACACTCACTGTAAGGATAGTCACAAATGAGGACATCTCACAGTGATTGTCCCTTGTGTAATTGCCACTTGAATGTATTGCTATTCAGCCACATTAATGCTTTTCTTCTTCAACAAATGAGGATAGTCACTCTAAAGACAACATGATAATGTACACGGGCTGTAAGTGTACATTATCATGTTGTCTTTACAGTGACTGTCCTCCTTCAAGTGGCAATTACACAAGGGACAGTCACTGTAAAGGCAACATGATAATGTAGAGAAACATTGTCATTTGTATTTTCAATAGTGCCGAGAGAGATTCCCTCCATGAAATCACAGCTACAATTTCTGAGTACATTGGGTTTATTTTTCTTTTGTCATTATTATGTAATCTGGTATTCAGCTGTTACAGAGCTAAAATACCCAAAAATAAGGACATATCTGTGTTGAATTTATTGTTAGCGGCTTTGGTTATTTAGAAGTTTAATTTTATTTGTTCATTTTTCAAGCACAAACATTTTGTGGACCGTAACATCTTCATTGTTTCGGGTATGCAATGAAACAGCCCTAACTTGCAACTACCTTCACGGTACTTGTGTACATTATCATGTTGTCTTTACAGTGACTGTCCTCATTCAAGTGGCAATTACACAAGGGACAGTCACTGTGAGATGTCCTCATTTGTGACAAGGACAGTCACACATGAGGACATCTCACAGTGACTGTCCCTTGTGTAATTGCCACTTGAATGTATTGCTATTCAACCACATTTATGGGCCCGTTTGGACCACAGCACACAGTAGCATCTACAGAGAAGAATATCCCAGGTGTAACAAGTTGTAAGAATATACCAACAGTTCTAAGAAGTTCCCTAGCACATAGTAGCATCTACAGAGAAGAATATACAACATGAGGGCAGCCACTGTAAAGACAACATGATAATGTACACTCATTGTATGTGTACATTATCATGTTGTCTTTACAGTGACTGTCCTCATTCAAGTGGAAATTACACAAGGGACAGTCACTGTGAGATGTCCTCATTTGTGACAAGGACAGTCACACATGAGGACATCTCACAGTGACTATCCCTTGTGTAATTGCCACTTGAATGTATTGCTATTCAACCACATTTATGGGCCTGTTTGGACCGCGGCACATAGTAGCATCTACAGAGAAGAATATCCCAGGTGTAACAAGTTGTAAGAATATACCAACAGTTCTAAGAAGTTCCCTAGCACATAGTAGCATCTACAGAGAAGAATATGGGTAACGAGGTTGACTTCAAAGCCATGCAATCTAATGGTAATAGTAATATCATAATTTGACATACTATTAGAAATACTTCCTAAATAGACTATTCAATCTTATAAGAGATGGATTCATGAGAACTATTATTTATGAAATATGTGTCAATGACTTTAATTAAAAAAATTACACAATCTAATTCTTGTAAAAATATCAAAATTTGACACATTGAAAATACCTTCCAAAAGTATCGTTAATTGATTAATATGAATCACTACTCATGAAATATAATTTTATAAACCTAATCTAAAAACTACACAACACATTTTTAACCTAATCCAAAAGTATCCTAAAGTTTCACAACACATTTTTAACCTTCTCGGCAAAGTTGTTTGCAAAGTTGTAATGCAACTTTAAAAGTTGCTTAGCAAAGTTGACATTTGTTGGATAAACTGTTCTAACCACCTAGATGGTTGAACCAATGTTTGGAGAGCCTATTTTAGGCTTCAAATGGTCGAAGACAGACAGAGAACCAGTATTGTAATCATTTTGCTTTCATAAAAAATAAAAATAACCCTGTTTTAGTGCATTTCTGGTGAAAAATGAACTCTGTACGGCTGTACGGATGGTGGTTGGATGATAAAATTTTCCTAGAAGTTGTAATAGTGACATCTGATGCTTTGGAAGTTGGTTTGATTGATTCTCTTTGTTTTATATCTAAGTTATTTCAAATTTTCTGTGCATTGTTTACAAACCCTCATTTTCAGGGTTTGACTGATGTAAAGACCTTAACTCACATTTCAACCATTGGAATTCCTTCTTCCTTGGTGGAATGAGAGTTAAGGATGTATATTTGTATATTCTAAAAGCCCTGAGGCAGGGGGTTGCATCTGCATTTGTTGAGAGCGAGCCCTAGATCAAAAACTACCATGTTTTTGGCTGGGAAGATGGTAATCAGAATAAAATCAGAAGCTTGCATCATATTGAGGACTTGAAAACTTGTGCATTCTTGTTTATCTGGATCAGGAGAACACTCCAAAACTCTGATCTTGGTTTCATACACCCATTTTCAATGCTTTGTTTTGGAACCCACACCTAAAAGCATGCATTAGGTCTGCGGACTCAATGAAGACATTGATATGCTGGAGTGGAGTCAGGGTCTGGGATGAGTTGGTGGTCTGTTAGAAATCCAAAAAGGGTACTCAAAAAACATATAACTTCTTAGAGTCCTTTGGCAAGTTGCAGAGTTATGGCTGCAGAGCAGGTTTGGGAGACCTACTAGGGTCACTAGGTCAGTTTGTTATTTTGATGTCTTGGGTTGTTTAGATCACAACCAATGCATGATTCTTGTTATTTAGATGATATCTAAGGGGTTTCTAAGTTTTGCTGCAGGAAGTAAGATCTAGAACCTTAAAAGTCTCTTTTGATAGAAAATCAGGGAACTTGTCCCTAAAAGGAAATTTGTTATTGAATGGGATTGAGTCCATAAGTTGTTGTGTGATCCTTGAAACCTTCAAATTCATTACTTTGCAGAGTTTAAACATTAACCTATAGAAATCAGAGCCTAATTGATTGGTTGAGTCATTTTGGTGTCTTGAAGTGGGTTGGGACATAGATCCAAGTTTCTTGCTGACTACTCTGCATCACTATTGAACCACATTAATGCTTTTTTCCTTCAACAAATGAGGACAGTCACTGTAAAGACAACATGATAATGTACACTCACTGTAAGGATAGTCACAAATGAGGAAATCTTAGAGTGATTATCCCTTGTGTAATTGCCACTTGAATACATTGCTATTGAACCACATTAATGCTTTTTTCCTTCAAGTGGCAATTACACAAGGGACAGTCACTGTGAGATGTCCTCATTTGTGACAAGGATAGTCACACATGAGGACATCTCACAGTGACTGTCCCTTGTGTAATTGCCACTTGAATGTATTGCTATTCAACCACATTTATGGGCCTGTTTGGACCACGGCACACAATAGCATCTACAGAGAAGAATATCCCAAGTGTAACAAGTTGTAAGAATATACCAACAGTTCTAAGAAGTTCCCTAGCACATAGTAGCATCTACAAAGAAGAATATACAACATGAGGGCAGCCACTGTAAAGACAACATGATAATGTACACTCATTGTATGTGTACATTATCATGTTGTCTTTACAGTGACTGTCCTCATTCAAGTGGCAATTACAGAAGGGACAGTCATTGTGAGATGTCCTCATTTGTGACAAGGATAGTCACACATGAGGACATCTCACAGTGATCGATTGTCCCTTGTGTAATTGCCACTTGAATGTATTGCTATTGAACCACATTAATGCTTTTCTTCTTCAACAAATGAGGACAGTCACTCTAAAGACAACATGATAATGTACACTCACTGTAAGGATAGTCACAAATGAGGACATCTCACAGTGACTGTCCCTTGTGTGATTGCCACTTGAATGTATTGCTATTCAGCCACATTAATGCTTTTCTTCTTCAACAAATGAGGATAGTCACTCTAAAGACAACATGACAATGTACACTCACTGTAAGTGTACATTATCATGTTGTCTTTACAGTGACTGTCCTCCTTCAAGTGGCAATTACACAAGGGATTTGTGTTTTCATTTGTGTTTTCAACAGCACCGTAACCCTCCGTGAAATCACATCGGGATATAAGGGCAAAACAAACAAGAACATTGTCATTTGTATTTTCAACAGCGCTGAGAGAGATAAACAAACTTAAAACTCAGACTTAAGAAAGATGAAGGCAATGCTTCAAAAGGTCGATGCCCTAAACACGAGAAAACACAATACCACCATTAAACGATGCCCTAGTCACCGTATCAATGCTGCCAGCTCCGTACCAGTATGCTGACTGCTCACTTTCATCCTGTGATAAAGGTAACTTCATTAATCATACTTGAAATGGCAGCATACGAACTAAAGCTGATGAACATTTATAAACTAAAAGTTTAAAACTACAGATTACAAATGTAGTAGTTTCATACGAAAAGAACTTGATGTCTGAAATTTACCATTAGAAGTATCCAAAGGAATTTCACAGTACTGTTGAACTTGGAGAATCGGAGATGATCTACATAGCAAGGTTCAACAGCTGTAAGGACTGTTACACCATCTTTAGCATTTGAATACATTTTCTCCTTGGCTTCTGGTGGATCCTCAAAGACCCCCAATGATGTTTTCCCTACAATTATCAATTGTTTGTCAGTATGAGATATTAATAAATAAACATTAATCACAATATTAGGCAAACAATGTTCTTGATGTCTGAATCTAAATCACAGAAAGCTCTAATAAAGCAGTTCTCAGTTTCACATTAAACTAAGTTTCAATTTCAAATGGTTATAATAATTTTTGCAAGTTATAAGTAGCTGGTTACAGTATATGACATAAAAAGAAAAAAAATCATTTCTATTCTTTTCTTCTTTTTCTCTTTCAACGAAGCTTTTGCACCACACAAATGCATACCAAGAATTTCTCAGGAGGTTTCAAGACCATTGCATACCAAACTTCTTCTCTGTAGATGCTACTGTGTGTCATGGTCCAAACGGGCCCATAAATGTGGTTGAATAACAATACATTCAAGTGGAAATTACACAAGGGACAGTGACTGTGAGATGTCCTCATGTGTGACTGTCCTTGTCACAAATGAGGACATCTCATAGTGACTGTCCCTTGTGTAATTGCCACTTGAATGAGGACAGTCATTGTAAAGACAACATGATAATGTACACATACAATGAGTGTACATTATCATGTTGTCTTTACAGTGACTGCCCTCATGTTGTATATTCTTCTCTGTAGATGCTACTGTGTGCTAGGGAACTTCTTAGAACTATTGGTATATTCTTAGAGCTTGTTACACCTGGGATATTCTTCTCTGTAGATGCTACTGTGTGTCGTGGTCCAAACGGGCCCATAAATGTGGTTGAATAGCAATACATTCAAGTGGCAATTACATATATTATAATGTATCTGTCTAGTCCTCATGACTGCTCATAACAGTACAAGTGATATTTTTTTGGGAGTGGGGAAAGGTTCGAGACTTTCACTTGTATGAAGAATCCTTTCTACCTAACACAAAAATGCACCCCATAAAACATCTGATTGGTTCGAGTATCTTTGAACTATTTGGGTCTATTGACAACACTAGACCAGTGTATACAGAATGACTAATTTCATGCAAGACAATGTGATGCAGAGTGGTCAGCAAGAAACTTGGTCTTAAGGCCCAATCCACTTCAAGACACCAAAATGTTACACCTAAGCAATTTAGCCTCTGATTCTATCAGACCAATTTAAAATCTCTGTACTAGAGGGACTTCAAAGGTTTCAAGATACTTCTAACACCTTATTGACTCAATCCCAACCAAGACCAAATTTCCTTTTAGGGACAAGTTCCCTGATTTTCTACCAAAAGAGACTTTATTGATCCTAGGCTTTGCCAACCCAATCAAACATTTGAAAACTCTTAAGATTCCCTAAAACATGCAGAATCATGCATTGGTTGTGTTCCAAACAACCCAAGACATCAAAATCACAAATAGACCTAGTGACTCTAGTAGGTCTCCAAAACCTATTCTGCAGCAATAACTCTTCAATTTGACAAAGGACCTTATGAACTTATATGTTTTTTGAGTACCCTTTTTGATGTTCTAACAATCCTCCAACTCCCAGACCTTGACTCCACTCCAGCATATCAATGTCCTTATTGAGTCCGCAGACCTAATACATGCCTTTGGGTGTGGGTTCCAAAACAAGGCATTGAAAATGAGTGCATGAAACCAAGATCAGAGTTTGAAGATGTCCACCATGATTCCTGTGGAGGAAGTGTCTGTACTCATCAAACACATGCTTTCCTAAACTTTTTGAATGACGAGATTTCATCTTTGGACCACAAACTAGACATGCAAATTTTCCCTTTGTTTGAAGACCTACAAGATAATGATATAATTGGATTATTAAATATGTTGATTTTTATAATTAGACTTATCATGCGCAACTTGAATTCACTATAACATACCACAAAAATGTGTTAGCCCTGGGGCATCATGTATTGTCCATACAAGTATTGCATGGAATTGAAATTGTCTTTGTCCTATTGGTCTAGACACGTCATACATAGTGACACCGTTCCATAACTCCACCAACTCGTCAATAAGAGGCTCAATATATACATTCATATCTTTAACTTGATATTTACCTACTTGAATGAACAGTAACATTACATAATTATTGTGACCATTTTACTGTAAGATTTGTAAGTACATGTAAATTAATAACTATCAAATGATAAAATACCTGGATTAATCATTGCCAACATAATGTGCTCCCTTTATTGACATCCACGGAGGAATATTATTGTTGATAACAAAAATAGGCCACACCGAGCAAATAGATCTCATCTCTCCAAATGGATTGACACCATCCGCTGCCAATAAAAGCCTGAGATTACGAGGTTCTTCTTTGAAGTGTTGCCACTTTTCCTCTATGTGCATAAATGCCGAACCATCCGCAGGGATTCGAATAATGTCATCTCGACTTCTATTGCGTGCATGGTAATCCATAAATTGTGCCAAGCTAGTACACCTGAATAATTGTCGCATCCGTGGAATAATGGGGATGTAACGAAGAACCTTGTGAGGCACCTTTTTTGTTATTCGATCTGTTCGATATCTACTCGTATGACATACAAGGCATTGTGTTGCAAATTCATGTTCTTTATAATATATAATATGATCATTGGGACAAGCACGTATTGCTTGATACTCCATTCCAATATCTTTCATAATAGCAGATAATTCTCGATATAAGCGAGGTAGAATATTTGATGGTGGTAACAAAAACTCGCCTATCAATCTACAGCAAAAAATATAAGTTGTTAATATAAACAATATTAGTGGTACATTATTCACCCTTTGTTAACTATAAAGACATATATGACATACCTTAACATACGTGACATTGTTATGTTGGATAAACCATTCATAACCTTCAAGTTCAACAACAACAATACAGCAGAGAGAAGAGTTATTTGGGAGTCTTTGTATAGGGGCTCGTATGCCTTCTCAAGTAGAGGTACATCGAGGCTATCATCATCATCATGATCAGATCCGCTTGGACTAAATGTGTCATGGATCAATGTATTTATACCATCATCTTCAATTGTGTTTTCTGGTGCATGATCATCATCTTCCATGGGATCATTATCTTCACCTTGGATATTCGCACCCCCATGTTCCTCCATATCATGTACTTCCCTAGGGAGATCAACCTATATAAAATTGATTAACATAAATAAACCATGATCTTCAACTCATCATCAAGTGATTTCATATGTATATAAATTGTTAAAATGATATAATGAACAACTTACCAGTGGATGGTAGTCATGCCCCCCTTCAATGTGACCATTCTCCCTACAATGTCTCTTAACTGTTTTGATTAGCAGTCTTCTACAGTTTAAGCCCTTACAAATTTTGCAGGGACAATAACATTTTCCATCACCTTTTCTTTTCAAGTTAGACCACAATCTAGCGATTGTCTCCCTATTTTGTTCTTCACTTATATTATCTGACATGATCGTTCTTCGCAGGAAGCAAAAATTGGGCTATGAAAACTTCGGTCTACAACTTTCAGTGACTAAGCAAAATTGTCAAAAGTACACAAATCTTCTTAGACCTAGTTAAATCCTTTAATATTTTAAAATTCTAGTTAAAATATACATTAGATTAAAAAATATACAATTTTCATGCCTGAGTGCGCGGCTACGACTAGTGCAATGGTCTTCTTACTTAGCTCTAGAAGCTCTCTAGCAATCAAAACATATAAGCTACAAGGCCTAACAGCAATTTCAAAACATATAAGCTACAAGGAAAGACATATTACATGACATGGCAAAAGGATTAAAATATACATTAGATTAAAATATATACAATTTTCAAACCTGAGCGCGCGGCTATAACTCGTGCAATGGTCTTCTTGCTTAGCTCTAGAAGCTCTCCAGCAATCAAAACATATAAGCTATTAGAATTCATTAACTTTCTGTAATTGGAAAACTCTATTTGATATTAGACCGTAAACTACTACTATTCTCTCCATAAGAACTAAGTACAAAATTCTTTCAAGTTCACATCCATGATTCCCTTTAGATTAAAATATACAGCAAAAATAAGCTAAAAGTCTAGTTAAAATATACATTAGATTAAAAAATATACAATTTTCAAACCTGAGCGCGCGGCTATAACTCATGCAATGGTCTTCTTGCTTAGCTTTAGAAGCTCTCCAGCAATCAAAACATATAAGCTACAAGGCCTAATAGCAATTTCAAAACAAGGGTCATCAAAAGAACCAAAAACAATGTGTGCAAACAATACCTTGTGAAGTGGTATAGACAATTAGAAGATGCTACTATGTGCTAGGGAACTTCTTAGAACTGTTGGTATATTCTTACAACTTGTTACACCTGGGATATTCTTCTCTGTAGATGCTACTGTGTGCCGTGGTCCAAACGGGCCCATAAATGTGGTTGAATAGCAATACATTCAAGTGGCAATTACACAAGGGACAGTCACTGTGAGATATCCTCATGTGTGACTGTCCTTGTCACAAATGAGGACATCTCACAGTGACTGTCCCTTGTGTAATTGCCACTTGAATGAGGTCAGTCACTGTAAAGAGAACATGATAATGTACACATACAATGAGTGTACATTATCATGTTGTCTTTACAGTGGCTGCCCTCATGTATATTCTTCTCTGTAGATGCTACTACGTGCTAGGGAACTTCTTAGAACTGTTGGTATATTCTTACAACTTGTTACACCTGGGATATTCTTCTCTGTAGATGCTACTGTGTGTCATGGTCCAAACGGGCCCATAAATGTGGTTGAATAGCAATACATTCAAGTGGCAATTACACAAGGGACAGTCACTGTGAGATGTCCTCATGTGTGACTGTCCTTGTCACAAATGAGGACATCTCACAGTGACTGTCCCTTGTGTAATTGCCACTTGAATGAGGAACAAGGAGGAAGTGATACAATAATAGGGGGGTGATCATTTTAAAATGTGTTGGACAACAAAAAATGCTATGCACGGGGTAAAACATGGGCTCAAACCTTAAGAAAACTAGAGACTAACAACAAAGAAAATGTACCTCATGATACTTATTGAGCTTAAAGCATAAATAACCTACTATGTACAAGAAGGAAGGATAAACTATTAATAGAAATGTTTAAGATGGATCCTATTTATCAATATCTCAAAAGGATTACCTTCCATGTTTTACAACTCAAAAACATAATTTTCTTTGTAGCGAGAAATATAAAAAGGACCCTCCCATAAGGCATCAAACTTTGTATGTTGACTTGGATTGGCTGCTCTTTCATTGTACTTCAAAATCATATCATTTTTCTTAAGAGGGGGATTGCATACCTCTTGTCAAACCCACATTATACTATTCTTTGGTGATGTGTCAAGGCATTATAAGCATTCTCATAAGCTTCTTGTAGATTCAACAATTTTACTAATATGACATTCATCGCACCATCTTCCTCTACTTCAATTAATGTTAGAAGTTGTAGAGCTAGGATTTCCATTGATATAGGAAGAACAACTTCTATTCCATTGGCGAACTGGTGCCGGAGCACCTCACACAACCAATTTGGAGACGGAGATTATACAGACTTTCAGGACAAATCAGAGGGATGGAATACATAAACAGGGTCAACAGGTCAATTGGAGGATCTTAGCACCTTTAATGTTATTAAAATAATGCAATACTTCAATGAGTTTGTAATGATGTCCTTATTAGGACTAAAAGCTTGTTTACAATGGACTGAGATTGTCCAAAGTTCAATAATGTTCTAAGAATCTAGAATAGGCTAGTGTGGAAGTTTAAGTCTTTTGGAAAGTTTAATAATCATAAGAGATCAAAGTTAGTGAGTTTAGTGGTCTTTGGATTAAAATAATTCAATTAATTATAAGTTGGAATTTTTGAATTTTCAAAATCCAACGGTTAGCTAACAATGGAGGGAGTTAGTATTTAGGATTTAGTTAGGCTCAAACTAAGCTCCAACCGATGAAAATTGGTTGGATTAGTTTTTGAGAAGTTATAAAGAATCTTATATATATCTGTGTTACGACAAAGAAGGGAGATATATACGGACTGCAACAGTAAGAAATATAAAACTCTTAGTTTTTGCAACTCCATTTATCTTGGAAGTCTTAGTTTGTTTGAACTAACACATACATGAGTTAGAAGGATTTCTTTCATCCATTCTAAACCGTTTTGAATGAGTTTACTTTGAATTTGCTGTTGCGCGGGTGTATGGACTGGTGAAGGAAACAGCGAGCAATAAACTTTAATTTCTGCAAGTTCCTTGATCTTTTAAGTCTCAAATCATTTGGTTTGATTATTCAATTATTCTTGTTATTGAATGAGTTTACTATTATATTGAGACTGTTGTCGCGCCAGTCACTGCTTAAACAGTCATTCTTTTGTCTAGACTTGTCATTGCAGTAGAGTTTTAGAGATAATGAAGATCATCCCATGAACATAGAAGGCCTAATATTCATGGGATGACAATAACTAACTTGTATTATGAAGTACTGACATTGCATATGCAAAGTTTTGTGGAAAACAGTGTGATCACAGGATAAACTGTGGGAAATTACCGTGAGTTGAATGCTAATGTATAGCAGTGAGTGATCTATCCAAGCAAGGGTGGATTGTTATAGTTTGGTTTTATACCTCCCAATTGCATTTGTTTAAAAATCGTTGGAGGTTTTTAAACAAATGCAATTGGGAGGTATAAAACCAAACTCAACCACTTTTGCCAGCATTCTTCAAGCATATGCCAAAATGGGATCTTTAGAACAGGGTAGGGAAATTCACCAAAAAGTAATTGAAGATGGGTTTTTGTCAAATATAGTGGTGGTGACTACCCTGATGGACATATATATAAAATGTGGAAGCATACAAAAGGCACGCGATTTGTTTGCGAAAACAACTGAAGCAAGGCACGTGAAAGTCTCAGAATCTTGAATCCAAGTCAGTGAAAGCTTTGAAAACCAAATGCATCCTATTAAGTATTGTGGGGAAGCATTCTAAATAACCAAAGCCGCTAACACTAAATTCAACACAGATATGTCCTCATTTCTGGGTATTTTATCTCTCTAACAGCTGAATACCAGATTAAATAATAATGACAAAAGAAAAATAAACCCAACGTACTCAGAAATTGTAGCTGTGATTTTGCGGAGGGAATCTCTCTCGGCGCTGTTGAAAACATAAATGACAACCCGCTTGATTTCGCGGAGGGAATCTCTCTCGGTGCTATTCAAAACACAAATGACAACCTGCTTTGTTCAAAACATAAATGATAACCCGCTTGATTTCGCGGAGGGAATCTCTCTCGGCGCTGTTGAAAACACAAATGACAACGTTCCTCTTTTTTTTTGCACTTATATCCCGACCAACATAAGGTCCATTTGTAATACAACATGATAATGTACACTTACAGTGAGTGTACATTATCAGGTTGTCCTTAGAGTGACTATCCTCATTTGTTGAAGAAGAAAAGCATTAATGTGGCTAAATAGCAATACATTCAAGTGGCAATTACACAAGGGACAGTCACTATGAGATGTCCTCATTTGTGACTGTCCTTACAGTGAGTGTACATTATCATGGTGTCTTTAGAGTGACTGTCCTCATTTGTTGAAGAAGAAAAGCATTAATGTGGTTCAATAGCAATACATTCAAGTGGAAATTACACAAGGGACAATCACTGTGAGATGTCCTCATGTGTGACTGTCCTTGTCACAAATGAGGACATCTCACAATGA
This sequence comes from Chamaecyparis obtusa, assembly GCA_027943335.1. Taxonomy (NCBI): domain Eukaryota; kingdom Viridiplantae; phylum Streptophyta; class Pinopsida; order Cupressales; family Cupressaceae; genus Chamaecyparis; species Chamaecyparis obtusa. The sequence continues at coordinate 802,292 of BSBK01005513.1, read as the reverse complement.
CTGTCCCTTGTGTAATTCAAGTGGCAATTACACAAGGGACAGTCACTGTGAGATGTCCGCATTTGTGACTGTCCTTACAATGAGTGTACATTATCATGTTGTCTTTAGAGTGACTGTCCTCATTTGTTGAAGAAGAAAAGCATTAATGTGGTTCAATAGCAATACATTCAAGTGGCAATTACACAAGGGACAATGTCATGAGCCGTGACATATTGAACTTAGTATAATAATAAAATGATTAGATGATATATAATAATCTATTATTAACAGTATATAACAATAATATATAATTATTATCAAAAGATAATAATAATATATAGTTAGCATAATAAGTAATATGTTAATTAAATAATATTAAAATATTAATAAATAATATAATTATGATTATAATTATAATATAAATTAATAATAAATAATTATTAATAAATTATATATATTATATTATAATAATATATTAAGTAATAATATTAAATCAATTATTGATATAATAATTTTAATATATAAATAATATTAATAAACCTCTCAATATAAAACAATATGTTATCACTATAATAATATTTATTATAATATTATTAATATTACTAACATCATTAATTATAATATTTAATAATAACAATAACATTAATAATAATAATAATAATAATAATAACATTTAAAGCAATATCGAATATCTGTAATCGATATACATCTACATTAAACATCTGCATTATCTATCACGATGAGGAATGAAGAAGTGATACAACAATCACTAGTCATTACACATCGATACCATGAGAGGATGATTAATGAACCAAATACTATGAAGTCAAGATCAACATGATATGAATAAGGGATAGGTCGCTATGTGTTTCAGAAGATGTATTGATAAGCAAGAAGGATAACCATTCATATATTATAAATAATCATTAATTGCACAAGTTTAGACAATGACATATCCGATAAAGCAATATCAAACATGAAGACCCGCTAGCAAATATGCACCATCACTTCCTATGTTATCATGACAATAACATAAACTAGATTGAATTCTACTATCTATATCAATAGACACCACATAGGAGGATATCGACTAAAGGATTGAAAGATTATCGATTGTCTGAGATAAACCACATCTTGTAGAAACACAAAAGCATCAGTGATTATATCACAAGCTATTGATGAATGAGGCATCAGTCATGGATAATAAGTACAATGTATCCTTAAGTATTAACAGGAATGGAAGTCAATTTGAAGATCAAACTCCATTACCAGCAATCAACCAATAAATGGACAATTATCAGAAAATGATATCGACTTATATCAGAGTAGAAAGATTGGATATAATCATAACAATATGGGATAAGGCAAGAGTTAATATCGATTGACTAAATACTAATGATAGTTAGACCAAACTAATACAAACATAATGGATGTTAACTACTGGTTGCACTACCAATTAGGGAAGATTACCTTCATAAAAAGATTTGATATTGAGTCAATATGGGAGTTATCTATGATCAGAAAATAATGAAATAATATTATGTGAACTGTCGGATTATGGAAAGGTGTGATTAACAAAGGGACATGGAGGAAGAAACAAGACACGTCTCATTCATAGCATCTCTTCATTTGTTAAAGACAATATAAGAATGCATTCTCGTCAGTCACTCAAGGCATCATTAGAACTTTATTTACTTATCCATATTTGGATATACTCAATAGAGCATCTACCTTTGGCAGTTTGGTTTCAAGTTTATCATTGTAGATTAGAGACAACACCATGATTGCACAGATAGAAAGGATAGTCAGAAACAGCATCAATATTTGAAGTTGTAAGCATATAATTCAGAATCTGAAATAGCAACATATCACTCATAGCGATATTACACATTTGCATAATTACATCATCATATCAGACACAGTAAATACATTGCTGTAAGCAATACTTATTGATTGTATATCGATATTGTTTATATCAGACATAGCATCATTATACTATCACTATAAGTGATAGGAAACATCATATTCATAGCATATTTCATATCATTATATCCGACAGTGCTATTAAACATATTGGTATCAATATCATCTTGCACACATATTGTGATTGAATCTGAAATAGCGGTTGATATCTTAAGTAACCTCCATTACTTAGTTTAATTGTAAGTATCTGATAGAGTAAGTCTGAGAAGTGGAGTAATTGTTCCTGTTTTCCAAGTTAGCCAAAAAGGGGACATTACAGACAATCACTGTGAGATGTCCTCATGTGTGATTGTCCTTGTCACAAATGAGGACATCTCACAATGACTGTCCCTTGTGTAATTCAAGTGGCAATTACACAAGGGACAGTCACTGTGAGATGTCCTCATTTGTGACTGTCCTTACAGTGAGTGTACATTATCATGTTGTCTTTAGAGTGACTGTCCTCATTTGTTGAAGAAGAAAAGCATTAATGTGGTTCAATAGCAATACATTCAAGTGACAATTACACAAGGGACAATCACTGTGAGATGTCCTCATGTGTGACTATCCTTGTCACAAATGAGGACATCTCACAATGACTGTCCCTTATGTAATTCAAGCAGAAATTACACAAGGGACAGTCACTGTGAGATGTCCTCATTTGTGACTGTCCTTACAGTGAGTGTGCATTATCATGTTGTCTTTAGAGTGACTGTCCTCATTTGTTGAAGAAGAAAAGCATTAATGTGGTTCAATAGCAATACATTCAAGTGGCAATTACACAAGGGACAATCACTATGAGATGTCCTCATGTGTGACTGTCCTTGTCACAAATGAGGACATCTCACAATGACTGTCCCTTGTGTAATTCAAGCAGCAATTACACAAGGGACAGTCACTGTGAGATGTCCTCATTTGTGACTATCATTACAGTGAGTGTACATTATCATGTTGTCTTTAGAGTGACTGTCCTCATTTTTTGAAGAAGAAAAGCATTAATGTGGTTCAATAGCAATACATTCAAGTGGCAATTACACAAGGGATAGTCACTGTGAGATGTCCTCATTTGTGACTGTCCTTACAGTGAGTGTACATTATCATGTTGTCTTTAGAGTGATTGTCCTCATTTGTTGAAGAAGAAAAGCATTAATTTGGTTCAATAGCAATACATTCAAGTGGCAATTACACAAGGGACAATCGATCACTGTGAGATGTCCTCATGTGTGACCTTTGTGAAGGCAAGTGCCAATTTGTACCCAAGTTACCAATATTGTGGCAAAAGTGGGAATGAAGCATTTAGGGATCAAATTGGGCAAAGAAGTGTAGAAGTGGCCTATGTGAGGTCTAAATAGCCTAACTAAGTCATGGTTAGGGTCTTATGGTGTTTGAACAATAAGTTTTGAACCAAAATCCCAAAGGTTGTAACAAGTTGTCAATGTTGTCATTCACAACATTGTCAACATTTGTGCAAGGGAGCATTTTCGAGTAAGATGGTTATGTAACTATATGAAACCATTGAATTAGGCATCAGATCAACTATAAGAGGCCTCCATCGATCTGTGCAAAAGGTTGGGGGGAAAAACATTTGGAATTAAGAAGATTTGTAGAGTAACACGGTTTTAGTGAATTCTTGAGTTTTTTTGTTTCTTTGTTTTCAGTTGATTAATGGATTAGATAGCTCGCAGTGTCTATTGGAAAAGTTAGTACAAGTTGTTTTTTTATTCTGTGTTGTGTTTTTTTTGAGTTTTGAAGCATTCCAACTAGTTTGTTAATTCTTTTGTTAAGTACCCTATCATTGGTTTGAACCAGGCAGGTTGAACAAATGGAGTCTTAGCTCATCATTCCATTGTCAATTTTGTATGGGCTCTTGGAATGGGTGAGGAGACTCCATGTACTATATGTTTGGAAGGAGGGGCCCTGGGAAGCTCATTTTCTATGTTTGCAATGATGTCCTAGGTGAGTCAGTTGAGCACAGTTAGGGATGACAAATCATTACAAGAAGATTACAACAAGTTGAATGCATTGGTTGCTTCAACTAAAATCTCATGGAGAGGTAGACACACATCTAAAGAAGCCCCAAGTCAAATTAGAAGATTGGGTGAGTTTCTTTGGCTGCTAAGAAAACAAACTCTTAGTCAGACTATCCAAGTTGTGTCAAAATACTTGTTTTCAGGCATGGCTGTAGCAGTTGGTGTACAAAAAATCTAGGAGGAGAAGACCTTAGATATCTTGGAGTTCTCAATAAAGGGCATCTGAATCCTAAGCCCTTTAGGTGGCTTAATATAAACAAAAAGGCTTGACAAAGGCCTAATTGCTAGTAGCCTATTTTTGGGTGCAATTGGCATGGTTTGATGAACCGGATTGAAGTACTGATGAAAAGTATAGGTGAAGGAGTAATATTGAAACCAATATAGGTCCTAGTGGCCAGCCTCTCCATGGAGTAAAGTTCTAGTTGAATGTGTTTCAATCTGTGAAGACAAGACTAGGAGTGTCCTAGTAGCTAGATTGGTATTGAGCAGAGTTCGTTGTATTTCTTGTTGGTGTGCACTAGTTGAAGGAGTGGGATCTTGGGTAGAGATACCTAAAGAGTGTAGGGATAGTTAAGTACCCTATCAAGTCAAAACATTGGCCTAAAGAGACCCTAGTGAAGGATAGGGAGTGAGCAAGACAAAGTGTTACATCAATTAACAAGATCATTTTTTGGTAATTGTGTACATTATCATGTTGTCTTTACAGTGACTGTCCTCATTTGTTGAAGAAGAAAAGCATTAATGTGGTTCAATAGCAATACATTCAAGTGGAAATTACACAAGGGAATATCACTGAGATGTCCTAAGTGTGACTGTCCTTGTCACAAATGAGGACATCTCACAGTGACTGTCCCTTGTGTAATTACCACTTGAATGAGGACAGTCACTGTAAAGACAACATGATAATGTACACAAGTACCGTGAAGGTAGTCACAAGTTAGGGCTATTTCATTGCATACCCGAAACAATGAAGACATTACAGTCCACAAAACGTTTGTGCTTGAAAGATGAACAAATAAAATTAAACTTCTAAATAACCAAAGCCGCTAACAATAAATTCAACACAGATATGTCCTCATTTCTAGGTATTTTATCTCTCTAACAGCTGAATACCAGATTACATAATAATGACAAAAGAAAAATAAACCTAATGTACTCAAAAATTGTAGATGTGATTTCACAGAGGGAATCTCTCTCGGCGCTGTTGAAAACATAAATGACAACGTTCTTGTTTTTTTTGCCCTTATATCCCGATGTGATTTCGCGGAGGGTTACGGTGCTGTTGAAAACACAAATGACAACGTTCCTTTTTTTTTTTGCCCTTATATCCCGACAACATCGCAATTGCAAGTTAGGGCTGTTTCACTACATACCCGAAACAATGAAGACGTTATGGTCCACAAAATGTTTGTGCTTGAAAGATGAACAAATAAAATTAAACTTCTAAATAACCAAAGCCGCTCACAATAAATTCAACATAGATATGTCCTCATTTCTAGGTATTTTAGCTCTCTAACAGCTGAATACCAGATTACATAATAATGACAAAAGAAAAATAAACCCAACGTACTCAGAAATTGTAGCTGTGATTTCGCGGAGGGTTACGGCGCTGTTGAAAACACAAATGACAACATTCTTGTTTTTTTTGCCCTTATATCCTGATGTGATTTCGCGGAGGGTTACGGTGCTATTGAAAACACAAATGACAACGTTCTTGTTTTTTTTGGCCTTATATCCTAATGTGATTTCGCAGAGGGTTACGACGTTGTTGAAAACACAAATGACAACGTTCCTTTTTTTTTTTGTCCTTATATCCCGCCAACGTCACAATGGCGATGTTGCCAAATGTATTATCATCGCTATTGCGACGGTGTCGGGCTATATTTGAAAAAAAAAAAGCCAAAACCGCATGACATTTGCCTGTCGTCACAAATTGCCGTCGCAATTTCACCCCAAATGTAGTAGTGATCTGACCTACTCTGCAACTCTGTACAAACTTCTTCACATCTTGCTACAACTGTGGCCAATAATAATTCTCACTAACCAAACCAAGGGTTTTATCACGACCAAAATGTCCAGCCAATCCTCCGCTATGCTTCTCCTTGATGAGATTCTCCCTCATAGAACTTCATGGAATGCACAACTGACTCCCTCTGAATAGCATATCATCCTGGATGATGAAATCCAACCATTTCATCGTGTCTAGAGTAACAGGTTTTGTACAAGCTTTCCAAGCTTCACCAAAATCAGGATCCTCTGGATATAAATTTTTGAGTTCCTTGAACCCAACCACCTCAATCTACATCTCTGTCAGCAATAGTTGCCTTCTGCTAAGAGCATCTGCAACCCTGTTAGACTTTCCACTCCTGTGTTTCAAAACAAATGTATAACTCTGCAAAAACTCAACCCATTTCAAATGCCTTTGATTCAATTTTCCTTGACTATTCAAATATTGTAAAGCTTGATGATCGGTATACAAAATAAACTCCTTAGGAAGTAGATAATGTCTCCACTTCTTTAATGCCTGAACTATAGCATAAAATTCTTGATCATAAATAGAATATTTCCTCTTGGCATCATTTAACTTCTCATTGAAATAAGCAACAGGTTTACCTTCTTGGCTCATAACAGCTCCTATTGCAGTACCACTAGCATCACAATCTACTTGAAACACCTTATTAAAATCTGGAAGTGCTAAAATAGGTTGTTCTGTAACTTTTTGTTTCAACAATTGAAAACTCTTTTCTGCCCCATTAGTCCACTTGAACTCTTTTATATCCCCTCTCATTGTTTCAGTCAAGGGTCCACAAATACTGCTAAAATTTTTGATAAACTTTCTGTAAAAGCTAGCCAAACCATGAAAAGATCTTACCTCAGTAGCACTCCTTGCAGTAGGCCATTCAAGGATAACATGTACCTTCTCTGGGTCCATTTTTAGACCTTCTACTGAAACTACAAAGCCCAAATACACTAACTCTTTCTTCACAAAACTGTACTTCTTCAAATTAATCAACAATTTATCATCTCTCAACTTCTCAAACACCATACGAATATGCATCATATGTTCCTCCAATGTCTTGCTAAAAATCAAAATATCATCTAGGTAAACAATGACAAACTTACCCAGAAATTCTTTCAGAACCTCGTTCATGAGCCGCATGAAAGTGCTCGGTGCATTGGTTAGCCCAAAAGGCATGACTAACCACTCATATATTCCTTCCTTTGTCTTGAAGGCAGTCTTCCATTCATCTCCTTCTCTGATCCGAATTTGGTGATATCTACTCTTCAGCTCTATCTTTGAGAAATACACAGCTCCACTCAAACAATCCATAATATCATCCATTCGTGGCAATGGAAACCTATACTTGATTGTGATCTTTTTTATTGCTCTGGAATCTGTACACATCCTCCACTCTCCATTCTTCTTTGGTGCTAATACCGCTGGTACAGCACAGGGACTCAGACTCTCTCGAATCAACCCTTTCTACAATAACTCGTGTACTTGTCTGTTCAACTCTTCACTTTCTGCTGGTGTCATTCTGTGTGCTGCCTTTTTTGGAAAACTGGCTCCTGGAATCAAATCCATCTGATGACTGATCTTCCTTACCAGTGGTAATCCATTAGGTACATTATCAGATACAATATCCTGAAACTCATTCAACAAATCTGCAACCTCTACAGGTACATCCTCTGCTTCTTCTTTACCAACTTTTGGAATTAAAGCAAAACACACATGCTCATGCCTCATACCATCTAGGAATTTTCTTCCATCAACAAATGTTATTCTTGCATTACCACATACCTTTTCTTCGGTCTCCTTCAATGGCTTTAGCTTATGTCGCACTCCATCCTTTGTCAGGGAATAGGTATTCACACGACCATCGTGTACAGCACATCTGTCAAACTGCCACGGTCTACCCAACAACATATGACATGCATCCATAGATATGATATCACACAATACCTCATCTTGGTATCCGCCAATCTTGAACTTCACCAGGCATTGTTCATTGACCATGACCTTGTGGTCATCTTGTACCCAGGCAATCCGATATGGATGTGGGTGTTTCTATCTCTTGAGCTTCAACTTTGTCACCATCTCTTCTGACACCAAATTGTCAGTGCTTTCACTATCAATAATCACATCACAACATTTACCTTCACACTTGCACCTGGTGCGAAATAGGCTCCTCCTTTGTTTAGGTTCATTCTCACCACTCAGCAAGACTCTTCTGTTAATTAGCATTTCTCCTCTTTCAGCATCTTCAGAATTTGACGATCTAGCATCTTCATCTACATGTGCAACTCTGGCCTGGCCTTAATTTCTCCTGTCTATTCTGCCTTGGCGCTGAGGACATTCAAATACCCTATGACCTTCTTCTCCACAGTGAAAACATGTTCCACGGAAGCCACCTCTTCTAGATCCTTGTCCTCTTCCTCTTCCTCTCTGATATCTATTATTCTGATCCTGGAAGTGATTGGAATTATTTCCTCACTGATTCTGACTGCTACTGGCCTCATCCTTCTTTTTTGGATCTTCATTTTGGCCACCATATGACCGTCCACCAGATCGTCCACCACGACCTCTTCCATTTTGTCTTCTCTCAAACTTCTTGTTCAGCTTTTCCTCTACTTTTAGGGCAAACTAGTATGCCTCTTCAATACTATTCATTCGAACCAGATTCAGCTCCTCTTAAATGCTTGGCCTTAACCCATTAAGGTATCAGGCAACTTTCTCCTTATCAACTTCTGCATGGCCTGTTCTGATGAGAAGTCGATAGAACTCCTCTGTATACTCCTGAACAGATCTTCCTGCTTGCCTCAAACTCTGCATTTTCTTCAGTAGGTCAAGCTCATAATCAACAGGAATGAACTATCGCTTCAATTTATCCACCATCCGATCCCATCTCATGATTTTCTCCTTTCCCCTTCTATTTCGCTGCAACTGAATCTCTTGCCACCATATCTTCGCATGACCTTTCAGTCTGGCCTTTGCAAATTTGACCCTATCAGGATCCTCAACATCTTCATACTCAAAATATTCCTCACATTCATTGATCCAGTCGATCAATTCTTCTGGGTTAAGATTTCCAGAAAATGTGGGAACCTCAATCTTAGGTCTTTTCCCAATCTTGAAAATCGCCCGAAAAAGTCTTTCTTCCTCCTGGTTCACAATTTCAGCGTCTCCTTCTTGATATTCTTCTTCGGCTTCATCCTCACTTTCATCTCTGACATTAAGATTCATTCCTTTGTGAATCTTTTCTTGCAATGCTCGCACTTGTCTCTGCAACTCTCTAACCTCAGGTGTCACAGCACCAGCTCTTCCGCCACGTTCTCTTCGTGGAGGCATTTTCACGATGTGCGCTGAAACCCTAACCACGGTCCTGGTGCAAACTGCCTCACAGTCGGTGATCTGTTTACACACTCAAGAAAACCTGCTCTGATACCACTTGATGAAGAGTGCTCCCCTTAATACCACAAACACATAACAGAAAAAGAGAAACAACAACAATAATATGCAAGAACAGAAAGTTGGCTTCTTATTATCTCCACAAATGTGGAATTACAAACTTTCAGAATTACAATATGCAAAGCCACATGGGCATTCCTTACAATATTCTATAGGACAAAGCCTCAAATCAATACCCAGAACTATTCTGAACTGCCTAAGACAATAATACAGCCTTCCTTATATAGGCAATTTTCCACCGCCTGGGAAGGTTCCAAAATTTTAGCCAATAAGGCCGACCAAACTTAGAATTATTTTATTTTACATTTTATTACATCATAGTCGGCTCAAGATAACCTTTGAAACCCGAACAAAAATTTTGAAGAAAATTATTTTCTGCCATTTCAGGTGGCCCAACTTCCGAAGACCATAAGTCATCACCAGTTGACCCGATCGGCTATTACCCATTTCAAAAATGCCACGAAGCACTCTACAGGCTTGACCGGCACAAGCACCTGTCACCCAAATTTTTGACCTCATCCAGGGCCTCTAAAGCCTTCAAAACTGAGTTCAAAGTTTTTGTACCCTGCTGCCAATACCGAAAATCCTCAATATCTTCCAATATACACTTGATCTGGCAATGAAACTTTACTGGCAGACTTATATGACCAAAATAAACCTCCAAGAAAGAAATCAGATTATTCTGAGCACATACAAAAATTACCAAAAATAGTAACTTTCCATAAATAGCAGCTCTGCACAAAATAACCCTTATTGAATATAAAAATAGAAATATTTTTTTGGGTGATGCAAGATTGCTCTTACACCCAGGATGCTCCTGCATCACTATATAAGGAAAATAACTTATAGAAGATAATGAAAAATTACAAGCACATATAAGAGGATGAACATAAATAATAAGAGTTCCAAACATTTCCTAAAGTGACGAATATGAATCTAGTGTGCCCCTATGTGATTCAGAACCTGCAAAGAAAAGAGAGATGGGGGTTAGATAAAAAAATATCTAAGCAATTAATGGAATCCTATTACTAATCCTCATCTACAATTATGGATGTGCATAGTGAAGCCATACAGTTCTGAAAGAAAAACCATGCTACAGGACATGTGCACTCAGAAGAATGTTGCAGAGAGTAAATGGTTGCATTTATGTCTGCATGAACACCTAGTGAGTCACTATTGTGACTACATCATTCAAACAGTGCAACAGCAACACCAGATATTGTTGTTTCATCTGGTGTTACTGTGACATCATTTCCAAATGATGCACTCACAACAGTCACACACCATGCCCATCAGCACAAGGCAGTCATGAGCAAGCATGAGTAAGCAATGGAAGGAGCATACATCATCATAAAATCAAAGGAGAAAAGAATCAAATCTGCATATTAAGAGAGGAGTACATCATGGATTTCAATTAAATATCATAACCTCACAACATGGTTGGCAGCCCCAAGGAGGCCCCATTGCATGCAGTGAGTAAGCTACATCAAAACAAAGAGGTACACAAATCTGCATCATCTATACATTAATGCTATGGCATGGAGTATATTTGAATCTACATTTTAAAGGATAAGTAAGAAAGTTGCATGATGCTAGTGAAACAAAGGTACAGATCTAATGAAGTAATGAAGCTGCCCACATTCTATGTGCTTTGAGCCAATGAAATTTTTATCATCATGATGAAGTAATAAGGCATTAAATGTCTTACTAATGTCCATATTTAATTGGACGGTGCTCTATTTGTTATATTGTTTCTATCAAAATAGAATGGCAGTGGTGATTCAATGCATCTACAACCTCAACAACATGGCGACATCGATCCAATAATAGAAAATACATTACAAATGCCAAGCTCACAGTCTCAATGAAATAAACATTGTATAAAACAATATATGGTGCACAACAGCAGCAAGCATGCAATGACAACAATAAGTTATACACTAAGTTTGCACCCTTGTTTCAAGCTCTCGTAGTCTTGATAACCTAGTATTACATGGGAATCATCTCCAGGTTGTGGGACCTATGCTAACTAAGATGAGACCTCCAGGTTCTAGGCTAGTTCCTCTTGGATAATCACCTTAATTTTCTTCTAGATAGGAAAATTAAACTCTTGAGGGAAAGGGATAGAAGGAATGCTTGGAAAGGGAAAAGACTAAAAGAAAACTACCTACTAGGTGATACACCAAAATTAGGGTTTGGATCTCAGTATAGAGGATGAAAATAATGAACAACTCAAATTTAGGAGATCACAACTCACTGAATAGGCTTGCATAAGTGTTTCATAGGAGGACCTGAACATAAGACACAACCTATGACCTACAAGAAGACATTCACTTCTACAACTCGGTGTAGGATTGAGACAAGACTATTAGGGGGCTGAAGTATACCCACAAAAAAATCTAAATCAGATCAAACATAATAACACACAAAATTGTATAAAGAGAGAGGGATCAGGAACCTTAAGATACCACCAAAAACATCATATACTTTGATCCAATAAGAGATAATTTAGACAAGGAAGCATAGGGATAGGAAGGATGTCACAAAATACCTCTGCAATATCTGAATCATCAAAGAAAGATTTACAACTGTATAAGCCAAAGGGCAGAGAAAATGCCACGGATAACTATCAAGAAAGGTGAATTTCTTTTACAATTATCCAACTCTGAGCACTAAGGCTCCAAAAATACAATATATACATCTCAACGGCACGCAGGCAGGAGTCAAAACCTAACTAAGGTTACATAATTCTACATATAATAATCCAACCCTAAAGGTATTGATGACCTATCACCAAATCTCTGAGAACACCAGTGATCAAATCATATCTTTTCTTTGCATGTTGATCTTGTACTGAGCCCTCCTACAGAACAACAACCTCAACTCGTCCACCCACCTGCAACTCCACTAAGCCATGAAGGCTCACAATCTGATCATATTTCCCTAGCTAACAGTACCATTCAAAAGGTGGTGCCAACTCTTTCTAGCGTCTCCTGGCATGAAAATGTGGCATAGTACCCTGCAACATTGGCCAACAGTCATCTCCATCAACTTCACAACCACAACTATCCTGAGACTTTATTTCCTGGGCTACCCGACATCGTGCATGGCCAAAAGAATAGAAGAATAGAAAAACCCTCGCAGAGATATTCAAATTCAAATCATAATGGCTAGCGGGTCTGAAATTAAAACATGAATGTCGATGAGAAACCCTTCCCGATAGACGAATGGCTACGATGCACTTGAAAATAGCCATGAACCTCCTTGAAAAGTCAATGTCCACCTTGGTACACTTGGACCAATGAGAATCAGGCACATTGGCACACCTTTCATTTTGGCCCCACCTCAAGCTTTTTTTTCTTAAGTCACTCGGCGACTATGCGACCAAAGACTTTTTCTTATTTGTGAAATCCTTCTCTTAACCCTGGTTCGATCAAACAATTCAGTGAACAAGGTGTTTCACTGAATCACTGAGTCTTTTAGCTAACCCTGGTTCCATTAAGCAAACACAAGAAATCCTTCAGTCGCCAAGTCACTTAATACTTAACTAACCCTGGGCCCAGGCTGCCACATGTCACCTTTCTATTTTTTCCAGCCGCTTTGTAGGCATACACCTTGGCATCTCTTTGACAATGGACCCACTGCAAATAGATTCCAATCTAACAATGGGAGCATGATCTCATAGCCTCTGAATATTCCTTTTGATCATGCACCAGCTATAGATCCTTTTAGAACTGGGACCCCACTAACACATGGGTCCACCTGTAAGTCTTCATCAGCACATGACAACCAATCACAAACCAACACATCAACACACCTAGCAATGCGGTCCCATAGAATTTCTCTTTACTTTGACCAATCAAAAGATGGAAAATCATCCTGACCTGGCATTGGACCCACTGACAAGACCTAAACACTTGGTAGATTGAATGGTGGGCATAAGATCACATGTGTCAGAAAAGGGCTATGCGAAGATACGCCAGCCGTTGATCTTCATCCTTCTAACATCCTTGCAAAGACTCTAACATGGCCCCACTGCCAAATTCTAGTCATTACTATGTGGACCAATGAAATGCCACCAACTATGTACACTTGGTAGTGGACCACTAAGAAACCTCAATATCTAATCAGACGGCTATCTTAAGATCACATGGCACTGACAGATTCCTTCAAATTATAAGACAATCATAGATCTTAGTTAAAATAGGCCCCACTGACACATTCTCCACACCACTGCTCTCGACCAATCAGAAGCTGTTAAATCAGAATACATGGCATCAGACCCACACAAGGCTTGAAGTGCTACGCACTTGGAAGAATCAATGGTTGTCACAAGATCGCAAGCCTCTAACAGACCCTTCATGAACTTACGATAAATGTTGATCTTGCTGAACTGGGACCCCACAAATCTGGGACCGCCAAAGAACTTAGTGATTATGTGACTAAGGAAAGGTTAGCTATTTTGTTGGGTTGCAGGATGTTAAGACTTAACTGCCAAACATTTGGTGACTAAGAGAACCAATGTAGTCACTGAATCACCGAATAAAAGGGGTAACCACCAGAGAACTTAGAGAACCTGCGACCAACCAATGAGAATAAAGTGCACATGGGCTTTGAGGACTTAAGTGGTTGAGAAGTAACATAAAAATAGAACAAGACCAAGGGTTTAGGGCCTTTGGCCAAAATGGTAGATTTTCAAATTAAAAAAGGCCTGTAGACCAGGGTTTAAACAATTGTAGAGACCAAAGGAAAAACACAAGGCCATGAAAATTTCTCAGGGTATTCAACATGGTTTAAATTGAAGACCTCCGCATGAAGCCTAGCCTGTAGCCAAAATTAAATAGATAGGGAATTTTGGGTGACATTTTGGTGACTTTTGTTGGATGTCAGCCTAGTAGACATTGAAACCAGTGGCCTTGTCACAATCCATTGGGCATGGGGTCTATTCTTAGGAACACAAAAACTTTGATTAAGCGATAAAATTGAAAACCAGAAGGACAACTATGCACAAGCACTTCTTGAAAAGTGGGGAACTAACCTAGAAAATAGGGACAAAAGAAAGAAATCCTAACCTAACCTAAACTAACTAGTTACAAAAACCTGGTCAAACAAAACCATTCACTGGTTGTGAAAAATAGCTACCTTTCCTCATTAGGATATTTTGCATTAGACTCATTAGGATAGCTACAAAAATATGAGGCACACCAAAATTTGTTAAATAATTATTAACTGCCTCTGCAAAGATAGGATCAAGTTTACCTTCCTCCAATTGATCATATGGAGGGGTCTTGGTAAACTCCTTCTATGCCAAGTATCTGATGGGGCAGCCTCTTGAAAGTCTGAAGGCAGGACTTTCCTTGATGGCTTCTTCTTTATCTTCATGGTTTCCCTCCACAATGGATAGCCATGTCAACTCATCATCTGTGGATAGGGGATTGTCATCCTCTACTTTTAAACAAGCCAAGAGCTCATCAAAATTGTCAATATCCTGAAGATCTGGAACTAGCTCCAACTCTTGCTCATGCAGCAGTCTCTCAGAAAGAGAGCAATCCAAAACTAGGCCTCCTTCTATAGGCACATAACTTTGAACCTCCACTCCAAGGAATACTGATTCATCATTCAATTTGTTACAAAAGACCTCTATGATATTGGAAAAATCATACTCTTCAAGGCTTTTGTCTATATTCTTTTCTTGGAAAAGCTCTTCCATAACTTTATCGTCCTACTCAACAAAACTGGGTGGCTCATCTAATAAAAGCACAGCATCCTATTCTATATCAACCTCCTGTTGATGGTGAACCTTTTGTTCTGATTGATATTCAACCATAGGTAATGGCATGGTCTCTTCTTCATCATCAACAAAGAGGGGAAGCTCATTCAACAAACCAACCAAGAGCTCAAGCTGGGCATCAAACTCCACCTCCTCATCCTATTGTCCCACTTCACCACAATCATCACTCAGCACTGATACCTCATATTTCTCCTCTTCCTCATCACATGAAAGCCCATTTCCATAGGTCCTTGCTCAGGCACTAGACTAGTATCTTTGAAAAGACTTGGCATCTGACAGCTAGGAGGCAGAGTCCATTGGGGTATCCACAACACTTCATCATCTTGGGAGACCAGAGGGGCCTCTTGGGATGAAAAATCTTCTTGAACAGGTTGCTCTTGCAGAGTGGTAGGCTGCATCTCAAGTATAGGCTCTTGGAAGGAATTTTTTTCCTTAAAACTTGGGATATGAAATTGAGGGGGCTTAGAGGGAGACATAGAAGGCATACCCATCTTGAAGCTTGGAAAACTGAACGCCTTATCATCTTGGTGTTGGTCTCTTGCGGCTGGCTCTTTCTCAATGTAGTCTTTAGACCATTGTAGACCACAATAAGGTTGCAACTGCTCCAAAATAGGCTCAAATTTTTTAAGGGTTCTCCTAAAACTTGGAAATGAGCACTTTGTATGCTCTTCAAGTGTAGGCTCTTGAGGAAAATGGGTCCTCTAGCTTGGAGTTTTAGGTCTAGGAGCCTCTTGTTGAGCAATTTGTGATCTCAACCTTGCTATCTCAATGTCAACTCGGTGTCTGATCTCTTCTTGGAATTTTTTTATTTTTTTCTCATCAACAAGAGTCTCTGTCATTTGGTAAGGGATGAACCCCTGCTCGTAACTTTGAGCTTCCATTCCTTGCTGCTCCTTGATCTCGGACACTTGCTTAATCAAATCAAGCAATAGATTTTTGGTCTTTTCTTGCTCTCTCATTGATTCTGAGCTCTGAATCTACTACCAATTAGGCTGAGAAGGGGTGGGTGGGTGGTAAGCAGGATGGGGTAACTGGCTTTGCATTCATTGTTGTGCCCTTTGTGCCCATGATCCATCTTGTCGGAGGGCTCTTTTATAATCTTATATGAGGGCATATTTATTTGAAGCATGCTGGATATCATGATAGCCTTGTATAGTATTGAAGCTTGGGGTAAAAGCAAGCTTTAGGTGGCTCTGATAAGGCTGATGACTAGTCCTTTGAGCATTACTCTCATAATAGGATGGTGGGTAACCTGACTATCCATAATAACTTGACATGTCTACTCATGCAACTAGCTGGGATTTGAATATGAAAGGTTTGAAACATACTAGCACTTGATCTTTAAAACCAGTAGACTTTCCAGAGTCACCAGATATGTAGCAAAATGACCTCTTCTAGGTCTACAACTTGTTGGATGCATATCAGAACTAGCAAGAACTATAGAAATTATGACCTCTTGGTCCCACCGGGTGTGCCAGAATTATTATACACTGGCACCAAGGTGGGGAATCCTTGAGCTTAAGCCTGTACTGATATTCCTTGTGTACTGAACTTCTTTGATCCTTTTGTAGATGAACCAATAGGAACACCTTTGAACATTAATATGATCTTTATAGTCCCACCGGACGTGCTAGAATTGTTATACACTAAGTTTGTACCCTTGTTTCAATCTCTCATAGTCTTGATAACCTAGTATAACATGGGAATCATCTCCAAGTTGTGGGACCTATGCTAACTAAGATGAGACCTCCAGGTTCTAGGCTGGTTCCTCTTGGATAATCACCTTAATTTTCTTCTAGATAGGAAAAGTAAACTCTTGAGGGAAAGGGATAGAAGGAATGCTTGGAAAGGGAAAATACTGAAAGAAAACTACCTACTAGGTGATACACCAAAATTAGGGTTTGCATCTCAATATAGAGGATGAAAATAATGAACAACTCAGGTCTAGGAGATCACAACTCACTGAATAGGCTTGCATAAGTGTTTCATAGGAGGACCTGAACATAAGACACAACCTATGACCGGCAAACAGACATTCACTTCTGCAACTCGGTGTAGGATTGAGACAAGACTGTTAGGGGGCTAAAGTATACCCACAAAAACATCTAAATTAGATCAAACACAATAACACACAAAATTGCAGAAAGAGAGAGGGATCAAGAACCCTAAGATACCACCAAAAACATCATATACTTTGATCCAATAAGAGATAATTTAGACAAGGAAGCATAGGGACAGGAAGGATGTCACAAAATACCTCTGCAATATCTGAATCATCAAAGAAAGATTTACAACTGTATAAGCCAAAGGGCAGAGAAAATGCCACGGATAACTGTCAAGAAAGGTGAATTTATTTTACAATTGTCCAACTCTGAGCACTAAGGCTCCAAAAATACAATATATACATCTCAACTGCACGCAGGCAGGAGTCAAAACCTAACTAGGGTTACATAATTCTACATATAATAATCCAACCCTAAAGGTATTGATGACCTATCACCAAATCTCTGAGAACACCAGTGATCAAATCATATCTTTTCTTTGCATGTTGATCTTGTACTGAGCCCTCTTACAGACACAACAACCTCAACTCATCCACCCACCTACAACTCCACTAAGCCATGAAGGCTCACAATCTGATCATATTTCCCTGGGTAATAGTACCATTCAAAAGGTGGTGCCAACTCTTTCTAGCATCTCTTGGTGTGAAAACATGGCACAGTACCCTGCAACGCTGGCCAACAGTCATCTCCATCAACTTCACAACCACAACCATCCTGAGACTTTATTTCCTGAGCTACCTGATGTCATGCATGGCCAAAAGAGTAGAAGAATAGTAAAACCCTCGTAGAGATATTAAAATTCAAATCATAACACCTAGCAGGTCTGAAATTAAAACATGAACGTCGATGAGAAACCCTTCTCGATAGATGAACGACTACGATGCACTTGAAAATAGCCATGAACCTCCTTGAAAAGTCAATGTCCACTTCGGTACACTTGGACCAATGAGAATCAAGCACGTCTGCACACCTTTCATTTTGGCCCCACCTCAAGCTTTTCTTTCTTAAGTCAATCAGCGACTACGCGACCGAAGACTTTTTCTTATTTGTGAAATCCTTCTCTTAACCCTGGTTCGGTCAAACGATTTAGTGAACAAGGAATTTCATTGAATCGCTGATTCTTTTAGCTAATCCTGGTTCCATTAAGCGAACGCAAGAAATGCTTCTGTCACCAAGTCACTTAATACTTAACTAACCCTGGGCCCAGGCTACCACATGTCACCTTTCTATTCATTATGGTCGCTTTGTAGGCATACACCTCAGCATCTCTCTGACAACAGACCCATTGCAAATAGAGTCCAATCTAACAGTGGGTGCATGATCTCATAGCCTCTGAATATTCCTTCCAATCATGCACCAAGCATAGATCCTTTTAGAACTAGGACCCCACTGACACATGGGTCCACCTATAAGTCTTCATCAACACACGGCAACCAATCACAAACCGGCACATCAGCACGTAGTCCCATAAACTTTCTCTTTACTTTGACCAATCAAAAGATGGCAAATCATCCTGACCTGGCATTGGACCCACTGAAAGGACTTGAACACTTGGCAAATCGAACGGTAGGTGTAAGATCACGTGTCAAAAAAGGGCTATGCGAAGATATGCCAGTTGTTGATCTTCGTCCTTCTGACATCCCTTCAGAGACTCTGACATGGCCCCACTGCCAAATTCTAGTCATCGCTATGTGGACCAATGAAATGCCACCAACTATGCACACTTGGCAGTGGACCCACTGAGAAACCTCGATATCTAATCGAACGGCTGTCTTAAGATCGCATGGCACTGACAGATTCCTTCAAATTATAAGGCAGCCATAGATCTTAGTTAAAACAAGCCCCACTGACATGTTCTCAACATCACTTCTCTCGACCAATCAGAAGCTTCCAAATCAGAATACGTGGCATCAGACCCACACAAGGCTTGAATTGCTTTGCACTTGGAAGAATCAATGATTGTCGCAAGATCACAAGCCTCTGACAGACCCTTCGCAAACTTACAACGACCGTTGATCTTGCTGAACTGGGACCCCACAAATCTAGGATCGCTAAAGAGCTTAGCGACTACACGAATGAGGAAAGGTTAGCTATTTTGTTGGGTCGTGGGATGTTAAGACTTAACCTCCAAAAATTTGGTGACTAAGAGAACCAATGTAGTCGCTAAATCACTGAATAAAAGGGGTAACTGCTGGAGAACTTAGAGAACTTGCGACCGACCAATGAGAATAAAGCGCACATGGGCTTTGAGGACTTAAGTGGCTGAGAAGTAACACAAAAATAGAATAGGACCAAGGGTTTAGGGCCTTTGGCCAAATGGTAGATTTTCAAATAAAAAAAGGCCTATAGACCAGGGTTTAAACAATTGCAGAGACCAGAGGAAAAACATAAGGCCATGAAAATTTCTCAGGGTATTCAATATGGTTTAAATTGCAAACCTTCGCATGAAGCCCAGCCTGTAGCCAAAATTAAATAGATAGGGAATTTTGGGTAACAAGAACCAAGTCCCCTTCTTTAAAGCTCTTAGCAGTATCTTTCTTATCAAAATTCCTCTTAGTCATAATTTGTTGATACTCCATTGTTTTTAATTCCTTATTCATTTCTTCCTCTAACTCTAGCAGCTCATTGTATCTCAACTCAAAGGATCATCTTCCTCAGATAACACTAGTTGGTTAGCAAGATCAAGTAATAGAAACTCTATAGAAATAGGCAGCCTAGCCTCTTTTCTGTACACTAGGACATAAGGTGAATCACCAATAATCTTCTTAGGAGTAATTTTGTCTAGCCATTATACAAACTTTAGCTTTGAATGTCAATCTTTTCTATTCTCATGCAATGTCTTTTTGATGATTCTGATCAGGTTCTTATTTGTTGACTCAACTAGATCGTTACCCTGAGGGTAATAGTTTGAGGAAGTATTAAGGTAGATCTCATTCTTTAGAGCTCATTCAGTCACTCTAGATCCTATGAGATCTTAAGTGTTATCTGAAATAATAGACTTGGGAACTCCAAACTTGGTAATCAAGTCCTCATATAAATTCAACATAGCATTTTTATTTTCTTCTCTCAAAGAAACAACCTCAATCCAGCGTGTGAAATAGTCCTTCACTATTAGAATCCACTTGTGACCTACGCTAGAATTTGGATTCATAGGGCCCACAAAGTCAATATCCCATCTCATAAAGGGTTCTTCTACAATTATCAGTTGTAATGGCAAGGTTGCAATCCTTTCCTTTCCATCAAACTAAGGCACATTTCTCACATTTCCTTTCCCAAGCATGGGCATCTTTGAAAAGATCACACCAATAATATCCTTCCCTTATGATCTTATATTCTATTATTTTAGGGAGAAATGACCCGTTGAATCATGGAATTCTAATAATAAATTATTAATCTGATCAATATCTACACATCTCAAAATCATACCACTATGATCCTTTCTAAATAACAAACCATCAACTAACACATACTGAACCGATTGCTATCTAAAATACCTTTGTTTGGCTTTATCAAGGTCTATTGGAAATTTTCCAGTTTCTATAAAATGTATCATATACATCATCCAACTTGCTAATTAATCCTGTTTAGGTGAATCTTTTTTAATAAAAACAACTTCTTCAGCCTCTTCTCTATCTGGAACCTTCTCTACAGCTAACTTCTCACACAAACCCTTACCCCTTATAAGCTTAGTAACATGAATGTCAACATCATACTATTAGGAATAATAGTCCAAATACAACTAAGAGGTGGGGGGGCTGAATCAGTTGTATGATAGATTATTAAACTTTAAAGTTTGTATAGCAGCAATATCAGATCTAATGAACACAATGAATGCCACACTAGTAAATTTTAGCTTGATTTTCGATGACCATTAGTCAATTTTTTGAGGAAAATTGGTCGACCAAATGACTAATATTGTTCTCAAACTTTATGTGTTGATTATTCGACACATTATATGTTTGTCACATATTTGACCAGTATAGTTGTCAAAATTTTGACCGATCTGATGTCAAAATAATCACTTCAATCTGGAAGAATGTCTCACATATCTTTCATCTTTTTCAACCAATGTTAATCGAAATAATTATATAATGTTGTCAAAATTTTGATTGATCTGACATCAAAATAATCACTTCAATCTGAAAGAATGTCTGACGTATCTATCATCTTTTTTGACCAATGATGGTTGAAATAATACATCGACTGTATAGCTCAGCAGTTGAACTTAAGGTAGTGCAGTCAAAATTATTGTCGAAATATTGACGACCGATGGTCGGAACATTCATCGATAGTATAGCATTCTCATCAAATGTACAGTCTTTGTTGGTCAAAAAATCAACAATAAAGTTTTTTTTTTTAAATAAAATATATTATGAAATCTATTAATATATTATAGTGATTTATGGGTGCCATCTATACGTGATTTGGTTGTTATGGGTTCCATCTAATGTTTTCTTCATAGGTGCCATGACAGTTTTTCATCTTGTTGGTAGCTCCAAAATCCACATTTGGGGATTTACATTATAACCTAAGACCTTCAACCTGAATAATCGATTGATGGCTTACATGCAAACTTTTTAACAATTAGTCAAACTTAAACATTTTATATAAAATAAAGACCTAATTTAGAGAAATGCCACCATAGACTGACTCCCAAACTTTGTCCCAAATGGCATATCACTAAGGAGAAACAAAGTATGTTCTTTGCCTCTAGGAAATATTGTAGACACAATCATCTTCTTGGTGAAGGGTTGCTCCCATCCCCATGAGGTACTATTGCATGGTGTCCATTCCCGTGTAGTATAGTGAACCTAATTTAGTACAAATGTGCACTATTTTGGGATCCATAATTTATGGCCCCTACATTGTGGTTGTTAGCCTAAGGTAGGCCTACCTTTGCATATAATAAGAGGCCAACATGAAACAAACATCCAAAAGTTAGGGGGTTGTTCCCTATCCTTAATTTATTATTTAATTGCTAAGTGATGATGGGTACTAATGAAATCAACTATTGGTCAAATCTAATCAAAATTGCAATATAAGGATTAAAATAGATCTTGAAGAAATATGGGAACTATTTTTGACAGATATTGTACAAACAAAGAGAACACTCCCAAGAGGAAATGCTTCAATGTGGAACAATTGAAGAACAATATTTTACTTTTATATGCACATCTACAATGTTTTTGATATATTTATGAGGTAACAAAACCATAGAAAGAATAGCATATAGAAGAAAGTAAAGAATAATGGTCATACTTTGAGATATTGTGGAAACTTAAAGGAAAGAATACCTAGTGGGGTTTTATTTTGAAATCCTTATGCACCCAGATTTGATCACTTTGTTCAATGGATCATTTTTCTACACTATTCAAAAGCTCTGCATCATTCCATGTTAACAAAATATCTTCATATGTTACACTGAATTCAGAGAGGCAGTCCAGTAGAAAGGGGCTACAAAAATGACCATTAGTTATTGATTCATCTTATGGCATATACAATGATCAAAAATCCTGAAATCAGTTTATTCCAAAAGCTTTCCTACTAACCAAAATGGACCAGCAAGACCTTATGTAATTAAAATCAATATTACGAAAAGTGTAGTCCAATCAATAATAACCATAAATAGATGTGATTTTATATGTTAGATACTTATCATTCTTAACATATTTTTATCTAAATGTACTTCAAAAACAAGGTATCTTTTGTCATACAAAACACCAAAATGTTCAAAATGGTGATAGCTCTGCCCTATAGTGTGATCTACTATGGAAGTAAACAGAGTTCATTTTGTGATACCACCATTCTCAGAAGCTTCCTAATGAACCTGATCAGACAAGCTTTCCATCAACAATAAGTGCTAATTACGTGTACCAATAGATTATGCAATATACTTTTGAACAAGTCTTAGACCTTATAATATTTTCCTAAAAGTTCTTCAAGGAGGTAGCATAAGAAGCTCCAGACTTTCTTTTAGCCAATCGCTTACAACAATGGTCTCAAGATAAACCTATTTCCACCTCTTCTAACTCCAAGAATGCCATGTTGACATCATCCAAAAAAATTGCATCTGATGAACATGGTCCTACTCCTAGCTAAACTATAGCCATTTTGATATAATATAGATGCTTAATTATTCCTTACTTAAACAAACAGGCATAAATTTTCATGAAACAGAATGTAGATTTTAAACATGTGGGCATGAACACTATCTAAGCTATCCAAAATATTGATAATTTAATCCAAACTAAAACAAAGATAAATTGTCGCCAAGTTCAGTTGTTAAAAACAAAAGGCCCTTAGTTGTTGATCTTGTGAGCAACTACAATCAGCTTTATGACTTTTAACATGTGCTTTGAACATGTCTAATGATATAATAAATTAAATGTTGAAAGAGATCATTTTAGATCAAATATACGAAGACTCAAAACCATGCAGGTTGCAGCAAAAATAATCATAAGCATAAAAGATCATGTAAGAATTGTTGATCAACCTCATAGGAGCCAGGGATCATCTGCAACCAAATCAGCCTTCCACAAAAGAAAGAAGAAAGGGAAAAGATATGAAGCTAGAAAATCCAATATTTTTCATAATGTCTCTATTACATTCTTTCCAATATGCATAGCATCAAACAAATGCATGATTGGGATTTTCTCAGAGTACAGAAACCTACTAAATTGTGTACGATAAATTTTTAGTCCTTTTGGAAGTTGGTCATTAATTCCTTGACGACCTTCATGAGAATCAATTACATCATCAATAAACAAAACACAATATCAAAATATAAATTTCAAACAAAAACCATCAGATGGAATGACATTACCTCAACAATTTATTTTATTGTATTCCAACTTCCATAGGTGAGGTGTCGTTCTCCATGGCTTTGATGTAGTCTCTTATTTCCCATTGAAAAGATGTTTTTCAATAATTTGGTACTTATGATTTTTGTGGAGAAAGTGTCTATGCTCATTGAACACCTGCATTCCTAAACTTTTTGAATGATGAGATTTCATCTTTGGACGACAAACTAGACATGCAAATTTTCCCTTTGTCTGAAGATCTACAAGATTGTGTATAATTGGATTAAATATGTTAATTTTGTGTTAGCACTATAACATACCAAAAAAGAGGTGTTAAGAAGAGAGCATACCACAAAAATGTGTTAGCCCAGGGGCATCACATATTGTCCATACAAGCATTGCATAGAATTGAAATTGTCTTTGTCCTATTGGTCTAGAGATGTCATACATAGTGACCCCATTCCATAACACCATCAACTCATCAATAAGGGGCTCAATATATACATTCATATCTTTAACTTGGTACTTACCTAGTTGAATGAACAAAAACATTACATAATTATTATGACCATTTTGATGGATTATTTATAATAAATTAATTTTTCTAGACTATTAAATGAAAAAATACCTGGAACAATCATTTCCAACATTATGTGCCCCCTCTTTATGGACATCCAAGGAGGAATATTATTTTTTATAACAAAAACAAGCCACACCAAGTAAATAGATCTCATCTCTCCAAACGAATTGACACTGTCTACTGCCAATGAAAACTTGAGATTACGAGGTTCTTCTTTAAAGTGTGGCTAAGTTTCCTCTATTTACATAAATGTCGATCCATCTACAGGCATTCACATAATGTCATCTCAAATTCTATTGTGTGCATGGTAATCCATAAATTGTGCCAAGCTATTGCACCTAAATAATCATTGCAGAGGTGGAATAATGGGAATATACTGAAGAACCTTGCGAGGCACATTGTTTATTATTTGATTTGATCGATATCTACTAATATGACAATCAGGGCATTCTATTGCAAATTCATATTTTTTATGATATATAATATGATCATTCAGACATGCATGTATTGTTTGATACTCCATTCCAATATCTTTCATAATGGAAGATAATTCTTGGTACGAGCAAGGTAGAATGTTTGATGGTGGTAACAAACACTCAACTATCAACCTACGACCAAAAATATAATTTGTTAATATAAAGAATATTAATTGCTACATGATTCACCCTTTGTTAATTGTAAGGAAATTACGACTAAAAAATGAAAAAAGATGGCATACCTTAACATATGTGTTATTGCTATGTTGGATAAACCATTCATAACCTTCAAGTTCACCAACAACAATACAATAGAAAGAAGAGTTGTTTGGGAGCCTTCGTATAGGGGCTCGTATGCCTTCTCAAGTATAGGTACATTAAGGTCATATGCATCATCATCATCATCATTATCATCTTGATCATCATGATGTTCTTTATCATCGTGATCTTCTTCAATGGGATCATTACCTTCTACTTCGATATTCACACCTCCATGTTCCCTCATTTGGAAATCCACATTCTCTAGATTGTCATGGTCCATAACATGAAACCTAGGGTGGTTGACCTATATCAAAATGATGACCTTAAATTAACCATGACCATGATGTCATCATCAAATCATGTCTTATGTATTTTATAAATTATTAAAATACATACCAATGGAAAAAATATGTTTCCCCCTTCAATGTGACCATGCTTCCTACAATGTTCCTCGGATGTTTTGATTAGATATCTTCAAGTCTTTAAGCCCTTACAAATTTTGCAGGGACAATAATGTTTTCCATCACCTTGTCTTTTAGAGTTAGACCACAATCTAGCAATTGTCTCCCTATTTTTTGTGGGTTGATATTTTCAGACATGGTCTTTCTTGAATGGAATGACTTGTTGGTGGAAGAAGGATGATTTTTTTGCAATTTGCAGATACAAATCATCACTGAACAACCATTTTCTCTACTCTAATTTTCTCAACGCAAAGGGACATTTATCATAGCCATAGAAACTTGATTATTTTTAAATGGAATACACTAAGGAGTACCATCAAAAATATTAACCATTTACAATCATGAAAAGTAAACCTAAATCAAATAGCTCATTTTTTTATCAGCATGTGTAGTCTCTGTGTATATGAAAAATGAATGAAATATCAAGTTGAAATAAAATAGTGAACAAAAAAGTATTCCACATAGAGTGAATGAAATATACCATCAAAAGAAGGTGAAAAAATCCTGTCACCAAGCATAGGCATAGGAAATCAAAAAGGGATAAAAGACAAGAAATAAGAAAAATCATTATGACTATAGAAAAATCATTAATACTATAATCACAATAAGAAACACTCTTTGTCAACAATGTTCAAAATCATTAGGACTATAGAAAAATCATTAAGACTATAGAATATCAAATTCTAGAAATAGATGGTTCTGATGCTTTTCCATTACAACAATTGAGCATTCATCATTTGGTATTGTGTATTCCATTTAAGTATGTCAGGCACAAAGTATTCCATTTAGATTTGACAAACATGCAGATTTGACCAAGAATTGCTAGGAGCTTGACTCAGCAGCAAATAGACTTGTGATATGGTTTTCACAATAGTACATGTATTATTGGGTAAGCTCCCAGTAGTTCTTAGGAAAATCTACATGTTCACAATAGTACATGTGCATATAAGAGTTGATCAAAGAAGGTATATGCATAGCTGACAAACATGTAGATTTGTCGAACAAGCATTACTAGGAGCTAGACCCTACAACAAATGGACTTGTGATGATATTTCACAATAGTACATGTGTTGCAAAGTAAGCTCCCAGTAGTGCTTACACAAATTTTCATGTTCATCACCTGTGCATATTTTGATTCATACATTTCGAGCTGTAAGGCCTTCCCAGTTTCAGCCAGATATTATAATTAAGTATAGAAGTCCTCAAACATGCAAGGATCTATGAACAATCTCTAACTTCTATCTTCTATCTTTTATCCCCAAAAACTCCTCCCTAAACTCTAACCAAACAACTACATTTATACAAGATATTATCGAGCCAAGTCGGCCTTCAAATCCACAATCAACAGAAGGAATGACCAGATCTAGGTCCACACACTTCCCAATTATGGATACCAGAATTAAATCCATGACCCAAAATAAATACACAAGTTGGCCTCAAAAAAAATCCAAAATAAACAACTCGGTAAGCAAGGAAAACTAAGCGCCAGAACAAGCATCGTCAAGCGTCAGGGAATTACCGAGCACTAGAGAGAAAACCAACCAATTTGGTCAACAAAGGAAACCGAGCAACTCGGTCAAAGTAGGAACCGAGAAACATAGAAAACTTCAAATATATTTTTGGTGAGACAGGATTGCCAAGGACCTGAGATGCTCCTGCATCAAAAATGGCTCTAATGGTAGATATAGTCATTGAATAACCATTTTGTCAACTCTAATTTTCTCAACAAGGAGGGATATTTATCATAGACATAGAAACATGATTATTTTTAAATGGAATACACCAAGGAGTACCATCAGAAATATTGACCATTTACAATCATGAACAGTAAACCTAAATCAAATAGATCATCTTTTTATTGGCATGTCTAGTCTCTGTGTATATGAAAAATGAATGAAATGTGAAGCTGAAATAAAATAGTGAACAAAAAAGTATTCCACATAGAGTGAATGAAATATACCATCAAAAGAAGGTGACAAAATCCTGTCACCAAGCATAGACATAGGAAATCAAAAAGGGACACAAGACAAGAAATAAGAAAAATCATTACGACTATCGAAAAATCATTAAGATTATAATCACAAAAAGAAACACTATTTGTCAACAACATTTAAAATCATTAGGACTATAGAAAAATAATTAAGACTATAGAAAATTAAATTCTAGAAATGGATGGTTTTGATGCTTTTCCATTACAACAATTGAGAATTCATCATTTGGTATTGTGTATTCCATTTAAGTATGTCAGGCATAAAGTATTCCATTTAGATTCAAAAAACATGCAGATTTGACTAATCATTACTAGGAGCTTGACCAAGCAGCAAATGGAATTGTGATATGGTTTTCACAATAGTACATGTGTTGTTGGGTAAGTTCCCAGTAGTGCTTAGGAAAATATGCATGTTCACAATAGTACATGTGCATATAAGAGTGGATCATAGAAGGTATATGCACAGGTGACAAACATGTAGATTTGTCGACCAAGCATTACTAGGAGCTAGACCCTGCAACAAATGGACTTGTGATGATATTTCACAATAGTACATGTGTTGTAGGGTAAGCTCCCAGTAGTGCTTACACAAATCTACATGTTCATCACCTGTGCATATGAAATGGCTCTAATGGTAGATATAGTCTTTGAACAACCATTTTTTTAACTCTAATTTTCTCAACAAAGAGGGACATTTATCATAGCCATAGAAAAATGATTATTTTTAAATGGAATACACCAAGGAGTACCATCATAAATATTGACCATTTACAATCATGAACAGTAAACCTAAATCAAATAGCTCATCTTTTTATCAGCATGTGTAGTCTCTATGTATATGAAAAATGAATGAAATATGAAGTTGAAATAAAATAGTGAACAAAAATTCAAATTCAAGGCCTAATTTATTAAGAGAAACAAACTATGCAGAACCCCATGACAATCAAAAAAAGAAACACGCTTTGTCAACAATATTCAAAATCCTGTCACCAAGCACAAACATAGGAAATCAAAAAGGGACAATAGACAAAAAATAAGAAAAATCATTAGGACTATAGAAAAATCATTAAGACTAAAGAAAATCAAGTTCTAGAAATGGACGGTTCTTATGCTTTTCCATTACAACAATTGAGCATTCATCATTTGGTACTTGTTGGTGTATTCCATTTAAGTATGTCAGGCACAAAGTATTCCATTTACATTTGACAAACATGTATATTTGACCAAGAATTATTGGGAACTAGACTTGGCAACAAATGGACTTGTGATGATTTTCACAATAGTACATGTGTTTCTGGGTTAGCTCCTAGTAGTGCTTAGGAAAATTTGCATGTTCATCACCTGTTTCTTTGAAATGTTTCCAGATTCTGAGAAGAGGTATGAGTGGAGGCAAAAGAAGGGATATTTGTGAAGGTTTCATAGAGTTGTGTTACTTTTTTCCCACCTCAACTCAATAAAGAAGATATTCTGTATAATTTTAGAGATCTAGCGAATCTTCACAAATATCCCTTCTAGCCTCCATTGAATACATGTGTTCTCAGAATCTAAAAACTTTGATCATTGATCTATTTGGTTTTGATTTTTATTTATTGATTGGAATCATTACAAATTTGGTCTCTTACACATCCCACCCTACTTATCTCCTTCCACTCATGGTGCAGGAGCACCAAGGTCAAGGACAAGACCTAAGGAGTGCACCAGGGTCACTGATAGATCCTTGGGTAGAGGTGAAGATAACATGGCCCTTAGGGGTCATTTGATGATGTAATAGACCAATAATGGTCATACAATGATGTTTTGATCATATACTAATCGTATTGTAATGGGATCAAGGATGTAAGCCTTTATGGCATTTAAAAGGATAAAGTGTACCTAGGGGTCACTAGGGGTCATTATGTTCATCCTAGAGAATATGAATTGGTGAAAGACCTATAAGGTCAATAATATTTGTATTATGGCCAATAGAGCCTTAAGAGTGATGTTATGTTGTCGAGTTGACAACTTTTGTTGTCAACTTGACAATAATCTTTGGTTTATTTTGTTGACAATCCATTTAGACTATTTAGGAACAGTTAAAAAAATAGTTAGTTGATGTTTCAGATTTCATTTGTACGAATTGTGTCTATTTGGAAGCAATAAAAAACTAATTTTTGGAAATTTTTTGAAGTTTTCTTGATTTGATATCAACCATAAGCTTGGTTATGGTTGCATGATAGGTTATAAGACATATTAGATCAAGTTTGGACCTATGTAGCTTTATTTTATTGATTTAGAGTTGATTGTCCTATAGAAGTTTGCAATTTTGCTTTGGTTTCCACCATGGATTTGTAAGATCCATCCCCTTTTTGTACATACTATAACTTGGGGATGGATCCACATTTGTAACATTTATTTCTAACATGAATAATGTAGAAACAAGAGGAAGTGTGCAGTGATTAATGTTGGAGAGCCGAATGGATAGTATAATTATTATGGACAGTATAATGCATTAATGTTGGAGAGTCGAATTACATTCCCAAAGACCCATTTAGATGACTTGTTTGATAATAATTCTACTACTAAATAGTTGGTGGTCCAATTGTCTATCAACAATTGTACTATGAAAGGAATGGTCATAAGAAAGTCTACTTTCAAGATTTCATATTATTCATAAGTTTGTTTTTCTATTTAATATTGGCATAAGAAGATTTACTGATATATTTTTTTGCTAAAAGTTAAGGATTTAGAATACCCATTTTACTAATGGGTATCCATTCTATCAATGCCCCAAATAGGCACAAAATTCAATCATATATAACATTCACACAAAATAATGAAATGAAATTTAAACCTTATTGCATCATTCAACATATTTTCCCCAATTCCCTGCAGTATAATTTAAGGTATGGTGTCAAGATTCTGTTTTAGGCCATTTTAGCTGAATGGATATCTAGTGGCAAAATTAATATCCTTCAATCTTTGACTCCTAGTAAAGTCATTAAATAGTTGAAACAAATATTTATATGAATAACATTCTACAACGATGACTAGGGTGAACCCACAATAGTGAGTTACACTTTTTTGCCTGAACGGACACTGAACTCTACATTTTGAAAACAACTTTCAGATTCAGATGCATATTCTCGTTAAACCATTTGAAATCAGAAGATGAAGTAAATTAGTCTTTTAGGATTTTCTGTCTAGATTCTAAATATATTTTTTATTTGTATTTTTGAATTGATTTGAATGGTTTTTTTTTCTCCCGCAAAAAGTAATATGTTGCTAAAAACGTCATTTTCAAAGAGTTACATTGTTTTCATAAAGCATAATTTTTTTTCTAATATAGATACCAATGTGATTCTTTTGAATTTAGTTTTGTAACATCCATATGGAGGTCATGCAATTGGTTTGATGACATTATCATAATTATTGCATATTTTATTAACGTTTGAAGTTAACTAAACCATAATTTTGACATACCTTGACTACATATCTTACAACTTGTCGTGTATTTGTCTAATTTCATTTTTATTTCTTTTGATAGAAAGAGAACTTCAATACCTAGGGCATATATGTATTTTTAGATTTTTTTTCTCTCATTTAGTATTTTTCCATAAGCATCAAACATAGAGGTAGACATACGGTGAAATATCTATGTTTAGTAAAACTAAAAATACAAAATCATAATAAAAATAATATATATTAATCTTATAATCATTGGAAAGATATTTCTCAATAGTACCTTACTACATAAATAGGTTTTTCAAATGGATTCATTTTATCTTCCAAAAGATAAATTCAAAGTGATTTTTGTCAGCATTTTAATAGGTGCGAAGGAGACTCCATTGTAGGTATGAATAAGGAGTATATATGTTATATTAATATTTTTTTAATCTAAGAGGCTTTGAGCTAACCATTTTCAATTAATTCCTTCAAATAGAACCTCTAAAGGCTTAAATCATCATATTTTATTGAAAATGTGTTATTTCAGCAAAAAATAGCATGTCTAAAAAAGTGTAACCCACTATTGTGGGGTCACCCACTAAGGATAATACAAGCAAGCATTTCAAATTTGGTCCTCTAGTGAATTTAGTCAATCCAACTAGTCTCTGCTTGAATGATCAAGTCTCTCTACTCTTATGGTATGGAGTATTCACACCAAATCTCTACACCATCAAGTGTTTCCAATCTACTCACTAACTCATCCACTTTTCATAACTCCACACTAAGTTAATTACTATCCCATGCTTCTACAAACATGTTGCACCTGCCTATACCTTGTGTAACCTCATTACTCAAACCATACCAACCTCTTACCTAGGCCTTTGGATCCTCCCCACATTTCAATTCAACTCTATTGACATTTCATAGGCCAACCAAAACACAAACTTGATCTTATCACACCCAAAATTCAGAACTGTCCTCTTGGATAGGGTATTGAAAAGTTAATTCTAACCACTATTTTAATCTTTCTCACCAAGTTTCCCAAAGGACCAATACGGACAGTCATGTAGTCTTGGTTCTAATACTTGGGCAGTAACTCTCCCAAATGGATTGGTTCTGAATCTCCTCCAAACTCCCAATATTCACAAATCTTCTCCAAAGGGTAGGAGGCCTAAATGGTTGGTTTAGTGAAGGAGGTGCAACTTAGACTTGGTCTCTGGCCAATCTAACTTGATGAAGGGTGCTCCCCTTAATACCACAAACACATAATAGAAATAGAGAAACAACAACAATATGCAAGAACAGAAAATTGGCTTCTTATTATCTCCACAAATGTGAAATTACAAACTTTCAGAATTACAATATGCAAAGCCCCATGGGCATTCCCTTACAATATTCTGTAGGACAAAGCCTCGAATTATTGCCCAGATCTACTACCCCGAACTATTCTGAACTGCCTAAGACAATAATACAGCCTTCCTTATATAGGCAATTATCCACCGCTTGGGAAGGTTCCAGAATTTTAGCCATTAACGCCGACCAAACTTAGAATTATTTTATTTTACATTTTATTACATCATAGTCGGCTCAAGATAACCTTTGAAACCCGAACAAAAATTTTGAAGAAAATTATTTTCTGCCATTTCAGCTGGCCCAACTTCCGAAGACCATAAGTCATCACCAGTTGACCCGATCGGCTATTATAACCCCATTTCAAAAATGCCACGAAGCGCTCTATAGGCTTGACCTGCGCAAGCGCCCGTCACTCAAATTTTTGACCTCATCCAGGGCCTCTAAAGCCTTCAAAACTGAGTTCAAAGTTTCTGTACCCTGCTGCCAATACCGAAAATCTTCAATATCTTCCAATATACACTTGATCTGGCAATGAAACTTTACTGGCAGACTTTTATCACCAAAATGAACCTCCAAGAAAGAAATCAGATCATTCTGAGCAGATGCAAAAATTACCAAAAATAGTAACTTTCCATAAATAGCAGCTCTGCACTAAAATAGCCCTTATTGAATACAAAAATAGAAATATTTTTGGGTGATGCAAGATTGCTCTTACACCCAGGATGCTTCTGCATCAGACACCCGGGGTAATTTGAGAAGTGACCCTGTCACGACTCAGGCGTGCAGAGGAAAACCAAGATAGTTAACCTCCTCCTTTGTTAGCCATGATGAATCTTCAACAGGTCGTCCTTTCCATTTGACCAAATATTCTTCATATGTCCTATTCCTTGTGCTTCTGCCAACACGACTGTCCAGTATATCTTCGATCTCCTTAGTGTCTGAACTAGTTGCTGGAATACTCCACTGTGCTGCTGTGATCTCATCTTCAACACCTCCTTCATGATACTCTGTCAGATCTGAAATGTTAAACACTGGTGAAATATTTAGCTCAGTAGGCAATTCTACCTCATATGCGTTTCCTGAATCATGTTTCTTTAGTATCCTACATGGTCCAAACTTCTTCATTTTTAGCTTGTTATATGTACCAACTGGAAACCGCTCCTTCCGCAAATGAACCATGACTTCATCACCAATCTGAAATTCCTTATACCTCCTTTTCTCATCTGTCTTAGCCTTATATTGTGCATTCATCTTGGTAATATGCTTCCTCACCTCCTCATGGATGTTCTTCAAGTGTTCTGCAAAATCTTCAGCTTCAGCACTACTTATTTCTCCTTTATCTATCTTCCTCAATTCAGATGCATTTCTTGGACTACTTCCATATACAATCTGGAATGGTGATTTACCAGTGCTTCTATTGACAGAATTATTGTATGCAAATTCCGCCTGTGATAAAATTAAATCCCATCATGTTGGCTTATCTCCAACCAAACATCTCAGCAAATTTCCCAAGCTCCTATTCACCACCTCTGTCTGTCCATCAGTCTGTGGATGATGTGATGAACTAAACTTCAAATCTGTCTTCAACTTCTTCCACAATGTACGCCAGAAATATCCAACAAACTTAGTGTCCCGATCTGAAACTATGGTCTTTGGCAAACCATGAAGTCTCACTACTTCTCTGAAAAACAATTCTGCTACATGAACAGCATCATTAGTCTTCTTGCAGGGAATAAAATGTGCCATCTTTGAAAATCTATCAACTACCACAAAAATTGAATCATGTCCCCGCTGTGTCCTCGGTAAACCAAGAACAAAGTCCATGCTGATATCCTCCCAAGGCTTCTCTGGTATAGCTAATGGCTGATACAACCCTGTATTCTGCTTCACTCCTTTTTCCATCTGACATACTCTACAACTCTATACAAACTTCTTCACATCTTGCTGCAACTGTGGCCAATAATAATTCTCACTAACCAAACCAAGGGTTTTGTCACGACCAAAATGTCCAGCCAATCCTCCGCTATGCTTCTCCTTGATGAGATTCTCCCTCATAGAACTTCATGGAATGCACAACTGACTCCCTCTGAATAGCATATCATCCTGGATGATGAAATCCAACCATTTCGTCCTGTCTAGAGTAACAGGTTCTGTACAAGCTTTCCAAGCTTCACCAAAATCAGGATCCTCTGGATACAAATTCTTGAGTTCCTTGAACCCAACCACCTCAATCTGCATCTCTGTCAGCAATAGTTGCCTTCTGCTAAGAGCATCTGCAACCCTGTTAGACTTTCCACTTCTGTGTTTCAAAATAAATGTATAACTCTGCAAAAACTCAACCCACTTCAAATGCCTTTGATTCAATTTTCCTTGACTATTCAAATATTGCAAAGCTTGATGATCAGTATACAAAACAAACTCCTTAGGAAGCAGATAGTGCCTCCACTTTTTCAATGCCTGAACTATAGCATAAAATTCTTGATCATAAACAGAATATTTTCTCTTGGCATCATTTAATTTCTCACTGAAATAAGCAACAGGTTTACCTTCTTGGCTCATAACAGCTCCTATTGCAGTACCACTAGCATCACAATCTACTTGAAACACCTTATTAAAATCTGGAAGTGCTAAAACAGGTTGTTCTGTAACTTTTTGTTTCAACAATTGAAAACTCTTTTCTGCCCCATTAGTCCACTTAAACTCTTTTCTATCCCCTCTCATTGTTTCAGTCAAGGGTCCACAAAAACTGCTAAAATTTCTGATAAACTTTCTGTAAAAGCTAGCCAAACCATGAAAAGATCTTACCTCAGTAGCACTCCTTGGAATAGGCCATTCAAGGATAGCCTGTACCTTCTCTGAGTCCATTTTTAGACCTTCTCCTGAAACTACAAATCCCAAATACACTAACTCTTTCTTCACAAAACTGCACTTCTTCAAATTAATCAGCAATTTCTCTTCTCTCAACTTCTCAAATACCACACGAATATGCATCATATGCTCATCCAATGTCTTACTAAAGATCAAAATATCATCTAGGTAAACAATGACAAACTTACCCAGAAATTCTTTCAGAACCTCGTTCATGAGCCGCATGAAAGTGCTCGGTGCATTGGTTAGCCCAAAAAGCATGACTAACCACTCATACAGTCCTTCCTTTGTCTTGAAGGCAATCTTCCATTCATCTCCTTCTCTGATCCGAATCTGATGATATCCACTCTTCAGATCTATCTTTGAGAAATACACAGCTCCACTCAAACAGTCCATAATATCATCCATTCGCGGCAATGGAAACCTGTACTTGATTGTGATCTTGTTTATTGCCCTAGAATCTGTACACATCCTCCATTCACCATTCTTCTTTGGTGCTAATACCGCTGGTACAGCACAGGGACTCAGACTCTCACGGATCAATCTTTTCTGTAATAGTTCATGTACTTGTCTATTCAACTCCTCACTTTCTGCAGGTGTCATTCTGTGTGCTGCCTTATTCGGCAAACTCGCTCCTGGGATCAAGTCCATCTGATGACTGATCTTCCTGACTGGTGGTAATCCATCAGGCACGTTATCGAATACAATATCCTGAAATTCATTCAACAAATCTGCAACTTCTACAAGAACATCTTCTACTTCCTCTTTACCAGCTTTTGGAATTAAAGCAAAACATACATGCTCATGCCTCATACCATCTAGGAATTTCCTTCCATCAACAAATGTTATTCTTGCATTACCACATACCTTTTCTTCGGTCTCCTTCAATGGCTTTAGCTTATGTCGCACTCCATCCTTTGTCATGGAATAGGTATTCACACGACCATCGTGTACAGCACATCTGTCAAATTGCCACGGTCTACCCAATAACATATGACATGCATCCATAGAGATGATATCACATAGTACCTCATCTTGGTACCCGCCGATCTTGAACTTTACCAGGCACTGTTCACTGACCATGACCTTGTGGTCATCCTGCACCCAGGCAATCCGATATGGATGTGGGTGTTTCTGTCTCTTGAGCGTCAACTTTGTCACCA
This sequence comes from Chamaecyparis obtusa, assembly GCA_027943335.1. Taxonomy (NCBI): domain Eukaryota; kingdom Viridiplantae; phylum Streptophyta; class Pinopsida; order Cupressales; family Cupressaceae; genus Chamaecyparis; species Chamaecyparis obtusa. Next base: position 765,622 of record BSBK01005513.1, on the reverse strand, counting down.
TCTCTTCTGACACCAAATTGTCAGTGCTTCCACTATCTATAATCACATCATAGCATTTACCCTCACACTTGCATCGAGTGCGAAATAGGCTCCTCCTTTACTCAGGTTCATTCTCACCACTCAACAGGACTCTTCTGTTAATCAACGTTTCTCCTCTTTCAGCATCTTTAGAATTTGATGATCTGGCATCTTCATCTACATGTGCCACTCTGGCCTGGCCTTCATTTCTCCTGTCTGTTCTGCCTTGGCGCTGAGGACATTCAAATTCCCTATGACCTTCTTCTCCACAGTGAAAACATGTTCCTCGGAAGCCACCTCTTCCAGATCCTTGTCCTCTTCCTCTTCCTCTCTGATCTCTATTATTCTGATTCTGGAAGTGATTGGAATTATTTCCTCACTGATTCTGGCTGCTACTAGCCTCATCCTTCTTTTTCGGATCTTCATTTCGGCCACCATATGACCGTCCACCAGATCGTCCACCGCGACCTCTTCCATTTTTTCTGCTCTCAAACTTCTTGTTCAGCTTTTCCTCTACCTTTAGGGCAAACTGGTATGCCTCTTCAATACTGTTCATTCGAACCAGATTCAGCTCCTCCTGAATGCTTGGCCTTAACCCATTAAGGTATCGGGCAACTTTCTCTTTATCAGCTTCTACATGGCCTATTCTGATGAGGAGTTGATAGAACTCCTCTGTATACTCCTGAACAGATCTTCCTGCTTGCTTCAAACTTTGCATTTTCTTTAGTAGATCAAGCTCGTAATCAACAGGAATGAACTGTCGCTTCAATTTATCCACCATCTGATCCCATCTTGTGATTTTATCTTTCCCTCTTCTATTCCGCTCCGATTGAATTTTTTGCCACCAGATCTTCGCATGACCTTTCAGTCTGGCCTTCGCAAATTTGACCCTATCAGGATCCTCAACATCTTCATACTCAAAATATTCCTCACATTCATTGATCTAGTCAATCAATTCCTTTGGGTTAAGATTTCTAGAAAATGTAGGAACCTCAATCTTTGGTCTTTTCCCAATCTTGGAAATTGCCCGAAAAAGTCTTTCTTCCTCCTGGTTCACAATTTCAGCTTCTCCTTCTTGATATTCTTCTTCGGCTTCATCCTCGCTTTCATCTCTGACATTAAGATTCATTCCTCTGCGAATCTGTTCTTGTAATGCTCGCACTTGTCTCTGCAGCTCTCTAACCTCAGGTGTTACAACACCAGCTCTTCCGCCACGTTCCCTTTGTGGAGGCATTTTTGCGATGCGCGCTGAAACCCTAGCCACGGTCCTGGTGCAAACTGCCTCACAGTCGGCAATCTATTTACACACTCAAGAACTCCTACTCTGATACCACTTGATGAAGGGTGCTCCCCTTAATACCACAAACACATAATAGAAATAGAGAAACAACAACAATATGCAAGAACAGAAAATTGGCTTCTTATTATCTCCACAAATGTGAAATTACAAACTTTCAGAATTACAATATGCAAAGCCCCATGGGCATTCCCTTACAATATTCTGTAGGACAAAGCCTCGAATTATTGCCCAGATCTACTACCCTGAACTATTCTGAACTGCCTAAGACAATAATACAGCCTTCCTTATATAGGCAATTATCCACCGCCTGGGAAGGTTCCAGAATTTTAGCCATTAAGGCCGACCAAACTTAGAATTATTTTATTTTACATTTTATTACATCATAGTCGGCTCAAGATAAACTTTGAAACCCGAACAAAAATTTTGAAGAAAATTATTTTCTGCCATTTCAGGTGGCCCAACTTCTGAAGACCATAAGTCATCACCAGTTGACCCGATCGGCTATTATAACCCCATTTCAGAAACGCCACGAAGCGCTCTACAGGCTTGACCTGCGCAAGCGCCCATCACTCAAATTTTCAACCTCATCCGGGGCCTCTAAAGCCTTCAAAACTGAGTTCAAAGTTTCTGTACCCTGCTGCCAATACCGAAAATCTTCAATATCTTCCAATATACACTTGATCTGGCAATGAAACTTTACTGGCAGACTTCTATCACCAAAATGAACCTCCAAGAAAGAAATCAGATCATTCTGAGCACATGCAAAAATTACCAAAAATAGTAACTTTCCATAAATAGCAGCTCTGCACTAAAATAGCCCTTACTGAATACAAAAATAGAAATATTTTTGGGTGATGCAAGATTGCTCTTACACCCAGGATGCTCCTGCATCATAACTATAGGAAAATTTAGAGGAACTTTAAACAAGTCCAAACCTCCAATCTTAGCCTCTAACTTGAAGCCCATCAAAAGTTATGGGATCTACAACTTCTGGTTATCCCACTCTACCAGTCACATAGAGATGCCTGGCTAGGGTTTTAGTCCTATCTCCTTGGAATTGCCACCATTCGGTCAAAAACCAATTGAAAAATAAAATAGACTCTCATATCTCTCGTTTAAACCTAGAATTATAATTTTCCCATGGTTAAATCGAGAGATATGATTCAACAAAGTCGACAACCCTAGTTTATGTGCAAAAATGGCCTGTTATTGACTGTCACCCGATTTCTTTTCAATTTCTCAACCAATTAACCTTAGATTTGTTGTAACATGAAGCTAAGACGTCTAAAAAATGTCCTATGAAGTTATTTTTTCCATACTAATCTGCATGGGTTCAGGAGAAATCAAACACCAGTCAAAAAATGTTAAAAAGAACAATTTTTTCTGATTCAAATTTGCAAATTTGTTTACCAGAGAAATAAACTAAAAGAGCTCAAATCGAACATTTTGGGCACTGATGGTGATGCCCACAAAACTAATAATCTAGACTTCGTATAAGTCTTCCAATGCCATTATCTACTGAATGTTCAAAGATACAGTCAAACAACCACACTTACATTAATAAATATTGTTTTCCCAATGGTTTTAATAAGCATTTGTAAGGTTAGGGTTAAGAGATGAAACCAGTGAAGAGATGAAATGTGTGCTAATGATTGAATTACAGTGTTGATAGATGCCCTCCTTCCCTCCTTCACCTCTCCTTTGTGTGCGAAGTAATTGCAGAATGAAATAAAATGAAACTGTGTATTTTTTTTTAAGTTATATTCCCATGTTGGTCGGAATTATGACCACCTGTCATGGTCGTAATTCTGACCAACACAAGAATAGATTTTTAAAAAACTCAAATTTTTCCTTCTATAAACTAACCAAGGAAAACCATTTTAATGCTTGGTCGAAAATGTTGGTCTAAAAAGTGGGTCAAATGTACTAGTGCCAACACAACAACACAATATTTTGGTTTTGGGGAAACCGTGTTAAAGGTAAAAACCCTGGTGGGAATTAGCACCCACAAATGATGTACTAAGAGTATAGTATCCTTGTTAGAAGGTTTAGCCCTATTAGGAGCTTATTGAAGCATTACAATACACAGTCCTTGTTAGAGGATAGACCCTATTAGGAGTCAAGAAAGAAGGGTGGGCTCACTGCCTAAAGAAGGTTAAATCCACCTTTAGAACTCACTATTCGCAACAAGTGTATATGGAGACACACAATCTTTTGAACTGTCAATCAAAAACTATCTTTTCTTGATTAATTCCAATGAATTTAGCCAGTAATCCTCTGCTCTACATCCAACACACACAAGCTTGCAGCTCTTCCAATTCCTTTCACATTACATATATTTTCACCATACCTTTTCCAAAGAAAGATCTTACATAAATACCCTATTACATTCTACATGATCAAGTCAGCCAATTAGGCTTTCCTAATTGCATAAATATTTACATAAACTCTTTCTGAGATACACACGGTACCTAAAAAAGTATACAATGATTCCATTACAACAATTAAGGACTGACATCCTTAATTTACATTTTCCAAACAAAATGCACACTACATCTCTAAAGTTCACTTCCAAGTAGGTCTTCTCCAGATCACACGCCATAACTGATGTCATCCAGCATTATATACCTTGTGTTGACCAATGAAAATCCTTTAGTACCTTTCCTTTCATCTCTTAAGCTCACATATACCTAATCCATATCTTCTGTAAGATATACCAAAAATAAAAAAACTCACTATGTCAACTTCCACTGTCACTGTTTAGGAACCAGTCCATACTAAAACATTTGTAACTCATTCAATATAAAACAATACATGATGTGATCTTGGATATAAGATCACAACATCTTCTTGTACTCTCATCTATCTTCACATGTTCTGAAACATCCGTACAGTTTCTATACACTATCATAATCAGCCCATACACTTCACAGATACATATGTTGACATTAGTGACAAACAACAAATGACAACAATATGAATGCCAATTCAGTAACATAGTGATTAAACATATAAAATATATCAATCACCATCCCATGCATTAGAAATATCCAACAATCTCCCCCTTTGGCATTGATGTCAACATATGGGAAAATCCATCCCATAGTTTTTATCAATTCAAAAGTCATGTAACCAAGCAATATTCCTTTATACAATCTCCCCATACATTAGGGATTTTCTCATAGCAACACTCTCCCTTTGACAACAATGGAAAAGGGTGCCATGCATCATCAGTTGTTCTCCGATGCCTTTCTCTCACAATCACTCCCCTTGAGGAGTAGATCCCTACATCCAGTCCAGAATATGATAAGGCTCTGAAGACCTATGGACTGATACATCCCCACATCATTTAATTATGACTAGGAGGGGCCTGAACCCCAAGCATTCCCTTGAGATATTCAAAGGTATCTTTTGGCAACAACTTTGTAAAGATGTCTGCAATCTATTCCTTTGTACTGATATAGTCTAGCCTTATTTCCTTCTCTGCCACTTTTTCTCTTAAGAAGTGATACTTGATAAAAATATGTTTAGTTTTAGAATGCATCATCGAGTTCTCTGACATATTCACTATACTAGTGTTATCACAGTGGATAACCACTGGCTCATCAAAAGTGATTCCAATATCCTTCAACATTTGCTTCATCCAGATAATTTGAGTGCAGTTTATAGCAGCAACAACATACTTTGATTCTATAGTAGATTTAGCTATACAATCTTGCTTCTTACTTAACCATGAAACCAACTTTTTCCCAAGGAAAAATGCACCACCACTAGTACTCTTTATGTCATCAATGTTTCCTGCCCAATCAACATCAGTATAAGCATGAAGTTCAAAACTATCATTCCTATCATATCATAGGCCATATTCAATTGTTCCTTGTAGATATCTGAATATCCTTTTCATAGCAGCTAGGTGTGTCTCTTTGGGTTCTACCTGATATCTAGCCATAATTCTAACAACATTAGCAATATCCGGTCTGATGTGTGTTAGAAACCAAAGATGGAGAAGCTAAAAATGAATGAGGATGAAAGCATTAGGGATTATGTCCAAAGGGTTACAGAAGCTATAGTTGGAATCAAAAATTATGGAGTCACTTATGATGAAGAAGAAGTTATTGCGAAGATCCTTAGATCATTAACACCTGCTTACAAGTTTAAGGCTATGTCTATTCAAGAAACTATACCTCTGACTCCAAACTTTAGCAAAGAGATAGTTATGTAAGTTTTATTGCTTGGTATACTTGTCTCCGTCATATAGTGCTTCTAATATTTCCCAAATCTGGTATGTTGAATCTAAGTCTTTAACTTCAGTAAATTCTCCTTCAGAGAGTGTGTTGATCAATGCTTCCCTTTCAATCATGTTAAGTGAAAATATCTTCTTCTCATCTTCAGTAGCTAATGGTAAGTCATCTTCAGACTTTATAGCTATATTATTCTTTGTAATCGACTACTATTTAATGCCTAAACAAAACAAGTGAGTTTGCATCTTGTTCTTCCAACTATCAAAGTTTTTAGGATCAAATTTTAGACTATCCTTCCTATCGAATTCCATCTCCAAGATCACCTCAAGTTGTTAAGCTTTCTCTCTAAGGACCAGTAGCTCTAATACCAATTGTTAGGAATAACAGTCCACAATACAATTGAGAGGGGGGGTGAATCATTTGTATGATAGATTATTAAACGTTAAACTTTTTATAGCAGTAATATCAGATCCAATGAACATAATGAATGCCAACACAACAACACAATATTTTGGTTTCGGGGAAACCCTATTAAAGGTAAAAACCCGGGTGGGAATTAGTACCCATAAATGATGTACTAAGAGTATAGTATCCTTGTTAGAAGATTTAGCCTTGTTAGGAGCTTATTGAAGCATTACAATACATAGTCCTTTTTAGAGGAAAAACCCTATTAGGAGTCAAGAAAGAAGGGTGGGCTCACTGTCCAAGTTCACTGCCTAAAGAAGGTTAAATCTACCTTGAGAACTCACTATTCGCAACAAGTGTATATGGATACATACACAATCTTTTGAACTATCTGTTAGCAACTATCTTTGCTTGATTAGTTCCAATGAAGTTCACCAATAATCCTCTACTCTACATCTAGCAGACACAAGCTCGTAACTCTTCCAATTCCTTTCACATTACATATATTCTCACCATACCTTTTCCAAAGAAAAGATCTTACATATATACCCTATTACATTCTATATGATCAAGTCAGCCAATTAGGCTTTCCTAATTGCATAAACTTTTGTTGAGATACACGCGGTACCTAAAACAAGTATACAATGATTCTATTACAGCAATTAAGGACTGACATCCTTAATTTACATTTGTCAAACAAAATTTGCACGCTACATCTCTGAAGTCGGCTTCCAAGTACGTCTTCTCTAGATCACACACCATAGCTAATGTCATCTAGCATTATGTACCTTGCGCTAACCAATGAACATCCTTAAGTACCTTTCTTTCATCTCTTAAGCTCACATACACCTAATCCATATCTTCTATAAGATATACCAAAAATATAGAGACTCACTCTGTCAACTTCCACTGTCACTATTAAGGAACCAGTCCTCACCAAAACATATGTAACTCATTCAATATAAAACATTACATGATGTGATCTTCAATATAAGATCACAACATCTTCATGTACTCTCATCTATCTTCGCATGTTCTGAAATATCCGTACAGTGTCTATAAATTGTCATAATTAGCATGTCCTTTTCATAGAGACATATGTTGAGATCAGTGACAAACCACAAATGACAACAATATGAATGCACATTCAGTAACATAGTGATTAAACATATAAAATATATCAATCACCATCTCATGCATTAGCAATATCCAACACATACTCCATCACTCGGGTAATCCAACCAGCCCTCTTTTCATTAAGATCCATGCTTAAAATAAATTCTTTGACACTAGGATGAGCAACCATTAAACATACTTTGCTATAAGAAATCAAATGCCTAAATTTTTTAAGACTCTTGAAAATAGAAAGAACATTTTTTTCAATAAAGCTATACCAATGTTCATATTCCTCTAGCTCTTTGTTCAAAAATGTAATAGGCTAGTCATAACCCCTTGATCATTTTGTTGAACCAGCACGACAGAAATAATATCCATGCCACCATAAGCATACAGAATGGAATCTTTAGAGAAATTAGAATTTACCAATGAAGTAGTAGATTATGCATCCTTTATATCTTCAAAACCACATTTGGCTTCTCAGGTCCAACTGAAAGAAGTGTTATTCTTTAGCATAGTTGTCAATGGTCTCAATATGTTAGCAATATTTGATATGAAACACCTCACAAAATTGAGCCTACCAATGAAGCTTTGTAAGCCCTTCTTGTGACTAGATAAAGTGAGTTCCAAAATTGCTTGAACTCTCTCAAGGTCTATAGTTGTTCCATTCTTTGAAACTATATAACCAAGTAGCTTACCTTCATGTACAAAAAAAATAGATTCTTTGGATTAAGAGAGATACCAAACTCTCTACATATTTCTAACACTTTCCTGAGATGAACAATATAATTATCCGCTTGTTTGTTGTTGTAGACACGAAAAATTGGAAAAAGGCTTAAATCAATAAAAAGGTGCAACAAATCATCAAAATAGCACGAAAAATCAATAAATGGAACAAAGGCAATTCAAATCAAAGGAAAATTCAATTAAATGATTAAATGATTAAATAAAGCTTGAAAAGAGGAAAAACACTACGAAATTGATTAAATTCAATTAATGACATAGTTGTTGAAATGAAAAATCAAAATGAACATCTTACCCTTCATGGCTAAATTTAATTACTTTAATTAATTAATAAATACTAATTTCCTTCAACAAAGCAAAAAGGAGACAAAATGGACACAAATCACTCACTTTTGTTGAGATGGTCCAGCCTTTTGAAACCATTTAAATGATTGTCCCCCCATTTATGGACAAAGCAAAGCCAATTGACCTTACCCAAGCATGACCATGGTTATCTCACTCTACCCCCTACCCTTGGGAAAATCTTATATATTGAAGGCATTTAGAAGCATAATTCATCCACTCCATATCTTTGAATTGTAGCAAAGCTCTTGCAATTTGCATCCACATCACTCACTTATCATTTTTCATTGCTAATTAGCTTAAATTGCTTTGATCATAGTAGATTGTTCATCAAATAGAGTTAGAATTTGATAGAATATATCTAAATTTGCATATCATATAGCTTAATTCTCATCTTTAGAGTGTCACTAGTGAGGATCATAGCTGAGAGCCTCATTTACCACTTTATTTTAGAGATCCATGAGATATTTAGATTAATTGTGCATTATTTAGATTAGTTTGCTTTGAATAGTGTAATTGTCTTTTAAATCTTGTTATTTCATGAAGGTGTAAATCACTCACACACAAATGGCGCCCACCGTGGGGCTCTAGGCCTCAAATTCATCATTATTTTCACATTTTTGCTAAATTTAGGCTAGAAATTGTATATTTTTGCTCGCTGTCTGCAGATCACAGAGAAGAAATCACGCCGACAGATAAAGAGATCTCACCTTTAGCAAAGAAATGTCGCCTATGGAGAATAAAATGACGCGCTGAGTCTAGACTTTTACACGGATTAACCTATAGATTCACGCTACCGGACAAAGAAATAACACACTAGAGAAATAAATCATGCTTCTGGTTATTAAATTGTCACGTTTGTGACAAAGATACCATGCATCCAGTCATTTAAATGTCGCAGACATCAATTGAAAAGTCACTTTCAGGAAGTCATTTTACATCTGGTGTGAAGGGAGTACTCTGCCTTATTGATTTAATTTCTCGCTTTTAACATTTTAAATCTCGCGTTTGATAAATTAGACGTCACGGTAATAGCATCAGTTTGTCACGGTCTTGTAAATATTTCATGCGTGGATAAAATTAGACATCACTCCTGGTTATTTTAATCTCGCTTGAGCCCCGTAAGGTGACGTTCACAGTTAAAGTAATCACGTGTTTGTGAAATTTAATCTCGCGTACAGTCTGGACAATGTCGCGTGGACTGTACTTTTGTATTTTATCAAATTGTTAAAATGATGACTGAATTTTAACTCTATGTCCATTTTTTTGTCTCAGGTACAGGCTCTGTCGCAGAAAAGTGCTCAAAAAAAAGGACGTCCTATCAGAGTATACCTTGCTATTTTAGAGGCTTATAAACTTAAGTATGTTTCCTTGAATTGGGAATTTCATCGTTTCCTTGAATTGGGAATTTCATCCTTAAGTTTGTCAATTTTGCAAGTATTTTGGTAAAAAGAATCAGAAGCATAATCAACTATATCATTTTAAGCTTTGATTTTGGTTTCCCCTCACTTTGTTTGTATTGTGCCAACTAACTTGTTGGTGGAGGGAATGTTTTGCTAAGGTAAGGGAAGGATTTGGAGAGAAAATGAGAAAAACTAATACTTAAAAATGTGCCTAGCCTTTGCTAGCATCGATTAAGGTATTTTTCTCATCAAGCTTGCACATTCCCTTAGCTTGTGGCATTTCAAAGTTCAAAACATAGTTTAATCATAAAAGGGAAAGAATAAACACTTCAATTCTAAGAACCCCTTTGTCATGGGGTTGAAAAAGAACAATTGATTATAAGTGTTTGGGAGAAATCCACTTTTCCTACTTTCAATGAACATGTTTAGAACTTAGTGGGCTCACCTCCCAAGATTGCCTTAAAAGGCCGGTGAGAGGGACAGCCCAAAGTGGGATACACTTGCCTTTGCCACAAGAATCTAACCCACTGTAAAAAGAAACGCGTGTATCCTTAATGAGGTGCATGACAAAAGGATTTTAGCCCTTTCGAACTTCCTCTAGTAGTCCTAACGAATTGCGCAAAATCATACTTCGGTGCGTGTGGGAAGCCCCTTAACATACTTGGGGGATGAATGGTTGAAATCTATTTTGAACGGAATCCACACTACAAAACGGTAAAAATAGCAAAAACTACCTAATAGAGCCATTTAAAAGCCAAATTTGTGCTAGGTAGCTTGCTTGGAAGTCTTTCTTGTGATCAAACCCATGGAAACATTCAAGAATATACACATTAGAATGATCTAGGGATATGGTGAACTATTGATGTGTGTGTTGAGATTGTCTTCAACTTTTCAAACAAGAAGTTCCAAAGTACTTGATCAAAATACAATTAAATTTTTAAATCTTATAAATTGATCAAGACTTGTGACACATTCCAAACCAACCCAATTGGATTGAAATTAAAGAAGGAAGGATTGATCCATAATGATGAGCCTATTTGAGGGAATGTCCGACGATCAAATTTTAGAAGCATCCAAAAATACCGAATTGATCAAAGCAATGGAATTAACTTTGAAAAGGTGTAATGAAGCATATTCCCTTTATTTAGCTCAATCAAAAGCTAAACTTCCTCATAGTGATGACACGTCAACTTTAAGAAAGGATGAGGAAAAACAAAAAGATACTTTATCTAAAAGGTGATCATTAAGATCAATGTGTCCTTTTCTTTATAATGATAGGCCATCCATATCTTCATTGTCCTCATATCAGAATGTCCATTGGAATCAAAATGATGAGGTGTCTGAAGAAGAAGTTTCAGAAGCAATTCAAGATCCCATGTTTATGAAAATAATGAAATTAGTCTTGGAGAGGAATAAAGAAGCATATTTCATGAAGTTAGTTCAAGCAGGAGCTAAGCTTCCTCGTAATTTTGACATATCAACCTTGAGAAAGGATGAGGAAAAACAAAAAGATACTTTATCTAAAGAGCCATCATTAAGATCAATTTGGCCATTCCTTTATGATGATGGACCATCCGTATCTTCATCCTCCTCACAAAAAGAAGCATTTCAGAGAAACAAAGTTATCTCAGATCAAAGGAAATTGCATAATCAACCTATTTGTGATCAAGATAATAAAGAGTATGGAGTGAAAAATACTACTCTCAAGAAAGATAATAAACCTCCATATAGCAAGAGTAATCCATTCATCCTTTGTCCATCTCCTAAAAAGGTTTCTCCCTGGATGACTTGTACACCTTTCATCCTTCATCCATCTCCCGAACCTCTATCTAGCAAAGACCCTCCCATAGCTAGCATTCCTTTCATCTTTTCTTCATCTCCCAAAGCTCCACAATTATCCAAAATTCCTCCATCAAAGAATGACCCTAATGATGACACTTTTCCCATTAACTATGTCTACCCTCAAGGGCTACCTCTAAAAGAAACCCAAGCTAACTCACATCTTGCTGCAGATTGTTTCCATGCTTCAAAGATCTTGGACCCCAAGGCTTCATGTGCTTCAATGCCTATTATACCTATTCAAGAGGATCCTACACCATTCTTCCAAACATTCCCCACACATATCCAAACATCTACCTTGTCCTTAGAAGTGGCTTCATGTCAAGAGGATAATCTAAAAAGAAAAGAAACAAATATTGATAAAGATCAAGATCAAGATTATATACAAACCCGTCCCATATTTGATGAAGTTCCCATATCCCTTGAACCTTGTGACGATCCCCTTGCATCCTTTCATGTCTTTCAAGATGATATCCTTCCGTTCCAAGAACAAAGTACCCTTCCAAGTTCCATATTTTCTCCATTTCCTGAGCAAGATCAAGATATCCCTTCCATAACTTCCAATGAGCATATTGAAAATCAAGAGCAAAATACCTTCGCTACACAATTCAAAGATCCTTGTCAAGATCAAATTATCCCATCATTTCCTTGTCATATTCCTCCATGTTCACCTCAAGAAACCATCATTCTTCCAAATCCCTTGCATGATAATAAATCCCTTCAAGCTTCAGTTGATCCTATCAAATGTGTTCCTATCAAAGCTACTCATGAGCCTATTAGTATAAAGATAAATCTTAAAGATGAGAACGTTGACGATGGAGCTCCTTCCAAAGATATTGATATCCCTTTCACACCTTATATCCCTCCATTCAAATACAACCACATACCTCCACTATCCTCCAAATCCATTTTGGGTGCCTATGTCCCAAAACAAAAGTCTTCATCCCTTCCATCCATACTAGGTCCATATATTCCCCCATCAACCATTCCTATCATCCCTAGCTGTCCATTCACTTACCCTACCATGTATCAAGATCAACAAAGACACACATACTTGAAGAATGTCCAAACACCAATCCATATGAACCATCCATATTATTCCTATTCATCCACAATTCCTAAGTATTTTGGAAGCAATGTTGATGTGCAACATAAAAATCATAAATCCAAGAATCCATATGTGCATAAAAATCACAATGTCCCATCTAATCGACATGTGAATGAAAAGAAAAATGAAATATCCAAAAGGCCACAAAGGTCCATCAAGCAAAAAGAAAAAAATAAAATGTGGGTTCCTAAATCCCTCATTGAAGAAATGCATTCAAAAGCATTCCAAAAGGAAGAAAAATCAAAGAATATGTGGATTCCCAAGTCATTGTTGAAAGACTTGCACACAAAAGAAGAATCAAAATTGACATTCAAGCTTCCAAAGGCTTCCATTCCATCTCCTTCCAAACATCCTTCATCTTCTTACATCCCAAAATCCACTACCTCAAAAAGATCCTTACCTCCGTCATCTATTGTTCCTCCATCATTCCACCACTCTTCAAAGTGTGTGTCAAAGTTGATCTTGCCAACATTTCCATCTTCAACATACCTTATTCTTATCCTCACATTCATTTTCCAATGCATACTTTCTGTACTTCCATCCCTCTTATCAATACCTTTGAGCATCCTAGTCATACCCATGGTTTATTACAACATATCTTTCAAAGGAGCATTGTCCAAAGATTCTAATGTTGGGAAAATATTGAAAAATACAAAAAAAGAAAAAAAAAAAAAAAAAAAAAAATGAAAAAAGAGAAAAAGTGCCTTGGTGAAAACCTAGCAATAGGCACCTTGGTAACAAAAATAAAAAGAAATAAATCTAGGGTTAAAACCACTTTTTGTGGCACCTTAGACAAGTACCATGATGAAAACTTGGCAAACAGGCGTCATGCGTAATTCTTCCTTCTTGCACTCTACACTTGGGGGCAAGTTTCATCCATATTTCCTCTCTCACTTTTCATCTTGACAAGGTTGAACACATCCATGAGCATTGAGTATCTTAACATCCGTTATCCTTTCCATCAACTTATGTACTTGCTGCATCCATGTTACCCTATCATGATCTTGCTTATCCCAAATGCACCTTCATCAATCCTTGACATCTTTTTCATAATCCCAAAACATCCCGTCATAGCCTCCATCACTCCTTTATCTTGATTGTGTTATCTTATCCACATCTTACCCAAATTGACCCTTGGTCTTGATCAAGATGAAGAACTTTAAAAAAAAATTGTTATCAAAAACTTCTTGACATGTCCACTCTTTTGGATCACTCCTTTTCATGGCAACAAATCGTTATCCTATACACTATCTAGCCCTGCACAATTGACTTCCATGGCTTATCCAAAAACATGCTTCACATTGCTATATCATTTTTTCCTTAGCTTGGGTACTTTTGAGGAGATAGTCCTATGGGTCGCATTCGCATACTTCTTCCATCATAGCCTTTCCATCTCTAATCCATTAGCTTGCAAATCCATCCTTCATGTCCTATATCTTGCTAAGGCATTGGGGGCAAACCAATGTGATCTTGTTTGAGAGCTGGTAAAAAGGAAAGCATAAAATGCTTTGAGCTGCATCTTGCATAAACCGAGCTTCGGTAATATTTTGAAAGTTTGTCCAAGTCCAACATTTTTTCTATCCAACTGGGGCATTTGATCTTAATCAGCGGATTTCAGCAAACAAGCATGAATTCACATGAAGCAAGGCATTAACGTCAAAATAATTCAATAGTACAATATTTAGTCACATCAGAGAGGGAATTATCAGAGTTTTAGAAGAGAGAAGAAGATTTTCGTGAACCTTTGATGGATATCATTGTTCACTAACCAAGAATTCAATTACCACAACTTGATCCATGAGCTTTCATTGACTTTATTATTCGGGATTAAAAATTGACAAAACACTTTAAAAAGATCAGAATGCTTGGAAATACTTTTTGAAAATCATGAAACATTGCAAAACACTTGAAGCTTTCTTTTGATGATCTTTACTTACATTGATTTTTATCACATCTTTTTAGGTAATCGATGATGTTTTGACTAGATTGGCAATGATGGAGACATGATATTTTTCTTGCCTTTGAGTGACTATCTTGAGGGATATCCAACAACTTATGTGAATTCATCTAACGACATGGTCATCAAAGAACCATCGAGGACTTTCATATAGGGTGGAAGGTTGACCTTTGCTTGTTTATGCAACATTGAATTTGTTGAAACTGGTATTCATACTCTCATAGTTGGTTTATTCAACTAGTGTGGGTTGTACTAGTTCAAAAAGGAGGTTACCAAATGCGATAAAAAGTGGTATTCATATCATCATGTCAGTGGGCAGTGGTGATTGTATCGAATTTTCGGTCCCAAGTGCTCAATGATGAAAATTTATCCTCAAGGCATTTATTTGCTAAAAGCTAGTGACACTTAACTGCATTGCATTGCATTATCATGGAAAGTTAATTGCATTATCATGTTAGATTAATTGCATGTACATTTGTTTGTAGTATTTTTCCAAGGGAAAAGGGGGGTCATTCAATCAAAATCTTGATCAATCATCAAATGGGGGGGTTCAATCAAGAATCAAGGAAAGTCCATAAATCATAAAAAGTGTCCATAACATCACAGATCCATGAAGTCTGTTTAATCAAAGATACAATGTCATCAAAGTGATACATCCAAGTCCTGATCAATAACTAAAACATGATACAATATCAACAAACTGAAGGAGCTCCATAATCAATCATCTCAATAACATGTACTCTAGCTGGGTCAACTCATGACTTAAATCCAAATATCCAAGAAGCTAAGGTCTGTATATATATATCATTTATGAAAATGTGCCTGTTTCACAAATCAAGGGAATCATATCAGTATTTTATATCAGTGAATCATCTTACGTCAATCAATCAAAGTATCAAGCAATCACACCCTGTACCATTTGTTCGTGTCTCTGTGTCCTAAGAACGAAGCAAGCAGTATCAAATCATATCAGTTTTCACACTGATTGATTTATCCTATCAGAACTATCCTATGAGATTGAAAAATCACATTCATTGGTACCATTATCCTAATATCCTAATCACTTGTTTCGCTTAACTACAACAGACCTATCTATCTTGGATATGCAAATTGCAAGTCATGGCATATCATCAATATTTTTCAGAAATGAAAACATATTGGACCAATCAATCAAAATCTTTCAAATCAAGGAATCAATATGTTTTATTTCTAAGGGGGCATCAGAGTATCAAATTGGCATCGCATCAAAAACATTTATCAGTGGGGCATATCATATCAAGTTATCATATTAGTATCATATCATATCAGTTTCATATCAAGAGGAAAATCAGTATCAGATCAGTTTATCATATCATATCAAGGAATCACAGAACCAGAACATAATCAGATCATCATACCAAGGGAATCTTTGAATTGGTGTTCTTCGCACATCGACTCAAAGAGGGGCATTTGTAGACACGAAAAATTGGCAAAAGGCTTAAATCAATAAAAAGGTGCAACAAATCATCAAAATAGCACGAAAAATCAATAAATGGAACAAAGGCAATTCAAATCAAAAGAAAATTCAATTAAATGATTAAATGATTAAATAAAGCTTGAAAAGGGGAAAAACACTACGAAATTGATTAAATTCAATTAATGACATATTTGTTGAAATGAAAAATCAAAATGAACATCTTACCCTTCATGGCTAAATTTAATTACTTTAATTAATTAATAAATACTAATTTCCTTCAACAAAGCAAAAAGGAGACAAAGTGGACACAAATCACTCACTTTTGTTGAGATGGTCCAGCCTTTTGAAACCATTTAAATGATTGTCCCCCCATTTATGGACAAAGCAAAGCCAATTGACCTTACCCAAGCATGACCATGGTTATCTCACTCTACCCCCTACCCTTGGGAAAATCTTATATATTGAAGGCATTTAGAAGCATAATTCATCCACTCCATATCTTTGAATTGTAGCAAAGCTCTTGCAATTTGCATCCACATCACTCACTTATCATTTTTCATTACTAATTAGCTTAAATTGCTTTGATCATAGTAGATTGTTCATCAAATAGAGTTAGAATTTGATAGAATATATCTAAATTTGCATATCATATAGCTTAATTCTCATCTTTAGAGTGTCACTAGTGAGGATCATAGCTGAGAGCCTCATTTACCACTTTATTTTAGAGATCCATGAGATATTTAGATTAATTGTGCATTATTTAGATTAGTTTGCTTTGAATAGTGTAATTGTCTTTTAAATCTTGTTATTTCATGAAGGTGTAAATCACTCACACACAATTGTACATTGTTATGTCATCCAAATACACAAGAACAATCTTGAACATCAGATTTTGGAAAGCCATGGCTATTACTTTTTGAAAAGTAGCCCCAACATTTTATAGGCCAAAAGGAATTCTCCTATAAGCCATTATTCCCCATTTTGTGGTGAAGGTTGTCTTAAATTGATCATCATCATTTACCAACATCTGATTATAACCAGAATAACCATCAAGTAAGGAAACACATTCAGACCCTAAAACATATTTCAGAAATTGGTTCATAGATGGTAAAGGGTGCCTATCCTTCAGAGTAGCTTTGTTTAAGTCCCTAAAACCTACACACAACCTTATTTTGATCTCCTCAATCAAATATAGCTCTATTATGCCCTTCACTGCTTTGCTTGGTCACTTTGACTGATCTCTACCTATATCAAAATACTTCTTGTTCTATGTATATGAGATCTCCCTGCATTAATCCCATACACACATCATTTTAGGGCTTAGATCTCATCTTCTATAGACAACAAATCAACCTTCTAGATCAAGATCAATGATCTAGATTCTCTACTTATAATTTGCTCAAGCATTCTCTTTACCTGATTGGTTACATGGCTTACAAAGGGATTAATGATTATAAATACAAGGCATAATCAACTCCATGATTCCTTCAACAAACATTAAATATTGTATAGATGTCGACCAAAATAGTTTACCTAAGTGTTTGTTCCATAACAAACACATATGTCAAAATTGGCTTGCTCGGCATATGAAGTCTCTGACACTCGGCATTTACTGTTCTTCATCTACTGGAAATATAACAAAGTTGAATATTCGAAGAAGTTTCTCCTTATGAGAACATTCTTGTGCGTATTACTCTTTCTAGTAGAACAATAGGAGTTGTTGGTTCTCTAAAAAGCTTTGTTTTAGTTCATCATTTAGCGACATTACTTTGCTTTCGTTGAATGGAGATTGGTAGTTATGCAGATAAACATTTCTATCAAGTATGGATCTTCCTAATGGATATGTGATTTCATTAAGGAATCAATTGTTGAAGAAGAGAGTATAGATAGTATCAAGTATAGTTAATGGCTTTGGCATGGATGAAATTATCAGTGGAAAGATTATCTCGTGGGGTAGATACTAGAGGTGTCAAGAAGGTTGATTGTCTTATCAAGACCAACTAATTTAGGGCGATCAATGAGTATGACATACGTGAGTAGAAGAGAGCTTTTATTTCATTGGTGACTAGGCATGCTTTGTCTTTTGATTAATATAATAATATTCAATCAGTCAACATTCTCATCCCACTCCCATTTAACATTTATGTAATACTGATTGTTGTCGTCACAGTGACTAATATAATAATATTCAATTAGTCAACATTCTCATCCCACTCCCATTTAACATTTATGTAAAGAGCTAGTTCAAGAATTCATTTTGGCCATTGTTTTCTTTTTGGGTGGCGATAATATTCTCAGTAGAGATATTGTTGGAAATTGATAGTAATGTTCAGATAATTAATATATTCATCTATATTTGAATTGATACATATAAATATATTTATTATAAATGATCTATAAATACATATTAATGTATATGTAATTATCATTACATATACATTAATATATACTTATATATATATTATCAAACATAATAAAGATTTATCAAAACTAGTTATGTCAATTTGTTTATATAATAACCATCCTCATAATATAATGATTGTCATTATTCTACATCAACCGATAGTCATCGTTGATAATAAAAGACTAAAGTCAATGATTATTGACTTACGCAAATATGCCAACCATTGGTGGTAATGCAAGTCAATAGTCATCGACTTAATTCAAATCATTGTCACCGCATTTGGTATTAGTGAAATGGCATATATGGGAATTTATGACTTGATGAGTAGTGATTCATCAAACCGTGACTAGTCAACATGATATAAAACAAATATCAGTTGATTACTTGTAGACACCGAACATATAGAAATCTATTAATATAAGAAGTGTCTCATAAAGGATATTCTGCAGAACGTTCTTAATATAATTTTCAGTATCATAATTTATTAGAAGTTTATCATTCTTTTACATGGTATCAGAGCCTTGGTTGTGAAGGATTTACAGGGGCTGATAAACTTAAAAGATAAATCTTAATATTGTATACATTACATTCCTAAATGGCCAACATCATCAAATTCGAGGATAGGCTTGAGGGAGTAGAAAACTTTCAATCATGGAAATTTTGAATCTTGACGATATTAAAAGAAAATAAAGTCAAATCTTTCATTAAAGAAAATAAATTAAAACCAAAAGGAGCCTGACATATCAACTTGGAATGAAGGAAATGATAAAGCAATGAAGATCATTATTAATGGAGTTAGAGATCACATTGTTCCAATTTTAATGAAATATGAAAGAGCATATGAAATGTTCAAAGCATTAGAGAAAACTTATGAAATAAGTAATGTAAGCAAGAAATTACCCCTAAAGAGAGAAATAAATCGCATAAGCATAAACAAAGGTGAGACAATCAACTCATACTTCATGAGAGTCTCAACTCTAAGGGATAAATTATCAACAGTTGGTTATGAGATTGATGGTAAGGAATTATCATTGATTACATTAGATGGTCTGCCTGAATCTTGGGAAACATTTATCTCCGACATAAGTGCCAAGTCTAAATTTCCAAAATTTGACCAAATAAGAACAGACTGTCTACAAGAGGAATCAATATTAGACAAGAAAGGACTAAAGAAGAAAACCATTGACGAAGATCTCCATGTACTAAATGTGGATAATCAAAAGAACAGGAAAAAACACTTCAAGAAAAAGAGATATAATAATAATGAAAACAATAAAAAGGGATATGTCTAAGGTACAATGTTTTTGATGTGATAAATATGGACATTATGTATTTAATTGTCCATACAAAAAGCACCAGGCTTCATTCACCAAAGCAAAGAAGCAAAAGACTAAGGAAGAACCTAAAAATGAGAAATTTGTGTTCTACTCAGCTCTTTCAAATCAAGTCTCAAATAAAAGCACCTGGGTTATAGACAGTGGTTCCTCAAGACATGTGACAGGATTCAGAGAACTACTAGACTCTATGGTAGAAGAATCAGATGAGGAAGTAACCATTGGAGACAATTCAATCCATCCAATAAAAAGGTATTGGGACATGCACTATCAAACTAAAGACTGGAAATTCCATTCAGCTTACTGGAGTATTCTTTGTACTAGGCATCAAGAGAAATCTAATATCTATCTCAGCACTTGAAGACAATGGATATAGAGTAACCTTTATGGATGGTAAAGTAAAGACTTGGCCAAAGAACTTTACTATCAAGAAATCCCTAACCATAGGTAGAAGGAAAGATTGTCTATATGAATTATGTACAGATACAAACCAAGTCTTATTTAATGAAATCACTAACACAAATGAGATATGGCATAGAAGACTAGGACACTTAAATTACAAAGCCTTATCTTCTATGGAGAAACTAGTCATTGGATTACCAAAGCTTAAACAATACCACCCTGGTGCATGCAAAGGTTGTGCCTTAGGTAAAAACACAAAGGGGGCATTTCAAAATAGTTCTAGTAAAACAAATAATGTATTAGAGTTAATTCATTCAGACCTATGTGGACCAATGTTTGTTCAATCAATAGGTGGGTGTAAATACTATGTAATTTTTATTGACGATTTCTCTAGGAAGACCTGGATATATTTTCTTAAACATAAAGAATCTGAGGCGATTCTGAAAATGTTCAAAGACTTCAAATCACTTACTGAAAACTTTTTTGGAAAGAAAATCAAGGCTCTAAGGATAGATAACGGTAAAAAATATACTTCATACATCTTTAAGGAATTTTTCAAAAATGTCAGGATTAATAGGGAGTACACTGTTCCTTACAATCCTCAATAGAATGGGGTTGCTGAAAGGAAAAATAGAATAATTATTGAAGCTGCCAAGGCAATGATTCTTGATCAAAACCTTGACACTTCTATTTGGGCAAAAGCATCAAATATTGCAGTATATATTCAAAATAGATGTCCTCACTCTCACATTGATAGTAAAACACCTGAAGAAGCCTTTTCAGGAACAAAACCAGACATCAGTAACTTACGGATATTTGGTTGTCTAGTATACATACATATACCCAAAGAAAAGAGAACAAAGTTGGAACCATCTAGAAGGAAAGGTATTTTTGTAGGATACAGTGAAACCTGAAAAGCATACCGTGTATATATACTTGGTCAAAATCAGATTGAACTAAGTAGGGATGTAATCTTTGAGGAAGACATAGCATTTGCTAGAGCCAGATATTATTTAGAACCAGAAACACATGCCTATCCAAAACAGGAATTTACACTTGAGATTCAGAGGGAGTATTCTGAGGAAGAAGAAAATGAGGAACAACTCTCAAATCCTAAAAAGAGACCTCCCTGGGCTACTAAGATAATAGAAGAAGCAAAGTCTTATGGAGCTCCTTCAGGGACATTCAAAGAAAGTAAAAGACTCGTAAGATTATCTAATTATGTAGCCCTAATGAGTGAACTCTCAAAATCAGGACCTACAAATGTTCCAGAAGCTATTCAGCAGCTAGTATGGAAAGATGCCATGACAGAGGAATATCAGTCTATCATAAAGAATGATGTATGGGATATTGTGCCTAGACCCAAAGAGAAATCAGTTGTTACTTCTAGATGGTTGTTCAAAATTAAGCATGTTGCAAATGGTAGTATAGAGAAGTATAAAGAAAGGTTTGTAGTCAGAGGTTTTTCACAAAAGGAAGGGATTGATTATGATGAAACCTTTGCTCCTGTTGCTCGATATACTTCAATTTGAACAGTCCTAGCCATTGCAGCTGCTAAAGGATGGAAAGTACATCAGATGGATGTAAAGATTGCCTTCTTAAATGGAACTATTGAAGAAGTATACCTAGAGAAACTTGAAGGCTTTGAGATTTACAATTCCAAAACTCATGTGTGTAAGCTAAAGAAAGCCTTATATGGACTTAAACAAGCTCCCAGATCCTGGTATGAAAGGATTGATAACTATCTTATGAAGTTATGTTTTTCAAAGAATGATGCTGACCCAAATCTCTACTTCAAACCAAGAAAAGGTGACATGTTGATATTAATCCTATATGTTGATGATTTATTGATTACAGGAGAGGATCATCTTATTCATCAATGTAAGAAGGATCTAACAAATGAATTTGATATGAAAGACTTAGGTCTATTACGCTATTTTCTTGGATTAGAAGTCTAGCAAAAATCAGATAGTATTATCCTAAATCAAGGAAAATATACTCTTGACATATTAAAGAGATTTGATATGTTGAACTGTAGACCAATGTCATCACCTATGGAAACTAACTTTCATAAGTTAAAGGAAGCAGCAGCAAAATCTCCTCCAGTAGATCCTACTCTATATAAGCAAATAATAGGCTCCCTAATGTTCTTGGTAAATACCAGACCAGATATTTTCTATCTAGTAAATACATTAAATCAGTTCATGTGTGAACCTAAAGAGATTCATCTCGTTGCTACAAAACATGTTTTGAGATATCTTCAAGGTACCTTGAACTATGGACTTAAATATGAAAAGATAGACTTGGATCTTCATGGATTCACTAACTCAGATTGGGATGGAAGTGTGACCAATCAGAAAAGCACATCAGGATGTTGTTTCAGCTTGGGATCAACTATGGTATCTTGGATTAGCAGAAAGTAATCTTCAGTGGCTCAAAGCTCCATAAAGGCTAAATACATTGCATCTTCAATGGCTGCCAAAGAAGCAGTATGGCTCAGAAAACTAATTGTTGGATTATTTGGTAAACTGTTGAAACCAACTACCATCCATTGTGATAACCAGAGTTGTATCAAGCTTTCAGTAAATCCCGTGTTTCATGACAGATCCAAGCATGTTGAGATTCCTTATCACTATGTACGAGATATGGTTGAAAGGAAGGTAATTCAGTTGAAATATATTAGTACAGGAGATCAGACTGCAGATATTCTTACCAAAGCACTTCCCAAGGTGAAAGTTGATCACTTCAGGAAAAATCTTGGTATGATTGAAATGTAATTTTTGTTTTGTATTAATATAATAAAGATGTTTATGGGCTCATCCATCCTGTGTACATTTCTAAAAGGTGATGACCTCTTAGAAAATGAACACTTGTATTTTATGTTACAAGGTGGAAATCTTGTAATAGAGATTCGTTATGGTAGACATTTGATATGTCAGTGCACATACCATAATAGGGTTATATGTAAGGGAATGTAATGTTCCTTATTACTATATCCTGGTATCACGATCTAAGGTGATATAAAAATTAGGTATCACGATCTGAGGTGATGTGAAAATCAGGTATCATGATCTAAGGTGATTCCTCATATTACAATCTAAGGTAATATGTAAAATATAGTATTACAAATTAAGGTGACATATGACAAATTATCTTCCCTAGCTAAGAGCGAGTGTTAGAAATTGATAGTAACGTTCAGATAATTAATATATTCATTTATATTTGAATTGCTACATATAAATATATTTATTATAAAGGATCTATAAATATATATTAATGTATATGTAATCATCATTACATATACATTAATATATATATATATATATATATATATATATAATCAAACATAATAAAGATTTATCAAAACTAGTTATGTTAGTTTGTTTATATAATAACCATCCTCATAATATGACTGTCATTGTTCTACATCAACTGATAGTCATCGGTGATAATAAAAGACTAAAGTCAATGATTATTGACTTACGCAAATATGCCAACCGTTGGTGGTAATGCAAGTCGATAGTCATCGACTTAATTCAAATTGTTGTATGGGCAGTCACAACTTGATGAGTCGTGACTCATCAAACCGTGACTGTTCAACATGATATAAAACAAATATCAGTTGATTACTTCTAGACACCGAACATATAGAAATTTATTAATATAAGAAGTGTCTCATAAAGGATATTTTGTAGAACATTCTTAATATAATTTTCAGTATCATAATTTATTAGAAGTTTATCATTCTTTTACAGATATAATAAAAGGATGTGGCTTTCATATGCTCGGTTCATATCATCAAATGATACTTTCTTCTATGAATAATTTCTAGTTCAAAATTCAGTTGCTCATTGTAATGAACTTTTGCAGGTCTAGTAACAACATTGTTATGTACTTTCAGATCATAATTGATTAAATTGCAACTTTTAGAAATATAGCCTCAGTTTCCTTATTCATTTTACAAAAGTGTTTGTTATTCATTTATTTGAGTGGAAATATAATTAAGATACCTTTAATTGATAAGGATACCAATTGTTTGACAAAATGTTTGAAGATTTAATAATTGGAAAGTGAATGGGAAGAACATACATTTGGAGATATTGGTGAGGGATATTACAAGAACTCTCTAGTCTCTAAATTCTACATTGATTTCAATTTATGTTCAATGTGAAATATAATGTTTGAAGAGAAAATGTCGTTGATAGAATTTTCATTTCAATATATTCTTTATATATTGGTTTTCCTATGCTTATTTGTTAGTTGCAAAAGGAAAAATGTTCACGTGTTTTCATGTTTTCATATTGCTATAGTTGCAATAATATATTTTCTTATTTTCATGTTAGTAGTTTAGTGCATGTTACATATGTATCAAAGCTACTAAATTTAGCATGGGACGTAGGAAATTGCTACCAAAATCTAGAATGCAAACTAAAACATAAACATGTTGGTGATACATGATGTGGATCCGAGTACACCAAAGAAAAAGGTTTGTATATCAAGACCAAAATTTTATTGGAGAAATGAATTAAAAAAAATATGATTTATTTTGGATGCTTAATTCCATTTGATACAAAAACTATGGCTGAAACTATCTTATGCCATACACCGAGTACTTCAGTAGTCGCTGAGAATTTTATGTTGAGCTATATAGAAGAGTCGGTGTCAAGCATCCTCAAACCCTAGCAATGGTGGTAGCATGGCGGCCCTCACAATTGAAAATAAAAATGAAAATGTGTTTAGGGTTTATTCCCTTTTCATAACTAGATTCCTTTTCTCCATAATTTTTGGCTGATAAGGATTTCGGGTCCATTTATTATGGGCTTTTTAATGTTTTCTCTTTTATTTTATGGGGATAACATTATTATTTATATATATTAAATGTTTATCATTTAATATATATATAAATAATCATTATTATATTCATCCTTATTTGTATTATTTTCTCATTCTTTTATTTAATATTTATTAAATACTATCATTTAATAAATATTAAATAATGTAGTAAATAAAATAATAAATTCTTGCATGCATACTATATTGTAAAATCAGTTTTTCTAAAGTGTTAAATTTATAAGACACGTAGAGTTAATTGATTATTTTTTATGCAAGAATAGGTAAGAGGCAGACTTGAGATGATTTTGATGTGAACCTAAGAGTTCGATTTTAGAGATTAGAGATTGTTTTAGTTAACTACATGCAGGGAATTCATTTTCAGTCTCGGGGAAAGTTATTTTTCCCATGCAGACAGTGAGCATATATATGCTATTTTTAAGCAGATAGAGGCAATTTTCAATGAGCTATCAATTGGACATGGACTAAAGGGCAGTTTTGCTGGGTTTCTTCACAATTTGGAGCAGTTTTGACATTGATTTTCATGCATGGTTTTTTGCATTCAAGTTAGGCTTGTGTTCTCTATTTATTGTATTTTCACCTCATTTTTTTGGGTCCCTCTTTTGGCTCTTATTTTTGCACATTGCAAATTTTTGAGTGGATTGTAGCAGATATTTTTCCAGCATTGATTATATAGATACAACAGTTCCTTCTAATTGATTCAGGTGCAATATTATGGATTCTTTATTTTTATGTTTTGTTTATCCTTCATTCAAACTACATTCCTTATTGAGTATTCGAATCTCAATACTTGTAATTGCAGGTCTTCGTTTGTGTCCTTATTATTTTGCAGAAAATTGGTAAAGCCTAGGTTTTCCTTTCAAAACAAAAGATTTCAGGTCCTTGCATAGAGTCACTTTTGTAATTGCATGCTTGTTTGAGTATTAGGAATCATTAGTATCTTCAATAATTCATGTTGATTCAATTGAAGCTGCATACAAATTATTGGTGTATCACCTTATTTTAGGTTTTAAGTATTCATATTTTCTCATCCCTTTCCCCATATGCATTTTTATTTTAGGTGAACACTACTAGGAATTGGCCTGTATTTCAAAGATTATTCTCTTTTTTTAGGACAACCCACCACCTGAGAGAATTTTCATGTTTCAACAGGATAGCTAGATTTCACATCAAGCTATAGGCGCAATCCTGATTGACAACAGATCCTTTTCAATTTCAATGACAAGATGGTAGAAATATGTAATATTTATGTTGCCAATGATTTTAGGGATCGGGACATATTTTGGGAATGGATTTCGAACAACCTTCCTAGGGCTCATTGGATTTTTGTGGGAGACTTCAATATGATAGAAACAAAGGAAGATAAATGTGGAGGCAATGGCTATAGTTGGAAAGGGAATGAATACTTTTTTTGGACTAGCTTTAAAATGAGATTTAAATTGGTTGACCCTATGGAGAGAAAGAGAATTGATGGAAAAGGTATTTTGTTCACTTGGTGTAACAACCAAATAGGGAAACAAAGGGTGTACTGCAGACTTGACATAATATATTTGGACTCATCCTTCCTTTGTGTCTCTCATGACTCTAACTCATATCTTGTCCTAGTTTCTCTTGCAAGTATTTCAGATCACTCTCCCATCTCTTGTGATATTAGTATTGATATTCATTAGAAAAGAAAGTTTGTCAATATAACGTGGCTAGTCTATTTAAACTTAATGTCTCCCTCCTGCAAAATCGGGATACTAACAATGCTATCAGAATAGTTACTTGTTTGTCTAAGTTTAGTTGTGGATCGTCCTCCCCTGGTGAACAATGGAGCCATCTACTCGAGGCCTGGAGGAAAATATTTCAAACAGTGGCCCGAAGAAATATGCTATGGACAAGAGACAGAAAGAGGCTATATTTCAAAAGAAACTTAATGAAATTAAAGAAGAGCTTCAGAAAGAGGGCCATAATAGACAGTTGGAGAAGGAATTAGTTAGCACTAAATCTGAGATAGGAAAATGCCATAATCATGAGATCAAAGGGCAGAAAATTAGAGCTAAAATGAATTGGCTTAAGGAAGGAGACAAAGGCACCAAATATTTCATCAACATTATCAGGGCTAAATAGAGGAGAGAAATCATTGAAGAGATTCAGACAAATACAAGCCTGATAAAGGATAACAAAGGCATTCTGGAGGATTTTTTCCATTTCTATAAGGGGCTATTCACATCTAAATGTACAGAGAGAAGTAACAAAGCATTACAAGATTTTATGAAATTCATCCCTAAGATAATTAACAAAGAAGAATATAGGTTGTTGGAAAAAAACATTAGCCTCAAGGAGATTGAAGAAGCCATTGGGTCTATGGCTAATGGAAAGTCTCCTGGGATAGATGGGCACCCCATTGAGTTTTATAAGGAGTTTAGTGATTGGATTTTCCAGGAGTTGCTAAATGTCTATGAGGAAGCTTATGATAGGGGTACACTTGGGGAAAAAATTAATAGAGACATTATTAAATTGCTCCCCCAAAATGGAGATAAGACCCAATAAAGAACTAGAGACCTATCACACTCTTGAATCTTTCATATAAAATTATTTCTAAAGTGCTTGCCAAAAGAATTGATAATATACTGGGCAGAATTATCTTGGTAACTCAAAATGGCTTCATTAAAGGTACTATATTTTGGAGAATCTGATCACCCATTGGGAGGGTATGAACTGGGCTCAAAAAGAAGGTCAAGATGTTTTTATGTTTCTTCTTGATTTTGAAAAAGCTCATGACAAGATATAGTGGCCATTTGTGATCAACATGATGTAAGCTTTTGGGTTTCCCCCATATTACCGCAAGTGGATCTCTGTCATATTTAAAGACTCTTCCACAGTCATTGAAGTTAATGGTGAGATCTCTAAGCCAATACCACTTTAGAGATCAATCAGATAGGTTTACCCCATTTCCCCATCCTTATTTGTAATTGCAACAGATGCTCTTTTTCATATTCTTAGAGCTTCATAATTAGGCCCTCCAGTGAAAGGATTGAAAGGATTGATCCTCCCTAATGGTGAAGACTTGATCAATGTACAATTTGTTGATGACGCCCCTCTCTTCCTTTAACTTTCCCCGAATAATTTTGATAACATCATGGACAGATTGTATGTCTTTTGTTTGGTATATGAAGCCAAGGTTTCTCCTCATAAATCTATTGTCCTTGGATGGAAGGAGAATCTCCAGATTGGGTTATTCAAAAAGGGTGGATGTGAAATGACCCATACACCATTGTGAGGTATCTAGGTATTCCCTTTGGTGTTGAACCTTCACTTAAAGTTATGTAGCAGGGGATTTACTCCAAAATTGAGAATAAGCATATTAAGTGGTAGACTCATATGTTGTCCTTGGCTAGAAGGGAACAAGTTGTTCAGAAAGTGTTAGCCTCACATGCCATTTATTATTCTTCCTCATGGCTATTTGCTAAATACTAGAACAACAAACTGGATAGGATTCTTAGGGATTTCCTTTGGTCTAATGGTATGAGAACATAGAAAATACATTGTGTTAAATGGGAGTGGTGTTGTACTCCTAGAAGTCTAGGAGGACTGAGGCTTAAAGACCTGCAAGCACACAGGGCAGCCTTGGCTTCTAAATGAATTATTAGTAGTCTCTCTGGAGATGAACCGTGGAAAATTTTGGTTAGAAACAACATCCAAAAGTCTGACATTAACAAAGGAAAGATGTGGAAGGATATACTAATGGTTGACATTGTATTGGGAAAATTTGATTTTAAATGCTTTGGTTCTAAGGTGTTCAATTCTATTTGGAAGGCATAGACTCAAGTGAGAAGTCTACTCTATTCTAAAGATTCTATTGGGAGATCACCATCATTTTTTGTCATGAATAGATCAATCTAGTGGGGCATTTATTTGAATAAAAAACCTTTCGCACTGACTCAAGGGTGTTTAGCCAAAGCTTGTAATAAAAAAGGCATTTCTCTTATTTGTGATATTCAGGTTGATAATTGGCTTTGTAGCTAGACTGAGATTATAGATAAATTTGGTGTGCCTGATTTGCAGAAGAAGACTTATACTATGTTAGTTAAAGCTTTGGGCTCTTTTTTTCCTGGTAAAATTGTTCAAGTCAATCAAGCTCTCTGCTAGATTAAGTGAGCCAATGGAGATTCTTTATTTAATGCTTCTACTAAATCTATTTCTAACATGCTCAAAGAAGGCACTTCCACTTTCAATAGAATTATTCATAGTTGGGGCTTTAATTGGTTGGTCTCTAGATGACACCATGTGTTTGATTTGTTCTAGCACTCGCAGGTTGAACCTAAGAAGGTGTGCTTTAGGTGGATTTTGCTACTTAAAATATTGGTTGTTGGTTCTAGTCTTGTATATGTTGGTTTGGAACCTGTTACTTGTTCCATCTACGATTGTCCAAAATCCTTTGAACACTTGTTTTTTTAGTTAAGTATTCTTGCAAAGTCTGGTCTATTTTCCTTAGTAATCCAGTCCTATGGAATAGCCAACCTAGGTTGTCATGGCATGCGATTCTTGTGGGATGTGTTGAGCCTTTTGGTCTATCCGTTAACAATTTTTGGTTTGCTCTTATTGTTGAGACTCTTTGGTTTCTCTGGAGGAGGAGAAATGAAGAGGTGTTCCAACACAAGAATAGGGTGCTTACTGAGTTTAATTATAAAATCGCACACTTTTTTATTATGTCTCAGGTTTATACTATATTGGAGATCCCTAAAGATAGATTTATGGTCCTGGTATGAGAGGGAGCTATGATTATTTACAAAGAAGATATCTCTCAGCACAATAATTTGACATTTATGTTGATGATTTGAACCAAGAAGAGCTAGATAGCCTGAAGATGTTTATTAAAGAGAAGCATATTAATGTAGATAAAGAGAATGAAAGGATTAGAAATGAAAATGAGCTTAGAGGTCCAAGCTGGGAAAATGCTTCCAATATTCCTCCTGTTGTGGACCCACCCATTGGAGTATTTGAAGGTGACAAAGTTGAATGCAACAACAACATTGTTGGTAAATGAGACTAGTCACTTTTACTCTTAATAAGCTTTACTATGTATATTTCAAGGGTTTTGTATACTCTCCTAATACTCATTTGAACTCAAAATTTTGCTCATAACTATAATTTTGAAAATCTTGTACTCAGCTAGCTAGTTAGTATATTTTTTGGTAGGGTGGTATTTTGGTTATTGGTTGGGAACTTGATTCTCAGATGATGTAACTTCCAACTTTATAAACTATCTTAATATAAAAAACACAAGTCTTCACGTGGCACTAGGAATCTTCAATGATAATCACTAGTTCTAGTTTGGGAAATTAATGGCCTCCCATTATATTCAGCCATAGATTAAGCCACGATACCAAGGAAAAAATCATGAAATATTCAAAGACGAAAAATATCATTTAACCTTTTGGACACAGTATTAGATCAATGCACATTTCCAACTAAATAAATCACCACACCTAACACCAAACATCAGGGCATTAATATCAAATGATCTTAATGCCCAGTTATTACATAAATAGATAAATACCTTTGCTAACAGAAAATGCTTTGATAATGACTTTCCAGTATTTGAAGATTCTTATAAACTACATTAAGCTCATCCAAAGAAGTTGAATTTAATTCTTCTAGGACTACTTAGGACAGATCTTTCACTGCTGATAGTAGTATTTCTAGGCTTCCATCCTGAGACAATTTGAAAAACTCTCAAATTAATGAAATAATTATCAAATTCTCAAAATCATCTCATTCACTTCTTCTAGAACTCTTTTTCTAAAATTCTTCTTAGTTACATTCATGTACCATAATTATGAATTAATTATTTAATTAATTGTCTAAATTCTATTAATTATTTATTTGATAAAAAAAATTAAATATTTATATGTAATATTTTTTACTTTAGAAATTAATTAATTTCCAAACCCTTTCAAATGGAGACATTATTGTTCTATTGTTCTTTCTGAATCCAATTCATTTTTTTAACTTGTTCATTTGGAGGGAGAGCATCATTAAGGTGATGTTTCCTCCAATCTTAGACCTAGCGGTCCCTCGCACACCTTCCTAACAAAAGTGACCCTTCCTTTCATTAAGGAAGAGACATAGGACTAGGTATAGTTGTCATCTAAGTCTGGTATTTAGATACCTACACAGCTCTAGTCGATCACACAACTATAGACACTGCTAACTATGTATGACAAGGAACCTCTAGCCATGCATTCTCGCATTCTGATCTTCACAACTACCTCTAGTTCCCATAAAGACATTATATTAAGGAAGATGTAACTCATCCTATTTAAACTTAGCATTCAAGTGGAGAAACATTCAACTCTTCACTCCTAACTCTCTAGTATGTGCTGAGTTGAAAATGGACTAAGATGGCTTAAGTTACCAATGTATATTTCCAAGTGTCTTTCTGGTTGTTCTAGTCATATCTTGTTTCAGATTAATGTTTCCAATGACACTTTCCTCATTTAATAAATAACCTCCTCAAACTAACCTAAACATGAGCCTTAGTTATAAGAAAACACTTGGAATACAATCCTTTAGTTGTTTTCATATCTCAGCATATTTTATAACCCCATGGATTCTCCTTCACCCACATGAAAGCATGTTGAATAACCCTTGAAATTAAATGTTTACCTATGACTAATGTTAAGCTAAGAGTAAACCTGAACTTGTATGGTTTATTGACATACATTCTCTCTTTAACAACTAGCCTTTGTCCCATTACCACAATCAGGACTGGTTACAGTCACAATTCTAGCTTTATTCACAACACTAGCTTTAAGACCAAGAATTGTCCATTCTTTCAAGTTTAAACAAGGCAAGAAATAATATCGCTTCTACTTCTAAAACTGATTTTGTATAAAAACTCAAATTCTTGATTCCACAATGTTGTGCACTCTTATCATTTCTCTTACTTCCACATTTAAACACCTATCTATGTTCTTGCACCTTTGTTCTCTTTTACTATTTTTTAAAGAAAGTTAAACAATTTGAAAGTTTGCTCTCAACAGGACATCTTAACAACTTTTGATAATGCAAGAAGTCCATTCGATAATGAAGAAGTGTGTTGCAAGTAAAACCATATTCATTCCTTCTAAAACTTGAGTCTTATGGTTTCTCTCTTTTAAAAACTTTCATTGAAGAAGGGTTTAACACAATGCTAAGAGTAAGAATTTCATGCTCGAGATGATATAAGGAAAAGATGCTTGATCGGCAATTGTAAACTACTAAGTTGCAACACTTCCAAAGTAACACTTAATCCTATTCTCGGTGTATTGCTTTCTAGTAGTTCTTTTCCTCCAAAAATGGTCCGATAAAGATCATCATCATTTTGAAGTTTGTAGACCTAAAATTTCCCTCAAAAACATATATCAAGAAACGATTATGCCAAACGTTCCTACTCAAGGTGAATATATATATATATATATATATATATATATATATATATGCTACTACTCAAATTGAAGATATATGTTTTATGTTTTATTGCCTTGATTAAATGTAGGTTTTCGATAAAACAATGGAGCGGATATGATAGGTACCAAACTTCAATTTGAAGCCTTTGTTTAT
Organism: Chamaecyparis obtusa; assembly: GCA_027943335.1. NCBI lineage: Eukaryota > Viridiplantae > Streptophyta > Pinopsida > Cupressales > Cupressaceae > Chamaecyparis > Chamaecyparis obtusa. Next base: position 733,112 of record BSBK01005513.1, on the reverse strand, counting down.
GAATTACATCGAGCTCATGAAAATAGTTGCTCGACGACAATGAGAAACTCTTCTATTTTTTTTTTTGAACAATAAGGGGCCGAGGCCGAATATTATATATAAAATAGTAAAATATACATAAACCAGAGCATAGTTTAAACCATAGAGTATCATGGGTGCTTAAGTAGAGAGCCCTCAAGCTAGAAATTCATGCAAAATAGAAAAAAAACCACTGTAATAGTCTCGAAAATGTTCAAGCATTGAACATATCAATGCTATATAGCAGTGCTGAGCAAAATCAAGGAAAACTAATGCACTAATTAAAGAAAATGAAAAACCAGATATAGCATAGCACCCAGGCTAGTCAGAGGTCGAAGTGGAATTCTGGTCCGAGCTACTAGAGGAGGCTTCCTGGTCATCCTCCTCATGAGATTCAGAATGCGAATCTAGGTCCATAGGCTCTTCATCTGGCTCTTGTTGTGCTTCCTCATCAGATTCCTCTTTGACACCCCTCTCCACCTCAACCGAATCACGATCAACTTGTTCCTCCAAATCATTTCCCTTATCAGAGTCCTCCTTCTCCTCCTCTACAGCATCATAAGAGTATGGGCTACCCCAACCATCTATTTTATTGTCATATTGTATTTGAAGGCCCATGGTAAATCTTCGTCGAGTCCATCTCCATAGGGGGCCTCCAGGCCATTGTCCATACCTAGAAATTTTGTGAGAAAACTCATCCCTTACTTCATTAAAGAAAGCCTCATCGACTGATGTTCCTATTCCCAACCCCAGAGGATGAAAAATCTCCTATGAGGGCCCCCATAAAAATTTCGTTTTGGCCCTGTGCCAAAACCCGCGAATGAAGAGCTAGCCGTCATGACAATCGGGAGGTCCCAAGGAAATGAAATGTGGAGATCTTCGTCGATGCCAACAATCATTGTATGAAGCCCACCAATAAATTTGGCATCCAGTAAGCGGACACATATTTCTTCAACTTCATTTTTACTAGCACCGGCAACCAAAAGGCTAGCTAGGAAGCCCGCACAAATGTCTGTGTTAGTCCTGTACCTGTGGTTGGTGAGTAAAAAATTGGCACCCAGAATCCTCTTGACTGCATGTAGCACTAACCTCCAATGAAAAATACATACTTCCATTAGTTTTTCTTCATAAACTGGAGTGTCAAAATCCATCTGGTCTACACTCGCATGTAGCTTAATAGGGGAGTCCATAGTTGCAGAAAGAAGATGCTACACAAAACTACAACCACCTATCGAAACCGCCTTTGGAAACAGAGAAAAAATTTCCTCATATCAAGAAAAAGACTGTTGATAATTATCTATCTGGTTGCAGTACTTTTCCTGCAAGTGCCCCGGCCAAGAGCCGTCAATCTTGGTATGATTTTGCCCAATTTCGTACCTCCAGACGAAATTGATGGAGCTCTAACTTCATCGCTAAGCTAAATAGTGGAATCCCATTCTCCTAATTAATATATCCATGAAAAATTAGAGAGAAGTAGTACTTATATTCCGCCAAAAACTAAATATTTTTCAAGTACCATACATATCGTGGCAGGATCCTCTTGTGTTGAAGCGTGTGACATGTTTTAGGCTTGCAAAACATCCCATCTGTCGTCAGTTGAGTAAAGTAGCTAGATATACGTTGGTGGCCTCAACTAACTTCTGTACTTTGACTGAAAGGAGATGTCTTTTCATCTCTAACAAAGCCTCTAACTTGTCTCGGCAATGGCTAAAAGTGTGAAAATTTGCACCTCGTTCTCTGTGTCCTTGCCGTTGCCATTACCTTCCCCCTCCCGCCCGTAATATTAAAATAGCCGAATATCTGACAAAATGCACGTACTCCTCCTGCCATATCTTACAAAATGCAAGAAGTGTAATATAAACTAAGGGCCCGTTTGGACCACGGCATACCAAATGCCGGATATAGTCAATTCTGGAAGATTTGAAATTCTGGAAGATACAAATTCTGAAAATGATATCCACAAAATGGAATTACCTGTTTGGTTCACCCGAAAGATGACAATCTTGATCGCCAGCATTAACTATTGATCGCTTCGCTCCCCGGGTCTAGCAATGAGGAAACGCTGTATCGGCGATGAGGGTCTGCTAGAACAGCGGGGATATTCATCGAATCCTCCAATCTGCGTAACCTTTGGATCTCCTTTAGTAGGGGACGAAATATTTGCACAATCTATTCGGCAGGAGAAATGGGCGAGCTCAATAAGGAACACCAATGTGGTGTCTGCTCCCTTGCTTTCTGAATCTGGGAACTTCCTTAAAAATGTAATGCAACACACAGCGGCAGTAGCGAGTTACAGAAGCGCCATGTGTATGGTGCCCAATAATATGTTGTTAAGTGGAATAAGCAGCGTGGTGAGACAAAGCCCATACAGAGCATTTGGCTCTTATATCTTCCTGTCTCGTGGCGGTTTTCTCTGCACTGATAATTACGAATCTGTTCTTCAGATTTTGTTCTATAGCCTTCAAAGCGGACGCCAAAACATTGGCAAATAGCGGACCCAACAGCAAAAAAAAATTGGCATATGAAACGGGCATGCAAGTCCGATATTCCAATTCCACCTTTTTAAGTGGAAGACGATATGCCCGTTTTTTTGGCCAAATTGGAATTCGAAATTCCAATTCCATTTTTCACTGTCGACCACAAACAATGGATAGCATATTCGGAATACGGTATTCCGGAATATCGGTCGATATGCCGTGGTCCAAACGGGCCCTAAATATTTTATGATAATATGCAGGAAGTGTAACATAAACTAAAATAAATATTTTATGAAGGGAGACACTTAGCTTTTTTTTTCAAACTTTTATTTATAAATTTTAATGTTTTCTTTTCTTTGCAAATTTTATTTATAAATTTTAAGTTGTAAAAATTATTTTCTTAAATTTTATAATTTTGATAGTCCATTATAATTAATTATATTATTAAATTTTTATTTAATTACTTTTTCTAATTAATTATTAATATTTTTTTTTATTATTTTAAAATTTTATTAATATTATTTATTTATATTTTTCTTTTAAAAAAAATTAAAAGACTTTTAATTTTATATATTTTTAACATTGATCTAGAGTTTAATATTTATTCATTTCTTTTAATATTATTGATTTATTGATTTCTAGTTTTCAAATTAATTATATTATTCTATATTTGCAAGCTTTATGTACTCTATATAAGACTTTTAATTTTATATATTTTTAACATTAATCTAAAATTTAATATTATTAGTTTGTTTTAATATTATTGATTTATTGATTTATAGTTTTCAAATTAATTATATTATTCTATATTTGCAAACTCTGTGTACTCTAATAAAATCCTATCTTACGTTGATTCCCATCAATAAAAATATTGTAAGTGAAAAAAAGGTTACACATTGCAACTCATCTTTGTATTTTCTATGAAATTATAATTACTCATAATGAAAAGTATTTAAAATGATTTTCATAAGTGAAAATGATTTCCCCTCTTTGTTGAAATTATTACATTTACTTAAAATATCTCACCAAGCGACACATCCCCCCCTATGGTAAAAATAGTCCACTATGTAACTACACCCAGTTTTGCTAAATGTGAAAATAATTTAGACATATGTATCTAGGAAAAAGATTTAATCATGCCCTTATCCCTCGTAAATTATTCTTGAAAATATTTTCATGTATAAGTTAAAATAATTTACTTCATTACTACACCTAGTGAAAATAATCACTTTGATGAATATGATATTCACATAGAGAAACTATCTTTTACTTCCCACTCTAAATTGAATCTCCAAACTATTTGTCTTCAAATTTTTATTTTTAATGTAATATAACATGTTGTAAATAGTAAATTTGAATTTGACTTCTGTTCTTGGATATTTTACTTAGAGCCCAAGCATTTCATTGCCTCCATATTTTTTAAGCACATATTGTAAAATTATAAATCAATAAATCAATAATATTAAAACAATTGAGTTTTTGGAATTGAATCTAGAAACTCAATTGTAATTAAAAATGGATTGTGGAAATCTGATATTATTAATATTAAAACAAACAAATAAATATTAGATTCTAGATCAATGTTAAAAATATATAAAATTAAAAGTTTTTTAATTTTTTAAAAAAGAAAAATATAAATCAATAATATTAAAATAAATATATTAATAAAATTTTAAAATAATAAATAATATATTAATAATTAATTTGAAAAAATAATTAAATAAAAATTTAGTAATATAATTAATTATAAATTATAATAGATTATCAAAATTATAAAGTTTAAGAAAACAATTTTTACAACTTAAAATTTATAAATAAAATTTGGAAAGAAAAGAAAACATTAAAATTTATAAATAAAAGTTTGAAAAAAAAAACTAAGTTTCTCCTTTCATAAAATATTTATTCTAGTTTATGTTACACTTCCTGCATATTATCATAAAATATTTAGTTTATATTACACTTCTTGCATTTTGTCAGATATGGCAGGAGGAGTACGTGCATTTTGTCAGATATTCAGCTATTTTAATATTACGGGCGGGAGACTGGGCTGACGGGGAAGGTAACGGCAACGGCAAGGACACGGGGAACGAGGTGCAAATTTTTGCACTTTTAGCCATTGCCACTTGTCTCTACCTCCTACAAAGTTGAATTGCCCTGCGTTCCCAATGGACATGCAACCACCATACTGACGCATTAAAATGAGGAGGCTGTTGGAACAAGAATTTGAAATTCTCAGGACCATTGAAGAGGTGGTTGAAGAAAAATATTTTTTGCTGAACTTCCTCTAGCTGCCAAATCAGCCAGCTCATCCGCCTTAGAATTTCCTTCGCAGTATATGTGGTTGACTGTAGTTGATTCGAAGCTGCTAATCAATTGTAAAATTACTTCCAGTGAAGCTTGTATACGCCAGTTTTGAAATACACCTGTTCTAACTGCATTAATTGTAATCATGGAGTCACCTTCGATCTCTAATCTTCTCACTCCTAACTCATGCGCTAGAGAAAGACCTAATAGTAAAGCTTTGAATTCTGCCATGTTGTTGGTGTCATTCACCAGTGGTTTGGCCAACTCAACAATGACTTTTCCTTCTAAAGAGTAAATGATACACCCCACACCCGATGGTCCTGGATTTCCTTTGGAGGCACCATCGAAGTTCAATTTGTACCAGCCCGGAGATGGAGGCCTCCAAACACATGAAGCCCTAAGATTTTGATTAATTTTGCTTCCTCTGCCTAGAGAAATGGGAGTCTTAAGTCCAAACCATCTCTTGAACATTTGATCATCCCAACTTGTGTAGTATTTATGATGAGCTGACTGAAGATGAGAATTCATCACCTCTACAATACTTGCTTCAATTTTGTTAAGAATTGAATCTAATCCCCAAGTTTTCACTTGGAACAATCTTTTGTTTCTTTCCTTCCATATCTCCCATAACAGAATAGAAGTGGATATAATCCAAAGGTTGGCACATAAGTTGTTGGCAAAAAGTTTAGCTCCTGATAATACTTGAAAACATTAGCAGGCATGACCATAGTGCTCAATGGAGAATTACCATCGATAGAATTAAATTGAATCGCAATACAAATCATTATGTTTTAGCTCATATCGAGTTGAAGAGTCTAGTGTTGCCACAGTGAGTGGGATGTTGTGGCCCCACACCATGTGGGGTTAATATTTTAATAATAAAGGAATATAAATTAAATATTCTTATTAAACTTCAAAGTGTAATTATATATTATCTTAGATTAGCAATACCAATTTGTTTAAATGAAGATAAACTATATATATATATATATATATATATAATTGATTTTCACATATATTAATATTTCTATCAATTGATAAACTAAGCTAAGGAATAATATCTTGTCAATTGACATAAAGTAATGATAGGTGTTATAGAGATGGTAGTAATCCTAAACAAGTCAATTTAGACAACTTAAAGTCCTAACATAAGAAAACATAGATAACCAACATTACCCTCCTATACACTGGGTTAGCTTAACATCGATAAACCCTAGCAGGATCAACTTATCACTCAGGCACAATTTAGGCATTAATCGCAATTTTGACATTCTCTTGTGTATGGATTCCTCTCCCTAATGATTCTCTCCCTTTCTTCTTGGAGGGTGGTAAAGTTCCTGCATCCACTTAGAATTATACATGTAGTTAGAATAATCATAAATCTTCTTGCACATTCCTAAATATCAAGATATCAATTGCACTTTAAATCTTGTGTCAAAGCAAGTTTGCAATTGTTCCACAAGAGAGGGTCATAACATGGCAACACATCACCTGCTACATTTACTTCCTCATTATTTTCTTGGCCATCCCCTTGTTTTTCATTTTGAGACAACCAATCTTTCTTCGGGTGTCCTTTCTTCCCACAATGTCAGCACTCCAACCTTACTCTACAATTTGACCTAACCTTCTTAGATTTCTCACAATATGTTGAGCTCATTCCTCTTTCCCTCTTTCTTACCTTGTTCTAAACATTCAAAGCATTACTTGATGTCTCACTTGTGCTTTTCTATCACATTTCCTTACTAAGGAAAACACCAAGAATATCATCAAACTTAAAAGTGTTTGAAAAATTACTTATAGCCATGACCAAGCTATTCCATGTCTCAAGCAATGAGCACAAAAACAAAAGAACTCTAACCTCATCATCAAAGGTTACTTTATAAAATGTAATTGACTAATAACCATGTTAAAATCATTTATATGATCAACAACAGACCCACCTAACATGTCCATATTTAATAAATGTTTCATAAGAAATACCCCATTGGAAGCTGAGGATATTTTGTATAGTTTGTCCAATGCAAACATTAAGTCTATTGTTGTTGCTTTTGATATAGTGAAAATCATTAATGCTTCAGGCACAACCGTATTCTCTGTTGTCTTTCTATCAAAAACCTCACATTCTGGGTCTATCATATTTGCCATCTTCTTTATGAGAGATATTGATTTCTTGGTGCATTTTAGGTGTTGGGTAGACATTTCCCTTGAAGATTGGGTCATAAATGACAAAATATGTATATCAACTCATGTTCTCCAACAACAAAATCTACATATAACCCATGTTCTCCAAACTATCTCTACTTTCGAAATTTTCTTTCTTTACATCATCACCAAAGTCTAAAATGATAAGTTGGCTTTCCAGTAACTTGGACAATCCTTAGCTCAACAAAAATATTGTTGAGTACAATGATTCTTTCCTTATTCCTCAAGGGTTTCATGAGCTTCCAAAATGAAATGGTTGCTCAAAGCACCCAATCATCACCATTAGGGATTTTGAGTGAACCAAGTTGCGCACTAGTACCATTATCAAGGTCATAGCATAAATAAGGGATGGGGATGGATGCCTAAGGTGTAGCCTCAAGCAACACTAAAGGATGAGTTGATCCACCTTTACTTTGTCGTTGAGCACTAGGAGCCAAATAGTGGGAATCATATGCATATTTCCATTGTTCACAATGGGTGGATCGTGCCTAGACAAGTAGAATCGTTCCCTAAAGCCCTACCTTCAACAAACTTTAGAAGGAGAGGAGACCATATATCCAATTTAGAGCGCAATTAGGACATCAAAGAAAACAAACCCTTTCCGACTGTAGGTAAAGCTAACCTTGGTTGCAGTAATGTTGGAGGAGCAGGAAGCACAAAGTTTTCAGGAGGAGAATTTTCTGCTCAGAGATGGGTGAACTCATTCACATATTCCTTCTATGTAGAAAGGTTCAACAAAAGAGATTTTGGCATTGTGAGAGATCTACTAAATTCTTTATTAGTACTTATTGTTAGGCTAATACTATTGCGTTCACTCTAGCTTTGACTAGTTATTAATAACTTGATTTTCCACCAATCACAAGACTTTATTTATATCATTTCAAAAAAACCTCTAAAGATATAATTTTTTTAATTTTATAAATTATAAAATTAGTTTTCTTCAATCTTATTGATTTAAAATGTTTTGTATTATAGGGACAAAAAATTTGACTTTAAATCACTAATTTTTTGGATTGTTATTTTCATAACAAAAAATTACTATTTTCATGGGTGTGATCCTATCCAAAATGTTATCTCCGTAATTAAAATTTGTTTTCATTTCTTTTTACCCCTTAAATTGTTATGATATCCAAATTATCATAAATGGTTGAAAATGGATTTTGAGGGTGTTTTGGTAGTGTTAAAAGCCGAAGGGTATCTTTACTTTTTCAATTTTCAAAGTTTTCATTTCACAACTTATTCATGGCCTTTAATGACAGTTTTGGTTTTGGACTTATTTTTGTGCTTTGTGAAAAGTTTGAATTTTGGGATTTTGATGTGATTTTATTGTGGAATAATAAAATTAGTATATGAAATTTTATTAGTGAGAGGATTCAAGACCATCTCCTTAATATTTGAGTCACGAGCTTGCTTTCAAATTTAAAAAGATTTATTTTTTTTCGATTTTCAACACTTAATGTTATATATTTAAAAAGAATATCTAAGACATAATAAAAATATATTACATTATATTTATATAATATTATATTATATAGCTATTATATTATTCAATAAATTACATTAAATTAGTTAATAATGAATTTAAATTTATATATTTATTAGTAGTATTAACTTTGAATTATGAATTGAGTATAAATTTACTTTTTATTATAGTTATAATTACATAAATTTTGATTAAATTTTTCAAAAGTAAATATTTTAAGTATAATATATATATTTTAATATAACACATAATATAATATTAAAATAATAATTAACAATTAAATTTATTATTATAATCTAACTACGTAATCTACCTCTGAATTCATATCAAATCATTTTCTTACAATATTTACAATACTCCAACAAACATTAACCACTGCATGACACTTGTTTAATTTATGAATTAATTACTACTAACATTATTTATTATCTTCAATTATTAATCTCATTTAGCTTATATATAATAAATAATTTTATAATTTTAAAGTATTTAGGACATTGATTATAAGATTTTAAAATTTTAATACGAAGGAACATGGTAAATTGATCTCCTAAAATGTATGTGATAGTCAAATAAGTAAACTTTTACAATATCATGTTATGGAGCAATTACATCTCATTAGTATTTTCCCATGTAACATTTCTTTTATCATATCAATCCCATGAACTTCACACTTACTAAAAGTCTTGCTCTAGATAAATATGCATATAACGTAATAGCCAGGATTGGACTTCAAAAAAAAGGAATCAATAAGTAGATTACCCCAAGGCCCGTCCACTTTGTCGCAGGTTATATACCTTCAACTTTTAGCGATTTCTCTAACCTTAGAACATTTTAATTTTTAGAACTTTTTGATATCAAACTGTTGTCACAACGTCTAAGATGGCACTGGAAAAAGAAATGTGAATCGACTTAATTTACAGCAGCTCAAGAGCTTTTGGATCAAGTCTCTTCTGCAATCAAATTAACGACATCTGGGAATGACGGTCAGTTACTGATACATAGGTGTTTTGTAAGATGGAATAACATTTTCTTTCATGATAAATCAAAGATGCAACAGATAAGAGTGTCGTGGGTACAAAACATTAGACTTAGGTTAGAATTTATGGCGAGAATTCTTGAATTCTTGAATGCTGTAATCCAAGAGATCACAATTGCTGAACGATAGATTTAAACCTCAGCTCTGTGCCCATCATATCATACCGTAGCATTTAAGGACACACAAACAACTACTCAATTATGATGCGAGAAAGGCCAATGATGATCTGAAGATAATGTTTCCTTGATTTTCTCAAGCCTGTTAAGAATATTCAAAAAAGAAGGCCTGTCGTCGCCGTTGCTACTCCAAGACTCCTCAATCAACCTTGTGGAACCCAAGACATGAAATATAATTAACTAATTATCAACATGCGTAACTTCGGTAGCTAAAGCATATAAAAGCACAGAAGGGAATCAAAGTTTTTCCCTATGCGAATACCCTATTCATTATATTTCCTATGAGGCCAAATAACAGTTTGGAAAGACAAACTAGAGAACTATAGGATACTGTTAATCATGAAATGAATAATAGATCTCTCACGTTTTTATCTCTGGAGTGTAAGTTTTTGCCCGAAAGAGTGGCCGGTCCCCTTTGGCCACTATCTTTGCGGCTTCATATGCATCATAGCTTGTAAAAGGTGGACATCCTTCAAACATCTGCAAATCAAAGACAGAAAGTGATGAAGTGGAAATAAAAAATATAGAAAGGATACCCAATATCAGATGACTTGAAGTTTCAACTTAAGCAGATAACCTCCACTTTTTAACAATGAAGCAGTTGATACAAAAGAAGATAGAAGACCAGAGTTGTAATTACAGTACCTCATAAAGAATCATTGCAAAGGAGAATACATCAACTTTTGCATCATATTTCCTATGCTTGAATACTTCTGGGGCCATGTAACGGTCTGTAGTTTACATTTCAAAAACCAATATTAGACAATGTCTTTTGTAATGAATACTCATTTTTAGCTTCACATATCTTCAAAATCAAAAGATTATATAGAGCTTAAGAGCTGAGAGTAAAGCATGCTCAAGCATGCAATGTAATTTTTAACAAAATAATGTTAGGACAGGTTTCGAACTCACAGCTTCCAGTTTCTCCAGTCAATTTGTACATATCCTGAGCATGTTTCACCTTGATCAGTTTGCTTAGGCCAAAATCTCCAACCTTCAAATGATTTTGATTCACCAGTAGTACATTTCTGAAACTCAATGAAAAAATCACATCAGAGAAACATGACATAAAAACGTACAATTAACTAAGCAAACAATGACCTCGCAAAATTCTGTTTTCCCCTCAAGTTGATCCTTGAGGCAGATGCCTAATCTGACCAGTCACAAAAATATACAAGATACAATTGCTCAAATCACTGAAAATCATTCATGCCACAGTATTATCCTATCATAATTTGATCAGAATTCATTGACAAGCTTACCTTGGCTTTAAGTCACGATGAATGATGACATTGGGCTCATTATGAAGGTAGGCCATTCCCCTACAAATAACAAATGAGGATCAAAACTTAATATTTTCATAACAAGAATTTCCACTAATCCAATACAGTAATTGCTGTTGAATGATTATTCCTAGAGACCTGCAAAAAATAAAGACCAAAATACCATGAATAGGATCAAAAGACAATCTTTCCAGAACATAGACCACTTGTGCTTATTTTATCTCAAGAAAAGAACCAGAAAGATTCATATAAAAAATAAACGAACGAGTTAAGAAAGAAATTTATGACTGTTTCTGACAATTCCATGGAAGAAAAACAAAACACACTAAAAAGGGAACCAGCACCGACAAGAGCCAGTAGCTCACTGGTATAGCATCCAGCATGCAAATGGGAGGTCCGAGGAACTTCAAGCTGGTTGACAAAAAATGACATGCTATAAACCCTAGAAAGCTAGAAACCCCAAGCATTAAAACCGTGACCTGAGGGTGGAGCATTGTTGCAGAAAAACAAACCATTGCAAAGTATTAAATATAATCTAATAGGTTTATATAAACACAATAATGGTTGTCTATGACTCTATATAAACATATTGATTAACTTCCCATACACAATCTTCTTATCACTTAACATTATAACTGATTCGTAACCCCCATAATATATTAAATACTAGTCGCACCAAAAGATTATCCAGATTCCAGACAACTCAACATGCCAGAGAGGAACACAATCTTTAGTGGGTGTTTGAAATTAAATGATATTTGAATGTTATATTAAACAAAGGAAAGAATACTCCATTTATATAGAAGATTACAAAAGATCTTTCCACAATGGAAACAATCAAGAACTATAGACAAAAATGGAAGTTACTAAAACTGACTGACATTCAGAATAGAATGTTACTAACTAAACTACTTAAATGAACATTATAAGCTAAATATTACAAGATTACTTCAATACCCTCCCTTAATGGTCATTAAACTTGGCATAATCTGCTACTTATTTGGCCATGAAAGAATAGAAGGCTGACTCATCCTTCTCCAAAACAAAAGTTCACTCATTTGACAATAGCAATGCAAGATTTGTAATATGTCAAAGTAACTCTTGACTTGGTATAATATATCAAAGGACAAAAAATCTTGAATTTACTTGATACAAAAACTTCCATTGGTGGGATCAATGGATACTCAGTACTCAACTATTGGATACATCTTTCCCTTGGATTTAGGAATTGTCTTTCAACAAAGTAAGCAAAGTAAGCTTCAGCACACTGGCTTTATCTTCCATACAAGAAAATTACAAAGCAGTTGTTAGTGCCAATTGTGAAGCAATTTGGCTGATTTTCTACTCCCTCAACATTCATATACTCCATTTTCCTATAATAACCTGGGTGTATTGAAGTTGGTGAAGAATCTAGTTCATCTTGCTCCCACCAAACATATTGAAATTCGTCTCACTATATTTGGAAACCAATTGATCTTGAAGAAATTTATCTTCATTACTGCACATCTAAGGAGTAGTTTGCTAATTTATTGACTAAGCATAACTTGGGTGGGGCTGCTGCAGGCCGGGGGGGAGCGGGGGGGAATAAAAGAATTTATAGTTTTTTATATAGCTATAATGATGGTTGTTTATAATATTATTGAAATATTTCAATCAAACATTCCCATACACATTCCTGGTTTCTAACCTCCATTAATATATTGAATATATAATTGGGACCACACACAATGTGTGGTGCCTCATTTCTTTTGCATCCTCATTTCTTCATTGTCGATCCTTACCAACAAAAAGAAGTCGGTAACCATAAAGGGTCAGCAACTTAGTGGTTGCACTTGCCAGCATGGTCATGGGAGATCCTAGGTTTCAGCCCTAGCTGGTCCATGAAAAATGATCATGAAAAGGAAAAAGAACAGAAACAAACATATGCTTAGAAACTCTAACAAAAAGCTCAATGACTTAACTATCAAGGTCAAATTTATTTCCATACCAAGCGCATTCAAGAAATGATTGCATAAATCGAAAGAGATAGATACTGAGTAAAGTGTCATAACGTTGCTAAATGATAGAAAAGTAAATCTCTACAAGTTATGTTGCACGATTGAAACCAACTCAAATACCTTGCTATGTCCAAAGCAAAGCTAACTGCAGTTGATGCACTCAATGCACCTTTGTCTTTAAGAAACTGATGAAGATCCCCCTACAGAGCACAATACAGGAAATTTATTCAAACTTGGTAATATGCAACCAACTGGAAACCAAAGCTCATGCAACAATTGTTTCTGATTTAAATGCTTTGACTATACTTTTGTACATGCTACCTCAATTACATGCTTTAAGCAGATAAAAAATACAGCTTCTGAAATAGCAACTTTAAAAAGATTTCCCTACCCCACGAAGGTACTCAGTGATCAACATCAGAGGAGGTTTCTTTGTGACTGCACCAAGAAACTGGACAATGTTAGGATGCCGTAGCTTCACTAGCAAATCAACCTCATGCCTGAAGTCCTGACTGTCTCAGAAATCAACAAACAAACATAGAAGTTGTGGATTAGAATACAAAGGATTTGTTGCCAACCCTTCAATAAGATTTTCACTTATTGCTGTAAATCTTTCTGACTTTTACATCAGTAGTATATCTGCATATTTTATCATTCACACAGTCTGGCAGATTGAAATGAATAATACGATTACAATATAAAAAGCTTCTATCAACCAATGGTAGATAATCATAAACTTATTAAATATATCTCATATAATACAAGAATAGAAATTCTCATTCTCATCTTGTTCAAAAATTTCTACAATCAATGTATAAATAAAGTAAATGCAATTTTAGAGTAAAGTCCGGTGCTATATGTAGATTTCCACAAGGTCTTTGATACTGTACGGGTACCTACCAAGCATTTGCTATTTCAGATGCTTGAAGGCTTGCATCTCTGACAAGATCATCACTTTGGAGTTTATCTATATAAGCAAGTTTCTAAGAAGAGACAAGTTAATGCTTTTCTAGCCTGCAAATATAATGCATATTTTCAAAAAACAATTGCAGATGACAAACAGTGTCACTATGGTGCTTCCTATATGAGCCATTGACAAGGAATGCCTTTAGCAGCACATAGACAGCCAAGTTTGTGTAGAATTTGAATGGAAAAACAACTATGTTACACGGGGACCTGTCCCCTATTTTTGGCCCTCTAGGAAATGTCGTGGAAATGCGTCCCGCCATCCCCCTCCCCAAAATGCTGTGGAACATTTAAAAAACCAACACAAAAACAAACATAGTGTGGAATCCACACTACCCTTGGACAGGGCTGTCCAAGGATAGTGCGGAATCCGCACTATCCTTGGATACTTATGTCCGTGACATTCTAAAATTCAGCCCTTTCCTTTCAATTAAATATCCACATTCCAGGCTGTTTCCCCTCATAAATATCACCATTTTGGATTGTAATTAACCTTCTACCGTATAAAATCAGATCTAAAAATGATAAAAAGAGAAAATCCAAGGAAAAGAAAGAAAATCAGAGCACTGGTCAGGTTGAAATTGAGAATTGTTAGGCATCAATACAAAGACTACATGGATACAACTTCAATATTAAAATGAATTTGCCATAAGAATGCTTCAATTCCATTTTATTTATCATTTTTGCAAGCTTAACATCAAGTTTCTTTTCTTGTTTTGCAAGGTGTTCGAGGGAAGGAAGTGGCATGGATTCATCATCAAAGAGGACTAGAAGAGGATGGCTTGAAGTTGAGGATCAAGGAGGAAATGCAAAACTCAATGGCAACATGAAGATGGGATCAAAGAACCAGGGCTAAAAGTAAGAGGAAATTATCAGCTTGAATTTCCTTTGGAAATCCAAGCTCAAGATTCAAGTACATGGAATACCACCATCACTTCTACAAGTTCAAAATCATGGCAAACAAGATTTCCAAGAAACAAAGAGAATTTGTGAAGATGAAGCAGCTTGGGAATATGGGCCATCACAATTGAAGACTTGACAATGTTGAGTATCAAGAGATATTTTCCCATCACCAAGGGGAGGATCAAGTTTATGAGATAAGCATGCTAAGGTGGTGCTCACTCATCTTCAACCAATCAGAATACTCCAGTTGCATGTATCCAGGAACATCCAGTCAAATCATGACAAGTGTACATGTGGATTCCACATAATACTTCTACCTTACTTTTCTTCTGATTCGTCAATCAAAACATTGTAATTTTCTCATTAACCCACAAGGTGCTTTTATGTAACTAGACAAGCATTTAATGCATGTAATTGTTAGTTGGATTAGGGCTTTGTTGGATGATTCTTGACTGTCAATTTCAAATCGATATTGGGCCTTCATTGTACTTGGAACAACTATAAAAGGCAAGGCATTGTTAGTTGTAAAAAAGAGACTTGAAGAGATTGTTGCAATAATGCTGCCAAATTGTCCATAACTCATTGTTGATCTTCATGGTGGATTACTTGTATCATTTTGGAGTATTGCATGATTTCTACATTTTCTCACTTAAGAGTAGGATTTGCTTATGTTGATTAGAAATAGCGTTTAGTTGAATGGAAGATATTTTAAATGCATCTTTGTGAAATTCGCTTTATCCATACCACTAGCAATATGCTAATTGTAAGTTTGTTTTGCAAGGTCAACCGGAAGTTTAATGAGCTTTACTTCAATTATTGCTTGCACATTGATATACATTCATTGATGGTTAATGAAATGGTAATAGTTTGAACATCTTACATTCACCTTAGGAGATTGCAGTAGCTTGGTGGAATTGATGACAAGGCCAAGTCTAGTAGAGTCACAAAAGCATTCACAGTCTCTTGCATCCTATGAGTAGAATAGCTTTTTAAACCCCTATCTTTTGCAATTTGTTTGATTAGAAGTAGTTGAAGAGCTCCAATTGCCATATCATTCGCATTTGCAAAGTTGATAGTCATTGAATAAATAGCGTAAGCCCCTTTGTGATACCCAACATATCACATCATTATAACTGAGTTAAGTCCACAACTAGAAGGAACCTTGGGGGTGCCTCATTTGATCACACAATCCATATACATTGTTTAGCATATGAATTTCCTTGTTCAATAAAGAGTTGAAGATTTAGTATTTCATTCGGAATACTAAGTATTCAATTCGCTTGTTGAAGTGGTCATAAAACTTGCATCAATAGGACACACTTACTATGTTCCTGGCATGGAACTTAACCTTCTCTCGGTGAGTTAGATCATGCGACATTCTCCTCAGCTTGATGTTGTATTCAGTACACACAAGTGCTCGATTGTTGATCGTGCGACATGCACTACTATTGTCGTTGGCATTGAGGATCATGGTCTATACAGACTTGTGGATACGAGTGATTCTCTTGAGCATGCCTTCATAGCAAAACCAACCTCTATCAACAGTCTCTGGCATCAACAATATGGTCACTTGAACATTCATTATCTTACTCCGCTTGTTTGAGATGATTTAATACTTGGTCTACCTGAAATTCAAACTCAGAATCAGCGAGTTTGTGGAGCTTGTCAGGCTGGGAAGAACACACGACACCGTTCAAGGATGGTGACTCATGGCAAGCCTTAAAGGTACTACAATTGGTCCATGCTAATGTATGTGGTCCAATGAATACTACTTCTGTTACTGGGTGCAAGTATTTCTTACTTTTTGTTGATAATTTCAGTAGAAAAATGTGGGTGTACCTTCTTAGACTGAAGTCATATGTGTTTACTGTATTTCATAAATTTAAGGCCTTAGTAGAAAAAGAGTTTGGGTGTTCTAATATATCTCTTAGGTTTGCTAATGGGGGGGGGGGGGGTTGTTCTACTGCATCCTCTACTCTAAGTGATACACATGGCATAAAACGTCAGTTAACCACACCATACACCCCTCAACAAAACGGTGTTGTAGAACGTCGCAACCACACCATTACAGGAATGGCCAGGTCTATGATGGAACATAGGAATGCTCCTAAGAAATATTGGGCAGAAGCAGTATTTACTGCAGTCTATCTCCTTAATAGGTCTCCCACACATGTTAAGGGGAAGACTCTTGAGGAAGCTCGGACTAGTCGCAAACCTAAGATTAGCTTTTAAAAGTTTTTGGCTCTTTAGCATATGTATGGATTCCAGATGCCCAACATTCCAAGTTGGATTCCAAGAGTCAGAAGCTCATGTTTACAGGTTACAGTGACAACCACAAAGCTTACCAGCTGATTGATGTAGACATTGATCATCTTATCTTCAATCGTGATGTTGTCTTTGATGAAGAACGAGGACCATTTCAGCTTTCCTCTTTTGAGCAGAATTCAGAGGATCAGCCTTTGAAGGCTTCTGATTTGGGTGTTCGTCTTCCATTGGGCTCACCTGATAGGAGGAATGATGCAGATTTTGTATTTGATGATGCACTACCTGAATTTCCTCCGGATGATGTTGATCTTCTACCTATTGCAGCTCCTCTTCCACCTCTAGATCCAGTTATTCCTCCTCTTGAGGTTGGCACATCTACTCTCCGGCCTAAGGTGGTCCAAAACCATCAATGATCTTCATCCTGATGAGCTCATTAAGGGTAGATCTTCTAGAAATAAGGGCAAGCAGCATACTACAGTTAACTTTACTCTCATGGCTAACCTTCATAGTATTTATGAGCCTCAGACATTTAAAGAGGCAACGGGAATACCATGTTGTAAAATAAGATCGTCCTATAGAGAATATATGTGAGTGCTGTAATGAAATAGATTACCATTGTGATTGATCTTTTCACCAGCCATCGATATGCATTTATATCCTTTGAATAGTCATGTCTTGAAGAGCCATGACCATACGTGGCTTATGCTACGTAGGGTCATGACCCTTCATAACCTATTGGTAATATTAACTATATTGTAACAAATATCAAATGCTCTTAATATATATATCTATATATATATATATATATATATATATATATATATATATATATATATCGTCCATTAGATTAATATAATTATATCAATCAATTCGATGCTATATTTCAACACTCCCTCTTAGCGAGAGGAGATTGATATTCACAAGAAGTGAGTGTTATTAAAATCCCCAACTTAGTTCAGAACTAGATTTCTTTTAAATAACACATAACCACTTTGAATCAGGATTTTCGGCATAATCCGGAACATAACTCAACCTGATAAGAAATTTATCAAAATCGCCGACCAATTCGGAACTAGATTTAATGATAAATATAGGTGTCAAGATATCCGGCGCAATCTGGATCAAAACTTGAACCATTCGTTATCATGATCCCCAACTAAATTTGGAACTGGATTAGACGATAACTTACACACAACTTCATATCAAGATATCCAACACAGCTCGGGACATCATCATGATAGAAGAGTTATCGCAATCCCCGACCAATTCGGAACTAGATTTAGCGATAACAATCAAGATATTCGGCGCAATCCGAATCACAACTTGATTTACATGTTATAATCCCCGACCAATTCGGAACTAGATTTAACAACTCAAAAATTCAATGTCAGGAATAGTGACTACAACACAGTCATACCTAACACTAGGTTAAGCTATTGTCTAAGTCGTCACCTAGCAATAGTAACCCAACACATATGAAAGATCATCACCTTTCATAATATAACACAAAATGAATGAGCCCATAAAGTCACCCATATGACATCCACCTTGACTCTTCTCAAAGGGTGGATCCACCATGGATCATCCTAGAGAGTGGAAACCAAGGTTTCCACCTTAGACTTGTTTATCAAGGACAAGAATCATTTATGATACAAAATGATGGATCACTGAAGCTGAAAACTTCTTTTCAGCTAATGCTTTATTCCTCAACATACCAAGGTTATCTGAAAGTACACAATCTTCTTTCTAGCAAGAGGCTTGGTAAGAATATCGGTCGTTTGTTCTTTAGTGAGGATGTACCTCCACTGAATTGCATTTCTTTGCACTATTTCATAGTCTTGGTGAATTCTGAGCTTACAAAGTATACACTATCTTGACATGGTACACTCCTCTAAATTTGTATGACCAAGATCCTCGGGTGCCAACTTAATTCGATCTTCTAGCTTCTCCCTTTAACATATAGCCTTCTCACATGATAATGATCATAATTCTCTGCTACAATTTCTTGATTACTAGAGAACCAACAAACTATGGTCTACTCCCACTGAATCGTGATCCTCGAATGTCCACTGATGCAGATCCTTTAACTTCTCCATCTGTCACGAAGGCATACCCTGTTTATATACTCAACTCAGTGTCACTGCAGGATGTCATTTCATACTTTCCTTCCTGAAAGAACCAATATGAATAATCTGAGTAGTCATAAGGTTACATTGTCTAGCATAAGATGCATTTTGATCTTTCCCAAGGCCGCCATATTAACACTCCCTCTTGGACTTGAGGGAAGATAATAAAGACCTCTAGTATAGAATGCCTTAATCAAAGATTCTATCCATGTGCATCTCATCGATGATTCTATCCACGAGTTCCCACTACTATAATCTCAAAATTGTTTTGCCTTCAATAGTGAACTTCCTCTCAATCAATACGATTGAGATTGTCACAAGTTAACTGAACCATATGCTCCCTCTGAAGCTCAAGTTCATCAACTTCTTGACCTCTTGAAAATGTCAGACTTTCTCTGAATCTGAATTTCATATGCTTTTATCCTGAAAGTATGTCAGAGATAGATTACAAATAGTTTATAAAGCTAAACTATCTATCTCGTACAAGAATACAAATGATAGAAGCATACAAGATTTATTATTTAATGAATTACAAATTGAAAATTTATATGCATTAATAAAGCATGGAATACTTATCCTAAATTTCAAATATTTTCAAGTATTTCCTTTCGTAAGGTGAGCCCATTAATAAGATACTCGTACCCATCGTCCTTCTTCATAACATATGGGTTTCATTCTGATCCGTACGTTAATATCGCTGTCCTTTGTCATGACGTTGAGATTTTACAATGTAATCATTTTGTCTCCAACTAAGTCACTCGAATTTCACCTTCAACAATAATATTTTAGTCGATGGGGTTCTTCTTCTAGTGGTTTAACCTCAAGAATTATGCCTTCATATCCTTCTTTCTTTTCAACAATCTCCTTCTCATCTCCGGAGATCATGAAAAGACCCCAAAAGCTTTTCAGGTGAAGCTGAGAAGAATCAACTTGTGTGTCTTGTGAACCACAACGATTTCTACTTAACCATTTATCATGAATTCTCTGAAGCTCGCCACTTTCTGAAAGTGTCAGGATGGCTGTTGACGTGTCAATTGCTAATGGAGACTCCTTAGGGAAAGCAAATCCCCATCCCCCTTTGGTGAATTCCACGTCAACAGTTCTAAAACCGCATTCAGTTGAGAGAAAGAGTTGGATAATTGGTAATTCATCGATGATTGCTCCCACCCCTCCATTTTCTGGTCCTTGGGATAATGCTTTGGCATAACTTGCTGCAGAGTCAAGAGGAACAAGTCTGGATATATCTATATTGAGCACCTCTGATAAATAGTTTCCAACATAAGTCCCTGCCTGATACCCAATTGGTTCATTACTTTGAGTCAAACTTTCAAATTTACTAATTGTTGGTGAAATCTGTCGTACTGTGAGACTTGAAGTCAGGCTTGCAGTATAGCTGTTAGTATGGTGAAATACTATGACTTTAGTCCTTACAAGTATTATTTACCTGAAGCTATCCCTAGTTGAATGTGAAAGCAATCTTCACCAAAAGATACATTAGAGAATCCATTCAATTATATTGCATTAAATAATGATATTGAGAGGTCCATTGTGCTGGGTTGACTGCTAGAGACAGGCCTTCCCAGGAGGAAGATCGAGGTTCAAACTCTAGCTGGCTGAAAGTTTCAAAATGTCAATAATTTGACTGAATACGTAATGTCCCTCTGGTCATATTCAAGCTTGACTATTAACAATTTATATGATGATATAAGAATGAAGTGAGTGATCTAAAATATGAGAGCTGCAGCCACTAGATGCCAAAGGCAATCTCTCGAGACAGAGCAGATCCACCCGAGATAACTAAACAGACAAACTCCAATTGACGACTTTTCAAACTGTATATCCTGAATATCTTTCAATGTTTCCCATCTTCTGAACTTGTTCAATACTATGGTGTAATTAGATTGTTTAGTGTTTTCTATATCTATATAAGCCTTCACAAGGATCTTCAGCAACGATATATTGTGTCTATAGGTAGCCAGTCAATCTCTAATATTACATGTCCCTTCACACTTTCTCAGGGCTTCCGACTACCCCACATCTACAAGAAATGAATGGGTACACTGAAACATAAATTGACTGTTGCAGAAGTTTAAGAAAGATCGAAGAGTTTGTCTGAATGATGTAGACTTATTGACCATGGTTCACGGGGAATATTATTGATACTTGGTTGTTCCTTCATGCTTGAGAAATTTGGGAGATGACCGCTGCTCAAATAATTATATATAACACCGGTCATTACTATCTTTAGTCACTCAGAAGCTTCCATATTAATCCTTACGTTCTCAAGTTACCATCCAATATCAATATATGAATCAAGTCAACGTTACTTAATCACTAACTGTCAGAAAAAAACAGCTCCCTGTAGATTTTCTTATCAACACCAAAATATTAGTATATTGGTGCCATGTATCCACTAATGAACTCACGTTGCTGCACAATAGTCTCCCATATTTTAGTCTAATCTCATAATATTTTTCTGCTGGTCTAAGGAACGAATGGATCTGTTCTCACGTCCCAATGTTTCCCCCATATTCCTTATAATAGCTACCATATTAGTGTTTTCTATTGAATGTGACTGTGTTTGAAATATTGACTGTGTTTATTTGTTCGACGGCTGAGAAGAAGTCGCTGACTGGTAATATTTAACAGTGTTTGGTATGCTGACTGAAAACGCTGAATATAATAAATATCTTGCATGTGTTTTCAACGATGGGATTTTTCATGATTCTCTTTTTTCCTTTTCTTTTTTTTTTTTTCTTCCATTCCATTATATGGGAATTGCCGTGTTTCTTAAGTCTCATTATATCCTACTCAACAGTGATTGAGAGAGGAATCTTAAAAATCTGAAAATGATCGATTATATACTA
This sequence comes from Chamaecyparis obtusa, assembly GCA_027943335.1. Classification (NCBI taxonomy): domain Eukaryota; kingdom Viridiplantae; phylum Streptophyta; class Pinopsida; order Cupressales; family Cupressaceae; genus Chamaecyparis; species Chamaecyparis obtusa. The sequence continues at coordinate 711,006 of BSBK01005513.1, read as the reverse complement.
GCCACGAATATCATTATACACTGGCCACGAATTATTTAACTCAACGCAGATAAGGAAGGCAAGTTTGTAGTCCTCTATTTCTACATTGTAATACTTAGCTTGGATATTACTGTTCCCAGAACTGTATTTTATTCTCTTATAGGTTAGGCTCTGATACCATGTTGTAAAATAAGATCGTCCTATAGAGAATATATGTGAGTGCTGTAGTGAAATAGATTACCATTGTGATTGATCTTTTCACCAGCCATCAATATGCATTTATATCCTTTGAATAGTCATGTCTTGAAGAGCCATGACCATACGTGGCTTATGCCACGTAGGGTCATGACCCTTCATAACCGATTGGTAATATTAACTATATTGTAACAAATATCAAATGCTCTTAATATATATATATATATATATATATATATATATATATATATATATATATATATCGTCTATTAGATTAATATAATTATATCAATCAATTCGATGCTATATTTCAACATACCAGAGTGGGAACAGGCAATGGATGCAGAATACCAGAGTCTTCTAAAGAATCACACCTGAGTTCTCTCTGATCTTCCTCTAGGGAAGAAGCCCATCAGCTGCAAATGGGTGTATAAGATCAAGTATCATGCAGATGGTACCTTAAATAAATACAAGGCCACATTAGTTTCTCGAGAGTTCACACAACGGGAGGGCAATGACTATGAGGAGACTTTTGCTCCTACTACCAAGATGAGTACAATTTGTCTTCTTCTCGTCTTTGCAGCTTAGTTTGGATGGAAAGTCCATCAGATGGATGTTAAGAGTGCCTTCCTCAACGGTGAGTTGCAGGAAGAAGTCTACATGACGCAACTTCCTAGTTTTAAGATTGTCAGCAAAGAACACCAAGTATGTAGACTCCAGAAAGCACTCTACGAACTTAAATAGGCTCCTCGAGCGTGGTACATCAAGATTGATTAGTACTTGGTTGCTCATGGTTTTTAGTGTTGTCCTTCTGACAGTAATTTGTATATCAAATGCTCTGGTGATGATGTTTTGTTTCTTGTTGTCTATGTGAATGACTTAATCATTACTAGTAGTTCAGCACATTTGATTGCAGAAATCAAACAAAACCTATGCAAGGATTTTGATATGACGGATTTGGGGCTTTTCCATTATTGTTTAGGTGTTGAGGTTTGGCAAACTGATGGTAGCCTCTTTATTTCTCAGTTTAAGTATGTCAAGAACTTGATTGACAGGTTTCGAATGCAGGAATGTAAACCTACTTCCATGCCTATGGAAAAAGGACTGAAGTTATCAACCGAGTCTGATTCTCCTCCTGTTGATGAAACCACTTACAGCCAACTAGTGGGCAGTCTCATATATCTCATTGCCACTAGACCTGATCTCAGTTTTGCAATCAGCGACATTTCATGCTTCATGACAACCCCCAAGGTTGATCATTGGGTAGCAGTGAAGTGTGTGCTGCGTTATGTGAAGGGCACCACTAATTATGGACTTCTTTAAACTAGGAGTCATGATCCTAGACTCGATGGGTTCACAGATTCAGATTGGGCAGGTTCATTTGATGATAAGAAGTCAACCTCTGGATGTGTTTAGTTTGGGATCTAGTACAATCACATGGACTAGTAAAAAGCAACAGGCAATATCTCTCTCCTCGACAAAAGCAAAATATTGAGTAGTTAAGGCAGCTTGTGAAGCAGTTTGGCTTTGTCAAATGCTTGCAGATATGCAGATGTCTCAAGTAGGTCCAACTCCCTTGTTTTCTGATAATGAGGGCGTTCTCAAGCTTGCCAGGAACCCAGTCTTCCATGAAAGAACCAAAGATGTGGACGTTCATTGTAATGCCCCTCCCATAGTCTGATTTCTATATGTTATGGTTATTTTAGGATGATGAATTATATGTTAGGATATCATTGATCTTCTTATGGTTTACTGATCTCATACTTGCATGTATATGGTTGGCATGTCTATTTTGTATTTTTGTTTGACGTACCTGATGTGGTTGAGGGACGAAGTCGTAGTTACTTGCTTGCGAGATCCACACGATCAGTCGATCCCCATCATTGCTTGTTTATATTATACATGTATGTACATGCTTGTCTTTTATGCAGGTTTGCAGGTACCGGGCATCGACTTCCCTGAATTGTCAGGATGAGCGTGCCCTATCACAAAATCTCAATGGTAAGAGAGGGGAGATAACATACAAATCCAAATCCTAAACCTAGCCATTGATTGTCCTAAATATTGGGCAAGTATTTGTTTCTACCCTTCCGAATTCGTCAAAGTGACATGAATTTGTGAGCCCTTCCTTGGTGTATGATTGATATAGAGTTAGTCGTTTTTCAAGTTTTGGGAGTCGAGTGGATTTGCTTGTGTGTATTATTTGATTTAATAAATTAAGTTAGGATTAATTTTGAGGTTTGAATATTTATATTTTATGAATGTGGTAATTTTAGTTATAAAGCATATTTAATTATAAAGGGATACCTTTGTTAATTAAATGATTGAATTAAAAAATTTAAATTTGAAAATTAAAGGGTTTAATTAATTATTAAGTCATATTATTAAATTTAAAGGGCGTAGTTGATTTATTAGTTTGCATAGTTTATTTGTGCTAAAGTATTTATTGTTTAATTAAATAGTTATATGCAATTTAAGTTGCACTTTTGAGTTAAGTGAAATTGAAATTAAAATTAAAGTTAAGAGTTGAGTTCGAGTTTTAATTTTAAAAGTGCATTATTTATAAAGTTATTTTATCATGCAACTTGAAAGAGAGTTGAGTTATGCTTTTGAGTTTACATGTTTTGGAAACCCTAGGAGGGATAGGTTTTCTTTATGTAGGGAGTTTGGGTATTATTTTGATTACGCTAACAGGTTTTGGAGGAGCTCTGGATGAATTAGAAGATTTTTGGAGAAAGATTGTTGTGGTGGACATTGTGTGATTGTCTAAAGGCTTGGATTTTGAAAGTTAGCTTGGGTCTTTATTGGCATCAGATTTTCAGGCATAAGTTGAGGTAGGGTTTGAAACCATCGTATTTTGCAAATTCTCCTTTTGAAAAGATTGTATTCTTCGTGTCTAGGATTGCTATGTGATTGATTTGAAATTGATTCTGGTTTTGATTTTGGGTGTGGTTGTGAAAATTGGATTAAATTGATGTTATATGGATCTGTATTTCATTTTGGGTGTTTGAGAACCTTAGGATAAATCTTAATAAAATTCATATTTATTTTCTCTCAAATGTTCCTAAAAGATGGATTTAGGTATTGCATGTCCGGTTGAAGATCAATAGATGTTTGGTTTGTAGAAACTCTATTTTGCTTTTTGATTCAATCAATTTAAAAATATATATATAAATATATATGTGGGTTTAATTGTATTTATGCCTAATATGGTTGATGGTTTCATTTTTCAATTATTTTTTTATATAAAAAAATATTTGTTTTGGGTATTTCTGTAAATCCCAGAATTTTTCTGGTGATTTTTTATTTTTTTTAAAATGAAAATGAAAAAACAATATAAAAAATGTATTAAAATATTATTGAGGGGGCGGGGGTTTAACCCCAACCCCCCCGGCAGCTCAAGGGCTGTCGTGGCACCTTGGCTGCCCACGGCAGTCAAGGCTGCCGCACAAGAGCCAGTGCTATCGTGGCAGCTTGGCTGCCCACGGCAGTCAAGACTACCACAGCGGCAGCCATGGGGTGGGGCCGTGACTTCCCCCCCATGCATTTTTTTTATTATGGATTTTTTTAAAATAAAATTTAATTTATTAAATTTGCTTTTTTAAAATTAAAATATTGTTAATTATTTTTAATTAGTCAGTTTAATATTTAATTTACTTTAATTTTTTAATTAGAATAGTTTATTTAATTTATTTTAATTTGTAAATTAGTTTATTTAATTTATTTTAATTTGTAAATTAGTTTATTTAATTTGATCTGTTTTAAATTTAGTTTAATTGTGTTTTAAATTGGTTTATTCTAAAGAGATTTTTAATAGTATTATTTTGAGATTAAAGGACATTTTGAGGTTTTAAATTTATTATGTTGTTGTTCATATAGATGTTTTATTTATTTTTAGGGCAATTAATCTTGTGGGAATAATTGTATGCCAGAGGTTATGGGGTGTATTTTGTGTTGCACGAGTTGCATGAGTTTGATCATTAGTTCTGATCTTGTTTTGGGAATCAATCTTTTGTGTGTTATGTGATGTCCTTTGTGATTCTGTTATGTTATCATGTGGTATGAAGGTTGTCTGGTATAGTTGGGTTTTGTTGCATATTTCACATGGGGAAATATGGTCTTGATCTTTTATATCCAACCTTTTTCTACTTAAGCTTATGATTATGAGAACACTTTGAGAGTGTGTATTGATATTATGGTTGTGAAAACCAATGTGTTCCTATTGCACTAAGGAACTGATTTGAGGATATTTTTATCATTTGATGTCATTTGACTTATGAGCCTAGGGGGGGTTAAATAGGTGCATCTTAGGGGAGTGGCTTACAATAGGGGTCCGGGACCCAAAGTGGTCAATACCAAGGTAACCTATCGTAAGTTGTGTAATAAGTGATAACTTAATAAACTTGTTAGACAAATATTAATAAGATAATTGTTATGCCTTGCCCATGCCTTGAGTGCTTGTATAGGCTAAGGATAGGAATGGGATGATACCTAAAGAGTAAGTATGACTAGAATTCCTCGTCTTCATGAAAGGGTATTCTGGTTCCACATGGGTCATGTTGAGGGTCCGGGGTCCAAAGTGGCCAGTCCAAGGTAACTCAACTTGATAAACACTTGAAGGTCCAAGGTCTAGAGAGACCAGTCCAAGGTAACTCAAATAGTTGTCCATGTGATGACACTCCCATAGTTTGTAGCCTAAGTCTCCTCCATAGTTTCTGCATTTGCCTCTGGTGGTGTATCTTTGTTGTCTCCTTATTATCTGGAGGGTTATTTTGTATTATTTGGTGATTGTGTACATGTTCGATATTCTGGTATTTGGTGTTTTGGTACGTGTTGGTTATTTGATGTTTATTTATCTTTAGTGGTGGTACCTTGAGTTAGAAAGCCTTCAGGACCTTTGCTTAGATGTTTTGATTGAGTTTGCTATCCGAGTGGGGTTTGTTGTTATCTCCTCAGCATGGTGGGGGTGGACCTTTGGTTCCACGAGGTCGGGTGGTAGTGATTCTTTTACCATTTGAGATCTCGATGTTCCTATGGCGATGCTAGAGGATGCTTGTTCCTGTTACCTTCTTCTTACTCTTCGTTGGAGAATTGTTCATTCCTATCTTTGTTGTTCATGATTATATTTGTATCAGTGCTTCAGAGTTGCAGATATTGTATATTATTTTGTATTCGATTATTGTGACATACCCTACGACTTGTGTAGAGGATGTTGTATCATTGTGTATACCTTATGGTATTGGATGTACTTCTTATTCATATGAGTTAATTGTAATTATTCTTAATCTAAATATTTAATTTTGTTTACATAATTCTACGTCATGGGACCCTCGAGGATTGTTAACTGTAATTGAGTTGTGTGTATGTACTTGTTTATATCTTATGGTTGTATTGCTTCCGCATTGTTATCATCATTGTTTGTAAACACTTAAGAAAAAAATTATTCTGTAAACATAGTGACATGTATTAGGTTAAATTCGCCAAGGTTCCCTAGTGGGGCATTACATTCATTGTCATTGCATTCGGCAATTGGTTGAAGATGGGACAGTTCAATTGCAATATGTTCCAACTATGGGTCAGACTACAAACGTTCTCACCAAGCTTCTTAGTCCAGATAAGTTTGCTAAATTCAAGGGGCAGTCTGGTGGTGTTGACAAATTGACCATTAAGGGAGGGTATTAGAATATTATTATAATAGTTTATTACTTTAATGGTCATCTTTGTACTATTATGTAAATTAGATAGATAAGATTGATTACTCGATCTTCTGTAGTTTCTTTTAGAAACTTCCTATTTCATTCCTTTGTAAATTCTTTATAATGATCGTCTTGATCATTTTGTTAATACATAAAATATTTTACCAATTACCTAGCATAATAGGGTCGGGCTCTATTTCCCTAGCAATGAAATATATCATTATTGGACGTAGGATGAAATTTAATTGTGCTAAAAGAAAGAAAAAAAAATTGTCACTTGAGTCTATTATATTGTCATTCATGACTTCAGTAATTGTAACCCTTGGCCTAGTTGCACAATGTTGTTTTAAAAGGGGGATCTTTTTATGTCCTTATGTGAGGCTTATTTACATGGATTGGTGAAGAGAGTGGAACTTCTAGAGAATGTTATAAAAGAAAGCTTGTGGAGCTCATTTGGTAGGTGTTTTCTTTGGAGAATTTGGAGACATTGTGAGCTCTTTCGAGAGTTCATTTCAAGCGCTTTTGAAGACGAAAACCCTTATAGCTAACAATATCTATGCTGTTGCAAGATACAGTCTAGAGATTTAGTTTGGTGACTGGTATGATCTTTGTGCACATTATAATTATATACTACATTCTAGTTTATTATCAGCTTATGGTTGCAGGTTTGAAGGGATGATTTGAGGAATAGAAGGAGCTGGTGACTGAGACATACGCCTTACTGGAACTTATTATCAGAAATTCTGGAAATGATTATTTGTGGAGGCTGAAGCACGTTTTTGTTCATAACATTAAGAGAGGTTTAAAGCCACTTGTGGGTACTTTGTCCTTGCATTCCTCTTAGCTAGGTGCTTTCTTTACAGCTATTACTTGTGATATTTGGATAAGAACTGAATTTACTAAACCAAATTGGCCCTAGACAGGCAGCAGCCCTCCCCACTAGCACATGGTTATTGGAGGAGTTTATCTCTTTTTTATTAGAGAAAGAGTTTACTTTATTAAAGTTGTTCATTCCTATATTTCTTTGCACGCAGTTTTCTGTAGCAGACTTCTACATCTTATTCTCTGAGCACTGAGCTCTGGGTTTGTGGATTGTAACCCTTCTTGTAAGCACAGGCTTCTGTAGCAGAGTTTTTATAAAATCACAATTAGAGCTGCATTTTCCCAGGTCTGCAATGTTATGAAATTGAGCTACCACTATGTTTAATTCAGATTTGTAATATCTTGAATGAGTTTGATGATGGTTGAATGAAAACTAGTTGTTATCGGTTCATCGTTCATACATTATGTTGCAAAAATACTATGCTTGTGTATGCTCTTCATCTTGAATGAAATCTGAAAGTAAACAATCAGCGATATACCTGTTTGGTTCACATTTGCAAACACATATTTTCAAAAAAATTATCAGGGGTGGCCATTACATTTTAGTCATTCTTCCTGCTTTATATCTCAGCTTTTGTACTCTGTTCGTACAAACGTATGCACACCGCGCTGTCATCCTCGATCGGCACTTGTAGCCTAGACAGTGAGCTGCAGAGCTCAACAGTTAGACGAGCTAGTTAGTCCTTTCATTTTCAGTGGACAAAACATTTGAATCAGTTAGTATAGTTGATTTAATTTAGTTCTTTCACTTTCCATGTCTTATCATTTGAATCTCCCTTTATCATTTTAGTTGTCTTGATCCCCCTCGCCTGAGCACTAGTAGAAGTGAGGTGGCATAAGGGGTACTTCATCACTTTAGATTTTAATCAGTCTCAAAGTCAGTGAATTTTTCCTTCTCTACAACACATAAGAGCATTTGTCATACCTCAAGAAGGTAAATTTTGGGTACCCAACTTCAAAGGTTTGGATGGGGAATCATTTGGAGATGTACGTTTTTTTTCCATGCTTTTAGATGGCTGAAAAATAGTGCAAATGTTTTGCACAACCCCATCTTGTATCTTCATCTAGAAGCTACCTCTTGAGTTGTATTTCTCTATACAAGGTAGCCTTGGAGAGTATTAGATATATTGTGTTTTGCAGGTGAAGTGATATGCTGCCAGAATTGATTCAGATTGTCAGTTGTAAGTTGTAGACTCCTGCTGAAAAGGCTAAGTGTTGATATTGTATCGTAACCATTAGTTTACTAGAACACAAAGTTCTGTGCTTTTGAAGTGTGGGGTTTTCCTCCCAAAAGGGTTTTCCCCATAATATATCTTGTGTTATATTGTATATCTTTATACATGTTCATTATCTCCTTGTGAATGTGTTTTTAATTCTGGAATAGTTAAAGATTGCAAGGAAAATTTGCATTATCTCACCCACTAGATTAGTGCTAGAAAATGGTTTTTGCACCTTAGCTTGCTTTCACTCATTCTAATCATTGCCTTGACCTCATATTGGAGGATCTTGGCAAGATTCCATGGATTAAAGCATATGGAGATGTAAAAAATATGTGTAATTACATGTACAATCATACATAGGTCCTCAACCTAATGAGGCAATTCATAGGGAAGGAGTTGGCTCGTCCAAGAATAAGCCTATTTGCAACCAATTTTGTCACATTACAATCCCAATTAAAGCCAAAGGAGCTTTGAGGCACTTGTTTGTAGTAAGGAGTGGCTCAACCTGGAATAAGCCAATTTGCAACCAATTTTGTCACATTACAATCCCAATTAAAGCCAAAGGAGCTTTAAGGCACTTGTTTGTAGTAAGGATTGACTCAACCTGGAATAAGCCAATTTGCAACCAATTTTGTCACATTACAATCCTTGTTTCAAGCAAAGGGAGCTTTGAGGCACTTGATTGTTTTTAAGGAGTGGATTTCCTCATCATATTCTAAGACCAATGTAGAGGTTGATGTGGCTAATTGGATTTTTGATGAGAAAAGTTTTTGGGTACTAACTGCAGAGATTGTAGAGGTAAATCTACATTATATTTTTATGTTATTTGTCTATTTTTGTTCACACTTATGTTAATGTTTCAAAATAATTGCAATTCATAGTGCCATCAGTGGTCCTCCTAGGAGTTGCTAATGAGGAGAAGCCTACAACGGACTACATATATGAGGGCATGGATAGGGCCAAGGAGGCAATTAGATTCATTTATACAAGAGTCAAGGATAAAGACCACCCCATTTGGGAAATCACTGATAGATGATGGAACCTCCAACTTCTCAAGCCCCCTCACACAATTGCTTATTTCCTCAATCTAGCATTCCAATTTTGCCCTAATTTCAAGGCGGATGAAGAGGTTTTGAGAGGGTTCTACACAATCATAGAGAAGATGATGCCTACTTATAGTATTGGAGCACAAATAGTCACCGAGATTGAGATCTTTAGACCTGCATTAGCATATCTCTTTGCACAAGATATATGCAAAGCAATTTGGTTGACATTGCAGCCACGTAAAATAAATCTATTAAAGTCGTAATTTAAGTTTAAATTTTTTTTTTCTTTTTCTCATCTCAAGTGCATAGTGGGAAAGATTTGGTGCTAAGGTACCAAATCTTCAAAGTATTGTAGTTTGAGTATTGAGGCAACCATATGTGTTTTAGTTTATGAGTGCAATTGGAGTATGTTTGAGCACATACACTCCAAGAAGTGCAATAGACTATCAATGCAAAAGTTGAGTGATATAGTATATGTTCATTAAAACCTTCGCCTGCACCATAAACAGATTTTTGGCAATGACTTATCACCCATCACACTTGAGGAAGCTGATCCACAAATATATTGGAACATTGAGGTCCAAGATCCTATCTTTAGCAATGAGGACCTTGATTGGGTTGACTAGGTGGATAGAGAGGCAGAGGCAAAAGCCATGGCAGAGGAGAATAGAACAGGAGCACACACCTTGGATGTTGGTGTGAGTGTCATTGAGACAGGAAAATATCGTGGTTGCATCATCATCCAAGACCTATCTTAGATGCCCATGCAGGAGGGCCAAGTGATGTAGGCTCCTCTAAGCCATAGACTTCTATTGCTTTTTAAATATTTGTTTTGAACATTTGATTCCATGGAGTTTTGTATACAATTGACAATATTTATTTATCTAAATGCATAATTTCCTTCATGAAAGATTTTCTTTATACTTATAACCCTTGCCCTGTCCTTAGAAACCAATCGGAAAAGTACCCAAAATGACCCTGTGGCCCCTCCAAGCTAGGTGGGTCAGCTAGCCAAGAAAAGGTAGTAAGGACAGGTCTCAAACCCTCACCAAAATCATTGCAAACATACTACAAACTCTGAAATCACCAACACACCAATAAACCCATAAATTTGAATCAAAACACAATATAAAACTTCATCTTCAAAACCCAAAATCACCAAAATATTGTGCAAACCAAGTGTATTCCTTAATGAAAATACTGAGCCAGCTAGGGTGGATCTTTCACCACCGAAACTAGAAAGATTGCGAAGGGATTTCATCCTCAACTCCAACAAGAACCCCAAAGCTCATTCTGACAGCATCCATGTATGAGTGCAAACTCTGAATGAAGAAATGAGAGGCCAAACTCCAATTTATAGAGTTTGGAGAAAAATTAGAGCATTCAAATTTTTAAATATTTTATTTCCTTCGGAACCGCTGCCTCATTAGCTTTTTAAAACAGTTTTAGTCTCACAACTTAGGTGTCCAACTTGGGGACATTGACTTCATGAAATATTTAACACTTATATCGAAAAGTTACTATAATACTTAAGTGGAAATATTAAAATAAATCCATCACTAAACTGAAAATTTTCTAAGGCACCGAAAATGAAACCAATTCACACTGAAGTGGAACTAAAGCTGAAATGGTTCCAAGGTGCCAAAAATAGCACTTAATTAATATAGCACTAATGTTGAAACCCAGTGAAACTGAAATCATGAGCTCTCCAAGGAAACATGAGTCCCTAACCATCACCGAATAGCCTACAATAACCCAGGAATAGACTAACGGGATCCAAAGCTCACTAGGCACGAGGAGTGACGTTACATAATTTCATTGAGACAAGTGGTGACTGCAAGTCTCACATCATCATCTGAATGCCTCATTATCTCGGGCTGAACCAATACAACCAATGGTCCCTCCATTACCCATTTCAAAACCTCAAAATCTGATTGGTCTAATTTTTACAACATATTTCCATTTCTTACAACTGGTGAAGAGGAAAAAAAATTTGATTGATACCAAGACTCAAATTGTTTCCCCAATGCATAAAGCATACTACTCACATTCATTACATTCGACGAAGTCATCGACTTGATAAATTTGAATGATTTTTTGAAATGTTCTACTAAAGGACTCTTTTACTTGTTAGCCATCTTCTATCACTAAAACCAACAATGGAAAAAACTCACAGGCTGGCAGGTAATGACCACGTCAATTGAAACCAATTTTTTTAACACCCACAAAGTTTTCAATCTTCTAACATATAGGCATTCCATCAAACACTTTGCATAGAAAGTTTTTTGATGTAATTTCAACATGTTTGGGTATGTGATTATCCAAAATGATATAGCTAATAGATCCAAGACACTTTGAAGTCAAATGATCATTTCAACAAATAGATTGTAAGCAAATTAATAACATGGAATTAACCTTATTTAAAATGTCCCCATCAAATATATTTGCTTATTCACAGTATAGATTGCTGTTACAAACTTCAGGCATCTATTTGCTTCGGAAACAGCTTTCGAATAAAAAAATACAGTTGATATGTACTATTCTTATGCAATTAACATCTGCTATAGCAAACTGGGTAGTAATACAAGTGTGCTACTCAAAATAAGAGGCCACTCCCAAATTGACAACACTTCGGCTCAGAAGTTAGTGCAAATAGAAAACACCTAGAAAAACAAGGAAATATGGCAACCATAGTCTCTTTAGTCTCCAACATGGCTAAACTACAGCAAAACAACTCTTACAGAAGCACCTTAACTTGTTTTCACCCAAATCATAGCCCTTACCAGCCGAAATGCCTCCAAAAGAGGCCATAAAATCAACTGACCAGATCTCAAAATCTCACATGGCCCTAAGAGAAGTGGCTAGCATATGCAATCCCAACATGACTCCCAATTATTCCATGTGTGGTGACCAAACATAAAGAAATAGAGAAATGTAAAGAAATGACTCAGAGCAATGACATTCAAACTAAAACTCCTTTTCACCCAGATTCAATCAGCAATACCCAGGACTGGCCAAAGAATTCAAAAATGACTGATTTAGCATGTGAGAAATGCCTTTGACCTACCTTACACTAATTCAGCAATGGAACGAATGGTGATCAGGAAGGTTTATCCCACATGTAATGGCCTCCAAACAGGTAGCTAGCAATCCCCACAAAAACCCTTAAGAGTTCAACACCTAACAACTTCAAGTCTCACGACCAAATAAGCATTAAATCATCCAACAAAAGATTTGATTTTCAAAACATGCCATCTAAGTCTTTGCCATGAAACTTTTGCAAACTCTATTAATAAATTCAAAACAAACATTTACCTACAAATATCAAATATCCATTTCACAACCTGTAACTTTATATGAGCCACACCACAATAACCGGGGAGGATCTTTTACCACCATAATTATTCTTCTCCAAGACAATTTTCGTCCTCAGGATGGTTCAGATAAACTAAGTTCAAACCCAAAAGAACAAGAGTTTCACCAGAAGAAATAGAATAATCTGCACAATCCAAATGATTCACTTTTAAGAAAAATGCTATTTTGGGGAAATTGTTGAAAAGCATCAAAATTGAAATTTCACTAGTGGAATGATATCTGTTGTGAAGTAGATTAGATTTATTTCAGATTAGAATATAGATATCCTTTAATTTTCTGTATCTCTTGAATAGTGCTCTTATTTATCTTATAATGTCTTGCAGGTTGATATAAGAGTGATGAGATAATAATACTTCACAAGTATTGTATATGATTTGGAAACACTAATGTTTAATTCTGATTAGTGTGTCGCAGATCTGAATATGAATAATAGAGAGAGATCGGTCTCTAAGATGCTTTGCACTATGTGTTTTCTGTACTTGCATCTTTGACCGATCAGACTTGATATGTATATAATCTTGGGAAGACATGTCAATGAATAGACATGCCTCCACGTAAGTGGAGACATGTCATTTCATTTTCGGTGCCCTTTAGTTACCTTAATACAAGCCGATAATTATTGGCAATAGAAACTTGTAGCTAATGCAGATTATAAGAACCGATATCATCATCAACGGTAATATAAATTAGTCTTTATCAGATTCGTATCTGATTCATGATCAATGCTATCGATTTAATATCGATACTTATAAATGGAAATGATAATGTTAATCAATATCGACCAAAAAAGCAGATCGAAAAATTCAGATTATACTTGGAACAATATTAATGATAATCAGATCATTATGGATGATAATTGGTTTTAGAAATATCATCAGCATAATGATATATGGTTAAGCATTTAATATGTATATATGTATATCAATATACACAGTGTATATTGATATATATACATGCATATAATCATAGATCATTCTATTGATGATTATCATCCATGGTTATCTGACTAGCTATCATTTCAACACTCCCTCTTAGCTAGGGAAGATAAAATCTATCCAAGTATATATCACAATAAGCTCATCTATTGTGAGAAGAGATATCACCTTACTCATGTGTGTTTTATGCAAGTGACGTTTTGGTGTGTCTTTTTTCTTATTTTGTAATGTAGAAGTATTAGATCCGAAACAGTGATAAAAATAAGGAGGAACAATATTAATGATAATCAGATCATTATGGATGATAATTAGTTTTACAAATATCATCAGCATAATGATATATGGTTAAGCATTTAATATGTATATATGTATATCAATATACACAATGTATATTGATATATATACATGCATATAATCATAGATCATTCTATTGATGATTATCATCCATGGTTATCTGACTAGCTATCATTTCAACACTCCCTCTTAGCTAGGGAAGATAAAATCTATCCAAGTATATATCACAATAAGCTCATCTATTGTGAGAAGAGATATCACCTTACTCATGATATCAAAAGATATGATATGCTCAAGAATATCATGTCACATGACATTCTTCATAAAATATCCATATTATGGTATGTGCACTGACATCAAATCTCATGATGTCTACCATAACAAATCATGGTATGATCTTAACTGATATCAAGTCACATGATATCTATCAGAATGTCCAAGAGATACTAACTATCATGACATGTCCATGGATATCAAATCACATGATATCCATCATGATAGTGAAGCTAATCATTGTAAAGTCGTCACCTTACAATGTCAAATACAAGTGTTCATTATCTGAAAGATCGTCACCTTTCAATAGTGTACACAGGGGGGCCATAAAGTCATGGGGTCACACACATGACAAAAAGAGTTTACACATTAAACATCTTTCACATATATATATATTAGTACAAATAAATAATTTTAGACTCAATCTCAATAATGACTTACATTTTCAACCATACCAAGTTTCTTCCTAAAGTGTTCAACTTTTACTCTAGGGAGAGGCTTGGTGAGAATGTTTGTTGTCTAGTCACTTGTACTAATATACTCCAACTGAATCACATTCCTTTCTACCATGTCTCTCACATAGTGATAAGGAATCTTGATGTGCTTTGATCTATCATGGAACACTGGATTCACTGAAAACTTAATACAACCCTAATTATCACAATGGATAATAGTAGGATTCAGGGGCTCGCGAAATAATCCTACAAGTAATTTCTGGAGCCATACTGCTTCTCTTGCTCCCATAGAAGTTGCAATGTATTCGGCTTTTGTTGAGCTTTGTACCACTAATGATTGTTTTCTGTTGATCCATGAGCTGTTGATCCATGAGATCATTGTTGATCCTAAACTAAAGAAACATCCTGATGTGCTTTTCTAATCGGTTATACTTCCAGCCCAATCTGAATTAGAGTATCCATGTAGATCTAAGTCTACATTTTTGTATTTAACACCATATCCAATAGTACCTTGAAGGTATCTCAAAATATGTTTTGCAGCAACAAGGTGTATCTCCTTTGGTTCACACATAAACTAGCTTAGAGCATTCACTACATAACATATATCCAGTCTTGTGTTAACCAAGTACATCAATGATCCAATTATCTGTCTATAGAGAGTGGGATCTGCAAATTTTGATTTTGTTGCTACTTCCTTCAATTTGTGTAAATTAGTTTCCATAGGTGTAGACATGGGTCTACAGTCCAACATTCCAAACCTCTTCAGGATATCAATAGTATACTTCCCTTAATTGAGAGTGATACCATCTGATTTCTACCAAACTTCCAATCCAAGGAGGTAATGTAGAATGCCTAAGTCCTTCATGTCAAACTCTGAAGCCAGGTCCTTCTTACATTGAGTGATAAGGTGATCTTCTCCTGTGATTAGCAAGTCATCAACATATAAAATAAGTATTAATATATCACCATTAATTACTTTAAAATAGAGGTTTGGATCTACATCGTTCTTGAAAGATCCTAGTCCCACAAGATAGTGATCAATCCTCTCATACCAGGCTCTAAGGGTCTGTTTAAGTCCATATAAAGCTTTATTTAATTTGCATACATGTGATTCTGCATTATGTATCACAAAACCTTCAAGTTGCTCTAAATAGACTTCTTCATCAATGGTCCCATTCAGGAATGCAATTTTCACATCCATTTGATGGGTCTTCCATCCTTTAGCTGCTACAATAGCTATTACTTCTCTAACTAAGGTGTAACGGGCAACAGGTGCAAACGTCTCTTCATAATCAATACCCTCTTTCTATGAGAAACCTCTGGCAACAAAACAAGCTTTGTGTTTCTCTATACTGTCGTTTCCAGCATGTTTGATTTTGAAGAGCCATTTGGAAGAGAACAAATTTCTCTTTTGGGCTTGGTACTATATACCACACATCATTTTTTACAATGGACTCATACTCTCCTATCATGGCATCTTTCCATACTTGATGTTTGAGAGCATCTGGAACACTAGTTGGTTATGAATTAATGATCTCACTCATTAAGGCAACATAGCGGGAAAATCTATGGGGTCTCCTACTTTCTCTAATAGTTCCTTTGGGTGTTGCATAATTCTCAGCTTCCTCAATCATCTTTCTAGCCCAAAGTGGTCTCCTTTTGTTGTTGTGGGGTTCTTCTACTGGAGTAGTCTAATTTTCATTTATAGTTTCTTTAAGAGACTCCCTCTGAATCTCAGGAGCATGATCCTCCTCCATGTCTTTAGGAGAATATTGAATTTCTATCTCATGAGAACTCTTGGACCTCTTGAAAGCAATGTCTTCCTCAAAGATGACATCTCTGATGAGTTCAAATTTTTTTTGTCCAAGTATGTATATTTTGTAGGCTTTTGATGTTTCACTATAGCCCACAAATATCCCTTTCTTGCCAGTGGGTTCTAACTTTAGACCTCTTTTCTTTAGGCACATGAATGAAGACAGGACAGCCAAAGAATTTTAAGTGACTTATGTCTGGTTTTACACTGATGAATGCTTCTCCGGGAGTTTTGTTATCTAGATGTGAGTGAGGACATCTTTTTTGAATGTAGACAGCTGTCCTAGAGGCTTCTACCCAAAATGAAATTTCTATGTTTTGGTCGTACAACATTGCTCTAGCAGCTTCTACAATAGTTCTATTCTTTCTCTCATCAATACCATTTTGTTGTGGATTGTAAGATACAATAAACTCCCTCTTAATCCAAACGTTTACACAAAATTCTTTAAAAATTTCTGAATTGTATTCCTTCCCATTATCTGTTCTCAGTACTTCGATTTTCTTCATGGTCAAATTTTTTGTAAGAGCTTTGAACTCCATAAACCTTTTAAGGATTTCCTCTGACTCTTTACATTTAAGAAAATATATCCAAGTCTTTCTAGAAAAATCATCTCCAAAGATTACATAATATAAGAATCCTCCAATGGAGGGTACAGAGATGGGCCCACATAAGTCAGAGTGAACTAATTTTAATACATTTTTAGTTTTACTAAAGCTATTTAGGAAAGTCCCCTTTGCATTCTTTCCTAGGACACACCCTTTGCATGCTCCATGGAATTGTTTTAATTTGGGCAATCCTATCACCATTTTTTCCACTAAGGGTAGGGCACGAAAATGAATATGTCCTAGTCTTCGGTGCCAAATTTCATTTGAGTCAGAAGTCTCATGGATTAGGGCTTGATTTAAATCAGTGCAAAGTTTGTAAAGACATCCTTGTCTTGTTCCAATAGTTTGTGCTTTCTTTATGGTGGAGCTCTTTGACCATGCCAGAACTTTTCCATCCATAAAGGTAAACCCTATATCCTTTGTCTACTAGAGCAGAAATGAATACTAGATTCCTTTTTATTCCCGGTACATACAATACTATAGTGAGTTGAAGGGAGATGCCTGACTTCAAATTTATGGTGCAAGTTCCAACCCCCTTTACTAGATAACTTGAATCATCTCCAATAGTTACTTCTTCGTCATATTCTTCTACCATAGTGTCTAAGTGTTCTTTGAATCCTGTGATGTGTCTTGATGATCCACTATCAATTACCCAAGTGTTGAGTTTGTTTGAAACTTGGCTTGATAAGGCTGAGTAGAAAACAAATTTCTCAGAATCATGTTCTCTATTAGCCTTTCCAACTTTAGCAAAGGATGTTTGTTGTTTTGTTCTATCAAGGCACTTGATTGCATAATGTCCATACTGATCACATCTAAAACATTGTATTTGAGATATGTCCTTCCTCTTCTTGGACGATCCCTTTCCATAAGTATTCTTCTTTCTTTTAAAAAATTTCTTCTTTCCTTTCTTATGAGAACTTGTGTTTAATACATGAATATCCTCATCTATGGGCTTTTGATTGTTTACTTTGGTCATCAGTCTGGATTCTTCTTGTAAGCAATCCATTTTCAACCTATCAAATTTAGGGAGTTTTGACCTTGCACTTGTTCCTTGAATAAATGACTCCCATGAAGTTGGTAGGCCACCTAGAGCTATTAATGTTAACTCTTTGCTATCAATTTGATTTCCAACTGTTGAGAGTTGATCTCTTAGTTCAGTGATTCTCATAAAATATGCGGTGATGGATTCTCCCTTATTCATTTTTGCATGATGAAGTTGCCTTTTTAGACCAAGGATTCTACTAGTGTTGTTTATTTCAAATGTGCTTTCAAGAGATTTAAACATTAGGTATGCAGTATCATGTTTTGATAAGATAGGTACTATATGATCCCTAACTGCATCTACTATAAGTCTCATAGCCTTTTCATTGTTCTCGATCCATTGAGTTTTCTCAGGATCATTTTCAAGTTCTATTTTGTTTTCCTTTACAAATGAATCTAATTTATTTTCTTTCAATATCATCACGATTCTAAATTTCCATGATACTAAGTTGGTTGCACCTTCAAGTCGATCCTCAAATCTGATTACACTCGACATTATGAAGAATGGAATGAGATTGCAATTATTAAGATAATATCTTTAATATCTTTATTAAGATATTATCTCCTTAGTTAAATACTTTCTATAATAGTCAACTACTTGTCTGTAGTCCGTCTTTCAGTCTAGACAGGAATGTTTCCTATCCTGTCTCTTTCGTCTTCAGTCTAGATAGGAATGTTTCCTATCCTATCTTTAGTTTTGTTTCTAATTTCGTCTTCAGTCTACATTGTTTCTTTTAGAAACAACGTCCTTGTAATTCTTTATAAGGAACACATTTGTTCCTCTGTTAATCAATCAACCATCCGAAAATCCGTTAATCTGCTAATTCTTGAATCTTGTAACATGGTATCAAAGCCATTTCTTTAAATTTTTTTGAAAAATTTATAATTTCTTTCGAAATTATTTGCTCAAATTTTTCGAATTAATTTATGTTTATTCCCACATTGTGGGATTTGCTGCTGCTCACGTCTAGGGTTTGTGAGATTGGCCAATTTTCGGCCTTGTTCAACCATGTTTTTTCTGCAAATCCGCCATTATTTTTTGGAGGTTTTTAGCAGCAGGCCCTTTTTTTCGAAACCCTAATTTTTGGGCTCAAAAATAAAATTTGATTACAGATTCTTGATGGGTTTTTCGAGAGCTCAACTGGGTTATCGTCCATTTTTTCTGGGTGCCTCAATTTTCGAGCCAGCCGATCCAAATTTTGACAATATATTCTTTCTGGGTTTTTTGAGCTCTCTTCTGGGTACTTCTCAATTTTTTTTGGGTCTTCCAATTTTTTGCCTCGAAGTACATGTTAGTGCCTCTTCTCTGTATCTTTGTTTTCCATGCATTGGGAAACGTGCAAGATGGTGTCACTGACTAATCTATTGTTGGAGGGCAGTCAACAACTCAATGGCAACAATTATAACACCTGGAAGCAGCGTATGCTCACTATCTTTGAGTATCATCGCCTGGATGAGCTCGTTTTGGGCACTACGACACATCCTCAACAAGCAGGATCTGACCAAGACAAATTTGATGATCGCAATCGAGAGGTTGTTATGCTTCTCAAGCTCTCTGTTATCGATGATCAGCTACAGCAAATTCCTTCCGGCAAGTCAGCTGCAGAAATCTAGAAATATCTGAAGGAGCTACATGAAACATCTGACAAGAGTCGGGCATTCTTTCTGAAGAATCAATTGTTCTCCATTATGATGGATGAACGTATGTCCTTGCAGGAGCATCTGACAAAGATTAAGGACATCCGCGATCAACTCGAAGCTATTGGTCGGAAAATGGAGGAAGAGGATATGGTAGTCATCACTTTGAAAAGTCTACCATCGTCCTATGAGCACTTCATAGAAACACTCAACATTACGTCAACTAGTGTTGATCTGAAGTTTCCAACATTATGCACCAAACTCCTATAGCAGGATCGTTGGAAATAGTAGTTTGGCAGCAGTGCTTCTACAGCCTCCTCAGAACAAGCATTTGCTACAAAATCCTTTCAACAGAACAACGGCAACTATCAGCCTTCTCAGCCTTTCCAGCAACAACCTTTTGCTCAATCCCTGGATGGCTCTACGAAGCAAAATGTGCAGTGTAATTACTGTCACAAGTTTGGCTATATGAAGTTCGAGTGTTAGAAACGTTTGGCTGCCCAAGCGAAGCAAAATGCTTCCCAACCAACAGCACAAGTTGTCGAGCTTCCTGACCAAGGCGAAGCTGCATTTTTCGCTTTATGAATCTGTTTCTGTTTTGGTTTTTGGGTTTGTTGATTTTCTCCTTAAAATCATTTCACGTTGTCTGTAATACGCAAGGTTGCGTGAGATTCTGGGTTTTTACCGTTTTTCCCACAAAAACGAAGTTTTGTAATTGCAGTTTGTTTTGAGTCATAGCACTCTTCTGGCAAAGCTTCTTGGTTTCAGCATTTTGTAGATCCAGGGAGGGTCTCAATTATCACAAAATGTTCTGACATACGTACGTTGACCATTAAGGGAGGGTATTAAGATAATATCTTTAATATCTTTATTAAGATATTATCTCCTTAGTTAAATACTTTCTATAATGGTCAACTACTTGTCTGTAGTCCATCTTTCAATCTAGATAGGAATGTTTCCTATCCTGTCTTCAGTTTTGTTTCTAATTTCGTCTTCAGTCTACGTTGTTTCTTTTAGAAACAACGTCCTTGTAATTCTTTATAAGGAGCACATTTGTTCCTCTGTTAATCAATCAATCATCCGGAAATCCATTAATCTGCGAATTCTTGAATCTTGTAACAGCAATTTCAAGAATAAATACTTCTTCTTTTGAGTAATCTGAATTCTCAAATTTGATCGGATCTTCCTTAGCAAGGCTCTAATACCATGTTGAAGTAGATTAGATCTATTTCAGATTAGAATATAGATATCATTTAATTTTTTGTATCTCTTGAATAGTGCTCTTATTTATCTTATAATGTCTTGCGGGTTGACATAAGAGTGATGAGATAATAACACTTCACAAGTATTGTATATGATTCTGAAACACTAATGTTTAATTCTGATTATTGTGTCACCGATCTGAATATGAATAATAGAGAGAGATCAGTATCTAAGATGCTTTGCACTATGTGTTTTCTGTACTTGCATCTCTGACCGATCAGACTTGATATGTATATAATCTTTGGAGGACATGTCAATGAATAGACATGCCCCCACGTAAGTGGAGACATGTCTCTTCATTGACATGTCATTTCATTTTCGGCGCCCTTTAGTTACCTTAATACAAGCGGATAATTATCAGCAATAGCAACTCGTAACTAATGCAGATTATATGAACCGGTATCATCGTCAACGGTAATATAAATTAGTCTTTATCAGATTCATATCTGATTCATGATCAATGCTATCGATTTAATATCAATACTTATAAATGGCAATGATAATGTTAATCAATATCGACCAAAAATGCAGATCGAAAAATTCAGATTATAATTGGAACAATATTAATGATAATCAGATCATTATGGATGATCATTGGTTTTACAAATATCATCAATATAATGATATATGGTTAAGCATTTAATATGTATATATGTGTATCAATATACACAATGTATATTTATATATATACATGCATATAATCATAGATCATTCTATTGATGATTATCATCCATGGTTATCTGACTGAAGCTATCATTTCAACAATATCGATGACGAATAATGCAAATTGAGGCCAACTGAGTGACTTACTATAAATTATTAAATAGACACTCTCTCCAAGAATCTTGGAAAGCACAACAAAGGCTGAAATTCACTTCAAAAAGTGGCATTCCTCTAGACCAACTAAACTCATTGAAAAAATCAAACATCCACTCCAACAAGGCTGAAGCTCACTGAGAAAACCAAAACTAACTACCATGATAGGGAGAGAGGAAACGGAGCCATTACAATATCCATATATCATAACAGCTACCTCTATTGGCTCTGCCCATTTTGTGTTACTTTCTAGAATGTGCTTTGCAGGTTGACATTTATTTTTCTAATTTCTAACTGGTTTTGAGGTTCAAATTTCAAAGTTGAACTATTAAGTATTGTACTATGCAATGTGCATTGTAGTTAACGATCTCAAAATTAATGAGGAAAATCCATGTTTCAAACTTCATGGTTTGGACTTCTTTGCTTTGACAATCTCACCCTCTTTCTAATTAAAATGGCTTTAAATATTTATTTATTTTTAAGTTATTTCTCTTCTTTTTTTCCTCCGTTTTTGGGGTTCTTGAATTTTATCCTGTTTTTCCCTGATAAATTGAAAAACATGTATCTATTGGTTTAGTGAGTTATTCCTGAGAAGGATTGTTGTTTCTTGGGTTTTGAGCATTGTCCCCAAGATCCATATCAGTCAATGACAACCATTGTGTCAATTGACTATGAATTAATGAATGGTTTTTCAAAGTTGTATGCAACATAGGTGTGTATCTTAAGTGAGAAAAACTACTTCAAAGTTTCATGATTCAAATTCATGTGTATCTAGACTAATGGCATGATTAAGGTGATTCAATACTTGAGTATAAATGTACAAAGCAATTCAACACAGTGTAGGCTTCGACCCGGGTACCTTTTACATATGCAGCACCCTACCAGCAATCTGTTTACCAAGAAACAAAGAAATCGTAATAATGTTCACAAATGACCAAAGAAGGTCAGCAGGACCTAGAGGACAATCAAGTTTACAAAGAGCCACAGTAGTAGAATGACCTAGGATATGCCAGGTAATTGAACACAACAGACAAAAGAAAGAAAATAAAAGGTTAGATGATAAGGGAGAATATGACTAAGTCCATGTCCATGTGCAAGAACAAATTCCATAAAACATTTAGAAATTTGTACTAATGTCAATCTGCGTGGAAGACATTTTCAGAACCTACATTCCTAACACTGACAGAACACCTCTAGAAATATATCATTTTCTATATTAACAATATGGATTATCAGTCCAACAAAATTGCATTAATTGATTCACCAATCAATCTCAAGTGGTAGATTGCTTAGAGAATTTGTAAACAAAAAGTTAAAGATTTGAACTATGCTGACATAAATTAAGGATTTGAACTATAATGAAATTCTGCTTACATCACCAACTTATCATCCGAAAGAGAAGGCAAAATTCTCTTTACTGCAACAGGTGTACCACGCCAATTTGCTTGCAAAATCTCTCCAAAAGATCCCTACAGACAGCGCAATTGTGAGACAAACAATACCAAAATTATAATTGCACAGAGATTTGAAAGTGGCATATTTAATTAGAAGGCTATTTTTCAAATTAATTTCACTTATGAAATATCAAATAGATAAACTTCAGAACATCGCCATTTTA
Organism: Chamaecyparis obtusa; assembly: GCA_027943335.1. Classification (NCBI taxonomy): domain Eukaryota; kingdom Viridiplantae; phylum Streptophyta; class Pinopsida; order Cupressales; family Cupressaceae; genus Chamaecyparis; species Chamaecyparis obtusa. The sequence goes on along the minus strand of BSBK01005513.1, from coordinate 687,862 downwards.
AAATTTATATAATTTACGAAAATATAAGCATGGAAAACATAAGATTAAGGACATGTTAGGTTCCAATCTAGCCAGCACCCCTACATGAGGTATTGTGTACTTGCATGACTAAAGGAATAATTTCAATTTAACCACACAATGCTTCAAATTGGAATCCCTTAGGTTAGAACTTTGAAACTAATGACAAAGCTCAAGAAAACGAAGCCATGTCAATCGACCTATACACACAGACATATACTTGCTGTCATGCTACACAATCAATCTGATGGATATCATAGACTTTTCTTTCATCTCAAAGAAATACATGACAAGTGACTGGAAGTGTCAGAGGAATCAATATCTGCAGATATAAACTAACTGTGCTTAGTCACATATAGATGAAGATAATGATTAGCAATTGGAAAAAAACTTCATGTTAAAACACTAACTGTCCATCACAATGTAAAATCACTACCCATAGACCAGTGGCAATAATCCACGTGCAGAAGCGGATTACAAGCCTTGTTAGGAACTCTAAGTTAAAAACTGTTAAATTAAACAATATAAAAGGTTTTGATACTAAGCTGTAAACAAGATATGATCTGGACTGGTGGGTGCCAATATGTAAATTGTGCATTGTCTGAGACTCTGAACAGATCCATAGAGATATGGTGCACACCAATCAGGTCAATTAACAGAGTTTCTATTTATGGATAGTTGGTGATTGCTAAAATTGATGATATCTTGGAGACATAAGGTGTTTTGTAATATTATTTTAAATAGCATTAAAATATTAAAGTTAAATTAAATATTTAAATTTACATTATTTAATTTAATAAAGTAATTTCATTTTGGCTCTTGGGGAATTATAAGAATTTAAATTATAAAATAAAATGTTTTTTGAAGTGGATGCCAACTTAGAGAGACATAAGGTAAACCTAAAATTTTAAAAGATTGCACAAGCCTAATTAGGGTGTTGAGCTTGGAGTTTATAAAAGGGCTTTTGGAGCTGATTTGCAGCACGTTGAGCTTATTATTTCTGATATCTCTCTGATGACAAGAAAACCCTGCATGGTTTCTCGAATTCATTAACTCAGCCTTCGTGAGGACAAAATCCCTTTTGAAGAAGATTAGTTACAGTAGTGAAAGATTCACCCTGGCTAATAACCTGGCAGAATTACTCTCAGATTTTGCATCTGTATTTCAATGGTTTTAGTAAGAAATTTATGAGATATTTGCAAATGATAAATTTCAGTGGTTTGAAGATTATTCCTACGATTGTTGAAGTTTCTAGACGCAAGCATACCTGGAAGAATGAGTTTGCATGCAATTTCAGAATAAATTCAGGTCATAAGTTATTTGTTACATTTCACAAAGTTGGAGATATAATACTCAATGTTATTATAGCAATTGCATAATGTTATGAGTGATGGAATTTTGAATGTTCTCATTGAAAGAGAATAATAACCTTGGCATATGATTGGTTTGCTGGAGCAATTATTCGCTTAAGTCAGAGGTGCCTCAGCTTGATGACAGTTCGTGGATGTATTTCCTTTTCCAAAAGTTATCTTTGGAGTTGTAAGCCTTTGAAAATGAAGTGGAACAAGACAAAAAGGCAACTTTTCTCTTAGCACCAGTTACTCTAGAAGCATTAAGAGTATCTTTATGGAAAATCGGACCAATTAATATTTGAAGTTCGAAAAAGACACAGCGCATGGAATTAAATCAGAAAGCCACTCTTCAAAGAGTAATATGACAAAACTTGATGAATCACTTTTATAATGAAGTTGTGGCCTTCTAAATGGGAACAAAACAGCAACTGGAGAAGTTGCGCAGCATTAGTGAGCCATACTTGCATTGGTGCTTCAATCTATTCTGACTAGTGTGTGTGTTTAAGGTGGTTATTTGCTGCAGCAGTTAGTAGGAGAAGTTTGAAAATTGATCTGCTGAGGTTGTACATATTAAGTTTGATGTGATATAAATTAGATGGCATGAAGGTAATGAACTGGGAAACACTTAATTCTGCTGGTCGATAGGACAGTTTCTGAGTCTTGTGATACTTGGAGGCTGGTGGTTATCTCTTGAGTGAATGGTATGTACTTGGGTGCATTTCCTTCATTCAGTATGGTGACAATATAAGGGGACCAGGGCCAATATCTCGCTGGGATTATCACAACAAATCTGAAGCTATCTGCCGATTAACATGGTGTGGAAAGATTGTTCAGACCTGAGCTATTCTACTTCAACTTTCATTCAGCTAATTGCCTAAAATATGCTGCCATATGAAGACTTATCCTGGTGGTATTCATGAATGAATGGACTGATTTGTTTCCAGGTCAGAAAAATAAAGTGTTTACTTCTTGCATCGGCTTATCCAAGAAATGATGCAGTTGCCATAGTGTTAAATACTCAAGATATATTTCTGCACTTTGCTATCTTTTATCAGTAATTTAAGACAGTTCAGATTTGATATTGGAGGATTGCATTCACTCTCTGTTACAATTGGTTGAAGATTGTTTCCTGAATTGTGTAAACAATATACATTGCAAAATTAAAGAATGAACAAATTACAATCAGGCAATTCAAACTCATGCCAAGTGTTTGACACGAAGCTTAAGGGAAAATGTTAAAAGTGAGGGAAATTGGTAGGGGGCACTTTACAGTAGTGCACATATGAGCTTGTGAGGCTGCAGCAGTATTCGATTCAACAGAGGGAAAACAGTCTATAAATACTTAACTCATCACCCTCAACATTGTTGGTATTTGTGGTATTTGAGCTGATGCCAGCAATAAAATACCCCGCTCTGAACCCCTTTATGTACTTGAGATCAATATATATCAATTTTCAAATGAGAAAAAATTAGACGAGTGAATGCACTAATAATGTTTATTGATTATTAAATAGTAACAGGTCTGGTGCAAATTCCTAGGGCTGAAAGCTAAGATGTCCAGTTCGCCCCCCGGACCAAACATGGTTCAAACTGGTCCATGGTTCCGGTACAGTCCACCTGTGGGTCCGGACAGGGTCTGGCCCACAAGGGGCTGGTTCAAACCAGAGCACATCCAGTTTGGACCTGAGCGAACTTGGCAGAAACACGGACGAACTTGGCAGGGCCAGCAGTCAAAGTCAGCGGCCAATTGTGTTTTTTTTGCAAATTTAATATATTTTTGACATCCACAACCCTAAAAAGTGGATTCTAAAGACTTATGTTGGCTTCTAACTTTCACTTGTGGTGTGCAAATACGTTTTTTCTCTTGAGGTGGAGCAAATAGGTGGTTGAGCAAGAGTTTGGTTGTGCAAGGAGTTGGAAGATTGATTTGAGGATCTTCATCAAGTATTTGTGCCTCATTCCTACACCTTTGCAAGCTTAAAATGAGTGGAAAGGTTAAGTCCTTTTTACATTTGATTTTGTTTTTGTCTAAGTTTTTAATTTTTTTTTAATTTTCCATTCTCTTGTTTTTATATTAAATAATTTAACTATGTATAAAATTTCTTGCCATAGGAACTAGGAACTACAATGGAATCTATCTCTTCCTTTGTAGGCAATACTGAACAAAAAATAAAACCACATTCTGATGATCCTTTGTGGAAGTATGTTGATATTGTAAGAGCCCTTACAAAAGCTGATGCATAACGTTGGAAATGTCGAGGTGTTGATGTAGAAAGGAATAGTTCATATTATCGGGTGGTAGGCCATTTGTGTGGATTCCTTGGAAGAGGAGTCACGAAATGCCCTGGAAAAAAAGGAGCACCTATACCAAATGAAACAATATTAAGATATATTGTGGAGCATGAAGCGGCAGAAAAGAGAGAAGCACGTAGACAAAATACAACCACTGGCACTAAAAAAAATCAAAAGGAATGTAGTCCCCCTCTACAAATATTGTGATAGAAGACCACCCCTTTTATACTACTACAGCTGACCCTGAAACTGAAACTCGAGCACTTGTTACACACAAAAGTAAGGGACCATTGGAAACTACATTCCAAATGAGAGTCGAAAAATCGCCAACATTGATGTAGCAAGATGCTTGTTTGCAAATGGTCTGTCTTTCAGTGTTGTTCGCTCCCCATACTGGAAGAAGATGATGAAAAGTGTTAATGAACCTCCAAAACGGTATAAGGGCCCTAATTATGAGAGTATGGACCACCTTGTTGGATAGAGCGGTCAAGGGGATTGAGGATGCATTGAACCCCATAAGGCATTCATGAATTGAGACGGGTATCGATTGTTTCAGATGGGTGGAAAGATGCAAGAAATTGTCCCTTGATCAATGTCATAGCGGTGTCCCCTAAAAGGGCAATGTTTTTGAAATTCGTGGAATATGAGGGGCAAGTAAAAGATGGGTCATTTATTGCTAATATTCTCATCTCTGCCATTGAACAAGTGGGACCTACAAACATTGTCCAAGTCATAATAGACAACGCAAAGAATTGTAGAGTTGTTGGTTTATTGGTTGAAGAGCAATATCATCATATCTTTTGGACACTTTGTGTGGTCCACTCACTCAATCTTATGCTACAAAAGATTGGGAACAAAATTGGGTGGATCAAAGAGGTGTATGAAGAAGCTGAGGACATCCAGATCTTCTTCACAAACCACCAAATGACTCAAGGAATTTTCAGATTATTCTCACATTTGGAGCTATTGAAGGGAAGTGAATTTGAACTTCATGTAGTAATTTAATTTAAAAAATAAATTTAGTATTTTACAATTTCTGATTTTCATAATTTGATTGTGTAATGTGTATTTGTTTTTAAAGTATATCTCTAATTTAATTTTAAAAAAATAAATTAGTATTTTACAATTTTTTATTTTCATAATTTGATTGTATAATGTGTATTCTTTTTAAAAGTATATCTCTAATAGTTGTATTTCTTTTGCTCTAATTCCTGTTACAGGTTGCTAAGACTCATTTTGCATCAAACTTAGTTGTCTTGAGATGACTTGTGCAAGTGAAATTGGCACTTTGCAATATAGTAATCAGCAATAATTGGCCTATATGGAGGCAAAGCAACACTGAGAGGGAAACAAAAATTAAGCAAAGGATATTGGATGACTCATGGTGGGAACGTGTGGAGTATCTCCTTAAGTTCACTGAGCCCATTATGAGCATACTTTGCTACACTGACATGGATAGGTCTTGCCTTGGAGAGGTATATGATGGCATAGAATTGTTGTAGAACGATGGAACAAGATGACCACTCCTCTACATTTGTTTGCCTATGCATTGACACCAAAATATTATAGCACCCAATATATTGATCTACCAAGAAGGCTTGCACCATATAGAGATTTACAAGTGTTTGATGGGTACAGGTAGCATTTGAAAGACTCTTTCCTAATGATGATATGCGAGATTTGATTATAGATTAGTTCATAGAGTTTTTGAATGCAAGAGGTCTAAGTAATGATGCTCTTCATCATTGGTTTAGGAAGGATGCTCATAGTTGGTGGTACCTCCATGGCCAAAGATTCCAAACGCTGCAGCCCCTTGCAATCAAAATCACATCACAAGTTTGTTTTATTTTTAAAAATTTAATTTACTTTGTCTTCATGAGTTGCTAATAATTGTTATTTTATAAGATTAATAATTTTATTTTAATTGTTTACTTTGTCTCATTTTCATAGGTTGCTAGTTCATCTGCATCATAAAGAAATTGGAGCACATACTCTTTCATCCACTCAGTAAAGCCAAAGGTTGCAATCAAAAAGAGAAGAGAACTTGTTATATGTGCATTGCAACTTGCGTCTCATCTCACACAAGAATAAAGAATACAAAGAATGGGAGACGAACATGTGGGATTTACATGCAGAGCATCCAAACTTGGATGCTTCCACTTCTCAGTTTGCAGTTGCTGAATTTGAGGAATTTGACACCAATAATGTTATTGGTGCAGCTGATCCCATTGGTTTAGCACTATTTCAGAATCAACTAATGCCAATGAAGAAGAAGAAGAAGAAGATGATGATGAGGATGATGATACTTGAACTTGATGTTATGATTTATCATTTGACATTTTAATATTTTTGAATCTTCGATGTTGAACTTGAAGTATATGATGCTATGATGGTATGATCATGATTCATGATGCTATGATTACAAGTTTATGGTGCTTTGTTGTTTTTATGATACTATGTGACATTCTAATCTTAACTCATGTTTCCAGGCTGCATAAATATGTATGTATGTGTGTAATTTTTACATGTTTTTGTACTAACAAACCCAAATGAACCCAAACCCCTTTTCAAAACTTTTCTGTACTGGTGAACTGGTTCTTCAAACCCGAACTTTAACCCAAACCCGAACCGGCAACTTAGGCTGAAAGGGGAAACTCATTTTAGCTGACCTAAAAACTAAAAGGAGCTGAATTAACTGCTATGGTAATATGGGCTTAACACTTATTAGGGCAACCTACAGACATCTAAGCCACCTAATTCTGATCTAAGGCATAGGGTTAGGGACTTTGTGACATGGCATAATCCTTGGTCTAGCTCACCTCTATCCTGTTTATGATCACTATAGGAGTTCAAAAAATCATGGGATAAAAAGACTTAGCATTCCATTTTTGGTATATAGTATCCAAATATGGCTCAGATAGAGCAGTGATGTGTTAAGGCTTTATCCATGTCAGCACATTTGTATCCAATCACTAGTTCTAGCATAAAAGAAAGAAATAATATGTAACCATTAATCTAGTACAGTTAGTGAAAAAAATAGATAGTATTTTTGTATGGCCAAGGCATCCAAAATTATCATTTCTTTTTTGGAAAACATTAGAATTCTATTGCCTAAACGGAAATATTTAGATCTGCACAAGACTTTGACTGGAAGAAGGGCCAAGGGGCTAGCGTTTGTCATATAATCATTTATTTATTTGTGGGGGAAAAACACAATTTATATAATTTTAAATTGATATGTGGGCATTTGACAAAAAGCCCATTGTCCTTAATTACAAATAGAGGCTGAACAACAATGATAGATAGTTAAAACTGACTTCCATGCAACAAACTGTAATGTCCCTTATTTGGTCCTATAGAGTTTGGGACTAATTTCTTTAAATTTCAATTGCAAGGGACTCCCTTTTTATCGAAGACTTGTACACAACTCTTTTATTTGGTAATTTGATTTCAGTCTGACTTAAATGCTTGATGGCCAGTACTTAAAATGGCAATCCCCAACTACTATATAGTTTCTTTGAATCTGCTCCAATAGTTTTGATTCATAATTTGCTTGTCAAATCGTTTTTAAATCTGCTTATAATTCTGATTTATATCTACTCCAATATGGTTTATAAGTAGTTTGAGTATATGCAAACTCCTGTTTACAGATATGGTAAACTGTGATCCTAAATCAATAAGGAGGCCTCTAATCACTCTTTTGGGAGAGGAATGAATCTGCCCGTTGATAATATGAATCTATTCCTCACAGAATACTCTGCTAAGGTTCCAACCAAATGCTGGTATGAATTGATACAACTGCACGCAAGGACTAAGTTAACTTTGTCCACGCAATGTTTGCTGACTGGTCTAATACTATCACCGGTTTTCCTTCTGTCTGTTCTGTTTACATAATGTTTGCTGATTGGTCTAATAGTATCGCTGGTTTTCCTTCTGTCTGTTCTGTTCGAATCCCCTGATGATCATAAAAACGAGTTTGGGTTTTAATTTATACCTAGCGTGGTGGGAAGGGCTGCACTTGGAGAGACATGTCCTTTTCCTTCCTGAATAGTTCATACCTCCTCATAACTACGTTTTCAAATAATAACTTTGCATTATGTTATGTCTTGACTAATAGTCATTGCTTATTGCAGACGTATCATACTTCAGCCTTTCTTATTATAAAATTGGCAATATGTTTGATGACTCATTCACTGAAACCCTAAGTCAACGGTGGCTGTTTGAGTCTGGAGTATATATTGCCTTTGCGGATTCCAGATGCTCATCGTTTAATTATTTTTCTATGTATGGGTAAACGTTAATAGTATGAGTTTCAATCATGTATTAATTTGTGGGTTTTATATTATGATTTGTTGTTATAACTTATCTATTTTTATATTCTTAATTTTTATTATCTATTTCAATTTATTTATTATTTATTTATTAGTATCATATTATTATTATATTATATATTATATTATTTCAATAAATAATATTGTTCTATTAAGAATAGATTATTTTATATTATTTTATTTATTAAATTCTCCTTTATTATTATTCCTTATTTGATAAAATTTAATTAGTATTTATAATTAAAAATCGATATGATGTAATTAGGGTTTCAAATGGGGGGATATTACACAAACCAGAGTTTTACAGCTGGTATGAAACAGAGCATTTGAAGGGAAGTCTATATAGAAGTAAATATCAAGGAAAAGACACTATTAGCCACATTTATTAAAGCTTGGAACTCTATTGTTAAGCAGGAGAATTTATCTGTTCACATTAAGGCTGATTATGATCAGTTGTGTGAAAGGCAATATGAGAGCAGTTGAAGAAGCCCCAGACAAACTGATGTTGCCAGGCTGATAATCTAATATCAAAAGAGCATATTCCCTGCCTGCATCTTCCTACCTACTACCAAACAACATATTTACTCATTCCTAGAAGTGCATATTTACTCTTTCATAGAAGTGTCATGTAGATCTACCCGAGGGAGAGATTGGAAAGTGGTATACCGAATATTGCAAAGGAAAATGGATTTATTGTTGTTCATATTGTATAATTGTCGTGGCTTGTCCACATGATCCCAGTGTGATGGTGCTTTTGTTTGCTACCAGTAATGAAAGAGAAAATGCAAAGGTAACATGTGGTGACTAATGCCAATTGGTTTCAAGGAAAAGTCTCATAAAGAACATGAATGTTTATTTATAGCTAGCAGTATCAGGTTTGGATTACTTTTTATTAATATTCTTTAATGTTAATGCTGGGGGACATCTAAAGTGCAAGTTTATGAGTCGCGAGTTGGGGATGAAATATAGGTACTTGGAAAATAACATGGAGATTAAGCAAGGAAAGAGTGCAGTGGAGCATATGGTAAAAGAAATCATGGAGCTCAAGTGAAAAAAAAAGTGCATAAGAGATGTTGGATTTTGAGGAGGATCCGAAGGTACCATAAATGTTTCCACTTATCTGTTGGGTGTGTCTTCCCCTTCCTATTTTCCAAAAGGCTCAGGCAAATGCACATTCTCCACTGTTTGGAGGCCATGTTGTGGATGTTGGTTGTTATCTCTCTAACTGTTTGCTAGATGTTCCACCTGCTCTCAGAGACTTTTCTAATGCATTATATCCAAATGTGCAAAAGAATGTATCCAAAAGCTATATGACAGAGCTGGTCATTGATCAGCATTTCTTTTTTCTTTTAGTTTTAAAATTTAAACCACTGCTGGAGTCAGGTGAGATTGCCACATTCAAATGATTCTGATAGAACTAGCATGTGAGCAATCTCCGCCAATATGGTCTTGGTGAAAGTGCAGTTTATAAACAGGTGATGAATGGCTTCATCATTGTCTTTTGCATTCATTTCATCCTCTTTTCTTTAGGTGACTTATTGTGAGAATTTTAACATGTAATATTAAACATAAGAAATATTGGATTTTGCATACGACACAAAAGTCCCTTATGCGTTTCCACTTATTTTCTGGATGTCTTCCCCTTGTTAGTTTCTGACTGGCTGAGGCCAGTGTGTGTAATGTCCCCAAAAAATTCTCAATAATCTCAATAAAGACATTTATATTTAATTTATTTAATATTAGTTTTTAAGTCTATTTTAAAACTAATATTAAATAAGTAATAAAATAGTGATATTGCTATCAGGATTCAACTGTGTAGTTTTTTGGTCAAACTCATTGACCCATGATTCATGAGTAGTGGTTCACACGAACCCATCTCTCATGAGAATAAATGGAACACTTAGCACTCATTGGATCTAGGTGATGCTCACAGAGGTGAAGCACTAGGACTTCCTGGGAGGTCACCCATCCCAGTACTACTCCAGCTCTAGCGCGCTTAACTACGGAGTTTCCTCCATGGTTAAACCCACTCTGCTTGCATCCTCATTTGCAAAACCTTCACCAAGTGTTGTGCCTTATGAACCATTCATTAGAAAGCCCCTTAAGCTCATCAATTGATAAGTAGGAGATATTTTCCACAGCAAGTCAAATTGTGATATTGCTATTAGGATTCAACTGTGTAGTTTTTTAGTCAAACTCATTGACCCATGATTCATGAGTAGTGGTTCACACGAACCCATCTCTCATGAGAATAAATGGAACACTTAGCACTCATTGGATCTAGGTGATGCTCATAGAGGTGAAGCACTGGGACTTCCCGGGAGGTCACCCATCCCAGTACTACTCCAGCTCAAGCGCGCTTAACTACGGAGTTTCCTCCATGGTTAAACCCACTTTGCTTGCATCCTCATTTGCAAAACCTTCACCAAGTGTTGTGCCTTATGAACCATTCATTAGAAAGCCCCTTAAGCTCATCAATTGATAAGTAGGAGATATTTTCCACAGCAAGTCAAATTGTGATATTGCTATCAGGATTCAACTGTGTAGTTTTTTAGTCAAACTCACACCTCTGTGAGCATCACCTAGATCCAATGAGTGCTAAGTGTTCCATTTATTCTCATGAGAGATGGGTTCGTGTGAACCACTACTCATGAATCATGGGTCAATGAGTTTGACTAAAAAACTACACAGTTGAATCTTGATAGCAATATCACAATTTGACTTGCTGTGGAAAATATCTCCTACTTATCAAGTAATAAAATAGTTATAAAGTCAATTACTAATAATAACGTGACTTTATAAAAACATGTTTATTTTCAATAACTTAAGGAGTTATATATGGGAAAAGAACCAAGCTTTTATAGGCGGACTTAAGGATAGATTCATCATATAGAACTGAAGATCATCATCTTCAATCTATTTCCCCAGAGATCAGATTCAGTTTTACATTGAATAGATTGAGTTGGGAACCAATAGTATCATTATCTGCAATAAAATAATCTGGAAAATTTATATTGTGTGTTCAAATTCGAATAGAATAATCTATGATTTTACACTGTGCATTCCCCACTGTTTGTTGCCACACAGAGTATGGTATCCTGCTTTGGGAAGGCTTGGAAGTGCATTCTGATTGTAGAAATTGGTTTATTCTGTAATAATTGTATGTTCAATTTTTCTCTGTATTTTTATCCTATAATATAGTCTTCAACACCATGAGAGCTTGCTTTTGTGGTTTCTCTTGTAGCCAATGTAACTATGAGCAACTCATATAGGTGAGTGTCCATTCCAGTTGTGCTCGCAGAAGTTTATCTGTACCTGCTCCTATTTTCCATGTGATGGATTAAGTTAGACATTCCAATCTTACTATGTTGTGTCTAAGTTGCCAATTGTGGCCTTCAACTGATTTTTAAGGGTTTCTTCTGTGGGTCATAAGGATACTTGAGTCAGTGATTTTTGACCAGTTAGGGTGGTAGTTGATTCTCGTACTCCATGCTAATCTCATTGCTAGTGCAGCATTGAATTCATGTAGGTTTTTGATATTTAATCCCCCATTTTGTTTGCTTTTAAATATAACTTGCGAGGCCACTAACGAATTCTTTAAATGATTTGTTTGCCCCTTGCCACAAGAACTTTCTTAGCATCCAAGCATTCGGCCATGAACTTTATTGTAGGAAATTCTAATGTCAAACAGAAAAAATGCTGATTAAGTTATACTGACGAAGTTTGTTGATGCTAAAGGTCAAATTTCAGTTGTTGTCAAAGATATTTCAGTTATTGAAGATGACAGCTACAGCCAGTTGCTACTAAAGAGGATAGTCAGTTGCTGATGAAGATGACAGGTTGTTGCTGAAGACATGTTTATGATTTTTTTAAGCTGGCTACAATCTTGGATGAAGTCAAAATTAGTAGATCATAGAAGCAAAAAATCTCCAAAATTCCAATTATACTCATTTTTTTGTGAATCGGTCCCACAGACAATTTTTTCCCCCAAAAAATCCCCACTTTTAAAAAACCATATAAATAGTCTTTACACAAAATTCAACCAGCACATATAGATAGATGAATGATTTGCTAAAAAAATTCGATGTGCACATCACAAGGATCTTTCACTTTAAATTAACAAGATAAAAAGCACTAAATCTATTTTAATTTTTATTCCAGTGGGGCTTCCATCCAAAGAGAGTTATTGTTTTGACAAGTGATTTGTCTTTTTTAGCATGTTGTTTATACTTCATATTTGGCATTTACTTTATCATGGTTTAACTTCTATATTCAGATGCTAGGATTTCTGTCAAAAGTTCAAAACCATCAATATGCTTTTACAAAGTTTAATTTTGTGTCTACTTCTTATCTACATTGAATGTCAAATAAAATATTCAATGTGCACATCACGAGGATCTTTCAATTAAAATTAACAAGATAAAGAAACATTTAGTATATTTTATTTTAATGAGGCTTCCATCCAGAGAGATTGTATTTTATTTTGGTGACGAGTGAACGGTCTATATTCTGTGGTTATATTTTAGCTCATCGGGTCTACTTTATCATGGTTTAACTTCTTATCTTGATTTTTTGCACAACTAAATTGTTTTGAATTAGAGGAATAAAAGGTTTTGAAGGGGCCCTAAAACTCTATACAAAAAGACTAAAAAAGATCCAAACCAGTGGGCTTTGTTGGGACCTGAAACCCACTTACAAAATGCTACTTAAAGATAGAACACAGACAAACAGCAACCAAACAACAAGAAGTCAAAAGAAATTAGATTTGAGGAATCCTACTATTACATCATCAAGGCCACAACCACAAAACAAACCAGCTCAAAGAAACAGCAATCCTGAGCCCTAAGAACAACAAGAAAAACATTTAGCAAAATAAGACGATGCGGGTGCAAGAACCCTTCACCGTCTGCAAGCTCCACTTCCTAGGAGTCGCTGGAGAAAATTTGAGAAACACCCTTGATCTCCACCTCAATAGGATAAAAAGAGTATAGTTTATATAAAGGGCAGCAATAACCCCCTTACAGTACCTCCCATCTTCTCCCACAAAACCAGTCCCCACCTCAATAGGAAACCCCCTTGTAGCAGCTCCATATCCTTGAAGCAAGAGTACCAAGGATAGCCTCCAACCTCAAAACATGGGACCCAAAAGACTTTTTCCTTGGACAAACCTCCACCTCAATAGGAGATGCAAACCATAGTAAGCACACCTTCGTCCTCCAAGAACAAAGGACAAAGAAACTTCTGGAAAAACTCCCAAACAAAAGCAATCTTCAAAAACTGGCCCCAAAGACTTCAAGGCCATATTCTCATTCGAAAGGGAGATCCAAAAAAAACCACCACAGCATAACAATGATTTCTAAGCATATCCAAGGTGCAACATCTCCCAGCCAGCACACTAAAAGAAACATAAGCAGCAAATAGGAAAAATAAAATCATACCCATCACAGCAAGACCCCTGAGAAAGGAAGATTTGTACAAAACCAACCAAGGATCGCCACAACCAAAACCAGCAACAAAATCCCCAGAACTAGCAAAAACCACTGCAAAAGATGCTTCCTCTGCACCAAAAGACAAAAACTCTATTCCCCAACTGAAATAGAACTCAAAATCACCAAAACCAAGAAAAACTTCAAGAAAAGCTGGCCCGTATCTAGTCAAAGCATAGACACTAGTCACCCCAAAGAACAGAGCCCACATCGCCTCTATCCTAACATCCCCTCCACTCAGAGCAGTGCCAACAAAAGGGTATTTTAAATAAATAAAAATTGTTGGCCAACCTAGTTGAGGGGCCATAACCTTTTGTGAAAGGTTGCAATTGAAGGGACATAAATAGAGGTCACTCGAAATTGATTTTATCATCAATTCATTGAATATCATTCCTAAGAGCAGACCTGCGACAGAAGAAAAGCAGATTTTGAGAAGAAATCAGACATACTTGAGAGCAGACTTATGAAATAAATTCAGACTTTTTGGAGCAAACTTAAGCAGAATTTTGTAAAGATATCTTTCAGATTTGAGCATTCATTGAAGATCCTAATGCAGATCTGAGTGGAGGTATTATGCAGATTTAAGAGCAAAGCCTTAAAGGACATTTTGTTGATGTTGTGAGCAGGCTTTGAAGATCATCTAGATCAGATCCAAAACACTATTAATAGCTTGCATTTCGAAGCTTCGACCCTTCTATTCATTCTAAGAGATTGAGAGGTTGGTGCCTCTCATTGAAAGAGATGGAAATCTCTTGCTGAAATGGAGCTCAGTGGAGGGGATCAGTGCCTCCTATGGGTTGGTGCTTACAAATGTGTAAGAACTTTCCTATAAAAAGCAATATTTTGCCATGGTTGTGTGTAAATCTTGTGTTCCTTTTGTTAGACCGTAATTGTGTGGATGCTTTGTTCATTGCTTTAAGATTGCTTATAATTGCTAAAGTTTTAAAGTGAAAAGATGGTTCTCATATTAGTTCACCCCCCTTGTGCTTTCTTCGCTCTGTAAGAGACACCAACCTTCAAAATGGGATATAATAATTCGTTTGCGACTTCTTCTAGGATCTGCTCTAGATCACCTTCAATAACTACACACAACTTCAACAAAAATCTGCATTAAATCTTTGCTCTTGAGTCTGCAATAATGTCCCTACTCATGTCTGCAATATAATCTTCGGTAAGTGCTCATAAATCTGAAACAATATCTGCTTTATATCTGCTCCAAGAACGCCTGATTTTAACTCATAAATATGCTCTCAAGTATGTCTTATTTTCTTCATAAATCTGCTTGCAACTAAGTCCAGATCTGCTCTTTAAAATAAAAAGGATATAACAATGCTTCATTTATACCCCACAAGGCACCTCTTTACAAAGACTTACAACTCCTCAAAACAGATCGGCCAGCATGCATGATATTATTTATTTTTATTGCTTACACTTCCTTTGCCCAACGGCGGGTGCACCTGACAAGAGGGGTCGACCTCGCCAAAAACACAGTTTATTTTTTAATTTTTTATTTTCCAAAAGGGGCACCTAGCCAAGGGGGGTCAGCTACTAAAGACTTATTTTTATTTACAAATAAATGCAAACATGATACTAACATAGGTCAGCCCTCAGCATATAGCATAATATATTAAATTGAATGTATATTTACTTTTGCTTTAAACAAACTCAGCGCTGCCATAATGAAGTGTGGTTCTTTGACATCAATGACAATATTTCAAACAAAGCAACCATTGCCCAAGAAGTTAAATACTCTGAGGTTGACACAAACACCTTCATATCAAGGAGAATAGCTAAAGTAGCCTCCAACACAACCAAAGCTCCAAGCGCCATCAGCCCTAGACAAAGGCAAGTAGAAGCAAGGGGACAAATGATGCCAACACCACAAAACCAGTGCCCACAATGATTTTGAATGCTGTGTGCAGCTCTCATTGATCATGTAGTCCACCTCATGTTTAGTGCAACCCAAAGAAACTAATCTAAACACTATTTTTCTGAGCTCCAAAGCCTCTACCACTGCCACCACTGAGGAACAAAAGCACCACTTCCAAAGCAACTGCTGGATCGAAGGCCAGCCCCTTCGTGCCATATTATCTACAGTGAGAACCAAAGACCATTATTGGGAAAGATGCAATCAAACATCTAAGTCTCAATAAACTTAGTAGAGTTTTAGAAACATGTACATTGTATATTATTATTGCGGATTTCTTTAATGTACAAAAAAATGTATAAAAATTGCATTGATCCAGATGCTACTTGTCTAGGCTACATTAACTCTACTATTGACACTTCAAGGAAATGAGAGCAACTCTTCCATGTGAAATGTTGGATCAAAGGTAAGCCCCTTTATGTCATTGTCTACAGTGAGAACCACAAGAACATGATTGGAGAAGATGTTATCAAGCACCTAGGTCTCAATATACTTAGTAAAACAAATTTAGTTGCATATACTCAAGGTTGCACAGAGACGGGGGCACTTGGGTACTTCGGAGACAGTTACGGATAAGGTTTTTTTTTTTAAATAGGAGACGGTGGTACTTTGGATGCGTCAATTTTTTTAAAATATAATTTAATATTTTATAGAGAATCTGAAAATATAATGACATTGAGTTTTCAAAACAAGAACAGTGACAAAACATTGACTTTGAAGATTAAGTACACAAATTGAAATGGCATACAATCATTGTATCAAAGTTTCAAACTTATTAATGATTACATATTGAAATAAGCTTGATAAACAACAAGCTGATAAACTGAAACAAAAATCAAAAATCTTAATCAAGGTCCTTAGCTTGCTCTCCTCTGAGTGCCCACTGAGTACCCGGTACTTGGTACATGTAACCCAGTAAGCGTCCCAAGGGTATGCGTACGAGTACCCATGCAACATAGCATATACAATTATTTTAGAAACTTTTATGGAAAAAAATGCATACAGAAAATAAAAATGGCATGAAAATGTTACCTATTCTCTTAAGGATTGTCATTGTCACTTTTTATTATAGCATGCATATTAGTTGCATTGGGCACATTTACAAATGCTGCATTAATTAATTGTGCACATGCTCAATAATTCTCATGCATAGTTTGCATACTCGGACTCGGACTCAGACTCGGAGAGTACTCGGTAAGCTCAAAATTTTCAACTCACCAAAAACCCGGAGAAAACTTGACAAAAACTTGGCAAAAACTCGGCAACTTACAAAGAACTAAAAATTAAAATCTCTTAAAAGAAACGTATTTTTTTTGTAAAATTCAATTACAAAACATATTAAATTAAAGATTGACATCTTGAAAGATAAAATGCATGGATTTATATTTTATAGCAAAAACAGCATGTGAAAAACATATTTTAACCAGTGTTTTACTTGCATCGACATTTTTACCCATGGTTTTTTGTGTCTATAAAAAACATGAGAATTAAACTTGAGAGTACTCGCCCAGCAAAAAAAATAGAGAGTACTCGGCAACTCGGGGAGTACTCGGAGAGTTTGCAAACTATGGTATTATGCATAATTGAGCACATGTTTGCACATTCATGCTCTAGCTTAAGTTCACTTAGTTGAGCCTAAATTTAGGTCAGCCTAATTTAGTTAGGCTCTAGTCATTGATTCATTGTAATGTATCCCAAACCCAATCTCAATTTCAATTTCATTTGTGCAATACAAAATTCTAGGGTTGTTACAAAGCATATTATCTTTACTTGGTCTCTGTGTTTTAGATGTTTTGCTTGCAGATAATCCTTCGCTCCTGTGGTTGTTTCATCAACTCCTACAATTTTGATAGTACAGTTCACTCACAATTTGGTACATCTTTTTAATTTTTAGTGGTTTTGAATAAATGGGGAAGAAAGGAGAACCAAATATAGAATGTATCACTTCCACTAGGTTTGCATACAGGCTTTCCCTCTAAACATGACTTTCTGAAAAAGATTTCTATCTGTAATAGTAATACTGATTATTAGGTATTTGCATATAAATATTTTTCCAATAAACATAATTTTTTAAAGAAGATTTCTGACTATAATTGTAATTATCATCTCATCCTCAACTGTAAATAAAAATGCACCAATCTTAAAGACAATTAAATATTGTTTAATCATAAATTGAGTGTGCCATTATCCCAGGAACTTTATCAAATAACTTTTCGCAAAAGATATAAAATTACGAAGTTAATATCATTTATAAATGCAAGCAATTGCATTTGTTTATAGATAGTACAATAAGAAAATTTTGACAACCATCGAAGTCAGACCAATAGTAAGAAAAGGCACTTAAGTAATCACAACTCAAACTTAATGTGGACCATGCACGCAACATAAAAAAGTTGAAACAAACAATGGGCAAAGTGAATCAAACCTTTCCAATAATAACACTCTTTGAGAAGTCCAGCTCAGAAGGATCGATTTCCCAATCACAGCTGTGTGGACGCGGAGGAGCAACTGTTTTGGCCTCAAATCGGCTACCATGGTTTCCCTTCAGCATCACATTACCAAATAAAGTCAAAAGAAAGAACCTGGAAGACTTAAAATTTGCATGACGGATAACTTCTAATATTTCATGATTAAGAGATAATAATAAGCACCAATTTCATTGAGGATAATAAGCCTCATTCTCAGCCTTTACACTTGTCAAATTCTCACAATCTCCCTATACATATTTCAAATCCATGCACCTTAGTTATTTTAATTTTTTAAAAGAAACCTTTCATTATCTGCCAGTGCCTGTTACATTATCACTAAATTAATGTACTAACAATATTGTCATACAATACTCCTAGAACTCCCTCACAATAAAAAACCTAGATGTAATTGCATTATAAAATCAACAAGACACACTCATGCCACAGTTTTACGCTTGTCAAATTCTCACAATCTCCCTATACATATTTCAAATCCATACACCTTAGTTATTTTAAAAGATACCTTTCATTATCTGCCAGTGCCTGTTACAGAATCACTAAATTAATGTACTGACAATATTGTCATACAATACTCCTAGAACTCCCTTACAATAAAAAACCTAGATGTAATTGCATTATAAAATCAACAACTGCACTTAAATATAAACTCCAAGTCCCATACAGTGGAATCCAATTTGCTTGTTTAGTAAGCTACAAATATGAATTGTATCTATCATTATGAGTCCTTGTTCACTATTATTTTCGTTTGGTTGACAATCCATCTTGACACTTGCAACCCAGAGGTTTATAAAGGTCCTGTTGATGTATGTAGCATCGGTTAGATAAAACTAATTATATATAATAAATTATGAGAAATGACTTATATACATACATATATATATATAATAATTGATATTATTTGTATTAATATATAGATATATGTATATAATGTTAATCATTTATTTATTATTATAATGAATATATAGTTAATTATTAAATCAGATTAATGAATAGACATGTCTCATGAAGGGACATGTCTCTTCTTGTCTTTACCATGTATATATTCAAGAGATCGATGCATTTGGAAAACACATACTATCTACAGCATTGCTATTACATTTGCAGTGATCTGGAACTTAACAGGTCCCCACTTGGCAGCTTTTGCATCTCAAGAAACAACTTTTGAGCAGGTACACCTCCAACACTAAATTCACCAATGGGAACTCCACAATCTAAACCCAAAATTACACAACTTCCTCAGCAAATGATTTTAATAGTATGTAAGATTCTTAGTTGCCCTCTATATATTTGAAATTTATGAGTAGCCTCTCAATATGACCATGCATAATAAAACCAGATCACTGTTTGAAAGAACATGCAGTTGATATTTGCCTTTTTCACAAGGAAATATTACGGAAATACTATTGCAAAATACCATGTTAGTACTAATTTTTCATAAAGCTCAGAAAACAAAGTTTTTGTAATTCCTATTGGATCTTCAATATGGAGCTATCAATTACATTAAACAAACATATACAACCAGAATATCCACCAATAAATACAAGTAGAGAAACTATCTACCAGAATTGACAAAATCCATCACCATACCATGAAAAACCAAAACCAAAAATGTGAATAGGGAATTTGTCTCCATTTATGAATGTACTATGTATTCATCATATTCATATTACTCCAAAATGGAGTTCTGATAATTCCAAATAGGATGGGCAATGGACACATGGAGGAAAACATCCCCATTGATTTGAGTGCCCCCTATATACATTTCAAATCCATCTGTTTTAGTTATTTTACATGAAACCTTTCATTATCTATTTGTTACAGTATCACTAAATTAATGCACTAACAATATTGCCATGCTATAGTTTGAAAACTCAGACTTGGCAGCCCAAAATAGGACTCGGACTCTGAACTCGGCAAAAAACTCATCTAGGACACAGCAAGGACCCGGCAAAGAAAAAACCAAAAAAGGAGTTTTAAGTCTGTTTTTGGTGTTTCCCAAAAACTTGGGAGTCCTTCCTAAAAACTCACAAGTCTTTGACATGGACTTGCCAGGACTCAGCTCGTGAGTCCATGGCAATTCAACTCGGCAAACAACAAAACTCGCGAGTTGTGGTGAGTTCCAAGAGTCTTCAAAATATGTGCCATACAATCTACTTAAATTCCCTTTCACTACAATTACGTCATAAAAAATGATAGCTCCACTTAAAGAAAAACTCCAAGCCCCATGTTGTATGTTTGGTATGCTACCACATGTTAAAGATTTAGCTATCATTATACAGGCCAAAGAAAACTCCACAAGCTAAATCCAATCATTAGATGCCTTCCTCAGAAAATGCTTCTAATAGTATGCACTATGCAAGATTCTTAGTTGCCCTCTATATATTGGAAATTTATGTGCAGCCTTCCCATACAACCATACTCAAAAATCCAGATGACTAGTTTAGAGACATGCAGCTGTTAGTTTACTTTTTGCACCAGAAAATTTCATGCAAAGACTCTATCTGAAAATTCCATGACAATGCTAACTTTTCAAAGAATCTGAGATAACAAATTTTTTGCGGTGCCAATGTACCCTCAATATGGAGTTATCAACAACATTAAAGAAATTTATACAGCCAAAATACACACCAATAAGTACAAGAAGAGAAACTAACCACCAGAACTTACAACATCAATCATCATATCATGAAAGAATAAAAGCAAATATAAGACGAGGAAACGTCTCTAGATATGTATGAACAAAATCTGGCCATTGCATTGCTTTTTATCAACTTCTTGTCATTCATGAGGTCATTTTTTTTGAGTTTGTCCCTCCACCAAGTTGCAAATCGGTCTGGTCATGGTTAAACGATTCAAGCAGATTGCCTGAGGTTAAATGATTTTGGTGGAAAATGAAAAGAGTCCTAACATATGGTGGCTCCTAAAGGCTAAAGTCGGAAAAAGGAGAGAATGATTTAAGAGATCAAATCAGCTGATATGGCAAGACAAAAGAGAGGCAACGGGTGTTTGAATAATCGAGTGTGATGAATATTGGCCTGGACAATATGTAATGTCCCCTTACTAAGCCAATCTGACGTGGAGAGACCATTAGCCTATTCATGAGATTCTCGTAGGCTAATGAGTGGGTTTAGGGAATCCTAGAGGCGTTGACAGAAGCAGTTTCTTGTTCAGACGGGTATAAGAAGCATAACACCCATTTTTGGAGCCTTTTCGCCAAAAAATAGTGTGTTTTTTGAAAAAGCAATTAAAAAGAAAAAAATTCAAACCCGAAAAAATAGAAAAAAAAGCTTAAAAGTGCTTTTTCAAAAAAATGGCCAAAAAGCTATAAAAGGTAGATTAGGGCTTTCATATGAGCTTGTTGAGTTTGGATTTTGATATTGCTTTTGCTTGAAGCAGATTGCTTCGTCATTGTTTGTTTGTGAGGACGAAAACCCATGCAAGCAACATTCTCTATGTTATTAAGAGATAAAATTTGGAGTATTACTTGGTGATTTCATTAAGAGGTCACATTTGGGCATATTGGAGATTATATATCAGACTTTCAAGAGCTTATTGTATATTAGATTTGAGGGGAGCAGATTTGTAGAAGATTGAAGAGAATTTACTTCTATTTGCTAGTTATATCTTCTCCCTAGTTGGTCATACCATTTCCAGCCTGCCATATCACTTCTTGAAGGGCCGCATTAGGTTTCTAGGGCAACCATTGGGATTCGTAAAAGCTGAAATCTACATTTATTGGAATGTTTTGCTGCTGTTTGTCATTTCCAGACCTAGCTGTCCATTTTGGAAGCATTTTGGCATCTTAGGAATGCATATTCTGTGAGCAGCTCCAATTATTTCTCGGCTACATTTTGTGGGTATGTGGGATTTTGATATGTTAGGTCATTTCATAAACTGGATTGTCATTATATTTGAGAAACATTGGAAAATCAGATCATGAATTAAATATGGAATTTTCAGCAATGTTATTCCTGAATTGTGTTCATTTTTTTGAGTTTATAAAGGTGCTACAATATTATCTTTTTATCTGCACTATTATTGTCATTGTTTATATTGCAAAAATCAATTCAAAGCACAATCAAAAACAAAAAAAAAGTGGACCAAAACAAAGTTGCATATTACAGTGGTATCAAAGCAAGTGAATCATGTCATCCTGGAGGGTTTAATCTAACAAAACTATGACATGACAAATTGGGATCAATCGCCATATATAATGGTCATGGGAAGAATTCAGTACATGGTGGGCACACCAATCAGCAAACTAAAACTGTTAGGTCTAGACCACTTATGCCCACCTTTCCACCCAAGCCACCCCGCCCAGACAAATAATGAGACGGATATCATTAAGTTGCAAAACCACTTTCGACAAGATTGGGAGAGTAGAGGTCCAGAGTTCTAGGAGGCCATATCTTTGAGGGATTACATGGATGTCAGGATGAAACACAAAACTCGCACTAGTGCTAGAGCACAGAATTATGATTTACAAAAAGTAGGCAAGCTCACACTACCTTATTATGATGGGTCCAGAAAGACCATAGCTAGAGCATGGATACAAAAGGTGGATACATACTTTCAACTCAATCTGATGCCTGAGAAGGAAGCTATTAAATATGCAACGATACACCTAGATGGTATTGCACATGAGTGGTGGCATCATGGGATGATTACCATGGGGCATGATAGGATCACTTCTCATGCGGAGTTCAAGAAGAGACTGACTAAGAGATTTGACAGGATCTAAAACTCCATTTCAAGGAGTTGGCTTAGCTGAAGCAGTGGAGTTCAATGGATGCATGCATTTCAGACTTTAAGAGGTTATCCATCCTAGTGACAAACATTTCAGAAAAGAGACTCGTGGTGCTTTTTATGGATGGTCTATCAAATCCGTTGAAAGGATGGATCAAAGTTCTCAACCCCTCTACTTTGTGGAAGGCCATTAAAAAGGCAAGAGGTATGGAGGCTTCTACATCTAGAAGCAAATTTCAATCTAAGGGCTTTTCTTCAAAGAAAGACAAAGATAAGAAGCTATTTCATAAGGAATTACATCAACCACAAAGTGATTCAAACAGATTGGATAGCGAGCAGTTAAATGACCTCAAAAGGAGGAAATTGTGTTCCCATTGAAGGGGAGCCTTGGGATCCATCTCATTTGTGCAGTATCAAGGCGAAGTTGAAACAGTTGGTATATTTTTTTGTTGAGGAGTTTGCATCAAAAAATTCAGATCAGCAATTTGATTCCGATGATAAGGAAGAGGAAAACAAGGTGGAAGAGAAGACCAAGGAAGAGGGAACCATTGCCCAACTCATGAGTGCTTAGAAAGCTATTACATTTGAGGTGAGAGGAGTAATACAAGGGCAGCAAGTGGTAACATTCATAGATATTGGTGCCACACACAACTTCATTGATGAGAGCATTGTAGCAAAGAGAGGGTCGCAGACAGAAGAGCATGGGAGGTTCAAGGTGATGGTTGTTGGCGAATAGCTACTCGTACATGAAAAATTTCAAACCCAATATTCAGCTTGGGGATTATGAGTTGCGGGATAAGTTCTTTGTAGTGGACATGATGGACAATGATGTCATTCTGGGTATGACACGAATGATGTCACTTGTTGAGTTCACCTTCAACTTACAGGGGTTAGAGATGAGATTTGAGCACCAAGGGAGAAATGAAGTTCTCAAGGGAATTTTTGATGGAGGATTGAAAGTAGTATCATTGAAGCAAATAGAGAGATTGTTCAGGCATGATTTGGTAGAGCGGGCAAAAAAGTGTCTTGTTGTGTCTTCAGTGCCTATCAAGCAACAAAAGGCCAATTACCATCCAAATGTTTAGAAGCTAATATCCAAATATAGTGTGGAGTTTGGAAGCATTCCTCATGAAGTACCTCCTGAGAGAGGGATTGAGTATGTGACAGAGATGGAGGAAGGATCCAAACCAATGATTACCACCACATACAAACATCCAAAGAAACATAAGGATGAGATAGAGAAAGCAATTAAGGGGTGCATGTTACTTCTCGAAGATAGATTTGAGATAAGGGTACCACCAGATATGGATGCACGTAGAGGATACTGAGAAGACCACTTTCAAATACCACTATGGTCACTTTGAGTTCCTAGTGATGTCATTTGCGCTAAGCAATGCTCTTGCTACTTTCCGGAGTTGTATGAATCAGATCTTCTAGAGACAACACAGGAAATTTGTATTGATATTTTTCAATGATATATTATTTTTTAGCAAGGCTTGGGAGGAGCACATGCAACATTTGGACGAAGTTTTGAGCATCCTAGAGAGCGAGTCTCTCTATGCCAAGGAATCCAAGTGTGACTTTGGGATGACTAAGCTTCTTTATTTGGGTCATATTATCAATGTAGAGGGAGTGAGAGTGGATCTAGAGGTGATTGGGGCAATAATTGAATGGCCTACCCCCACCAGCCTCTCTCAACTTAAGAGATTATTTGGGCTTTGTGGTTTCTACAAGAGATTTGTCAAAGGGTTTTTACAGATAACAGCTCCACTATAGACTTGACGAAGAAAGGGGCTTTTCAATGGTCAAATAGGGAAGACGAGTGTTTTGAGCACTTTAACCAAGTGATGTCATCTTGTCTTGTGCTAACTCTTCTAGATTTTCCCAAAATTGGAGTATGATGCATTGGGAGAAGTTGGTGCGATGGTGCAGGACAAACACTTGATAGCATTTGAGAGCAAGAAGTTGGGAGTAGAGAAAAGCTACTCTATCTATGACAAAGAGATGTTGGCCATTATGCATGCCTTGGCCAAGTTCAAATCATACTTAGTTGGGAGCAGATTTGTGATTAAAATAGATCATAATAGCATTAAATATTTCATGAATCAAAAGGACCTTAATGAAAAGCAACTAAAGTGGGTCAGTAAGTTGCAAGCATACAACTTTAACATAGAATATGTCAAAGGAAATAAGAATGTTGTTGTTGATGCACTCTCCAGAAGACCACACTTATGTTCTCTAGTTGAGATATTTGTTGATTCAAGGGAGTTGATTGTAGCAAAATATGTTAAGGATCCGTGGGCAGCAGGAGGCGTAGAGGATCAACGCGAGATGGCAAATACATTGTGGTTGATGATTTGGTCATCTACAAGGACAAGATTTTTTTGGTGTCTCCTCAAATGAATGACAAGATATTGAGGACTTTCTATGATGCACCCACAGATGGACACCCGGGGTTTTCCAAGACATACAGGCAGATCTGGGAGAGGTTCACTTGGAAAAGGCTTGAGGATGAAGTCCTCTAGTATGTTAGCAAGTGCCCTGTTTTCCAGCAAAATAAGAATGAGCACACATATCCAACTGGTTTACTTCATTCTCTACCTATTCCCAACCAAAAGTGGGAATCAATCTTTATGGACTTCATTACAATGCTACAAAAGGTTTAGGGAAAGGACTGTATTTATGTGGTGGTGGACAAATTAACTCAGTTTGTACATTTCTTTGCCATTTCAACCACCTATACAACAGGTCGGGTAACAGAACTATTTTTCAAGGAGATCTTAAGGTTGCATAAGATGCCTAAGAACATCGTCATCGATATGGTTACCAATTCCTTGAGCATCTTTTGGCATGAGCTTTTCAAGTTGAGTGGGACTGAGCTCACTCCCAATACTAGCTACCACTCACAAAGTGATCCGCAGACAAAGATTGTGAACAAATGGGTGGAATGGTACCTCGAAAAATATGTGGTGAGTAATAGGTACAATACAACTTATCATAAGTCCATCAAGGTGTCACCCTTCATGGCCTTATACGGTTATGAAGCTCCTAGTTTCATGGGCTTGCTCTTGGGAGATACTAAGGTGCCTTAGGCAAAGGATTTCCTACAAGAGAGCAAAGACATAATGAAATCTTTCAAAGACAATCTACAACAAGCACAAAATTAGCAAAAGTTGTATATTGATCATCATAGGACTGAGCGCAAATTTGATGTAGGGGGCATGGTGTTTTGAGATTACAGCCTTACAGACAATCCTCTCTCAAGAGGAGTGGAGCGGAAAAGTTTAAGCCTAGATTTTATGGGTCGTTCAAAGTTATCAGGAGGATTGGAGAGGTTGCTTATGAGCTTGAGTTACCTGCCAACAACAAAGTTCATAATGTATTCCATGTATCCGCGCTCGAGAAGGCACTAGGGCATAATGTGACACCCTCTTCTAAGTTGTCACCATTTAATGATTGGAAGCTGAATCTAATTCCCGAAGCCA
Organism: Chamaecyparis obtusa; assembly: GCA_027943335.1. NCBI lineage: Eukaryota > Viridiplantae > Streptophyta > Pinopsida > Cupressales > Cupressaceae > Chamaecyparis > Chamaecyparis obtusa. Next base: position 661,736 of record BSBK01005513.1, on the reverse strand, counting down.
TCATTCATTGTTGATACCAAAGATAGAGTCCTTCGAAGGAGAAACATCATAGAGTATCTAGTCAAATGGAGGAACTTGCCAATTGAAGATGCAACATGGGAGAATGAGCAAGTTCTACAGCATCCTGAGTTGAGATTGCTTGAGGACAAGCAATTTCAAGGAGGGCCAGTCTAGCATGGAGAGGCCATTAGCCTATTCATGACATTCCCATAGACTAATCAGTGGGTTTAGGGAATCTTGAATAGGTTGAAAGTAGTTTCTTGTTTAGATGGGTATAAGGAGAGTAATGCCCTTTTCTGGAGCCTTTTCAGATACTTTCTCCTATATTTACTATCTTTAGTAAGTCAATGATGAGCACCGACAAAGTCAATTGCTATTTCTTTCAAATGTTTCGGGTTTAGATTGTGTCTGATTTTTTGAATCACACTCTGTGGTCCATCAAGATGATAGAAAGCAAAGTAGAAAGCTTAATTACTATGTTTAGTAATGTTGGTGGAGTTGGGTTTGATGTTTATCATGAGATTTGATATAGTCCGGAGTTATTAAATTAAATAACAATAAGTTATTTATTTATAAATTTAAATCGAATATTTAACTTTATCATTATTTAAATAAAGGGGCAATAAAGGCCAAATTTTCAATTAAAGGTGATTTATTTTAATGGATAGCCTTTATTATTTTATGCTACATTGAGATTAAAAAGGAAAGTGATTCTTATTAAATAAACACAAAAAAACATTCCTTGAAAAATAGCGTGTAATGTCCCCAACTAGGACTTTACATGATTTACCCTAGAATTCCCAACTAGGATTTTGTTTGCACTTGGAAATAGAAATTTAACTTAGTCTTTGTAATGTCCCTTACTAGAAGACTACCGATTTCCAATGCTTAGAATACATCACTATGAATTTAAATCAGATTTAAATTAAGAAACATTAATGATTCATACATTTGATAATTAACATACTTTAGCCACAATTCCTTACTTCACTCCTAAACATCAATCCTAAGGAGGATGGGGATTTACTTGTCATAGGATGCTTGGACACTAATTACGAGTAGGCTCCCTCAAGGCTTCGGGACCCTGTCCATATTCTATCTTGGGATTCACCTACCTTGTGAAGATTTACTCCACCTCTCCCTACACAACACCAATATATCCTCTTAAGGGGATATAGTGAATGATTAAGGACTAAGCTAGGAGTGTACTAACTCCGTTCATATATATATATGTGTGTGTGTGTGTGTGTAAACACACAGTTCTGTTCTCACTATTAAAACTGATATTAATGCTACAGTATATGTACCATATATTGGTCCCTCATTCCTAATAGTGTTCTGATATAGTATTTTGTAAATTAGTAATGATGCATGGATAAATTACAGCAACCCAGAATGCAGGTCTGAGAAATAGTCTGCTCTTTCTTACTATTCTCTTGTTCTCTATTTCCAATTCATTCCTCCCCTTCTTGATGTTGATATTATGGCCTTGTTGGCAAATATCACTTGCACCGAATAAGATATTAAATAGATGGCACATATATTTCGATATATAAATAATAATATTAAATATATAAGATATTTAATATTCATTGTTTATGAGGAAATCGATTTTATGTTGCTTAAATTGTTTGGGCCCAAATTCGGCCCTCTAAGTCGGCCCTCTAAGTCGGCCCTCTTGGAATATTTATTCTTATTCAGGTCGGCCCCTTGAGGAGGCTTTCCCTTCTCATATATATGAGGGACGATTCTTGGGAGGAGACATATCAAAAACATAACATGTGCTCTCCTCTCCCAAGAATCGGTTAAGGCTGCTTGAAGGCAGCAGCGAATTCTTAAAGGCAGCAGCAAATCCCATTAAGGAGCAGCGAATTCACCATTGAGGAGGCAGCGAACTCACCATTGAAGTGCAACGAATCTTAGACTAAGGAGCAGCGAATTCTCTGCCCTAATAGCAGCACATCTAGGTGTGAATTCTAGAGCAGATCTCAAGGCAGATTTACATTGGCTTTGATCTGATCTTAGGTCAAAGTAAACATCAGATTGATGTCATCTTGGAAGCCCTAAATGCGCTGACCTAGCCCATTCACATCCATTCATCTTGGAGACTTAGAAGAGACTGATCTGAAGATCATTTCAGAACTACAATCCGGGTACTATCTCTCCTTGCTCTTTATCATTTCTTTATATCCTGTGCTTAGTCTTGAAAGATCTCTATAGCTTGAACATTCCTAGGTAAATCTGGAAAATATTAACACTTGACTGCTGGGAATGATCTTATACCTTACATTTAAAAAGTTCACACTTTTTCAGGAATGATGGATGGTATATGATTCTTCAAATTGGTACTCTTCAAAACAGACCGATTAGTTTGTCCAATAGATCTGACTGATTTTATTCATTATGCTCAATACTTAACAAATGATCAAGGGTGTAATTGCAGCCAATTATTAACCTATTACCCTAATCGATAGTTTATAACCGACCATTAGTCAATGCTTCGGTTTATAGTCATTGTTGACTAAGCACCATATCACCGCTTCCTAATTGATTTGGTTCTCTCTCCGCAATAGTCAGCATTTGTACGCTATTGATTATAAGTCATACTGATTGCAGCCGATAAAGAAGTATATGTCATTGGCAGTTGCCAATAAAACTCACTTCAAATTATCTCCTAAGTCCTCATGTGTCCCACCCAATAATATAATATAAGATTTCAGCATCTATGATATATCTGTGGAGAACTAATCCTATCTGCGTTAAAAAATAAATCACACCCAATTGAATATTTATTGGGCGTAATCCATGTAGCTGTAAGTGAAGGTGATCAATGTGTTTGATCGATCAGTATATACATAGTGCTGCTAGTTACACAGCTATGTCATCGTTTGTTTAGTGCTCTGTCCAACCCATTCATTAATAGTGATGTGCATAATTCAGGCTGCCATCTAATTAATAGTTATGACAATCAATTAGCTTGCTTGTAATTGTATTCTTTTATATTTTATTGCTATTTATTTATTTATTTTTATATTTAAATTTTATTATTATTATTATTCATTATCAAAAGTTATTTCAAAAAGGGGATGTTACATAGAGAAGATAAGAAAAAAAGTGTTTTTTCGAAAAAACAATGAAAAAGGAAAAAGGCATTCCCAAAAAATAGCAAAAAAGCAAAAAGTGTTTTTTTTCAAAAAAGCAGCCAATAAGCTATAAAAGGAGGATTGGGACTTTCATTTGAGCATGTTGAGTTCGGATTTTGATATTGCTTCTATTTTTGAGGAAATTTTTCATTTTTGGGCTGTGAGGATGAAAACCCTTGCAAGCAACATTCTCTATGTTGTTGAGAGATAAAATCTGGTGAATACTTGTTGATTTCATTCAAAGGTCACATTTGGCATATTGGAGATTATATATATATATATATATATGTTAGACTTTCAAGAGCTTATTGAATATCAGATTTGGAGAAGCTTGAAGAGGGTTTACTTGTATTGGCTGGTTATATCTTCTCCAAAATTCTGCCCAGTGTTACAAGACTCCAAATCACACGCACCCTTCAATAAATAAACCCTAAAGACACAATAACCTCATCAAATAGAAGCTACTTTGATCACATACACAAGTGTACATTGATTACATAAGTATAAACACAAATTTCATTTGAAGGAACTAACACATTTAAATATATAAATAATGGCAAATGTATACAAAAGTCGTGGAATATGAAATCCATGCCATCAAAACAAATATCAAAACTAAAAAGATAAGTCTATGGCTCAGAGGAGCCTGCATTAGCCATCCCAACATATCCAAAAGTCATGTGTTGGCGTTTAAGATACATCCTAGATGATGATGTAGCCACATTTATTAATTCTATCTCAATGACCAGTGTGAATATCCAAGTGAGGAGTTTATAAAGTTTTCATGAAGCCTTCAAGACTACATGTTTTGTTATCACGATTGTTAACAAAGAGGAATGGTTAAGTAAAAAGATAAATAGGATAGTAATAGATGGGATTGTCCTATGAGTTGCTTGGGCAGGGCATAAGTAATATTTTTTTGTGTTATGAAAATGGCACTTCTTGCCAGCAATGACTTAACTTGTATTCAGAAATAAAATGATTGTAGCATGTGAACTTTGCCTATACCAGTCTTTGTATACTAAACAAGTTGTCCAATGTTTGAAACAAGATAGCTCTTTATTGTGGCTTTGACTACAAAGATGCAGAGATTTGCAACTGGAGATATGTCTTTTGTAGACTTTGTGATAATGATTCATCATTGGCATGTTACTTGCTTAGACTTATAGTTTGATGGGGGTTTACTAGTTCAAAGGGTGGCACCCTCAAAGGGGTCCGGAGGAAACACCCCAATGAGGTCAAGGGGCAGCGCCACTCACAAGGTCAACAGGCGCAACCCCCACCACCAAGCCCAAATGAAGACCTTTAAAACCACTTAGACCTTCATGGCACACACTATTTCATATTTTTTGTAAATCCTAGATGAGCAAAACATAAACCAAACAAGCATTTAAAGGTTGTAAGTCTACCAAACTAAAATACTAGTCTACCCTAATAGCCTCACCTAGACTTGGTGAGTACTTAGCAGCCTATGGTGCAAAAAAATCAGTCAAGCTATTGTATTTTTATGGAAGTTAATGGATGTTGGTGGAACTCATACTTATATTGAAGCCATTGTTCAATAAAAGTGATAGTGTGACTCTCACTTGATGTTTGTAATTTGACGAATTAAATTGACAAAACATTGTAATTTGTATTTAATCAAATTTATTATTCAAGAAATCCATATTTCCAAATTGCAACTTTGTATGCGCTTTAACTAGTTATTCATGAAATTGTGAGGTGTTCAATTTCTCGTATGATAGATTGGAATTCCCTGTAGGTGCGGGACCCAGGGGTGGTCATGGTCGAGCCCATCAAGGTACTCGAGGTACGTAAGCGAAACAAAGAGGTTAAATAGTGCAAGGTCCAGTGGGACCAATATACGGAGGATAGTGCCACCTAAGATGATTACAATGAAATGCATCATCAATTTCCCTTTTTATTTAACAATCTAAGCAAAATTTTGCCCTAGATGGTTTCTAGATTTACTTAAACAGTGGTTTAGCATAATTGTGCCCTAGATTATTTTTGGTTTTACTTAAATAGTGGTTTTGCATAAATGTGACCTAGATGGTTTCTAGTTTTACTTAAACAGTGGTTTTGCATAATTGTGCCCTAGATGGTTTCTGATTTTACTTAAACGGTGGGTTTTAATGAAATGATGCTCTAGATAGTAACTGCTTTTATTCTTGTTCATGATGCTTTAAATGCAAATAGCATGTATGGATGTCAAGATGAATTTCATTGTATCTAGCATGGATGTAATTGTTTATCTCACTTTATACAATTATTATTTTGATGCCTTGATATCGGACTGACTACTTATGTTTTGACAAGTGGATGCAGGAACGGCTTGTCCTCCGAGGAAAGTGGGGGAGGAAGTATCACTGGGAAAGGAGGATGCAAACATGGTTATGAACTATAGCTACCTGGATTTCTGGAATTGGTAAGTACTGACTAGGTTTGGCTAGTGCAACGTAGATGGCATAAGTCTTGAATAGGATCCTAGGGGGTCTATTGATGTCTTTCGGTTGTGTGGTAGTAAACTTGGAGTTGGATAGAACTGCGACCTAGATTCATACCTTTTGGATCTTTTCTTTGTTTGGCAATAAATGATAAAATTAGAGAAAAATTAATAATTGAATGTTGTGTAAAAATTTTCCAAATGAATATAAATATATATACATAATAAAATGAATATATATATAAGTATGTAATTATATATGTGAGATATATATGAGGCCATATTGATATGGTCCATAATTAATTCCATATATATAAATACATATTTGTATATGTTTAAATATTGCGTATATAATATATATATATATATATATATATATATATATATATATATATATATTTAATGAGAACTTAAATATTTAAACATACATTAAATATATATGGGGAATTTGATGCTAACTTACCTTTTTGGAATAGTAGTATAAATGTCGCTCATTATAATTTATTATTTAAATTAATATTTCAAATAAGGGACCATGACTTCAAAGTGGAAATCAAGCTTTAAAAAAAACATTAAATTTATTAGTGACGATCACTAAGGGTGACGTGTAGAGTCTTATGGCAGGTGGGAATTATTTTTAGATTGTTTAAATCATTTGGCACATAGTTAGGGCAATTGAAACATTATTAAATTCTTCTTCTCAGCTGATATGTTTCATAAGGGTCGTGGAAGGAACTATTTCTTAAAAATGAATTGGAAATTCTTGAATACCAATACCCGCCACGATGATAGTAGTGGCGTCTTTATAGAAACCGATTCTTGGCTTACACCAAAATTATAAGGAAATGAATTGAAACATATTGAAATGACTTGAAATGAATGTTAATTACAATTTGGGAATATAAAAACAATTCTCTTAATGAGAAAGGGTGTGGGGGATAGTCGGTTAGAAGCAAAAAACAGTATTCTCTTCTTCATTTACGCAGGAGGAAAATTAAACAGAGAAAGTACAAATCGCAAGAATGAATGAAGTGGGACGGTAGTTCGAGGAAAGAAAAACACAAGTTCTTTGTGGTTATAAGCAGCAACATAGTCTGTCAGTGAGAGGCTAGTTGGAAAAAAACATTTATGGTAATTTAGTCAAGAGCAGAGGATAAAGAAGGAGCAGGCAGCATTTTCTATAGTCAAAGAGTTTCTCTTTCCAAATTTTCAGACTTTTGTTTCTTATCTCAGGCACATACCAGTCACTTAATCTCTTCTTCTTGGTTTAAATTTTGTGAAAAGAACTTTCATGAATTGGGAATTATTCGTCTCCAATAAATACATCAGAACAATGTTAATTTCCAGATGCATGTAAGATTTAGTGAATGCAGTAAACTAAAATGTTCAACACTGGTGTAGTTGGCTAATAAGGTAAAGACACCAGGTTCTTCAATAGATTTTTAAGAAACAATAGTTTTTACAGACCTCTGCATAGGTTATAAAAGCAGAAATAACTCTGTTAAACCAAGTTGTTATAAACAAGAACCCATTGCCTATTGTTTAAAGGAAGTTTAATTAGCTGAGAAAGCAAGCATTGAATTCCTGTGAAAAGTATACTTACAGAAGTATTGCTGCACATTAATAAGCTTCAACATTGCATGAAGGACTGAGGTTAAAGACAAAGAAATACATTTAAGATAGACAGGATATGAACCAGTATGTAATGACAGTGTTGGCTGAAAGGATAATTTTCTTTATTCAAATGCTGGTTGGGACTAGGAAGTCTAAATTTAGTTGTATAAATAATTCAACAGCAGTTGAGTAGGAAATGAAGGATAATCACATCAAATTTGTAATATTCCTAGTTTAACCTCAACCTGGTAGAACTTGAAAACCAAGAATGGTTCTTATCTTTGGATATATATAACCCATTCTCAGGAAAGAAGACAGTCCAATGTTTGGCTGAGTTTTATTTCAGACAGCTTAAACATTAAAACCATTTCCATATAACTATTTTCTAGAACGGCTCCAAGTATGGATTTTTATAAAAGAAAATTTTATAACTAAATGCTGGTTTACATTACCACATATTCTTTGGGTTGCTTGAGACCAAGTAGAGACTGGCCTCTTGAAAACACAATGCTCATCTTTGAAATTACAGAACCAGTCAGCTAAGGACTGTATTAATCAAACTTATTTTAACCCTCTTCAGCTAGAAACAAACTGGTAACAATAATTTAAGTGTAGAGAGTTTAAGGTAAAGCCACAGTTGCATGCAAGCATGAATAGTGCAGAGATAAAAGCATGTTCATGAGAACATGAGATGTTGCAAATTACAATAAACTCTATAACAGCCAGAGTACGGTTACCATTCTAGGAAAGACCAAGGCTAAAGCCTAAATTCTAGCAAAAGAAATGTGGAACTCAAACCAAAAATATGAGCCAAATAACCTAGGTGGTTCTTTGGGTTGCTTGAGACCAAGTAGAGACTGGCCTCTTGCAAACACAATGCTCATCTTTGAAATTACAGAACCAGTCAGCTAAGGACTGTATTAATCAAACTTATTTTAACCCTCTTCAGCTAGAAACAAACTGGTAACAATAATTTAAGTGTAGAGAGTTTAAGGTAAAGCCACAGTTGCATGCAAGCATGAATAGTGCAGAGATAAAAGCATGTTCATGAGAACATGAGATGTTGCAAATTACCATAAACTCTATAACAGCCAGAGTACGGTTACCATTCTAGGAAAGACCAAGGCTAAAGCCTAAATTCTAGCAAAAGAAATGTGGAACTCAAACCAAAATATGAGCCAAATAACCTAGGTGGTTAGAGAGCTGTTTTAAAATAAGATTCATATTGTTTTTCTGAGTGCAACAGAGCAGCAGCTTTTACGCATATGCTGGTATGGGTGCGGTTGTAGGTCCTTAATGAGTATACAAGTTATAGGGTTGAGAAGTAGATTTCCTTGAAATCAATGTTAAGCAAACTAAAAACTCGCACAATGTGAATAGCAACTGAAACAATAAGCCATGTATATTGAATGGTTAAATATGACAGGATCTATGGACAAGTATGTCAGAGTCATCGTGGTCAAATAGGAACCCTCTAGTATGTATATAATATAGCCTATTATGTTCATAGGAGGCAAGTCGGATAGGGTGAAGAACTTGACGACATGATAAGCATGTTGCATTAATCCTTGGCCAAGGTGCACTATCCATGTGTTAGTGTTAGTGAGTTCATAAGACTCCAGATACAAACCCTAGTCAGGTGTCATGCTCAGTTAGCAGTTGCGATAGAGTGTGATGACTAAGGATTGTAGGATCTTACACCAACTCTAGAATGGCTTGTCATAACCATGTTTCCATCCCTTGTGGACTAGTCAGGTGTCATGCTCAGTTAGCAGTTGCGATAGAGTGTGATGACTAAGGATTGTAGGATCTTACACCAATTCCAGAATGGCTTGTCATAACCATGTTTCCATCCCTTGTGGAGGGCCAGGCCCACTTCGAGTAGAAAGTGAGCAAGGGAGGATCGGTAATAGATCCATGGTTGGGTGGATAAACGCCCCAATGATATTTTCTCCCCCATTTTGCAAAATGGAACTTAAAGAAAGACAATTGGATTCCCAAGTTGCTAAATATGATTAGTAAGAACTCTTTCCTTATCTTCGTACTTTGTTTAAGTTGATAACAATGATATGCTTATCTAGAATCTTCTTAGAAAGTTATCTTTTCAAATTATTACAAATTTGTTTATGTTTAAAAAAAAATCAGGTTAGCATGTTAGTTTAAATTGTTTGCAAGTACATTTTCTAGTTTTATATTTATTGTAATCAAATTAGCCATTACTTTCATGATTGAATTTTCAGTATGTTACACATTAAGGTTTTTCCTTCAAACTCTTCTTTGCAGCTGAATATTGGTCTCTATGTTAGCCAATACAAAGTTTATCATTCATGTTTGATAGTTTACCCTTCTTCAATCTGTAAAATTAAGAACTTACTACAAGTCATTGCAATGACAATCTGGTGCTTGCATTTGGAGCAAAAACAAAGTCCATAAGCAATTTCTGTATAATGAAACATCAAATCGAATCCCTATACAATGTGCATAACTGTAGAACAAAATTTATGGTTTTTGTTTAATTAGGTTCAAAGGAGCCTCCCCTTATAATTTGAAGAAACGTTCGACCTACATATTGTCCAAGTTTTGAGTTGGCTTGAAAGAGACAAATACAACGCTTACAAAGTTTGATTCAAAATAAGATAGACAATAGACTAGTGGAAGGAAAATATGAATGTAAAAATCCAACTTGTGCATATGGAATAATGGAAGATAACAGGGATACTTTTGACAATTGTTCACAATGGTCGATATATCCATTCCTTACTAACTACCATGACCCAAAATTAAATAAATCAAACTACATGTATCATATAAAGGGGAGTTGCCCTTTATAATCTAGAGATTGATCTTCACAATAGGAAACCCACAGGCCTGAAGATCATTCCATGTTTCACAGGATTGTTGAGCTCCCAGCTTAGCATCCAGGTGCAATCCCTCGTGAGAACAGTAACATTTGCAATATTGAAATTTATGGCTTGCTGCCAACAGGCATTTCATTGTAATATCAACCTAACCCTTTAACCATATGATCAAATGGTGTTAAAGGTTGCATGCTAGGTCAGTGTGCAAGAAAAAATTAAAAGGAAAAAGAATAAAAAAAACAGTTCCAGACATTACATAGATAAGCCCTAGAGCATAAGCTCAAGCTCAATAGTGATCCGCCAATTATCAAGTGTAGATCTTCTTAACAGGTATCCTACATAACCTTAACTCCTAATGTGCCACTGGGTATGTGAATGTGGTCCATAACTGATAATTAAAATAGCTTTTAATAATTAATATTTGACTCACAACACTATTGAACATGTAATGATGGCACCTACAAAATGAAGGTCTACTAGTCTTGGAAATTTGTATGTGCATTGTTCTTGTACTGTATATCTTATCCCTCATTTCTTAGAAACATTCTGTCAGATGATGCAAGTAGATTCTGGTTTGCACAAAAAGTATAATGTAGTACATTATTGATGATCCTATACACCGTGTCCAATGATATACTACAATTCCCAGCAACATTTACTGGCTGGTCTCAACAACTTTACTTAGTTTGTTAAGCTTTACTCCTAACTTCCTAAGAAGTTGCATCTTCTAATAATGCAAGTATTGATTAAAATTTAAACCTGATCATCTGAAAATATTTTTTTATAAACAAACACACGGTGGAAATGGGATACAACAAATAAGGATATAAAGCTTTGTTGAACATGTACTGATGGCACCTACAAAACGAATGTCTATTAGTCTTGGAAATTTGTACGTGCATTGTTCTTGTACTATATATCATATCTCTCACTTCTTAAAAATGTTTTCAAACATGTAAAATCTCCCAGATGATGCGAGTAGATTATGGTTTGCACAAAAAGTATAAGGTAGACGCTATTAAAAATCCATTACCATGTCCAACGCTATACTACAATTTGCAACAGCATTTACTGGCTGGTCTAAAACAACTTTATTTAGTTTGTTAGGCTTTACTCCTAAGCAATTGCATCTTCTAATGCAAGTATTGATGAATCCTAGTTATCTACAGATGTTGAAAAAAAAATCTATAAACAAACACACAGTGGAAATGGGATACAACAAATAAGGATATAAAGTTAGGTCACATTCAGACTCAAAATCAGACTGAAGCTTACCAATGACTTGCCTCCATGCGATTTCAAAAGTTCAACTGTATCAGTATGATTATTGCCCTCTGCATCTGCAAGTGGCTGCTCAAATGACAAGAACACTCAATTAGATGATTAAAAGTTACCAACAAATAAGTTCAAAGACAGAGCAGCTTGATAACACCCAATTTCAAGTGAAATATCAAATGCAAATGTATAAAGTAAAAATTTAGTGTAAATGTATTCACAAGTTGCTTCTCCAAGGTCGGACAACAAAGAATTACTTTCAAATATTTAAATTTGAGTTATTGCTTTTGTTTTCCTGTATTGAAATCAGACAAAATCATAAATGGTGCTGTTAAGTTCAGATTTCTGAATTTCTAAAAATACTTTCATGAGTTTCATAGAATATATATGATAGTAGTTTATTGTAGGTTCAGGACTACATTTTATTATGGGTAACAAATTTTAAATCCAAAAGAAATATGAATAATAATAAGGATTTTGTAAGTTAGAACCTCCTATTAGTATATGTAACCCAGATATACTGTAATAAGAATGTACAAAGTCCAAGTCCAATATGCTTAAAGTAAAAAACCTAATTAGTTTCATACAAAACATTTGAAATATTTAATAATCTTTCACAGCTCCAAGTAACCTTCCCCTTCAGAAAGGGACAAGCAACAGCCCATTTATCAATGTGCAAAAAGCCTGAGATAAGAGACACCAAGATTATAAAAGAAACATAGGAAAGTCTAATGACCTCAAATACACAATTTGATTTCAATAGTACCATTGATTGCAAAGTTGACCATGATGGTTCATGTGACTGGGCCAACTGATGCCACATGAAATCTTAATTAAGACAATCTCTCTCTTTTGACCACTAAACTGTCCAAGGACAGAATGGATTTCTAGAATTGACTATATCCTTAAACTTAACACAGTTGACTTTTAACTGAACAATTGACCTCTATCTGACCTCGTTTATAACTGCACTGACCAGAATAACAGTGTTCCCTCAAAAAACTGTTGTATTGACCAAATACTGCTGCATTGCATGAAATTCTGTTGGTAAACAGGTAAGTTGACAATCTTGATGAGTTTGACAGTTGACCTGCTGTATGTACTGAAATGTACTTAATGATGAACAATGAAAGCTGCAGCTAATTGATTATAATGAATTTGACTATCATAATTGAACTTTAAAATCCTTGAACTACAAGTCTCACTTGACTTAACTCATAGACCACTGGATGGATAACGTTCAGGTAACACATGGGCTGTTGGATAAGCTGAAGACCAGTTCAGGTAACTCAAGGCCTGTTAGTTCATGGAAAAGTCAGTTGAGCTAACTCATGGCTCTTGTCGGAATTTAGAATCAAGGAATCAGCGTAGTCTTCCTCTTGTGCATGTACTATTGCAGTTGAGTTCTCTTACATTTACTCCTTGCGTGTGGATAGACAGTAGAAAATATTGTAATTTCACATGCAACCTGTTGGATACAGTCTTAGGTAGACTTACCATGAATCTCACAAACGAAGTCAGCATTACACAACAGCAACCTCCTGCTCCTAGTATTGTAACATCGGAAGGACATTTAATATCTCCACCTACTAAAATTGATTGAGAAGAGGTATAATCTGTTAATTCTCAGGATCCCCTATAAATCTTGGCATCTGAAAGTGACTTCTTCCCAGAGGTAAAGAGGTAAGCATCTCAATCAGGAAAGCCTAAAAAAATACCAGGCAATCCTCTTCAATCCTAATACGAGTACAAAAGTAGTAGGACACCTCAAAATAGAGTATTTCTCTGTCTCCGTTTCCAGAAAAGAGAAAAGGTATAATATTCTATGGTCAGTCTTGATCCATCGCATACTCTCAACATACCAAACAACTTCAAGAACACTTGTGTGATAACATTTACAAAATATTAAATTTTATACAACATAAGTATAAAACATTCAAAATCTGAAGAAACAAGTTTCACCCTACACACTCTCTTATTTATCTCTATCTATAGATTTATAAACAATCTTGTTCCCCAATGATGGTAGCAACAAATTGCAAATTTTTAAAAGTTAAAGAGCTGAGACGTACATTTAGTCAGTGCTAATCTAAGAACATACATAACTCAGGAAGGAGATTCACTACCATAGAAGTAGATTTTGTAAATAATTAAACAAATGTTTAGCTTTGTTTGCACAATAAACACAGCTGATTTGTGGATAGTGTGTAGCCATAATTAGTTTTCCATCTTGCTCTCCACAAAAACAAGGACCTTCACATGCATTAAAATTATTTAAAGCTGTCATGCAGCTGTCAGATGTCAACCTAGAGAGTAGAGAATATCACAAATTGAATGCATGATAAAGAGATGAGTTTGGTTTAAAATTAAATCTATATGAACTTCATGGATGCCACCAAATTCATCTCACTTCTTCACTTTTGGCAGGATAATAGGGTTTTGGATAACCCTTCTGGTCATCTTTAGCATGCCTTAATTCAACCAATTACAAAGATATTGCTATGGCTGGAAAGCTCTCTAAATCTACTTTTTGATGGCATAATTGGCATTCCATACTTCTGTTTCTATTAATAATTAACTTTTTATGTTATGTTTTTCATGAAGACATAGACTTCAGGGCACATAGTAGCTTGCTGGATTCACAATGGATCTCTCAATAAACATTGGCTTAGTCATGCCCCCGCCAATTACAAAGGATTGCAGCCCTTACACTTATAACCTACGCGATCAATATGAAGGTGGCAGCAATTCTGTAGAGGAAGTTAATTAATATTAAATTAAAGAGTGCCATTGGCAGTAATTCCTAAAAGCATTCTATTAGAATCAAATCAAGAATTTCAAGACAGCAATCAAGGATAAAGGATTGTCCTCTTTCAGAGGGCAATAATTTTAAGGGTTGTGACTCCCTCAATAATAAGATACAAAGGGGAGATCATTCTTGGAAAGAGATCATCATTCAAGCATTCAAACATCAATCCATCAAGAAATATCAAACAGCAAAGGTCAATCAAGCACTCAAGCAATCTGAATTTGAGGAGGTAACTTGTGAATGGGTAGGACATAAACCCATTGTGACCTTTTCACACCATCGCCCCATTGCAAATGGAGACCCCCTCTTTTCACTTTGGCAGTAGAGTAATTGTTTCTGGTAGCCATAGTTTAGTCGCAATCTAGGAGTCTCCATGCCAGTGAGATGAGTTTGAGCAACTTTGAGTGCAAATCATGCTTACTTGAGGGTCAGGCCAGTCAAGCTAGTGAACTAACGAGTGAGAAATCCACACATAGTCAAGTTTTAGGAAAGAGTGAAACTTGGTCAAAATCTGATATAGAAGTGGAGAATCTGACTTGAAGCCCAGAACCCGATTGTTGAGAGAAAATAGAAGTCTGATTTCAAGTCCCCATTATTGAGAGAATGTGGAAATTAGGATGGAGGCATTCACTTGGAAAGAAAGACAAAACAAACACAAAAGCAAGGTGAAGGCAAGATGCATTTATGGCAAAAATCTGAGAATGGGAAGCATGCAATTTTGAGATGTTTTTTATCAGATCTGGTAATAAATGAAGTAAAAATTGCAGAGAGGATGGAGTTTTTTGTAAGGCAAATACAAAATTGAGAAAGGGAAAATCAATATTTAAATGTGACAAAGCCTTGAGAGCCTGTCCATGAGTAGTGCGGAATCCGCACTACCCTTGGACAAGGCTGTCCAAGGGGAGTGCAGAATACACACTCCTCATGAACAAGCATGTCCAGCCCACTCCCCATTTCTGCTTAAGCCTAGAAAGAGTCCAAACATACTTAATCTCCCCTAGTTTGGTGCAATTCAATCCCCAAGTTTGCAAAAAGATCAACTTTTCCATATAAAAGCATGAAATCAAGTCTCTGATCAGAAAAGTTCATCATCAAATCTCAGATTTCAGGGTGTAAACAGACATCAGAACCACCTCATTGCTATCAAGGAATGGATCAAAAATGAAAGGGCAGATTGAAACAAAGTCGCTTTGGAGGAGAGTAGTGTGAAAGTATTTAAGAAAAAAGCTTGCCCAAGCATAGTGCAGATTCCGCACAATCCTTGCACAAGGCTGTCCAAGCATAGTGCGGAATCCACACTTGTCTTGGACGGCTGTGTCCAACACTCTCCTGAATTCCGCACTTTGCCTCTAGTCAAACTTGCACCCCATGTTGTGTTCCTTCACAAATATTGTCATTTTAGACTATAACCAAGCTTCTATACCATGAAGAAAATCAGATCCAAAATTGGTTAAAAGCTCAGAAAATAAGAAAAATCAGAGTACTGGTCAGGTTGAAATTGAGAACTGTTGGACATCAATACAAAGACTGCATGGATGCAATTTCAATATCAAGATAAATTTGCCATAAGAATGCTTCAATTCCGTTTTGTTTATCATTTTTGCAAGCTTAACACGAGTTTTTTTCTTGTTTTGCAAGGTGCTCGAGGGAAGGAAATGGCATGGATTCATCATGACTAGAGGAGGATCACTCAAAATTGAAGATTAGGGTGGAGATGCAAGCTCAATAGCAACATGAAGATGAAATCAAAGAGCCAAGGCTACAACTAGGAGGAAATTATCAAAACTTGAATTTCCTTTGCAAATCCAAGTTAAATTTGAGGGATTCAACTAAATGAAGTACCTCATCATTCAGGACACCAAGGCCAAGAAGTTAAGATTTCAAGCACAAGCAAGTTCAAGTCATACCAATGAGAAGATTTTCAAAAGAGGATAGAGAAAACTTGCAAAGATAAAGGAATTTGGGAATGTGTCATCACAATTGGAGGCTTGATAATGTTGATGTAATGTCCCCAATTTAGCAGGTACCTGTGCTTGTTATTGTCAGTTCATCAATGCGATCCCTGTGAGTTGACGGTATGATTAGGGGATCTCTGTGTCATACTTACTATTTTTAGTAAGTCAGTTATACCCGGTTTCTATTTCGGGTAAGGCAGTTGGGTGTTGATTTTGGTCTACAATCTTCTTTGGAGTTCGTTCTTGAATTGCCAATTACCACCTTCCTCATGTTTTATGGAATGAAGCTTGGCTTATTTCAATATGTTACTTTAAGTGTTTTAATTTAATAGTGTGAGCTTAAAGATTGACAACACTTAAGTGAAAGGTGTGTCTTTGAAGTTGAATGGTGGTGTGTAGAAGAAGATTTGATGCCTTATAATAAAAAAGCCAAGCATTGCGTTTTTAATTATTCATGCTTATGATTATCGAAAATGGAGTTGAATGGAGAAGTTCGAAATATTTGAGAAGTGAGGGTTTGAAGGTAGCTTTGGAGAAACGTTCTTTTCTCCCAAGAATTCACTCTGAGATGGATCTGAATGCCATCGAATTGTGAGAAGAATGTCAATGTTCAGTTTTTACAGCCTGCCATGAATTGTCCTAGGTCGTACAAAATCTGCAGGGCCGTACGGATTGTGTGCTGGCTGTATGCACACAGGGAGTGTGACGTCTGAGAATTACAGCAGTCGCAGGGGGGTCTCACACCTGCTATTGGAACCGGACACCCAAGGCGTCTACAGCAGCAGTCGCGGTTAGACAAGGGCTTGCGTGAAAGACAAAGCTGAAGTCTTCTTTACATCTTGCGTCAAAATACAGGTGCTTAATAATTGTAATTCAGTTTATACTATGACAATAATATGAGGTGTGAATGATACTTGTTATGGGAATTCAAATTCAATAAATTTCTTAATACTATGATCTGAATCAAATTCATAGTTTAGTGGAAAGATCAATTTTTAGAAGCATAAGAATTCAAAGTTGTCAGTTTTATTAAGAAAATCATTATTGCAAGAACAAGAGCTACAAAGGCTCTTTACAGTTGAGTATCAAGAGATATTTTCCCGTTACCAAGGAATTGATCAAGTCTATGAGATAAGCATATTGAGGTGGCAACCATTCACCTTCAACCAATCAAAAGGCTCCAATAGCACGTGTCCAAACACATTCAATCAAATCATGCCAAGTGTACATGTAGAGCCCACATAATGTATTTACCTAACCAATTTTCTCATTGGCTCATAAAAGCAATGTAATTTTCTTATTGGCCCAAAAGGTGGTGCCTTCATATAATTGGTCAGCATTTAATGCTTGTTAGCAATAGTTAGGGCAAACCCTAAATAGGGTTGTGTTGGCATAATCTTGGCTCTTGATATTGAGTTGATCTTGGCCCTTCATTGTATTTAAACAACCATAAAAGGCAAGGCCTTATCATTTGTAAGGTGAGACTTGGAGAGATTGTTGCAATAATACTGCCAAACTATTCTTAATTCATTGTTGGTTTTCATGGTGGATTACTTGTATCATTTTGGAATATTGCATGGTTCCTACATTTCCTCACTTAGAGTAGGATTTCATTTTATGTTGAGTATAAGTAGTTGAGTAGATGATTGTACGTAATTGTGAATCCATCTTTATGAAACTCACCTAATCCTTACCACTAGCGATTTGCTGATTGTAAGTTTGTCTTGCGTGGTCAACTCGAAGTTTAATGAGCTTTAATTAGATTATTGCTTGCACATTGATATGCATCCATTGATGGTGTTAATGTAATGGTAATAGTTTGAACATCTTACATTTACCTTCGGAGATTGCACTCGCTCGGTGAAATTTGATGGCAAAACCAAGTCTCGTAGAGACATAAAGACATTCACAATCTCTTGCATTCTAGGAATAAAATAGTTTCCTAAACCCTTATCTTTTGCAATTTGTTTGATTAAAAGTAATTGAAGAGCTCCAATTGCTAAGTCTTTCGCATTTGTAAAGTTGAAGTCTGTTGAATGAATAACGTAAGTCCCTTTGTGATACCAGCATATCACGTCATTACAATTTACAATTGAGTGAAAATCCACAATAAGAAGAAACCTTGGGGTTGTCTCATTTGATCACACAATCCATATACATTGTTTAGCATATGAGCTTCCTTGTTTAAGAGAGAGTTGGAGACTTGGTGTTTCATCCTGGAATACTAAGTATTCGATTTTGCATGTTGAACTGGTCACAAAACTCGCATCAACAAAACCCTTCCAAGTTCACCAAATATTAAGGATGAAAATCCTTATTTCTCATATCAAGTCTGAATGAAAACCCAAATCTTAGTCAAGGAAGACAAAAGCCCTCCAAGGTGAGCTAAAGTTTTAAAGACGAAAACCGTTGAGTACTCTTCGCAAGTTAAGGATGAAAACTATTAATATTTCTACTACTGAATTTAAGGTCAAAAACCTCTAATTCAGCAGATTTGAAAGCTTTTCCAAAGAATTCAAGATACGATCGATTTCCAAAGAATTCAAGATATGATCGATTTCCAAATGATGTCATATTTTATTGATCTAAATATCATAATAAATTCATAATGTTTGCAAAGCCATCATCATTATGAGTAAGGATAATTGTTTTAAGGAAAAAATAAGGAGCATCCTCAAAAGGGGCATTACAACTTAAGATCTAGGTTATGATGTATGCCCTTAAGGCCTCCAGCACCCATACCGCATATGTATGGGTACGGGTTCACCCAATGGTATGGCTAGGTGTGCCCAAGGTGCATAACTAGGCATACCCTAAATCACGCCTAAAAGGAACAAAAAAAAGACATTTTTTAACTTCTTTTTGCATCCAAAAACCCTAAAACACCCCTAAAAGCATCGTTTCACCCAATACAAAAATCATTTTGCTCTCTTCACTCTCTCTTTTCTTGTTTTTGGCATTTTGAAGTGCAGCTGATATATATTAATTATTATATGACATATGATATAGTATTGAAATTCTAAACTATCAATAGGCATTTAATATTTACCTTTATCACTACTATTTTGGCATCACGCATTGATCAATGACGAAGAATCATACTATCAAATGTATTTTGTTTTACAATTCTATATATTTCTTTAAATTTTTTATTTTATTGTATTATATATACTGTACCCAAGGAAAAAAAATTGTCATGCCAGCATACAGGCATACCCATATCTACATCCGCTCTCGTACCCATACTAGCAACTTAGCTTAAGATATACCATAGGAAATGTAACGCCCCGCCAGGCAACCCAAGAGGACAAGACATAAAACCTCTATAAAATGCAAGTAGTGAATTTTTATTTTATTTTATTTATTTATTTTAACTAGAATAATATTCATCATTACACTTCATATTTCTAAAAGAAGAAATAATTTTCTACTACTTGAATGTAAGATTTATACAACTTAAGTCCTCCCGGGTTCCCTAACGTCGCTACTAAAGCAACATCATATAAACCATTTACATGCATAAGATATTCACGGAATCATGAGCTTAAAAGATCTACATTCATTTTAATGCACCAAGTTAAATGTCCCTAACTTATTTCTTTTATTAAACATAGGTTAATCATCCAACATCATTATTCCTTTTATCAACTCATTCCATAAATTCATATTGATTTCATCTACATCTACTATCCTTTATATCACTTTTCTCTAATAATTTAAGTAAGAGATTAATATTCATTAAGGTAGGCATCATCCTAGGTACTTCATTAACATGAACCAAGTATTAACATTAAAATCAAATTACTATTCTATTGCATTGTTTCATAACCATTCATTGTTAATAATTCCAATCACTAATCTATCATTTCTCAATAATCTCTTTGAATTCTTTCATCAAGAGAGAATACATTATTGTTGTGATACATCATTATATATAATTATATTTAAGATTATTTCCTTTACACATGGACAACATAAGAGGATAGGATAAATAACATAAACACTTTCTTTTAATGCTAGTAACATGTCCAATATTCCACATTCTTTTCCCTTTCTTTTACCTAGAACTACCCATTCCCTTATGCATTGCTTTGAATTGAGATTGCATCAATACTACAAGACTCCTTTTAGGAGATTAAAAATTACATGAATACAAATACATAAGTACATCTCAACATATTAAAATATCCAATAAGAAATCTTCAACTGCAGATTTGGAAAGGAATATGTGCTAGGATCATCCAAAGAATCACGATCAATACCTCGATATAAATATTAACCACCCAACCACGTGGAACCAATAGGCCCACTCCCCTGAGCTAGGAGATAGAACCAAAGGCCCATACAAGAGGTAACAACTAGGAAATTCCTAAGGTGGTGATAAAATTTCCCCAAAGTCACAACACAAAAGAAAAGACAAGAAGACCACAAGGACTACCAGAGGCATAATCAAATTTAGTAGAGACTCTAAGCTACAAGCTAGGTGAGTGTCATCGCATAGCCCTCACCCCTTGGGTTGTCCTGGTACTAGCCACTCTTGGCCCCGGCCCCCAAGTAGGCACATGCGGAACCGAATGCCTCTCGTACAGACAAGGTCATCCAGTCGTACCTACGCATAGGTACCTTCTCCCACTCCCATCCTTAGTCTTTACTAGCACTAAAGGCATGGGCGAGGCACAATTAATCTTGATTAGTGTGTAATTTCTCATTCCAATAATCTCCCATTCCCAATTCATTTATTTAGGTTATCACTTAATTAAATAACTCATACTAGGTTATCCTAGTACTAGCCACTTAGGGCCCCGGCCCCTCACTATGAGCCACTCACCTAGTGTACTTAGGTTCCCTAACATACATATAAAAATCATAAGAGCATAATAGATCCATCATCAAGAATTCATATCAATTCCATAACAACATTTGATTGAGTTTAGGAAAACATATGTTGTCCCTAGTCCACTTGACAACCCTAAACCCAATATGGCATACAGAATGTTCCAAACATATAAGAAGACATCCAAGTGATATTATAAACATATTCAGAGTATACATAGATCCAATTAACCAAAAAAACATTCTAATAGCCTCTGGTGACCATACGAAACCTTAAAACTTAATGATGTTCTTAAACTAAATTATTTCAAGCAAGGATTAAATGCAAAGAATAGTCATCATAGAATAGTCATCCATATCTTCCACAAAACAAATAATAAAGGCAATCGCTTCGGTGGAGATTTAGCTAACATAATTATGGACTCTCAATTTGATTTTTAGGAAAATCCAACGGTGGGAAAGAAAGTTATGACTTCTAGTTTAAAACAGAAAATTTTGGTTAGGGTTCAGACCTGCCTTCACTAAAACGGTTGTAATTTTCACAAAACATAATAAAAATTCTCCAAACCAATTGGAAATGAAAGATAAGACTTAGGAGAATCTTTTATATCAAATTTAGACTTTTATATAATCATATCAGCCTGTAGCATACGAATACATTTGACAGAAAATTCGGAATCAAGAATGGACAGGCATAGTCTGCCAAAATGTCAAAAATAAGGCATTAATTCGACCCTAAAAATAAAATCAAAGAGATACCCATTTGAGATCTGTGAATTTTACTTCCAGAAAATCAATTTAGTAAAACCCTAGATGCAATTTAAATTATTATAATAATAGATCTCCAAAAATGGGTTGCTAAAAACCCTAGGAAAACACATGCCAATTCTTACAAACAAAAACTCAAAACTTTAAAATAACCATAGAAATTAAAAGTACAGATATAATAAATAATTATAATATATAAATAGATCCATAATCTATCAGAGACATAAAGTAACTAACATATTCAATCCATACCTCATGTCCTACGAAGGTTGAATCGAAGAAGGAAACAAAAGAGAAGACAAATCCAAACTTGAGATGCATCCTTCAAACCCTATCCACTTTCAGAAATCTCCATGAAAGAAAGAAATAATTCCACAGCAAAGAATCCCTCTCTCAACTATTGAAATTCTCACAAAAAAGTCTCTCTCCCAAAAGCAAAGATAACCAAAAATTCTTAAAGACATATGCTTACAAAATCTCTCTCACATCTCCAAGTTTTCTCTCCAAAATCACCATGAAAATTAAGGCCATCCTCTCCTCAATGCTTCAGCCCCAAAATCCCCCCTCTTCAAATGAGAAAGTAGTGCATATAAATAGATTTCCAAAGGTTGAGAGGAAAAGTAACCAACTCCCAACTAACTCTTAACTAAAGGGTATTATAAAATAACTTAATATCATACAACTATATTACTCAAATATACAATAAAAGATTATTTGTATTCATTCATACACATATGTAATATTATCCTAACATATATGCATATGCCATCATTAATTACATCAATATCTATATATATAACCTATCCTCATTATTAATAATTAACAATTGAGAATAATATACCTCGCATTATTTAATATTTAATTATTAATAATATTATACTTTACATTAATCCCAAAATATACACCATCAACAATATCTACAATAATTAACATATAATCACATATAAATTATATATATATAAATACATATATGTGTGCACCCATATATATATTTCCATATATATATATATATATTTATATTTATATAGATACATGCCAAATACCAAACACTATAATCTATAAGATTATGAAGTAATAGATCACAATATTATTACCTATTTATAATTGCTATAGGATATAACACTGAGGTAGAATAAAATCACATGCCTCAAAATAAATCTAATCATCCAAAGAGGCTATACAAATCATCTATGAAACATATCGAGAAAACCATAAGATCAAACAAGGTCAACCAAAGTCAATAAGGAAAGTCAAGCCAAACTCCTGAAACACAACATAGAAAGATTAACTAAGAATCATACCAAGAAGGAGAAATAAATAAAATGAGTAAACAAATCATACAACCAAATGAATTCAAGTGGTCACAAGGCACTAACTACAACCATGCCCAACCGGGTGCGTTGGATCTGGGTTTTTGACCCAAAGGTTGACTGACAAAGAAGGAACCCTAATATTCCCAAATTGGAATAATGACAAAGGAAGACTCATGTAGGGGCCTTAGTACTATCTCCATAACAACAACCATCGAGGATTTGAGGGCATGCTCAGACCTGTGAAGCCAGGTGAAGTCGATGCCCAGTACCTGCAAGCCTGCATCACAAAGAAGAAATACATATGCACGAATATACATATAAAAGAAAACATTGCAGACAGATGACCAGGATCGATACATCGTGTGGACCTCAGCTATGTGAGTAACTACGACTTCGTCCTGAATCATGAAAACACATCATGTATATATATACACTCAAAGCATGTAGCATCATCATAATGAAGGTTAGAATCTCAAGCATTGTGTTAGTCTCTTATCAATACTAATAATAAATTAACATAATCAAATCATCAAGTGAGATTCAAGATTCATCCAAGGTAACCTTAATAGAAGAAAATATAAATAACCACTTATATATATATCTATCAAGTACATATCATATAACATCCTAACTATGTTCATAAAGGTCTTGTAGGTACTCAATACATACATGGAGATAAATACATACAAAAATGATACCTTTAGATAGTATGTCTGATATTAGAATCATTGAGTACTAGCTTATGAAATTATTATAAACAACTATAGGAATAGATCAAACAAGTATCATGTACAACTTAAGCTGTAAGAAAACATCGAAGGATCTTAATTCTTTCAAAAACACAAAACTTATATTAGGGTTAGAGGGGTATTACAGGAAAGCTATTACAATGCTTGATCAAATCAATGATATCTGATTAATTTATTGTTGCCAAGAATTGTGGTGGTAACATCAACAAAGAAGTATTAGTCATTTTAATTTTTATCTGGAATTCAAATTTATAGTTTCATGAAGAATATCTATAAGCGATCAGGTAAAGGCTATTATTTGGGATAATTTAAGGCTTTAGGATTGATTATTGTTATTATAAAAATCAAACAAAAGAGACTGAGCATCAAGATACAATAGATTGTACATAAAATCCCAAATGAGTTGTCATGAATGTCTCAATCTGTTTGTGTCTGAACCTCCTTGTGTCTGAAACCTGGAGGGCAGGAAGAAGTGATGACAACATAAAACCTTTTAGGGAATCAGATACAATGGAGGGTATGATCACTTAGGTGGCCTAAACTTCCAGTACTACAAAGTGACTACTAACAATGAGCTGAAATCCAAGCCAATTGACTTCAATTTGGCAGCAGATCAGAGTATAGTCTAAAATGATTGGCAAATCTGTTGTTTTGTGAGAGAAGATTTATATGTGATTGAGTAAAAATTATTATTTGGGACGATTTGATGAATTAGATTGATTATTGTTATTATAGATTCCTAAAAGCAGAGACTGAGCATTAAGATTCGACAGATTGTACACAAAATTGAAAAATTCTAATAAATGAGTCATTACATATTTGTGAATTGGTCTTAACCTAGAAGACAGGACCATGTGATGACATAAAACCTTTCAGGGAATCAGTAACAACAGGCGATAGGATAACTAGGTTACCTAATCTTCTGGTTGTAAAAAGTGTGTAGCAGCATTGAGTTGAAATCCAAGCCAATTGACTTCAATTTGGAAGCAGATTGGAATAAAAAATCTTTGTTACCCAGAAATGCATTTCCACCCCTAATGGGCAAGTTTCAGAAACGGGGACGGTTTCGGGGACGGGGAGACGGCCGGGGACATTTCCAAGCCATCCCCGATGAAGCAATTTTTTTGGAAACCATCCCAGAAACTCGGGGACGGTCAACAGAAGTTTCGGAAACCTTTGACCATCCCCAGGACAGCCACCTAACCGTCCCAGGGACTGCTGGCCGTTTCCAGCAGCAAGAGGCAAAAAGTAACATTATTTTATAAAGTATTTGCAATTTTTTTTAATCATGTGTGGGTCCCACACCTCGAGGCAGCCCTAAATATTAAAATATGTTATTACTAATATCAAATCTTAAGCATATGATCGAAAATATCAAATCATGTATTCCTTACAAGTTGCATATAGATTGGCCTAAGTGAACAGAGTTATGCCCGAGTGAATAATCATTTGCTGTTGCTGCCGTTAGAATGTGAACAGAGTTATCAGTGAATTCTAGAAGTCTTTGGTGAAAATCTGCAGATTGAGAGTGTAAATCTGAGCAATATTTTATTATTTAGTATTCTCAGACCAAATCTTAAGGGCAGCAACATACTATTTTTGTTTTCATTTTGACTTCGAAGTTTGAGACTTTGAGTCTTCTGACATTACATGATGCATTGATGCAATGATAATTGAATCTTGATATATGACATGATACTTTAAGTTTTTAACTTTGCATTTTGTTGAAACTTGCAACCTTTGCGCATTTTGATATATGATATGATACTTTTCATTAATTCAATGAATTATATCTATGAATGTATGAAATTGAAATTTGAACTCTCATTTAATGCTATCCTATGTTCTTATTCTATGATGATTCGATTTGATTTATTTGATGCTATGTTCTATGATAATTCAATAAGGGTCCGTTTGGGTGCTGGAATACCAAATGCTCAATATAGTCAATTCTGGAAGATGCTGCAATTCTGGAAGATACAAATCCTGAAAATGATTTCCAGAATATGGGCTGACCCGTTTGTTTCACCCGGAAGATGACTGAGAAGATGCAAAAAGAATTTTAATTCTTTATTTTAATTTCTTTGAATATGGTGTGTACATGTCTGTATATATACACACATACATGTGTGTATATATACACATACACACGTGTGTATATATACACAAGTGTACATGTGTGTATATGCATGTGTATGCATGTGTGTATATACACACATGTATACACATATGCACACATGTGTATATATACACACATACACATGTGTGTACATGTGTGTGTATACACACACATACACACATATACACAAATATACACATATACACACGTGTGTTTATATACACACACACACGTGTGTATATACACACATGTGTATATATACACACGTGTATATATATACACAAATACACACATGTGTGTATATATACACATGTATGTATATACACACATGTATATATACATCTTATAGCAATATAATATACATCTTATAGCAATATAATATACATCTTATAGCAATATAATATACATCCTTATAGTCACGGATCCCACGAAATATTAAATTTGGTTTTATAAAAATTGGAATTGGAATTTGAAATTCCAATTCCACCTATTTGAGTGGAAGATGCAAATGCCCATTTTGGGGCAAAATTGGAATTTCGAAATTCCAATTCCAATTTTTTGGATGGACACAAACGTGGAATTGACATTATCCGGAATTAGATAATGCCAATTCCAGTCTAATTCCAGCCCCCAAACGGGCCCTAAATGATCATTGATTTTAGATTTATAAATGTTATTATGTTGCTATGATGAATGTTACAATGTTATATAGTTCATGAATATATTTGAAAATTCAGATTTCTATATATATATAGCCGTCCCCTGCTCTGGGAAAAAAAAAATGTCCCAGAAACCCGTTTCCCCGTCCCCCATCCCGGGAACTCGGGGTAAAAAATTCATCCAAGCCAATTGACATCAATTTGGAAGAAGGTTGGAATAAAAATTTTCCTCGAGTATGAAATGATTGATGAATCTTTCTATTTCAAAAGAAAAACATATGCATTATAGTCATAGGTCAACACCTAAAGGACGCATGCCATAATGGTATTTTTAATTTTTTACTCTTAACTTTATCTATGGTCTATATAGAAAATTTGTCTGATGTTTTCCTCTACATCTAATTTTTGGAATATCATAAAAAATTAGTTAATTAACAAAAAAGTCATCCATGTTCAAAGGGTTGTGGTGTAATGTTAGTACAAAAAGCTTCTAACAATATTACTCAAAGTTAAATCCCTGCAACAACAAGGCGGCCCGTTAAATTCGTGTACATCACAAGGTGCATTAGTTACATTTATTTTTATGGGCATATTTAAACGTGACCTTCGTCTAAAAATCTTAGCAATGTTGTCCAATTATAAACCGCAACCATTACATTCAACCAAATTACTACCATTGAAAATACCAAGCAGTGAATATTAGTGCTCAATACAGCTAGTAGATGATCCACTAGCTAATAGTATTGTCATTAATGTTACCAAGTGCACATTCTTACATGATGTTGATCTATTCATCTATATTACATACCTAATAAAACACCATTACTATTCAAAGTTTTCGTTAAAATGAGGGATAACAGAAATTCTTCAGCACTAGCACTGGCGAAAAGACATTGGATCCAGCGCTCTCTCGTAAAAAAATCTAACAGACACAGTTATTCAATTTCTCCATATTTTGTACCCAATTAAACATGGGTAGTGTTTAAGATTTACCATATGTACTAATTAAACATAATATGTTATCAATGGACGATATGCACACCAAATTCTCCCGGGGCAATAAAATTTGCAAAAAAAGATTCGACTCAGAGTTGGCTTATAGAATGAATTTCTGGAAATCATAACCTAACACACAAGACAGATTATTTCTCTATATTCACACCTAACTAAACAACATTTCCATGAATGCTTCATTTTACAGACGCATTAGGAATATTGGTGTAATATACCTAATTAATCATAAATTAACAGTGGCTGAAAAGCATACAGAATTCTCCCAAGGTAACAACATTTCTGAAAACACCTTGGATCCGGCACTGGCTTACAAAGTGAATTTCGTGGAAATCATAATCTAATACACAAAGCTGTTCTATTTCTCTATATCACATACCCAACTAAACAACATTATCAACAGAATTTCATGTTACTGACCCCATTAAAAGCTGTTATAATCAAGAATATTGGTGCTAAGAACCTAATCAAACATCATAAGTTGTCGATGGACGAATGGCATACCAAATTCTCCCAAGGCAACAACAATTCCCTAAAACATTGGATCCAGAGCTGGCTTACAAAGTAAATTCCGTAGAAATTATAATCTAACGCAAAAGGCGGATCTATTTTATCCGTATCACATACCTAGCTGAATGGCATTACAATCGAAGATTCATGTTACAGAGTCAATTAAAGGACTTAAGCAGGCATCATAAGTTGCCAACGTACTAAGGGCATACCGAATTCTCCCAGACCAACAACATTTCCGAAAATAAATTCGACCCATAGTTGACTTACAGAGTGAATTCCGTATAAATCATAATCTAACACACAATACCGGTCTGTTTCTTTATATAACATACCCAATCAAACAACCTTATCATCTAAGACGTCACAGAACAATTAAAGATTGTTGCAATCCAGGATATTGTTGTTATATACCTATTTAAGCGTCATGAGTTACGAAAAGGAGAAAGAAATTACAGAATTCTCCCAGCGATCGAGGGCATTAACATTGGCGCCATGGGCGAGGAGACATTGTACAGCGTCGCGGCAGCCATAGAGGGCGGCCACATGCAGAGGAGACCTGCCGTCGTAATCCTGGGCGCTAACAAGGCCAGGGTTCTGATCAAGAAGCTTCTTCAGGGCAGCGGCATCATTGTGGCGCGCGTGCCACAGCACCAGCGACGTCTGCGTCACACGTGTGCGCTCCTCATCTCTCTCCGAGCTGTTTGAACCGCTGCCATCGCTGCATTTCTCTACCTTGCTGCCCATTGATCTCTTGTCTACGCACAACGGCTTATTTTCTGCTTTGATATTTCCAAAATTATAAGTAGTTTTATCAGTTCTTTGTTTTTTATTACCTCGAAAGAAATTGATTTGCGTTATGTTTTCCCGAGATCTGAGCCGCTATTTTAAGTGTGACGTGAATATGTGCCAATGTTTGTTTCAGTGTGAACAAGTGATAAAATACTTCATCATTTCTCCAAAAAGTAAGCACCAGATACGCGTATACAGTACTCATCACTTTTTTTATGGCACATGGCATATACGCAGGCTTTTCAGTCCATTTTGCTTGTTTTCCATTAGATTGTTTTTATGTATTGCTTAATATGTAAGCTGGGAGCTTTTTATGTAAGAATTTGAACTGGCATGTTTAGGAAATATATCTAAACGATGGAATATTGTTATCCAAACACTCTTTTTTCTTTTCTTTTCTTTTTTTTTACGAGTTATTTTGAAATGGACTTCAGAATTATATTTATTGTGCGTCATTCAAAATAAGATTTAGAGTGTTGTCAAAAATATTTGAGAGAAGTTTGAGGAACTCACAAAACAATCAAAATGATTGTCAACTTTCTTTTTTGCAACACGTGGATTTTCTTAATACCGACTTTTGCTATATGGGTTGCTCAATTGAACTTGGGGAAATAGAAGAGAATATTGAATCAGTTGTTTTTGAAAATAGCAGCAGCAAAAGGGTGCTGACCCATGGAACAAAGAGGCTAACTATGTGAATTAACAGAAAATTAATTCACCATAAAGAGCGGCATTGAAGCAAGAACGTCTACCACGATCAAAAATAAAAAAGCAGCAGAAAGTAAACCACCACAATCGCAAAGTATCACACATCCACAAAACAGTCTTAAAATTGTTCAACTTAAACCAAACTTGGTTTTACGCAGGGCTAAAAACCAAATTCAAAGTTTTGAGCATATGTAAAAAAAACAAAAACTAACCAAAAGGGAGGCGAGGAGACAATAGCATTCTCCACCCTCTCGTTCACAGACAACCACAGAGCTATTTTTCATCCCATAAGCGCTTCGACAGAAGAAGGTCAGCCCACTCCTCATGCAGGAAATTGAAGAGTTCTCGGTTATCTTTAACATCATCCTTGTCTTCTGAGGCTTTCTCATTGAGGAGGCAAAGAGTAGTGGTGGACGCATGCATCACCTTAAGTGCAAACTTACTGACATCCGTCAGATGCTTGTTGGTAGCTTCCAGGTCCCTAGTTAGTTTAGACACCGTATTCTCCATAGAGGCGAACTGGTACTTAATTCTTCCCATTAGGCCGCTTCCAGTATGCTCTTTGTCCGCATTGGGGTCTTTTTCCTTCAACACCTCCCCAGCCACAATGGTTTGGATACTGGGGTCTTTTTCCTTCATCACCTCCTCAGCCACATTAGTTTGGATTTCCACCTGTTCAGTCCCATTGTCCGATCCCTCTTTACTGGGAGAGCCCACGGAAGCATCCTCTTGGGCAGAAGCATCCTCCCGACTTGTGAGCTCTCTAATAGCTCTTTTCCCCTGCTCTTTAGCAAGGCGGGAGGAGTGACAGGTAGAGGTGGGTTGGAGCTCAGAGGTTTGGGGGCAGTCCAGATTAACAATAATGTTTTTATGCTTCTTAGGAGGGGGTGGAGAGCTGTCATCAGGGTCTCAAGTGTGCTTCTGAGAGCTAGGGGTGGGTTGGGTTTTAGAAGACTTGGGGCTTGAAGCAGGGGTGGGAAAACCTTGGTTGAGAGAAACCGTAGGTGACAAGGGAAACCTGCAAAGGTGGAGGGGGGCAGAGGGCATGGTGGAAATTGTATAAGCGGAGGATAAGGCCCTAATGGAGATAAACAGGGGTTTTACCAAGGGACATGGCCTCATTCACAATCTTCATGTTGGCCTCCAATGAATGTAGAAGGTAAAAAGGGAAGGAGATTAACAACTTATGCCGAAAATGGTTAAGAAAGGGGATATGATAGTTAAAAAATGTACCAAACCGGCCCTCCAAGGTGAAATATTTCATCACCAGCTTGCACATCTTAGGCCAAAACTCTGGGAGCTCAAAGATGATGTAGCCACCATTAAGCGGAGAAGGGGTAGCTCCATCCTTGAAGAATTGCGCAAACTCTGACTTCGCTTGAGTCTTAGCAGTTTTTTCCATTTTCTTCCCATTGTCGGCATTCCCGTAGCCTGGCCGATAACCTCCTCATTGATTTGGAAGGTGATGTCGTTAATGGTGACCTGCCTTTTGTTCTAGGTTTTGGCAACCTGTTTGGTGATCATTTCACCGTGACCCTGGAAGCATTCCATAAAAGGCAGGATGCCGCCCTCCTTGTAAAAATACATAACCATGGGATCAGAGGAGAATTCCTCCTCAATCCTCTCAGGCTCAATTCTTTTCCTATCTCCACCTATATTCTTCCCCCCGAACCACCAACTGAAAAACCCAGAAACCAGAGGAAGACCAAAGGAAGGATCTTTCGCACTAGACTCGGCTCTCTGAAAATTCATAGAGCAAAAGTTGGGAATGTCGAGAAAAAAACCAAACAGGGGATTAGAAGTTGTGTCAAGCCGCATAGAGTAATTAAGGCTTTGATTATCTCAGGGTTTGCAAAGCCTTGTCATATATGGGTAGCATCTCATAGACCTGATCATATATGGATACTTCCCCCTATTGTTTTGAATTCTAACTATGCAATTTCTATTTCAAAACAACAGGGGGAGGTAGACATATAATATTTTGGATATAATAAGAGTAAAAATGATTATCCTTGTCTTCTTATACCAAAAAGCTTTGATTCATATACTGAAGATCAACATATATTCACTGTTGTCTGTTGAAACCGTACATTGTATTTCTAAACTTATCAAACATAAAGTTATAGATCATCCCTAAGAAGGAGATTAGGTATTAAGAGTTTAGGTTGCCGAACATAGCTTCACCCGACAATCTAAACTTTGCAAACCACAATTTACAGTCTAGAGCCAATCATTCTATTTAGAACATCTACTTTATATATCATCGGTGCACCTTGTATTATACTCCAGCAAATGCATATTACATATGCATTTAGACAACACTTATCCTAAGTGCATCCCACAAAATATCTTAGAATAGATTGATCAAGATGCATCAATGTAATCCACTGTTGTCACTATAAATGAAAGCTTCCCAAATTTACCATTGCTAACCAATCTTACTAACTATTAATAATATCATATAAGTACAATTGATAATAATGCAACAGTATCACCATATATCTACAAACCATTACATATATACAGAAGATTTACATGTCAAGTTGTCTTCATACATTGCTATATGTAGATATGTGAGTATAACTATATACATTTAAAGCCTATTATTAATCCAAACCAATGATAGTCCAAGTATCATATTTTGAAAGTTAACCAACTAACCATAGATTGTATAATATACACATCTACTATTAACCTTCCAAGCTATTACTCACTGTCCTTCTGAACTGTCGTACATTTCCAGATATTATCCTATTTAACCATAACTACAATGCATTTGACTTCCTCAATCTCCTTCTTGGTACGTCGAGTACACCTGGAAACTTCAGGTGTCGTGATATGGAGATTGGGTGGCTCGATTAAATCAAGGCTCTTCGATATTTTAAACCCCTCCTTTCTCCAGTAATTGAGTAGCCACCCAATTTCAAACTCTTCAGATAGAATCTCATTGAGGAGGAAGTCGATATTCCTAGCCATTTCTGGCCAATGAAAATCGAAACAGTCTTCATCTTTAAATGTTATCATAGGGATACAATGGGATTGAGGAATTTCACCCAACTTTTCTATACCAGTTTGCATTGTTAACTCCGAAAATGGTATGGTGAGGTTATTATCAACACACATAGCCATCTTTTCCAGACCTCCAAGATGGTCTTCTATAAAAATTTCCTAAGCTACCTGTACAATTTCCTCTTAAGTTTTACCAGCAAATGTGGACAGAGCAATGAATTTCCCTATGATCACTCCATTAGTTCTAAAGGTAAACTCATTATCAAAGTACCTATCACCTATTGCCTTCTCCATTGCTCTCCTAGTTGAATCCGGCATAGGATTCAATATCTAGTTCCATCTTTCAGGGAAGATAAGACCTCGGAAGGTCATTGCCCTGTCTCCTTTAGTATAATAGGTAGTAAGCCTTGATTCCATTTTTTCCTCAAGGAAGAGAAGCAACAAGGGTTGTCCAAGTAAATAAAAAGCTCGACAAACTTTCTAGAAAAATCCTGTAGCTTCTTCTTGAACAAACTATATCATCATTAGCCTAACTACATTACACTTAAGAGTGTCTGAAGAGAACCACCATGAGTGGGTTATCTCTGTTTCCCATGGCTTGCCAAAAACTTTGCATACTTAATGACGATGAATCATATATTTCATTCATCATTGTTTATTGTGGTTAAGAGCAATCAATAAGTTGAATGCCTGACTGACATCATTACTAGTCCTCCATCAAAGAGACAGAAATGGTTTTAAGAAGAGAGTAATCAAGGAGTCGACCATTCAAAGGACATATCCTAGCAGAAAAGGATTAAGCTTTATATATGTCGAGAAGTTTCTAGTAAAGAAGAGCTTCTGAATTGTAATTAAAACAAGTCAATACTTTATACCGAATAATAATAAGGATCATAAGTTGCTTTCCATAATGAATGCCATGTATCAATAGGAACTGATAACAGAGTTATCATAATTAATAGAACCCACCTAGAAAGTCAGGCACAACCATCATAACATAAGGACACCATAGGAATAAGACGGAATCCCAGCTCTATAACATAAGAAAGGCCCGAAGAATGAAAGAGGCCATAAGATCGAAGGGTAGAGAAGACAAAGGATGGATAAGAAGGAAAGGGGGGGGGAAATGAAAGGAAAATGAAAGACACCAAGGGGACCCCTAGGAGGTATTCCACTTAGAGGGAGAAAGACATGATAAAGGAAACTAATGAGAGCAAAGGGGAAGGAGAAGGCTAACAAGGGAGGAGAGGAAATAATAAAGATCTAGGGAAAACAGGCGAGACTAAATAATATAAGAATAAAAATCTTAAGAAAAAGAGGATAAAGACCAATCAAAGATTATGGTCTCGAATCTACAGAGCCTAGAGAAGATAAACGACTAAAACTAAGAAGGGGACCCAATCCTAGACTTGGATAAGATCTATCTATGAAAATATTATAACATCTAACGTTTATATCATGATCATCCCAAGTCCTCACAATGAGTGAATATGCTGACCAATTTTCTGGAGGAGGGTGTGACTTAGATAATTAAGAGATTATTGAGAAAGTTTCTCCATCTGCTCCTTTATTAGCTAGAAGGTCTACATCTGAGTTCCCTTCCCTATAAATATGTTTTACTTCTATTAGGTTGAATTTATCCAAAATTTCCAATATTTCCTCTAATTTCGATGATAGTTTCCAATTTGTAGATTTCCTTGTTCTGATAGTGTTAATAATAATTTGGGAATCACCTTCTATCTCTAAACAAGAAAGACCTAGTTGTTGGCATAATCTGAGGCCCGCAAGAACTGCCTCACATTCTGCCATATTATTGGTAGTTGGTTTAATGGCCTTAGCAAATTTTGCAATAGTTTCTCCTTTATCATTGTGGATAATCCCACCTAAGCCTGCTGTGCCCGGGTTGCCTCTGGAGGCCCCATCAAAATTAAGTTTGTACCATCCAGCTTTAGGGGGGTTCCATTTACAAGAGCTTTCTTCTTTTGACTTTTTTCCCCCTTTACTATATAAAGGTGGGATATCTAGATTAGGCCAGATCCTTCTAAGGTCATTATCACATTGTTTGAAGGAGTTTTCATAACTATGTACGTTTCGTAGTCTGTTGTTGATAATCTCAATAATTGCTGATTCTATTTTATTAGTAATTGAACTTATATTAAGTTTTTGGTTTGTGAAAATTCTTCTATTACGTTCTTTCCATAGTTCCCAAACCACTATGGATGGGGCTATGACCCAGATATCTTTAAACAAACTATCCTTGTTAAGGGAAGGCCAAGCTTTGAGAAATTCCAGAAGATCATTTGACTTAGCCAAGGACCATTTCAGGCATTTGCATAACCAGTTCTAGCATTCTTGTGCCAATTCACAGTTTAAAAATAGGTGATTAACATCTTCCTCTTAACATTCACACAAAGGGCATCTCGACGGACCTTCAAATCCTAGTTTTCTAATTCTTTCTGATGTTAGGATTCTCTTTTGAAGAGCCGTCCAGAGGAAATGCCCTACTTTAGGAAGGCAAACCTTATTCCAACATAGGTTTAAAAGCATATCTAAAGAGTCCATTTTTTGTTTTTCCAAAATAGATTTGTATCCATCTTTTACTTTATACCTTCCATCATTTGACCCTGCCCATATTAGTCGATCTGCTCTTCTTTTAAGAGTTAATACTCTAAGACTAAGCATCTTACGAAATTTGATAAGTTCACCTGAATCTTTTAGTGTAGTGCTTGGGTATCTCCAAAGAAGATCCTCTCCCGGGGAGACGTAATCCTTGATATAACTACCTATGCTAGATTTACATGAAGAAATAAATTCTTGAGAGAAGCTCTCATTTATTAAAGGAGGATACCCTCCCCATGAATCTTCCCAAAATAATACATCATTACTTGACCCCACATCCCACGTAAGAAGGTTATTAATAATATCTCTAGAGCTATTAATAAAATTCCATATGCGAGACCCTTTCGTATTCGTATGTAACTGGGCTCTAAAAATATTAATAGGATCTGCATTAGGGATATATTTATTGAGAAGAACATTAGCCCACTTGCTATTGGGGTTATTATACATATTCCACACTAATTTGGCACCTAGCACCGAATTCTGCCACTGAAGGTTCTTAATGCCTAATCCTCCTCGAGAAATAGGTTTGTAGAGGTTATCCCACTTAATTAAAGCTGATTTCTTATCTTCTGAAGACCCTTGCCAATAGAAATCTCTAAGCAACTTATCTAAATTAGCTTTAATATTAAGAGGTAATGAAATAAGAGACAGTTGATATGTGGGTATAGCTGTTAGGACCAACTTAATCATCGTTGCTCAACCTGCTTTGGTAAGCCATTTTCCTTTCCAACTACCCTTTTTATTTTGGATTTTAGATGCCACTGTTTCCCATAATTTTGAGTTGTGTGTCCCCTTCTCTAAGGGGATTGCTAAGTATTTACAAGGAAACTTTCCTATCTTGTATCCTAAACTATTGCAAATTTTTCTTATCATAGATGTCGAAGTGTTGATATAAAAGATTTTTTATTTACTTGGATTGACCCTTTGGCCTGATGCCTTTAAATATACTTTCAGTACATATTTAAAGGCTTTAGCTTCTTTTAAGTTACTAGCTCCTAGTAATATTGTGTCATTTGCAAATTTTTGATGAGTGATATTAGGTACATTCTTTGTAACTCTGACTCCTGAGATTTTACCTTCTAAGCGGGCCTTAGATATAGATCTACCCAGGGCTTCTGCCATGATTACATAAAGGAAGGGAGATAATGGATCACCTTGCCTGATGCCCCTAGATATTTTGAAAAAGCCTTCAGGAGTGCCATTAATTAAAAAAGAGATCTTAGGAGTAGAAATGCAGTTATAAATTAGGTTTATCCATTGTTTAGAGAAACCAAAGGCTTCTAGGCATTTACAGAGGAATCTCCAGTCCACTCTATTATATGCTTTCTGAATGTCTATTTTAATGAGCATGAAAGATTCTTTATTATACTGCGCGGTATGTATTATTTCTTGAGCTATTATAATGCCATCAAGGATTGAGCGATTAGGAACAAACCTTGTCTGTTCCTCGGAAATTATTGAGGGGAGAAAGATTTTAAGTCTGTTTGCTAGACATTTGGATAAGATTTTATAGATTGTGTTACAAAGAGATATTGGGCGGAAATCTCCTGGATCTTGACAATCATGTTTCTTAGGTATCAGGGAGAAGAAGGTATTGTTAATTTCCGTTAGCAAAGAGCCTGAGTTTCTAGTTGCTTCTATAGCTTTCCATACTTCCTCACCAAGAAAATGCCAACATTTTTGAAAAAAAATAGCTTGGAAGCCATCGGGCCCTAGAGCTTTCTCTGGGTGGAGTTGAAATAATGTTGTTTTTACTTCTTCTAAAGTTAATTTGTTGTTGAGCCACTTGTTATCTCCTTCGGAAATAAGTTTGGGAATCAAAGGTAAAACCTGATTTTGGGCTTCTAGATCAGAAAACTCATAGTTGTTTAAGAGTGTTTGGTAATAGTTAACTAAGTGAGCTGCTATATGTCTTAGATCCTCAATAAACTCACCATTTGGACCTTTGAGCTTTGAAATTTTGTTAATATTTCTATTATTTTTAGTGTTGTGAAATTTTTTTGTATTATTATCACCTTCTTTGAGCCATGTTTCTCTGGATTTTTGCTTCCAGAAAATTTCTTCCTTGTGTAATAAATTTCTACATGTTTAATCATTAATTCTTTTTCTTTATTATACGCTGCTTCATTCATACCTTGTTTTATGACAGTCTCATTTAACTGTTAAAAAATATTATTGAATTTTCTTTATTCCAATCCAGGATCTTATGTTTTATGATTTTAAGCTTGTACACACAAAAGTAGTGCACTTCTCTAAGTCATTACATCAAAGGAAATCCATGAAAGGGAAACCTTCAATAGCGACCTAGAGCTCTTTATGTATGGAGTTGCAAGATTGTAAAATTGCTCTCAGCTAGAGCTATTAAGCTAATGACCTTGCTAGTCAACCACACAATGAGAGATTCC
Source organism: Chamaecyparis obtusa (assembly GCA_027943335.1). Lineage (NCBI taxonomy): Eukaryota > Viridiplantae > Streptophyta > Pinopsida > Cupressales > Cupressaceae > Chamaecyparis > Chamaecyparis obtusa. The sequence goes on along the minus strand of BSBK01005513.1, from coordinate 624,138 downwards.
AAAATTGAAGACAAGGGCAAGAGTGTCAATATCCCCAAAGAATCAAATGGAAATGCAATGCAAGTAAGCTAAGAATGAAAATGCAAATATGCAAGCTATGCTATGAAGATGAAAGTACAAACTAGGCTATGAAAGGAAAGTACAAGTCTTACAATCCCTCAATTAAACTATGTGAGATTAATCTATAGCATAAAGAAAGTCTATACTAAGAATGCCATGATTGTGCAACTATGAAAGCAAGAAAGCAAGCTAAATGAAATGCAACAACAATGTCTTCAAAGCTTAAATGCAAGAATGTCTTTAAAGAGCTCCAAATGACTTAGAAAACCTGCAACATAACATTAGCATGAAAGAGATGGATATGCAAATGAGGAAAAGAGCTCTCCTTTTATAAGAAATGAAAATGAATGGACCATGGAGATTAAGAGGCAAAAGAATTAATCAACGGTGGAGCATCAAAGAGGAGTAATTCATGTGCACAAATATCCTCTAATGAAAAAATAAGAGTTGACTTTTATGTCCATATAAAACAAAAAGTACTTTTTCCCTTTTTACAAAATAAGAATAATGCTTTATTTGTGCAACTTAGGATAAGAGGAAAAGTGGGGCCTTTTTATTTAATAAAAAGGGAGGAAATATTCTTTTTAATTAAATAAAAACTTAGGATAAAATGGTTAGCCCAAGGCAAATAATCAAAAATGATGAAATAAGATTTGATCAAGGAAATTGATATAATTGATAAAATGTTGATTTTTGAAAATAGTGATTCAGGGATTTGATAAATTGCAAGAATGGAGCCCAAAGTCTAGGTGACTATTTTAGGGTGCATACATTTGCCCCTCTTTGACTAATGTGTGATCATTTTAGGAACACATGCAGTCAAAGAAGAATTGAAATGTGAGTTCATTTTGGGATCACAAAATAACTCAGTCGTGTGTTCATTTTGGGAACACGCCCAGACAAAAATAAACAAAAAATTCTGGACATGAGTCCATTTTGGGATCACATCTAAAATAAGAGATAAAAATCTCAAGCCGAGTGAAAGCTCATAAAAATATAGCTGAATTAAGAAAATCAAAGATTAAATCCAATAGGTACTGCCCCTTCGGAATCAAAATCAAAATTAGGTAGAGGAGAACAACAGATTGATAAAAGATGATCAAATCATAATGAAATCATAATCAAAGATAAAGGATAACAGGATAACCATTAAGCAGTGAAAACATGCCCCAGTGATGAATGAAAAGAAAAGAAATGGGGTGAATGGAAGACTAGAAGTGTGAAAGACATGAAAAGGAAGAAATTCTATTAAAGATCGAAGAATCAGGCCTCAAATGGTTAGCCAACTGCGCAAAAGAGGGTGAAAATTTGAAATATGATTTTGACTATCAAGATTAACTCAAATTTTGATTTCGAGTTTAAAAATGGATCCAGAACATCGAAATTAGCTAGAGGTGCAATTTTCGTGCAATTTCGAAGTGTTTTGAAAATTAAGTCAAAAAGTCAAAATGCTATATAAGGGGCAAAAAGTATCATTTTCAAATTCATTAACCCCTTGTGATGATAGGAAAAAGATGTGATGTGAAAGACAAGGAGCGAAAGACATGATCGAGAAAAGGAAAGGTGAGCGCAGTTGACCAACTAGTGCGTGAATGATGAAAAGGAGAGCTCTCTCCATATGCGAAATGCAAAACTAATCTAATCATGAACCTAAAAATGCAAGCTACTATGAAAAAGTGGTTGACTTGCAAGGTCACAAAGCCAATAGACATCTAATAATCATCATCGAGCTATATTGGTAGCATCGCAAGATCATACAATACACACTAGTATGACTATGGGTATATGAATATGATTTATATCAGATAAAATGTGGGAATCCCACCTGGGCACCAAATACATATGGGTCAAGATGACTAGTGTAGTGAGATTACCTAAGTTTTAATATAGCAAGATTATACTCGCATCGAGACACAAGAAAAGTCAAGATGACTAGAAGTATGCACTTGCATAAACAGTCAAAGATAATACCTTGTAGATCCCAATGTCAAGTGGATCAAGCATAAATGCTAATGACAATTAAGACCAACAAAATATACCCACAAGCAGAAAAAATAATAAAACATGTTCTCATACCCTTAGTCTTCTAGCTATGCATCATTGAAAACTATCATAGGGAGAGAACACTCATCATAGAAATCATTATAGAAATCACACAAAGAAAATAAAGCCAAGCAAGTCTTAGCGAGTTGAGTGTTTAAGTGCATGTGTGTAGGTCATAGAGTCAAACTTCAAGGATCACATCTGCCAATGAGAAATATCATATCATTCTAGACTGTGGGTAGAATATCTGATAAGTGTTGAAAAACACTTGATGCTAGGGTAGTGTTGAAAAACACAGTTGGGGAGGTATTGAGAAACACTGCTTTGAATTTTTTTGAATTTTTAAATTTTTTAATCTTTTTGGTATTTTTAGAATATATAATTTTTTTAAGATACATCAAAGCGTCTATTGCTAGGTTTTCACTAGGATGCTCCTTTTTTCAGGACTTTATATACTTTTTAAGATTTTTTCAACATCATATATGAATTTTTTTGGAATTTTTTCAGGATCCATAAGATATGTACAAGGATGCCCCCAGACAGAATAGGCATCAAAGTCCCAAGCAAGATCACATCGTGTAGTCCCAATGTCTAGCAAGGTGGAGGACAAGAGGGAATATCAAGCTAGTGGAAGACATGGAAGACAAGAGAATGCAGGAGAATGAAGGGAAGAAATCCTCAATGGCAAACTCCTCAAGAGTACCCAAGATAGGGGAAAAAAAGTCATGCAAAGCACATTTGGACAAGCAATGAAAGAATAGCATAGGATAAGTCACAAAAGCATAATGCAAAAGAAGGAAAGGATGCAGTCCAAAGGAGGAGACATGTCAAGAGGCTTCATAGCATCGTGTTTTACTCTTTTTTATTAGATCAAGACCAAAGGGGAAAAGGATAGAAAAAGGCTAGAATGAATGGGGGAAAATAAATATGAAGGCTAAACATGAATGGAATGAAAGCAAGACCATCTTAAGATAGCTCATAAGATAGCCAAATGTTCATGTATAGGTCAACATTGTCAAGATCAAAGAGAGAGGACGGAATGGATGAAATATGTAGAAGAACTACGCATGATGCCTAATTGTCAGGTTTTCATCACGGTACTTATCCAAGGTGCCACAAGGGAGTGGTTTTCACCATAAGACAAATTTGTTTCTCTTTACTTTTGCTACCAAGGCGCCTGTTTCCAGATTTTCACCATGGCACATTTTCAATTTTTTCATTTTTTCATTTTTATTTTTTTATTTTTATTTTTGGAAGAAGGCAAGCTCTTTAGATAATGATCCTTGAAATGATAAACCATGATATGTTAAGGATTCAAAATGATATGCAAAAAAGATGCTGATAGGGAAAGGAAGATGGAAGAGAAAAATAGAGGATAAGGTTTTATGTAAAGTGAGAGAGGTTGGAAGATAGGAGAAATAGACAAATGAGGAAAAATGATAGAAGGTAAAAGGATAATGAGTGGAAGAATTATGAAAGGGTAGATGGAAAGGAATGCAAGATCAACGTCAACACACACCTTGAAGGGTGGCGAGAGGGTGGAGGAAATGCGAATGAGGGAATACGAGAAGGAATATGATGAATATTTAGCAGAGGTTGCGGTTCAGGCACATGGAATGGAAGAATGTTTTTGGAGGAAGATGAAGTGGAAGCCTTTGGAAGCTTGAATGTCAATTTCACTTTTTATTCAATTTTAGACTCTTTCAAGAGAGACTTTGGAATCCATATAGCCTTAGGCTTTTTATTTCCTTTTGATGATTTAGAGAGAATATCTTCAATAATGGATTTTGGAACCCATACTTGTCTTGCAGTTTTCTTCTTAGATATCTCTTTTGACTTTATGCCTCCATGTCAATTAGAGTAGACACGATGATCTTCTTTTTTTGATGAATTTTTGTATTGCTTCTTTTTCTTATATTGAACATTCAAGTTACTTCCAAAAGACTTGGGACTTGTGGAAGGAGGATATGATTGGTTTAGATGGGTAAGTGGATGAAAAGGATTCAAGGGTAAGAATCTATGTTGATCTTGAGGAAAGATAGGAGATGGAGGGACATAAGGACCCAAGATGGATAATGAATTAGGAGAGTTAGGAGGGGAAAGTGAAGGGACATAAGGGCCCAAGATGGAAGGAAGACATGAAGCCCTTAGTATTGGTGGAAGAGGTCCAAGGATGGAAGTGGAAGATGCAAAAGGATAATCAATAAGTTCATCAGCATCCATATGACAACCAAGGATATTAGCATCTTTAGAGTGAGCATTAGGATTTGCAATAGGCTCATTAACATCTTGAATAGGAGCAACTTCTTCGATATAATTGTTCAAAGCTTGCAAAGACTTAGGAAGAGTAGAAAGTGGAAGTGAACATGGAATGGTAGAACAAGAAGATGGAATGCTTTGATCTTGACAATTTGCTTTGGATAGCATAAGTGCATCATTTTTTTCTTGATTTTCAATAGGCTTAGCATTGGAAGTAACATCACTATTTTCAATAACCTCAATGGAAGTATCATCTTTGGAAAGCACAAGTGTAGTAAGGTTATTTTGATTGCCAATAAGCTCGACAGTGTAAGTAGTAGCTTGATCTTGCTTAGGAGAAGACTTAAGACATGGTGGAATGGATGAGAAAGGGTGTAGAGGATCAAAAGAACCATGAAACAAAAGAGAGACATCATGAAAAGGATTGGATGACATGGAGGGCTCTTGATCTTGACCTTTCTTTATGTTCTTTTCTTTATCATTTTTAGAGTCCTCTTGACATGGAGCCATTTCTAAGGACAAGGAAGCATGTTGGAATTTTATGGAAGAATTTGGAAGAGATAGTGAAGGACTAGCTAAAGTAGGCATTATAGTGCATAAAGGCTTAGGCTCGTTAGGTGTAGCATTATTTGAAGTATTTGTAGCCAAGTGAAGGTAAGCTTGAGTTTCTTTAAGAGGTATCCCTTGAGGATAACTATGGGGAATTGCATGAAAAACATTAGGATTTTTGTTGGATGAAGGATTTGTGACAGATTTGGAAGACTCGGAAGCTTTAGGAAATGTATAGGTATTGGAGGAAATAGCAGATGGAAGGGAACCATCACAAGACAAAGGTTTAGCATCAAAATCATCTTGCTCGAGAGTGTAATCTTTATTTTCAACATGAGAGTTCTTAGAGGAAGGATTCTTATAATATTTACGTTTCAAATTAGCACGGTACATTTTATATTCCTCAATAGAAGTAGATGTATCATAATCAATGTATTGTTCATAGAACTCATCAAAGTCTTTTTCAAAATCAGAATCATATGGATCACCATCATGATCTATCCAATAGGATGACCCTTTAGCAAGCACGAGCACATGACGAGGAGGACTCTTAGGATTAGAAGTTTCATAGGTATGACTATATGCTTCATCATCATAGCCATCATAATAGTCATCATAGTCATCAAAGGTGGGTGTGTCACTCTTCGTGGGAGAGGTATTACAAGGATTACTATATTGCTCATATTGAGGAGTAAGACTCTTGGGAGAAATAGAAGAGGAATGAGATTGGGAAGAAAAGGAAAGTGAAGACCTAGTGGAGGAAGAAGACTTGGATAATGAAGAATAAGAATAATGTCTAGAAGAGTCATGATAAGACTTGGATAATGAAGAAGAATGAGAAGACTTAGATGATGAAGAATGTTTGGAAGAAGAAGATCGTGAGAGGATCATGAGCATGATTCTACCAAAGGCGGGTGATTCACTTGCTTTCTTTCATATTTTTGTCATAAATTTATCATCAATGAAACTATTGCAAGAATGATATTTTTCAAATTGAGCAAGGAGATCAAGATCATCCATTTTCAAGAGAGGTTCTATAGCAAAATAGTTGAAACTCATGGTTCTAGAAGAGGAGGAATCAAGCATGAAAGAAATGAATAGAAGAGATGAAATAGAAGAAAGTAGACTAGAAAATAAGAGGAAAGGAATCAAGAAGATATGAAGAATTTAGGAAGAATCATGAAGAAAGAAGAGAAAGGATGAAAATGGGAGACTAGGAAGACATGATAGATATGGAAGAAAGAAGACCAAGAGTCATTGTTTGTAATTTGATACCATTGAAATTCATTTGGATATTGAGAAATATGTCACAGAACCTAAGATTTAAGATCTGGCTTGACCAAGGAGGACTGAAAATTGCATAAACCAGGTAGACAACAAAAAGGTTATGTGCGACACTTTCCAGGCAAACAGGGTGATACTTTAAGACCAGGCGATATTTCACGCTACACAGGGTGATAGTTTCCAGGCTAACAGTGTGACACTTTCCAGGTGAGTGGGGTGACAGTTGTTAAGGGATGAACTGTTGCACGATATTTCTCAGAACAAGGTGTGACAACTGTTCAATGTTGCTCGACTCTTTGACCAGTGAAGTGCAAAATCTCAGTTTTAAAGACTATTTCTTCAAAATTTCAATTCGAAGGTTGATTTTTTTGATTTCAAGCACAGTGACAATAGTAAATTGACAAGTTTGCAAACAGTATGGGATCAAACATGTCTTCAAACACTTGAAGCAAGGGCAAAAGCAACCTTGCCAAGATAAACAATTGTGATATCAAAATTGAAAAACCCTATGAATGCTACCGAGATGTTGAGTATGCAAGAACATTTACATGGGTATAGCACAACGAGAACACTGCAAGCACTTTCTATCCTAAAAAGACAAGGCTCAATACTTAACAACTTGGCCCACAACTTGATGCTCCATTGTCTCACACAAAGTGGTTGCCCACAATAGATATTGGCTTTGTCATGGAAGTGCCAAAGACACAACCAAAGGAACACATATGGTGAGTAATCTTGGGGTGATCCGGGTTATTCCACTTGGATCAATCCTTGCACCAAGAAGTTAAGCGGCAAAATAGGGTGGCTTCTAACTATGGTTCTTAATAAGGGCTTCTGTTCATAGCACCCCTCTTGCTCCTTAAAAAGGACTAGGACCTCACGGCCTTAAGAGTACCTTAAGTATTTTTGCTCAATACTTTCCTCATGGTCACAATCCCACAAGTTACTCACATCAAGCGAAGACAAGTGCTATGTCTACCAAGGTTTTGTGCCCTTGGTAGCCTTGAGATTCTAGTGGGTTGGAATAACTCGGTATTAGCTTGTCCCCACTTGGGTCGTTCCTCTTGATTGCTCAAGAGCAGACCCGCTAAAGAATTCTAATGCTAAACAAAGAGTAGATCAATTTTTGAGGTTCAAGATTTTTGGTTCACCACAAGGGTGAAGAGCATACTCCCCTATCTCAAAAATTTCTCCCAAACACACCAAGCAAAGATTCAATTACCCCCTTGCTTTCAAAATCCCAAGATGGGTCAAGATTTCTGTTTCACCATAAGGGTGAAGAGCATACTCTCCTACCACCTCAAAATTCTTACAACAAGGTATTAAGTGCCTATGAAATGAAACAACTAGTATATGCCGCACTCAATAAAGAAAGAAATTAAACAAGCACTTGATTTGGTTTCTATGCTTAGGGTAGCCCTGCAAAAACCATTAGTAGCCCTCTTTGATATGCATTTTTTTGGCAAATTTCAAGCAATGAGAGCACCTACAAGGACAACTTGTTAGCCCATAATGGTTAGCACATAAAAAATTAGATAATATGCAAGTAAAATAGCTAATCAAATAGAAAAATCTGAAAATGAACCCAACATGGTTAGATCAAGCTTAGAAAGAGCTTTCCAATGATATATCACACTTAAAATTTTGATAACGTTTGTGAAATTTTTTCAAAAATGGGTGCCAGTTTTTCAGATTGGCACAGATTTGAAAACGCTGAAATTTTCAAAATTTTTCAAAAAGATAGCAAAGAACCCGAAACTTGCAAGATAAATAAAATAGCTCAAAAATAGCTCACTGCCAGGTACAAGTGATAATTACAGACACTAGAATTATCGCGCGATACTTCTCAGTATACTGGGGCGATACTATTAGTTTGTGCAATACTTCGCTCTATACCAGGCGATACTTAGCCCGAGACCAAGTGATATTCTCTGCAATAGCCAAGTGATACTTCTGATAGGTGAAGTATCGTGCACACATACAGAGAACTATCGCGCGATACTTCTAGAAGTATCACACGATATTCTGAGACAGAAAACCAGAGACCAAAAATTAATCTCAAAACTTGTCAAAAAATTAACGAAAATTAACAAAAATGTAGAAAAAGAAGGGACAAAGCAAGTCTACTCTGCCCCACGGTGGGTGCCAGAAATGTCTTCTCTAAGTCATTACATCAAAGGAAATCCATGAAAGGGAAACCTTCAATAGCGACCTAGAGCTCTCTATGTATGGAGTTGCAAGATTGTAAAATTGCTCTCAGCTAGAGCTATTAAGCTAATGACCTTGCTAGTCAACCACACAATGAGAGATTCCAAAATTGAAGACAAGGGCACGAGCGCCAATATCCCCAAAGAATCAAATGGAAATGCAATGCGAGTAAGCTAAAAATGAAAATGCAAATATGCAAGCTATGCTATGAAGATGAAAGTATAAACTAGGCTATGAAAGGAAAGTACAAGTCTTACAATCCCTCCTAATTAAACTATGTGAGATTAATCTATAGCATAAAGAAAGTCTATACTAAGAATGCCATGATTGTGCAACTATGAAAGCAAGAAAGCAAGCTAAATGAAATGCAACAACAATGTCTTCAAAGCTTGAATGCAAGAATGTCTTTAAAGAGCTCCAAATGACCTAGAAAACCTGCAGCATAACATTAGCATGAACGAGATGGATATGCAAATGAGGAAGAGAGTTCTCCTTTTATAAGAAATGAAAAGGAATGGACCATGGAGATTAAGAGGCAAAAGACTTAATCAACGGTGGAGCATCAAAGAGGAGCAATTGATGTGCACAAATATCGTCCAATGAGAAAATAAGAGTTGACTTTTTTGTCCATATAAGACAAAAAATATTTTTCCCTTTTTACAAAATAAGAATAATACTTTATTTATGCAACTTAGGATAAGAGGAAAAGTGGGGGCTTTTTATTTAATAAAAGGGGAGGAAATATTCCTTTTAATTAAATAAAAACTTAGGATAAAATGGTTAGCCCAAGGCAAATAATTGAAAATGATGAAATAGGATTTGATCAAGGAAATTGATATAATTGATAAAAAGTTGATTTTTGAAAATATTGATTCAGAGATTTGATAAATTGCAAGAATGGGGCCCAAAGTCTAGGTGACCATTTTAGGGTGCGTACAAAGCTTAGTTACTATACAATACATTCTAGAGCCAGATACCACTATCTGATTCCAACATCTCTCCAAAAGTTGCATGAAGTCCTTATCCTGAAACCACATAAACTCAAATTTAAACAGGTTTCTAAGTGGTTTAAAATTTTTAGAAATAGTTAACCTGACTGGGAAGTGATCTGATCTTGAATTAGTGAGAATCTCCGCATGAATATTGAAATTAAAGTTTCCCATATCTCCACTAATCAAGAATCTATCTAATCTTTCAGCTATATGACTGAACCCTGTTCTGCGATTATTCCATGTAAACCTCCCATTGTCAGTAGGAATGTCTTTTATGTTGTTTTCATTCACCCAAAGACTAAAATCCTTTTGTGATTGTGAGACAAATCTTAAACCCCTAGCTTTTTCATTAATATCTATGATTGCATTGAAGTCTCCTCCCATTATATGGATATTAGAGCCATTGCTATTTATATGATATTGAAGGTCCTGCCACAATTTCTTTTTCTCGGAATTCAGGATAGGACCATAGACATTGATGAGATTAAATTTTAAATTAGTTTTGAGGCTGACGACTGTTATCGATAACCAATTATTATGTTTAAGGATATTTTCTAACATAACTTTCCTAGGGTCCCATAGTGTAGCAAGCCCACCTGAGGCCCCTTCTGAGAGTACAAATTCTGATTTCCAAATACCTAATTTATGACTAAATTTAAGGCTATCTTCTTGGTTCAATTTAGTTTCTTGTATTAATATTATTTCAGATTCAAATAAGTTTAAATATCTCTTTATTAAGGATTGTTTGTTAGGGGCATTAAGACCCCTAACATTCCATGTTGTTACTTTCATTGGCCTTTGGGAAGGCTCTTCCCCTTCCCTGCATTCAGGATATCAAAAAGGTTTAACTGATTTGCTACTTGCCCATCCATAGCTCTTAATTCACATGTAGATTTCCTGCCTCTTTTTTTTCTTTGATTTAAGAGTAACTGGGGATGTTAACCCAACAATGTTTGCTGCTATACCAAGCTATCTATTAGCATTAGAGATTCCTTCTAAACATTTGTTGATGTCTTCAACATTCTGAATCTGAATATTATTCATATTTACTTCCTCATTAATTAAGGAATCTTCAAAGTCTATAAGATTCTTTCCCAAATCTTCTATATTATCTATTTGAGATAGGCCTATAATCTTATTAATATCTTCATCTACAATTAGTAAGTTGAGATTCTCTTGTTCATTTATCTGATTGGATTTCTCTGCTTTGCCCTCATTAATGCTTTTAATCAAAATCATCTTTGGATGATTGAGTTCCTCCCTATCACAGATTTCATCTAGGAATTTTTCCATTAATTCATTAGTAACCTCATTCCCAAGGAATTCCACACTTTCATTTACTTCAGCTTTTGACTTTTCTTTTTCAGCTCTAGCTATATGAATATTTTTATGTTTTTTTGACATGTCCTTTCCTCTATTAGGCCTGTTGGTGTTTAGGTTAGATTCTGAACCTGAGTTATCTTCATATTTTGAAATAAATGAATCATTAAACATAGGAGAATCTAGATCACTAATATCATTGCTTTTAGAATCCTTTAAACCTGGTAATTCAGATTGAGATGTTCTAGGGGTTATTAGCTTGCCCCTGATTACATTGATTGGTGATTTGGATACCTTATTATCAGTTATTTTACTGTTCCTTCTTGATTTATTAATAGGGGAATGTTTAGGAGGATTGCTATAAACAGGGGTATGGGAATGCCTATCTGAACTCTTATCCCCTGTGTTAGTTAGGACAAAACCTCCCTTATCTTTATAGAAATTCACCTCAAAATCCAAACTCTTCTGATTTTGTGGAGAAGTATCATTTGGTACCATAGGAGAAGCTGTGACATCCTCGAGATCTTCAATATAATCTTCCATAATGATGGCGTTAATGATTACCAAATTTGAATTAAAACATAAGCGTATGGGAGGTACAAATTTTTGATGGAAATTCATCTTGACAATAATGATTTTCTCTGATTGATTGCATTCATTTTCAACTAATCCAATGAAGCTACCAATCTGATTACCTATTAAGCTGATAATTTCTTGGTTAGAAAATTCCAATGGTAGATTTCTGAGAATGATAGCTTTATCTACCCTAAAATCCCTAAGATTAATTGGATTAAATAGGGGAGCCCAATTAAAAATAGAAAAAGAAATATGCCTAAACTTAGGGCATCCTTCATTCATAATATTCCTTTTGAGATCAATGCTTTTATAATCTAGGAAAATGAAATTTTCAACAAGGATTGTTATACTCACCTCATAGGGTAGCTATGATTTCAGCCAGTCTGCAATATCGAATATTGTTACACCTACTCCATTCCATCAACAAATTACTCCTGTTGCTACATAAGAATTCTGGTTTTGTTCTATGCATTTATCATCTAGATCTAACTTGACCATATTAGGATTCTAACAAAAAAATTCTTTTATTTTAATATGATCATTCTTATTATTGTTGCTTCGCCTGTGAGGAGGCGAGTATACTGACTTTAAATGCCCATTAAAAGAGACTTTTGCACAGAAATAAGACTTACCTTCATATGTTTGGGAGCTGTGTGAAGGAACCTTACCATTCCATCTTCGATGAGGGGGAGAATAAACCTTAGATTCTTTCTGACCAATAATGTTTCCCTTCTCATGGCAACATCCCATACTTATTTGCTCATGATGCTCTGTCGTAGAGACCCGAGATTTGTCAAACATATATTTTTGTCCATCATTATAACTTAGGGTTTTTCCAGGGGAAGAGGGAAACCCCTTCGCATCGAGATGGGAATGTTTATCACCATCTGCATGCGAATGTTTCTTGAAATTGCCCTTCCCCTTCAAAACCAAATTTCATCTGTGCGGGGGTGAATATAGACTAGGTTTTCGGTGATCATGAAACTCACTAAGAGAATCAAATGAATTTCTCAGGACTAAAGTGTTTACACAATGCTCTAATGGGATAGATCTCCCCTTCTTTTTTTGCTGCTTAACCAAATGCCATTCGGGTATACTTTCCTTAGCGACCCTGAGAGACACATGAACTTCTTTCAATCCACCTTCCCCCAATGTAGAATGGGGATCATAGGAGCAACGAGCCGAATTTGACCAGGATTGTGAAGCCCTAGTGGTCCCGGGGTGAGGTAACTGCAACGTTGCATATTTAGTTTTAGAAAAAACTTCGAGATGTCGATCCAGAGAATCTACACTAAAGATAAGTGGAGCTGAAAGCTTGCTCCTCTCCAAATTCCTGCGACAGACCAGAGCCCCAAGACTGGTGTAGTAATCATTCAACAAGAAACCCTTATTTCACACATTCACCTCTTTCTTGAGCTTATTTTGTGTGTTTGCAATTCGCCTGTCCATGTTGGCAGTGGTCATTTATTATCATTAATTTAGAGCACATTAAATGAAAATAAAAAAAGGAACGTCTAAATTAAATGAAAATAAAAAAAGGAATGTCTAATTGATAACTCCATGAGTGTATGTTGATGCATTCTATTTGAATAGGAAATACCATAATTAATTTAATAATATTATACAAGCTAAATTTATTTATTTTAAATTAGAATAATTACCAATTAAACAAAAAATCAAATTTTTTAAAAAAATTCTAGTCACAACTATTTTTAAAAATATTTTTTCTTCAATAAAAATTAAATTGTCTTAAAGATTATCTAACGATTTTTTTTTTAATTAATGAACTCGTTGTTACAAATTTGACCAATGTGCACATTTAAAATACTTTGTTAAATATAGATAAGTGGCCTATTATATTCTTTTTTATGAATTAACTTACCATTATATTAACTTAAATAAAACATAGATCTAAATCAAAATAATGATGGAAGGAAAAATCAATCCCCAAAAGTCACTTGGGCGTAGCCCAAAAATATAAACATCATAAAGTCAAATGGGTAGTGCCTAGAAACAGAGAAATAAGGGTGAAGACCTGAAGTTGAAATAAAGTAAACTAAATGGGCCTACCCCATCCTGACTCATGATATGGTTTAGGATATGGCAAAGTCCATCCATCAACATTATCCTCCTTAGCCTCTTTATCTTGTCATGTTGGCGAAATGGTCAAAGCCAATCTGGGGAAGCCTTTGGAAGAAGGCCAATTAGAAGCAGTAGGCGAAGTTGGCCAACCCAAGTGTGGTGAAGTAACACTTGGTGGCGGAGGCCAAGTTGATGAAGAACTACAGGGAAGTGGAGCAACAACACAATTATGAGGTGGTGTCTGACAAAGAGATGATCAGTGGCGAGGAGGTTGTGAGAGAGAAGTATTGGTATGCCACCAAGAAGAGCTTTGGGCTTGATGCCAACCATGTGAAATAGAATGGTTGCCAAAAACAAAATCTTCTGGTGGAACTCTGGCCACCATACAAGGAGCATTTCCTTAATGTTACAATAATTCTTGCAAGTGGGCCACCTCAAGTGAAACCTTATCAACTTGTACTTGTAACATCACATTATTGCATATGCAAGCTTTAGCAACAATAAATACATGGGAATCTATTAATGCATGTGAGAAAACCACTGCAATTATGTCTTTCCAAATAGAAAACAGAGTTTCTAGTCTGAAAGTGTGTCAAATTTTCATATAGGAAAAAGGAAGTCTAGGGTTATCTCCTAGAAGAACCATATGCCATGAAAACATCTATGGTCGAAAAGGTGAAAAAAATCATGAATCCAAACCCAATAATTATGATCCCTATGATAAAACCAAAATAAGTGAATAAAGGACTCAGACTGGCCACAGAAAGGGAAACAAGGATCTGGGATACCCAAATGATGGAGTCAAGGCCCTAATTGAAAGCCTTGGAAAATAATACACCAATAAAAGTAGGCTATTTTGGGTTCCGTAATTGTAGACTAGACTATAATAAAATGCAACCTCCATGTGGAATGCGAAGATTACAAATGCCAACACTGGTTGAGAACTTCAACCATTATTAAATGACGTAAAAGCCAACAATAACCCTATCAAGGTTCGTATCTCTACAAAGCAGTCTTTGGATACCAACACCAATCCTTTCACCAAGTAGTTTGACTAGTCATACCAATTTTATGCAACAATTCAACTGGAAAAAGAGAGACAAGCAGTTCAAAAGTGTCACGATCCTGACATGTAAGGTGAAATTGAGCTTGCATATGCTCCCAACTATGGAGATACATAGTAGACTTGCAAAAGAGTTCCTTAGGTGTACGAATGCCATACTTGTGAAAGTGTAGAGCATGGATACCTAGAATTTATGCAAGTGGGAGGCCTTGCATTTGAAAAAGTGGAGACCACTAGAGGTTGTGCTGGTTAAAAGATAACTCATCTTGAAAGCCACCTCCATTCCATCAGAGCTAGGGTTTGGTTGCTTCTCATGCACACCAAATGCTCTTTACCACAATTGAACCCTAGATTTGAATAGGGTCTCTCACTATCAAAATGATCTAGAAGCCAATCTATTTCCAAGATAGGTTATGTAAAGGAAACCCATAAGAGATACAATGGCATAGAAGAACCTTCTAGGATTCATTTCCTGATACACATCAAACTACCCATTTGACACACAATACATATTGCCTTTCTTGTGGGTGGAAATAAAGATAAGACCACCATATTACTTGGGTAAGAAATAATATTCCCAAGCTACTCAGTGAAAACCATGTTTCTCTGTGCCTAATGCCCATAGAAAATCTCACAACAACCTCTCTAGTTTTCCATAAGCTACTTTAGAAGGTGACTGACAAGAAGAATAATATATGTAGGTGGTTGCAAGGACTCTAGAGAAGATTTGAAATTTACCAGCCAATGAAAGAGGCTTGGCCAACCAGAAAGCCAATTTGGTTTCTATTTTAGAAAGCACAACATTCCAAAGTTCAGTGGAAAATTCATGAAAGGCAAAAGGGATTCCAAGAAAATGGAAGACCTAGCCATGGTGAACCCATTTCTAGTTGTACTAGAGAATCCATTGGGAAGTTATGAAGAATGATTGATGGAAATAGAGGGTTTTATGTCATTGGAGAGAGGAACCAGAAGCCAAAAAAAAAGGCCTTGAGGCATTGCAAAGCATTGTGAACATTCTCCTCGTTCTCAATGAGAGTGGGAAAGGATTCATCTACAAAATGGTCATTAACAATTTGAACATCATAATTAGGAAGTGAAATGCCTCTAACTCTATGTGTAGACATGGCAGAGGCAAGAAAATAGCCAAAGCCTTCAACTACAAGCACATATAATGAAGGAGCCAAAAGACAACCTTAATGAATAGACCTATGCAAACCAAAGGTGATGGACTGGCGATCATTAATTGTAATGCAAGAATTATCATCTGCAAAAAGAATTTGAACCGAAACAAAAAAACATTGGCCAAAACCAAGAGCTTTTAACATAGCCAAAATAAAAGGCCACTCAATGTGGTCATAGGCTTTAGCAAAGTCAATTTTTAAGAAAATGGCATTCTGATTAGATTGATGAGCCCATTCCATACCCTCGTAGACATCAATGATATCATCTAATATGAATCTAGATTGGATAAAACTATTCTTCTCAGGACACACAATCTGAGGAAGGAGATGACAAATTTTAAGAGCAAGGGCCTTGGAAATTATTTTGTAGGAAATATATTTAGCAAGGTAATTGGATGCCAATTGTAAATATCCCTAGTATCAACAGACTTAGGTATGAGTTTTATATTGCCTTTATTTATTTATGCACCTAAAGAACCATTTTGAAATGCTTTAAGATAAACATGGTGAAGGTCTGACCCTACACAATCCAAAGTGCTTTATAAAATTCATAGGGGAAGCCATCACAACCAAGGGTCGATTTATTGTCAGCCATTGATTAAAAAAAAAGCTTCCTTAAGGTCTTGAATAGACAAAGTTTGATCACAAAAGGCCCTTTGGGAGTGTGACAAACAATTAGGAATTATCGCAAGACAATCCTCATGAGCTTTTTGACTGGTAATAGTAGGATCCTGAGTGGTGAAAACTTCTTGATAATGATTAATAAAAGCATGAAGAATGTCTGTAAGTTCAATTAGAATTGAATCACCCTCTCTAATCCTTTGTATACATGGAGAGGAATGTCTAGGGCGTAGGCAGGAGAATAATTCCTTACTAGCCCGATCTCCCACTTTTAGCCAATGCAAATGTGCTTTGGTATAAGCACATATAGATGCATATATATTAGCAACCTACTTTTGGTGATGAAGAGAATCAAATTTAAACTGTAATTCAATGGAGAAGGGATGACTTACCAAGCTTAGGGTTGTTGCATGTAAATCCTTGGAGGTTTGATCATAAGACTAGTGGTGTAAATGAGCTAGTCATTTCCCATAGAAATAGAGGAATTTAGTTGTACGATGAGTTGCATCATTCCACCCCAAAGTCCAACCTAAAGGTTGAGTGGGATTGAGCTCTAAATTACATACTCATTGAATGTGGTCCAAAGTAGGCTGATTATTCAAAAGTGATGTGTTAAAAAAGAACTGAGAGTGAGATGAACATGGCAAGGCAACACACCATTCAATAAAAAAATTAATAGGGAGATGATCTAACAAGGTGAAATCAGACAAAGGCAATACTAGAAAATATTGATCTATACAAAAAATTTAAAAAAAGATTGGGAAGAGCTCATGGCATGATCAAGGCATTTAAAAACTCAATCAAAACCAGCCCTAAAATTACTCCAAGTATGCCAAACTACATGTGGGAGGCGACGGTTGGTATTGGGATAAAAAAGGCCTAATTTATTACACATGTAGAACCAGACCTCATGCTCACCAATTGTCTAATGGAATGGTGAAATTCCATCCTTATCAAAGGCCACCTCAACCATATTAAAATCACCACACATAATCCAAGTGGCAGGGGGTAGTGAATCAACAAGCCAAGGCCAAAGGTGCGTTCTTTCCACCACATCATTAGGTGCATAAACATTAATTATACCAAAGGAATAATTATCTATCTCAATGAGAATGCAAACCATATGTGCATGGGGTCCTCTCCATGATTAACAACTACATTTTTCCAATGTGGAGACAAAAGGGTAACCACCCCTCCTCTTCTAACATCATGATTGGATGAAAAAACCAAATTGTTGGTCCAAATAACACTGCATGTGGAAACAAGCAAAAAACTAGCTATCTTAATCTTCTAAAGGTAGAGAACATCAGTTTTTGGAAATCTATGATGAAAATCTCAAATAGAATATTTCCTAGAGAGGTCAGTAAGACCCCTAACATCCTAGAAAATAAATTTCATTGAAAACCATCATACATGTTATCCTCATCCCCAAGAGTGGATAATATACTATATAGGAATTCAAAACCTAAATGAAAAGCCAAGTAAAGATCCCCTGGAATCACTTGCCTCTTACTTGGTCCTTTTTCATCAATGTCTACTCATCTAGGAGGGTTGCGAGAATGACAATGCAAGGAGACCAAAGTATTAGATGTTAAAGAGGATGGCGGAGGAGAGTGAGGTACCAAAATAGGGCCACTTGAAATAGTGGAGGAATCTAGTTGTGACTTCACTTGAGAAACAAGGTTTGAAATGCCTCACAGCGGAGAAACATTCTTGGAAGCCTTAGAAGGAAAAGAATCCTTAGGAAACAAGGTTTTATTAGGTGAGTCTTATTTAGGTTGAGAAGCCAAAGGATGCTTACCCTTTCATATGACAATTGTCCAAGTAGCATTGTCTTTGTTGGTTTCTGGTCCACAAGAAGTAACAAACTCCTTGGGAGCAGGCTTTGTCCTAGGAGTGGCCAAAGGGAAATCCTTAATTTTATGCTCCATAGACTGTCAGCAGAAATATGTATTGGGAAAATTCAAATACATGATACACTGAGAGAAACACTGCCCATCAATCTGGATATTAATTATTTCCTTAAGCTCCTTTGAAAGAACAATTTAAACACAAACCCTCTTCTAAGGGTGGTCATGAAAGAAACACTCAAGATCAACACAAACCACTCAACCTAAAGTTTGGGCAATATTTTACAAGAAAGACCAACAAGGCAAGGAAAAACCAAGAAACTCAATCTAGACAAGAACTCTAAGTTGCTTGTCATCAAAGATAGTAAAGTCTCAAGACCAAGGTTGGAAAACAAGAAGAGAGGAACATACAAACCAAGGGTCATTTTTTAGAATGCTCTCCACATGAGAGGGTTTCCCAAAATAGAACAAGAAACCTTTGGCTAAATTTTGAACGCCATCTAGGCAAACCCCATGTGAGAGCCATGCCTTGGCAACCCAATATCTCAACACACTTTTAGAATGAATGTGATCAATTAAATATCCAATTAAAGTAATTTTTTATATCTACTCGCAAGCTTTATCAAGATCTAGCAATGGCAGAACAACATTGGGTGTGAGAGAGATCTTACCTCATGAAATACCTTGGGGACAAACTTCCTTGGTCATTTGCTTGAAGGAATATCACCTAAAGCCAAAACTCCAGCACCAACAATAACTGTTGGGCCAAATTTGGTTGCATCCGTTAAAAATGACCAATAAGCTCATGTAATAAATGTGGTATGAAAAGAATAGCAACTAAGTAGTATGAAAACCCTAAGGAAAACCTATCAAATGGATACTGACATAAACTTGCAGAGCACACTTCCGACATAAACTCTATTGTAAATATGCCTATGTTGTTTTTAATTTAAGATATTTTAATATTTATATTTAGATTATGTGATGTAAAGAGCAAGATGACGATCATTCTACGACAAGACAAGACAATATAAGTAACTTCCTTGCCATCTCTTAAAATATTAGTTTTAAAATTGATATTTTGTACTTCTCTTCATTGAAAGTGGATTTTGATATAATCTAAATAAATAAAACTCTACAAACATGAAAAATGTGAAAAGTCAAACCATTCATTCCTCCCCCTCAATAGGGGTTGAGGGTATCATGTGATCAAATTGGATGCAAATGGCTTAATGAATGACATTATGTTGATGGTCCAATCAAGTTCCAATGCTCCTCAAATCCCCCACCATTCATCAAGGGAGTGAATAGGATCTCTCTAGGGAAAATAATGTCAGATGGAAGTATTAATATCTTTCCCTTGGTCTCTATCTCTAGGAGGGTTGGAAAGTATTCCATTCTAGGAAATCCATGAAAGAAATTAGGGCTCGAGAGAAATTGTCTAATGATGCTCGAAGGAGACTTGGGGTGTCGCTAGGGAACAAGCAAGGCAGTTTGGAAAAACCAAGGAATCAAAACTTAGATAATCTAAGGATGAAGACATAAATTAGCAAGGCAATATGGGCTAACTGCATACCCTCAGGCAGAAGAAAACCCTACGACCAAAATCATGGAATTATACCACTTTTGGATAACCCTAGCAGTAACCAAGATTCGAAGAGTAAGAAAGGTTGGGTATTTGAAATTGAGACATATTCTATCCTCTCTATGCAAGATAAATATTTGGATTGAGGTATACTGGCAGTCTAGAGTGGAGCTAATCAATCTTTTCAGAACATAAAAAGTTGGTGGGAAGGAAAATTCCCTAACCAGGTAAGTATTTCTTTGCTTGGTAATAATTTCATATTTATTATTTACAAAAATAGAGAAGTTAAAAATGAAACCTTGTTAGGAGAAATAAGACTCTTTTATGGGTATGGTTTGCAGTACTTAAATTGGTCTCCTAATTTTCACCCATTTACTTATAAACCTGCAAACTTTCTAAAATGGATAAGTTTGGGATGGCTCCCAGTGGAATATCACCACTCAAGCTTATTAGATCATATTGGTTCAACTTGGGTAACCTTTTTAGGCTATAAGGGTATCTCAGGAGATGACAGATCTAGAGAGGCCAAAGTGCTAGTGAATATTGACCCTAATTGTAAATTGTTAGAACCAATTTAAATGGTTATAGAAAAAGGTATTTGGTTAATTGAACCCTCTTTCTACAATCTAAAAATGATGAAATGGATATCTTTATAAATAATTTAAAAAAATAGAAACCTAGAATTAACAAAATTACTAAGAACTTCTCAAATAAATATATTAATATTAAGCTAAATATGGAATCTGGGGGCTTTGTGGTAGACTAGGACCACAATAAATACAAATAGTGTAATTAATCCATTTGAGATTGGTAAGGGCAAGGGGAAGAGATTAAAAACTACAATAATTAATGAGCCCAATATATGTCACAAAGACTTGGAGCAAGGATTGGATAATAATCTCGAAGCATCTTCTATTTTAGTTAACAAAACACAAGAGTGCAATAAGGAATCCAAGGAACATTTGTAGACAGGGTTCAATTTTCCCCCTAAATATTATATTCCTCTAGAATATATGTTCCCCCTACTTCTATGGAAACAAGGTCCTCTCTAGAAACTTAGAATAGGCCTCAACAAGAAACCATCATGAATATTTCAAACTCCAAAGAAACTCTTCACAATCTATTGAAAGAAGCTATTGTTTTCAAGAAGGTTGTCAAAAACTAAATAGCATTGCTAGACGAAGAGGAAATCCCTTAGGAAGATGAAGATTGGGAAGAACTAGAAAGGATTATTGAGTATAATTCAAAGGATACATAAGTAAATGGTATGGATCTATCTATTCAAGATGTGGATAGTACCTACATGGCTGGAGAATATAAGGATAATGAGGAGGTAGTAGAGAATACCTCGGAGAAGATCTTGAACAATAATAATACTCAATTGATATTGGATGAGGATACCACAAGATTAGAGAAAGGGAAGGAGGTAAACACCAAGATAGATAGTACAAAACATGCAGTAATATCTCCTGAGTTAGATATAGTCTATGATTTTATGGGTTTAGTAGAAGAAGATGAAAAGGAAGGTGAGGAGAGGGTGGTAGAATAAAGTTAAGATTGTAGAAAGACTACTGGGAGATATGGACCCTGAAGATGTGGAAGTGGAAATGGAAAAAGGAGGATTGATGGGTAAATTGGAAGTAGAAAGATCCATAAAGGAGGAACCCCCTTGAGAATAACACAAACCTATAAAGGAAAATACACCCCTAACTGTGCCAAGTCTACCAAAAGAAGGGGTAGGAAATCCTTAGCCAAGTTGAGATTCATTGATGGTTCATCTGAGGACCAAAAAAAAATAACAATGCTACTAAATATTGGAAAGGGGAATCTCCTTCCTACAAATACATGAAGGTCATTACTTGGAATGTTAGGGTCATGAATGTCCCTAAAAAATAACATATTATAAAATATGGTATATTCTCATTAAAATCTAAAGTAATTATGTTGCAAGAAGCTAAAATGAACAAGGAAGAAGCTAAGCTATTTAAGAAAAGAATAGGAGTTTGGAAAACAAAGATAGTTTGGGATAAAGGAGCCTTTGGGGGATCATGAATAGTATGGGATTTGAGGAAAGTATGTTGGGAGAATCTTATCATCCAAAGAAACTGTAAAAGTGGATACATCAGAAGTTTGAATAGTAGGCTCTGAGTATTACTGATCAATATTTATGGCTCTACCTAAACTAATACTAAAAAGGAAGTATGGTTATAGGTGGAGATTTTAATGTCATTTTAGACATTTATGACAAGAATGGAGAGAGACTTATAGAACCCAGTCATTAAAAGATTTTAGAGATTGGGTAAGAAATAATTATTTGATGGATATTAAAATAGAAAATGGATCCTTCACTTGGAATAATAGGAGGTGGGGATTCACCAATATTGCAGAGAGATTGGACAGGTTCCTCTTTAAAGGGAATCTAGATAATTTTGAATATAATTTGAAAGCTACAAAATTTCCCAACTCATGGTCATACCACTTTCCCATTCAATTAGTGATTGTTGAAGATGAAAAACCTAAGAGATTCCCTTTTAAATTTGAAAAGATGTGGTTACAAGATGACAATTTTATTAGGTTATTAGAACATTGGTGGAAGGAAGAAATCCATATGGGCTATAAAATGTTTTGTTTCAATGTTAAAATTAAAGCAGTTAAGAAGAAAATATCACTATGGAATAGGGAGCAGTTTGGAAACATCTTTGATCAAAAAGAAAAAATGGAAGAAAAAATGGTAAAAATGAATGATGAAGTAATTAAGAAAGGCATGCATCAAGAAAGATATAGACTTGAGAGGGTTCTCCTAGGTAGATACAGAGAAATATTAGAAAAAGAAGAAACTTATCAGAGGCTAAAATCTAGAGAGGTGTAGCTAAAGGACGGGATACGAATACCAAATTATTTCATAACAGTAAAAATCAGAGAAGAGGTATTAATAGAATCATTAAAATAGAGAAGGAAAATGGAGAAGTTGTTGATAACCTAGAAGAAATAGCCAAAGAAGCAGTTAGCTATTATCAAAAAATTCTCAACAACCCAAAGGGCTCATATTTAGTAGTCCAGAATCAAATACTTAGGAATACACCCAGACAAATATCATAATCCCAAAACAAGGTTCTTAAAAGTAAATTCACTGAAGAGGAATTAGAAACAACTCTCAACAAAAGAACTCGGATAAGGCACTGGGTCCAGATGGGTTCCTTGCGTGTTTCTTATAGGAGTGTTGGTCTTTCTCAAGAGAGGAATTAGTGGAGACACTAGAAAACATCATAAACTATATGAAAATATTGAAAGAAAATCAATAATATATTCAATACACTAATTACAAAAAAGGAACAATCAGACAAAATGGAATATTTCAGACTCATCTCCCTCTATAATACTATTTATAATCTATTAACGAAGATAGTGGCCAATATAATTAAAAATATTTTTTCCAGGCATGATTTCAAATGAACAAACTAGATTAATCCCCGGTAGATTGAGCTTTGATGAAGTCATTATTGCGCAAGAAGTAATTCGTACAGTCAAAGACAACCATAAGCCAAGTATGTTGGTCAAAATGGACATCACAAAAGTATATGATAAGGTGGACTAGATATTTCTATGTAAAGTCGTGGAAGCCTTAGGTTTTGATAAACAATGGATAAATTAAATTTATGAGTGTATATCTACCCACTACTTATCAATTCTAGTGATTGGGACACCTAAAGGTTTCTTCAATATCTCCAGGGGTTTGAGGCATGGAGATCTTATATCTCCTTTCCTTTGCATTATTATGGTAGAATCCCTAGGACGATCTATTTCAAAGGCTAGGAAGAACAATCAAATCAAAGGGATAAAAGTCACAAATGAACTAGAGCTAGTTGCACATCAACAATTTGTTAATGATACTATGTTGTTTGCTGAAGGCAGTAAGGATGAAGCTAGAAGGATCCTACAAATTCTCAACTGGTATGAGAAATCTTTTGGGCAACAAGTTAATTCAGAGAAATCAGATATCTTCTTCTTCAATGTGAATGCTAGGCAACAAGATAGTAGTTGTAATATCTTAAGTTTCAAAAAAGGTAAATTCCCTATAAATACTTGGGCCTTCCACTAAATAAAGGAACCAAATCTAATAATTTTTTGGACCATA
Source organism: Chamaecyparis obtusa (assembly GCA_027943335.1). Taxonomy (NCBI): domain Eukaryota; kingdom Viridiplantae; phylum Streptophyta; class Pinopsida; order Cupressales; family Cupressaceae; genus Chamaecyparis; species Chamaecyparis obtusa. Next base: position 600,330 of record BSBK01005513.1, on the reverse strand, counting down.
TTGTCACCAAAATTGAAAAAAGAACTGAAACAGGGAAAGGGAAGTGGCTAAAAATAACAAGAAAGGCTACCATGTTAAGATTTGTATTAACAACTATACCCACTTATTAGCTATCTTACGTCCCTCTCCCACAAGGGACAAACTCAAAAATAGAGAAAATTTGAGGAATTTCTTCTGGCAGGGAACAAAAGAGAAAAAGAAATAGGAGGAGGATTAGGAATTAAGAATCTTACTACCCATAATAAGGTTTTAGGAGCCAAGCTGGTGTGGAGAATGTATAAATGCCAAACTTTAAAGTGGGTTAATGTTTTGAATCGTAAGTATTGAAATGGAGAGGATTCTTTAAGTATTTTTAGGACTAGTAACCCCCCTAGGGGGTCTAAAGTCTAGAAATTTGTATTAGATTGCAAGGAATTGATCTTAGAAAAGTTGACCTAGGATATAGCCACATGTGATCATACACTCTTCTAAAGTGATTCTTGGGGGGGATATCCAGCTTTGGATAAAATCTTAGGAAACACTGAAGTTGAACACATTTTAGAAAACATATGGGGTCATCATTTCATAGATTATATAGAAGTCAATTCTAGGGAACCAACCTTAGGATGGAAATGGAAATCCCTAGATAATCTAAACATTCTAAAAGAGGAAAAACATAAATCTAGCAAATTCTAAGGGATAGAAAAATGATTTTATGGAAAGGCCAAGATAAATTAGTTTGGAGTGAAGATAAACCTGAGGAATACAATGTTAAAGAAGGGTATATGTATCAGATCAAGAAGTAGAATAATTCTTTAACTAGTATTCATTTGAACTTATGTTGGAATAAATAATGTCTTCCAAAGGCAAACATGTTTTCCTAGGAAACCCTTCAAAGAAGGATTATCATTGTCACTAGGATAGGTTTTAAGGGATCAACAAGATGCCCCCTATGTGAATAGTAGGAAGAAATAATTAATTATTTACTATTAAATTGCCCATATATTTATAATAGTTGGATGTGGCTTGGTCATAAACTTAGTTGGATTATCGTTCTCCCTAAAGATCTTTTGTCATTGTTTCAAAGTTGGCCAAAACACTTCACAAATAACTTACATAGTAACATTTGGATCATAATACTATCCCTTATAGTTTGGAAAATCTAGAAAGAAAGAAATAGGATAGTATTTTAGGAAAAGAAGATGAGTTGGGAGCAACTAAGTAATAAGATGGAGGTTGCAATTGTTGAAATAAAAAACTCTAGATTAGCATCACAAGTAACCAAAGAGAACAAATTAACACATTTTGATGAAAGGATTAGAATAAGGTGGCAAGGTCTAAAAATTCCTTCTTATGTTTGGGAATAAGGGATTAAAACCGATGAAGCAAGAGCTAAATGTAGATGGTCTCCGCCCAAATTAGGATGGCATAAAATTAATTTTGATGGAGCATCTTGGGGAAATCCAAGCACCTTAGGGATTGGATGCAACATCCATGACTAGAATGGAATAAGAATTGCTAGAATAGAAAAACCCAATGGTAACAATACAAACAACCATGTAGAGTTAAAATATCTGATTGAAGGCCTATTACTTTGCAAAGAAAGATTGAGATTGAAGGAGACTCAGCTATAACAATGAATGGGTAAGAAAAGGTCATACCCCAAACTAGAAACTAAATCCATTAATTGAAAGAGATATGGATTTATTAAATTACTTTAAAAAATATACCATTAATCTAATATATAGAGAAGGTAATGGCAGAGCAGATGAACTGGCCAATTTGGGGGTAGATGGGGAGCATATTGAAACTACTGGATAAAAGTATTATCTTATATATAATTTATAGATATTATTATACTTTATAATATATGTCATAATAGGTGTTTAGGATCCTCCTTATCATCTTTTGGTAGGATTTCTTCATATTTACTTAAGACGAGATCAATATCATATGGATTTATTTTGATAAAGTATCCTTCCCCTCGATTATAAATCAAGGACTTACCTACTAATTTTATGGACATTAAATGCTTCTCCTTCAATTAGGGAATTATTGGAGTTAGTTATATTAATCCTTAATATGGTCATTTGTTCATCTAGTAGCTATAAAAATTAGAATTTTGGTATCTAGAGAAATGATGGACGCGCCAATATACTTGACTGCAAAGAATAGGTTGATGACCTTTTGAGGGGGAGTTCAAAGTGGAAAGATTAAGGGTAATCTTGAATTATACTCATAGCTTGGTAATTAGGGTAATTTGGGGAAGCTTTCATCCACTCAAATGATTGACATAAGGCCAACATAGATATACCTACTATATTTCTTTCTTCAACTCTTCAAGTTGAAAGGGATAGGAATGTCATGGAGGCATTATGTAGGAAGTTATTTGTGGAAGGAATATTGGTGGGTTTAGACACCATTTTGGTAAACATCACAGATGACCTAGAATTATAAAAGCCCATATACTACAACTTTCACATCAGGGGTCATCTGGTCCCCTGCAAACCAATCTTCAAAATGAAGACAATGACCTCTTTCAACCCAGAATCCCTATCATCTACAAAAATATAGACTTTATACTAAAATTATTGGGAATAAGAAGGAATTTTGGAGGGGGCTAGTTGTCCATTTACCTAAGGAACGATAGTGTCGATTTGGAAGAAGAAGATGGGCTCCCAAAACTTTATTGAAGATAATCTCTTAGGAAAATAAGTGGAAGGGCTGAGCTCCCAAGAAATTGACAAGGGTTTGTTTTAAAGAAAGCCTAATAAAAAAAGTATAAATAATTTCTAAGAGATCTGGGGGTAGTAGCATATTTGATGGTTAGGGTTTATGCTTATTCACAAACTCTCAAAGTCTATTATTTTGTATTGTAGCCCCATTTTGGAAAAAGGGCATTTGTATATATTTGTTTTTATACCCTATGAAAACTTATGGTTTTTCTCTGCTATTTGAAGTTATCCTAAATATTAGAGAAAACTAATAAAAATTCTATAAATACGTCACATTTTATAAAATTTCATTTTTGAATTGTATTGTTTCTAGCATTTATCGGTTAGTACGTTGTGGGTATCCCTGGAATCTTGGGGCTTATTATTTTTCAATGAGATGGGCCTTGGATTACCTCATAATCATTGTCCTAGACCATTCACATGGATATCACAACCATTAAGGCCCATCTGCCTAGGTAGCTTCTGTTATAAAGGGCTCTTGTTTGTCATTAGTGCTTCACTATCATGTCCTCCTTCTACCCTCACAATTCATGTCCTTTTATAGGCCCCACTTCCTCATCATTTCTCCCATATGGCCTAGCCCTAGTTATCTTCCCCTACCTTTTGAAAGTGGTGTATTAGTATTATGGAGCCCAAAATTTGCCTCAAATTAGCCAAAGGTAACAAGGTGATGGATTTCTTTAGGGAAATCAAACCAGAGAGATGGGGGTGGGTTCTTAATAGTATGGATGACTTAGCCAGTAGGGAGGTTAGGGTTATTCTAGATGATGCCTTTGTTAAGTATGACCATGACTACAAAGTGAGTTGTGATATCTCGACCACCTTTTTTGTCATTATGTTAATGGAAGGGTTTGACAAACTAGGATGTAGAAGAACCTTCAAGAAAGAAATTTTGGGCAACTCGAATGTGGCTATCCACAATGTGGATAAGAATTTGATGACATCCTACCTAGAGGACTATGTTTATGTTAACACTCCTATCAAGGATATCAAAAATGGGATGTCAATCATTAAAAGGCCTATTTGGTGATTAAGGAACCAAAGATCTTTGAGGAGCATAAGTTGACAATCATTAGAAATATAGACTTTCTCTAAAAATGGTTGCAGTTGAAAGATACCCCCAATAAGAATTGGTGGGTGGAGTACATGTCTAAAGAAGGACTCAAAGTGCCCAAGGATTTATCTCATGTGGATTTGGGGAAAATCCAAATCCTCCCTCTAATTCAAATAAGGGAAGGCAATACAAAGGGAAAAATGAACAAGAAATGAGAGCTCCCGTCCAAGGAAGAGGCAGATTGTGGTAAGGTAGAACCTGCCACAATGTACATCTCAAATGTCAACTTCTTAGATGAATGCCTTCTTTAGTTTCCCCCTTTCTTTTTGGTTTTTCCTAAGTTCAACCCTACAAGTTTTGGTTGTATGTCTTATGGATAATTTTTCAAAGGATTATGTTTATTATTGGTTCTTCAGGTAGCTTTAGCAATTGGGTTGTTAAATCTTATGGATATGGAAATCATAGATGTTAAAATTTTATACAACAATCTTATATGTAGCAGTATGATGTGTATACACCTTTTAACAATTTGATCTACTATAGCTCTATATTTGAGGGTGTTTTTTAAAATCTTTTTTCCCAAGAAATCTATTTATGAATGATTGTGCTTATTTTGTAGAATTTGAACAAGGAATTCAAAAAAAGACATTCCTCTGCAAACCTTTCAACTCAAGCATATTATCCCTCTTTTATGGTATAAGGGCTTGGGAAAAATAGCATGTCTTAGCATGTTTTGACCTTGAAGGGTAATATGATTTAGTTGTTAGGCCCTATCTACACTTACGCTCAATAATACTTGATATCATGCTAAGTTTAGTTTAATTTATCATGTTAATTTTGTCAACTATTATATGGAAAAAAGAGTATTACCTAATAAATTTAATATGATCTCAATGGTAGAACATGATTTATATGTTTTCGTATTCAACTCATTTTCAAACGATCCTTTGGGATTATTCTGGCAAGAACTAGCAATTGATATTCTTGGCATTCATTGAATTGCATTATCATCTACTAACTAGGGTAGAAATTCATGAATGTCTTGAGGACTGTTAATTGGTGTCTGATGAGCCTAATGAGAAAGACTCTTTGATGAACATATTCAAGGAGACATATTTAGAAATACCTTCGCAATTTATATGTCTATATATAAACATATGCATACGGGTACTATACAATGACTCAAAATACATGTATAGTGTTCGAATGCATCATTATATATATATATATATATATATATATATATATATATATATATATATATATATATATATATATATATATATATATATATATATATATATATATATATATATATATATATATATATATATATATATATATATATATATATATATATATATATATATATATATATAGATGATTCACTCTTTTGCAAATTATAGGAGAACTGTGCCGCATCAAGCAATCTGGGCCAATTGCGTTGATCTGATGTCACAAAGTGACGCAATTAATCCTCCAACACTGCATTGATCCTTTCTGTTTGTCTGTCCGTCTGAGGATGAAATCCTGAACTCATCAAGATCCTGGTGCCCACCAACTTGAACAATTCTTGCCAAAAATTTGAGGTGAACCTCGGATCTCTGTCACTAACAATGCTCAAGGGTATGCCCCAAGCTTTCACCACATTCTTGAAAAACAACTCAGCTACATCTTCAGCTGTGCAAGGTTGCTTACAAGGGACAAACAATGCATATTTGCTGAACCTATCAACAATTACCATGATACTAGTGAATCCATCTACATTCGGTAGCTGTGTTACTGGCCTAACATGCGCGAAGATGTGGATCGTTATGTAAGAACTTGTCTTACTTGTCAACAAGATAAGTCAATACGATTGCAACCAGCTGGGTTGTTGCAGCATATATATATATATATATATATATATATATATATATATATATATATATATATATATATATATATATATATATATATATATATATATATATATATCATTTGAAAGATATCGCCATTCTTGTTTATTGTTGATTTGCTTCAATATATGCATTCTCAATATAGTGTTTCAATAAACATGAATGGCAATTAAAGGCTTATGGATGAGCTTAAATAATAGAAAGCATTGAATATTTATATAAACATGCTTTGATTGAGAGAGAGTTACTTCTTACTAAGATATGGCTTTAGAATAGAGGAAGTTCACTATGTTAATCTTCTAGAAGAACAAGTGGGGTAAAGTCTCATCTAGGATGGTTTTTATTAGGATCATACAAAGTATTAAAGGCCAGTTTATACCCTTATTTTATTTATTGTTGCAAAATGATTTATCTACTATTGCAAAATTTTGGAATTAGTTCATATGGAAATATTACATTCTTATATTAGTAATGCACTCCAGCTACTAATAATTGTGTCAAAAAAGTATTGTGTGGTGATCTTAGCAATGCAAACATAATGTATTAAGCTCCGAAGCAGGATCAAGATCATAGATGATATGAAGAATGGGAAGGAGGCATATTTTTAGATTAATGTGAGGATGATAGGATCAAAGGAGTTGATGTTTGAAAAGGTCATATACCTCAAGTGGTTGTAGCATTACAAAATTATGTATTATAATCTTAAACTGTATGAACCATATGGGCTGGATAAATCTGTGTAATTTATAACTTTATATGAAAAAGATCGAAGGTTTTCTTTGTTTGGTTCTTTCCTACCATTGCTCTCCTAAACCAAGAATGCACAATTTTAGTTACAAAATTAATAAAATTATTAATCGAAAAAAGTGGATTACGATATAATAGGCCATCAACATGTGACTTTTTTGGGGGGTAACATATTATCACCATCTTAACTTATTCACACTTTAATGATTGATGTTTTAAGACATTTAAGTCTAGAAAAGTTGAAATTAATTATATTGAGATATTGCTATCAGGATTTAACTATGTGGTTTTTTAGTCAAACTCATTGACCCATGTTTCATGAATAGTGGTTCGCAAGAACCCATCTCTCATGAGAATGAATGCAACACTTAGCACTCATTGGATTTAGGTGATGCTCACAAAGGTGAAGCATCTAGACTTCCCGGGAGGTCAACCATCCTAGTAGTAGTCCAACTCGAGCATGCTTAACCACAAAGTTTCCTCCAAGGTAAGCCACTTTGATTTGTGTTTACTCTCCTTTCTCTAGTGGTACTTGATACGATAGTGCTAACTTTCATGTGTATATGTTGTTGATCTATAGCCTATATTTATCTGTTAATAGCTTTATTATGGACTAATTTTCATGTTTATCTGTTATTAGTGTGTTGCACTATAAAGAAAACACTCTAATTTTTGTTGTTGATTAATATAAAAAACACTGACTTTGACAAAATAGCACAACAATAAATCTATTTACTACTAAAATTTTGATCTAAATATATTTAAAAAAATAATATAATACAAATAGTCCTCAATTTCATTTAAAAAAAATCAACCATTTAAATAATTTCAACCCAAACTTCATAAACAATCACCACAACACTACTCTTACCCAACCCTAATCCTAACCCTTCACATATGACTAACTTATTGCAACATCTAGTAACATTACTATGAACTTGAACTTTGGCAAAAGTCTACTAACATTCGTCCAGCGAATGAAGACCGGTCGCTTACAAGTCGTTATCTCATTACAACCCAACGTACTTCAATTTGTCATAAGTTTTTTGTTTTGTAACAAATTATAACGAATATATATATATGTTTTATTGTGAATGCCAGCGTAAGATTCTTATTTTCGAAGAGACGCCCAGAATTTATACTTGTTAAAGTACCTTTAATCGTAGAAGATGCGTCAAAGAAACAAAATTCTCCGTTAAAGCTACTTTAAACATGATGCTTATCCGTCCGAATATATCAACTCAAAACATTCCTTTATTTTACAAAAATGAAATGGCAATTTATGGAAATTTAGTGGCTACAAGTTGATGGGATAAAAAATAGAGTAAATATTTTTTGAAAAAACATAAATTATGATATTTAAAAGTTGTGATATAATGTCAATCGTTTTCTATTGATAAAATTGAATGACTTAGTCTATTAAAAATCAAATACTCTTAAATGCAAATGTCTCTATCAACTTTAGAAGAATAGATAATCTAAAAAAGATATAATATATCATAAATAAATAATTATAGCATTTGATTTATTCTTAACCCTTTGCTCTTTTTCTTGTTCTTTTTCTTAGGTTTTTTCATATAGGTTGACATTGCTTTGTTTCTACTAGTTTGTTTTAAATTGATTTTAACCTTGTCATAAGTAAGGTATATCAAGATGAACTTGATGTTAACTTAAGTTGGTGGTTACATTTTTCTACTATCTAATTATAAATTTGACATATGTAAATTAATACATTTGTGGACGATTTTAATGTCAATAGATTTCCACAATCCATGAAATTTTGTTGCTAGTGGTTCTCAATTTGATTGTGTTGAGGTTTTTGCATCAACGTTTCAGATCACACTTTGTGATCCATCATCAGGATGAAAGAGAGCACAAAGAGAAAAATGAATGTCTGATTGCAGATCTAACAAGATAAAAAGAGAGAGAAGGGGGGCAAAAGGAACAAGGAACGAGGAAAGGTCAAGGCCAAGAAGTTGACTAGTAAAAAGGAAACAACAAATGAAAAGTTGAATCAAGAAAAGTAAATTAAAAAGTAAATCAAAATTCAATAAAGAAAAATAAAAAAACACTAAACGAAAAAGAAAAGTTGGAAAATTAAACTAAAGAAGAAAACAAAAAAATCTAATAAAAAGAAGAAAAAGGAAAAATTACAAACACAAAAGAGGGACAAGGTAAAAAGCAAAAAGAAAAGGAAATAAACAACAAAGGAGTCAAATCATGGTACAAATAAACTAAAAATAACAATAAAATTGAAACACAAATTTATATAAATAAAAAAGAAGCGATAAAAACCACAATCACAACCACAATAACAATAACAATAACAATAACAATAACAATACAATACAATACAATAGCAATAACAATAACAATAACAACAAGTGCCATATAGTGGCTAGTACTTGCCTCTAATATAGTTTTTAATTATCAATAAATAATTTTTACAATTTATAAAGTTAAAAATATTTCATTTACCAATAGTACATAGCCTATGGACAAGTACTAATAAGGGTTAGGTTTCTATTAGAATAGAATTGGAGTTAAAGTTGGAATTATAATGTAAATGAGGATTATAATTAGAGTGACATTTAAGATTATTATAAATGTAATTCTAGTTTCTAGTAATTATCATATTTTTTTAATAATTAAAGTAGAATTAGGTTTACAATTAAGGTTAGGATATAATTAGAATTAGGATGAAAGATAACTTTAGGGTTGGAAGTAAGGCTAGGGTTAGAATTATAATTAAGGTCGCAAATAGGTTTTGCATAATGGTAGCAATTAGAACACGTGTCACGTAGTGGCTAGTATAGTTTTTAATTATAATCAAATATTAAATATAATTCTAATTTTAATATAATATTATATAAAAAAAATTATTTAAAAAAAGAGAATTAAATTAAAAAGAAAGAATTAATAATACAAATTATAATTTATAAATTTATATTAAATATATTGGTTGAATATTATATAAATTTTATTTTATTTTTATATAATGTAAAGTATTACATATATTTTAAAAATATTATTATATTATGAAAGTATATTTTATATTAAACATATTAAATATTTAATACAATATTTATTATTTAATTCTATTTAGTGTATTGTATAACAATAAAAATAACAAGAGAAATAATAATAAAAATAACAAGGATAAAGATAATGATAAAAATTAATAATAATAATAATAATAATAATAATAATAATAATCAAAATAAACCAAAGAGACAAATACAAATAAAAACACAAAATACAACCACAAAACAATAAAGTGAATCGAACGAGGGTAAAGAAAATAACAGTAGGACTAATAATGCAAAACCTAAAAATAATAAAAAGGAAGTAATACAAAAAATAACACAATTTTTTAAAAAAAGCATAGAAAACGCAAAAATAAACCCTACCCACCAAAGAGGGCAAGAAGGAACCAAAGACCCAAGGCAATAAAATAAAAAATAACACAAAGAAATAAAAAGAAACACCCCATCGAGGTGCACAAAAGCTACACCAAGGAAACATTACAGGAAAGAAGGACGAACAAGAAGAAAAGTTGAGGCAAGGTTAAACCAGGTGGCACAAGAGAAAGGGCAAAAGAGAGAGGGGGCCAACTAGACAAGCAGAGGGGAGGACGAAGAAAGATTACCAAGGGGGGCTATCACACAAGGTGTAAAGGTGGGGAAGGGGACATAAACGGGGGAGAGAGGAGCACCAATCATGGTGAGACCAATGACATGATAAAAGGCAATAGATGCAAGAAAGAGCGACACAGTCAAGGATGAAGATGATCACAGTTAAAGATACTCAAAAGTAAAGGTTGCCACAAAGTACTAAGGCTTTATCCTTCATCATAATTGAGGTTAGTGGGGTGTTTGCTATTTTTTATGGATTCCTTTAGACATCTCTTGAAGAAGCTATCTTCCTTGCATATGATTTCTATGTTCTAGACAAATGTGATGTTTAGAGGACACAAAATGGTTAGCAAGGGAAGATTTAAAAATATGCTCATGTTTGATGTCGGCTCCAATTTCTCTGATTCTAGTATTGAAGGAGCACCCAGTTTTGCCTATATATGGTATCTCACATGAGCATGTTACTTTGTAGACTCCATAATCAATACAGACATCCTTAGAGTCTTTAAGAGCAGGAAGATGAATCTTCACAAGGGAAAAGGGATTGAAGGTACAACATAATCCTCTTTTGGAGAGGATTTTGGAATTTTTGTGAGAGATATCTTCAATATAAGTCAGACAAACTTAGGGGAGATCAACAAAAAGAGGATTAGGTAAATAAAAAAGGAACTACAATTTGGCTTGGTTAAGGGCTCTATCAATTTTTTTTTATCAATGTACCCATTAAGTCTAAAGATATGATGAATATGGGCCAACTCTTGGTTTAAATTATCACCATCGCAAATGCAATAGGCCCTCAAGGATAAAGTTTTAAGGAGACCAACTTTTTGGTGAGGGTGGTGATGCAAAAAGGCATGAAGATAAAGGTCAGTGTGCATGGATTTGTAGTAGACCTGACGACCAAGGGAACCATTAGGATTCTTAATGATCAAGACATCAAGGAATGGGAGTTGGTCATTAGATTCCAATTCCTTTGTGAAGGAGATGCTCAAGCTAATGATATTGAGGTGGTAATGGAACTCCTCTAACATTTCAAGGCCATGGGTCCAACACACATTAGTGTCATCAACATACTGCTTTGACCACTTAGGTTTAAGGGGGTAGGAGGAAAGTGCCAGGTCTTCAAAATACCACACCATCCACTTGCTCCTAGATGATGCCTTGAAAAGTAAATAAAGTAGACCTTAAGCACATATCAACCAAGGTAGCAATTTTTGCGCTCACCTTGTGACTGACAATATTAATCACATCAAGGATGGGAACCTTGGTAAAGAGGGAAACAACAATGATTTTTTGGTTTTCTTCTTTTAGATTATTTCTCCAAATTTTCTTTTTGGGTTAGTGTCTTCCTATTTTTCTTTATTATATTTTGATTTACTTCTTAATTTTTTTTTCTTGATTCAATTTTTCCTTTGTTGTTTCCTTTTTACTAGTCAACTTCTTGTCCTTGACCTTTCCTTATTCCTTGTTCCTTGTTCCTTTCCCCCCTTCTCTCTCTTTTTATATTGTTAGATTTGCAATTAGACATTCATTTTTCTCTTTGTTCTCTCTTTCATCTTGATGACAGATCATAGAGTGTGATACAAAATGTTGATGCAAAAATCTCAACACAATCAAATCCATAAGCATTAGCAACAAATTTTTTTTAACTTGTTTGATTATTTTTTTGATCGGTAATTGTATAGTTTTTATTAATATTAAAATAGATTAAGTACATCATTTTCTATAGTATGGATATAGTATAAACAACCTTCCATTGATCCACCCAAACACCACCCTAGCAACCCCCCAAAAGACCACCATATTGGCAGTTTATGCCTAGTGAGACTCCACCCCTAGTCTGCCACAAAACCACCATCCTATTGTCCATTTTCATCAGTACAAAACTATTGATTATGCATTATAGAGATAGGGAATTCCAGACCCATGTATCGACATTTCATTAGTACTACTTAGATGACACAATGTGAAAACCCACCATGAGAATTAAAAATTCAAGGTTCCTGATGCCCATTACAAAAAATCAGACACAAAATTTCTACCCATACCCAACACTACCTAGCCCAAAACACCTTACTCAGAGCCCACCTCAACAATTTTTGTGCCCATGCACTTGGTCTTTTTTATCTCCTTTTCCTTGGCACCTGTGGTTGTACATCTTCCAAGTCCAAGACTTTGAGCCTCTGCACTTCATTCTTTCTCAAGGTCATCTTTAGAGCTTCCCATGCCACCCTCACTTTTGGGTCAATATTCATCTTTGTTTACTCGTTCATACCATTTAATAAAAGGGACAAAGTAGAACTCCTCCACTTCTTGTTGGTTCTCAATCCCTTATGAGATATAAAACTCTTCTCTAGGCACCACCCATTCAAACATGAAATCCATGATGAACTACAACTAATTGAATACCTGAATGACTTGAAGATCAGTGATTAGAGATCACCGAGTACTGAAATGATATGTAAGATAATTGAATCAGTCATTATGAATTGTCATTAATGTCAACTAGTTTTGACAATACTTATCATGTTGGTTGCAAACATCTAAACATTTGTAAAGAGGAGAGAAAAGATGAAGAACTGAGATATCTACATGGAGAAAGATGGACATGATAGATGAGGATAAGGAATAATTTGGGTAACTTATTGATGAGTCTATGACTTCATATTTTTGACTTGATTATGTTGCATTAATCTATTATGAAGGAGGAAGCAAAAATGTACAAGACAATGTGGTTGGTAAATGAAGCACTTCAGTATACATCGAGCCAGTGTAGTGTATACTGAGCAACAATATTAACCAAGCTTGTGTTCATCGATGCATTTCTTTGTTAACTGAGTATGGATGAAAGTATTAAATGCTTAAGCTTAGCTGACAAAAATTGATGAGATGGAAATTGTTATGATTTCAAGATTAAGGATAAAGTTTGTTATGAGATCTACAGTTGAAAAAATTTGAAGAAGATCTAAAAGATGGAATTGAACTGTGTTACTAACACAACTGTTGAGGAAGGTTTAAGAGGCAAAATCAATGAAGGAGGATAAGTGGCAAAATCTGATGGTTGATATGAAAATGGTTTATCTGTCTATATAAGAGATATGAGTTTCTTTATTGAAACATGCCGGAAGAAAGAAGACTGCAGAGATTTCACGTGAATACAGTTTCATGCATGCCTGATCAAACTAGTTGAAGGAGAACCGAACTGCAAAATAGTACCAAGCGTTAGAGAGCTATTACTGAGTGAAAGTAAGTTGAGGAAGTGAATTGATATATTGATTAGAGGATTTGTATGGGCTTAGAATAGATCTGAACATCTGCAAATTGAGTTGTATTGTAATCAGATCAAATACTATTTCAGTTTAACCATTGATACAGAAAAATCTCTTAACTGAGTGGACTTAACCGTCTTATGTTATGCCCCTATGTATTTCAATGAATGTACATTGTTATCCTATTGACCCCATAGTGAATGTTGGTTGAATGATAACTGTTAGTCTTAAATCCTCTAACAAGGTCACACCTAACAATGTGTTTGTAACCTTTAACAGGGTTGGATCTTCACCGAGCTCACTTCAGAAAAGTGAAAATTATTTTGGGTTATCGGTCCCAGGTGGTTTTTCCCTTAACAGGGTTTCCACATTAAATAATTGTGTTATGTGTTTTTGTGATGATTTATTTATTGTCATACTTTACATACTGCATATTTGATTTGGTTGGTAATCACTATGAATTAATTGACTGGTAATCGGTAAAGGCACATAGAAGTTTAATAGTTTATGTTACTGAGCTGCACAATTTGTTGAAATTGTTTAAAGTGCTACATCTTGTATTTGGGACTGTAGGATAACTGATCTAACTGATTCACCCCCCTCTCAGTTATTCTAACAATTTGTATCAGAGCATCAGTTGCTTGGAACAGAGTTTTAAGGAATTCAACAGAAAGATCACAAAATGTATATGATGGAGGTGCCGAAGCTAAACAAGGACAACTTTACTATATGGAAAAGTTGAATGAAACTTCACATATCTAGAATCAAAGATTCTACCTTACATCAACTTGAGAATGGCTACTTACAACCATTGACTGGACTCTTGATCAACTGAAAGATCGACATGAATGCAACATGACTATGATAGAGATTATTGTTGCTCTATCTAATGCTGAATTTGAGGATGTCAAAGATTGCATTAATTCAAAGGAAATGTGGCACAAACTTTCTCAAGTCTATGGTGGTGATGTTAATGTCAAAAGAGCCAGAGCTGAAAGCCTAAGAGGCAGGTTTGACGATATGAAAATGAAGGAAGGAGAAAACATAGTACAATATACAAACCAAATAAAGGAGGTAGTCAATGCTATCAGAGGATCTGGTGGTTTCATTGATGAAGATACAATGGTAAGTAAAATTCTAAGAACCTTGTTGCCTGCTTATGCAATTAGAATATCTGCTATACATGAAATGAGGTCCGCACCTGGTAATAATCTTACTCTTGATAGTTTGATTGGTAAGCTAACAACTTTTGAGTTGAACAATTTTGATAATAGTGTTGTACCGTCTATTGAGTTTTCTTTCATGTCTTCTCTAAAGATTGGTAAGTCTAGTAGTAGACATAATGATAGTGACAGTAATAATGATGATGAGCTTGATGAACTTGAAGCTCTTATGGCCCAGAGATTACCTAAAGGTAAAGGTGTTGGAAATTGCAATTGAAACAATTGTTGTGTTGTCATTGATGTCAAACCTTAACTGGTAAGACTGTTGCTACTTAGGAAAGTACTATATTTATTGCATTGTTGTGAAGAAGGGGTAGAAAGGATGGTAAAAATAGCACCTAAGGAAAGGTTGAGTTATCTTGATACTATAAAGTGTACTTGACTATGTTGTACAATGATGAGACAATGTATTGTTTATCTTAGTAAGATTGAAGACTAAATTGGTAGGCTTGACCGAGAAAAATGGAGAAATCATGTTTAAGCTAAGTGATGTTAGTGTCAACCAAGTCAGTATATGCCGAGCAAAATTCTAGTGTCGATCGAACAACAGTTAATTGCCGAGAAGACTATATAAGCCGAGGAAACATTTTTTAGTAATGACCGAGCTTTCTACATGAAGACCGAGTAGTTGATCACAGTATTGACCGAACATCAACATTTTTATATTTGAAGAGAATTCATATTTGGAGCCGACATTGTTGAATTCTTGGATTATGTAAAATGTGTTGACTTTATTTATTGATTGTTTGAAAGCATTTAATGCACTAAAAAATGTTTTATTGTAAATCTTTAAGAGATTTGAGATGTTTCTAGAAAAGGAGTCGAAGAACATAAATCAGGTAGATTCAATGAATTTGACCTAACCCTAAGATCTACGAAGGAGATTGAGTGGAAAAAGATGAGTTAACCTAATTGAGGAAGTATTAAGGGAACCTAAGCATTAGGTATGTGTATACATGGGTGAAAAGAAGATGCTGGAAGATCAGTAGATTTTATTGACTGTATAAGCAAAAAAGGCTGAAGGAGAAGTGTGGTGATTGCTTGAAGAAAAGTTTCGAGAAAATCATAGATGGAGATGACAAAGTTTCAAAGTCAGTAAACCAACATTTGTGTATGGAATTAGATCTGATATTTGCAAAGTGAGTTGTATGTTTTTCAGATCAATACTGCTGCTACTTTCTAACCATTGTAACAGTCAAAATCCTTTTAACAGAGGTTGACCTAACATTCATATGTTTAAATCCTTTGAACAAGGTTGCATTCTAATGGAATGTATGTAAGTCCTATAACAAGGCTCACTTTTGATAGGGTGATTGAAATCCTTTAACCGGGTCACACCTGACAGTGTGTATTGTAACCTTTGACAGGGTTGGCTTTTAACCGAGCTCACTTTAGAAGAGTGAAAATAATAGTAGCATGTTACAAAGTGGTTTTTCCCAGATTGGGTTTCCACTATAAATCCTAGTGTCAATGCTTGTGTGAATATTTTGGTTTGAACATTTCTATGTTTTACAAGTTAGATACAACTGGGTAGTGGATTGCAATGTTATATGTTTCTATTATTGAATCAGTGATGACCGAGTTGGTTTTGGTTGTTAGATCTGATTTAAAGAAAAGTTTTTGAAGTTGTTTTATACATCAGGACCTGAGAACAACTGATTCACCCCCCCTCTTTGTTGTTCTAAATCATATATTAACAATTGGTATCAGAGCCAAGTTGCTTATTATTGGTGTTTACAAAAATCAAGTTTAAAGGGACTTGAAGCAAATGATTAGGATGTATAAGAAGGAGGTACCAAAGCTAAATAAGGAAAACTTCCCTGCATGGCAAAGCTTGATGAAGCTGCTATTAATATGATTTAGAACAACAGAGGGGGGGGGGGGGGGGGGGGGTGAATCATTTGTTCTCAGGTCTTGATGTATAAAACAACTTAAAAAACTTTTCCTTAAATTAGATCAAGCAACCAAAACCAACTTGGTCATCACTGATTCAATAATAGAAACATATAACATTACAGTCCACTACCTAGTTGTATCTAACTTGTAAAACACAGAAATGTTCAAAACAAAACATTAACACAAGCATTGACACTAGGATTTATAGTGGAAACCCAATCTGGGAAAAACCACTTTGTAACATGCTACTATTATTTTCACTCTTCTAAAGTGAGCTCGGTTAAAAGCCAACCCTGTCAAAGGTTACAATACACACTGTCAGGTGTGACTCGGTTAAAAGATTTCAATCATCCTATTAAAAGTGGGCCTTGTTATAGGACTTACATACACTCCATTAGAATGCAACCTTGTTCAAAGGATTTAAACATATGATTGTTAGGTCAACCTCTGTTAAAAATATTTTGACTATTACAATGGTTAGAAAGTAGCATCAGTATTGATCTAAAAAACATACAACTCACTTTGCAAATATTAGATCTAATTCCATACACAAATGCTAGTTTACCGACTTTGAAACATTGCCATCTCCATCTCTAATCTACTCGGAACTTCTCTTCAAGCAATCACCACACTTCTCCTTCAGCCTTTTTGCCTATACAGTCAATAAAATCTACTAATCTTCTAGCATATTTTTTTCACCCATGCACACGCATACCTAATGCTTAGGTTCCCTTAATAATTCCTCAATTAGGTTAACTCATCTTTTTCCACTCAATCTCCTTCATAGATCTTAGGGTTAGGTCAGATTCATTGAATCTACCCACTTTATGTTCTTCGACTCCTTTTCTAAAATGATCTCAAATCTCTTAAAGATTTACAATAAATCATTTTACAGTGCATTAAATGATTTCAAAAAATCAATAAATAAAGTCAACACATTTTACATAATCCAAGAATTCAACAATGTCAGCTCTAAATTTGAATTCTCTTCAAATATAAAAATGCTGATGCTCGGTCAATACTGTGATCAACTACTCGGTCTTCATGTAGAAAGCTTAGTCATTACTAAGAAAAGTTTCCTTGGCTTATACAGTCTACTCGGCAATTAACTATTGTTCGGTCGACACTAGAATTTTTCTCAGCATACACTGACTCGGTCGACACTAACATCACTCAACTTAAACATGATTTCTCCATTTTTGTTCGGTCAAGCCTACCAGTTTAGTCTTCAATCTTACTAGGATAAATAATACATTGTCTCATCATTGTACAACATAGTCAAGTACACTTTGTAGTATCAAGATAACTCAACCTTTCCCTAGGTGCTATTGTTACCATCCTTTCTACCCCTCCTTCAAAATAATACAATAGATATAGTACTTTCCTAAGTAGCAACAATTTTACCAGTTAAGGTTTGACATTAATGACAATACAACAATTGTTCCAATTTCAGTTTCCAACAATCTCCCTCTTTGGCATTGATGGCAACATGATATAATATCACCTGAATAACACATGGATTACCAACCAATCCAAAAACTTATTTGTCCATCAGAGAAAATTTGTAATATCCTTAGCTTCATTCTGATTCAAAATCTATAAGCCTCACTTCTGTGACCGTAAGAAGTATCTGGATCTCCCTCTATCCTGATCTTTCATTTCAGTTCATCATCTCCCTTACTTTCAGTGTCACGTGTTATTGTATCATATCGAGATCATCGCCCTCTTTGACAAAAAATGCCAAAGCAACAACTAAAACATACATCCAACAGATGTAGATATTATCTGTGTAGCTCAGTGTTTCTCCCTCTGTCATCTTGCTTATGACTGATTCCTTGTCTTTGCTTCTTCTTCACAACTCTAGGCCAGTCCTAAAGTGTGACAATCTTTTGCATCAATTTGTCAAATATTTTGTTGTAGCATATTTGAAGGAGTTCTCCTAGCTTGACTAGGAAGCCTTAGTTAGGGGAAGGACCCCTAATTGACTTCTCAAATACTCATGAGCTTCTTTAGGTAAAGCTTTAGTGAATATGTTCACTAATTGTTCTTTTGTATTCACATATTCCATTCAGACTTCTTTATCTTGTACCAATTCTCTCAAGTAGTGCTACTTCATTGCTATGTGCTTGGTCTTAGTATGCATCACTGGATTTTTAGAGATGTTGATAGTACTTGTGTTGTCACAGAATATAACAATAGGTTCAATGATTTCTTCTTTCATGCCTGCCAAAAATTGTTTTATCCATACCAAATTTGAACAGTTTACTGTAGCAACAACATACTCGGCTTCAGTAGTAGATTGGGAAATGCAATTTTGTTTCTTGCTCGTCCAGGAGACTAATCTCTATCCAAGAAAGAAAGCTCCACCACTAGTGCTCTTTCTGTCATCTACATTTCCTGCCCAATCAACATCTGTATATACTCTTAGTTCAAATTTGTCATCCTTCTTGTAATATAGACCATAGTCAGCAGTTCCTTTCAAGTATCTCATAATTCTTTTCACAGCCATCATGTGTGTTTCCTTAGGATTGGAAGAGAATCTTACCACAATCCCAATAGCTAGTACAATATCTGGTCTACTATGTACAACATATTGCAATTTTTCAATCATGGATTTGTACAAAGTCTGGTTCACTTCTGCAGCATCATCATTTTTAGATAACTTTTGTCTAGTAACCATAGGAGTACTCACTGGTCTAGCATCTTCCATCCCAAAAGTTTTCAATATTTCATTAACATATGTAGACTGTGTAATGAAAATTCCTTTCTTCATATGATATACTTGTAAACCAACAAAGAATTTAATCTCACCAAACATGCTCATTTCAAATTCAGTTTGTATTTCATTTGAAAATCTTTTACACAAAGCATCATGTCCACCAAAAATAATGTCATCCACAAAATGTTTTGCCAATAGGATACTTTTACCTTCTTCATCTTTCATGTACAGATTGCTTGTGTCATTTGTTCTTGAAAATCCAATATGTATCAAGTAGTTATACAACCTCTCATACCATGCTCTAGGAGCTTTTTTTAATCCATATAGGGCTTTGTTTAGTTTGCATACCATGTGTCTTTTGTTTGGATCAATAAAACCTTATGGCTGTTCTATGTAAACTTCTTCTTCTAGTATACCATTTAAAAATGTAGACTTGACATCCATTTGATATACCTTAAAATCTTTATCAGTAGCATATGCAAGCAGAGTTTTTACTCCTTCCAGTCTAGCTACAGGGGAAAATGTCTCCCCATAATCTATTCCTTCTTCTTGTGCGTAGCCTTTGCATACCAGCCTAGCTTTGTTCCTAGTGATTTCACCTCTTTCATTCAACTTATTCCGGAACACCCACTTTGTTCCTATAACATTTTTGTCTTCAGATCTCAGCACTAGAGTCCAAGTATCATTCTTCTCATTCTTCTCAATATGGTCGATCTCTTCATTCATTTCTTGTATCCAGTCTTCATTTTCTAATGCCTCTCTAGTTGACTTAGGTTTGAATTCACACAATAAGCATGTTAGATCCTTTGTCTTACTTCTGGTCTGAATTCCAATTTGTTTATCTCCAATTATCTATTCAGGCTTGTGATGTCTTCTTACATATTTTGCCAAAATAGGTTCAGCTCTTTTCTCCTCTATTTCATCAGGTTCCCCAACAAGATTGTTAGATTCAGCTTTTGAATGCTCAACAACCTCTTCCTAATACTCAACAACATTTTCTTGTAGCTCGGCATGTTCTTGTTCTCTCTTGACACTGTTTTCCTGATGCTCAGTAGCATCTTCCTGTCGCTCGGCATTGCTTGCCCGAGACTCAACATCAGGTGCAAGTTTGTTACTTGCCTCTTCTACTTCTTCAATGTATACAAAAGATCTATAATCTTTTGGTTCTCTTTTGTTGTCAGCTTCATTTCTTTCTGCATACTCATCAATTTTGACATTCACACTTGGGTAAAAGCACAATCGGGTGTCACCCTTTTGGCTAACCCGACTAACTCGGCCGAGTCATATTCGGCCGAGTAGGACTCGGCCGAGTCCTACTCGGCCGAAGAAGGGGAGGTGCCACGGGGCACCGAATGGCACCTACGTGGCCGCGGAGACTCGGCCGAGTCCTACTCGGCCGAGTAGGACTCGGCCGAGTCTACAAGGGACTACTAATAGCCCGCTCAATGGTTTTAGCCCCTCATTTGAACAGTGAGGGGCTAAGGAAAGCGGCTAAAGAGTGATAGTGCAACTCGGCCGAGTCAGAGGTAGATTTTTTTTTTATTTTTTTTATTTTTTTGTTTGTGTTTTTTAGTTATTTTTTATGTATATATGTTGTTTAAATATTTTTTAATTATTTTTTTAATATTCATATGTAAAAAAAAGTCTTTTCTTAATATGTATTGTATTTACTTTTAAAAATGTACAAAATTAACAAATAAAACTTAAACATAGAAAACATATATAATTTAAGTAAAATGTAAACTGAAACGTTTAAAAACATGAAATAGTCCACCTACCCTTGAGACATTTAATAAGACCATTAAAACCTAATAGGATGGATGTAATTATAAGATCCAATATTTAACTTAATAATATCAAAATTAAAACATAATGGACTATCTACTCTTACTGACCTAATAGGAACACTTTTAAGACTTAACATCCACTAAATATGACCTATTAGGACCCTTAAGACCTAATAGGACCACTTAAGACCTAATAGAACTTAATAGGTCAAAATAGTTCACCCTCACTTGGCTCAATAAGACCTAATTAAAACCTTTAAGACCTAATGTGACCCTTAAGACCCAATAGGACCCAAATGACAAGGACAAGTGCAACCGCTACCTAGGTTAAATGACTAAACAGTGTAGTAAGCAACTTACCTTATGCATTCAATAATCATCATTGTTCGAGTTATATTGTTTTCATGCCATTAGATCAAGTTATATATTAAAACAACTTTTCTTTATAGCATGCACTTTTATTTTATTTCATTGTTGACTCCTGATAAATTAATCCTTAAGTTTTAAGTTGTCATGTTTTTTAATATTGAACAAAGTAGTTTAATAATGACTAGATGCTATATCAATAAATGGAAAGAAACAAAATAGACTAGCATAACCAAAACACATAATAGTCACAAAAATGTTGAAATAAAGTATCATTATCCATTGTAACACTCTTTGATTTAGCCCAAATATTTAGTATATATCTTTGAAATTGCATTACTTTCTTTTTGATATTTTAGAGTTGGACCATGATATTGGCATTCATCTTTATAAGACCTATAGTTGTGAGACAGGAAAGACAATATGAAGAAAGATGTCATAGTAAATCCTAAGAATTATATAGTTATCTGATAACAATTATTAGATAACATTTGCATACTAATGTGTTTTAACTTATCACACTTTGTAATACAAAATTAATCATTTAATTATTATCAAGCCACAAGAAAACTATACCATCAATATCATATAACTTTCTATAAAGCCAAGGTAGCCAACTAAATTGATTTGAAATAGTATTGTTTGTTTGAACACTTTGCTATCATTGAACTCTTAACACTTTTCTTTTGTATTAATTTATTATTGTTAGTAGATTGAGTAATTAAACATTTTTGTCTAGTGCCAATATTATTTAATCAATTCAATTAGTTCTCTTTAATCTTAGTCATGGTCTAGATTGTCATATTTCCTTAAATTCTATTTGTCATGGCCCGTGGATGATCAAACTCCCCTATGCATTTTTTTTAGTCTAAATAAGTATAGTGCTGGATATTATCAAAACTATTATTTTCATCCTTTGCTAAGAAAATTCCTATTTATCAAAATGAATAAAGCCCTAACTCTTATTATATCTAGGATACCTTAATTATAAGGTCATCTTTATTTTTAGTTGCCTAAAGTTACCAAACTAAGGTTTTGATACTATCTAAAACTTAGGATAAAGTATTTTCCTATGAAAGTTCCATAACACATTGTGGTAATCATCACACAGTAAAACATTACAGAGTCCCTCTAAGAGAAGGTTAATACCCAATAGGACCCTTAAGACAAGCTCATAAGACCCTTAAGATGAGCTCATTTAAGACCAGGTTAAGAACCATAAAATGATCTCATAAGACCCTTAAGATGAGCTCATAAGACCCATAAGACCAGGTTACTTTCAACCTAATTAAGACTCTTAAGACTCTTAAGACCCATGAACCCCTTTCCAAATTATTATACATTTTCACCATTTCTTTTAGTATTTAATTTCAATATAATGTTTTTCCCTCTCTAGTTATGGAAATTTGTACAAATTAATTTTTGTCATGTGTGTAAAGTAAATATGTACATGTAAATATGCATTCAAATTAGTGAATATGCGTGCACATGAATTAGTTCTACTACCATGATTGAATACATGTGTAAATGCCTTCAAGTTTAAATTATGTTTTTAAATATTTAAAAATATTACACATGTGCATATGTAAATGCATGAATTTAAATGTTTAATTTAATATAATTTAATTTATATTATGTAAAAATGCATTTGAAAATTAGTTCATGTGTGTTTGTTTGAAGTTTTTAAAATGTTTTCATGTTTACTTGAAGTATTGTACAACACATGTACAAATTGAAAGTTAGATATTTTTAATTTATTTAAATTAATTTGTAGATATATATATATATATATATATATATATATATATATATATATATATATATATATATATATATATATATATATATATATATATATATATATATATATATATATATATATATATATATATATATATATATATATATCAATTGATTTTCTAATATTTGGATGTATGTATATGTGCACATGTGCCTACTTGCAGCGAGCATTTTTTATCTATATCTAGATCTAGATATATATTACCTTTGTGTGCATATCACTCATGGCTTCTAGTGGTTCAGATCAGAGTGTCCATGATAGTCATGGATCACGAGCTCCCTCAGACCATAATAGTACCCAGGCCCCACATGCTAGAGATAGTCGTAGAGATGAGACTATCTCTAGGATGCAGGCTGCTCTGACTGCATTAGAGCGAACACTGCAGAATAGTACTACTCTCCCTAATAGGGAGAAATTGACAGCTATACGCACTGAGCTCATGAGTATGATTCAAAAGGCTGAATCATACAATCCATATGATGATGTATCGATTGATGTTTTTTATCATAGCCTATCTAGCACTGTCATAGGGACAGTAGGTTGGAGGACAGTTGATTCAGATGTCTCAGTCACTCAGGTGAAGAACATGTTTGGCACCCATTACATCAATAAGAGGGTGGTTCGAGCATATAGGGTCACTTTTTGTACAGATGACATAGTGGCCCCTTTTATATATCCTAGATGGTTAGCAGCACATCATATGTGGCCCCAAAAGGATGAGGTGCCACTATATTTCTGCAAACAATTGTTTGCAGAGTTTCATTTGGGCTATGATGTTGACTACACAGATCTACCTCCACATGCTGGTCAGGGTCGGGGGAGATATCAGGATAAGTGTAGACGACCCGATATACCACAGCCCCCTAGTAAGAGGGCATTGGTGGGTCAAAACCTTTTGGTTCTTCCAAAAGGTTTGGAGGCCTACACTGGAGCTGGGCAGGTTGCAGCTGAGGACACATGTTTAGATATGTATTCTAGCATTGCCACCATTGCGACTCAGGTTGAGCAGTTTTCATCTGATCGTGTGGGTAGGTACATGCTTCGATCACGAACGAGTGCAGGTGTATCACCATCTAGTCCATTTTATGACCCATACATCAGATTTGATCTTCCTACTCCAGATGAGATAGGACGACTACCTGAGGATCGCGTGCGTGAGATTAGTGGTATGTTAGTGAGTGATCTCCTGGCTACTTACCAGAGGATTTCTACATTGCATGGGATTGAGCCACGTGATTTACCTACTTTCATTGGAGGAGGACAGTGTCGTAGATCCTCCACAGGCAGCAGTCGAGGTCAGAGCTTAGATGCAGAGGCAGGTTCCTCTAGACAGAGTGTGGATGATCTTACACCGCCTCCACAGCATACACAGGCTCCCACACAGCATACACAGGCTCCCACACAGCAGACACAGGCTACGACCTCACGAGTTCATAGTAGATTCTCAGATTTGCTTATGGACGACGCCATTGATCCTGATGCAATGTCCTTGCACTCTTCTGAGTTATCCGACCTTGGACGTGCATTACAGCAGGTACAAGAATCTGGATTTAATTTCAATTTATATAGATATACATGTGTACATATAGTTCTATATTTAAATTTAAATGTATTTAAATGTGGTACAGGACATTGCGACAGGTGCTGCATATGGAGATTTAGAGGAGCCTGTTGATCCGATTCATCATGATACAGAGGTACACTTGAAATAAATTAAAAATTAAAATTTTATAAAATTTATTTACATTTCAAGTTCTTATATATATATATATATATATATATATATATATATATATATATATATAACATTATATTTACATTTACAGACTCAGGTCCAGCAGGACGAGGATCCACACAGGCCCGCACATCTAGCACGTGATGGTGATCATCAACGTAGTTGATGTGTTCATTGATACATGTTTGGATTTTGTGATATATATGTATAGACACTTAAACATTGATGTACATGTTTGATTTTTGAGATATATATATATGTGTGTGTGTGTGTGTACATTTACATTGATATGTAGGTGCATGTTTTGTATATTGATCTATTTGTACATTGACACATGTTTGGATTTTGCACTATATAGACATTTAAACATTGATGTACATGTTTGATTTTTGAGATATATATATATATATATATATATATATATATATATATATATATATATATATATATATATATATATATATATATATATATATATATATATATATATATATATACATTGATACATGTTTCCAGATTTTGTAATTGAAGCTAAAAATTAATTGATCTTTAAAATTAATATTTAATTTATGTTCAATCTTTCATCAATCTAATTAATCAATCTTACTAAAAAATCTTTTTATATCAATTGTAAGTTTAAATCAATCTTTAAAATCTAACTTTATAATTAATCTTTAATTTCAATGTTCAATCTTTTTAATCAATCTTAGAAATTCAATCTATAGGTAAACCCCTTAAGCCCTATTATGCACCCTTAAGCCTTATCTAGATCAATTAATTGAAAATTAATTAATCAATCTTACTAAAAAATCTTTAATGAGTTGAAAGTTTAAATCAATCTTTAAAATCTTTAATGAATTGAGAGTTTTTAAATCAATCTTTAAAATCTAACTTTAAAATTAATCTTTAATTTCAATGTTCAATCTTTAATCAACATTAATCTTTTATGCCCTTAAGTACCTCTCATGACCCCTTAAGACCGAAAATGATCTAACATGACCCCTTAACCCCTAGCATGACCCCTTCAGCCCTTAAGTACCTAACATGACCCCTTAAGACCTAAAATGACCTAACATGACCTTAAGACCTAATTTGACCTCACATGACCTAATAAGACCCCTTAAGACCTAACATGACCTAAAAGACCCCTTAAGCCCTTAAGCCCTAACCCCTTAAGCCATGACCCCTTAAGACCTTATAAGACCTAAAATGAGACCTAAAATGATCTAACATGGCACCTTAAGACCTAAAATAAGACCTAACATGACCTAACATGACCCCTTAAGACCTAAAATGATCCCTTAAGACCTAATTTAACCTCACATGACCCCTTAAAGACCAAACATGACCTAATATGACCTAATAAGACTTAGCATGACCTCACATGACCCCTTAAGCCCTTAAGGACCGAACATGACCCTTAAGCCATGACCCCTTAAGCCCTTAAGCCCCAACCCCTTAAGCCATGACCCCTTAAGCCCTTAACCTCTTAAGCCATGACCCCTCAAGACCTTATAAGACCTAAAAGACCTAATATGACCTAACATGTCCTAACATGACCTAAAAGACCCCTTAAGACGTAATATGACCTCACATGACCTAAAAGACCCCTTAAGACCTAACATGACCTCACATGACCTAATAAGACCCCTTAAGACCTAACATGACCTAAAAGACCCCTTAAGACCTAAAATGATCACTTAAGACCTAATTTTACCTCACATGAGCCCTTAAGGACCAAACATGACCTAATATGACCTAACATGACCTAATAAGACCTAATATGACCTAATATGAGCTAACATGACCTAATAAGTCCTACTATGAACTAATAAGACCTAACATGACCCCTTAAGACCTAAAATGATCTCACATAACCTCACATGACCTCACTATGAACTAATAAGACCTATTATGAACTAATAAGACCTAACATGACCCCTTAAGACCTAAAATGATCTCACATAACCTCACATGACCTTAAATGAACTAATAAGACCTAATATGACCTCACATGACCTCACATGTCCTAACATGACCTCACATGACCCCTTAGGCCCTTAAGAACCGAACATGACCCCTTAAGCCCTTAAAAACCCTAACCCCTTAAGCCATGACCCCTTAAGCTCTTAAGCCCTAACCCCTTAAGCCATGACCCCTTAATCCATGAGCCCTTAAGCCCTTAACCCATTTGGCCCTTAAGCCATGACCCCTTAAGCCATTAAGCCATGACCTATCTAATCAATCTAAACAAAAAATAGAAATATAGACCTATCTAATATTTATCTAATCAATCTAATCTGATAAATTGAAATTAAAATTCAAGTAGAAAGTAAATTGAAAGTTCTATCCAATCAATTAAAATTCAATTTACCTATCTAATCAATCTAATCAATAAATAGAAATTTATCTAGACTAGAAAGGTATGCAATTCAAGAAATCAATCTATTCTAATCAATTGAAAAAAGAATCAATCTAATTTCAATTCAAATATAGACCTACATTTAATCAATCTAAACAAAAAATAGAAATATAGACCTATCTAATATTTATCTAATCAATCTAATGAATAAATTGAAATTAAAATTCAAGTAGAAAGTAAATTGAAAGTTCTAGTTCTAAGAGAGAGAGAGAGAGAGGGGGGAAGGGGAAGGGGAAGGGGAAGGGGAGAGAGAGAGAGAGAGAGAGAGATATAACTTTCATCAATTAAAATTCAATTAAAATTCAATTCAGGTTTAATCTTGATCCATAAATTCAATCTAATCATAAATTTCAAATCAAATTTAAAGTCTACATAGAAGTTTCAAATAGGATTTAAATTAAGTATGTAAAAATTAAAATCCTTAAACCTAAAGCTCCTGATACATGTAGTCTGGATCCTCTCTATCCTTTATTATCTCCAAAAGTTTTTCATGCTCTTCAATAGGCAACTTCCACTTTTGGTTTTTACTTGACCCTTTTTTTGACACAGTTTCAAACTGCAATTTCGTCGCTATAACCAAGTGACTATAATGTAGAACTCTCTCTCCACGCATGTATTCAACAAATTTAATTCCATTTTTTTCAATCTTATCTTGTTGATAATAGGTGCCTTCAATAACAATTGAACCAGTCGGATATTTTTGTCCATCACCATCAACAACTTCTTCAAGCAACTTGTGTTTTTCCTTGGTGCATCTTAGTAGATAATAATCTACACCTTCTATATTCTCAGGATCCGCAACCACAGCAAAAATATCACCTACACAATTTATATTTATGTGTACAAGTAAATGTTAAATTTAAACCTCAAGTTCATGTATAATATATATATATATATATATATATATATATATATATATATATATATATATATATATATATATATATATATATATATATATATATATATATATATATATATATATATATATATATATATATATATATATATATATATATATATATATATATCATGTAAATATACCTAGAAATAAAAAATACGCACCTGTAACAACTAAATCAGAAACACGTTCATAGTCAGCTGAATATATAGGATCATGGATGTCTATGACATTGTCATCATCTTCATAAGGAGGCATTCTAATTAACACTTTATGATCCCATATTGAAACATATCCATTTGCAATATTAACACATTGACTCATTGTGTTGTTGTTAAGACAATCTTCACAAAAGCATGATTTATCTCTTAGTTGAATCAGTGGAGGCTTGTGTTGTCCCGTAGTCATCACTTGATGCAAACTTCTAATTCCAACAATTGATTGACAATTGTAGGGATTCGATCGATCGATATCTGGATTGGATGGATTGATATATAGATCTCAGTTTGAAATCATGAAAAATGTGAAATGCATTATATATATATATATATATATATATATATATATATATATATATATATATATATATATATATATATATATATATATATATATATACACAACAAGTTAAAACACACATACATGACATACCTATATATGTAGTTTCATGAATTTGAGTTTGAAAAATAAAAGTAAATTAAATAAATACCTATCACTTCCCAAAAGTAACGTTTGTTGTATTTTGTGTCTCGAGTAGCGAAATGATTTTGACACCATTCAACAATCTTCTTTGAATTCTCTATCACGTTACCTAGAGAGATATATTTTTAACAATTTAGTTATATATATATATACATGTGTACATGTAATGTAAAGTTTTAAATAGTCTCGTCAAGTAAACAAGTTGAATATCAAATGTATGTACACATACCTTGAAGTTCATGTTGTCGGAGTGCACGCTTCACACATGCTCCTGCTCCATCATGTTCTCCTTTTCCATGTCCACTTTCAAAGAAGTTCCAAACAAACTTAACGTTGTGTCTAGCATGTTGCATGGCTAACCAATTAAAAGCTTTTGCAGACTTAAATTGACCTACAATTCAAATAAATACAAAAATGTATTTAAATGTGACACATAAATATATCTAGAAATGCTCAAAAAAAATAAAAAATAAAATTTATAATGCATGTACGTACTTACCTGCACACCCATCAGACCAGATCCAATGTTGTGAAGCATTTATCCCACGACTTGCAAGATTGTTGAAAAACATGTTGAAACAATGAGCCACATAGCTCCTATCATGAACCTTGTCATCACTAATATAGAAATGAACCTCCTTGATGATAATGCGTTCATTTTGATCTATACCAGATTCTATCCCATCCAAATCGTATTGTGCATGTCTATAGGTCACATGCACAAATATTGCAACTTGATCAGAATGATAATATTGACTTTGGAGCTCCTTTTGAGGGGAAAATGTATAGTTCTCCGCAAAATCTACAACTGAAAGAATACAACCAAGTGGGAAACAATTTTTGGAATCACGAAACTGTTTAGCTTGCCATCGTGCACCATGACAATGTTGGATATGTGGATAAATCATAGATCAAAATCTGTCCATGAACTGAAGGTACGGTAATTCACTCTCTTTTAATGTAATTTTTTTTGATTCACCTCCTGTCTTCGTTTGGTATATCTCATATTCAAATCTCTTCCACTGGACTGGTGTTGTAACATCAATATTATTAAATTGTAAAGGAAATTGCTGCAAATTTCCACAATTATTGCATTCATTTTTTATACACTGGACATTAAATTCATCTGAACCTTCTGATTTATCACATAAAATGGACTTTACAAATTCTGTTGTACTTCCAGTAACCATACCTAGATTAAGTATTGTCGTAACCTTTTTATATGATTGCAAGTATAAGTGAAACTCAACATGATTTTGACAACAACATGTTTCACGAACCTTATTTATGCGTACGAAGCAAGGGCGCAACATCTCAAATATTCTCTGACATATTTTCACATCTGAAAATTCATGTTTGAATGCTTCAAACAATTCACTTTGTGTAGTATTGACAA
Organism: Chamaecyparis obtusa; assembly: GCA_027943335.1. Classification (NCBI taxonomy): domain Eukaryota; kingdom Viridiplantae; phylum Streptophyta; class Pinopsida; order Cupressales; family Cupressaceae; genus Chamaecyparis; species Chamaecyparis obtusa. The sequence goes on along the minus strand of BSBK01005513.1, from coordinate 570,065 downwards.
AATGTTTTGGATGTGAAATCTTCATACCGGTCTCTTCATAGTCCATTTGTATAGTGTCCCTTCTATTGGAAGAAACACGAGAGTGATTGGTCCAAAAATCAATGACCCGTCTTCTTACATCTTCAGAAATTTTGTCTTTACGGGGAAGTCTACAAATCTGTACCCAATTCTTTTCAATATTCATATCCAACATATTTCTCTTCCTAATATATCTCTGTATAGTTCTTCGAGATACGTTGAGTAAATCAGAAATTGCTCGAACTTGATTTCTATGTGTCAATTTCTTACTAGTTATCATAGTCATCAAGGCTCTTCTAGCTGCATTTGAATCTGGTCCTTTATGATCTGCCTTGTTAACAACATTCAGTGCATCTTGTAAATTTTGAATTATTGTCTCTTTTACTTTACCTCCTCCAACTTTCCTATTATCAATACCCAACAATTCCAAAACCGGAGTCATTTCTTTTTTCTTGAATAACTTTGCAAACAATTGTGATTTTCCCACCAAAGATTTACTCTCAAAATATTCCATCCACATATTTTTGAGATGCAATTTAATAGTGCTTTCAGGTACCAAGTGTTCCGGTTCAATTTGACTAATAAGTGATTCCTCATTCATGTCCATCAAATTCTGCATTGTAGGAAAAAAATGTATACTTCGACTACTACCAATATCCTCCCCTAGTTGAGTTGCACCTTCTACAGCGATAGGTTCTTCTTCAACATCCATTGGTTGCTCTTGGACACGTTTCGTATGACCTTTCATTTGGTCATCCCTTTTACGATCATACTTCCTTGTTCTAGTCCTTTTATTTCCCATTGCTCAAATATTTAAGCAAGATTTTTCTTATTGTTTTACTACTTCGTCACTGAAAAACTTGTCTTCAAACTCTTTCGAAATCAAAATTTCTTTGAAACTTCTCCAAAAGAATGACTCCTTGCTTCAAAATATCCTTATATCCTAAAATAAGAATGTAAATTCGCAATTGATATATATTTTTTTAAAAATATTATGCACATATATACCCTTCGGTTTGAAAGGACCGGTCGCTCACGCGACCGGTCGCGAGGGGCCGACGACTTGAGGGGACTCGGCCGAGTCCCACTCGGCCGAGTACCACTCGGCCGAGTCCCACTCGGCCGAGTCATCCTAAGTGGCATGCCAACTTGGCAGCCAAAACTTAAAAAACACAAATAATACACAATTTGCACTTGTGGTGTTTTTTTCTCTTCTGCAAATTAAAAATTTGAAAAAACTAAAACTACCCTTTTGTAGATCTCGGAATTACAATTCTAAAAATATAAATTTTATATAATTTCAATTGGAAAATGTTAAACAAATTTGTAAAAAATCACATGTAGGTATATAAAGCTTTGAGAAGTTGCCGATTCGATAAATTAAAAAAAATAGTAAATCAATTTAAAAAAAAATTAAAATTATATGAGGTACTAGAGAAGAGAATCTTCTTCAAGAATATATAATTTATTTGAATTTTAGAAAAATTTTGATAGCTGAAAAGTGGCGGGAGATAAAAACTACTGATTTCGTGTAAGTTGTACTTTGAATACTTATAACGGGCAAATTATAGATCGAAAACACTTCTTTCCTTTTTGTTGCACTAGGTATACATGTCATCTAAAACATATTTTGAAATTGGAAGAAAAAACAATGTCTTACTTATAATTATTTGACGGGAGGTAAACCCCCTGATTTGCTGTATTTTTAGGACATGAAAAATAGACTTTAAAAATTAAAAAAATATATTAATTTATGTCCAAAATAATTTTAAAAAATTATAGGCATAAAATTCATCCTATTTCACACATTTCATCAGTTTACATCATCTTCAAATTCTAAATAGAAATGTGACTTTTATGCCCTTGAAGTTTTTTCGTTTTGGTGTTGTTAGCCTCTTCCTTTGTAAAAGGGTGACAGCTTATTGTGCTTTTACCCACTTTCCACAATTTTGTTAGTGTTAGAGTTCAAACACTTATAGACTTTACTTTTTGTGGAGTATCCTAGGAATATGCATTCATCGCGTTTAGCATTGAACTTTCCATTCCTATTGTCTTTTAATATATATCACTTGCTTCCAAAGATTCTAAAGTATTTAACACTCGGTGCATGCCCATACCATAATTCATAGGGTGTCAGATTTGTACCTTTCTTGATCTGTACCTGATTAAGAGTATAGATAGCTGTACTTGTAGCTTCTTTCCAGTATTTTTGTGCCACATTCATTTCAATCAACAATGTCCTTGCACAATCCAAGATAGATCTATTTCTTCTCTCTGCTATACCATTCTGTGGAGGTGTTCTAGGTGCAGACATTTGTCTTTTGATTCCTCTATCATTGCAAAATAGATTGAATTCATTTGATGTAAATTCTCCACCTCGGTCAGATCTAAGAAATTTCAGGTTCTTAATTGTCTCCTTCTCAACCTTAGCCAAATACCACTTAAAGAATTGAAAAGCATCGGATTTCTCTTTTAGAAACATTACATGCATCATCCTGGTATGATCATCAACAAACAAGATAAAATATCTAGCACCACAGTAACTTTGTACACCCATAGGTCCACAAAGGTCAGTATGAACCAAATCTGAAATGTTTTCAGAAGTAAAGGATTTTCTCTTAAAACTTGACTTTGTCATTTTTCCTAATTGGCATTCCTTGCACATCACATTCTCAGGTTTCTTCAATCTAGGTAGACCTCTTAATTTTTTCTTCTTACTTATCTCTACCAGATTATCAAAGTTAACATGACATAGCCTCTTATGCCATAACCAAATATCATCAAGTTGTGCAATCATACATACTTCTTCAGATAGGTCAAGATAGAACAAATTACCTCTAGTCTGTTCTCCACTTTCGATCAGTTCACTAGTAGCATCAAATATCTTAGCTTTCTTGTGATGGAATTCCACTCATTAACCAATGTTGTTGAGCTGAGCAACACTTAGCAGATTATAATTTAAACCTTCAACCCAATATGCATTTTCACAAGAGATCTTATCAGTTAGTTTAATCAAACCTTTTCCTCTAATAGGACATGGTGCATCATTACCAAATTTTACACTTTTACCTCTATAATGATGTAAGGTCTCAAACTTACTCTGGTCACCAATCATGTGATGTGAACAACCACTGTCAATAATCCATTTGTCATTTTTGTTCACATAGGAGATCAATGCAATTTTCTCATCCTCATCAGATTCATCTTTCATTGCAACATAGACTACCTCAATTTCAAAATCATCACTATCATTGTTAGTTTCTTCTTCAGCAATGTAACAAGATTTCTTAGCTTTTCCTTTGTAATATTTGTACCTTTGGTAGATTCTGTCATCTCTTCTATCTTTGTGTTTGCTATTTCTTTCTTCATTTTTATCATTTCTGTCAGGACATCTAGCAGCTATATGACCAACTTTATTACATACAAAACATATAATAGGGAGTTTACCTTTATATCTTCCTTTCCCCCTTCTCAGTCTTCTAGCCATAAGAGCTTCTAGATCTTCAAGTTCTTCATCACAAGTGTCACTGTCACCTTCACTTTCACTTTCACTTCTGCATCTTTCTTTTTCTTTCTTGGGCTTATTCAAAACTAACTATGACTTAAAAGTAGATTCAACTTTACCAATACTACCAACAGTGAAATTATCATAGTTAGAGAGTTCAAATGCAGTTAGCTTGCCAACCAAACCTTCCAAAGTAAGCACATTAGCAGAGTTGCATCTAGATTCTTGAATAGTTGAGATCTTAATAGCATATATAGGATGCAGGGTTCTTAGTACTTTTCCAATTATAGTTTCATCATCAATAGTCCCATTTTCTCCTCTAATAGAATTCACAACTTCTTTTATTCTACCACAATATTGTGCAATGTTTTCACCTTCTTGCATTCTCATCTCATCAAACTTACCTCTTAGACTCTCGACTTTAGCTTTCAGTACATATAAGTCACCACCATAGATCTTTTCAAGTGTCCCACATCTCCTTAGTAGTTGAGAAATCCTTAATGTCCTCAAATTTTGGATAACTTAGGGCAGATGCAATTTCCAACATTTCCTGATTATGTTCTTTCTTAGCTCTCATTTCTTCGACAGTTAGAGGTACGACAAGTGAGACATAGTCATTCTCAATGTAGTACTTTGCAAAATCACCAATACCAGCCAGATGCAGCTTCATCAAGCTTTTCCATGCAGGGAAGTTTTCCTTATTTAGCTTTGGTACCTCCTTCTTATACATCCTGATTATTTGCTTCAAGTCCCTTTAAACTTGATTTATGTAAGCACCAATAATAAGCAACACAACTCTGATACCAATTGTTAATATGATTTAGAACAACAGAGAGGGGGGGGTGAATCAGTTGTTCTCAGGTCCTAATGTATAAAACAACTTCAAAAACTTTTCCTTAAATCAGATCAAGCAACCAAAACCAACTCGGTCATCACTGATTCAATAATAGAAACATATAACATTACAGTCCACTACCCAGTTGTATCTATCTTGTAAAACACATAAATGTTCAAACCAAAACATTCACACAAGCATTGACACTAGGATATATAGTGGAAACCCAATCTGGGAAAAACCACTTTGTAACATGCTACTATTATTTTAACTCTTCTGAAGTGAGCTCAGTTAAAAGCCAACCCTGTCAAAGGTTACAATACACATTATCAGGTGTGACCTAGTTAAAGGATTTCAATCACCTTGTTAAAAGTGAGCCTTGTTATAGGACTTACATACACTCCATTAGAATGCAACCTTGTTCAAAGGATTTAAACATATGACTATTAGGTCAACCTCTATTAAAAGGATTTTGATTGTTACAATGGTTAGAAAGTAGCAGCAGTATTGATCTAAAAAACACACAACTCACTTTGCAAATATCAGATCCAATTCCATACACAAATGCTGGTTTACTGACTTTGAAACTTTTCCATCTCCATCTTTGATCTTCTCGGAACTTCTCTTCAAGCAATCACCACACTTCTCCTTTAGCCTTTTTGCTTATACAGTCAATAAAATCTACTGATCTTCCAACATTTTCTTTTCACCCATGCACATGCATACCTAATGCTTAGGTTCCCTTAATACTTCCTCAATTAGGTTAACTCATCTTTTTCCACTCAATCTCCTTTGTAGATCTTAGGGTTAGGTCAGATTCATTGAATCTACCCACTTTATGTTCTTTGGCTCCTTTTCTAAAATCATCTCAAATCTCTTAAAGATTTACAATAATTTTTTTTACAGTGCATTAAATGCTTTCAAACAATCAATAAATAAAGTCAACATGTTTTACATAATCCAAGAATTCAACAATGTCAGCTCCAAATCTAAATTCTCTTCAAATATAAAAATGCTGATGTTCGGTCAATATTGTGATCAACTACTCGGTCTTCATGTAGAAAGCTCGGTCATTACTAAGAAAAGTTTCCTTGGCTTATATAGTCTACTTGGAAATTAACTGTTGTTCGGTCGACACTAGAATTTTGCTCGGCATACACTGACTTGGTTGACACTAACATCACTCAGCTTAAACATGATTTCTCTATTTTTGCTCGGTCAAGCCTACCAGTTTAGTCTTCAATCTTACTAGGATAAATAATACATTGTCTCATCACTGTACAACATAGTCAAGTACACTTTGTAGTATCAAGATAACTCAACCTTTCCCTAGGTGCTATTGTTACCATCCTTTCTACCCCTCCTTCACAAAAATACAATAGATATAGTACTTTCCTAAGTAGCAACAGTCTTACTAGTTAAGGTTTGACATCAATGACAATACAATAATTGTTCCAATTTCAATTTCCAATAGTTGCATCCAGCCGGTATTGGTGACTCTGCAAAGTACTACATTGAGAATGACTATCTCACCTGTCGTACCTTTGACTACCAAAGAAATGAGAGCTAAGAAAGAACATAATCAGACACTGTTGGAAATTGCATCTACCCTAAGCTATCCAAAATTTGAGGACATTAAGGATTGGACACCTGCTAAGGAAATGTGGGACACTCTTGCAAAGATCTATGGTGGTGACATATATGTATTGAAAGCTAAAGCCAAGAGTCTCAGAGGTAAGTTTGATGAAATGAGAATGCAAGAAGGTGAGAACATTGCACAGTATTATGGTAGAATAAAAGAAGTTGTGAATGCTATTAGAGGAGCAAATGAGACTATTGATGATGAAACTATAATTGGAAAATTTCTAAGAACCCTACGTCTTATATATGCTATTAAGATCTCAGCTATTTAGGAATCTAGATGTAACTTTGCTAATGTGCTTACTTTGGAAGGTTTGGTTGGCAAGCTAACTGCTTTTGAACTCTCTAACTATGATAAATTCACTGTTGGTAGTATTGGTAATGATGAATATGCTTTTAAGTCATAGTTAGTTCTGAACAAGCCAAAGAAAGAAAAAGAAAGATGCATAAGTGAAAGTGAAAGTGACAGTGACACTTGTGATGAAGAACTTGAAGATCTAGAAGCTCTTATGGCTAGAAGACTGAGAAGGGGAAAAGGAAGATATAAAGGTAAACTGCCTATTATATGTTTTGCATGTAATAAAGTTGGTCATATAGCTGCTAGATGTCTTGACAAGAATGATAAAGATGAAGAAAAAAACAAAAAACACAAAGACAAAAGAGATGACAGAAGCTACCGAAGGTACAAAGGCTACAAAGGAAAAGGTAAGAAATCTTGTTACATTGTTGAAGAACAAACTGACATTGATAGTGATGATTTTGAAATTGAGGTAGTCTATGTTGCAATGAAAGATGAATCTGATGAGGATGAGAAAACTACATTGATCTCCTATGTGAACAAGAATGACAAATGGATTATTGACAGTGGTTGTTCACATCACATGACTGGTGACAAGAGTAAGTTTGAGACCTTACATCATTATAGAGGTAAAAGTGTAAAATTTGGTAATGATGCACCATGTCCTGTTAGAGGAAAAGGTTTGATTAAACTGACTGATAAGATCTCTTGTGAAAATGCATATTGGGTTGAAGGATTAAATTATAATCTACTAAGTGTTGCTCAACTTAACAACACTGGTTATCGAGTGGAATTTCATCACAAGAAAGCTAAAATATTTGATGCTACTAGTGAACTAATTGAAAGTGGAGAACATACTAGAGGTAATTTGTTCTATCTTGACCTATCTGAAGAAGCATGTATGGTTGCACAACTTGATGACATTTGGTTATGGCATAAGAGGCTATGTCATGTTAACTTTGATAATCTAGTAGAGATAAGTAAGAAGAAGAAAGTAAGAGGTTTACCTAGATTAAAGAAACCTGAGAATGTGACGTGCAAGGAATGCCAGTTAGGAAAAATGACAAAGTCAAGTTTTAAGAGAAAATCCTTTACTTCTGAAAATATTTTAGATTTGGTTCATACTAACCTTTGTGGACCTATGGGTGTACAAAGTTACTGTGGTGCTAGATATTTTATCTTGTTTGTTGATGATCATACCAGGATGATGGATGTAATGTTTCTAAAAGAAAAATCTAACGCTTTTCAATTCTTTAAGTGGTATTTGGCTAAGGTTGAGAAGGAGACATGTAGGAACCTAAAATGTCTTAGATCTGACCGAGGTGGAGAATTTACATCAAATGAATTCAATCTATTTTGCAATGATAGAGGAATCAAAAGATAGATGTCTGCACCTAGAACACCTCCACAAAATGGTATAGCAGAGAGAAGAAACATAACTATATTGGATTGTGCAAGGAAATTGTTGATTGAAAAGAATGTAGCACATAAATACTGGAAAGAAGCTATAAGTACAACTGTCTACACTCTTAACTGGGTACAGATCAAGAAAGGTACAAATCTGACAACCTATGAATTATGGCATGGGCATGCACTGAGTGTTAAATACTTTAGAATCTTTGGAAGCAAGTGCTACATATTAAAAGACAATAGGAATGGAAAGTTTGATGCTAAAAGTGATGAAGGCATACTCCTAGGGTATTCCATAAAAAATAAAGCTTATAAGTGTTTGAACTCTAACACTAACAAAATTGTGGAAAGTGTGAATGTCAAAATTGATGAGTATGCAGAAAGAAATGAAGCTGACAGCAAAAGAGACCCAGAAGATTATAGATCTTTTGTGTACATTGAAGAAGTAGAAGAGGCAAGTAACAGACTTGTACCTGATGCCAAGTCTCAGGTAAGCAATGCCAAGCGACAGGAAGATGCTTTCAAGCATCAGTAAAACAGTTCCGAAAGAGAACAAGAACATGTCGAGCAACAAGATAATGCTACCAAGTATCAGGAAGAGGTTGCCAAGCATTCAGAAGCTAAATTTGACAATCTTGTTGAGGAACCTGATGAAATAGAGGAGAGAAGAGATGAACCTATTTTGGCAAAATATGTAAGAAGACATCACAAGCCTAAATAGATAATTGGAGACAAACATATTCGAATTCAAACCAGAAGCAAGACAAAGGATCCAACATGTTTACTGTGTGAATTTGAACCTAAGTCAACTAGAGAGGAATTAGAAAATGTAGACTGGATACAAGCAATGAATGAAGAGATTGAATAGATTGAGAATAATGATAGTTGGACTCTGGTGCGAAGACCTAAAAATAAAAATGTTATAGGAACAAAGTGGGTGTTCCAGAATAAGTTGAATGAAAAAGGTGAAATAACTAGGAAAAAAGCTAGGCTGGTATGCAAAGGCTACACACAAGAAGAAGGAATAGATTATGGGGAGATATTTGCCCTTGTAGCTAGATTTGAAGGAGTAAGAACTCTGCTTGCATATGCTGCTTATAAATATTTCAAGGTATATCAAATGGATGTCAAGTCTACATTTTTAAATGGTATACTAGAAGAAGAAGTTTACATAGAACAACCAGAAGGTTTTATTGATCCAAATAGAAGACACATGGTATGCAAATTGAACAAAGCACTATATGGATTAAAACAAGCTCCCAGAGCATGGTATGGGAGGTTGCATAACTACTTGATACAAATTGGATTTTCAAGAACAAATGACACAAGCAATCTGTACATGAAAGATGAAGAAGGTAAAGGTATCCTGTTGGCAAAATTTTTTGTGGATGACATTATTTTTGGTCGACAAGATGCTTTGTGTAAAAGATTTTCAAATGAAATGCAAACTGAATTTGAAATGAGCATGTTTGGTGAAATTAAATTCTTTGTTGGTTTACAAGTATATCAGATGAAGAAAGGAATCTTCATTACACAGTCTAAGTATGTTAATGAAATACTAAAATTTTTTGGGATGGAAGATGCTAGACCAGTGAGTACTCCTATGGTTACTAGATAAAAGTTATCTAAGAATGATGATGCTACAAAAGTGAACTAGACTTTGTACAGATCCATGATTGGAAAATTGTAGTATGTTGTACATAGTAGACTAGATATTGCACTAGCTGTTGGGATTGTGGCAAGATTCTCTGCCAATCCTAAGGAAACACACATGATGGCTATGAAAAGAATTATTAGATACTTGAAAGGAACTACTGACTATGGGCTATATTACAAGAAGGATGACAAATTTGAACTAAGAGTATATACATATGCTGATTGGGCAGGAAATGTAGATGATAGAAAGAGTACTTGTGGTGGAGCTTTCTTTCTTGGACAAAGATTAGTCTCCTAGATGAGAAAGAAACAAAATTGCATTTCCCAATCTTCTGTTGAAGTCGAGTATGTTGCTGCTGCAGTAAACTATTCAAATTTGGTATGGATAAAACAATTGTTGGTAGGCATGAAAGAAGAAATCATTGAACCTGTTGTTATTTTTTGTGACAACACAAGTGCTATCAACATTTCTAAAAATCCAGTGATGCATACTAAGACCAAGCACATAGCAATCAAGTATCACTACTTGAGAGAATTGGTACAAGATAAAGAAGTCTGAATGGAATATGTGAATACAAAAGAATAATTAGCAGACATATTCACTAAAGATTTACCTAAAGAAGCTCATGAGTATTTGAGAAGTCAATTAGGGGTCCTTCCCCTAATTGAGGCTGTCTAGTTAAGCTAGGAGCACTGCATCAAATATGCTACAATAGAATATTTGACAGATTGATGCAGAAGATTGTCACACTTTAGGACTAGCCTAGAGTTGTGAAGAACAAACAAAGACAAGGAATCAGTCATAAGAAAGATGACAAAGGGAGAAATACTGAGCTGCACAAATAATATCTACATCTGATGGATGTATGTTTTTAGTTGCTGCTATGGCATTTTTGTCAAAGAGGGAGATGATCTGAGATGATACAATAACACTTGACACTGAAAAAATAAGAGAGATGATGAACTAAGATGAAAGATCAGGATAGAGGGAGATCTAGATATTTCTGACGGTCACAGAAGTGAGCCTTATAGATTTTGAATCAGAATGAAGCTAAGGATATTACAAAATTTTTTTTTGATGGACATATAAGTTTTTGGATTGGTTGGTAATCCATGTGTTATTCAGGTGATATCATATGGTGTTGCCATTAATGCCAAAGAGGGAGATTGTTGGAAACTGCAATTGAAACAATTGTTGTGTTGTCATTGATGTCAAACCTTAACTGGTAATACTATTGCTACTTAGGAAAGTATTATATTTATTGTATTTTTGTGAAGAAGGGGTAGAAAGGATGGTAATAATAGCACCTAAGGAAAGGTTGAGTTATCTTGATACTATAAAGTGTACTTGATTATATTGTATAATGATGAGACAATGTATTGTTTATCTTAGTAAGATTGAAGACTAAATTGGTAGGCTTGACTGAGAAAAATGGAGAAATCATGTTTAAGCTGAGTGATGTTAGTGTTGACCGAGTCAGTATATGTTGAGAAAAATTCTAGTGTCAACCGAACAACAATTAATTGCCGAGAAGACTGTATAAGCTGAGGAAACATTTTTTAGTAATGACCGAGCTTTCTACATGAAGACTGAGTAGTTGATCATAGTATTGACCGAGCATCAACATTTTTATATTTGAAGAGAATTTAGATTTGGAGCTGACATTGTTGAATTCTTGGATTATGTAAAACGTGTTGATTTTTTTTATTTATTGTTTGAAAGCATTTAATGCAGTGAAAACATTTTATTGTAAATCTTTAAGAGATTTGAGATGTTTCTAGAAAAGGAGTTGAAGAACATAAAGTGAGTAAATTCAATGAATCTGACCTAACCCTAAGATCTACGAAGGAGATTGAGTGGAAAAAGATGAGTTAACCTAATTGAAAGAAAGAAGGTAAAGATATTTGATGAAAGTGGAAAGCTTGTCAGAATATGAGGACAATCAAAAGGTAACTTATTTTATCTTGACAATGCTGAGACTTCTTGTTTAATGGTAAAAAATGAGGATGCATGGTTATGGCATAAAAGGTTATGTCATGTAAAATTTGATAACATGATTAAGATCAGTGGAAAGAAAAAGGTTAGAGGTTTGCCTAGCCTAACAAAGCCTGATCATGTTATGTGTCATGAATGTCAAAAGGGGAAAATGACAAAATCTAGTTTTAAGAGTAAAGACAATTCAATAAAAAGAATCTTAGAGTTAATTCACACTAACCTATGTGGTCCCATGAGAACTTAGAGCTACTAAGGAGATAGATAATTTTATTCTGTTTGTTGATGATTACACTAGATTGATGACTGTCATGTTTTTAAAGGAGAAATCTGAGGCATTTAAAATGTTTAAATGGTACAAATCAAAAGTAGAAAAAGAAATTAGGAAAGAACTAAAATGCTTGAGGTCTGATAGAGGTGGTGAGTTTATTTCTAATGAATTCACTAACTATTGTATTGAGCATGGCATAAAAGATAGGTTTCTGCTCCTAGAACACCGTAGCATAATGGGATTGCTGAAAGGAGAAACATATCAATTGTTGATCATGCAAGGACACTGATGATAAAAAAGAATGTTGCACAAGTATATTGGAGAGAGGTAGTTAGCACAACTGTATATGTTCTGAACCGAGTACAATTGAAGAAAGACACAAGCAAAACACCCTACGAGTTATGGTTTGGTTACACACCAAGTGTAAGTTACTTCAGAATTTTTGGTAGCAAATGTTTTATTCTGAAAGATGATAGGAATGAGAAATTTGACTCTAAAGGGGATGAGGGAATATTTCTTGGATATTCTACTAAAAGAAAAGCTTACAAGTGTTTGAATAAGGTTACTAATAAGATGATTGAAAGTGCTAATCTCAGAGTTGATGAATCTGATGATAAAAATGATGAAGAAAGCACTAAGGAGCCATAAGACTATGGTAGATTCACTTATATTGAGCATCCAGAGTACCTACCGAAGCCACATGCTAAGTCAACCGAGCATCAGGAAAATAACACCGAGGAACAACAAAGGGAAACTGAGGATCAGGAAGAAGCTACTGAGCAAGGAAATGAACTTGAACAGAATGAAGAACACAGAAGAGATCAAGTGATAGCAAGATTTGTCATTTGACATCATCTTGAGAACCAAATCATTGGAGATAAGCAAGCTGGCATGCTGACAAGAAGTAAGTTAAGACATAACACATGCTTAGTTTGTGAGTTTGAACTGAAGAATGTTAAGGTTGCACTTGAGAATGATGAAAGGATAAATTATATGAATGAAGAGATAAAACAAATTGAGAAAAACAAGACATGGAATTTAGTACCTATACCAAAAGATAAGAATGTTATCGATACTAAATGGATTTTCAGGAATAAGGTGAATGAAAATGGATAGGTTACAAGGAACAAAGCTAGACTAGTTTGCAAGGGATATGCATAGGAAGAAGGTATTGATTATGGTGAAACTTTTGCACCTATTGCTAGAATAAGAGTTTTCATGTTACTTGCATATGCTGCACATAAGAAATTTAAAGTCTATCAAATGGATGTTAAGTCTACTTTTCTGAATGGAATACTAGAAGATGAGGTCTACATAGAACAACCAGAAGGGTTTGTTGATCTGAATTAGAAAGAGATGGTATGTAGACTACACAAATCTTTATATGGTTTAAAGCAAGCACCAAGAGCCTGGTATGAAAGGTTGCATACTTATCTTTTAAGTATTGGTTTTGTAAGAACTAGTGAAAACAATAATTTGTACATGAAAGGAGGATCTGATGATACTATTTTGATTACTGAAATATTTGTGGATGATATAATATTTGGAGGACAAGATCATATATGTAAATAATTTGATGATGAGATGAGAAAATAATTTGAAATGTCTATGTTTGGATAGATTAATTCTTTCTAGGCTTGCAGATTATTCAGCAGAATGATGGAATTTTCATCACACAATCAAAGTACGTAAAGGAAGTATTGAGAACATTTGGAATGGAAGATGCTAAACCAGTTGGAACACTGATGGTCATAGGTTGAAAACTAACTAAAGATGATGAATCTACAGATGTAAACTAGACATTGTACCAATCTATGATTGGTAAACTAATGTATGTAGTACATAGTAGGCTAGATATTACACATGCAGTGGGGATTGTTGCTAGATTTTTTGCCAATCCAAAGGATTCATATATGGTTGTAGTAAAGAGAATCTTGAGATACTTGAAGAAAATAGAGGATTATGGCTTATGGTATCCTAAGGAAGGAAAATTTGAACTCAGAGTCTACACTGACACAGATTGGGCTAGAAATATAGATGATAGAAAGAGAAAAATCAGAGGAGCATTTTTCTTTGGTGAAAGACTTGTTACTTGGACAAGAAAGAAACAATCTTATATTTCTTAGTCTACTGCCTAAGCAGAGTATGTTGTTGCTACTACAAACTATTCAAACATTGCTTATATCAAACAAGTGTTGGAAGGGATGAATGAGGTAATCACTGAGCTGGTGATCATATATTGTGACAACACTAGTGCAATAAATATTTCTAAGAATCCTATAATGCATTCGAAGACAAAGCATATTAATATTAAGTATCATTACTTAAGAGAACAAGTACAAGAGAATCAAGTCAAACTGGAATATGTTACATCAAAGGAGCAACTTGCTGATATTTTTACCAAGCCTCTATCGAAGGAGAGTTTTGAATACTTGAGGACTAGATTTGGGGTCCGTCCCCTGTCTACCGGTCACTAATGTGATCTGAAGGTTGCATCAGCATATTCTTATCAGAAGATCATTCATATTGATGCAAAATAGGTCACACTTTGGATTATGTCTAAGGTTGTGAAATATTTGAGGAACAATTGGCATATCAGTATACTGAGATACATTATATGCACCGAACAATAGAGAGTTACTTAGCTATTGCAGGGTTGTATGTTTTATGTTTTTCTTTGGCATTTTTGTTAAAGGGAGAGATAAACAATATGATAAACAAAGTGATCATATCTATCTAAGGGAGAGATAATCTGAGAAGGTTAGGGAGAGTTTTGAAGATTTGTTGCTAAGAACAGAAGGAATCTGAGAGCTAAAAAGATCAAATCCACAGAGGAAAGTCTGCACTTGTAAAGGTGTTATGTAATGTAGTGATTAAACATATTAAATATCAAGCTAGGGAGAGCTTACCGAGCTACAAAATTTACTTACATAGTTGTAGAATACATGTTTGGTATGTGCATGCCATATTCCATATTGCTTGTGGTGCCATCAATGCCAAAGGGAGAGATTGATGAACTACAATTGATTGAATACTTGAATGACTTGAAGATCAATGATTAGAGATCACCAAAAATTGAAATGATATGTAAGATAATTGAATCAGTCATTATGTTGTCATTGATGTCAACTAGTTTTGACAGTACTTATCATGTTGGTTGCAAACATCTAAACATTTGTAAAGAGGAGAGAAAAGATGAAGAATTGAGATATCTACATGGAGAAAGATGGACATGACAGATGAGGATAAGGAATACTTTGGGTAACTTATTGATGAGTCTATGACTTCATATTGTTGACTTGATTACGTTGCATTAATTTATTATGAAGGAGGAAACAAAAATGTACAAGGCAATGTGGTTGGTAAATGAAGCACTTCAGTATACATCGAGCTAGTGTAGTGTATACTGAGCAACAGTATTAACCGAGCTTGTGTTTGTCAAAGTATTTCTTTGTTAACCGAGTATGGATGAAAGTATTAAATGCTTAAGCTTAGCCGACATAAATTAATGAGTTGGAAATTGTTATGATTTCAAGATTAAGGATAAAGTTTGTTATGAGATCCACGACTGACAAACTTTGAAGAAGATCTAAAGGATGGAATCGAAACATGTTACTAACACAACCACCGAGGAAGGTTTAAGAGGCAAAATCAATGGAGGATAAGCGACAAAATCTAATGGTTGATATGAAAATGGTTTATCTGTCTATATAAGAGATATGAGTTTCTTTATTGAAATATGTCAGAAGAAAGAAGACTATAGAGATTTCATGTGAATACAGTTTCATGCATGCCTAATCAGATTGGTTGAAGGAGAACCAAACTGTAGAATAGTACTGAGCGTTAGAGAGCTATTACCGAGTAAAAGTAAGTTGAGGAAGTGAATTGATATATTGATCAGAGGATTTGTATGGGCTTAGAATAGATCCGAACATCTACAAATTGAGTTGTATTGTAATCAGATCAACTACTATTTTAGTTTAACCATTGATACAGAAAAATCTCTTAACCGAGTGGACTTAACCATCTTATGTTATGCCCCTATGTCATTTAATGAATTCACATTGTTATCCTATCAACCACATAGTGAATGCTGGTTGAATGAAAACTATTAGTCTTAAATCCTCTAACAAGTTCACACCTAACACTGTGTTTGTAACCTTTAACAGGGTTGTCTCTTCACTGAGCTCACTTCACAAGAGTGAAAATTATTTTGGGTTACCGGTCCCGAGTGGTTTTTCCCTTAACATGGTTTCCACATTAAATCATTGTGTTATGTGTTTCTATGATGATTTCTTTATTGTCATACTTTACATATTGCATATTTGATTTGGTCGGTAATCACTATGAATTAATTGACTGGTAATCGGTAAAGGCACATAGAAGTTTAATAGTTTATGTTACCGAGATGCAAAATCTATTGAAATTATTTAAAGTGTTACAGCTTGTATTTGGGACTGTAGGATAACTGATCTAACTGATTCACCCCCCTCTCAGTTATTCTAACAATCTAGTCCAAGTAGCAAGCCATTCTCAACAAGCAATTTCAAGACCCATTTTATGGTTTCAACACCTTCAACAATCTCAAGACCCCATGCCAACACTAGGGTGATGTTCACATTTAGAAAATATATGTGCCTAGAATTGATGAATTTCCCACCCAAAAAATCAAACATTTCCTTCACCACCTCACCTTTCTTGCATTTGAACAGTCATTTTAGTCTTTGTGGTTTAACCATGCCAAAAAAATCTTGTTGTTATCATGGAAACACAAGAGAAAAGGTTTCCTCCATATGTACTTTAGTTACACTAAGAAAAATACATGACTTTTCAATAAGAAACAAACCACAAATTCTATAGCCCATCACATGCACCTCTGTTCCATCACACTTTACCATGCTTTTCAAGAAAGAATACATTCATTTAATGCCATTATTTCATCATCAACTAGCAATTTTGTAATGAGTTAATCTTCCAATGAAAGATTTTGAAATTATTTTGTTCGTACTTCCCCAATAGTAGATGTCAGTAACCACTTAGAAATCAAATCTGCCACTTCATTACCCTGACGTTTAATATGCAAAATTTTAAATCCTTTAATTTGCTAATTCCTTTTGTATGACATGGATAAATTTCTACAAATGACATGCCTATGTTGTATCTACTATAATTGCCTCTCCAATAAGGAGGGAGTCACCTTCTAGATGCAATTTGTTTACCCCTATCTTTAACTTGTTTGATTTTGATATTAAACATGTTTGGAGTTGTATAAGGGGAAATGAGATCCACCCTATAACAAATGGAGAGAGAATACCAAGATTCCACCACCAAAGGAGGCCTTGTTAAGACAAGAGAAAGTATCAATTTGTAACCTTCACAAATGGATAAATTTCTTAGATTAACTTCTCTCTTACCTCCACAAAGAGATGGTTTTGGAAATGAAGGATAAAATAGAGATGTATGAAAGAAAGTATTCAAATGAAAAAAAGGAGGAGAAATTACCTCAAGGAAAATACAAAATTTTTAATACCTTGTCAGACTGTGACAGAAATGATAAAAAATCAAGAACTAAGACTAAAACTACGAGCTCCACAAAACCCATAAATTGTTCAGCTCCTGAACTAGGTCAATTTTTTAGGTCTATGCTGACTTGGGGTCGACCTTGACCTAGGACTAGGACAAAATTCATCCTAGAGCTGCTATGTTGATCTTTCATGGTTTCAAATCTGCAACTGTGCCTTGTTCTAGAAACTCCCAAAAATAGATTTGAAAGCCTGTAAATCTGGATCTACAAGAGAAAAAGGGTTTTGTGTTGTTGGAGAGGGGTTTGCCTTAGTCAAACCCTTATTTAGGAATTAAACTCAACCTTTAAATAATAAGAAAGATAATTATATCAAGTAGCAGAAGTAGATCTAATAATAAAGCAATACTAATAAATGAATATGCAATAGTGTTTAAGATGTAATCAAGTACATATTAATGCAATAGCTTTGACTTAACACCAAAGACCTAGAAAGGAAATCAATGTAAATCAAAACCTCAATGTATGTGTATGCTTGAAATTCACCTTGAAGAAGAATGATAGATCTTGGAGGAATGATTATAGTGTTAGGAATGAGAACACTAAGAGGTGGGGGGGGTGAATCAGTGTTCTATATATCAATACTTTTTATTTACTCTTAAATCTTAACTTAGTTGCTTATGTACTGAAATGAATATCAATTCAAGTAAGATAAACAACCACAACACATAACACCAAATATGATCATAGGGAAACCCAAATAGGTAAAAATCCCGGTGGGAATTGACACCCACTAAGAATTGCACTAGTGTTTTATGATCCCCGTTAGAAGATCTTGCAACCCTGTTACGAGTTGTTATTTACAATGCTTTTAGTACAGTGACCTAGTCAAGGGTCAGACCCTATTAGGAGTCTTTTACAATTAACCCCATTAGGGGTGGGGACACACTATCCTAGAGTTCACTACTCAAGTGGTGAAGGATACAACCTTCTGGATCTCAGATACACACTATATCTGCAAGGTGAACTGTTGCTATGACATTGCTTGTCTGATCAGTTCCTTTTGTGCACTTATTCTTTAGCATCTTGTAAAGCACTACAACATACTAAATTCTCTTCACATACCTCTTCTATGCTCTTACCAATTTCTCTATCTCATACCATACTTAATTACAAAGGTGCATGTCTTATTTATATGCGCAAACAAAACTATTAACTAGGTCAGCCTTCAACCTATTACATACAATGCTTCCAATTGAATTGGCTCAAAATTGTTTACATATTAACACATCTATGACTTAAATACAATAGGTGCATAGCCTTTACAAAACAATATTACAAGCGCTAATCAAAATACAAACAGTCGGCCCTGTACTCTATTATGTTCTGCCGCTTACTGACTGTGATTCTTCAACTGTCTGTATCTTCATCACACTGACTCATCTAATCATGCACTCTTAGAATTAGCATGATTACATATCAACAAGCTTATCTTCAAGGGTGCATACCATAACTTAGTCATACGTACGTGTGCTGATGCTCTATTCTTCTGGTGTTCTGCTAACCATCCATTTTTCCATACTTAGCCAATTTCTGATGTTCTAAGTACTTGTGTTGACTCCATAACATCATATGACTTTGTTGCCATAATGAAAACACTAAATATAGTCATATACATTAGTCTAGTCAACTTTCAAACAATCATCCCCTTTGTCATTAATGGTAACAAAGGAATATGGCCAATTTACTAACTGTATCTTTATACAAAATTTCTAGTACATACTCTAGCTTATATCTCCCCTTTCACTATGTACTATACTCCCCTTTACATCATATACAAAAATCCATATTCTATTTTCTATATTCTATACTCCCCCTTTGACATTAATGACAAAGGTTCTAAAAAAAATATATCAACAAGTACTTACATAGTTAATACATTCGGGTAGGCTATCTGAAGATTTGCAATCTCATTCTGCCAAAACTTCTTCAATGTGTCTAATGTCTAGAGATGGG
Organism: Chamaecyparis obtusa; assembly: GCA_027943335.1. Lineage (NCBI taxonomy): Eukaryota > Viridiplantae > Streptophyta > Pinopsida > Cupressales > Cupressaceae > Chamaecyparis > Chamaecyparis obtusa. The sequence goes on along the minus strand of BSBK01005513.1, from coordinate 550,901 downwards.
CGCACAAAGCATATGTCAACTTCTCCATCTTCCCCAAATTTGAACTGGGATCTTGATCATATGTCACCATAGTGGCATCGATCCCCTTGATGTTCTGGTTCAATACATCTAATGAGGGCGCAAGAGCATTTCTTAGTTGTGTCTGCCTTGCCCTTATCTTGGACATTTCTTTCTCTACCTTCTCTATTTTGTCCACTTGTCCTTGGTATACATTGTTACACATGTTTACATCTGTAGAGGGATCTTCTACTGATATCCTTACTTTATCTATCATAGCTTCTGCTTCTTGGATTTTGTTGTAGAGATCTGCAGTCAACTTATCTTGGTTCATGCAATCTGCTATGATTTTCCTTCCTTTTGCTACAATTTATTTTAATGAAGCTTGACCAACCTTCAGAGAGTTAAGGTCAAGTGCAAAATTTTCAGGTAGCTCATTCAATCTCTTCTTGAGATACTTCCCTTCTGCTACCTTAGCTATTGATTCTTCTAAGCTAGAAAAGTTTGCTTTGAAGCTTGTCAGGATGGTACTGACATCATCCACATAATGCACTTTTGTTACCTTCTTCTCTGCTAGCAGTAGAATGTTCAAGATATTTAATGACTCAAAAAATAAAGGATTTCTCATCACTTGTTTCTCCCTTGCCTTCTCCAAAGCAAGAACACTGATCTTGATCAGGTCTTCTTCTCCCTAAGAGTCCAAGCTTGTAGTGTTAGGAGTCAAACTTGAAAACAATGATGCTGATGGTTTTGGGGTGAGGAGTGAACTTTGATTGATATCCATTACCTTAGTTTTTACAATCACATGTTCATCTTTCTTTTCTATATCCTCTTTCTTCTTTTCTTCTTCCTTTTCCTCTTCTTCCTCTTGTCCTGTCAAGTCCTTAATCTGAATTTCCTCTTGTTGCTTTGGTGAATTATTACCACAAAGAGTTTTTGCTTCCTTAGTGCTTATGAATGCTTCTAAAAACTTATCCAAGTCCTTATCCATGGCCACCATGGATATTTCCACATTATCAATCATTATTGTGTCTTTCTTATCTTCAGGCATTGGCGCAGATGCCATTACCTCTATGGGTGCTGTCATTGTGGGCGCCAAGTCCTATGGACCTGTCATAGGTGCATATGTGACCTTAATTGATTTAACTTGCTCAACAAGTGCTTGAGTGATGGGTGTAGATGTAGGTTGCATGCGTTGTTCAAGGAACACCTTTTCAAAGGATTTTTAGGTTTCCTTGGTAATCAACTCATAATCCTTATTCATAATGTGAAGGGTTCTCATCTTAGTTTTGAGGTATGGCTTCACCAAACCTAGCAGTAGTGTTTTCTCATCAATGGAACATATTGGGAGGTTATCATCCATTGTATTTTCACTTATTCTATAATCTTCCTTTGTTGCTTGTCTTTTCAAGGTATCCAAATTTTCCCAAACTTTATCAAGAATCACTCTCTTTAGTTCTAGCATAGTCTTCTTAAATTTGATAATATGTTTGATCAACATCTCATGGATCTCAGACTTGTCAATCTCATGATATCTATAATAATACTTAGATATCTGATCAAGTCTACCATCATCTACCACTCTAGATCTCAATATTTTCAAGCTTGATAGGAATCCTACCTCATGAGGTGGCTGAGTGTTTTTACCTCTACTTCTTGTTGATTTTGCTGATGGGTGGCTTGTGACTAGCTACTTTTTCCTCCTTGACATCTTACTAGGCTCTGGTAGTGTAGTGGAATCACTAGGAGTGGGCACATGAGTGATATCATATGTCTTCTTCTCCTTTTCTTTTAGATCATCAATTTTCTCAATTTTTTACTTTCTTCATCTTAGGATCATCAGTCTTTTCTTCCTCAGTGGATGCACTCTCAATTTGCATAGCTATCTTTGCTTCTCTAGCTGTATCCAGGTCTGCTTGGGTCACACCATGGATCTTCAAATTCTTAGAGGTGATTTTGGTGTCTTTCCTCTTGGTTGTAGCACTATTTAAGATTGCATCTACCTGTCTGGTCTTTTCCTCATATGTTCCCCATCTAGGCTCATTTGGATCTTTAGGCATTGATAGTAGAACTTGTGCATAGGCTTCCAAAACTTTCTCCTCCACTTCATAGCCAAGTGGATGAATCCACTTAGTTCTAGGCTCAACAACCTCCATACAAGTAATGTCTATTTCGACCATAAAAAAAATATTGTCCTTGTATTTCTCAATAATGCTTTCATGTATCCTATACCTCCTCTGCATCCTTATCTTGAATGTTTTTAGTTCTAATTCTATGAAGTCTTTAAGGGTGCTTTCTAATGATGCCTTGAAAGAAATATGAGGCAATGTGGGAATAGTCTTATCTAGATAAAGGTCTAATACTTCCCCAACTATATGGAAGTACACATAGATTATTAGAGATCCAAACTTGAATATCTTACTCTTATCATGCTTAATTTCCTTGATATTGTCCATCAATTATGTGTGCAAGATCTCACATAGATTGAATTCACCATTCTCTTTTACAATCCTGATGGCTACCATAATAGTGGCTGCAAACACACTATTGACCCTGTTGGCATGTTGGAACCTGTATCCAAGTATCATGGGCATCAATTTGATGTCTTTCTCCTTGATTAGCTCAATTATCATGCCGCACTTATCACTACAAGATTTTTAGGCTTGTCCAACCAATTTTATGACATCCTTGCCAGTGGTAAGGATGGTGCTAGTCTTTGGTAATCTAATCATTTCATGGATTAGGTCTGAGGTGATGCGAACTAGAACTTCACCTATCCAGAATAGGTCATCATGAATTCTTCTCAATAGAATCTTGATCCATTCAGATTCACAGAAATCATAAACTATAGCATACTCTATAATGGGGTTTCCTTCCAATTGCGTGAACTCATCAGTGAATGTCTTGTCTAGTTTCATCATGGTTTTCATTTGTGCCCTAATTCTATCCAGTCCTACTAGTTACTTTTTGTAGTAGATGTATGCGTGTATGTCTTCTACATGCATAACGCCCATTGGGGTTCTATAAAAGGATCCTTCTAGGACATATAAGGTGGACTTGAAAGGATGCCTCTTAAAAACATCATCAAATAAAAATGGTGTAGCCATGACTTACTTGAATTATCACTTCATAAAGGTTTCCAAGGGTTTTTGAATTGTCGCGTCTAAACTAGGGCTTCCAACGATCAATCTCTCTTCTTCGCTGATAAATTCAATTGCAACACTTCTTAAATCAATTGTTTGATCTTCCATGCTCTCCAAATGCTCAACTTAGAATGCAATGTGTGAATAATGAATCTCTGATGGCTATAAAGAAAATTTTCTGCCATTAATGCTTACCGCGTAAATATAGAATGCAATGGGAAATTTCATTCTTTGTCTCTGCTATCAATCAGGCAATGCGCTCTCACATACTACATCATATAGTCTCCAAATAGTTGTAGTCCACGGTGCATACTCTGAGGGTGAGTATACTAGCCGCGCAGGGGTCTAGAGATAATCTAGCTCCCCCTATGACCATGAAGGTCATTTAACCATAAATAGGAGGTCCGTCCATTGTGAATGCATCCTCAACTATTTCATCAACATTGTCCTTCTTTTATTCCTTCCAAATCAAGCTCGCATCTTCTAAAGCTTGCACAAATTTGACTTCTCTCACTTCTTCTAAAATTGATCCTTTTGACTTTTTAGGGCTTTCTTGTCTTTGCGCTCTTGTTCTGTAGAACCTAGAGATGTGTCCAGCTTTGTTACATGAGTGACAAATGACTGGAGGCCTGATGTTCCTTGGTGTATTCATGTGAGTTACCATACTGCACTATTTGGATGTGTGACCAACATAATTGCATATCTGACATGTAATGTTCTGAGAGTTTCTTACATTTTGTTGTGGATGACTTCTCTGATTTTTCTAATTTTTTATTTCTTTGATTTGATCTACAATTCATAGCTCTATGACCAAACTTATTACATGAATAACAGTAACCATTGAATGGTCTTACCTCTTTACAATTTCTTGCTATGTACCCATGTTTGTTACAAGCATAAAAAGTCTTATTTATTGTCTTGCACTCATCCTTGGGTGGTTCAGCTTCTGCTTCTATTTGACTTCCTGTCTTCTTAGCTTCTAAAGATTCTTCTGATGCTTTCTTTCTTTCTCGCATGTCATTGATCTGATTTTGTGCTTCATTGAATCCAATACCATTGGTGTCTCCTTTAACCTTCTATGCATAGAACTATGACTCTATTAGATCCTTTCTTGTGTGCAATTTGTCAATATGATTCTTTGCTTTAGTAAATTCAGATTCCACTTTCTTCTTGATGTTTTCTAATTCCAAGATTTTCATGTTAGCTTGTCTTAGTTCTTCATCCAACTGCTTTTTTTCTTTGATTTGTTCTTCATAGGCTTCTTGATTATTAAGTAACTTTTCATCAAATTCTTCAATCTAATCTTTCAGAGATGTGTTTTCCTCATTTATCTTTTTAACCATTTTTCCCAAATCACTAGTGGAACAGTCTTTCAAATATTTTCTTAGTTTTTTGATGACTGCATGAGAATCAGTAACCTTTTCTTTTAGTTCTTCAATTTCTTTTTTGGATATGTCAAGGTCTTCAAGAGCTACTTCAAGATTCTTTTTCAGATGTTTCATTTCTCCCTTATCCATGATCTCCTCAAGTAGTTAAACTTATATTTAGAAGACCAAAGATCTGTTACCAATTGTTAGGAATGGGAACACTGAGAGAGGGGGGGGTGAATTAGTGTTCTATATATTAATATATTTTCTTTACTCTTGAATCTTAACTTAGTTGCTTATGTAATAAAATGAATATCAATACAAGTAAGATAAAAAACCACAACACCTAACACCAAATATGATTACGGGGAAACCCAAATAGGTAAAAACCCCAGTGGGAATTGACACCCACTAAGAACTACACTAGTGTTTTATGATCCCTATTAGAAGATCTTGCAACCCTGTTAGGAGTTGTTCTTTACAATGCTTTTAGTACAGTGACTTGGTCAAGGGTCAGACCCTGTTAGGAGTCTTTTACAATTAAACCTGTTAGGGGTGGGGACACACTATCCTAGAGCTCACTTCTCAAGTGGTGAAGGCTACAACCTTCTAGATCTCAGATACACACTATATCTACAAGGTGAACTATTGTTGTGACATTGCTTGTTTGATTAGTTCCTTTTTGTGTGCTTATGCTTTAGCCTCTTGTAAAACACTAAAACATACTAACTACTCTTCACATACCTTTTCTTTTCTCTCACCGATTTCTCTATCTTATACCATACTTAATTACAAAGGGGCATGTCTTATTTATATGCGCAAACAAAACTATTAACTAGGTCGGCCTTCAACCTATTACATACAATGCTTCCAATTGAATTGACTCAAGCATGTTTACATATAGTCATATTAACATGTATATGACCTAAATACAATAGGTGCATAGCATTTACAAAACAATATTACAAGCGCTAATCAAAATACAAACAGTCGGTCCTGTACTTTGTTCTATTCTACCACTTACTGACTGTGACTCTTCAACTGGTCGTATCTTCATTATACTGACTCATCTGATCATATGATCTTAGACTTAGCATGATTACATATCAACAAGCTTATCTTCAAGGGCACATACCATAACTTGGTCATACGCACGTGCGCTGATGCTTTGTTCTTTTGGTGTTCTGGTAACTGTCCAGTATTCCATACTTAGCCAATTTATGATGTTCTAACTACTTAAGCTGACTCCATAACATCATATGACTTTGTTTCCATAATGACAACACTAAATATAGTCATATACATCAGTATAGTCAACTTTCCAACATATAGATCTTGAAGATATGACAATGGATCTTGAATGTGTGAAGGTAGAGATCTTCCCTCCTTGATTGCAAACTCCACTATCTCCTTGAATAAATAAGCTATATCTAGGGGAAAGAATGAACTAATGATATGATCTTTGAATGCCTTTGCAAAAATCCTTCAATTTCTTGAAACTTGAAAGTTTGAATCCTTGATCTTCAATGGACACCTTGAGAGCTTGTAAGAGCATGAAATAGCTTGAAAGTATGAACCCTTAACACTTGTGGATTGCATTGATATTATTCCCTCCCAAAAATGAAGAGGGAAGGCCTCTATTTAGATCAAAATTTGGAAGGGCTGACCAGAAGGCGGGAGAAAATTAAAATTTTGAAAGGGCTCGAGATCCTGAAAAGTGTGATGCACAATGTTAGGGCCAAAATATGGCCTAGAACTAAGGGTTAGGGCTGAAATTCGGCCTAGACCTAAAGGTCAAGGCCTCCCAAAACTGTCCCAAGGTCTCAGAAAGTGGGAAAAAGTAGGAAAAGGGACAAAACATGGGAACATAAGGCACTAGCACCTAGGAGGATATCCAAATATTATAGACACATCCAACATCCCATTAAGGAGGGCTAAAAGGTCTTATCATGGGTGATTTCATTTTAAGATGATACATGAGTAAAGTATTTTTTCATCACAACTTTTACATTTAGGTGAAATATAACCCAATGTTTTAAACCAAAATAATGAATCCTTCCAGCTACAATAGCTTGTAGACACAAATAAAGTCTTAAACCTTTTTTTTAAAATCTAAAATAAAGTCTTACACATCTTAAGTTCTTAATAAAATGTTCATTTATCCTAACCTTAGAGTTATAAACATGGTTTATCATGAGGAAGTCTCTCACTCTATTAAACATGCTAAAGTTATTATTTAAAAAAAATTAAATAAAAGATGCAAAAACTATTTTAAAAGAAGTTAATTTGATCTATTACATTCAATTGACCTATTGGATCTCATGGAGTAATGATAATTTAATGAAGGCCCCTAGATTATTTAATTTAATTACAATGTGTATTCATATTTAAATGTTTAATTCAACGTTGGCCATGCATTTATTATTTGTCTTGACCTAAATGCTAGCCATAGTTTATCATAAGGAATTGATTCTAATTGAGGGTCTCATAAGGTTTCAATTTTCATACTAATATGTTATATAATTGTAATGCATGAAAATAAGCATGTGTAATAGATACTATAAGTTTTTGAAGCCTAGCTAGTTCAATTTAAATCACTTAGTAAGTTGTTAATTGGTTCTTACTCCATTTTACTATTGTTTATCATGGCGATTTAATTTCTACCATGGTTCACTACATGATTTACGCTTATCATATCCACACATAAAGATATAAAAAATGAAACATTACAACTAAGCAATTTTTAACATATCAATCTTGATCACAATATGCACACAATGTGATATGATGAAATTTGGCATACCTAATCAAGGTTTGAATAATGTGGTAAACAAAAAAGCTCATAGTTGAAGTTGCATGAGTTTTAATCATTGAAAATATAAATAAGCAATGAATATTGAGAACTTGATAATGTGTGGTACCCAAAAGACAACGCAAGGTACAAACATGAACGAACACAAAGTAGATTGCACATGTATACGAAACTTAATTTGTATCAACTTATTTAATCTAAAGTTATTTAAATAGAGGAATTTAGTATGCAATAAGGTTTATAATGTAAGACATCTTTTTATTTTGGTCAATGAAGTTATCATCTTTAGGTACAACTAAACAAGATTGTTAATGACAAATTTAGAAGTACGTAAAGATTAGACTAGAAATCATAAGTTTTTGGATAGAAAATTAAAAATCCTATAGAAGGGTCATTGGATAAAAATGAAAACATAAAGCTACTTGAAAGAAACCACTAACTTGTCATTTGAGTAGGCCCTAGATCATAATGATCCTTGATTATGGGCTAAAAATTTGAAATGAAGAAATTTATCAAGTGTGTCAATCTAGTGAACATGCTTCCTTAGGGACAATATACTCTTCTAATTAATGATTTATTGACCATATATATAATTAATGAAGCTAAAATTATAGTGACATAATTTTTTCTATTTACAAATTCTAGAAATTTGTGTTGAGATGAAACAAAATTACCGCATATAGGGGTCGTGTTTGACACATTTGGGGTAGTAGATCAACACACATGCAAATATGATTTTAGGGATTAACTTATAAGTAAGACGCACTCAGGACAATGGATTGACACAAACATAGGGTGTGAACCCCATATATTTAAGATTAAATCGACGCACTTAAAACTAAGATTTTAGGGCTCAATTTTAACCAAGCTGAACTTTGGGTAACATTGGACTCCTAATGTGTGAATGATGCACATGAAGTATGTTCAAAACACATGAAGTTCATGATGAATGCACTTAACATAGGGTTTCAATGCATAAACAATGGGTTTTGACATTTTTTCTTTATTTAAATGGAATATATGGATTTTTAATTTGTTTTTCTATCTAATGCATATGACATGTACTACTCAAGATAGCTATAGATGCTAGATATTTCACTGGAAAAATATTTTGATACTTATGATTAGTGATTCATACACGATTATGTTGTTGGTACAATCAAAACTCAGCCTAGAAGGACCTAGGGATAGAGTCTCCTTGTGGTGTGATGAAGACTATACTCACACTTGAACCCTTCTGTGTATGAGATCCATTGAAGTATAATTTCCACTATTTCTTCTCCAACATACAATAAGTGCATGATGAATACACTTAACGTAGGGTTTTGACACATAAACAATGTGTTTTGACATTTTGCTTTATTTAAATGGAATATATTGATTTTTTATTTATTTTTCTAATGCATATGACATGTACTGCTCAAGACAACTATAGGTGTTGGATCTTCCACTCGACAACTATTTTGAGACTTATGATCAGTTATTAATACATGATTGTGTTGTTGGTACAACAAAAAATTAACTTGGAAGGACCTAGGGATAGAATCTCCTTATATTGTGATGAAGACTATACTCGCACTTGAACCCTTATGTGTATGAGATCCATAGAAGTATAATTTCCATTGTTTCTACTCTTCTATAGAAAATATGCCTTCATTTGGGAATTCTATTAGTATTGGATGGTTTGAAGGTAAGGGTGGATTTTCCAGTTGGTTGGTAATAGCTTGATCTTTTATTGCTCTTCTATCTACACATTTAATGTCAAAATTGCTTAGAATCATGACCCATTTCGCTAGGTGCCTCGATAATGTTTCTTTTATCAACATATATTTTAATGGGTCAATCTTTGCAATTATGATCGCTCTTGTGACTCAATATATATTGTCTAAGTTTCTATGTATTAAAAACTAAAACTAAACATGCCCTCTCAATAACAATATAGTTTAGCTTGTAAGCTACAAGTGTTCGATTGATGTAGTATATGGCCCTTTCCTTTCCTTATGAATCATTTTGTGCTAGTAGTGCCCCTAGTGAGTACTTTGTAGATGAGATGTACAATAGCATAGGTTGACCTAAAAATGGGATCTATTAAGACTGGTGTCAAAAGAAGATATTCTTTTAATATTTGGAAAGCACATTGACAATCCTCTATCCATTTGAATTTTATTCCCTTATAAAGTAGGTACTAGAATGGATGACACTTATCTTCCAACTATGATATGAACCTTCTGACTAATTGTAATATACCTTGTAGACTTCTTAGGTTTTTTAGAGTTGTTGGTTGACACATTTCAATTATTGCTTGAACTTTTTCAGGATCAATTTCTATCCCTTTGTGTGAGATAATAAATCCAAAGACACATTTATTTGGGTTTAACCTAACCTTGTATTCCTAAAGTCTATCAAAGACTGGATCTAATACAAATAGGTACAGATTTATTTCTAGTGACTTTACTAATTTATGTCATCGACATAGTACTCAATTGTGATGTGCATCATATCATGAAAGATAGTCAACATGGCTCTTTGATATGTAGCAGTGAAATTTCTTAAATCGAAGGGCATGACACACCAGCAATAGGTGCCCCATGCACACGTGAAATTTATTTTGTGTTGATCCTCTAGTGCAATTTTGATTTAATTATACCCAAAGAAACCATCCATGAGCGATTGAATTTTATACACAAAAATGAGGTCAACAATCATGTCAATGTTCAATAAAGGGAAATCATCCTTTGGACATGCCAAAATCAGGTCCGAGAAGTCTGTACATATTCTTATGGCTCCACTAGGTTTGGACATAGGTACCAAATTGGAGATCCAATAATCATAGTTAGTAGGCCTTATAAAGCCTATATCTAATAGTTTCTTTAATTCTACTTTGACCAAAAATGCAATCATGGGATGCCTTTTGCAGAGCTTCTTTTTGTAAGGCTTTGCATCAACTTCAGTGGTAGATGGTGGAGTACTAGTTTTGGGTCTAACCTAGGCATGTCAGAGTATGACCAAGAAAAGTTGATTTTAATATCTTTGAAGAAATATATGAATTTTTCTTTCCTTTGATGTTAATGACTCTACCAAGTGGATTATTGATGCAGGAGCATCTTGGGTTTCTTGGAAATCTTGTAGCAACCAAAAATATTTCATTTTTCAGTTGTTCCTATTTTATAGATTCAATATTTTCTATGGCATTCCTTTGAGTTGGAAGATTGGTGTGTATGAACCTTCTGGCATGTTTTGGACTTCATGTTGGATCTTTGTTTGGTTTCACATCGAAATTTGTTCTATCTCAGTGGAGATTCCTTGAGTTTTGGTTTGGACCTATTTGTTCTTCACACTAATGACTAATTCAAGTTGTATATGATCTTGATAAGATTTCTCATGGCTTGTGGATCTGATTGGCACATTGTTTGATGATATTATGCTAATGGGTAATCTCCTTCTATGATATCATTTTATTCCATATCAATCTAGAGGTGTTCTTCTAGATTTGGGTCCTATCCTATTTTGCACATGTTACGTTTTCCCATATCGGGGAATGAGATATTTTTTGGATGAATTGTGGCTTGCAAAAATTGTATATATTATGGAATTTGTTCCTTTGTTAGGGAGCTCTCTATAGGATAACCTCTTGTAGGTTAGCATCGAGGATGGATTTAGATTTTTGTTTGTAATAAGGCTTATGTTCCTTGAATGTAAGTTGACAGGTTGTTGGGTAAGTGATTGTAAATTCTCAAATATGTGATACTGTGAAGGATTGATTTGGCATGTTTCTAATTTATCATTGAGTTATTGTTGATCTTGATTTGTTTTTCTTATTGTGTTGACTTGGGCTACATAGTTTGGATAGATCTCAATGAGGTCCCTCCATCCGTGATTGCATCATTTGGTATCAGAGTGATATTTTTTTCCTGTGATGTTAGATCTTGGTTCTTGAGCATGCAAAGTCCTATATAGTTTTTGTGGGCTGGTAGAGTGCAGATCTAGCTTGCAATTTTATAGGATTTTCATGGAGATAGATTGAAGAGGAGTTGTTATTGGTTGTGAACTTTGGAATGGGTTGCAATCCTTGAGGTATCCCATTGGTGAACTAATTGCCAAACTAAGGTAGATTATAAGTGTGTTCAATAGATCACTAAGTGAGAGGAAAGTGAGACCTTACAGTCATATCATTGAGCCAAGACAACTGCATTGAATGGAGGGAGAGATGTCACCAAGTAGGATGTGTTAGAAATAGGGAATACTAAGAGGGGGGGTGAATCAAAATTCTACAAACTTTTTCTTTTTCCCAATTATGGATATAATAGATTATCTTAATGCATGCATAACGTAGGAAACTAAACAACATGCATAGAAATAAAACAAAAGAACTCATAACACATTATTTGTTCTCGAGGAAACCTTGGCCAAGGGAAAACCCCGGTGGGGATGGTACCCACAAAGATACACTAATCAAAAGTATCCTATCAAGGATGTTGACCCTGTTAGGAGTCTATACATGTATATAGTGTCTCAATCCTGATTAAGGGACTATAGGCCTTGTTAGAAGCCTCAACCCTGTTAGGAGTTAGTAGTACAAAATATGATTACCAGATGAGCCCACTACTCAAACAATTAATATACAATATTCAATGATTAAAAAAATAGGTCAAGGTAAATAACCTTATACTACTTGCAACTTCACATCAATATCTCTTCTCTGCTCTTTCACTATCGCTATACATATCATATATCTTACACTTTCTTACATTACATCATTACATCTTTATACAAGTTATTAAGATTAATAACTCTTCCAATCGGCTTACATAATACAAAATATATTTTACCCAAGGGTTAAAATCTAGGATGTCATCCCTTTATATTGTTAAGTCATTATTTTGATAAACAAAATAATCCCTTAACTCTTTGCCAATTCTGTCTTCATATTCTATCTTGTCAGCTTAACACTGTCTTTAGTGAAATTGTCATAACTTCTTCCGTACATGCTGTACTAACTTGTGCTCTTAGGTGAGTCTTCAATAGTCACCATAGTATCTATGTTCAAGTGCACAAGCATTGAACTTACTCCAATCAACATCACCAATCAAAACTATCATTGGGTATACTGGCAAAAACACACTGTCTCATACTTAGACAATTTTGTATTGCACTCTGTAATACTTGCTCTCTAACTTGTGCGATCTTCATGTAGAACATATTTTTCCATAATGACAACATCTATGTATCTAACTCAGCGAAATTGCCAACAATCTCCCCCTTTGTCATTGGTGGTAACATATGAGAAAATTGGCTAAGTCTTAGACTTCAAAATTTCAAAATTGTGGCCATCTTACAAAATATATATAAACTGTCCTTATGACTCCAATAATCTCATCTATATACTGTACTCCCCTTAAGAGTATGTATCCAATTAATTTTCTGCTATATATCTCTCCCCCTTTGACAATAATGACAAAAAAGGTAAGGAGGGTAACAAAACTATGTTTAGACAAGAGTGTTATACCTTGATTCAATATTACAAAGCCAGTAGGCTTGCAACACAATCTGAAAAGTTAATCTTCATGGCTTCTAAATCTTTCTCCCATGACTTCTTAATCGAATCTGCAACATTGAGTAGTGCACACAATCCATAAGACACAATTTCACATGCTTGGAGATTCTCAAAACTAAACTTCTGAAAAGATGTCTTGGATGAAAGACATTCTTCTAGTTGTCCTTCAACAATGCTCAATTTTATAGAAACATGCTCTCTTAAAAGAGCCAATCTCTTCAGCTTCCTGTCCTTGTCATCTTGTAAAATTGTTATTTCATCATAGATCTTGTAGATTTTCTTCTCAACATCAAGTACCTTCACATTAGGGCTTGAAAGAAGGTTTATCTCATTTTGAATTTCTGCTTCCTTAGTCTTCATCTTCTGCACTTCCTCTGCTATTAGGTTTTCTAATTTTGTACACTGAATGTACAAAATTTTTCCTCTTTCTAAATTCTTTCTCAAATATTTTATGCAGATATCAAGATTGTTGATATCATTCCTGATGTTCTGATATATGTCCAAAAGTGTTTTGGCCTCATAGGCTGCTTGATCCTTTACCTTTGCTATATCAGATAAGTTAGTAAACTCATCATCAAATGTGTTCATCACTTTCTTTGCTCTTTCCAAAGGGCTAGCTTCTGTAATTTGTGTGGTTACAATGCCTTGTAACTTCTCAGTAAGATCCTTCAGGCATCCTTCAAGGCTCTTTACCTTCTTGTTCTTTCCAATAATTTTGTTCAAAGATGTGATCAATTTCATCTGATCATCATCATCTACTTCCTTTCCCAAATTCTCAAATATAGAACCAATTTGAGTTTTCTTACCAGCCTCAAGTGTAAGATTGACTTCTTCTAGGGTGGGAACAGATACTTGCTTCTTTGTCACTTTAGGTTCTACTGTTCTGGTTTCTGTCTGCTCTTCTCCTTTGGTACTGTCCCGCTCTTCAAAAGCCAAATTGTCAACAATGTTTTCAAGGTTCTTAAATAGGTTATCATCACTATCCAAAGTGATCTTTGTTCCTTCAACATTCATAGCTTCATCCTCAATATTAATGGATGGTGGAGAGGGAATGTCCTACTATTTTTCTTCTTCTGCTTGCTCTGTAGGTTCTGCTGCAACTAATGGTTTTCCAACATTCTCTATCATAACCTTAATAATTGCTTGTTTTGTCTCCTTGTTGATTTCTTCATACTTACCTCCCATAATCTGAATAGTTCTCTTCTTGGTTCTTAGATGGGTGTTCAGATCCTTCATGATCTATTTGAAGTGATCTTCATCTCTCACATCACATAAATTTCTTACAAGATTTTCTCTTATTGTTATATCTTCCTCTGATGCTCTTTTCTTTCTATTTACAAGCTTCTTATACAAGTCATCAGGTATCTTTTCCTGAATTGTATAAAATTTCTTATCAGACAAAATCATATGCTTCACCACTGCATTTTCTAGGTTTAATCTCTCTGCATAATCATATAGATCATAATATTTATTCATCTTTGTAAAGTCTCCATCTTGTATAATCTGTTCATTCACTTTTTCAATTCTAGCAAGTTTTCTTCTTAACAAGAGTATCTTCATCATCTTTAATCTCTGCAATTTTTCTTGGAACTGGTGGCACCAATGTCTTCTACCTCTTACCCAGTTTAGTAGCAATCTATTTCATTCTTTTACTAGGTGTGGAGGAGTTTGATCTAGTGGATTTTCTTACTTCTAGATCCTACTCTATTTCTTCCACTTTTACCTTTACTTGTGTCACTTCTTGCTGTACTGCAACTGATGATAAAGGTGGCACAGACAAAACTTCTTTTTGTCCAATCTCTCTAACTGCTGCTTCTGTCTGTTTGGCTATCAAGAACTCATGTTTAGTCATTCCTATATCTTTTAGTATTTTCTTGATTGTACTTTCAACTCTTTTCTTAGACTATTTCTCCTCAAGGATAATCTTTATGGAGTTGAAGTTCTCCTCAAAGGTCCCAAACCTATTACTGTGAATGTTTATCTTGCTCTTAAGTAGTTTACTCACATATTCTTCTATCTCAATCTCAGAGATTTCATAGCCAAGAGGGTCTATGAACTCTATTCTAGGTTCTACTACTTCAATGTATGTAAAGTCAGTATCAACCATGAAACATATCTCATTTTTATACTTTTCTACTATGGACTATGAGATCCTTGATCTGCTTGACATCAAATTCTGAACTATTTTGATTACCAACACTGCACTTTCATTTACCTTGTCAATAACATGCCTCATATACACTTTGTTAATTCTTTCCATTGTGGTTTGGCCATCATTCCAATCATTTCCAATGGTGTAAGGAAATCTTCTCAAAAAATGGAAAAACATATAAGTGATTAATGATGAGAATCTAAACTGTGAATACTTAGTCTTCTTTATCTTTTCCAAATTCTCAAAAAATTGAATTCTCAAAATCTCACACATATCAACTTGTACTCTATCAACACACATAAAATATGCTGCATGTATCATTCCTGCTGCCATGTCATCTTCTCTAGAGTTAGCACAAAACTTAGTTGTAAGGATCTTACACAAATATCTAACATCATCTTGCTGAATCTTGCTAATTACTATGCCCCTGCCATTGTAAGATGAATTTGTGTTGTCTATAACTGTCTTCCTCATGTTCTTCTCATTCAAAGGAATGGCTCCAATTTTAGAAAGACCAGTTACCTCATGAATTAGGTCAGTTGTGATATCTATCACTGTGTCATCTAACCAAAACTTCCCATTATGAATTCTTCTTAAAATAATCTTGGTACATTCTTCACTGTCAAATTCATATTGTAAGGCATACTTAAAAATTTCATTATCTTTCAAATGCTCAAACCCTACTTTCAATGACATATCCTAATTGTAGATCTTCTAATATTCTTTTGTGAAATCACTATCACTGAGAGTCTCTAGCTTACATCCCAGATAACTTCTAACATTTTCTAGATGTAAAACTCTATCAGGTATGGATGATAAAGCTAACTTAGGATCATCTTCCAAGGGTTCTACTGGTTCCCTCTTCATCTTAGGTCTATTATTATCTCTGACATTGTGAATCAAAGAAACATCCATGACTTTTGCTAATTCCTTAATTGATTTAAAGATCTACCAAGTAAAATACCTTGATTTCACGATTTTAGGGCTTGCGTAGATTCAGCATGAAAAATCCTTCACCAAATCCTTGCAAAATGCTTCAAATCACTGCTCTTCAATCTCCTTAACACTTGTATTTTCTTTGATGATCAAATAATATTAATCATAACCTTTTATCATTTCAATCTCACATAGATTTGACATCGCATTCAATTCTTTTGCCACTTCTTTCCAAAAAGTTGATTCTGTTAACCTGCAAAACTTAAAACTCCTTGTGATCTTGCAAAACATAATATTTTTTTATGCACTCTTAACCATAGCATTAGTACATCATATAATACCTTCCATTAACTGTGCAAGACTCAATTCATCATATATCAACTTCTACACTAATCTAAGTTCCTATTCTACTGTAATTTTCATAAATTAAGTAATTTGAGATGGGTTAGGTAGAGATTCATTCATACCACTTAATACTTCACCTTTCTGATTACCTTCAGTGCTGAATGTGTCTCCTTGATCTGTGCTTTTAACAAACTTCACTTCTTCTGAATTACTACAACATCCTTTCTGACTATTACTTGCATCTTCATTTCTCCTTGCATGACTTCTAGGGTTAGGATTAGGATGAAAAACTCTATTGTTCATTCTACAAAACCTTTCTGTATGTCCAATCTTGTTACATATTTGACAAACTATTGCATTATTTCCATATCTTGGTCCAGGTTGATTTATCTGTGATCTATAATTTCTAGCAATGTGTCCAACCTTGTTGCATCTATAACATACTATTCCATTTCTTCTGTTCATATCTTCAGTAGGTTTCTTATTTGCATGGTTAGTATTTCTAAACATTCTACTACTATTGTTATTCTCAACAAATTTAGGCTTTCTGCATTAAATAGCTCTATGTCCAAAACCATGACAATTATAACAATAACCATTAAGGGGTTTAAATTGCTTACCTATGCAATCTTTCTTCATATGACCAACAGTGTTACAAGAAAAACATCTACCTTTTAATTCTCTTTGCATACCTTTAGCTGAATCCTCTTTCTTAGGTGGTTCTTCTTCTTTAGGTGTCTCTTCAGATTTGTCAATTTCATCAGATTTATTTTCATCTATGCTTTCAAACATTTTCAGATTTGGTTCCTTGCTTTCTTCACTTGCTTTAGTTGTGTTGAATCCACGACCAATTTTATCATAGAATGGTTTTTGATAAGACATTTGTTCATCAATCTTCTCACTAGTCGAATATAGTCTTTCAAGTTGCTGCTTAGATTGAGTCAGTTCACCTTTCACAATTGTATTGTATTTCTCAAGTTTGGCATACTGCAAATTGACTTTCTCAAGTTTAGATGTTACTTTACCAAGTTTAGATTTTAGTCCTTCATTTTTTATCTTCAGATTTTCATTCTCAGATTTCAGTTTTGCTTCATTCTTGCCATTTCCATCTTTCAGACTTAGCTTCAGATTTGCTATCTTCAATTCATGTTTAAGGATCTCATTTTCTTTTTCTAAGTTGTCATCACAATCTTCAATTTGTATTTCAAATTCCTTTTCTGATTTCAGATCTTCCAACTTGTTTTTCAGTTTCTCAATGAGGTTCTTTGCATCATCATATTTTCCTTTCAGAGTGTCTCTTTCATTAGTAAGCATATCAATCTATTCAAGATCTTCTTCAAGATTCTTCTGTAGTTGATCCATAGCCATAGAGATCTTACTCAAGCTGCTAGGCTTTCCTTGAATGATTCTTTTCTAAGTAACTAAGCTCTGATACCAATTGTTAGAAATAGGGAATATTGAGAGGGGGGGGGGGGGGGGGGGTGAATCGATATTCTACAAACTTTTTCTTTTTCCCAATTATGGATATAAAATATTATCTTAATGCATGCATAACATAGGAAACTAAACAACATGCATAGCAACAAAACAAAATAACTCATAACACATTATTTGTTCTTGAGGAAACCCTGGCCAAGGTAAAACCCTGGTGGGGATGGTACCCACAAAGATCCACTAATCAAAAGTATCCTATCAAGGATGTTGAACCTATTAGGAGTCTATTACATGTATATAGTGTCTTAGTCCTGATTAAGGGACTATAGGCCTTGTTAGAAGCCTCAACCCTGTTAGGAACTGGTAGTACAAAATATGATTACCAGATGAGCCCACTACCCAAACAAGTAATATACAATATTCACTAATTACAAAAATAGGTCAAGGTACATAACCTTATACTGCTTTCAATTTCACATCAATATATCTTCGCTGCTCTTTCACTATCGCTATACATATCATATATCTTACACTTTCTTACATTACATCATTACATCTTTATACAAGTTATTAAGATTAATAAATCTTCCAGTCGGCTTACATAATACAAAATATCTTTTATCCAAGGGTTAACATCTAGGATGTTGTCCCTTTATATTGTTAAGTCATTATTTTGATAAACAAAATAATCCCTTAACTCTTTGCCAATTCTATCTTGTCGGCTTAACACTGTCTTTAGTGAAACTATCATAACTTCTTGTGTACATGCCGTAATGACTTGTGATCTTAGGTGAGTCTTCAATAGTCACCATAGTATCTATGTTCAAGTGCACAAGCACTGAACTTACTCCAATCAACATTTCCAATTAAAACTATCATCGGGTATACTGGCAAAAACACACTGTCTCATATAGATAATTTTGGATTACGCTCTGTCATACTTGCTCTTTGACTTGTGTGATCTTCATGTAGAACATATGTTTCCATAATGACAACATCTATGTATCTAAATCAGCCAAATTTCCAACAGGATGAACCCTAGAAGGATGGAGTAGATTTTTGAGGACTGTAGAGAGGAGATGAGGGCTAAGATCTAAATTGTATTAGTGGGTCCATAGAGGAATCCAAAATTAGAGAATGAGTGTGAAAAGACTATGGAAGAGATGAATTGGAACTTACTGATCAAGAAGTGGATTGTATGGTCTATCATAAAAATAATTCAAAAGAGGAAAAGGAAAGCAAGGGTTGTAGCAACAAAAGAGGTAAAACTTGAGGAGGTAAGCACACTTGTGAATGTTTTGATATCAAGTTTGAAAGAAATTTTAGAGGACATAGTAGATGTGGTTGAGTTTCATAATCAGTGGATTGAATCTAATGAGAAAGTTGAGAAAGTTAAGGAGTGTATTACTATTGTGGTTGTTGATGTTGATGTTATTGAGGTTGAGAGTAAATTTCCTTTAATTAAATCTAGCGAGAAAGTTGGAAAAGTTGAAGAGTGTTTTATTGACGAGGTTAAGAGTGGGTATTTATGTTGATGTAGATAAGTTTGAAAGAGCTTGGAATTGGGTTTTATTTTTGTGTTAATAACCAAGTTATTATTAGAGAATTAGAGACTAAGATGTTTTTTTTAGATGTTAACTTATCATAGAGATGACCTAGAGTGCGTGAGAGACAGGACCGGTATATCATGAATGATGATTGTGTGAAAGTAAATGTTATTGATTGTGTCCTAGTGTGAGTATGGAATGGGAAGAAATATTCCTTTAATGCAGACAAGTATTTAAGAAAGAGGATGGACATACCAAGGGTAAAGATGAAGATAGAATTTAGGTTGATCTCTAGAGATGGAGAGGTAGAGGTCATGATGACAAAAGAGGAATTGTGGATGAAGGATAAAGGTGATGGAGTGAGTAAAGTTACTGATATCATTATTGTTGATGGACTAATGGCTGTGACTGATCAGAAATGTGATGAGGATGATGATGAAGGGAAGAAGATATTAGGAGAGTTTGAGGAGGAGAAAATTTTTTTTATGCAAATTTTAATGCTAATCAGTTTAATTTTTTCAGTGGGTTTCTCATTTGGTTTAATTCCATGTAGATAATAAGGGAATCAATTTCTAAAGGACAAAGAAGTTTTCTTTGTAGGTTCATATTCTTGACCATGAGGATAAGGAAGCCAAAGGTTAAAATGAAGCCTAGTGGTGATCAATTGTTGATTTCTTCTTGCTACATCAAGTGAGGGGATCACTTTTCAATAACTTCAAGTGTCTGATGTAGGAGCATCTTGGGTTTCTTGGAAATCTTGCATCAACCAAAAGTATTTCATTTTCAGTTGTTCCTATTTTCTGGATTCAATATTTTTTGTGGTGTTCCTTCAAGTTGGCACATTGCCTTGTGCAAACCTTTTAGAATTTTATGGACTTCATGTTGGATCTTCTTATAGGTTTGCATCTCAATCCATTCTATCTCAGTGGAGATTCCTTGAGGTTTGGTTTAGACCTATCTGTTCTTCAATCTAACAACTAATTCAAGTTGTCTGATCTTGCAAAGCTTTTCCATGACTTGTAAATCTAATTGGTGCATTTTTTGATGACATTATGCTTGTGGTTGACCTCCTTATGTGATCACACTTTATTCCATATCAATATGGAGTTGTTCTTCTAGATTTGTCTCATGTCCTATTTTGCACACATTATGTTTTCCTGCCTTGGGGAATGAGATATTTTTTAGGTGACTTTTAGCTTACAAATATTGTATATATTGTGGTATTTGTTACGTTGTTAGGGAGATCTCTATAGGATAACCTCTTTGAGGTTAGCATCCAATATGGATTTAGATTTTTGTTAGTAATTAGGCATGTGTGCCTTGAATGTAAGCCTATAGGTTGTTGGGAAAGTGATTGTAAATTATTTAATCTGTGATAATGTGAAGGCCTCATTTGGCATGTTTCTAGTTCATCATTAATTTATTATTGATATTGAGTTATTTTTTTTGTTGTGTTAACTCAGGTTGCATGGTTTGGACAAATCTCAATGAGGTCCCTCCATTTGTGACTACATCAATTAGTCTTTGTGTTTCTTTAGTGCCTATGTTGATTGTCTGTGTTTTCTCTGCCAAGAGCGATGACTGCTCTTTAATAATGGGGAGTATATCAATCTCTCCATCCTTGAGTGCTTCAGGGATGTTTTCTCCTTTAAATGCGTATTTGTTTTATGATTTTGTAGATAGAATGTGCCTTTTGGTTTTCACCTAAGATCCTTACATTTTCTTTTTCAATTTTTTGACTAGAGGATTGATATAACTCTAAAAAGTATGTTGGTTTGTCCAATTCGATACTAAAGCCTACCTTGTGGTCTCCCATATGTATGCCTTGTCTTTGTCCAAATAATTTATTAATAGCTTCATCATTCTAAAAAATGTATATGGTTGGTATGTTTTATTGTACCCAATCAACATGGTTAGGGTAGACCAAACCTATGTTATCCTTGGTTTCGAAGGAAGAAATTGGGAGTTTGGTAAATGTATTGATATATGAATCAGATATTGATTCATGGGTTTTTGATGAAGATGAGGATGAATATTTATATTGGTTCTAAAACTCCTCAACCCATACTTTTTGATTTGTTGGTCTATCTTGCAAAGAAAATCAGACAATGACAATGTTAAGATGGAGGGTATTGGTGGGTCCTACTCTTAGTCATTCAAGTCTATGTCTGAATGGGACTCTTCAAATATCTCAACTTTGTTATAAATACAAGTATTAATATTAGTGGGTAATGTGATATTTGAAATGCCTTTCATAGGTGGTTTGTAACCTAAGCCACAAGAATTTGGATTTTGGGTAGGTGCAATTGGCTCCACGATTCCTTGTCTATTCTTTCCAAGGCCAAAGCGTCTATTTTACCCTTGCTTCTAGAAATTGGTGTACCCCTGTCCATATTCATGCACTGGAATTTTGACATTAGAGGGTTCTTTGTTTGTGTACAACCAAGAAGATAAGTTCTCCTCAATGATTTCTTCATGTATGTCACCCCATCTTATGAAAATTGTGGGTGGAAAGCCAATTGTCATTTGTTGTTTCCTCTCAAGAGATTACCTAGGTTTCCTATACAAACGGGGTGAGATAGGTAATTTTCCTACATAGAAGGAGTCTACACATGTGTATTCTCCACATCCCTTTTGCTGAATTTGGATCTTGAGTTTTGATGTGGGATCCGCAGTTGATTTTGCAAGGCTTACAAAATCTATGTGTTGGGAAGAGGAAACAATTGATGCTTCCTGATTATTTAGGAACTTGGTTGAAATGGATTGATTGAAGAGTTGACTGAATAGATTGGTTTGTCAATTTAATTGATTGATTCAATAAATGAATTGATGGAAGAGAAGACTAAATATATTGATTAGATAACTGATTTGATTGATCAATCAAAGAAATGTGATTGAAGAGTTAGAATGTGTGATTGATTCGTGAACAAAAAGTTAGTATTAGTGAGAAGTGGAAGAAGTAATCTGATTAAATAAATAAAAGAATTCATTTATTTGCACATGGGGGAATATAAATAAATAACTAAACTTATTTATTTATTAGAGGAATAATTAGTTTAAGTAAATAAATATCATTTATTTAATTATGATTGGGAATTTGATTTAATTATTACATAGATGTAATAATAAAGAGGGAATATTAATTAAATAATGTAATTATTTAACTAATTGAAATGACACAGGGAATAACTAAATAATGTTAACTATTTAATTACTTTATAAAGAATAATTGATGAATAATGATTTAGACGTTGAATAATTGAGTAATTAATTAAAATCACTTAATTATGAATTTAAAGAGAAATGATAAATTTGAATTTAGAATATAATAAGACAGATTAATTAAATATTAAAGATTATTTAATAATTTAAGGGGAATGTTAGTAAAGTTATTTTGTTAGAGCAACAAATCATTTTTAAGTGTCTAGATTTTGCCCCTCTTTGATACAATGCATTTTTAGGCATCGTTTCAAAGAATTATTGATAAAAATAATGCCCTAGTATGCCCCTGTGAAAAAGAATTAGTAACTAGGTATTATGGTTTCCCCTTAAGGAAATGAACAAAAAATATAATGGAGGGCTCATTTGGTTGACATGAAGATCAAGATCACAATGCAATTTATAGTTCAAAAAATAGAGGTCATACACAAAAGTTATGGACTCGAGAAGGTGAAAAGCATTGCGACCAATATAAGTACATGGTGTGCATGTCCATCAAGGTGGGGTAGGGGGTATAAATAGGATTTTTAGGTCATTTTAAAATTTATTGTCCACTTTTGAATTTTGGATAACTTTGTGTGGAAGGAGCAATCTCTGAGCGAGTTGTGGAGCGACGATAGCTTACGAAGATGGAGTACAGCTCGGGGAGCAGGTTAGGACATATCAACATCCTACGGATGCACCACCTCCACAGAGTTTTGAAGTCCTACCTTAGTTTTTGTCTCATTTTTTACGCTCTCTGTTAGACTAGATCTAGGTTAATTAGGGCTAAAATGCCACATATAGAGGCCACGTTTGATGCACTTGTGGTAGTAGATCAATGAACATGAAAATATGATTTTAGGGATTAGTTTAAAATTGAGCTACACTTAAGGAAACATATTGAAAAATACATAGGGCATGCATTCTGCATATTTAAGATTAAATTGACACACTTAACACTATGATTTTAGGGCCTAGTTTTAATGGAGCCACACTTTGGGTAATGAAACACCACACTCCTAATGCATAAATGATGTACATAGAGTACTTGATCGATGCACATGAAATGCATGTTTGACACACATGAAGTACATGATGAATGCACTTAACATAGGGTTTCAACGCATAAACAATGGGTTTTGACATTTTTTCTTTATTTAAATAAAATATATGGATTTTTATTTATTTTTATAATACATATGACATGTACATATAATGGATAGTACAAATATACTTTATTTAGCCTGGAATCTTATTTACATTTGGATTTACTAGAGGATTGCATGTAAATTTGTAGATTAGGGATGATATCTTGATTACTTGGGAGAATCATCCCCAAACACTAGCTTATAGGTATAGACTAAATGATGATGAGCATGAGCATTTGGAAAACCTATGTTTACTCCATGTTCCATTGATGCCTAAGATTAGGGTGAATAAGGGCCTTGTCACTTCTTTTTTCTAGAGGTGGCACTAGGAGATGTCCTCCTTCCACTTGCCAACTAGAGAGTGCACTATTACTTTAGAGGATGTGTATAGGATTCTAGAGATTCCTATTTGGGGGGAGAGGGTTTCATACTCCATCCAACTAGGTAGAGAAAATATTTATGATCTATTTGATTATAGTATAGTAGATTTGGGTGGGAAGGGTTATAACATCAGATGGGTAGACATGGTGGGCTATGATCCATACTTCACGATGTTTTATGGGGTTGTGGTGAGTGTTTTGGTTTTGGATAGGAGAGGTCACAAATTCACTATTATATAAGGAGAGATCATGATAGAGATGTGGCTATCGAGGGACAATTTATGCATGGGTTCCATGTGTGTTAGCTATGGTATATCATCAATTACATGAGATTGTATACCATGGGGGTCAGAGCTTAGGGTGTGGAGTCATACTTTTACAAGTGTGTTACTTCAAGCACATAGTTGTATTTCATTTGATTTTTGACAAACTAGCCATATAGAAAAGATAACCATATGTATACCATTATGATGTAGTGGTTCACAAATAGGTGGGCCACTTGAGGTATTGGAGACACTAACTAGACACATTGAGGTAATTTACCTAGATACCTTACATTGGGTGATTAGTATGGGTAGAAAAGGATGACCACCTCTAGTTTTGTAGACATGATAGATATCTTATTGGTCACTCAACACAATATTCTCAGATTATCAAGATACAAATTCTAGATAGGGTATTGAGATAGTATCAAGAGAGATAGGGAGTAATAGTGGGGTCATCATAGTTTTCTTGGTGTGTGATGGATGTCAGAGGCTAGGGACCACTGATCCCTATAGAGATAATTGTGGCTCAATTTGGTACATTATCTCCTTTGAGATGGGAATGGTGATCCATGATGATAGATGTTGGGACTATAATAGAATATGATGCATGGTTGGTTGCTCATAGGCCCATTCCTTACATGGATCTAGGAGTCCTAGTTTCATTAGAGATGTCATGATGTATCAAACTACCCTTGAGGAGACAAGGTCAGGGAGGTGGATGGTGTGGGAGAGATAAAGGCAGAGACGATCAGGGTGATGGAGGAAGGGGTGGATGAGACAAAGGTCATGGTCGATATAGAGGTTGGGGTGGAGATGGGGGAAATGGTAGGGGTGGTGGTGCAAATTCTATAATTGTCCTAATGGTTTCTCCTTTTCTTTGTCTAGTGGTATTGACAATAGAAAGAGGTGGAGACAATGATGTAGATGTGACTGGGAGTAGTTCAAAGGAGAGTGGTAGTGAGATTGAGAGTGATAACAAGATAGAGATGAATAGTGGATCCAAACATTCTAGTGATAAGATGGAGGTTGAGGGTGATGATGCTGGACTCATGAATGTGGCCATAGGTGGTATCAATGAGGTAGCTCAGGATGTTCACATCTAGGTTTAAGTGGGAAGGAGTGGGTTTGACATAGAGATTGTTGATGTTGATAGTTTGGGACAATAGGTGAGAGATTTATAGAGTCAAATAGATGGATCCCTCAAGATGGTGGCACAAGTGGATGTGAGGGCCTTTGAAGCCAAGAGGAGGAGGAGTGATGTAGAGGCTAGGGCCACTACGTTGGAGAGGAGGATAGATTGGATGCAACATAGTGTGGATGAGGAGAGGGTGTGAGGATTAAGATACATGTCACAAAGGATAGAGGTAGGAAGGTAGAGATAGAAGTGTAGAAATTCATAGACAATGTGTAGGATTTGAGTCTACAAGGGGATATTGACAAGATGTAATGAGAGGGTAGAGATGATGGTAGAGAGATAAAATACTAGAGAGAGTATTGTTCCAACATCTCAGAGAGTGCCTAGTTATACCACCTCTCATCAGTATTAGCATACACATAGATCTCAGTGAAGTGATGTAGTTGTGTAGCCTCTTAGAGAATCCCCAATATTTATGGATGTGCCAATAGGAAAAATTGGGGCTAGACCTTCAAATTCTATACGAAATAGGCCTTACAGACTGGAGGATGGAGGCAGTACTAGTTGATCTTTATAGAGAGCTTTTGCATATATTATGCGATCTCTCCTTATGACTTTGTATCATGACACATTTTGAGTTATATACATACATACATACATATATATATATATACATATATATATATATATTTATACACACACACACACACACACACACAGATATATATATATATATATATAGACACACACATATATATGTATGTATATGTACATATATATACATACATACATACATACATATATATATATATATATATATATATATATATATATATCTATGTATGTATGTATGTATGTATGTATGTATGTGTTAGAAACTAAAATTGAAGGAATTTTTTCATTGTCATTGATGTCAAACCTTAACTGGTAAGACTGTTGCTATGTAAGAAAGTACTATATCTATTTGATTTTTGAGAAGGATTAGGGCAAGGTTGGTGACAATAGCACCTAAGGAAAGGTTGAGTTATCTTGATACTTCAATGGGTACTTGATTATGTGGCACAATAATAATAATGCATTGCTTATCTAAGTAATAAGTAAGACTAAACACGTAGGCTTAACCGAGAAAAAGTGAAGAAATCTAGTTTAAGCCAAGTGATGTTAGTGTCGATTGAGCCAGTATATGCCGAGTAAATTTAGTGTTGACCGAACATCAGTTAATTGCCAAGGAAGACAGTATTAGCCAAGGAAATAGTTTCAGTGGTGACCATGCTACCCAATTATGACTGAGGAGTTGAACACAGTATTGACCAAGCGTCAGTAATTTACATTTGAGGAAGAATTCAGATTCCCAGCTGACATAGTTGAATTCTTAGGTTATGTAAGTCATGTTGACTTTATTTATTGATTATATGGAAGCATTTAATGCACTATAAACCATTTTATTATAATTCCATGAAGAGATTTGAGATGTTTCTAGAAGGATGGATGAAGAACATAAAGCTGGAAGGATTTGATGAATCTGACCTAACCCTAAGATCTATGGAGAAGATTAAACAAAAAAAGTTGGATCGACCTAATCAAAGAGGTATTAAGGAAAACCAAGTATGAGGTTGAGAGATGTGAAGAAGATGTTGGAGTTGTTGTTATTGACTGTATAAGTATAAAAGGCTTAAGGAGAAGGAGTTGTGATTGCTTGAAGGGATTTCCGAGTAGATCAGTGATGGAGATGGAAATGAATCACAGTTAGTAAGCCATCATATGTGTACAGAATTGGATCTGTTATTTGCAAAGTGAGTTGTATGTTTTCAAATCAATATTGTTGTTACTTTCTAACCATTGTATCAGTCAAAATCCTTTTAACCAAGGTTGACCTAATAGTCATTAGTATAAATCCTTTGAACAAGGTTGCATTCTAATGGAATGTATGCACTTCCTATAACAAGGTGCACTCCTAATAGGGTGGTTGCAATCCTTTAACTGGGTCACACCTGACAGTGTGTTTGTAACCTTTGACAGGGTTGGCTTTTCATAGAGCTCACTTTAGAAGAGTGAAAATATCAGTAACATGTTACAAAGTGGTTTTTCCCAAATTGGGTTTCCACTATAAATCCTGGTGTTAATGCTTGTGTGAATCTTTTTGTTTGAACATTTCTATGTTTTGCAAGTTAAATACTATTGGATAGTGGACTGTACTATTATATGTTTCTTATATGAATTCAGTAATGACCAAGTAGCTATTGGTTATTAGATCCGATTTGTTGAAGTGTTTGAAAGTTTATTTTTTACATCTGGACCCGAGAATAACTGATTCACCCCCACTCTGTTGTTCTAAATCATATTAACAATTAGTATCAGAGCTGTTGGTGCTTATAGAGAACAAGTTTAAAGGTACTTGAAGTAAATGATTAGGATGTATAAGAAGGAGGTACCAAAGCTAAATAAGGAGAGCTTACCTGCATGGCAGAGTCTGATGAAACTACATCTAGCTAGTATTTGTGACTCAACAAAGTATTATATTGAGCATTACTATATTACACATGTTGCACCTCTGACTACTGAGGAGATGAGAGCTAAACTTGCACAATCAAGCAATGTTGGAGATTGCATTTGCCTTAAGCTATCCTAAATTTGAAGACATCAAAGATTGCACAAATGCAAAGCAAATGTGGGACGCTCTTGCAAACATCTATGGTGGTGACATAAATGTACTAAGGGCTAAAGCTGAAAGCCTGAGAGGTAAATTTGATGAAATGAAAATGCAAGAAGGTGAGAATATTGCTCAGTATTGTGGTAGAATAAAAGAAGTTGTAAATGCTATTAGAGGAGCCAATGGAGCTATTGATGATGAGACTGTTATTAGAAAAGTTTTGATAACTTTGTGTCCTATTTATCCCATCATAATTTCAGAAATTCAAGAATCTAGATGTAACCCTAATAATACTCTTACTTTGGAAAGTCTTGTTGGTAAGCTTACTACTTTTGAGCTTTCTAATTATGATAACTTCACTATTGCTAATGTTGAATCTGCATTCAAGTCACATTTGGTTCTGAATAATTCAAAGAAAGAAAAAGAAAGATGCATCAATGAGAGTGAAAGTGATAGTGACACATCTGATGAAAAACTAGAGGATCTTGAAGCTCTTATGGCCAGGAGATTGAAAAGAGGAAAAGGAAAGTATAAAGGTAAACTCCCTATCATATGTTTCTCATGTTAAAAAGTTGGTCATATAGCTGCAAGATGTCCTGATAGGGATGAAAAAGATGAGGAAAGAGATAGCAAGAACAAATATAAAAGAGAAGATAGAGGTTACCAAAGGTACAAGGACTACAAAGAGAAAGGTAAGAAATCCTGCTATATTGATGAAGAAGAAATTGACACTGATAGTGATGATTTTGAAATTGAAGTAGTCTATGTTGCTATGAAAGATAAGTTTGATGAGGATGAGAAAACTACACTAATATCCTATGTGAACAAAAATGATAAGTGGATTATTGATAGTGGTTTCTCACACCACATGACTGGTGCTAAAAGTAAGTTTGATACTCTAGATCATTACAAAGGTAGAAGTGTAAAATTTGGTAATGATGCACCATGTCCTATGAAGGGTAAAGGATTGATTAAGATGACTGATAAGATCACTTGTAAAAATTCTTATTGGGTTGAGGGTCTTAACTATAATCTACTAAGTGTTTCAAAACTTAATACCACTGGCTACCGAGTGGAATTTCATCACAAGAAGGCTAAAATATTTGCTGCCATCGGTGAACTGATTAGAAGTGGAGAACATACAAGAGGTAATTTGTTCTATCTAGACCTATCTGAAGAGGCATGTATGATTGCACAACTTGATGATATATGGTTATGGCATAAGTGGTTATGCCATGTTAAATTTGATAATTTGGTATAAATTAGTAAAAAGAAGAAAGTGAGAGGACTGCCAAGATTGCAAAAAACTTGATAATATAATGTGCAAACAATGTGAGTTGGGTAAGATGACAAAGTCTAGTTTTAAGAGCAAGACTTTTACTTCTGAAAATGCTTTAGATTTGGTTCATACTAACCTTTGTGGACCTATGGGTGTACAAATCTATTGTGGTGCTAGATATTTTATTCTATTTGTTGATGATTACACAAGAATGATGACTGTAATGTTCTTAAAAGAAAAATCTGATGCTTTTTAGTTTTTTAAGTGGTATTTGGATAAGGTTGAAAAGGAGAGAGGTAGGAACTTGAAGTGTCTGAGATCTGACCAAGGTGGAGAATTCATATAAAATGAGTTCAATCTATTCTGCAATGATAGAGGAATCAAGAGATAGATGTCTGGACCTAGAACACCTCAACAAAATGGTATAGCAGAGAGAAGGAACAAATCTATCATGGATTGTGCAAGGACACTAATGATCGAGAAGAATGTTACATAAAAGTACTGAAGAGAAGCTGTAAGTACAACTATTTATACCCTAAACCAAGTATAGATAAAAAAAGGTACAAATATTACACCTTATGAGTTATGGCACATGTATGCACCTAATTTAAAGTACTTTAGAATTTTTGGGAGAAAATGCTATATACTAAAAGACAATAGGAATGGAAAGTTTGATGCTAAAAGTGATGAGGGCATATTCCTAGGCTATCCCACAAAATGAAAAGCTTACAAGTGTTTGAACTCTAACATTGACAAAATTGCAAAAAGTGTAAATGTCAAGGTTGATGAATATGCAGAGAAAAATGAACAAGAAAGCAAGAGAGAACAAAATGATTATAGATATTTTATCTATATAGAAGAAGGGGAGGCAAGTGACAAACTTGCACTTGATGTAGAGTCTTAGGAGTCGGGTAAGCAATGTCGAGCATCAGGGAAGCAATGTCGAGTGACAAGAAGAACATGGCAAGTGACAGGAGGATGCTACCGAGTATTAGGAAGAGGTTTCCAAGCATTCAGAAGCTGAATCTGACAATGTTATTGGTGAACCTGAAGAGCAAGAAGAAAGGAGAGCAGAACCTATTTTGGCACAATATGTAAGGAGACATCACAAGCCTGAACAAATCATTGGAGACAAAGAAACTAGAGTTCTAACCAAAAGCAAGTTAAGAGACCCTACATGTTTACTATGTGAATTCGAGCCTAAGACAATAAGGGAGGCATTAGAAAATGAAGACTGGATCCAAGCCATGAATGAGGAGATAAACCAAATAGAGAAGAATGATACCTGGACTCTGGTACCAAGACCATAAAACAAAAATGTCATTGGAACTAAATGGGTATTCAGAAATAAGGTGAATGAACATGGACAAATAACAAGGAACAAGGCAAGAATGGTATGCAAAGGCTACACACAAGAAGAAGGAATAGATTATGGGGAGACATTTGCCCCTATAGAAAGGTTGGAAGGAGTAAGAACTTTACTTGCATATGCTACCTATAAAGATTTCAAGGTATACCAAATGGATGTCAAGTTTGCATTTTTAAATGGTATATTAGAAGAAGAAGTGTACATTAAACAACTTGAAGGATTTGTTGATCCAAAAAAGAGAAACATGGTTTTCAAACTGAGTAAAGCACTATATGGACTAAAGCAAGCCCCCAAAGCATGGTATGAAAGGCTGCACAATTACCGGATACAAATTGGATTCTCAAGGATAAATGATACCAGCAATTTGTACATGAAAGATGAAGGTAAAGGAATCTTGTTGGCTAATATTTTTGTAGATGATATTATATTTGGTGGACAAGATGCCCTGTGTAAGATATTTTCAAATGAAATGCAAATTGAATTTGAAATAAGTATGTTTGGGGAGATAAAATTCTTTGTTGGTTTACAAGTATATCAGATGGAGAAAGGTATTTTCATTACCCAATCTAAATATGTTCATGAGATACTGAAAACCTTTGGTATGGAGGATTCAAGGCCAGTAAGTACTCCCATGGCTACTGGAAAAAAATTGTCTAAAAATGATGATGCTACTGAAGTTAACTTGACTTTGTATAGGTCCATGATTGGAAAACTGTAGTATGCTGTTCATAGCCAACCAGATATTGCTCTAGCAGTTGGGATTGTGGCAAGATTCTCTACCAATCCTAAGGAAACTCACATGATGGCTTTAAATAGGATAATGAGATATTTGAAAGGGACTGCAAATTATAGATTGTACTACAAGAAGCATGAAAAATTTGAACTGAGAGTCTTTACTGATGCAGATTGGGTAGAAAATGTGGATGATAGAAAGAGTAATAGTGGTGGAGCTTTCTTTCTTGCAAAAAGATTAGTTTCCTGGACAAGCAAGAAATAAAATTACATTTCCCAATCTACAGCTGATGCCGAGAATGTTGCCACAACAGTAAAATATTCAAACTTGGTATGGATAAAACAATTGTTGGTAGGCATGAAAGAAGAAATCACTGAACCAGTTGTCATCTACTATGACAACACAAGTGCTATCAACATATCTAAGAACCCAGTGATGCACACAAATACCAAACACATCACCATCAAGTATCACTACTTGAGGGAATTGGTACAAGATAAAGAAGTTGAAATGGAATATGTGAATACAAAGGAACAACTAGAAGACATATTGACTAAAGCTTTACCTAAAGAAGCTCATGAATATCTGAGAGGACAATTAGGGGTTCTTCCCCTAACTGAGGCTGCCTAGTCAAGCTAGGAACACTGCATCAAATGTGCTGCAAAGAGTACTTGCAAAATTGATGTAGAGAAAGGTCACACTTTAGGAGCAGCCTAGACTTGTGAAAAGTACAACAAAGCTGATAATTAGTCATAAGAAAAGGTGACAGAGGGAGAAATATTTTTATTGAACTGACAAGATGACATCTGTTGGCACTTCAAATTTTTAGTACATGAGTCTTGTGAAATTTTTATAAATTTGAAGTGTGTATAAATGTTCATGAAGTTGTGATAATTTTGCTACAGAAAACCCATAAAAAATCTTGCAAAATTATCTATTTTTCCTCAATATCCAGTGAGCCCTAACTAAGAGTTAAACCTAAGAAAAACCCTAAGTTTATTGAAAGGTACAGACAGCTTCTCTTTAACAATATTACTAGTTATCCTAATTTGATTCCTACAAAGATTAGAGAGAAATTACCTAAGTTTACTGGAAATAATGTTGTTTCCTTTGAAGAGCATCTAAAGAATTTTATTGATATGATTGATGACTATGAAATAGAATATGAAGATGTCATCATGAAATTGTTTGTTCAATCTTTAACTGAAGATGCAAGAGACTGGTTTAGAGGGCTTCCTTATGATTGTATTGGTTCTTGAGATGATTTTATAAATTTTTTTAAAGATCAATACGGTGATAAGACTAATGAGGGTTTTATGTTGAATGAATTCAATAATATAAAGAAAAACTAGAATGAAGAGGTCTTAGAATTCAATGTGATGTTTCAAAAGGCAATGCATAAGCTCTTCCAAGTCATGAGGTTGGATGAGAAGGTGTGTTTAGCGACATATCTGAATTCTTTTGATGCCAAGATGGGATACCTGCTTAGGGATAAGAACCCTAGGACTATTAGAGAAGCTCAGAGATTTGCTGTAAACATTGAGAGCAATAGAAGGGTATCTGGAAAACTAGGAAGAAGAGAGGATCCTAAAACCTCTAGGTTTGGAAAGAAAGAAGTTGATAAATCTGCAAATGTAAAACCTAGGGAAGATGATAGCCTCAAGCAAATCCTTAATGCCTTAAAGGATCTGAAACCAGGGGAAAGTAAAAATAAGTTTCAGGGAAAAGATAGGCCTCCTCCAAATAATTTCAATAGGCAGCCTAGGATGCAGAACTATCCTTACAATACATAGTGGAAGGATGGAAAGCCTATTGTCCCAGAAAAGAAGGATATGAGGTCAAATGATAAAACCCTTAACCCTTTGCAGAAGCATTTAGTTAATATGACAGGTGAAATTCCACAGTGCACTGTGTGCCAATCCCCTCATGATTCAGATTATTGTGTGATTTCTCAGAATATCTCTGAAAGTAATGAACAAGAAGAAGAGGAAGATGAATCATATGATGACAGAGGTTGTGGAATGACCTTTGCTAAATTTGTTGAAGAGGTTGAATTTGATGAAGAAAGTGAAAATCAAGGTGTAAATCATTCTCAGAATAGAGGAGAGGCTTACCATCAACAAGTTTTTTTCGATGAAGAAGAGGAAGAAACTAAAGATATAAATAACAGCTCTGAACAAGTTGAAGAACCTATTGTATTAAGAAGACCCTCTAATGAAGAGATAGCCCAGATCACTGTTGATATGGTGACACATGCCAAGAGTAATTATGTCCTTAGAAACAAGACTGTTGATAAAACATTTGGTAAACCAACAGGTGTTTTTATTAAAAGGGATAAAGAAGATGCAAAGCAGTCTGCCACAAAAAATAAGGCTACTGATGATACCAAGAAATTAAAGGAAAAAGGAACTGAAAAGCCTACTGAACCAATCAAGGTTTTTAAAATCAAGGTTAGAACTCCAATGGTTACTACCCAAAATTCCCAACCTGAAAATAAATCAAAGGATAAGGAACCATTGGGTACAACCACGCAACCTGAAGCCAAGGATACCCCAAAAGGGAAGGTAGACCTATCTATTTTAAATTATGCACCTATTGACATGAATCAGCTGCTATCTTAGATCATAGTAAAAGTGCCTTTATTGGAGATGATGAGGATAAATGAACACAAAGAGAAAGCCCTCACATGGATAAATGGTGTTCATACCGCAGACACCCAGGAAATAGTAAATACTAGAATAAAGGATCAAGGTCCAACAAAAAAGGACACAGAAGAAATTATTTCAAAAATACCTCAAATATTTTTGGACACTAATGTGGTGAATGCTTCTATGGGAGCTGTTGATCCTTTTTTCTTAACATTGATCATAAATGACAAAATGTTAAAAAACTGCATGATTGATTCAGGAGCTTCAAATAGTGTCATGCCTGCAGAATCATGAGGTCAATGGGACTACGGGTTGATACTCCTCATGGGAGATTCTAGGAAATGGACTCTATGGAGGTACCAGTAATTGGAACAATCAAAGCCTTGCCTTATAGACTTGCTGCCTATCCTGAAAAACAATTGACTATGAGTGTCCTGGTTGTTGACATTCCTCCACAATATGGAATGCTGTTATCAAGAAAATGGAGTGCAACAATGGGAGGTAGTATCCGGTGTGATTTATCTTATGCTACTTTTAATGTCATTGGTAAGAGCATTAAGGTACTCAGGGAAGTTAGAACTCGTCACATGATTGAGGAAGAAGCTAGTGATAATAACATGAATTGTTTTCTTGATACTGACATAAATTCCTTCCAAGTACAGAGTAATGATAATGAGGATGAACCTTCTTTGTTAGCTCAGGAGGAAAGAAATGTAACAAGTCAAAATGATCTTTGGACCATGTACTTTGATGGTGCTTGTTCTAAAGAGGGATCTGGTGCAGGTGTGTTGTTGATTTCCCCCACTGAAAAAATGTTTAAATTTTCCTTCACCCTATCATTTACTTGTACAAATAATATTGCAGAGTATGAGGCTTTACTGATAGGATTAAGATTAGCCTCAAAGCACAAGATTAAAAATCTTAGAGTTATTGGAGATTTAGAATTAGTTGTATCTCAGATTAGATCCAAATATGTTTCAAGAAACCAAAGGTTAAAACAATATAGGAATGCTGTTTGGGATGAGATAGAACAGTTTGATGCTTTCTATATTGATTGGATGGACAGAGGCCATAATAGAATGGCTGATTTATTGGCTAACATTGCATTAAGACTAGAGGATATCACTTTTACAGGGATATCTACGATTGAGATTCAAACTAGGCCATCCATACCAGATAATTATGAAAATTGGTAGGTTTTGATGATGATCTAGATATTTTGAGATTTTTGCATTATGATGCAAGTTTTGGAGATAAAGAGATAAATTTTGGTGAGTATGTAGAAACACTGGATAATAAGAACTCTCTCCTTGGCAAGGAAATCTTGCAGTTGAAAACAAATAAAGTCCCAAAGGGTTTGGTAGTGTTGGAAAGAGCATTTGATAGCTATGATAGCTCTTCCCAGGAAAAGCTTTTAAGTAAGCCTGAGGGTGTAGAGGAGATAAATTTAGGAACAAAGGAAGCCCCAAAAAATGTATATATTGGGGGAAGCTTGACTCTTGAAATAAAAAAGTCTCTAATAGGTCTTCTTAGAAAGTATAGACATGTCTTTGCTTGGTCTTATGATGATTTAAAGGCATATAGAGAAGGATTGTTCCAACATGAAATTCCTTTGAAGGAAAATACTAAACCTTTTAGACAAAAGTTGAGACCTGTCAATCCTACTTTGGCACCAAAAATGCAGGATGAGTTAAAAAATATGAGTGATGCAGGCATCATTCAACCTATTAGGCATTCAACATGGGTTTCTAATCTTGTGCCTGTAAGAAAAAAGAATGGAGACATCAGATTGTGTGTAGACTTTAGAAATCTGAACATAAATTCTTTGAAAGACAATTATGGTTTTCCAAACATGGAAGCCATGTTACAAAGGGTTACTAGATCTGAATTAATGTCCATGATGGATGGTTTTTCAGGTTATAATCAAGTAGTTGTCAAAGAATCAGTATAGTTCAAAACTACATTCACTACTCTGTGGGGTACTTATGTATATGTTAGAATGCCTTTTGGTTTAACTAATGCTGGGGCTACCTTTCAAAGAGCCATGGATGTAGCCTTTGCAGATTTCATAAAAAAATTTCTTGTTGTTTATCAGGATGACCTGACAACTTATTCAGAAAAGAAGGACCAGCATTGTGGTCACTTGGAAAAAATCTTTGTAAGAGCTCTAGAATATGGGGTCTCCCTTAACCCAAGAAAGTGTTCCTTTGGAGTAACAGAGGGTAAGCTTTTGGGACATATTGTATCTAAGGATGGAGTCAAGATTGACCCTAAGAGAGTAGCAGCAATAGACAAGGTACCATTGCCAAAAAATGTAAAAGGTATCCAATCTTTCTTTGGACAGATAAATTTTGTCAGAAGGTTTGTTACAAACTTTGCTGAAATCAGTGTTCCCATCTCTAAAATGCTGAAGAAGAATGCAAAGGTGGAATGGAGTAATGAGGCCAAGCAAGATTTTTTTGATATCAAGATGGCTATTAAAAGTGCTCCTGTATTAAGATCACCAGATTTCAGTAAGCCT
The DNA here is from genome assembly GCA_027943335.1 of Chamaecyparis obtusa. Classification (NCBI taxonomy): domain Eukaryota; kingdom Viridiplantae; phylum Streptophyta; class Pinopsida; order Cupressales; family Cupressaceae; genus Chamaecyparis; species Chamaecyparis obtusa. The sequence goes on along the minus strand of BSBK01005513.1, from coordinate 514,284 downwards.
ATTCAAATCTTTTCATTTGCTTCTTATCATACTATAGCTGCAATATTGTTACAGAAGAACTCAGAGGGTTTTGAACAACCCTTTTCCTTTTTTAGTAAATCATTGCAGGTAGCTGAGTTAAAGTATGATATAAATGAGAAACATGCCTATGCATTGGTCAAAGCTATCAAAAATTTTAGATGTTACTTGGTAGGAGCAATTGTAGTTGCATATGTGCCCAGTGCTGTTGTAAAAGACATCTTGGTTCAACAAGAAGTTTTAGGGAGAATGTGCAGGTGGATAAATAGAATCCAAGAGTTTAATGTTGATATCCAAATCACCAAATTAGTAAGAGGATTGGGGTTAGCAAAACTTATGGCCCAAAGCAATTTGGATGCTAATCACATCAACACTCTTGAAGAAGAACAAAGGCCATACATTTGTGATTTAGATTGCTATGAATGGTACACGGATGTCATTGGATACTTGCAAAAGCTTTTATTTCCTTCTAATATGGAAGATCACAAAAGGAGGACTATCAAATTACATGCTCTAAAATATGTGATCATTAAAGGAGAATTGTGGTGGAGTAATGAGGGTGTTTTGCTGAAATGTGTTGACCCTCAAAAGGCTAATGATTTGTTGCAAGCAATGCATGAAGGTGTGTGTGGTGGCCATTATATGGCTAAAACCACTGCACATAAGATAATGAGGTTCAATTTTTGGTGGTCTAGTATTTTCAAGGATGCACATTATTTTGTCAAAAAATGTGATGCTTGTCAGAGATTTTCAGGAAAATTGAAATTCAATGGAAATTTTCCTCTGAGTCCTGTGACCGTGGAAACCCCTTTTCAAAAGTGGGGTATGGATTTCATAGGAGAGATCCCAAACAAATCTAGTGGAGGACACTCCTATATATTGGTTGCAACTAACTACTTTACAAAGTGGGTGGAAGTTGTTCCCACTAAAAAAGCAACCAGTAAAGTGGTTATTGATTTCCTGATGCAAAATTTACTGATAAGGTTTGGATGCCCTGAAGTTTTAGTTGTTGACAATGCTTTGTGTTTCAGATCTGAAGAATTTGTTAACTTTTGTTTGCAATATGGTATAAAGATTTCATACTCTGCTCCCTACCATCCTCAAGGAAATGGTCAGGCTGAATCAAGTAACAAAAGCTTGATAATTTTTTTGAAGAGAATCTTAGATGCAAACAAGAAGGCATGGGATTCAAAGCTACAAATAGCACTATGGGCTGACAGAGTGACAATCAAGAAGGCTATAGGATGTGCTCCTTTTGATTTAGTATATGGTATCCATGCTAGGTTACCACAAAATAATTTGTTGCAAATGTACAAGTTCATCCACTTGTATGATGATGATCAAGATGATGAAATGAAGATCAGATTACAGGACCTGATACAACTAGATGAATCAAGGAGGGAAGCACTTGATACAAATTTGAGATCTCAGCTCAAGTATAAGAATTTGTATGACATAAAAACTACAGTTAGAAGTTTTCAAGAAAATGATTTGGTCATGATGTGGAATGCCAGGCTTGAAGACAAGGGTAAACACAACAAATTTGACCCTATTTGGTTGGGACCATATTTGATCAATCAAACATGGGGACCTAATTCATACATTTTGAAGGACTTGATTGGAAATGAAATGGAATTTCCAGTTCATGGACAATTCCTTAAGTTGTACTTTTCTTAAGGTACTCTCATTATCCATGAACAATAGTTAGTTTCCCTTTCCTAGTTGTGTGAGTGGGTTAGCTGTTTTGTTTTAGTAGATGGTCTGCTTATCCCAAAGATTCTAGTTTCTTGTCATGCCTGCAGGAGGCACACATCCCCAGATAGAGCCACTATTGGCACTTCAAATTTTTAGTACACGAGTCTTGTGAAATTTTTATAAATTTGAAGTGTGTATAAATGTTCATGAAGTTGTGATAATTTTGCTACAGAAAACCCATAAAAAATCCTGCAAAATTATCTTTTTTCCTCAGTATCCAGTGAGCCCTAACTAAGAGTTAAACCTAAGAAAAACCCTAAGTTTATGCCATGTTTAAAAACCCTAGGTCACTCTATTCATTTCTATTTGAGCGTTACCTTTTTGAATCACTTAAAGTCTCGAAAATGCATGTGTGTAAATATTTTCCTAAGTCTCTACGACTGGCGGTTTTATTTTTCCTAAGTCCGAAAATGATTAATATTTCCTAAGTCCTATGCCTTTTATTTTCTAATGTTTCAGCTTTGATTCTTTAATGAAGATCTAACGGTGGTTGTGTGTTCGCATGGAATCTTTTCAAGCCATGTGAACATGTGACTAACCGTTGATCTTACAATGAAGCTTGATGCAGAAACAAAGTGGGACCACTGACAAGTATTTCACAAGTGGTAGCTTTTTATTTGTAGAGGACAGTGGGGCCGATGGAAGAAGGATCTCCAGAGTTGAAAAGTAATAAGGAAAAGATTGGATGACTGTCGTATAATTGCATGGGATCTTAGAGGCCTAGGCGATCATGAGACATGCCATTGATCTTGCATAAAGCCAAGCATGATTCTTAGGTGGGACCTTTGAAAAATGTACATGAATAGCATTTTCTCATTGGCTAATATCAATGGGATAGGTGTCAGTTTTTGCATATGGTTTTTCCTTGATTGGTCGATAGTACTTGCTGATGTGGAGGATATCAGCAAAACACCAGTGCTCGAAAAGAAGGAGATTACATGACAACTTGCCAGGTATTGCCAGCGTGGATTTTTATTTATTAAGAAAGTGAAGTGGGACCAGTAACTTGAAGAAAAGATGATGGCAAGTGAATGCTAACAGTTTTTCACATGTTTGCATGAGCAATTTTCAAGCTATGCGATCATGTGACTAACATTTTGTTTTAATAGTGAAAGTTATATGGGACTACCGTCAACAGAGAGACTAAGTGACGGCTTGTCACATGTTTGCATGAGCAATTTTCAAGCTATGCGATCATGTGACATGCTGTTAGATCATCTGCTAATGATGATCGATGGTTCTAATTCAAACTGGAGATAAAGTAATGCAAATTTGAAGTTTCCCATTGAGAAGTGACAGTTCATTCTTTCGGAGGAGTAATTGTTGAATTGTGCTAAATAAATTATTGAAATGACTTCTTTAATTGCTCATATATCAAAATTCCACACACTCTTAGAAGCACAAAGAAATCAAAAGATTGCAGAGACTCAAGCATGAAGAATTGCGAGGACTAGTTGTTGTCTCCCGGTGATTTCCTAGAAAGAGGTTGGTAAAATACTTGTGCAAATTGCTTCCCTGCTAAAAGAGTCACAGTTCTGTAGTTTGTATATCTTGCAAAGGTTTCTTTTAAGATAAACCCTAAAAATGGCACCAAGGAAAGAATTATCTGGTAAAATTGAGTATAGTGAAAGAGGTTTGCATGAGGATTTGTTGCAGTTACTTCCTAGCTCTACTACTAACCTAGTGAAAACCAAGAGTCTGATTCCCAAAGACCCTAGGGTAAAAGTAGTGGAGGGTTTATATGACATAGCAAATTTTATTAGGGAGGCTAAAATTGGTACAATCAATGCAAGTGGTGACTTTGATATCACTGGATTAGATCTATTCAAAGTAGGTTTTAGTCAGAGAAATGCCCCTCACCCTGCAAGCAATATATGGTAGTTTGACCTGGGAAAACTTGTGGTATCTGGTGTCTTTTTAGATGTTGATTTGATGATCCAGGTTGTGAAGAGTTATGAACCAATCACTAGGGAGGTTAGAGATGCAAAGGGAATACTATTGATCAAAATTTCTACTAAAGAGATTAGGAAGGTGTTTGGGTTAAGTGAACCCTCAAATAGTTTAGAGAATATTGATTTTGAAGAGCTAAGGCAAGTCTATGATGCACAAAGGAACTATTTCAGAAGCAAATTGTTGAAGGATTTCTACACCAAAATTGGGAAAATGGTTATAATGGGACAAAACACATAGGAGCCTTTTAAAATAGAATATTTTGATTCCAGACCTAAGGGTGCATATTGGTCATTATGTCAGGCTTTTGGAGAGGATGTTAGTGAGAGGATGCCAATACATTTGATGTACATGGTGATTCAAATTCTACATTCACATCTATCTATTACTTTTGATTTTGCTCCATTCATTGCTGAACAAATCCATAATGGATTAGTGAAGATTCAAAAGAATGAAGATGACAGACCCTTCTGCTGGTATCTTTCATAATGTACATGTTTTTGTTTAAAGGAGCAAGCTTTTTTGGGCAAGAAATGGAACTCATGAGACAGAACGATGGTGAAGATATGCTAGTCCAATTATGGAGCCTCACAATGACCTAGGATAGAAAGGATAATAGTTTCATAAATTTTGATAAACATTTTGCAGCTAGACTTAGGATGTTGTTTGTCTTAGACAACCCAAGAATCCCAATAGTATTGGCACAACTCATTAGGCCAAATCAGTTTGCTAAGAATTTGAATATTATTCACAATTGGGGTGATGTCATTTTCTACAATGTATCAACTATCATAAGGTTGTATGGTTTCAGGGGGACCCCTTTTATATTGCCTTATCATGTACCCCTTAGGATTGGAATTGCAGAATTTTTTAGGCAATTGGGAGATATTGAAGAGTATGCCCTCACTGGAAAAGGCAAGGGAACTTTATTCCCAAATGTTACCATTGCCCACCAATTCATAATTACCAAGGGTGGATGGGTTCACATGGATAAAATCCTGGCTCCATACCGTATGGCCACTGTAATTGCTAGAACAACATATCCAGAAGGGTTCTATAATGAAATGTTCAGGAAGAGAGCCAAGTGTGCCATGATTAACCACATTTTTAATTTCCCTAAGGATATTGTCAGAAATGTCCCAAAGTTGTAGGATCAAGAGGTTAGGAAGGAAAAGTGGCTTGTGTACAAAAAGACATTAGATTTTATCCAACAGTTTGATTCTGGATGGGATCCCCTAAAAAGCATAACTCCAATGGGGAAGAAAATAGATACCCTCATGAATTGTTTTTAGGGTATTTTTTAAACCTTAAATGAAAAGAAGGAAAAGGTTATGAAGGATGATCCAGAAAGGGCTAAGCAATTGTTAAGCAAGCCTGTATTTGCAAAAGGTTTGCCCCTAGGAAGGTACATGGTGCAAAAGAAGACTGGTTACAATGTTGTAGTACCAGAGTGAAGCCAGCAAAGGCAAATTGATACAAGGAATATCCCATCAACTTCACAACAAGTTGAGAAAAAAAAGGAAATTGTAGAGATCCCTAATTCTCCTCATCCTCAAACCTCTAAGGATGTAATTGATTCTCCACCCCCATCAAAGAAACAAAGAGTGGAAGAAAGACTTGTTCATGTTGACAAGGATTATTCTCCATCACAGTCTCCTCTAAGAATTTTTGATGACCAAGAGATTGCAGAATAAGTACAACAAGTAGATGCTCTAGGTCAAATCTTTATGACCTATGAAGAAATAAATGAGGGAGTGCCAGAACCACCAGAAGAGCCCAAGTTGGTTTTAACAGAAGGGGAATTGGTAGGTATAGAGTTAGACCCTATAATCAAGCAGGCTTGTGAGGAATTTTTGGTTGATGATACTTTTGTTAAAACTAGGGCCTTCATGCAATTTCTTTGGAAATTAAACATTAGGAAATTTCAAGAAATCTATGAGAAGAAACATGAAGAGAATCGAGAGAAGGATTTACAAATCATAGAGGAGGAAGTGAAAATAGAGATGATTGCAAAGTTTAAACAAATCACTCCAGAACAAGGAAGAGATATGGTAAAAGTGTCAGGAGTGCTAATCCTCCTAGAGTGGGATATAGTTGATGCAGTAGTTTTTGATGTAGTCAAAAAACATACCACTCCTTTCCATAGAACGCAAGAAGAAGCAGAACAGGCTATTAAAGGGGTCACTTTCAGTGACAATCACCAAGCTTTGGTAATGTGGTCCTTAAGAAAGAATGAAAGTAACAAGGGAAAACAAATTGTCAAAGATGACCTTTCAGGAAGTCTAATTGTAAGAAGGGTTACTGATACTTCTTTGATGGAAGCATCAGGTATGGTAATGGCCACAACACAATTAATAGAAAAAGTGGCAGAAAAGGAAGCTAAAGAGAAGCAAGAGCTCATTGCAAAATTGGAAACTATTTTGAAGGTTTATGGTGTGTTGAAACAGGGGATTCTTGAGAGAGATATTCTGATTGTAGATTTAAAGAAGAGATTGGGAGAGCATGGCCCAATACAATTATCAGAATAGATGTAGATAGCTTCCTCCCTTGCTAGGCCTTCCTCATCAAGCCCTATTGTTGAACTTCCTCCTTCCCCTCTTCCTCCTTCCATAGATGAGGAAGACATTGATCAAAAAGTAAAGGAGAGGTTTGATAAGAAGATAAAGGATGTTGTTTCACATTTTATTGCAAAGGTGAGATCTAAAGAAGTATACAAGTCTACACAATAATTGGCAGAAATCTTAGCATCTTTTCAAAAAGAAGTGGCTACTATGGACAAGACCTTAGAAAGATGGTCTGCAAGAAGAGATAGTTTGAAGTCATTTTTTGACCAAATTAAGGATAAGTGTATTGTGAATATAGAGCTAACAAACACTTATAGGTTTGTTAAGGATCTTTTTGATTTTGAGGTAAATAGGGGGAGTATAAGAAGAAAGTCAGAAATCTTAAGGGTGAGATATTTCCAGGATGATTTTCAAATTTTTCCTGGTCTTATTAAGGCAGATGGGGTAATTAAAGATAAAGGTCAATGGACGAAGTAGATAGATAGACAAGTATTGTCTAAAGTAGACTCCATTTTATGTACAAATGATAATACCCCATTCATACAATTTGTTGAACTCCTTTAGGATGCTAGGATACATTTTGCTAATGTAATAATAGAGATTCACCAATTGGTTGCTAAGTGGAAAAAATTACTACCGAAGAGGGATGAAGTCCTTTCCTTTCATTGGCCAAGTGAAGAGACCTATATGACCTAGGAATCAACATATCCCTCAGAGTGTTCAGAAGAAGAAGAAGCATCAAATAAAGAAGTAGTAGGTGGCAGTATTCCAAATCCTTAGGATCAAAGCTAACATGGACAAAGATGTCAAGCAGATATCATAGGCACAGATACAACACCTGGCAGAAGTTGAACTGACCTTGGGAGCTATTGCAAGATTTTGGCACTCATCTTTACGATCCATCTCAAAGTTTTGTAACAAGAAAGTTTTTATTTGCATTTTTTGTCTTATATGAGGAATTCTTTCTTATCTTTTCTAAGATGATCCAAAGCTTGTTTGCAATCCTTATTCTATAAAAGGATTACCAGGATTAGTGTAAAAGGACTGAGAACTTGATCAATTTTACTGATAAGTTTCTTAAGTCTAGGATATCATAGACCATTTTTAGACATTATTTCTATAGAAGCATAATATTTTCTAGTTCAAGTTATTTTCAAAAGGTTATACTGTAAAGCATTTTGTAATCATGATATAATATAGCATTTGAATAAAATCTAGGATTTATATCTCTCCTTGAGTATTTCTGTTTGAGTTATGAATTGTTCCAATTCATTGCATAGATAATCTCTATGTGTATGTCTATATTTATCAGCTCTGATCCAGGATCAGATTAAATAAGCTTTGAAAGTGACATAAATTCTTTGAAGTTTTGCTTAAGGATACACCAGTAAGTAGTGTGAATCTAGGAACCTTTGATAAAATCCACCACAGGGTGATTGGTATTTTCAAAGGGGAATAAATCTTTCAAAGTTCAGTATATTTGTTCATGCATAACAGTCTTGCAGTGGAGGTGTAGCCCAATGGATAAGACACTGGCCACCAGTGAGGTTATTCTCATAGAGATAAGTGTTTAAGGGATTCTATTGGTATTTCCATCTTAAAGCATAAAATTGTTGAAATTCTTTGAAGTTCAGTGATTTGTAGAATAAATTACCACGTAGTGATAGAGAAAAATCTATGAATGAATGGTCATCATTTAGTTTTTTCTTGTCATTTATCTGTTGCATTTAAATCAAGTTAGTGAATCAATGAAGCAAGTTATGTTACTGGATTAGGATCACCCTCCTTGGTTTTGCAGAGCCAGAAGTGTAGAGGGAAAATTAAGACCCTATAGTTGGTCCAATCATCTCTAGAGTTAAATATTTGGATCCAACCAATCCTCAGAATCTATAGATGTATTGGTTGCCTGTTAGAGCATAAACTCCCATTTTGGAAACCAACAACATCTACATCTGAAGGATGTATGTTTTAGTTGCTTCTTTGGCATTATTGTCAAAGAGGGAGATGTATAAGATGAAAAAACATGGTGAGATTTCATGGAAGATCAAGTAAGAGGGAGAGACTCAGTAGAAAGGAACAAAGAAGAGATCAAGTGGAAGCTACTGAGTGGATGGTCATATAAGCAAGGCTAATGGATTCTGAATCAGAATGAAGCTAAGGATATTATAAATATCTTTGATTTACAGAAAAGTTTTTGGATTGGTTGGTGATTCATGTGTTATTCATATGGTGTTTCCATCAATGCCAAAGAGGGAGATTTGTTGGAAACTACAATTGAAGCAATTGTTGTATTGTCATTGATGTCAAACCTTAACTGGTAAGACTATTGCTATATAAGAAAGTACTATATCTATTTGATTTTTGAGAAGGATTAGGGCAAGGTTGGTAACAATAGCACCTAAGGAAAGGTTGAGTTATCTTGATACTTCAATGGGTACTTGATTATGTGGCACAATGATAAGATACTGTATTTCTTATCTAAGTAAGAAGTAAGACTAAACAAGTAGGCTTAACTGAGCAAAAGTGAAGAAATCTAGTTTAAGCTAAGTGATGTTAGTGTCGACCGAGCCAGTATATGCCGAGTAAATTCAATGTTGACCGAACATCAGTTAATTGCTGAGGAAGACAATATTAGCTAAGGAAACAGTTTCAGTGGTGACCGGGCTACCCAGTTATGACCGAGGAGTTGAACACATTATTGACCGAGCATCAGTAATTTATATTTGAGGAACAATTTAGATTCCCAACTGACATAGTTGAATTATTGGGTAATGTAAATCATGTTGACTTTATTTATTGATTGTATGGAAGCATTTAATGCACTATAAGCCATTTTATTGTAATTCCATAAAGAGATTTGAGATGTTTCTAGAAGGATGGATGAAGAACATAAAGTTGGAAGGATTCGATGAATCTGACCTAACCCTAAGATCTACAGAGGAGATTAAGTAGCAAAATTTGGATTGACCTAATCAAAGAGGTATTAAAGAAACCTAAGTATGAGGTTGAGAGATGTGAAGAAGATGTTGGAGTTGTTGTTATTGACTATATAAGCAGAAAAGGCTGAAGGAGAAGGAGTTGTGATTGATTGAAGGGATTTCTGAGCAAATTAGTGATGGAGATGGAAATGAATCATAGTTAGTAAGCCAACATATGTGTATGAAATTAGATCTATTATTTTCAAGGTGAGTTGTATGTTTTCAGATCAATATTGCTATTACTTTATAACCATTGTATCAATCAAAATCCTTTTAACCAAGGTTGACCTAACGGTCATTTTTATAAATCCTTTGAACAAGGTTGCATTGTAATGGAATGTATGTAATTCCTATAACAAGGTGCACTCCTAACAGGGTGGTTGAAATCCTTTAACCGGGTCACACCTGACAGTGTGTTTGTAACCTTTGATAGGGTTGGCTTTTCACAAAGCTCACTTCAAAAGAGTGAAAATATCAGTAACATGTTACAAAGTGGTTTTTCCCAAATTGGGTTTCCACTATAAATCTTGGTGTTAATACTTGTGTGAATGTTTTAGTTTGAACATTTCTATGTTTTGCAAGTTAAATACTATTGGATAGTGGACTGCACTGTTATATGTTTTTGATATGCATTCAATAATGACTGAGTAGCTGTTGGTTATTAGATCTGATTTGTTGAAGTGTTTGAAAGTTTATTTTATACATCTGGACCTGAGAACAACTGATTCACCCTCCCTCTCTGTTGTTCTAAATCATATTAACAATATATATATATACATACATACATATATATATATATACACATATACATACACATATACATACACATATACATACATATATACATATATATATATATATATATATATATATATATATATATATATATATATATATATATATATATACATATATACATATATATATACATACATATATATATACACACACACACATATATATATATATATATGTGTATATATATACATACACATATATGTGTATGTATCTATATATGTATATACATATACATATACATATACATATACATATACATATACATATACATATACATATACATATACATATACATACATACATACATACATACATATATATATATATACATATATATACACATATGTATATATACATACATATATATATATATATATATACATATACATATACATATGTATGTATATATGTATATACATATGTATATACATATATACATACATCTGTATATGTATATGTGTATATATATATGTATGTATGTATATATAGACATACATACATACATATATCTATATGTATATATATACATATATATATGTATGTATATATATACATACATACATATATATGTATATATATACATATTGTGAATGTAGTGAACCTAACTTGTCGGGAGTACGGGTAGACAAGCAAACATTAGTTCTAAACTAGCATGCAAATCATACAACAAGAAATTCATATACACCACCTCCGATTGAGCCAAAACGGGTGCACCCAAGCCCCATTTGATTTTCTCAATTTGGAGAATGTGGATGTTCTCTCCAAACACAATGAGAGGATCCCCAATGCAATGCTAAAATGATTTAAAACCTAAATTGAAACCAAGGAGATCCCAAAATGGCACAAAACATAGTATGAAAAACTAGTTTTTCCTTAAGGATTCCAAGAGATGTAAATGATGAAGATGAAGGTTTAAACTACAAATCATGTGCAAGATTTGAGATTCATTAACCTTTAAGCATGATATTGTGATTTATATTGAAAGGAAATTGCAATGCTATAGTAAACTAAGATTCATTTACCATCAAGATTATGCTATGTGATCTAAGATTAAAAGAAAGAACAAGGAAACTAACATGTTAAAATGCTATGAAATTCTAGAGCTAAACTGTAATGCCCCTCCCATAGTCTTCTTTTTAGTTTTATTGCCAAACTCTTTTAGGCCATTTCCATGTGTGTGTTATTTATTTTAGGGATATTTGAGGATTATGAATGCATGAATTTTTATTGAATAATCATGAATTAGATATTTTTGGGTTATTTTCATGTTGATTAAATGCAAATGATGATGTTATTTTATATGTGATGGTTATTTCATTTTGATGATTCATATGTTAGGATATCATGAATACTTATGGTTTTATTGACCTCATACTTGCATGTGTATGGTCGATGTGTATGTTTTATATTTCTATTTTATGTGCTTGATGTGGTTGAGGGATGAAGTCGTAGTTACTTTCTTGCGAGATCCACACGATCGACCAATCCCTACCATTGCTTGTTTATATTATACATATATGTACATGCTTGTCCTTTATGCATGTTTACAAGTACCGGGCATTGACTTCTTTGTATTGACAGGATGAGCATGCCCTATCACAAAATCTCAATGGTAAGAGAGGGGAGATAACATACAAATCCAAATCCCAACCCCAACCATTGATTGTCCTAAATATTGGGCAAGGATCTATTTCTACCCATTTGAATTTGTCAAGTGACGTGAATTCGTGATCCCTTCCTTGGTGTTTGTTTGATATAGAGTTAGTCAATTTTTAGATTTTTGGAGTCGAGTGGATTTTTTTGTGTTAATTATTTGATTTAATTAATTAAGTTAGGAGCAATTTTAAGATTTGAATATTTATATTTTATGCATGTAGAAATAGTTGATATAGAGTATATTTAATTATTAAGGGTAATTAAATGCCTTTGTTAATTAAATGATTAAATTAAAAGATTTAAATTTGGAATTAAAGGGCTTAATTAATTATTAGTTCATATTATAAATTAAAGGGAATAGTTGATTTATTTAAGATTTAATTTATTAGTTTGCATAGTTAATTATGTGCTAAAAGTATTTATTATTTAATTAAATAATTATATGCAATTTAAGTTGCACATTTGGTTTAAGTGAAATTGAAATTATAATTAAAGTTAAAAGGTTTGCAACTAGAGAGAGAGAGAGCTGAGTTCTTCTGAAGGGTTTGCATGTTTTAGAAACCCTAGGAGGGATACATTTTCTTTATGTAGGAATTCTGGGCATTATTTTCATTACGTCTATTAGGTTTTGGAGGAGCTCTGGAAGAATTGGAAGATTTTTGGGAAATCTTGTTTTGGTGGGCATTATTTTGTGATTGCTTGAAAGCTTGTATTTTGAAGGTTGGCTTGGATCTTTCTTGGTTTCAGATTTTCAAATGTTGGTTGAGGTGGGGTTTGAAACCCTCTTTATGTAGATTCTTCTTTTGAAAAGATTGTATACTTCATGTCTGGGATTGTTATGTGATTGATTTGAAATTGGCTTCTCTTTTAATTTTGGGTGCTTGTTGTGAAAATTTGTATTAAATTGATATTAGTTTGATATGATATTTCATTTTGGGTGTTTTGAAAACCCTAGAATAAATCGTAGGAAATTGGGTGAGTTTTATCAATTAGGGTATTTACCCAAGAAAATTTGATATCTTATTTTCGATATGTTACAAAAAGATTTAATTAGGAAGTGCATGTGAAATCAAATCTAATAGATATTAGTTATTTTTTGTCAAAACCCTAGTTTCCATCTAAGAAAATTAATTTTATAAAAAATTATGTATGTATTAATGTTTTGTATATAATGTGTGAAAGCTTGATGTTTAGTCTATTATGTAATTTTTTTTTCTTAAAAAAAATGTTATACGCTATGTGTTGGCAAGTTGGCTATATTGGTGTATATGACTTAGTATAGTGTTGTCATTATGGCAACAAAGTCATATAGTAGTTTGGAGTCAGCGCACTTGATGAGAAGATCAGAAATCAACTAAGTGTTGAAGATTGGACAATGTACAGAGTACCTGAAGCTCAAAGCATCAACACACGTGTGTACGATCGAGTTATGGTATGCACCCTAGAAGATAAGTTGGTTAGACTATATTCATGCTTAGTCTATGAGTGCATAATCAGATATGCAAGTATGAAAAAGTTACAGACAATTGAAGATACACATCAAGTGTGTACCAGAGAAGAACAAAGTAAGCAATTGACTAGTAGCATTTGGATTTGCGGTTATATTCTAATGTTGTAAAGGCTATGCACCTATTGTAATTAGGTTGCTGACATGTAAATATGTTTGTTTATAAATATGCTTGAGCCAATTCAATTGGAAGCATTGCATGTAATCGGTTTAAGGGCCGACCTAGTTATTTGTTTAGTATGCACATATAAATATGAGATGCACCCATTGTAATAAGTATGAGAGTTGAGATAGAGTTGTGAGAAGTAGAGAAGAAGTGTGTGAAGAGTCTATAAGATGTATTAGAGCTTTGCAAGAGATCAAAGCATCAATGCATCAAAGGAACTGATCAGACAAGCAGTGTCACAGTGACAGTTCATCCAATAGATATAGTGTGTATATGAGATCAGAAGGTTGTATCCTTCACCACTTGAGCAGTGAGCTTTAGGATAGTGTGTCCAAACCCCTAATAGGGTTTATTGTAAAAGATTCCTAACAGGGTTCAACCCTTGACAAGGTCTATTGTACTAAACATATTGTAAATCAACTCCTAACAGGGTTAAGGATCTTCTAACAAGGATCATAAAACACTAGTACAAAATATTAGTGGGTGTCAATTCTCACTGGGGTTTTTACCTATTTGGGTTTCCCTATAACCATATTGGTTTTATGTGTTGATTTCATGTTTCATGTTTATGTGGATGTTAAATTTAGTACTTAAGTAATTAAGTTCAGTTTAAGATTAAGCAAAAAATAAAATATAGTGAACGCTGATTCACCCCCCCTCTCAGTGTTCCCATTCCTAATAATTGGTATTAGAGCTCTAGTCCTTAGCAAAGAAGTTTAACCACTTGAGGAGATCATGGAAAAAGCATAAATGAAACATTTGAAAATAAATCTTGAAGTTGCTCTTGAAGACCTGGACAGATCTGAAAAAGAAACTGAAGAACTAAAGGAAAAACTTAGTGATGCTCAATTAGTTATCAAAAGGCTAAGAAAGGATTTGAAAGAATGCTCTACCAGTGATCTAGGGATAATGGTCAAGAAGGTGAATGAAGAAAATTCAACCTTAAAAGAACAGATTAAAGAATTGGATGACAAGCTAATCAACAACCAAGATGTCTATAATGAATAGATAAAAGAGAACCTTCAACTAAATGAAGAATTGAGGCAAGCAAACATGGAAATTTTGGAGCTAAGAAAAAAAAAAAGAAAGCTTGGAATTTGAATTAAAGGAGGCAAATAATCACATTGATAAATTATATACGAGTTCTGATTTGACAGAATCTCAGCTGTATGCAAGAAGAGCCAAAGGAGATACTAGCTGTATTGGATACAATAAAGCACAAAATTAGATTGACAACATGCAAGCAAGAATGAAAGCACCAAAAGACACCTCAGATGCTAAGGAGACTAGAAGTCAAACTAAGGATCATATTGAACCACCTAAGAATGAGTGCAAGCTAGTAGATCACACTTGTTATGCATATAAAAAGCATGGACATATAGCAATAAACTATACAGAGGTAAGACCTTTTAATGGTTACTATTATTCATGCAATAAATTTGGTCATAGAGCTTTGAATTGCAAAACAATTCAGAAGAACAGGACTCAATATAATCAGAGAAATCAGAATCAGTCAAATGTAAGAAGTTCTCAGAATGTTACATGTTAGATATGTAACTATAATGGTCACTCAGCTAGACAGTGCAAAATGGTAACTCATGTCAATGTGCTAAGGAATATAAGGCCTCCAATCATTTTCCACTCTTGTAACAAGGTTGGACACATCTCAAAGTTTTGCAGATCAAGGACGCAAGGTTAGGAAAGCCCTAAAAAGCTAGAAAAACCAGTATTGGATCTTGAAGGAGAAGTTAATTTTGTGAAAGCTTTAGAGGATGCGAGCTTGATTTGGTCAGAAGAAAAGAAGGATAAGTTTAATGAGTATGTATTGGATGCATCCATAGTGGACACAACCTCTACATCTAGATGAATGGCCCTTAGGGTCATAAGGGAGCTAATTTAGCTCTAGACTCCTACACGGCTGGTATACTCACTCTCAAAGTATGTACCTTTGGAATTAACCTTTTGCAGATGAGGAAAAACTATGTGCAAGAGTGCACTAGATGATTGTTAGCAGAATGAAAGTTAGAAAATTTCAAGTAACAACCTGGTTTATGCACCAAGCATTAATGGAAAAATTTCTACTTTAAAGTACACAAAAGTTTGTAGATCTCTCATTGCATTCAAATTCAAAGCGACTGAAGAGAAGAAGAGCCCTAGCATCTAATTGTGAAGGATTGTAGATTGATTCATCAGTGACTAACTATGCATTTGATCAGTTGCAAAAACCCTAGTTCATCGCACTGATTCATAAGATCTTGGAAACCATCAAGAAAGCATTATACAAGTAAGTGATGGCTACTCCTATTGTATTTGATGTTGCAGAGAAGAAAATATATGTATTTAAGAGGCACCCATTCAAATCCACTTTGGATGACCTAGAAGGGGCATTCTCCCACATGCCTATGGGTCTTATGCATGTCGAAGACATTAGGGCATACATATACTATAAGAAAGAGCTAGTAGGATTGGACAAGATAAGAGCACACATGGAAATAATGTTAAAACCTGATAAGACATTCATGGATGAGTATGCGTGGTGGAATAATCACCCTATAGTGGATTATGCTATGACATATGAGTTCTACGAATTATAATGGATCAAGATTCTACTTAGCAGGATTCATGATGACCTATTTTGGATAGGTGAAGTGCCAGTCAGGATTATAGGTGACCTAATTCATGAGATAACAAGCCTCTCAAGGACAGGCACCGTTCTTCCAGTGGGAAAAGATGTGAGGAAGATTGTTGAATAGACCTGCAAATCAAGAAGTGATAGGCACAGGATGACTATAGAACCTATTGAGCAAGATAACATCAAATTGATGTCCATGATACTGGGATATAGGTTCCAACACACCAATAGAGTAAACAATGTGTCGGCAACCACCATTCTAGCAACAATAAGGTTGGTAAAGGAGAATGGAGAGTTTAATCTATGTGAAATCTTGCATGTACAGCTGATAGATAACATTAAGACCATCAAGCACATTAAGACCAAGATATTCAAATTTGGGTCTTTGATCATATACATGTACTTCCATATTGTTGGAAAGGTGTCAAATTTATACCTAGACAAATCTATCCCTAAAGTGCCACATATATCTCTCAAGGCATCTACTGAGAGTACATTGAAAGACTACATAACACTGGAGTTAAAAACATCCAGGGCTAAAATGTAGATGAGGTACAGGATACTAGAGAATATTGTTGAGAAATACAAGGATAGCATTTTCTTTATGGTAGAGACTGATGTAACTTGTATGGAAGCAGTTGAGCCAAGGACAAATTGGATCCATCCACTTGGATATGAGGTTGATGAACAAGTCCTAGAAGCATATGCACAAGTATTTCTCTTAGCCCCTAAAGACCTTAATGAGCCAAGATGGGGAACCTATGAAGAGAAAACAAGAGAAGTTGATGCAGTCTTGAACAGTGCAGCAACTAAAAGGAAGCTTGCCAAGATTACCTCAGAGATCTTGAGAATTCATGGAGTGTCTCAAGTAGACCTAGATAAAGCAAGGAAAGAGAATATTGCTTTGGAAATTGAGAGAACATCAACAAAAAATATAGAATCAGATGATCCTAAGATGAAGAAGGTGAAAATTGAGAAATCTGATGTTTAGAAGGGGAAAAATGATGTTACTGTTGGAGATTTGATAGCAGGCCAGTACTGACTATATGTTTGTCATTGATGACAACATATAGAAAGTAGCATGTGTGGAAGTATTATCAAGTAAGATTTTAGTATATGATGCATGGACATGATATCAGCATAATATCATGGGCGTAGAGGTTAACTATTAGTATAGATAGTTATATAGCAGCTTATGTCGGCAGTGTTCCTGATAGAGTAACAGGCAGTGTTCTGTGTATGGTTGTCTATATAGTTATCATGGACCCTTGCACGCTTGGATATATGTTGAAGTCATGTCAATGATGTTAAGTTCATGGACACATGGTCTGATGATGAATGCAAGTAAAGTTATGCATTCGCTATTCGCCATAGCAGTTTCTTGTGTTTGTTCAGTAGAGCCAACAAAGATTTTATTGGTTATTGAGTTGCACCTATCTTTAGGGTATGCACCCTTGGATTTAAGGTTAGAGATGAGTTATTGATGTTTGGTTAAGAGTGCATGAGGTAATTCAACTTGTGGAGAAAGATTCAATTTTTTTGGTAGAGCCGACAGTGTGTAGTGTGCATCTACATATATCTTATTTGGACAGGTCCTAGAATATGTTGCGTGCATAGTAGAGCTGACATAATGTTTTCTGAAGTTTTTTATGGTTTCTTTATTATGATTTCAAAGTGGTTCTAATAGGCCAAATTGATTATATCATTTAGAGGAAAGATATTTATAGGAAGTCATTTGTGATTACTTGAGTGTGGTTCATGGTTGATTAAGTAGAGTAGAGCAAAGTGTGTGAAGTGTTGAGCCATCAGAGGATGGTCTATGTGACCAAGTAAAGTATTTGTACTACTCATTAGAACTAATCTAGATAGAAGGTCTAAGCATAGTTCACCAAGATCCAGATATAGTGTGTATCTATTATTCAGAAGGTTATAGCCTTCACCCCTTTGAGCAGTGAGCTCTCAGATAGTGCATCCTCTTCCCTAACAGGGACAATTGTAAAAGAATCCTAATAGGGTCTGACCCTTGACCAGGTCTACTATAATTAATATATTGTAAAGCTACTCCTAACAGGGGAAAGGATCTTCTAACAAGGATCATTATACAATAGTACATAATATTAGTGGGTATCAAGTCCCACTAGGGTTTTTACCTATTTGGGTTTCCCCGTAACCAAAATATTGGTGTTGTGTTCATGTGTTCATTCATTGTGTTTATGCTTTATGTTAAGTATACTTAATTGGAAAAGAATTGAAACTTGTAGATAATTGATTCACCCCCCCTCTCAGTTATCTCTTGGGACTATTCCTAACAATTGGTATCAGAGCCAAGTGACTCAAAGAGAAATTTTAATAGCTTGAGGTTGATTAGATGGCATACTTTAGGAAAGAGAGTCCTAAGTTTGATGGAGAGAATTATCTTGATTGGAAGAACAAGATGGTGACTCATCTTCAATGCATTGGTTTTGAAGTTTTTAATGTAACTATCAAAGTAGCCAAGATCCCTACCCTAGAAGACCTTGGAAAGGATGATGCTACTGAAACACAAAAGGAATTATTTCATCAGAATGCTATAGCTAAAGAAGCCCTTATCAGTGCCCTATCATATAGTGAGTTTTCAGAGATAAAGAAGGTAGACACCGCCCACAAGATATGGAAGTACCTAGCAGACATATTTGGAGGAGACAAACAAGAAAAGGATGCACATAGAAAAACTTGGAAGAAAAGATACAATGCATTAGAGATGCTACCTGAAGAAAACATCAGAGCTTATAATCAAAGGATCAATGAAGAGTTGCTGGAATCATGAACAATGGTGGAGAGATCTCAGAGGAAGATCTTATGGACAAGTTGATGACTACTCTCACTCTAGAATATGAAAGCAAGATCAAAATCCTTGATGAGACCATGCAACTTACATCTAATTTCAAGAGAGAAACCTTGATCAGTAAAATCTCAGCTTTTGAGATTTCAAGATTGAAGACAAAACCTAAAAGTGAGACAACCTTCAAAGCAACAATTCATGGTAAGAAATCTGTAAACACTTCTGGTAATTTTGATGATGATGATGAAGAGAAAACTTTAGATGATTTCATTTCTATGATTGCCAAAAGAGAAACTAAGGGAAAAGGAAAGTATGAAGGTCAATTACCATTTAAGTGCTTTTCAAGTAATAAGATCGGTCACTTTGCATCTAAGTGTCCTACTAGAGCTAGAAAGTTCAAAAAGGATTACAAGCCTAAGTACTCTAAGGAATGTTACTTTGCTGGAGATGGAGTTTTAGATGATGAATTAGGTGAAGAAGAAATTGGATTCATTTCTATTATAGACAAAATGAATAATAAGACATAACATAAAGATGTGAAATAGAAACAAGAGCTTGCATTGATTTCCCAAGCAGATATAAGGACATACTAGATTATAGATAGTGGTTGTTCACATCACATGATAGGTGATAAAGGTAGATTTGTTCATCTGGACAAATACAATGGTGGTATGGTCAAATTTGGGGAAAACACTCCTAAACCCATAGTTGGTAGAGGAGCCATCACCTTAGATGGTAAGAACAGTACTGATGATGTTCTCTATGTTGATGGTTTGAAACATAACCTTCTCAATATTGGATAGTTACTTGGAAAAGGATATCAATTGGAGTTCAAAGATGACAAATACATCATTAATGAAAAAGGATGGTGTTATGATTGCATTAGGCTCAAAGACAAGAGGTAATTTTTTTCAACTCAATTCAGAAGAAAGTTTTTTTGTTGCTAAAGTTGATGACAATTGGTTGTGGCATAAAAGACTATGTCATATCAATTTTGATAATATAATAAAAATAAGCAATGTTAAGGCAGTAAGAGATCTACCTAGCATAGCAAAGCCAGTTGATACTATATGTAAGGAATGTGTAATGGGAAAGCATGTGAGGAATACATTCAGGAGCAAGCACAATTCAACATAGAACAAGTTGGATCTAATTCATACAGACCTATGTGGTCCAACTCAAACAAGATCATATTATGGTGAAAGGTATTTCATTTTATTTGTTGATGATTATACTAGAATGATGTGGGTTTCATTCTTAAAAGACAAGTTAGAAGCATTTGATAAGTTCAAACTATTCAAAGCTAAGATTGAGAATGAATCTGGATTAAAGATAAAATGTTTAAGATCAGATAGAGGAGGAGAATTCACCTCAGACATATTTTATGAGTACTGCAAAGAAAATGGCATAAAGAGATAGTTAAGTGCACCTAGAACCCCTCAACAAAATGGGATTGTAGAGAGAAGGAATAGGATAATTCTTGATATAGTGCGCACCATCATGATAGAAGGAAAAGTTGTACACACCTATTAGAGAGATGTAGTCAATACAACCATCTACACCATCAATAGAATTCAGTTAAGGCCTGGCATTGACAAAACACCTTATGAGCTATGGTTTGGTAATGTTCCCACAGTAAAAAACTTCAAAATCTTTGGAAGCAAGTGCTAAATCAAGAGGGATGAAGCAATAGGCAAGTTTGATGCAAGAAGTGATGAAGGTATTTTCCTTGGTTACTCTACTAAAAGTAAAGCTTATAGATGTTTCAATTTAAGATTAAAAAAGATCATTGAGAGTGCTCATGTTAAGATTGATAAAAAGTTTATGGTTCAAGAAAGATATCATGATTACTCACCCATGATTGAAGAAGAACCCATACCCTCTTCTAGTGAGACAATTATTGAAGAAATGTTTGACAACATTGATGTGTTATTCAATGACCCTGAGACAAGTGAGGAAGAAACTCCTAAGGTTGATGAGTCTGCATCAACTAAAGTTCCAAAGTTTACATCTAGAAACCATTCCAAGAAAGATATCATTGGAGATCAGAGTGGAAAAGTCCTAACAAGATCACAAGAAAAGAACTCAGCTAGCAGTGATGCATTATGTTTACTATCTCAGATTGAACCTTTAAGTATTGAAGATGCTTGTAAGGATTCAGAATGGCATGATGCTATGAAAGAAGAACTTGATCAGATTATTAAGAATGAAACTTGGGAACTGGTCCCAAGACCTAGTGATAAGAATGTGATTGGTACAAAATGGATATTCAGAAATAAGATGAGCCGATTAGAAGCTATTAAGTTGTTTCTAGCTTATGCTACCATCAAAAAATTCAAAGTTTATCAAATGGATGTCAAACCAGCATTCTTGAATGGAGATTTGAAAGAAGTATACATTGAGAAATCAGAAGGATTCACCTTATTAGATAGACTTGATATGGTATGCAGACTAAAGAAGGCCCTCTAGAGAATGGTATGAGAGACTAGATGGATACTTAACAAAGATTGGATTCAAGAAAGGAGCAGCAAATTGTAATCTATTCATTAGAGAAACATCTGAAGGTTTGTTACTTGTAGCTATATTTTTTGATGACTTTATCTTTGGAGGTAATGACAAACTTAGTGATGAATTTTCTAAGGAGATGCAGAATGAATTTGAGATGAGTATGATTGGTCCTATCAAGTACTTTTTGGGATTAAATGTGGAACAAACAACGAAAGGTATTTTCATTAATCAATCCAAGTATGTGAAGGGAATATTAAAGAAATTCAAGATGGATGATTACAAGCTAGTAGGGACACCTATGATTACTGGATGCAAGCTTAAAAAAGAAGATGACTCACCAGTAGTTGATATAACATTGTATAAGTCTATGATTGGAAAACTAATTTATCTTACTCAAACTAGACTTGATATTTCAAATGTAGTTGGCATAGTTGGAAGGTTTGCAACAGAGCCTAAGAAAAGTCACCTCATGGTAGTAAAGAGGATATTTAAATACTTACAAGGCACTATAGAATATGGTCTATGGTATCCTAATTTAGAAAATGTTGAGCTTCATGTGTACATTGATGCAGATTGGGTAGGATGTGTTGATGATAGGAAGAGTACATCAGGAGGAGCAGTGTTTGTTGGTGATAGACTTGTCACTTGGACAAGCAAGAAACAAAATTGTATTTCTCAGTCAACATTAGAAGCAGAGTATGTTGTAGTAGCCCTGAATTATTCTACAATTATTTGGATCAAGCAGATGATAAAAGATTTTGGAATTTAGATTGATTATCCTATTGTTATTCACTGTGATAACACTAGCACTATCAATATGTCAAAGAACCCTGTGACGCATGCAAAGACAAAGCACATTGAGATCAAGTATCACTTCCTAAGAGAGAGAGTGGTAGAGAAAGAAGTCAAGCTGGACTATGTGAATACTAAAGATCAGTTGGCAAACATATTCACAAAGCCCTTGCCTAAGGATACTTTTGAGTATCTCAGGGAGAAGTTGGGAGTAATTCCCTTCCCTGATTCTTCTTAGAAGAAAGAAGGAAAGGCATCAATCCTCTGGGACTGATGGAAGGTTGACTACTCTACCTTAGGAGTAGTACCAATGCTTAAAATGAATGGCACCCTTTGCCATTGATGTCAAAGGGGGAGTAATATATAGAGTCATGAAAAATAGAAGGAGTAATATACTTAGGGGGAGCAATATTCAGTTGTGACAATAGTTCAGTGGAGGAAATGGAGAATGTTGGAAAATATTATAGTAGATGGAGGATTCATCTTTGGGGGATTTTTGTAGAGGAAATAGAGAATGTTATAAAAGAAATATCCATTTGGGTTGGTGGTGGTTTTTCATTCCACATGTTGCCATGAATGCCAAAGGGGGAGATAGTTAGAGATTTTCCAGTAGGCCAGTATTGATTGTATGTTTGTCATTGATGAAAACATATGGAAAGTAGCATGTGTGGAAGTATTATCAAGTAAGATTTCAGTATATGATGCATGGACATGATATCAGCATAATATCATCAGCACAAAGGTTAAATGTTAGTACAAACAATTATATAGCAGCTTGTGTCAGCAGTATTCCTGACATAGTAATAGGTAGTGTTCTATGTATGGTTGTCTGTACAGTTATCATGGAGCCTTATGCACTTGGATATATGTTGAAGAATGTAGGTGATGTTAAGCTCATGGACGCATGGTCTGATGATGAACTCAACTAAAGTTATGCAGTCGCTATTCGCTAGTAGTAGTTTCCTATGTTTGTTTAATAGAGCCGACATAGATTTTATTGGTTATAGAGTTGCACCTATCTTTAGGGTATGCACCCTTGGAGTTAAGGTTAGAGATGAGTTATTGATGTTTAGTTAAGAGCACATGAGGTAATTCAGCTTGTGGAGAAAGATCCAGCTGTTTTGGTAGAGCCAATAGTGTGTAGCGTGTGTCTACATTTATCTTATTTGGACAGGTCCCAGAATATGTTGCGTGCATAGTAGAGCCAACAGAATGTTTGTTGAAGTTTTTTATGGTTTCTCTATTATGATTTCAAGGTGGTTCTAATAGGCCAACTTGATTATATCATTTAGAGGAAAGATATTTATAGGCAGTCATTTGTGATTGCTTGAGTGTGGTTCATGGTTGATTAAGTAGAGCAGAGCAGAGTGTGTGAAGTGTTGAACCATCAGAGGAAGGTCTATGTGACCAAGTATAGTATTTGTACTATTCATTGGAACTGATCCAGATAGCAGGTCTAAGCATAGTTCACCAAGATCCAGATATAGTGTGTATCTGTTATTCAGAAGGTTGTAGCCTTCGCCCCTTTGAGCAGTGAGCTCTCAGACAGTGCATCCTCTCCCCTAACATGGAAAATTGTAGAAGACTCCTAATAGGGTCCAACCCTTGACTAGGTCTACTGTACTTAATATATTGTAAAGATACCCCTAACAGGGTAAAGGATCATTATACACTAGTATAGAATATTAGTGGGTATCAAGTCCCACTAGGGTTTTTACCTATTTGGGTTCCCCCGTAACCAAAATATTGGTGTTGTGTTCATGTGTTCATTCATTGTATTTATGGTTTATGTTTAAGTATACTTAATTGGAAAAGAGTTGAAACTTGTAGATAACTGATTCACCCCCCCTCTCAGTTATCTCTTGGGACTATTCCTAACAGTTACTCCTTCTACACCCAAGGAAATCATTTACCTTACTGCTCCTCCTAAGTATAAGGCAATGCCTAAGAGAAAGAAAGAGATTATCACTGGTCATCCATCCTCACGAGTAACAAGAAACAAGAAAAACACTCAAGCACCTCCCGAAGTAAGTTTCAAACCTAGTCTTAGTGTGCTAAGTATAAGGATTATTGATGAAGGTAGAATTGATCAAGTAGGAAAGTTTTATGAAAAATACAGTGAGATTGATAAATAAGAGATACATGGAATGATTATCAAACATATGCTGAAGTATAAGAAAATAGTCTTAGAACTAAAAACTATGATTCCAAACAATGTATGGAATATCTTAGAATTCCAAAAGAGATAGGCTATTGAAGATAATTTGAGAATTAGAGAGAAGAGCTTAGATGAGACTCTTCCAATATGTGCTCTTGATGAAAAGACTTTATTGTTAGATCTGGTGAAGCCTCACCTTAGGACAAAGACAAGAACTTTGAATATCATGGACAAGAATTATGAGCTGGTTGCAAAGGAAACAAAGAAAGCCTTTAAGAAGGTATTCATGAATAGGCACATGTACCCATCTACTGTGCCTGTAGCTCAAGTTCCCAAAAAGGAAGTCAAAGTAGTAGAGCCCACTAATGTACCTATGACAGGTCCCTAGGACTCAAAACATATAATAGAAACATGTACAAAGGTAGAAAAGTCTACGCCTATGACAGATGCACATAATGAAAATACAATTTTCATTGACAATGTTGAGATTGCAATGGTAGCCATAGATACTGATCTGGATAAGTTTGAAGAAGCTTTTGTAAGCACTCAAGAGGTTGAAAATATATGAAGTAACACTCCTCCTAGTCAGCAAAAAGTAGTGATTAAGGATGTGATAGATAAGATAGACGAGAATAAGGAAGCAAAAAAAGAAATATAAAAAGAAGAAGAAAAATAAAAGGAAGTAGAAAAACAAAAAGGAGAAGAAGAGGTAAAAGGAAGTGAGAAAATAGATGAACCATCAGTTGAAATGCTTATCAAGGTAAAACAAGTGATGGATAGAACTCCTATCACTCCCTCATCAACATTGTTGTCAAGTTTGACACCTAATACAACTAGTTTGGACTCTTGGGGAGAAGAAGACCTGATCAAGTTCAGTGTCTTAGCTATGGAGAAAGCCAAGGAGAAACACAAAATGAGGAATCCCCTCCTTATAGAATCAGTAAACATCCTAAACAGCTTGTTACCATAAGACAAAAAAGTATCCAAGGTACACTCCGTTGATGATGTGAGTATAATTATTTCATAATTCAAGAATAATTTCTCTAGCCTAGAGGAATCTGCATCCTTAGTGGCAGAAGAGAAGTACATAAAGAAGAGGCTAAGTGAATTGGCTAGTAACTTTGCACTAGATCTCAATTCACTCAAAGTTGGACAAGCAAATTTGAAGGAGTTTGTAGCAAAGGGCAGAAAGATTATTGTAGACTGTATGGATCAAAACAAGCTAATTGATGACCACTTCCAAAAGGTCCAAGAAGAAGAAGCTATGATAGAAAAACTAAAGAAATAAGTAGAAGATCCATCTGTTGATGTGAACATGTGTAATAATGTCTACCAAGGACAGATAGATAAGATTGAGAAGGCAAAAAGGAGATGTCCAAGATAAGGGCTAGGCAGACTTAGCTAAGGAATGCTCTTGCGCCCTCATTAGATATACTTAATCAAAATATCAAGGAGATCGATGCCAGCATGGTGACATATGATCAAGGTCCTAGTAAAGATTTGGAGAAGATGGAGAAGCTATAGTATGCACTATGCGCCCATCTCCAGATTGTAAATTCATTGATCACATTTTGGAAGAAGGAGATCCAAAACTTGAAGATAACATATCCAGATGCTCTCTCATAGTAAGTACTTGTAGATATAGTTTTGATGCACATTTGTCATTAATTTCAAAGGGGGAGTATGTATAGAATATGGGTTATAGATATGCATAAGGAGATATAAGTTATGTATAAGGGAGATATAAGTTTTTTGTATTAAGGGACAGTTAGCAACTTGGCCATATTCCTTTGTTTCCATCAATGACAAAGGGGGGGATTGTTGGAAAGTTGGCTATTCTAGTGTATATGACTTAGTATAGTGTTGTCATTATGGCAACAAAGTCATATAGCAGTTTGGAGTCAGCACACTTGATGAGAAGATAAAAAATCAGCTAAGTGTTGAAGACTAGATAATGTACAGAGTACCTGAAGCTCAGAGCATCAGCGCACGTGCGTATGATCAAGTTATGGTATGTGCCATAGAAGATAAGTTGGTTAGACTATATTCATGCTTAGTCTATGAGCACATAATCAGATATGCAAGTATGAAAAAGTTATAGACAGTTGAAGATACACATCAAGTGTGTGCCAGAGAAGAACATAGTAAGCAGCCGACTGGTAGCATTTTGATTTGCGGTTATATTCTAATGTTGTAAAAGCTATGTGCCTATTGTAATTAGGTTATCGACATGTAAATATGTTTGTTTGTAAACATGCTTGAGCCAATTCAATTGGAAGCATTGTATGTAATCGATTTAAGGGCCGACCTAGTTATTTGTTTAGTATGCTCATATAAATATGAGATGCACCCATTATAATAAGTATGAGAGTTGAGATAGAGTTGTGAGAAGCAGAACATAAGTGTGTGAAGAGTCTATAAGATGTATTAGAGATTTGCAAGAGGTCAAAGCATCAGTGCATTAAAGGAACTAATCAGACAAGCAGTGTCACAGTGACAATTCATCCAAAAGATATAGTGTGTATCTGAGATCAGAAGGTTGCAACCTTCACCACTTGAGCAGTGAGCTCTAGGACAGTGCGTCCACACCCCTAATAGGGTTTATTGTAAAAGACTCCTAATAGGGTCTGACCCTTGAAAAGGTCTACTATACTAAACATATTGTAAAGAAAATCCTAACAGGGTTATAGATCTTCTAACAAGGATCATAAAATACTAGTACAAAATATTAGTGGGTGTCGATTCCCACCGGGGTTTTTACCTATTTGGGTTTCCCTGTAGCTATATTTGTGTTATGTGTTGATTTCATATTTCATGTTTATGTGGATGTTCAATTTAGTACTTAAGTATTTAAGTTTAGTTTAAGATTAAGCAAAAAGATAAAATACAGTGAAGACTGATTCACCCTTGCTCTCAGTGTTCCCATTCCTAACACTATGTTGTCCATAAATTGTTATGGTGAAATTTTCTATATTTAAAAAAAAAATTATATAAAAAAATGTAAAAATTTTTATGTGGGGGGTGAGGGTCTCATCCCCTAACCCCCAGAAGCTGAAGGGGCTACCATGAAAGCTACGACTGCTCACAACAGTCAAGGCTACTAGCGGAAACTTTGGTGTCATGGCAGCTACAACTGCTAATGATAGTCAAAGCTACCAATGGTAGCTTGGTTGTTGTAGAAGCCTAGGCTATCCACGACAATCAATACTATCGTGGGGAAACCTTTGGGGTGGGGCCACAACCCCCCCCCCCCCCCCAATGCATTGTTAATTTTTTTTTTTTTTAAATTATTTATTTTTATTAAGTTTTAATAAATATTTAATATATTTAATTTTGTTAGTTTATTTAAAATATTTTTAATTTAATTCATTTGTTCTTTAATTTTATTAAATTAGTTTATTTAATTTTTAATTTAATTTAATCTTTAATTTAATTTAATTTTAAATTAGTTTATTTTAAATATATTATTTAATAGTATTACTTTATACAATTGATTGTAAATTAAAGGACTTTTGTGGTTTTGAATTTATTATGTTGTTTATACATATAGATGTTTTTTTTTTTTGTGGATAGTGAAACATTATGGAAAGTTGTTTAAACTAGAAGCCTTGGGAAGTGATTAGGATCACTTGTAGTTTTGTTAATGTTACATCTGGGAACTATTTTTGAGGATTGCATATTTTTGGTTGCATTTATGTTTTAGGTGTACTTTTTGTGATGTTTTGATTTAGGGCTAGTGCGTGTCCCTAACATCTTTTATGGACTGAGATTTGATCATAATATTGTTTTGGAACCGATGTGGTTATTTATTGATTGCGAGCCTAGGGGAGGTTAAATAGGTGCATTTTAGGAGAGTGGCTTACAATAGGGGTTTGAGGCCCAAAGAGGCCAGTGCTGGGGTAACCTATCGTAAATTCTTTAATAAGTGACAACCTAATTATAAAACTTGGGGACAACATTAAATACAAGATTGATCATTGATGCCTCACCCATGCTTTGAGTACTTGTATAGGCTAAGGATGGGAATGGGATGATACCTAGAGAGTAGGTATGATTAGAATTACTCATCTTTATGAGAGGGTATTCTGGTCCTGCATGGGTCATGTTGAGGGTCTAGAGTTCATAGTCGCCAGTCTAGGGTAAATCAACCTGATAAATGCTTGAGGGTCCGGTGTCTAGAGAGACCAGTCTAGGGTAACTCAAGTAGTTGTCCATGTGATGACACTCCCATAGTTTGTAGCCTAAGTCTCCTCCATAATTTCTACATTTTCCTCTGGTGGTGTATCTTTGTTGTCTCATTATTACTAGGTGGTTTATTTTGTATTATTTGGTGACTATGTACGTGTTTGATATTATGGTATTTGGTGTTTTGGTATGCGTTGGTTATTTGATGTTTATTTATCTTTAATTGGTGGTACCTTGAGTTGGAAATCCTTCGAGACCTTGGCCTAGTTATCTTTGATTAAGTTTGTTTTTCGAGTGAGGTTTGTTGTTATCTCCTCAACATGGTGGGAGTGGACCTTTGGTTCCACATGGTCGAGTGTAGTGTTTTCTTTTACCATTTGAGATCCTAGTGTTCCTGTAGTGGTGCTAGAGGATGCTTGTTACTGTTACCTTATTCTTATTCTTTATTAGAGGCTTGTTCGTTACTATCTTTTGATGTTCATGATTACATCTTGTATCAATGCTTCAAAGTTGCAAATATTGTATTATATTTTGTATTCGATTACTGTGACATACCCTACAACTTGTGTAGAGGATGTTGTATCATTATGTATACCTTATGGTATTGGATGTATTTGTTATTCATATGAGTTAATTGTAATTATTCTTAATCTAAATATTTATTTTGTAATACATAAGTCTATGTCATGGGACCCTCGAGGATTGTTAACTGTAGTTGAGTTGTGCATATGTACTTATTTGTATCTCATGGTTGTATTGCTTCCACATTGTTATCATCATTGTTTGTAAACACTTAAGAAAAAAATTATTCTGTAAACTTAGTGACATGCATTAGGTTAAATTATCATGGGTTCTATGGCGAGGCATTATATAAACTAACATGATAACAATGCATAAAAGGAATTCATCATTTTCTCAGGGAGGGCCTCTATTTATAGATTGTTGGAGGGAGGAAGTGGTCTTGGATGAGGTGCCACCTATGTGGCATCTACATAGGAGCCATATAGGAGACACATAGGCTAGAGGGGATGGCTAATTTGAAAGTTCAATTTGAGACAAGATGGGCATTTAAGGTTTGAGTGGCTCAAGCTTTCTCACACATGTGTCAAAAACTTTGGGGAAGAGTGTGGGGGACAAATATTTAAGGAGTTGGAGCATTTAAGGAAGTTTGGTGGCTTCCTTGGTAAGAGTTTCTCACACATGTGTGAGCAACCCATTAACTCTAATAAGGTTAGGAATCACTTTTTAGGTGAGGTTAGGGGAGTGATTAGGTGGGGGAGTAGGTTTAGCAAGTGAGGTGATGGGTGTAGGCTAGGTTTTAGGTAGGGATTTAGATTAATTTAAATTGGTTTTAGATTAATTTGGGCTTAGAAGAATATTAAGATGTGGGGGGATTTAAATAAATAACAATTTGTACAAAAAGGGGATTTGTGTGGGGACATGTATTAAACTAATTTTAATGCATTAGAGAAGGGAGTATTCAAATTAAATTTAAATACTTTAGATAATGAACTCAACTTAATTAAATAAATTTAATTAAATGGGTAGAGGAACATGACAATAATGATTAATTAATTACAATTAATTATGATGTCACAGGGATTATTAATTAAATAAATTTAATGAATAGGAATGATTTTTAGGTGTCTACACACACACACACACATATATATATATATGTATATGTATATACATGTATATATATATATGTCTATACATATATATATATATATATATATATACATATATATATATATATATATATATATATATATATATATATATATATACACACATGTATATATATATATATATATATGTGTGTGTGTGTGTATATATATATATATATATGTGTGTGTGTGTGTGTGTGTGTGTATATATATATATATATGTGTGTGTGTGTGTATATATATATATATATATATATATATATATGTATACACACACACACACACACATATATGTATGTATGTATATATATATGTGTGTGTGTGTGTGTGTGTGTATGATGTAGGGGCATTCTAGGGTACTCGGTGAATCTGCATGGTGGTGTGTTGATTTGGTTCTGTGTTACTCGATTGCAACTTTAACCAACGGTCTCGATTATTGAAGGAAGCTTGGTCGCTGAAGGAACTTAGTGAAACCTCTTCGGCTTGGTGGAACTTGTACTTGATGATGCTTGTGGTGCTCGGTCAGTGTGCTTTCTCGGTGATGCCTATGTTGCTCGGTGATGCTTGGTGTGGTCAATTGTTTCACTAGTGCTTGGCTGTTTCTCTGGTGCTTGGTAGTTTTGGTTTATCGACTAGAGTTCTTGGAGATTTAGTTGGCCGACTTGGTGCATTTATTGTTGGTAGCTTTTGTTGTATTCTCCTATATAGATATAGAGGCTGACATGGAGAATTAAATATTTGTAAGGCTATTTGAGAGCTGATTATGTTGCATTTAATATTTTTTTGTAATAGAAGTTGACTTGGCTTAGGAGTTAATTATTTCTTCCAGCCGACTTGTGGTTGAGGAAATGTATTTAAGGAGTGTTTGAGTAGTTGTTCAAGTAGTAGATTGGAGTCAGTGGTAGATAGAAGGATAGACTTAGATCCTTCGAGATCTTGAAGATCAGGCTGTTTATCTGATAGTTGTAATAACAGAGCTAGTGGTTTGCATGCTTGGAGATAAGGAGATTTCTTGGAGGCTTGCGAGCTCAAGTTTAGATCTGTTTTAGTGTTTCCATTAGTTGTTGATTGTTTCAGAGCTGGACTAGTTGGAAGTTTGCAGAAATACTTTGATTATATTTGGCCCTAACTCAGAAGGCCTTACAGTCAGGCATGTTAATGAAAATTTAGTTGAAAACATTGTTTATTGTGTTATTCCACATTGTGGTGTTTGGCTGCATGTTTGGACTGTCCTTAATTGGATCCTCCTTACCTGTCCTACATCAATATGTATGTATAGTATATACATATATATATGTATATGTATATGTGTGTGTGTGTGTGTGTGTGTGTGTGTGTGTGTATATATATATATATATATATATATATATATATATATATAAATGTATATGTCTATGTATATATACATATATATGTACATATATCTATGCATATATATATGATGCATTTTTGGAAGCCTTATATGATTTCTATGTGTTGATACCTATGATGCTTACTTTCTATGAATATGATGCATATGTTATGTTTTACTTTTCATGATGATGCCTATGATGTCTATGAGATGTAAAATGCTATGATATGCTTCTATGTTAGGTCTATGTGATGGATGTATACATTTTCTATATGATGTGATGTCATTTTGATGTACTATGCACTTATGTTTTTGTATTTTCTTATGCACTTTATATGACATGACTAGATGTGATGCATATTTAGGTGATAGTCTATGAGCTAAATGAGTTTGATTTTCTATATGCACCTATATGATAGATGGATGCATTATTACATGTAATTTTGATGTATAATTTTTGATATAAGTGTACTATCATGCTATGAATGTAGGATACAATATTTTTTGGCATATCATGATACTCTATCACAAGGATTTGTTAGGACTAACATAGAGAATTGTTAGGATTGATAGTTAGGAGACGGGAGAATTGGTATGAATATTGATTGAAAGCTTAAATTACATTAACCAATTTTGAGTTCCAACTTAATTGAGCAATTTATTTAATCATTAAGCCACTTTATTATATAAGAATTGAATACCATTGTACCAAAATATGAATGATCTAGGTATGATTACCCTCTTGCATTTTAACAAACACTCTAAGTAGACAAGGGATGTGTGCCAATCCATCTAGGTTAGGCATTCAGGGACAAGGTATGTGCAGCGTATCAAAATTGAATCATCTATTGCAATATGTTTTACAAATAGATATTGTATGTGGATATGAAGGATCTTATTAAATATACCCAAAATACTCTTTTAAGACTTCATGGAAAACATCCCATAGACAAAAAACAAATAAAAATAAGTCATGAACCATCTTGACATCTCTAATCACTTGCAGATATCTTGGAGATGCATAGGAACATGACTTGCAAAAATAAAGACATAATAAGACAAACTTGACTCAACAAGTTACAACCATACTAATTATGTGTTTGTATGTTTGTAGTAGTCTAAATAATGAAATTGATGATTAATGATGTTATCTAGCTCCAAGAATGAGGCACCTTATATAAGATTGACCTGTCTAGTTTTGAGTGTTTTCATTCCCGGTATAAGACAAGATGATCTTTTGACAAAAAGACTTTTTATGACTTGATTGATAGATAAGACATTTTGGTCAGTTTGGATGAGGAATTTTTGAGTAGTTGACAATTTTGACTTGGTTTTGTTGAATCTCTAATGAAGGAGCATCCAAGGATCAACCCAGTTGACTCAGATGTGGGTTTTGGCCAAACTTTACTTTCGGGGGTCATAACTTTTGACTCGGATGTGGGTTTTCGCTGAAATTTTACAGGCAGTTGCATGAGGAGGAGCTATTTGGATTGCCGATGGATCTCAACTTGATTGGAGGCTGTTTTTACCTTTTTTCGGGAGCTAGAAATATCATCTTGGCCTTCGACATTGGCTATTCATGTTTTTTTTTTCTAGTTTTTAGAAAGTTTTCTTTTGTAATAATTCTAAAATCATGTTTTCAATTTCGTAGTTTAGTTGGCAATTAATCTTGCCTTAGTTGGGGGCTTTTCTAGGGAAAAATCAAGATTCGTAGGATGGGTTTTGAAAATTACCAAAAAATGGAAAAATCTAATTTTCCCCAAAATATGCCAAATATGGTAATTTTTGAAATTGTAATAAGGAGTTGTTTTCTTTCATTGTAGAGGCATAGTAGAGTTGGAAAATTTTAATGAAGAATCTGGCATTTTGAAACTTCTATGTTGTGTATTTGATGCAGGAGCATCCTGGGTGTAAGACCAATCTTGCATCACCCAAAAATATTTCTGGCTTCTTTTCAATCAGGGCTATCTTGTGCAGAGCTGCTATTTATGGAAACTTACTATTTTTAGTAAGCTAGTCATATGATCTTGGAATGTTCTAATTTAATAGGTGGAGGTTCATTTTGGTCGTATCAGCCTGCCAGTAAAGTTTCATTGCTAGATCAAGTCTAGTTTTGAAGATATTGAAAATTGTTGATATTGGAAATAGGGTATAGAAACTTTGAACTCAGTTTTGAAGGCTTTAGAAGCCCTAGATGAGGTTTAAACTTTGGTTGACTAGAGCTTGCCTAAGTTAGGCACTGTAGAGCACCTTGTGCCCTTTTTGAAATGGGGTCATAATAGTCAATCAGGTCAATAGGTGATGACTTATGGTCTTCAGAAGTTGGGCCACCTAAAATGGCGAAAAATAAATTTCCTTCAAAATTTCTATTTGGGTTTCAAAAGTTATTTTGAGCCGACTTTGATGTAATAAATTGAAAAATAAAATAATTCTAAGTTTGGTCGGCCTTAAGGGATAAATTCTTGGAACCTTCTTGGGCAGTGGAAATTGCCTATATAAAGAATGCCCGTAGTGTTGTCTAGGGTAGTTCTGGGTAGATCTGGGTAATGATTCAAGGCTTTTTCCTACAGAATATTGTAAGGGAAAATGCCCATGTGGCTTTTCATATTGTAATTTTGAAATTTGTAATTCCACATTTGTGGAGATAATAAGAAGCCCATTTTCTGTTCTTGCAAATTGTTGTTGTTTCTCTGTTTCTGTTATGTGTTTGTGGTATTAAGGGGAGCACCCTTCATTTGTATTTTTATGAGTTGTTTTTTTAAAGGGTTTGGGCTACATAATTCAATTTTTAACTCAAAAAGGCAATGGGCCTACTTTCTTAACTGAGTACATTACCAATGCCCACATGTGAGGCATCACAGTCCACTTCAAACACTTTATCAAAATCTGGTAGGGCTAGTATTGGAGCTTCAGTGACCTTCTTCTTTAGGTATTGGAAAATCTCTTCAGCCTCTTTGGTCCATGAAAACTCTTGACCCTTAGTGCAGTCTATCGCAGGTGCTACAATGTTGCTGAAATTACGAATGAAATTTCTATAGAAAGTAGCCAAGCCATGAAAACTTCTCACCTCAGTGATACTACGTGGACTACATTCAAGAATGACTCAAACTTTCTCTAGATCCATCTTGATACCATCTGTAGAAATGACAAACCTCAGAAAAACCAAGCTTGCTTGCATGAACCTACACTTCTTCAAATTAGCATAGAGCTTCTCTCTTCTCAATACCCCCAATATGATCCTTAGGTGTTGCAGATGTTCTTCCCTTTCCTTAATAAAAATTAGTATATCATCAAAATAAACTACTACAAACTTACCAATGTAGGAACACAACACAATGTTCATGAGTCTCATAAAAGTACTAGGTGCATTTGATAAACCAAAAGGCATAACCTTCCATTTATACAAACCATCCCTAGTTTTGAAAGCAATTTTCCACTCATGCCCCTCTTGGATGCAATTTTCCACGAAAATCAGATTTTTTCATTTTTGGTAATTTTAAAAACCCATCCTACGAATCCTAAATTTTCCCTAGAAAGCCCCCAACTAAGGCAAGATGAATTGCCAACTAACCTACGAAATCAGAAACATGATTTTAGAATTATTAGAAAAGAAAACTTTCTAAAAACTAGAAAAAAATAAGCCAAGATGATATTTCTGGCTCCCAGAAAAAGGTTGAAATGACCTCCCATCGAGTTGAGCTCCATCAACAATTCCAAATAGCTCTTCCTCATGCAACTGCCTATAAAATTTCAGCCAAAACCCATATCTGAGTCAAAAGTTATGACCCTCGGAAGTGAAGTTTGACCAAAACCCACATCTTAGTCAACTGGGTTGATCCTTGGATGCTGCTGCATCATACACATTGTAGATTTTTCTTTTTTTTAAATTTTTTTTTATCTTTTACGGTTATTTTAGGACTTTTTTAGCAATGTTTTTGGTGTTTTCTCAATATGTTTTTTTTGATGTTTTTGAACTTTTTGAAGAACTTTTCTACTTATCTTTAGGTTTTTAGGGTATTTTGAAATTTTTTTGGTATTTTTTCTAGACTTGATGGATTATGACATTGGGCTGCCCTCATCAGAACCATCAGGACAGAATGGGCATTTGGTTGTTGAATGGTCATGATGGACTAACTTGGTGTGAAACATGATAGGATAGGACAAGGAAAAACTACAAATTTCAAGCCATGAAATTGATGACCATGGTTTTTATGTGGAATATGAGGTGGAGTGACAAGTGATATCAGGTTGGAGTTATGATAGATAATGGATAAATGATTCTACACATGGCACCAAATTGCTTGGTTTTCACCATGGTACTTTCCTAAGGTGCCACCAAAGTGGTTTTCACCATAGGAAAATTTTATTTGTCTTTTATTTCTATTTTTGTGTTACCAAAGACCCCTGATTGCCAAGTTTTCACCAAGGTAACCTTTTTTGCTTTTTCACTTTTTTTTTTTTTGTGTGTTTTTTGACATTTTGGAAATGGGCCTACTTTGAGAGCTATGTATAGAAATTGTGCAAATGAAACTTGTTGATAGGGTTTGATAGAGGTTGGATCTCTGATGTAGATATATGATATGATCCAAACCCATAAAATAATGTAATGATGTAGGGATCCAACTAGTTTGGTTCAAACTTTCCTAGGTTTTCTCTTTCCATTTGATTCTTTTGGTTCTCCTTAAGTACCCAGTTACAAACTTCAAAAGATTAGGGTATGATGTAACATCCTGCTAGAGAACCCAAGATAAATTAACCCAAACATGACACTAAGTTGATGGAATAATTTTTTTCTTAAATATTAAACATACATTAAGCAATACCAATGCAAAAGAAAGTAAAACATATGTTTATATAAAATCACTAACATATGATAATACATTATACCATTGTTCATAAACTTAGCTAACACTCCCAAGGTTCCAAGACATTTTTACTTTTAACTATACTTACTAAAATACTAAGATCAAGCATAACATAACCACACATTATAACTTATGTTCATTTAAAATCCCAAATTGAAATGTGAACTAGCCCTTTACTTGATCATAATTAGAAAAACATGAATCATAAAGTAACTAGTGCTAGAGATTTGCCAGCAGGCCAGTACTGACTATATGTTTGTCATTGATGACAACATATGGAAAGTAGCATGCATAGAAGTATTATGTAGTAAGATTTCAATATATGTAGTAGGGACATGATATTAGCATGATATCATGGGTGTAGAGGTTAATTGTTAGTACAGATAGTTATATAGCAGCTTGTGTCAGTAGTGTTCCTGATAGAGTTACAGGTAGTGTTCTGTGTATGGTTGTTCGTACAGTTATCATGAAGCCTTGCGCACTTGGATATATGTTGAAGACATATGAATGATGTTAAGTTCATGGAAAAATGATCTGATGATGAACACAAGTGAATTTATGTAGTCGCTATTCGCCATTAGTAGTTTTCTGTGTTTATTCAGTGGGGCCGACAGAGATTTTATTGGTTATTGAGTTGCGCCTATCTTTAGGGTATGCACCCTTGGAGTTAAGCTTAGACATGAGTTATTAATGTTTGGTTAAGAGTGCATGAGCTTATTCTTCTTGTGGAGAAAGATCCAGTTGTTTTGGTAGAGCTGATAGTGTGTAGCATGCATCTACAATTATCTTATTAAGATAGGTCCCAGAATATGTTGCGTGCATAATAGAGCTGACAGGATGTTTTTTGGAGTTTATTATGGTTTCTCTATTATGATTTCAAGGTGGTTCTAATAGGATGAATTGATTATATCATTTAGAGGAAAGATATTTATAGGTAGTCACTTGTGATTGCTGAAGTGTGGTTCATGGTTGATTAAGAAGAGTAGAGCAGAGTGTGCGAGTTGTGGAACCATCAGAAGAAGGTCTATGTGACCAAGTAGAGTATTTGTGCTATACATTGGAACTAATCCAGATAGTAGGTCATAGTGCAGTTCACCAAGATCTAGATATAGTGTGTATCTATTATTCAGAAGGTTGTAGCCTTCGCCCCTTTAAGCAGTGAGATCTTAGACAGTGTGTCCTCTCCCCTAACAGGGACAATTGTAAAAGAATCCTAATAGGGTCTAACCCTTAACTAGGTCTACTATACTTCACATATTATAAAGCTACTCCTAACAGGGTAAAGGATCTTCTAGCAAGGATCATTACACACTAGTACAAAATATTAGTGGGTATCAAGTCCCACTAGAGTTTTTACCTATTTGGGTTTCCCCATAACCAAAATATTAGTGTTGTGTTGATGTGTTCTTTCATTGTATTTATTCTTTATGTTTAAGTATACTTAATTGGATAAAGAATTGAAACTTGTAGATAACTGATTCACCCCCCCTCTCAGTTATCTCTTGAGACTATTCCTAACAATTGGTATCAGAGCCAAGTGCCTTAGAGAGAAATTTTAATAGCTTGAGGTTGATCAAATGACATACTTCAAGAAAGAGAGTCCTAAGTTTGATGGAGAGAATTATCTTGATTGGAAGAACAAGATGGTGACCCATTTGCAGTGTATTGGTTTTGAAGTTTTTAATGTAACTATCAAAGCAGCCAAGATACCTACCCTAGAAGACCTTGGAAAGGATGATGCTACTGAAACACAAAAGGAGTTGTTTCATTAAAATGCTATTGCCAAAGAAGCCCTTATCAACACACTATCAGATAGTGAGTTCTCAAAGATAAAAAAGGTAGACACCACAAACAAGATATAGAAGTACCTAGCACACATATTTGAAGGAGACAAGAAAGAAAAGGATGTGCACATAAAAACTTGGAAGAAAAGATACAATGCATTAGAGATGCTGCCTAAAGAAAACATTAGATCTTATAATCAAAGGATCAATAAAATAGTTGTTGGAATAAAAAACAATGGTGGAGAGATCTCAAAGGAAGATATTATGGACAAGTTGATGACTACACTCACTCCAGATTATGAAAAAAAGATCAACATCCTTGATGAGACCATGGAGCTTACAACTAATTTCAAGAGAGAGACCTTGATCAACAAAATCTCAGCTTTTGAGATTTCAAGATTGAAGACCAAACCTAAAAGTGAGATAGCCTTCAAAGGAAGAGTTCATGGTAAGAAATCTGCAAATACTTCTGGTAATTTTGATGATGATGATGAAGAGAGAACTTGAGATGATTTTATTGCTATGATTTCCAAAAGAGAAAAGAAAGGAAAAGGA
Organism: Chamaecyparis obtusa; assembly: GCA_027943335.1. Classification (NCBI taxonomy): domain Eukaryota; kingdom Viridiplantae; phylum Streptophyta; class Pinopsida; order Cupressales; family Cupressaceae; genus Chamaecyparis; species Chamaecyparis obtusa. The sequence goes on along the minus strand of BSBK01005513.1, from coordinate 475,571 downwards.
AAATATGAAGGTCAATTTCCATTTAAATACTTTTCATGCAATAACATAGGTCACTTTGCATCTAAGTTGTAAGGAAACTCAGGTGTGGAAACAACTTCCTACGCTAATCTCTATAGGAGAGTATTGTGCAAATTCTTATAAATCCTTACAATTTCAGATTTGTTAACTACTTTAACAAAGATATTGCAACCACATACCATACATACAGAAAATAGAGAATGACACAATGATATACCCTGGGGAAAACCTTTCGGTAAAAAACCCCAGCACTCCAAAACCTACACAATGTATTATCTTCAACACAAAGATTACAATACACTTGCAATGCAAGTTCTTTTAGGAAATGAGAGACAAAGCCAACAAGACTTAAATTTTGTTATATCTCTCCCATAGGAGCAGCATCATATATATAGACTCCTCTAGACCCAAAAATAGGCACAACCACCAAGACTCATGCAAAAAGCCACATGTACACAGTTGTTACATGTAATCCCAAGAATAGGTGTCCATCCCTAGAATAGACTATGACAGCTTGTCATAGAATCCACCAAAAATAACGGTCACAAGAGAAGTGTAAGAGAATCTGTCATACCAAACTATTTTTGGCATATTCTCTTACACACACCAACCACTTCTTCTTGGGTGCCCAAATAGGCCCAAGTCATAAGATGCTCTTACACCTATCATAGCACATTCCTTAAATAGTTCTTACGCGTCATAGGAATCCATCATGACCGTTTCAATCATGATCTCCTTACGCACAAGATGCCGACACATCAAGTGGAGTGACACATCAACATGCCAACTAGACATGTACACTCACACTTAATTACATTATTTGCAAAAAATACATTTACAAAACAAATAATAAGAATAGGAATTATCCAAGGTTGAGACACCTTATTCCTAACATTCTCCCACTTGTCGAACACCTTGTAGAGCAACAGGAACATAACAGGAACTTTAACCGCTATAGGCCAAAAGGCCCATAGACTCCGAACACCATCTAAATTTCTCAGTGCCCACTGGTTTTGTTAATGCATCTGCAACATTCTTCACAATATCTACCTTCTCCAAATTTACCTTTCCATCTTCCACCATATCTCTCACAAAGTGAAACTGCACATCAATGTGCTTCGTTTTGGCATGGAAAGTTGGATTCTTTGCAAGGCAAATAGCGCTCTAACTGTCACACCAAATAGTAATCTATTTTGCATCAACACCAACATCAAAACACAATCTTTTAAGCCAAATGGCTTCTTTACAAGCATGAGTAGCAACCATGTACTCAGCTTCTGTAGTGGACAAAGCAACTAAAGGTTGTCGCTTACTCATCCAACTAATGGCACCACCAAACATAGTGAACACATAAGCACTGGTGGATCTCTTACTGTCAATATCACCTGCCCAATCTGAATCCACAAACCCACGAATACAAACTGAATGCGGAGATCCATAAGAGTTACCATGATAACATATGGATGAATCTGATGTACCCCTCAAATATCTAAATACTCGCTTAACTACATCCCAATGTACCCGTCTAGGATTAGCCATAAACTGACTCAGGACTCCCACTGCTTGGGCAATGTCTGGTCTAGTACAAACCATAGCATACATAAGACTACCAACTGCACTACCATGAGGTACTCTACTCATGTCCTCCACCTCACTAGGAGATTTTGGACAATCATCTACAGATAACTTTGTTCCCATAGAAATAGGAACACATAGTGGTCTACAATCTGCCATGCTGAACCTGTCCAACAAAGACTTCACATACTTACTCTCAATCAACCAAAGTTTTCTGTTAGACCTGTCTCTACTGATTTCCATACCCAAGATGTACCTAGCTGCCCCAAGATCTTTCATCTCAAATTATGCTGAAAACTGAGATTTAAAATCAGAAATCATACCCTTACCCTTCCCAAACAGCAACATATCATCAACATATAATGCAACAATAAGAAGGCGATCATTTTCAACTCTGAAATAAACACAATGATCTGATTTTGATCTTACAAATCCAATTGACAACACAAAGGCATCAAACTTAAGGTACCACATCCTAGGAGATTGCTTCAAACCATATAGAGATTTCTTTAATCTGCAAACTAAGGATTCTTTAGCTTTAACAATGTAGTGCTCAGGCTGTGACATATAAATCTCTTCCTCCAAATCACCATGAAGGAAAGCTATCTTCACATTTATCTGTTCTATCTCTAAATCATATGATGTAGCAAGAGATAATAGAAATATAATGGATGTCAACTTTGCAACAGGAGAGAATATTTCACCATAATCTATTCCCTCTACCTGTGAATACCCCTTTGTAACCAATCTAGCTTTATACCTTTCAACACTGCCATCTGCACAGAATTTCTTCTTGAACACCCATTTACAACCAATAGATTTTCTCCTTTTAGGCAAAGGTACAAGGTCCCAAGTTTTGTTTTTCTCCAATGAAGCCATCTCATCATCCATAGCCTCAATCCAAGAACCTGCATCTTCCATGCCCAAAGCCTCTTTCACAGTTCTAGGCTCATCAGTGTTAGTAATCAAAGCAAAGGCACAACTAGAATCTAACATAGAATAACCAAACCTTTCTAGTTGCTTTCTTTCTCTCATGGATCTCCTCAAGGGCTGTGGTTTAGGTTGTTCTTCCTTTTCTTCCAAACTATCAGAGCTGCTAGAGCTCTCCTCATCATTAGACCCAACATGGTCTCTCTGTTCAATCTTCTCAGGGGTAGGAGGCAACTGAACAACATCTTTTTCCATTTCTTTTTCATCTGGTTGTAGCACAATAGGAGAAGATGTTATCTCTCTGAAAATAACATTTGTACTATACAACACCTTACTACTCACAGGATCCCAAAGCTTGTATCCTTTCACACCAGCACTATATCTGATGAAAATACATTTAACGACTTTGTTTTCCAACTTAGATCTTTTCTCCTTTGGAACATGTGCATAAGCTTCACAACCAAAAACATGAAGATGTCTAATTGAAGGCTTCTTACCAGACCACACCTCCATGGGTGTCTTACCAACAAGGGCTGATGTAGGAGATCTATTAACCAGATAGCAAGCAGTGGCCACAGCTTCGGCCCAAAACCTTTGTTCTAAACCAGCTCCACTAAGCATACTCCTAGCCTTCTCCATCAGTGTCCTATTCATTCTCTCTGCAACTCCATTTTTCTATGGGGTATAAGGAGTTGTCTTATGCCTCTTGATACCTTGTTCTTTACATAACTGTTCAAACTCTACTGAGAAAAACTCACCACCATTGTCAGTTCTCACACACTTAATCTTCTTACTAGTCTGATTCTCTACAAGAGCTTTAAATTCCTTGAACCGACTAAAGACTTGTGTCTTACTTTTAAGAAAATAAATCCATGTCTTTCTACTGTAATAATCAATGAAAGATACAAAAAATACAGACTTGGAGATTGAAGGAACTTTTACAGGACCAAATACATCAGAATGAATAAGATCCAAAACATTAGAAGATTTGTGAGAACTAGAGTAAAACTGAACACGATTTTGTTTACCATAGACACAGTGTTCACAAAAGTCAAACTCAAGATTGCAATCATTTAACCCCTCAATGAGATTTTTATTTTTCAGAGTTCTGAGACCCTTTTCACCAATGTGGCCAAATCTCATATGCCACAACATTGTCTTTTTTGCAGGAAGCTTACCTTCCAAAGTATTTGCACTACCATCGGAACCAATAGCCATAGACTTCTTCACTGCTTGTTTAGATGGTGAGGATGAAGAACTATTACATAGAGGAATACATGCATCTAGCTAAAATAAGGTACCTCTCCTAGGACCCCTTGCAAGCACTAACAATCCTCTCATCATCTTGCATCCTTCTTTTGAAAAAACAACTTGCACACCTACATCATTCAGCATACTTATAGATAATAGGTTTCGTGCCAAACCTAGAATGTGCATAACTCTATTGATTCCCTTTATTCATCCATCAGGAAATTTGATAGTGACCCTTCCGTGTCCAACTATCTTTAGGTGAGAATCATCACCCAAGTACACCTTTCCACCATTGAACTCTTCATATTTTGAATACCAGTTTTGATGAGAGGTCATGTGAAAAGATGCACCTGAGTTAACCAACCACACATCATCAGATGCATGGGCTGCCAAAGTTGTGATGAATGCATCACCATCTTCTTGAGATCTTTCTGAAGCTGAATCTGAACCTTTCTTCTTCTTCTTCGGCTCTTTGTAGTCTTTACAGAAGTGCCTAGATTTATCACAGTTCCAAAATTTTGCCTTGGACTTATTGGAAGTCATTGACTTCCCACGGGATTTGGATCTACCCTTATTGTCAGACTTATTGTCATTTTTCTTCCCTATTTTAGTGGATCTCCCACGAACAGCAAGGACTTCTTTTTCTAAAATGGAATCCTTTCTCTGCATCTCCTCTGATAGCAGCGAAGACACCACATCATCCATTTTGAAAGTGACTAAAGTGCTTCCAAGAGCCATCACAAGATGGTCCCATGAATCTGGTAAAGAACACAAAAGTGTGTAGCAATGATCCTCCTCCTCTAACTTGACACCAGCTGATGTCAACTATGCAGCCAGTAGATTAAATGCATTTAAATGATCCATTAAGGATACACCTTCCTCCATTCACAGAGAGTACAAATTCTTCCTTAGGAACAACTTTTTCACTAGAGATTTGGCTTGATACATGACCGCAAGTCTTTCCCACAAACTATTTGTGGTTTTCTCATCTAGAACATTCAGAAGGACTGCATCAGTTAAACAGAGTCTTATGAGACCCTTAGCTTTACAGTCTTTGACATCCCAATCTGCTTGAGCTATAGTTGCTAGTCTTGTAGCACTTGAAGTCACTTCCCATAGGTCACAATCTTCCAACATGTCTTCCATCTTGAGTTTCCACAACTCAAAATTAGTGCCATTAAATTTCTCCACCTCCATTCTTCCATATGATGAACTTGCCATCTCAATCTGCAAATAAGATTCAGAATGCTCTGCAAAAAACTCCCACTCAAACTTGAGATTAGCTCAAAAAACCCTACCCAACAACTAGGATCAAAAGTTGATCGAGCTCTGATACCACTTGTAAGGAAACTCAGGTGTGGAAACAACTTCCTACGCTAATCTCTATAGGAGAGTATTGTGCAAATTCTTATAAATCCTTACAATTTTGGATTCATTAACTACTTTAACAAAGATATTGCAACCACATACCATACATACAGAAAAATAGAGAATGACACAATGATATACCCTGGGGAAAACCTTTCGGTAAAAAACCCCAGCACTCCAAAACCTGCACAATGTATTATCTTCAACACAAAGATTACAATACACTTGCAATGCAAGTTCTTTTAGGAAATGAGAGACAAAGCCAACAAGACTTAAATTTTGTTATATCTCTCCCATAGGAGAAGCATCATATATATAGACTCCTCTGGACCCAAAAATAGTCACAACCACCAAGACCCATGCACAAAGCCACATGTACACAGTTGTTACATGCAATCCCAAGAATAGGCATCCATCCCTAGAATAGACTATGACAGCTTGTCGTAGAATCCACCAAAAATAACGGTCACAAGAGAAGTGTAAGAGAATCTGTCATACCAACCTATTTTTGGCATATTCTCTTACACACACCAACCACTTCTTCTTGGGCACCCAAATAGGCCCAAGTCATAAGATGCTCTTACACCTATCATAGCACATTCCTTAAATAGTTCTTATGCATCATAGGAATCCGTCATGACCGTTTCAGTCATGATCTCCTTATGCACAAGATGCCGACACATCAAGTGGAGTGACACATCAACATACCAACTAGACATGTACACTCACACTTAATTACATTATTTGCAAAAACTACATTTACAAAACAAATAATAAGAATAGGAATTATCCAAGGTTGAGACACCTTATTCCTAACATAAGTGTCCTACTAGAGCTAGAAAGTTCAAAAAGGATTACAAGCCTAAGTACTCTAAGGAATGTTACTTTGCTAGAGATGGAGTTTCAAATGAAGAATCAAGTGAAGAAGAAATTGGATTCATTGCTATTGTACAAAAAATTAATAGTAAGTCAGTTCCTAAAGATGAGAAAGTAAATCAAGAGGTAGCATTGATTTCCCAAGCAGACATAAGGACATACTGAATTATAGATAGTGGTTGTTCACATCACATGATAGGTGATAAAGGTAGATTTGTTCATTTGGACAAATACAATGGAGGTATGGTCAGATTTGGTGACAACACTCCTAAACCTATAGTTGGTAGAGGAGCCATCACCTTGGATGGTAAGAACAGTACTGATGATGTTCTCTATGTTGATGGTTTGATACATAACCTTCTTAGTTTTGGATAGTTACTTGCAAAAGGATATTAGTTGGAGTTCAAAGATGACAAATGCATCATTAACAACAAGGATGGTATTATGATTGCATCAGGATCAAAGACAAGAGGTAATGTTTTCCAACTCAAGTCAGAAGCAAGTTGTTTTGTTGCTAAAGTTGATGACAACTAGTTGTGGCATAAAAGACTATGTCATATCAATTTTGATAACATAGTAAAGATAAGCAATGTTAAGGCAGTAAGAGATCTACCTAGCATAGCAAAGCCAGTTGACACTATATGTAGGTAATGTGTGATGGGAAAGCATGTGAGGAATTCATTTAGAAGCAAGCACAATTTAGCATAAAACAAGTTGGAGCTGATTCATATATACTTATGTGGTCCAACTCAAACAAGATCATACTATGGTGAAAGGTATTTCATTTTGTTTGTTGATGATTATACTAGGATGATGTGGGTTGCATTCTTGAAAGATAATTCAGAAGAATTTGATAAGTTCAAAATATTTAAAGCTAAGGTTGAGAATGAATCTGGATTAAAGATAAAATGTTTGAGATCAGATAGAGGAGGAGAATTCACCTCTGATAGATTTTATGAGTACTACAAAGAACATGGCATAAAGAGATAATTAAGTGCACCTAGAACACCTCAGTAGAATGGGATTGTAGAAAGAAGGAATAGGACAATTCTTGATACAACACACACCATCATGATAGAAGGAAAAGTTGCACACACCTATTGGAGAGATGCGATCAATACAACAGTATACACAATCAATAGAGTTTAGCTAGGGGCTGACACTGACAAAACACCTTATGAGCTATGGTTTGGTAATTTTCCCATAGTAAAATACTTTAGAATCTTTGGAAGCAAGTGCTACATCAAGAGGGATGAAGCAGTAGGCAAGTTTGATGCAATAAGTGATGAAGGTATTTTCCTTGGTTACTCTACTAAAATTAAAGCTTATAGATGTTTCAATTTAAGATTGAAAAATATCATTGACAGTGCTCATGTGAAGATTGATGAAAAGTTTATGATTCAAGAAAGATATCATGATTACTCACCCATGATTGAGGAAGAACCTAGACCCTCTACTAGTGAGACATTTATTGAAGAAATGTTTGACAATATTGATGTGTTGTTCAATGACCTTGAGAAAAGTGAGGAAGAAACTCCTAAGGCTGATGAGTCAACAATAGCTAAAGCTCCAAAGTTTACATCTAGAAACTATTCCAAGAAGGACATCATTGGAGATTAGAGTGGCAAAGTTTTAACAAGATCACAAGCAAAGAACACAACTAGTAGTGATGTGGTATGTTTACTATCTCAGATTGAACCTTTAAGTGTTGAAGATGCTTGTAATGATTAAAATGGGCATGATGCTATGTAATAAGAACTTGATCAGATTATTAAGAATGACACTTGGGAACTGGTCCCAAGACCTAGTGATAAGAATGTGACTGGTACTAAGTGGATATTCAGAAACAAGATGAATGAAGATGGTACAATAGTATGGAACAAATTAATATTAGTATGTAAAGGATATGTGCAAAGAGAAGGCATTGACTATTCAGATGCATTTGCACCTGTGAGCAGATTAGAAGCTATTAAGTCATTTCTAGCTTATGCTATAGTTAAAAACTTCAAATTTTATCAGATGGATGTCAAGTCAGCATTCCTAAATGGAGATCTAAAAGAAGAAGTATACATTGAGTAGCCAGAAGGATTCACCTTACCAGATAGACCTGATATGGTATGCAAACTGAAGAAGGCCCTCTATGGACTTAAGCAAGCCCCTGGAGCATGGTATGAGAGACTAGATGGATACTTAACAAAGATTGGATTCAAGAAAGGAGTAGTAGATTGTAATCTATTCATTAGAGAGACTGTCATGCCTCACAAGGGAAATGGGGAAGAGAACAAAGATTCTCTTTGTAAAAGAAAACCTAAGTAAGGATTTATGAAATTTTTTGAATTTTTAAAAGAGTTACATGAATAGAACTTGAACTTAGATTCCTCCCAAGGTTCCGTACTATTTTATGAACAATTCATTTAAGTTCATTAAGTAAACTAACAACAAGATTTACTTCTCAAAGAAAACTACATCATATCATTATAAGATTCTTTATTAAGAAATACAAAGTACTTTCATTTCAATTTTCCATTTAAAACCATCTATATTCTTAAGTAACCTTTATGAACAATATAACTTATAAAGAAAATAGAATCATCTAAATCATTTGATACATTACAAATATTACATTTCTTTTTCAATAGCTTTTCACTTATTCAACAATAATGAGAAACATACTACTTTACTTGGAATGTTACAAAATCCTTTTCTTTTCAACATACATCATATACATAAAGTTTGTGCCTTCCCTTTTTCCTTTTTCCTAAGTCTACCCATTCCAAATACACCATTTTGAAATACATTAATGATTACATTACATTCATATCCTCTTGGTAGGTAGCAATAAATTTACATCATGAAACATAAATACATGTCTTCATTCTTCAAAACTAGAACACTATGCAAGCATGAATCCATAAGCACTGCATCTGCAAAAGATACCTCGATAAAATATTTACCACCCAACCATGTGGATACCAAAAGGCCCACTCCCTTGTGCTAGGAGATAAACACCAAGGTCCACGAAGAAGGGATAGCTAAGCCATACCTAGAGTTGGGTAACCTTTCCTAAATAGAAAATAGAAAGAAGATCAAAGTATAAATCTTTTCCCAAAGGTTCTAAGGCTTGGTAGAAACTCTAAGCAATAACCTAAGTGAGTGTCATCACATAGCCCTCACTGCTTGGGTTGTCCTTGTACTAGCCACTCTGGGCCCCGACCCCCAAGTAGGCACATGTGGAACTGAATGCCTTTCATACAAACAAGCACCATTCGATCGTACCTACACATAGGCACCTTCTCCCACTCCCATCCATAGCCTTTACTAGTACTAATGGCATTGGTGAGACATATATTAATCTTTTTAGTGTTTGAACCCATTCCCATAAGTTTTAATTAAATTATCACTTGTTAAAAATAACTCTCAGTTGGTTATCCTGGTACTAGCCACTTAGGGCCCCAACCCGACACTGAGAGCCACTCACTTGGTGTTTGTTAGGTTTTCTACCCTTAACCCACACATCAAAAATACATCATACATGTAGTAAAACACATCATAAACACATTTAAGAACTACATCAAAGAATAGAAAATAATAAGATAGTTTTGGGATGTTTAGGAAAATTAGGAGTGTTTAGGGAGGCCTAGAATGGTCATGATCCTCCTGTTACCACAATTTTCCTATTCTATCCAAATTTGGCCAATTCCCATTTCTAGGTCTACATTTTTACCCTACCAAGCATCCCTGAAAATTTCATGGTATTCTACCTTGTTCTCTGGCCTCTGCAAATTTCTAAAGTCCCTTGGTCTGTAGTCATAAAATTCATAAAGTAGCCGTTGTAGGCAAAAAACCCTAAAAATCTCTTTAGCCTGTTATATTCTTTCATTACCTTTTCAACCACTAAAGTCTCAAAAGGTCCATGTGCTTTAATAATTCCCTAAGTCTCTAGCGCTTCGTGCTTTAATTTTTCCTAAGTCCCAGCACTTAATCTTTTCTAATGTTTCTAGCCTTTATGTCTCTTGGGCCCGACCCTCTGACACCTTTTTGATCCAATGGATAGTGTATGATCTTATGCATTCTATCAGAGCCATGAGATTATGTGCCGATCATCGATTATCCTTTGTGATGTAACTCTTTAAACAGGTGGGTCCACTACCAGGTGTGCGTAGGTGGCATATTTTGATTGGTCCACATGCTAATGAGTCATCTCTTGTCAGTGGGACTGGGCCCTTTCAGCAGTCAGAGGCTCTGACATTTGTAGAGGATTGATGACTAGCGTATGTCTACAAGGCTTTGTGTCAAAGCATGTGATCATGTGATGACCGTTGATCTTACTTTATCTCCGGGCTCTGTCAGGTGGGTCCTCAATTTCTAACGTGCTCATTTGTTATTGGTTGGCCAGATGATAGCTTGGATCTATCAGTGGGAACGTGTCAGAGGGTCTACAGATGTGTCAGAAAGGCTAAGATCTACAATGGTTGTATGATCTCATAGAATCTTCTGACCCTATGAGATCATGCGCCCACCGTTAGATTGGAATCTCAGTTGTAGTGGGTCTGTGGTTGTCAAAGATGCTGATTCGCTCACTTCCGATTGGCTATTGACTTCCATGATGGTTTTGACTTGTCAGAGGGGAATTTTAAGTTTTTTTCTCAGCATATCATGGCCGTTCATCTGCCAAAAAATGCATGAGATCAGCGGTTGTGTTTTAATTTTAGACCTGCTAGCTGTTAGCATTTTAATTCAAAATTCCTGTGAAAGTTTTGCTAAGGTTTTGCTCTTTTCGCCCATACACGACATCAATTAGCTCAGGAATTAAATTCTTAGGATAGTTATGGTTGAGAGGGTGATGGAGATTACTATTGGCTGATGTTGTAGGGTACTATGCCATGTTTCCATGCCAGGAGATGCTAGAAAGAGTTGGTGCCAGCTTTTAAATGGTACTGTTCCCAGGGAAGTATGATCAGATTTAGAGCCTTCATGGAAAGGCCGAGTTATAGGAAGGTTGGTGAACTGAGGTTGCTTGTCTGTAGGTTGATTTTAGTATAGGGATGGGCATGCAAAGATGAATATCTGATCGGTTGAGATATTTGTAGAAATAACATTTATGATTAGAATTGATTGATCTAGGGTTGGTTTTATTCTTATAAAATCCTTGTAACCCTAGTTAGGTTTTTTGACTCCTCCCTACGTGCAGTTGAGATGTATATATTGTATTTTTGGAGCCTTGGAGCTCAGAGTTGGACAATTGTAAAAGAATTTCACTTTTCTTAAGGGTCATTTGTGGTATCATTTCTACCCTCTGGCTTATATAGTTGTAAATCTTTCATTGATAATTCAAATATTGCAGAGGTATTTTGTGACAATTCTTCATGTCCCTATGCTTCCTTGTTTGAATTACCTCTTATTATGTTGAAGTATATGTATGTTTTGAATGATACCTTAGGGTTCCTAATCCCTCTCTCTTTCTACAATTGTGTATTATTGTGGGTGATTTGATGTGAATGCTTTTGTGGGTATACTAAAACACCCTAGCAATCTTGTCTCATTCCTATACTGAGTTACAGAGGTGAATGTTTGTCTGCAGGTTGTAGATTGTGTCTAAACACTTAGGAATGCTATTGTTTGTGAAAGTTTTCTCTCTTTCCCTGAATAGCCTCTTTCTATTGCAGACCCTTCTATGAAATATTTATGTAGGCCTATTTAGTGAGTTGTGATCTCCTAGACCTAAGTTGTTCATTAATTTCATCCTCTATATTGAGATTCAAACCCTTCATTTCGGTGTATCACCTAGTAGGTAGTTTGCTTTCAGTCATTTCCCTTTCCAAGGATTCCTTCTATCCCTTTCCCTCAAAAGATTTAATTTTCATGTCTAGAAGCAAATTAAGGTGATTATCCAAGAGGAACCATCCTAGAACCTGGAGGTCTCATCTCAATTAGCATAGGTCCCACAACTTGGAGATGATTCCCATGTTATACTAGGTTATCAAGACTATGAGAGCTTGAAACAAGGGTGCAAACTTAGTGTATAACAATTTTGGCACGCCCGGTGGGACTACTACAAACAAAAGAAATCATTGTTTGAAGATTATGTTATCTTTGATATGCAGATTACATAATACAAGCTTTTAGAAGTGTTCTATCAAGTATATCTGGCAACTCCACTGATTTCAAAGATCCAGGCCAACCTTGTTTAAGGTTTATGAGAAAGATTGAGACTAGAAGCTCAAAGCCTACTCAATTTTTAGAGTTGCCCTAAAAAAGAAGTCATAAAGGTAGGTCAACTCAAAGAACATCCCCTGCAAGGAGAGTTCAATCAATACCTCTTGATACTTCAAAAAGGAGACCTTTTCCCTTTCATTCTAGAAGAAGGGGCAGATCTCTAACTAGAGATCTAGAAGAAGATTCAAATCTAGTAGCAAATACAACTCATATAGTTGTTAATCTTCAAATTCCAACTCCTGTAATGGATAGATAGTTTGCCTTTGCACCATTACACCAAGGAAGTCCTTTGGTATTTTCTCAACATCATGATGTGCCCTTGGTGGCACTAAAGAGTATACCTGATTTCACAGGTGAAGGGAAGACAACTACTTTTGAGCACATAAGAGATGTGACCACCATCTGCAGCATACACAACATAACTCAAGAAGATGTGGCCACAAAATTATTAGTAGCCTCTCTAAAAGGTAAGGCTCTTGAATGGTTTAGAACTCTAACTGTTGGTTCCATTACTTCATGGGATGAATTAGGAGATGCATTGAGTAAGCATTTTGAGGATAAATCAGATAACTTGTCTCTGGTTGAGCAGTTAACAACCATTAAGAGAGACCGTCAAGAACAAATGATAGATTACAATAGTAGATTCCTCAAAACATCAAATAGAATTCTAGTATCAGTAAGGCCATCAGCTGACCATGCTTTCCTATATTACTTGCAAAGTTTGAATGGTCAAATTTCTATCATGATCCAGTCTATGGGTGGTACTTCTTTACCCCAAGCCTTTGACATAGCTGTCAGGGCTGAAAATTGTTTAATCCAAGTAGGAATGATTGCTAGAAGGCCTCCTATGCCCATTTTTCCTAGCCTTCAACCCATTGCACCTACACAAGTACCTCCATTTACCCCTATTCCCACCATATTAGCACCTCAGGTTAGTACTAGTGGTTAGGAGCTAACAGTAAGTTTCTCTCAAGAGCTGCAAGAGATAAAGAATAGCCAATAGAGAAGTCAACAAGAAATGAAATTTTTTTTGCAAACCTTGACTAAAGAGGTCACAAATCTAAAGAAGCAAGGTCAAGGAATCAGACCACCATTTCAGCCACAAGGCCAAAGTCCTAGTCAACAATATCAAAATCAAGGACAACCTTATCAACAAAATAGGCCACCATACCAAGGAGGCTATCAAGGACAAAGACAAAGTTTTAATCAGAGACCATTCCAACCATATAACCCTCCACCTCTAAATTTTGCAAACCCAGTGAGGGATATGGTTCCTAGTTAAAATAATATGGCTATAGATAATGAATGGTGTTTTCCTTGTAATCAGCCTCATAATCAGGCTACATGTTCGAATGGATGGATGAACCAAGCTCTAATGGTTCAAAATGCCTCACAAGCTCAATCAGAGGCTTCATCTAGTGGGTCAGTCCCCAACAAGAATCACAAGAGAAAGAGATTGCTCTCTTTAATTGGGAGCAACCAGACCTCAATGGAATCAATGATGAGGTTTCTTTTATTGCCTATACAAGAGAAAAAAGAAGAGCTCAAGATATGGAGAGAGAAGATTCCAATGCCAAAGCCACTACATCTGTAGAACCACTACAACAAGCCACTCCCATCACACCTAAGGAGGCTCATGTCATCACAAGAAAAGAAAGCCAATAGTCTAAAGAAGTGGAGCCCATCATAGTGAAAGCACAAAAAAGAGTACACACTATGACACCTTTGAATATTGTAGACAACATGAAGAAGGTGAATGTCACCATGTCCATGTGGGACTCTTTGGCTCTTCCAAGACAACCTAAAATTTTAAAGAAGGCCATGATAGAAGTGATGACTCCTCAACCTACAAAAGAAGCTGCAAAGCTAGTGTTGGTTAAAACTGATCAAGAAAAGGAGGCTCCAAGTAGCAACTCTGAAGGCAATGCCACACTAGGTAGGAACTCAAAACCACCTCCCTTTTATGTATCTCTAATTATTGGAAAATCTTTAGTGCATAATTGTATGGTAGATAGTGGAGCTAATAGTACTATAATGCCCAAGAAAGTAGCTGACCAATTAGGACTAAAATATGAACCCTTTCAAAAGAAGGTTACACAACTTGATGGATCCTCAATCAATACTATAGGTGTGGCCAAGGATACCTGTCTAATCCTTCATGCTAGTCCTAATTTTTCCATCCTCCTTGATATATACATCATAGATCTCCCTGCATTATTTGCTATATGTCTTTCAAGGGAGTTTACAACCAACATTGGAGGTTACCTATCTTCTGACTGGTCTCACATGCTATTTCATACAAGATATGGTACCAAGGTCACCATTAAATCAGAACCATTTCTAGCACACCATATAGAACCATATGTATCCAATACCATCAATGTAAACTGCCCTATATTTGATGACAATGACTTCCAAACTATTAGTGAAGCAAGCACAAAGATAGGAAGTATCCCTGATATTCTTCTAGATGAAAGAGCTTCAGAAGCCCAAGAAAATCTTGTTTGGGATTTTGGTTTGGGAAGTTATTTGATACAAGAAAGTTGATCCATAGAGCCAACCCTTTTCAAAGAAGACACTGATTTAGAGGATCAGAGCAATCAGGTTTGGGAGCTATTTTTTGATGGAGCTAGAAGTAGACATGGTTCTGGTGGTGGTGCTATGTTAGTGTCCCCAAAAGGAGAAAGGTATTATACTACCTTTAGATTCAATTTCTCCTGCACTAGCAACACTACAGAGTATGAAAGTCTAGTCAATGGACTAGAGTGGGTAAGAAAAAGAGGGCTTAAGGCCCTAAAAGTTTATGGTGACAGTGAGTTAGTTGTCAGCCAAGTGAGAGGGATAAGTGCAACCAAAAATGACACCTTGAGAGCATACAAACATAGAGTTTGGGATGTAGTTGAAGATTTTTGTGCTTTTAATATTGTTGCTATCCCTAGGAAGCTAAATCAAAATGCAGATAGGTTAGCTACTGTTGGATCTCAGTATGATATTCCAAATAGCATTTCAAAAGAAATAGACCAACAACATATTAAGGTGATTGTCAAACCCTCTATTCTTGATAATGATGTCAATTGGCAAGTGTTTGACAATGATGAACAAATTCTACAATTCTTGTCTGAAGAAGATGTTTTTTCAGAGCATAATCAAGATAGGCTATAACAAAACTATGGTGATCAAGTGATACAACTTAAGTCTAATAAGATGCCTAGAGGTCTTGTTACCCTAGAGACTATCTTCAACAAGGATCATGAAGTTAAGAGAAGCAAAGCTGGCCTGGTAGTTCAACAAGAACATTGTGTTGAACTAGAGTTGGAACCAGGTAAGAGCTTACAATTTGGAAAAGTGAACACTGAAATGGAAAAGCAAGCTTATACCCAATTATTCAAAGAATTTAGTGATGTTTTTACATGGAAATATGAAGACCTTAAAGGTTTTGACCTTGCTCTTGCTCAGCACACTATTGAGTTAGAGCCTAATGCCAAACTAGTGAGGCAAAAATAAAGGCCTGTTAATCCCAAGCTTGAGCCACTTATGCATAAAGAAGTAATCAAACTAATAGAAAGTGGTATCATCTACCCCATCAAGCATACTAGTTGGGTTTCCAACTTTGTTCCTATCAGGAAGAAGAATGGGGAGCTGATGTTATGTGTTGACTTCAGGGATCTTAACAGGGCTTCTTTAAAAGACTGCCATCCATTACCCTCTATGGAACAAATCTTACAATGTGTCTCTAGATCTGAGAGATTTTCATTATTGGATGGCTATTTAGGATACAATCAGATCCTAGTAAATGAAGAGGACCAATACAAAACTGCATTTACAACCAAGTGGGGAACCATGGCTTATCAAAAGATGCCCTTTGGTTTGTCAAATGCAAGTGCTACTTTTCAAAAGGAAATGGATATGGCCTTTAAGAGCCTCATGTACAAGTTTGTACTGGTCTACTTAGATGACATAACTATCTATTCAAAGCATGTAATAGATCACATCAAACATTTGAGGAAGATCTTTGAAAGATTTAGAGAATTTGGGATATCTCTTAATCCCAAGAAATGTGTGTTTGCAGTTCATGAAGGAAAATTGTTGGGATATGTAGTATCCAAAGAAGGGATTATAGTAGATCTTGAGAGAATTGCAACCATCTTAGAGCTACCCTTTCCACATCATAAGAAAAGTCTCCAATCTTTCATAGGAAAGATTAACTTTGTTAGGAGGTTCTTGCCTAATATTGCACACTTACTTAAGCCTTTGACAACCATGTTGAAGAAGAGTTCAAATTTTAGTTGGACCAAAGAAGGGAAAGTCAATTTCCAAGCTATCAAAGAGGCCTTAACAGAAGCTCCTACTCTCCTCAACCCAAATTTTAGTAAGGATTTTATCCTTTATGCTTATGGAGGTCATGATGCTATATCTGCAATGCTGACTCAAGAAAATTCAGATGGATTGGAGCAGCCTATTGCTTTCTTTAGCAAAGGTTTAGAAGAGTATAAATAGAGATACTCTTTTGTAGAAAAACATGTACTTGCTATGGTGAAGAGCCTTAAAAAGTTTAGGTATTTGTTGACCCATAGCAAGGTACACTTGAAAGTTACTCATCCAAGTGTCAAAGAATTTTTGCTTTCCAAGGACCTAAATGAGAAAAGAGTTAGTTGGATCACCAAGGTGATGGAATATGACATAGATATTCAAACTACCAAGCTGGTTAGAGGAAGAGGTCTTTGTGAACATTTAGCAGAGGATGAAAGTTCAAAGAAATCAGAAATAATAGATGCATCTCTAGTTGTGCATTCTATATAAGAACATGCTGAGGCATCAGGCTGGTTGCCTAATATGATCAATTATTTGAAGATAGGATAATGTCCTACAGGCCTAGATTCAGCAAAAAGAAGGTATTATAGATTACAATCTATTCTTTTTGTGCTGATAAATGAAGTTCTTTTTAGAAAGGATCATAGTGGTGTCCTTTTAAGATGCATTGATTCAGAAAAGGTAGCAAATATCCTATTTGAGTTTCATGATGGACCTTCTAGAGGTCATTTCTCTATTAGGACTACTGCTTTTAAAATCATGAGGGCTGGATACTATTGGCCATTTATCTTTAAAGATAGTCATGAGTATGTAAGAAGATGCATCAATTGTGCAATGTTTGCAGGAAAAGAAAGGCTTGCAGCCTTGCCCCTATATCCAGTCAGAACAAAGAAACCCTTCATAAAATGGGGTATAGACTTCATTGGTATGATCAATCCTCCATCTAGTGCAGGCCATAAATGGATAATCACTACAATAGATTATTTCACTAGGTGGACAAAGGTAGTTTCCTTAAAAGAAGCTAATGAGAGTGCTATCTTAAGTTTTTATGATGATATAATTCATAGGTTTGGCATTCCAGATTCTATAATATTAGATAATGCATTGGCATTCACAGGCCTCAAAGTCTTAGAGTGGGTAGTCAAGAATGGCATCTATCTAAACACTAGTTCCAATTACTACCCCTAAGGCAATGGCTTAGCAGAATCAACAAACAAGAATTTGATTAAGATAATCAAGAAGACCCTACAAGACAACCAGAGGGATTGGCATACTAAACTCAGGTCTGCATTATGGCTAGACAGGATTACCCCAAAGAAGATCATTGAGGATTCTCCTTATGTGTTGGTATATGGAAAAGAGGCCTAGTTGTCTATCTCAGTTGAATTTCCAGCTCTAGACTTGGTTACTCAGTATGCCCTATTTGAAGAAAGAGACCCCTTGCAGGTCAGGTATGCTTAGTTGATGGAACTGAAAGAGATCAGAGACAAATCAATGTAGGATATGGAATTCCATCAGATCCAAACAAAGAAAAGTTTTGATAAAAGAGTGACGAACAAAAATTTCAAAGTTGGGGATGTGGCCTTCAAATGGGATGAGTTCAAATCAAGGCCTAACAGACATACAAAATTTGACTCATTTTGGGGTGGACCATTTGTTATAACAGAGTGCAAGGGGTCTAATTCTTTTCAACTATTAACCCTTGAAGGAGTTCCCTTGCCTATCTCAGTAAATGGATTCCACTTGAAGCCCTGCTTTGAGGTTAATCCCTCTCTGTAAATTTTGTGAATATGTTTTCTACTTTGTTTCCCTATTTTCTAGGTTAGTTTCATGCTTTTCAAGAAGTGCTTGTGCACAAGTTTGTCTCTTTGGTCCTAGTTTGTCTCTGTCAAAGTTTTGTGCTTAGTGTGACCCCATGCCTAATGGATTGTTTATAGGCCACTGATCTATGTCTAGCAGGCTGACATCCAACAGAAATTGCCAAAGTGTTACCACAATTTTCCTATTCTATACAAATTTGGCCAATTCCCATTTCAAGGTCTACATTTTTACCCTACCAAGCATCCTTGAAAATTTCATGGTATTCTTCCCTAGTCTCTGGCCTCTACAAATTTCTAAATTCCCCTGGTCTGTAGTCATAAAATTCATAAAGTAGCTGTTGCAGGCAGAAAACCCTAAAAATCTCTTTGGCTTGTTATATTCTTTCATTACCTTTTCAGCCACTAAAGTCTCAAAAGGTCCACGTGCTTTAATAATTCCCTAAGTCTCTAGTGCTTAATGCTTTAATTTTTATTAAGTCCTAGTGCTTAATCTTTTCTAATGTTTCCAGCCTTTATGTCTCCTGGGTCCAGCCCTCTGACACCTTTTCAATCCAATGACTAGCGTATGATCTTATGCATTCTGCTAGAGCCATGAGATTATGCAGTGACTATTGATTATCCTTTGTGATGTAACTCTTCAAACAGGCAGGTCCACTACTAGGTGTGCACAGGTGGCATATTCTAATTGGTCCACATGCTAATGAGTCATCTCTTGTCAGTGGGATTGGGCCCTTTTGGCAGTCAGAGGCTCTGACATTTGTAGAGGATCGATGACTGGTGTATGTTCACAAGGCTTTGTGTCAGAGCATGCGATCATGCGATGACCGTTGATCTTACTTTATCTCTAGGCTCTGTCAGGTGGGTCCTTGATTTTTGATGTGCTCATTCATTATTGGTTGGCCAGATGAAAGCTTGGATCTGTCAGTGGGACCATGTCAGAGGGTCTGCAGATGTGTTAGAAAGGCTAAGATCTATGGTGGTCATTTGATCTCATAGAATGTTCTGACCCTATGAGATCATGCGCCCACCGTTAGATTGGAATCTTAGTTGCAGTGGGTCCATGGTTGTCAGAGATGCTGATTTGCTCACTTTCGATTGGCTGTTGACTTCCATGATGGTTTTGACTTGTCAAAGGGGGATTTTAAGTTGTTTTCTTAGCCTATCATGGCTGTTCATCTACTGAGAAATGCATGAGATCAGTGGTTGTGTTTTAAGTTTAGACCTACTAGCTGTTAGCATTTAAATTCAAAATTCCTATGAAAGTTTTGTGAAGGTTTTGCTCTTTTCAGCCATATATGATGTCGGTTAGCTCAGGAATTAAATTCTCAAGATGGTTATGGTTGAGAGGGTGATGGAGATGACTGTTGGCTAGCATTGCAGGGCATTGTGCCACATTTCCATGATAGGAGACACTAGAAAGAATTGGCACCAACTTTTAAATGATATTGTTCCCAGGGAAGTATGATCAGATTTAGAGCCTTCATGGCAAGGCCAAGTTGTAGGAAGGTTGGTGAACTGAGGTTGCTTGTCTGCAGGTTGATTTGAGTACAGGGATGGGCACACAAAGATGAATATCTGATCAGTTGAGATATTTGCAGAAATAACATTTATGATCAGACTTGATTGATTTAGGGTTGGTTTTATTCTTGTAAAATCCTTGTAACCCTAGTTAGATTTTTTGACTCCTGCCTGCGTGTAGTTGAGATGTATATATTGTATTTTTGGAGCCTTGGAGCTCAGAATTGGACAATTGTAAAAGAATTTCACTTTTCTTAAGGGTCATCTATGGTATCATTTCTACCCTCTGGCTTATATAGTTGTAAATCTTTCATTGATAATTCAAATATTGCAGAGGTATTTTGTGACAATTCTTCATGTCCCTATGCTTCCTTGTTTGAATTACCTCTTATTGAGTTGAAGTATATGTATGTTTTGAATGATACTTTAGGGTTCTTGATCCCTCTCTCTTTCTGTAATTGTTGTGTATTATTGTGGGTGATTTGATGTGAATGCTTTTGTGAGTATACTACAACCCCCTAGCAATCTTGTCTCATTCCTATATTGAGTTGCAGAGGTGAATGTTTGTCTGCAGGTTGTAGATTGTGTCTAAACACTTAGGAATGCTATTGTTTGTGAAAGTTTTCTCTCTTTCCTTGAATAGCCTCTTTTTATTGCAGACCCTTCTATGAAATATTTATGCAAGCCTATTTAGTGAGTTGTGATCTCCTAGACCTAAGTTGTTCATTAATTTCATCCTCTATACTAAGATTCAAACCCTTCATTTCAGTGTATCACCTAGTAGGTAGTTTGCTTTTAGTCATTTCCCTTTTCAAGCATTCCTTCTATCCGTTTCCCTCAAAACATTTACTTTTCATGTCTAGAAGCAAATTAAGGTGATTATCCAAGAGGAACCAGCCTAGAACTTGGAGGTCTCATCTTAGTTAGCATAGGTCCCACAATCTGGAGATGATTCCCATGTTATAATAGGTTATCAAGACTATGAGAGCTTGAAACAAGGGTGCAAACTTAGTGTATAAGACCTCGTAGACAATCCTAAACCCTAATAATACTTTCTACACACACCCTAACCCTATTTAAGCATCTAAATGCACCATGTGTCCTCCACCAAACAAGTAATGAACAATTATAGTTTACACAAAAATTTCATATAATTTATACAAAATTCCATATGCTTGAAATTTAACTAAGTCTGAATTTTTCTAGAAATCTCAAAATTAGAAGTTGCATCTTAACTCCTATGAAGCTGAAACCTATCTCAAACTTCCCAGAAGGTACCTAATTTCTTTATACAAGTATAACTTAAAGTATAAGAAATTAACCTTAAATGTTATACTTGTATAAATAAACTCAATGTTGTACTATGTTCTACTTGTACAAATATTAAATCATCTAATTTCTACCTAACCCTAACCTGTGTGCATTATTTTATGGCATAAATCTCACACGTATTGTTTTATGAAAGACAAAAGAATTCATGTTATACTTCTATAATCGGATGGCATAAAATAATAATAGAGTTACGACTGACATAATATCAACATATATACATGGCTGACAGAATGGGAACGTATATTCCTATACATGGCTAATAGAATGGGAATGTATATTCCTATACATAGCTAATAGAATAGGAACGATGGACAAAATTACAATAAGGGCTGCCACTTAGCCACTTAGGGTTGCCAATATGCCTTGAGATTGATATTAGGACTGGTTAACTCCAAGTGTGAAAGCTCTGCAAGGTAACTAGACCAACTATAAGGACAAGATTGCCCTCTTCACTTCTGGCTCTACAAAACTATGGCAGGTGTACCTAATCCAGTAACTTATGACATTTTAGGATTTTGGACTAGATTAAACAAAGCAGATGATAGCAAGAGACTACTAAATGTTAACCAGACATTCATTGAATCTCAATTGCTATGAAGGGTAAAATGGCCTTGTGAAGGGTATTACTACCAACAATAATACTTAAAACTTAAAATAGTCTTTGATTAATGAGGATAGGGAAGGTAGACAAGAGCCAATAAGACATTGGACTCAACTAAATGTACTAATCCTTGATCAGTGCCATTATCCATTGGGCAGACCTCACATACAAACAATGAAACATGAACCAACTGTTGTCAAAGACTCATAGCCATAAATATAAACATTCCAGCCCATCCACTACTTATAAGATCCTTCTGTAGACAACCAAGATGAATCTATGTCCCTTCTAAAGTAAATTTCACTTGATCCTAGATCAAGAACTAAAGACCAAAACATATGCAAAGGTAACCCTATGCAATGGATAAGAAAATCCAAAACTCACATGAATGACACCAAAGAGAGACTTGTAAACACGAAATAGTTATATTAAGTATGATGAGTCATGTACATGATCAAAGTAGGACATAGATCAAACCACTTCAATAACCTACAAAAGACTTCCAGAAATTCTATTCAGCTTACATGCAATGTGATACAACCCTGCTACAAACCCTTGGAACCAATCGAAATTAGAACCTCTGGATTGATCCCAAATTTGAACCCCTGACAAGTCAAAAACTATCAACTTATACCACTAGCCACCTTGGAAATCTCAAAGAGATTGCATGAAGCTTAGGGTGACTAGGGTTAGGGTTACAATAGCTAAACCAAAAAAAAATTCCAAAAAACATGCTGGAGGGAAAACCAACACCAATCTGTCAGAAATAAGGCATGATCCTCACGGCAAGAAAATCTTCAAATTTGTACCCAGGATCACAAACTCATCATAAAAATCAATCTGACCAGACCATCAAAACTCCTCAAGCCAACAAAAACTATCCTTCCCCACATGACAAAAATCCCTGCAAATAATCATGGAACACCTTGGACCACACCACAATCAATTGGCGCCACCAAACAAATCAAGAAACAACTATAAAAACCATAAATTTTGGTACCTCTTGTCACGAAAACCATCTGCAGATTTAAATTTGAATTCCAACAAGCACCGCCGAAAAATTTAAAATATAGCCTTAGATCTCATCCTTTTTCTGGCACATCGAGTGGCCTATGTTTAAGTTCACAATAGTCGCGGGCCCCTCAAAAAGTTAACAGCCCCATCTCCAATCAACAACCAATCAAAAAAGAACACCTCAGCAACACCGGCACTGTGGACCCACCCTAACTCCGCAACTGTGACGTCCAAATAGTGGTCGCATGATCGCATAGCCTAAAAAAGGGCTATGTGAACATGCGAAAAGCCTCCATGTCAATGCCACCCTATCACCCACCAGCCAATCGGGAATGCCCATGTCACCACTGCATCACTGAAACACCAGCCCCACTGACAAAATCTGAATCACCACCTCGTAGCCGCTAAAAACCTTGCCACCTCAGCAACCAGAGGATGCCACTTCACCACCCACCATTGGGACTAGGGACATGTGTCAACCAGTCGCATGATTTCATGTCAGAAAACTCTGACATGCGATCATGCGACAACTAACCATAGGCTACCACATCACCGCCAATGAGACCACCGCCAAAGAAGCCTTACCCTTAAAAGCATGAAGACCCGGGCCCACCATTACGTGATCGCACGACTAAGGCAAAGTAAATTGCCAGCCAAGTCACCAGATGCTAAGGGCCTAACTGCCAAGAATTAGTGACCAAGAGATAACCGTGAGTCGCCAGGTCAAGGAACAAAAAACTTAACCACCAGGCAACTGAACATCATGAAGAACTGGGACCCATGCAGACAGGTGGCAATCGGTCACAACTTCGTAAGAAAAAAAAAAACATTGTGTAACTTTTCTATGTGAACAAGTGACAACCCATTGATTCTGTCCAAACTTTAACAGTGCTGGAAGCATGAAGAACTGGGTCCCATCGACAAACTGCCACCTCACCACCGCAAACATGTGTCAACTAGTAGCATGATTGCATAGCCAAAAATTGGGCTATGCGATCATGCGACAGCCAACCAAAGGTCGCCACATGACTGCCAAGCATTCAGAGATTATGTGACAAACTACCGGCCAAGTTGTTAGATGCTAACCGATAACTGCCAAACATGAAGAGATTACACGACAAACACAGTCACGTGATCTCTGAATAAAAGATGCAACCGCTAGGAGATTTGGAGAATTGGTGACACAACTGAGCAAGGATTGGGCCCCACACAAGAAATAGCCAATCACATGGTCGCATGTTAGAAATCTCTAACATGCGATCATGCGACAACCAATCATTTTGAAGCCTTTGAAGACCGGGGCCCACCATCCATCACACTTGCGTAGTTAGGGAATGCCAGTAAATAGGAAACTGTGAGGTCGAAAACACACAAGGTTTTCGATGGAAAAGATTGAAAACACACAAGGTTTCTGACGCCAAAAGATAAGCGCACAAAAGTTGGAAGGCACAAGGTCAAAAAAAATGAAGGTTTTCACACAAACTGAAAACATCATGGATTTTCAAAATATTGTGGGTTTTCGACACTATGGTAGATTTTAAAATTGTTTCCTGCAGACCTTAAAACTTGAATAACTCCTTGAATTTTGTGATTCAGCACGTGCAATTTGGACTGGAGCAAGGTGACACATTGAAGAGTATGGGGCTAAGAGCACAAACCATGAAACATTGTGGATTTTCTTCGCAAGATAAAACTATGCAACAAGGTGGGATAACTTCAAAATTTGCATGGAAAATACCATTTTCTCAGAATTTTGCATTGATAGGAAAATGGACCAACAGTGGCTCTAGTTGGGGACATGTATCTCTTGCAGATACAATGAGGACCTTAGATCTCTGGGAAGAAGCAGACCACCCACTGAAAAAACACAGAGACCTAAAAAAATACAGGGAACAAACCGGAAAGGGAAACTATTCACAAAAATGTACATTTTTTACAAAGAACCTGCAACAACAAACAAGAGTCAATTCCTGCCTCTGTCAAAGATTTGGTTCTCATTTCTTTCTTCATGTGGCACACCAGACACTTTATTTTCACTTGTTTCACCAGGCATGTCAACATGTCTAATCAGCTTGTCAGGCAGAACAAAATAACTATCTTCACAGTGCCTGTAAAAACTTTTGGCACTTTCTTCATCTTGCTCACTATGAAGATACAATTCAGTATACCCATGAACAACACCATCAGATAAGAACCTATTCTTCTCCACTGATTCATGTATGCCATCAATTGGAAACATAAAGAACTCATATTCTGCCTACTGAAAGGCCTCATCTAGACCCTGTCTTTGCATTTCCCCAGGTGCAACCGGCTGGAGCCCAGAAGAATAGTCAGGCTCATATTCATATATATCATTATTATCAAAATCTGAAACTATTCTACAACCTCCTGATGAATAAAATACAACATCATCATTTGAAGCTCCAACACAGATGAAAGAAGAACATCTTGATTCCAATGAATCTGAAACCTCCACATGTTCCTCAAATAAAGGATTGACAACTTCATGCAATACACCTTGTTGAACATCATGACAAAAAATGGGCTGATAGTCAAATTCTTCATCATATAAAGCATTAGAAAGTACTTTAAAATCAGTACCCATCTCAACCTCATGGAGACTCTCAACACATGAAAAAAAATCAGAACCATATGAAGACTCACTGATATCACATTTAATTATTTTTTCTTTATCTTCATACCTTGAGGATGAATCATCCTCAGCATCTTCACTATCCAAAGAATGTTCACTTCCATCATCACTTTCCGCTTCCCTTGTTGCATCTGACTCATATGAAGACACCACAGCCTCACTGTCTTCATCACTCTCAACATCAGAACTTAAGGACATGACCCTAAGTGCATCCTCAAGCCCAAGGCTATCATCACTAAGTATCCAATCTCTGACACATATATAATACCCTTCCCAAAATGCATTTGACCAATCAGTTGACTCATGAAAACAAAGCTGCAAGAATAAACCAATGAACTCAGATTCAGGAAACTCAACATCATTAGGAAGCTCATCATAGGCACCACAAAATCTATCATAGAAAAAAGATATGGATAGATCCTATCTGCACCCCACCTTCAATCTTACTAATTTTATGCAATCTCTAAGGATGCCCTGTTCAAGAAATGCAAGCTCCTCCTCAAGCTTACCCATTATAACTTAATGCAATACTTCCATAAAATTTTGCATAGATGCAACTGAAAACTTGAAGTATGCAAACCTCTACTCACACCTTACTCCTTTTCCTAGTACTTGATCACTTAATAAAGAGACATTTTAGATCCTTGAGAAATACCTGAGAATCTTGCAGCAGATGACCTTTGGCTGGAAGCAGGGCAGATCTAGAGCTCACCTTGCAGCTCCATCAAGTTTTGCAATGTAGAGTCACCACCTCCTTGAAAAGGAAAGTATGTCTTATTTCTTCTTCCAACCAATACAAAACTCCACAAGGTATACATGCTATATATCAGAAGATGCACTGATCAAACAGAGAAAAATTAGAGCCGCCACTCACAACTAGGTGAGAAAATTTAGCAAATACTTGTTTGTTCATCTGACTCTTTTCAATGGCTCCCCAACAGAGTTTCCATCTTATTGGTGACTCAGATGGGCAAATCAATCTGGTCAATAAAGATTTTAACTTTACAATATAACCATAACCAGAGATCCTAACAGATATTTTTCTTTTTCATTGTTCTCCCCAGCAGAGTTGCCATCTTGTTGGTGTTTGAAAACTCTTATGCCACTTAGGGCTGCCAATATGCTTTGAGACTGATATTAGGGCTGGTTAAATCCAAGTGTGAAAGCTCTGCAAGGCAACTGGACCAACTATAGGGACAAGACTGCCTTCTTCACTTCTGGCTCTGCAAAACCATGGTGGGTGTACCTAATCTAGTAACTTATAAAATTTTAGGACTTTGGACTGGATTAAACAAAGCAGATGATAGCAAGAGACTACTAAATGTTAACCAGACATTCATTGAATCTCAATTGCTATGAAGGGTAAAATGGCCTTGTGAAGGGTATTACTACCAACAACAATACTTAAAACTTAAAATGGTCTTTGATTAATGAGGATAGGGAAGGTAGACAAGAGCCAATGAGACATTGGACTCAACTAAATGTACTAATCCTTGATCAGTGCCATTATCCATTGGGTAGACCTCACATACAAATAATGAAACATGAACCAACTATTGTCGAAGACTCATAGCCATAAATATAAATGTTCCAGCCCATCCACTATCATAAGATCCTTCTATACATAACCAAGATGAATCTATGTCCCTTCTAAAGTAAATTTCACTTGATCCTAGATCAAGAACTAAAGACAAGAACATATGCAAAGGTAACCCTATGCAATGGATCAGAAAATCCAAAACTCACATGAATGACACCAAGGAGAGACTTGTAAACATGAAATAGTTATATTAAGTATGATGAGTTATGTACATGATCAAAGTAGGACAGAGATCAAACCACTTCAATAACCTGCAAAAGACTTCCAAAAATTCTATTCAGCTTACATGCAATGTGATACAACCTTGATACAAACTTTTGGAACTAATCCAAATCAGAACCTCTGGACTGATCCCAAATTTGAACCCCTGATAAGTCAAAAGCTAACAACTTATACCACTAGCCACCTTGGGAATCTCAAAGAGATTGCATGAAGCTTAGGGTGACTAGGGTTAGGGTTACAATAGCTAAACCGTAACAAAATTCCAAAAAGCATGCTGGAGGGAAAACCAACACCAATCTGTCAGAAATAAGGCATGATCCTCATGGCAAAAAAATCTTCAAATTTGTACCCAGGATCACAAACTCATCATAAAAATCAATCTGACCAGACCATCAAAACTCCTCAAGCCAAAAAAAATTGTCCTTCCCCACATGATAAAAATCCCTGCAAATGATCATGGAACACCCTGGACTACACCACAATCAACTGGCGCCACCAAACAAATCAAGAAATGGCTAGAAAAATCATAAATTCTAGTACCTCTTGTCACAAAAACCATCTGTAGATTTAAATTTAAATTCCAACAGGCACCCCCAAAAAATTTAAAATACAGCCGTAGATCTCATCCTTTTCCTGGCACATCAAGCGGCCTATTTTTAAGTTCACAATAGTCGCGGGCCCCTCAAAAAGTCAATAGCCCCATCACCAGTCAGCAACCAATCAAAAAAGAACACCTCGACAACACCGGCATTGTGGACCCACCCTAACTTCACAACCGTGATGTCCAAATAGTGGTCGCATGATCGCATAGCCTAGAAAAGGGCTATGAAAACATGTGACAAGCCTCCATGTGAATGCCACCCTGTCACCCGCCAGCCAATTGGGAATGCCCATGTCACTGCCGCGTCACTAAAACACTGGCCCCATTAATAAAATCTGAATCACCACCTCACAATCGCTAAAAACCTGGCCACCTCAGCAACCGGAGGATGCCACATCACCACCCGCCATCGGGACCAGGGACACATGTCAACCGGTCTCATGATTGCATGTTAGAAAACTTTGACATGTGATCATGTGACAGCCAACCATAGGCCACCACATCACCACCAATGTGACCACCACCAAAGATGCCTTACCCTTAAAAGCATGAAGACCCAGGCCCACCATTACGTGATCGTGCGACTAAGGCAAAGTAAACTGCCAGCCAAGTCACCAGATGTTAAGGGCCTAACCGCCAAGAATCAGTGACCAAGAGATAACCGCGAGTCACCAGGTCACGGAAAGAAAAACTTAACCACCAGGCACCTAAACATCACGAAGAATTGGGACCCATGCAGACAGGTGGCAATTAGTCGCAACTTCGTAAGAAAAAAAAAACATCGTGCAACTTTTCTATGTGAACAAGCGACAACCCATTGATTTTGTCCAAACTTTAATAGTGCTGGAAGCATGAAGAACTGGGTCCCACCGATGAACTACCACCTCACCACTACAAACATGTGTCAACTGGTCACATGATCGCATAGCCAAAAATTGGGCTATGCAATCATGCGATAGCTAACCAAAGGCTGCTACATGACTGCCAAGCATTCAGAGATTACACGACAAACTACCCACCAGGTCGTTAGATGCTAGCCGATAACTGCCAAACATGAAGAGATTATGTGACAAACATAGTCATGTGATCTCCAAATAAAAGATGCAACCGCTAGGAGATTTGGAGAATCGATGACATAATTGAGCAAGGATTGGGCCCCACACAAGAAATAGCTGATCGCATGGTCGCATGTCAGTAATCTTTGACATGCGATCATGTGACAACCAATCATTTTGAAACCTTTGAAGACTCAGGCCCACCATCCATCGCACTTGAGCAGTTAGGGAACGCCAGCAAATAGGAAACTGTGAGGTCGAAAATACATAGGGTTTTTGGCAGAAAAGATAAAAAATACACAAGGTTTCTGACACCAAAAGATAAGTGCACAAAAGCTGGAAGGCACAAGGTCAAAAACAATGAAGGTTTTCACAAAGACCGAAAACATCATGGATTTTCAAAAACATTGTGGGTTTTCGACACTGTGGCAGATTTTGAAATTGTTTCCTGCAGGCCTTAAAACTTGAATAACTCCCTGGATTTTGCAATTCAGCACGTGCAATTTGGACTAGAGCAAGGTGATACATTGAAGAGCATGGGGCTAAGAGCACAAACCATGAAACATTGTGAATTTTCTTCGCAAGATAAAACTATGCAACAAGGTGGGATAACTTCAAAATTTGTAGAGAAAAGACCATTTTCTCAGAATTTTGCATTGACAGGAAAATGGACCAACAACAGTATTAACCGAACAGTGTTAGCCGAAGCATTTCTTTGTTAACCGAGCAGAACAAAATGTATTAAATGATTAGCTTAGCCGATAGGATTAATGAGATGTCAAGAGTATAACATCGAGGTAAAAGATAATGTTTTTTACATAGATCGATGACTAACAAAATTTAGGGAAGATTTAATAGAAAAGATTGAAATGTGTTATTGACATAAGTACCGAGAGAGTTTGAAGTGGCAAAATCTACAAATGAGATTAAGCAGCAAAATATGATGGTGGAGAAGAAAACAATTTACTCGTCTATATAAAAGAACATAATTTTTTTATGAAAATGCTGGAAGAAGAAGCTACAGGAATATCACATGAACAAGGATTTCATGTATTCTGATCATACTAGTTAGTAAGAACCGAGCTGCAAAACCATTACTGAGCTACAGAGAGCAATTACCGATGGATAGTAAGTTGATATAGTATTGAATCTGAAGTGAAATATTGATCAGAAGGATTTTTATGGATTAAATATTGATTTATAATCTATAATTAAAGTTTTATTAGGGAAGGTCATTTACTGTTACATATTTAACCATTGTATACAGTCAAAATCTCTTAACCGAGTGGACTCCGAAAGTCTTATGATGTATCATGCATAGAATGAACATTGTTATCCTATCAACCCCATAGTGAATGCTGGTTGGACGATAACTTCTAGTCTAAAATCCTCTAACAAGGTCACACCTTATAGTGTGTTTGTAACCTTTAACAGGGTTGGGTCTTAACCGACCTCACTTCAGAAGAGTGAACAATTTTGGGTTGCCAGTCCCAGGTGGTTTTTTCCTTTACAGGGTTTCCACGTTAAATCTCTTGTGTTATGTGTTGATTGTGATATTTGTTTGTTATCATTCTTTACATGTTACATGTTAGATTTGATCGGTAAACTATTTTAGCATTAGATTGGTAATCGGTAAAAGCATAGACAGTGAGAGTTATTATTACTTACCGATGAGTAGAAATTGAAGAAATTGTTTTGAATTATACATTTTGATTTGGGACACTGGATAACTGATTCCCTCTCCTCTCAGTTATTCTAACAATTTGTATCAGAGCATTGGTTGCTTGGAATAGAGTTTTAAGGACTTAAGCATAAAGGTCTCAAGATGTATAAGAGGGAAGTACCGAAATTGAACAAAGAGAACTTCGCAGTATGGCAAAGCAGAATGAAGCTGCACATATCTCAAATTGGGAACTCTACACTAGATTTGATGGAGAATGGCTACATACAACCACCCACTGGTCCCTTAACTATTGATCAACTAAAGGATAAGCATGAACACAATGTTACTATGATGGAACTTGCTGCTACCTGTACCAATGCTGAATTTGAAGATATCAAGACATGCACACCTACCAAAGGAATGTGGGATAAATTAGCACAAATATACAGTGGAGATCTGAATGTCAAAAGAGCCCAAGCTGAAAGTCTGAGAGGAAGGTTTGATGATATGAGAATGAAAGAAGGTGAGAACATTGTCTAATATTCAAATAGACTCAAAGAGGTCGTACATGCTATTAGAGCATCTGATGGAGTGATTGATGATGAAACAGTGATAAGTAAGATTCTCAGAACTTTGCTACCAGTTTATGCAATCAAGATTTTTGCAATTCATGAAACAAGAGCTACATCCAACCTTACTCTTGACACTCTGATTGGTAAAATTACAACCTTAGAATTAAACAATTTTGATAATAGTGTTGTTCCTTCTGTTGAATCCGCTTTCATGTCTTCTTTAAAGATTGGAAAGTCTAGCAGGAATAGTAAGAACTGTGATAGTGATGACAATATCGATGATGAATGTGATGAGCTTGAAGCACTTATGGCCAGAAGATTGCCCAAAGGAAAAGGATGGTATAGAGGAAAGCTACCTTTAGCATGCTTTAATTGTAAAGAAGTCGGTCACATCATTGCTAGATGTCCACAGAAGAAAGATGATGATAGATCCAAATACCAATATGATGGAAGCTATGGAAGAAGAGTCAATAGAGGCTACCGACACTACAACAAAGACAACCGAGATGAAAAAGGTAAAAATATATGTTACATAGCCAAAGATATTGAAACTGAATCTGATTCTGATGATGATATAGAAGTTGTATTTGTTTCTATGAAAGATGACTTAGAAGAGGAAGAGAAACATGAAGAGACAACACTAATCTCTAAAGTAAGCAGAAATGATATATGGATCATAGATAGTGGCTGTACACATCATATGGCTGGTGATGTAGAGAAGTTTGATCATCTTGTTGAATATAATGGAGGATTTGTGAGAATGGGAAATGATGCACCTTGTATGGTAAGAGGTAAAGGATCACTGATGATCAATGACAGACTACAATGTGAAAATGCATACTGGGTAGATGGATTGAACTATAATTTATTAAGTGTGGCTCAGCTAAAAAATTTAGGCCATCGACTAGCTTTTGAGAGAAAAAAGGTGAAGATCTATGATGATGGAGGAAGACTTGTTGAAACTGGTACACAATCTAGAGGTAATCTATTCTATCTTGATATGGATCAGTCTTCTTGTTTGTTAATAAAGGATGAAGATGCTTGGTTGTGGCATAGAAGGTTATGTCATGTGAACTTTGACAACATGATCAATATTAGTAGAAAGAGAAGAGTTAGAGGACTACCTAACTTGACAAAACCTGATCATGCCATGTGCCATGAATGTCAGAAAGGTAAGATGACTAAGTCTAGTTTTAAAAGCAAAGATTATTAAACAAAGAAGATACTTGAGTTGGTTCATATTGACCTATGTGGTCCTATGAGAACTCAGAGTTCTTCTGGTGATAGATATTTTATTCTTTTTGTTGATGACTATATTAGACTGATGATTGTTATGTTCTTGAAAGAGAAGTTTAAAGCTTTCAAAATGTTTAAATGGTATAAAGCCAAGGTAGAGAAAGAAACTAGAAAAGAAATAAAATGTTTAAGATCTGATAAAGGAGGTGAATTTATCTCTGATGAATTTACTAATTTTTGTAATGAGCATGAAATCAAAAGGCAGGTATCCGCACCAAGGACACCTCAGCAAAATGGCATTGCTGAAAGGAGGAACAAGTCTATAATTGACTGTGCTAGAACATTGATAATATAGAAGAATGTTGCTTAGACATATTGGAGGGAAGCTGTCAATACAACTCTATATGTTCTTAACCGAGTACAACTAAAGAAGGACTCCAACCGAACACCTTATGAACTATGGTTTGGACACAAACCTACTGTAAGTTATTTTAGAATTTTTGGAAGTAAATGCTTTATTTTGAAAGATGAGAGAAATGGAAAATTTGATTCTAAAGGAGATGAAGGAATATTTTTGGGATATTCCACTATAAGTAAAGCATACAAATGTTTGAATAAGGCTACAAATAAGATAGTTGAAAGTACTAATGTTTGTGTTGATGAGTTTGATGACAAGTACATAGAGGAAAGTATAAAGGAACCAGAAGACTATGGTAGATTCACTTACATTGAACATCTAGAGTATCTACCGACATCACAGACTGTGTCAACCGGTCAGCAGGGAAATAATGCAGGACAATAGGCAATACAAACCGAGGAACAAGATAGAGCTATTGAGCAAGAAAATGACCCTGAGAAGGATGAACTAGAAAGGAGAAATCAAGTCTTGGCTAGTTTTGTCAGAAGATATCATCTTGAGACACAAATCATTGGAGACAGACATGCCAGAATGAAAACTAGAAGCAAAACAAGACAAGGTACATGTTTAATTTGTGAATTTGAACCTAAAACTGTGAAAGTTGCATTAGAGAATGAAGAATGGGTTAATGCAATGAAGGAGGAAATAAAGAAAATAGAAAAGAACAAAACCTAGTCCTTAGTACCCTGACCAAAAGATAAGAATGTTATCAGTACTAAGTGGATATACAGGAATAAATTGAATGAAAATGGTGAAGTCACAAGAAATAAAGCTAGATTAGTATGCAAAGGATATGCACAGGAAGAAGGCATTGACTATGGTGAAACATTTGCACCTGTTGCTAGATTAGGAGTTAGAATGCTACTTGCTTATGCTACACATAAGAAATTCAAAGTCTATCAAATAGATGTGAAGTCAGCATTTTTGAATAGTATATTTGAAGAAGAGGTCTACATTGAACAACCTGAAGGATTTGTTGATCCTGACAATAAAGACATGGTATGTAGACTACATAAAGCATTATATGGATTGAAGCAAGCACTGAGAGCATGGTATGAAGGACTACATACTTGTTAAGTATAAGATTTGTAAGAGCAAGTGAAAACAACAATTTGTATGTGAAAGGTGATACTGATGATACTATTATCATTGCTAAAATATTTGTTGATGACATTTTTTTTGGAGGTTCAGATATTGTATGCAAGGCATTTGCTGATGAAATGCAAAAGGAATTTGAAATGTCTATGTTTAGAGAGATTAAGTTCTTTCTTGGATTATAAGTGATTCGGGAGAGTGATGGGATATTCATCACACAATCTAAATACATAAAGGAAGTACTGCAGACATTTGGCATGGAAGATGCTAAACTTGTAGGAACACCAATGGCTACTGGATGCAAATTGACAAAGGAGGATGAAACTACCAAGGTAAACCAGACACTTTACTGATCCATGATTGGTAAGTTAATGTACGTAGTTCACATTAGACCAGATATAGCACATGTTGTGGGAATTGTTGCAAGATTTTCTCCTAATCCTACAGAATCACACATGATAGCTACAAAAAGGATCTTAAGATACTTGAAGAAAATAAAGAATTATGGATTATGGTATCCTAAGGAAGGGAAGTTTGAACTAAAAGTTTACACCGATGTTGATTAGGTTGGAAATGTGGATGATAGAAAAAGCACCACTAGAGGAGCATTTTTCTTTGGTGAAAGACTTGTAACCTGGACAAATAAAAAGCAGGCTTGTATTTCTCAGTCTACAACTGAAGCAGAATATGTTACTGCTACTACTAACTATTCAAACATTGCTTATATCAAACAAGTGTTGGAAGGAATGAATGAGGTAATCATTGACCTGGTGATTATATACTGTTACAACACTAGTGCTATTAATATTTCAAAAAATCCTGTGATGCACTCTAAGACAAAACATATATCTATTAAGTATCATTACTTAAGAGAACAAGTGCAAGAGAAGCAAGTAAAGTTAGAATTTTTTACATCTAAAGAACAACTTGCAGATATTTTTACAAAGCCCCTACCGAAGGACACATTTGAATACTTGAGGACTAGACTTGGGGTCTATCCCCTATCTATCGGTCACTAAGGTGATTTAGTTGTTGCATCAACCAATTTTTATCAGAAGATCATTCATGTTGATGCAGCATAGTTCACACTTTGAATCATGTTCAAGGTTGTGATTAAGTTTGAGAACTTGACTTGATTGAAATATCAGTATTTAGAGATACAGAGGAAGACATAATTGTTTGTTTATTTGTTTCTTTGGCATTTCTGTCAAAGGGAGAGATAAACAATATGGAATGAATATGAAAAGAAAAGAGGAGAGATAATCAATATGAAAAGGAACAAGCACTGACAATAATTATCTAAGGGAGAGACAATGAGACAGAGTATTGAAGATCGGTTACATAGAAGAGAAGTAGGAACATGACAACTAAAAAGATCACAACTGCAGAATGGTAAAGCTATATTATTTAATGCTGATTTAGTAATGTAGTGATTAACCATATTAAGTCTATTCGACTTACAAAATTTGTTCACAAAGTTGTAGAATGTATGTTTGGTATGTGTATGGTCTATTTCATATTACTTGAGTTGCCATCAATGCCAAAGGGAGAGATTGTTGACTACAACTGATTTGGAATCTGATTGAAGAAACTGTGATTGCAAGATCACTAAGGAGTTGCTAATTAGATATGTAATATGATTAAATCAATACTATATTGTCATTGATGTCAACTAGTTTGACAGCACTTATCTTGTAAGTTACTATACCGAGACATTTGAATAAAGGTGAAAGAGATGAAGAATAGAGAAATCTACATAAGGAAAGATGTACATGATAGATGAGGATAAGGAACACATTGAGTAACTTGCTAATGAGTCTATGACTTGATGATATTGACTTTATTATGTTGCATTCATCTATGATGAAGTATAGAGCTGAAAGACACAAAGCAGTGTTGTCGGTAAATGAAGCATTTCTAGTATACACCGATGGAGTATAGTGTATACCGATCGTAGTATTAACCGAGTAGTGTTCACCAACACATTTTTTTGTTAACCGAGCAGAACATAATGTATTAAATGATTAGCTTAGCTGATAATATTGATGAGCTGACAAGAGTATAACATTGAGGTAATAGATAATGTTTGTTACACAAATCGACGGCTAACAAAATTCAGGGAAGATCTAATGGAAAAGATTGAAATGTGTTATTGACACAAGTACCGAGAGAGTTTGAAGCGGCAAAATCTATGAATGAGATTAAGTGGAAAAATCTAATGGTGGAGAAGAAAATGATTTACTTGTCTATATAAGAGAACATAATTTCTTTATGAAAATGTTGGAAGAAGAAGAAGCTGTAGGAATATCACATGAACAAGGATTTCATGTATTTTGATCATACTGGTTAGTAAGAACCAAGCTGCAGAACCATTACCGAGCTATAGAGAGAAATTACCAATGGATAGTAAGTTGATATAGTATTGAATCTAAAGTGAAATATTGATCAGAAGGATTTGTATGGACTAGATATTGATCTGTAATCTGCAATTGAAGTTGTATTAGGGTAGGTCATTTAATGTTACATATTTAACCATTGTATACAGTCAAAATCTCTTAACCAAGTGGACTCTGAAAGTCTTATGATGTATCATTCATAGAATGAACATTGTTATCCTATCAAACCCATAGTGAATACTAGTTGGATGATAACTTCTAGTCTAAAATCCTCTAACAAGGTCACACCTTACAGTGTGTTTGTAACCTTTAACAGGGTTGGGTCTTAACCGACCTCACTTCAGAAGAGTGAACAATTTTGGGTTGCCAGTCCTAGGTGGTTTTTCCCTTTACAGGGTTTCCATGTTAAATCTCTTATGTTATGTGTTGATTGTGATATTTGTTTGTTATCATTCTTTACATGTTACATGTTAGATTTGATCGGTAAACTATTTTAGCATTAGACTGGTAATCGATAAAAGAACAGATAGTGAGAGTTATTATTACTTACCAACAAGTAGAAATTGAAGAAATTGTTTTGAGTTATACATTTTGATTTGGGACACTAGATAACTGATTCCCCCCCCTCTCAGTTATACTAACAATTGACTCAGGAAATCCCCACCTAAAGGTAAAAGGATCAGAGGTAGGGTTCCTTCCTCTGGAACTTGCTGATATCTCTGTAACAAAAATATTGATCGAGGATTTTGAGGGATCACTCAGACTTGTGGAGCCAGGTGGAGATGATACTTGGTACCTGCACTCCTACATCACCAAGAAGAGATACATGGATACATATGGATATACATACAAATCAGATATATGCAAGTAGATGATCAAGATCGATACATCGTGTGGACCTCAACTAAGTGAGTAACTATGACTTCATCCTGAGTCATGAAAAAACATTAGACATATATTCATGAAACATAAAACATCATGATAATAATTAGATTCAAATCCTTGGGTTAGATCCATAAAACATATAAAAATAGATGATTTTATAATCTCATAAACATATAAATGATAATCGTAAATGAACATATCAATCATTTGATAAACATATCATCATCCACAAAACATAAATATAAATGCATAGTTCTAACCATCATAATAGAATGTCCAAGTATCATCATAGGAGAGGGTATTACAGAGACATTTGAAGGTTTGTTACTTGTAGCTATATTTGTTGATGACATTATATTTGGAGGTAATGAAAAACTTAGTGCTGAATTTGCTAAGGAGATGCATAATGAATTTGAGATGAGTATGATTGGTCCTATCAAGAACTTTTTAGGATTGAATGTGCAGCAGACAGAGAAAGGTATATTCATTAATCAGTCCAAGTATGTGAAAGAAATATTAAAGAAATTCAAGATGGATGATTGCAAGCTAGTAGGGACACCTATGATTACTGGATGCAAGCTTACAAAGGAAGATGACTCACCAAAAATTGATATAACATTGTATAAGTCTATGATTGGAAAACTAATTTATTTTACTCAGACCAGACCTGATATTTCAAATGTAGTTGGTATAGTTGGAAGATTTGTAGCAAAACCTAAGCAAAGTCACCTCATGGTAGTAAAAAGGATATTTAGATAGTTACAAGGCACTATAGACTACGGTCTATGGTATTCTAATTCAAAAAATATAGAGCTTCATGTGTAAACTGATGCAGATTGGGCAGGATGTGTAGATGATAGAAAGAATACATCAGGAGGAGCAGTGTTTCTTGGTGATAGACTTGTCACTTGGACAAGGAAGAAAAAATATTATATTTCTCAGTTAATAGCAGAAGTGGAGTATGTTGCATCAGCCTTGAATTGTTCTAGAATTGTGTGGATCAAGTAGATGATAAAATATTTTGGAATTCAGATTGATTATCCTATTTTTATTCTTTGTGATAACACTAGCACTATCAATATGTCAAAGAATCCTATGATGCATGCAAAGACTAAGCACATTGAGATCAAGTATCACTTCCTAAGAGAGAAAGTGGTAGAGAAAGAAGTTAAGTTGGACTATGTGAATACTAAATATTAGTTGGTAGACATATTCAAAAATACCTTGCCTAAGGATACTTTTGAGTATCTCAGGGAGAAGTTGGGAGTAATTCCCTTCCTTGATTCAGCTTAGAAGGAAGCAGGAATGGTATCAGTCCTATGGGATTGATGAAAGGTTGACTACTCTACCTTAGGAGTAGTACCGGTGCTTAAAATGAATGGTGCCCTTTTCCATTGATGTCAAAGGCGGAGTAATATACAAAGGTATGAAAAACATGAAGAGTAACATACTTAGGGGGAGCAGTATTTAGTTGTAACAATAGTTCAATTGAGGAAATGGAGAATGTTAGAAAATATTGTAGCAGATGAAGGATTCATCTTTGGGGGAATTTTGAAGAGGAAATGGAGAATGTTGTAAAAGAAATGGTCATTTGGGTTGGTGGTGGTTTTTCATTGCACATGTTTCCATCAATACCAAAGGGGGAGATTGTTGGAGATTTGCCAGTAGGCCAGTACTAACTATATGTTTGTCATTGATGACAACATATGGAAAGTAGCATGCATAGAAGTCTTACATAGTAAGATTTTAGTATATGTAGCATGGACATGATATCAACATGATATCATGGGCGTAGAGGTTAACTGTTAGTACAGATAGTTATATAGCAGCTTGTGTCATTCATGTTCCTGATAGAGTTATAGGTAGTGTTCTGTGTATGGTTGTCCGTACAGTTATCATGAATCTTTACACACTTGGATATATGTTGAAGACATGTAAGTGATGTTAAGTTCATGGATGCATGATCTGATGATGAATGCAAGTGAAGTTATGTAGTCG
The DNA here is from genome assembly GCA_027943335.1 of Chamaecyparis obtusa. Classification (NCBI taxonomy): domain Eukaryota; kingdom Viridiplantae; phylum Streptophyta; class Pinopsida; order Cupressales; family Cupressaceae; genus Chamaecyparis; species Chamaecyparis obtusa. Next base: position 436,347 of record BSBK01005513.1, on the reverse strand, counting down.
CTATTTTCCAGTAGTAGTTTCCTATGTTTAATCAATGGAGCCGACAAATATTTTATTGGTTATTGAGTTGCACCTATCTTTAGGGTATGTGCCCTTGGAGTTAAGCTTAGAGATTACTTATTAATGTTTGGTTAAGAGCGTATGAGCTAATTCTTCTTGTGGAGAAAGATCCAATTGTTTTGGTAGAGCCGACAGTGTGTAGTGTGCATCTACAATTATCTTATTAAGATAGGTCCCATAATATGCTATGTGCATAATAGAGCTGACAGGATGTTTCTTGGAGTTTATTATGGTTTCTCTATTATGATTTCAAGGTGGTTCTAATAGGAAGACTTGATTATATCATTTAGAGGAAAGATATTTATAGGCAGTCACTTGTGATAGATGAAGTGTGGTTCATGGTTGATTAAGAAGAGTAGAGCAGAGTGTGCGAGTTGTGGAACCATCAGAAGAAGGTCTATGTGACCAAGTAGAATATTTTTGCTATACATTGAAACTGATCCAGACAGCAGGTCAAAGTGCAGTTCACCAAGATCCAAATATAGTGTGTATCTATTATTCATAAGGTTGTAGCCTTCGCCCCTTTGAGAAGTGAGCTCTCAAATAGTGCATCCTCTCTCCTAATAGGGACAATTTTAAAAGACTCCTAATAGGGTCCGACCCTTAACCAAGTCTACTATACTTCATATATTGTAAAGCTACTCCTAACAGGGTAAAGGATCTTCTAGCAAGGATCATTACACACTAGTACATAATATTAGTGGGTATCAAGTCCCATCGGGGTTTTTACCTATTTGGGTTTCCCCGTAACCAAAATATTGGTGTTGTGTTCATGTGTTCTTTCATTGTATTTATTCTTTATGTTTAAGTATACTTAATTGGATAAGGAATTGAAACTTGTAGATAATTGATTCACCCCCCCCTCTTAGTTATCTCTTGGGACTATTTCTAACAACTAGCATATACATTACAACTAAGTAACAAGGTACATTCATTATCAATATAAGAAAAGGTACAATCAATAAAATACAACTGATACATTATGGTATATAAGATAATACAACTTCCTCCGCATATGTCACAAGGATCACAATAATGAATTAAGTCACTGATAAAATACAAGTACATATACATCTCTTGAATGGATGTCATAAATTAGTACATAACATAATATAAGATAGACATCCTATGATATCATTAAGAAACCTCCAAGCAATGAGCAAAAGGATAGAATTAACAACAAGGATCATCTAAGCACACAAAACATGAATGCCAGATCTCAATGGTATAAAGAATCACTACCACCCAACCACGTTGAACCCAAAGGTTCACTCCCACCATGCTAGGGAGATAACACTAGGCCTCACTCAAAGGAACAACCAAACAATCAAGACTAATAAAAATGGTACACTAGATAAAATGGTAATAAATGGTTATAAGGTTATCTAGTATAAATGATCAAGACACAAATTAGGTATATCAAATGCAATGTAGGAACCTAGAACACATATAGGGAAGTGTTGTCACATACTCCTAACCCTTGGAATTTGTCTTGGCAGTCTCTCTGGACCCTAGCACCCAATTGACCATATGTGGTATCAATAAACCTCTCATATATACAAGGATACTAACCATTCAAGAACACACACCCGAGTGGATGGAAAACATCATCTCACAGTCCATCCTAGCCTATAGTAGTACTCAAGGAATGGGTGAGGTACACATTTATCTTATTAATATGTTCTCTTAATAAATTTATTAAGTTACCACTTTATTAAGCTACTTACAATGAGGGATCCTGAAAACCACTTGAGGGCCCTAACACTCATCACAAGCCACTTCCCATTTATGATCCTATATCACCTACCCTTATGGTCCCAACAAAGAACCAAAGAGAAGGAAAAAACCAAAACCATAAAAGAATTCTTAGAAATCATTAGAGTGTAAAAGTCATCAACGAAAAGTGTTGGAGAAAAATAAACAATATCACATCCTATACAAGGATCCAAACTATCCATCCCATAATGGATACCTCAATAAAACAATTACCAAATTATCATAGTTTCATAACACAAGATCAACGATCATCAAAAACATCAATATCATTTCTCTCCAACATGAGTAAAACTTAAATCAACAATATCATCTTTCAGATCACATAATAGTTACAATAGATGAAACAAGGTGACCAAGTAGAATTTCAACACAATAATGGTCGTCACCTTGTTGTGGTCAAATAACATAATAATTGAGACTCAAGAACATATGACATAACATCACAAATGCACCCAAAACCATACATACATAATCATGCAACAAAATGGTTATGATCTTTCTACAGTATAAACCCAAAGAGTAAAAAGTATAAATCCATAAAATAATTCAAGTTTCAAAAGACAAAGTCCCCTCCTAGGGCATTACTCTACCCATAACTGAAAATTAGTCACAAACAAAAACAAAACAAAACCCAACTATAAAACACATCCACATTTAAACTCCCATCAAATAAAATTATTCATTTCTAAAAATAGAATTTCTAAAAATAGAATACCACTGCATGCAAATAAATATTCTTCCTTAAATAACATGCAAGTGAATATATCTTTCTTAAATAACATGCAATTGAATATATCTTCCTTAAATAGCATGCAAGTGAATATATCTTTCCTAAATAACATGCAACTAAATATATCTTCCTTAAATAACATGCAAGTGAATATATATTTCCTAAATAGCATGCAACTGAATATATCTTCCTTAAATAACATGTAAGTGGAAATATCTTTTCTAAATAACATGCAACTGAATATATCTACCTTAAATAACATGCAAGTGAATATATCTTTCCTAAATAACATGCATTTGAATATTTCTTCCTTAAATAGCACACAATTAAATATATCTATCTAAATAACATGCAACTGAATATATATTCCTTAAATAACATGCAAGTGAATATATCTATCTAAATAACATGCAACTGAGTTTATCTTTCTTAAATAATATGCAAGTTGATATATCTTTCCTAAATAACATGCAGCTGAATATATATTCCTTAAATAACATAGAAGCGGATATATCTTTCCTAAATAACATGAAACTATATTATTTACATGCATATGCATATTTCTATTTCAAAAGCATGTGTTTTCTCTAAAAACAAACTCTTCCAATACCCTCAAAACCATGGAATTCCATAATTGAAAATAAATCAAAGCAAAACTTTTAAAGAAAACCCTAATCAAATTTTCCTTCCAAAAGATTCTGTAACTTTATTGATTATCAAAGAAACACATCTTTTTAACAAACATTTATCATTTATACACAAGATCTAATCAAACACGAAGAAGAAAATGATTTTAATGGACAGCTTTTAAGGATTTTAAAACTCAACCTTAAATCAAAGAATTGAATCCGAAGAGATAAGAAGACCAAATCCAAAGCTTTCAAAACCCAAATTCTTTAATCCCAAAATTCTCCCGAGAGAGAATTTTCCAAAAACTTGATTGAATAACCTTTCAAATGGCCTCCTAAAGCTATAAAATAGAAAACCTAGGAACTAGGGTTGAAAGAATGCAACTCCTATTAACAAAAATAGAACTCAACTGTTAAAAATAATAAAACATTTAACTCAAAAATCTACTTTTAAAGTTTGCACAACTGAAATCTTTTTTTTTTGATCTGTAATAGGTTATATTTTATTAATAAAAAAGATTTATAATTCGCTTTACATGAAGTCGTTACTTGACTCTGTACAAAAATTGAAAACAACCCAAATACATAGCAACCTTTACAAATAAACCTGAGCCTAATAAACATCACTTTGCTATTATAGGCCTAGCACATCTATAAAAAACATCGTTACCACTCTACACAAACACGCCAAAGCATCAAGGCTTTCATTTACCACCATGCCTAAATAACAATCATCCCATGCAGTCCTTGCAAGTTGAAAAACTGGTCTCCAAAAAAGAGATGAACTATCCATCCAATTACAATGCTGTTCACATCAACCTTCATTCACCATTACACCTGCATATCAGGTTCAACCTTAACTTTTCCAAATTTCCAAAAATAAGAAGACTAACATCCATTATCAAAAAATTTGATAACTTGCCAAAGGAAGACAAACTAAAAACTCCTTGCTTTATGGGTCCTTACATACCTACATTTCTTTGGGATCCTCATGGGAAAAACCACCCTCCTTCATGCTACCTGAGCCTCCTAGATAGCTTTGACCACCTGTTTCCAAGTATTCCTCCTATCCATAAGGTAGGATTTTCTGTCCACCCTTTTTGGCCAATTTAGGAAAGGGATGATCCCTACCTCCAATCCTTCCATTTCAACCTTGAACATCTCACTATAATCAAAGGCACATCCATTGTGAGCCCACTCTAGGAGGGAGTCAATCCCTTCTAATAAATTAGTTTCAAATAAAGAATTCATCACCCATTTAACCATATCTTCATTCACCCCAATTTCTAAGCCCCACACCATAACCATGGCAACAATGTTCACCTGTAATTTCCAGCAGTGATTATCACATGCAGTTGAATATATATTCCTTAAATAACATAGAAGTAGATATATCTTTCCTAAATAACATGCAACTTTATTATTTACATGCATATCCATATTTCTATTTCAAAAGGATTCATTTTATCTAAAAATGAACTCTTCCAATACCCTCAAAACCATGGAATTCCATAATTGAAAATAAATCAAAGCAAATATTTTAAAGAAAACCCTAATCAAATTTTCTTTCCAAAAGATTCTATAACTTCTTGATTATCAAAGGAAAACATCTTTTTAAAAAATAATCATCATTTACACACAAGATATAATCAAACAAAAAGAAGAAAATGATTTCAATGGACAACTTTTAAGGATTTTAAAACTCAACCTTAAATCAAAGAATTGAATCCGAAGAGATGAGAAGACCAAATCCAAAGCTTTCAAAACCCAAATTCTTTAATCCCAAAATTCTCCCAAGAGAGAATTCTCCAAAAACTTGATTGAATAATCTCTCAAATGGCCTCCTAAAGCTATAAAATAGAAAGCCTAGGTACTAGGGTTGAAAGAATGCAACTCCAATTAACAAAAATAGAACTCAACTATTAAAAATAATAAAACACTTAACTCAAAAATCAACTTTTAAAGTTTGCACAACTAAACTCCTTTTTTTTTGATCTGTAATAGGTTATATTTTATTAATAAAAAAGATTTACAATTTTCTTTACATGGAGTCATTACTTGACTCTGTACAGAAATTGAAAACAACTCGAATACATAGCAGCCTTTACAAATAAACCCCGAGCCTAATAAACATCACTTTGCTATTATAGGCCTAGCACATTTACAAAAAACACTGTTACCGCTCTACACAAACACAACAAAGCATCAAGGCTTTCATTTACCACCATGCCTAAACAACAATCATCCCATGTAGTCCTTGCAAGTTGAAAAACTAGTCTCTAAAAAGAGGTGAACTATCCATCCGATTACAATGCTGTCCGCATCAAACTTCATTCACAGTTACATTTGCATACTAGGTTCAACCTTAACCCTTCCAAAATTCCAAAAAGAAGAAGACTGCGCCCATTATCACAAAATTTGATAACTTACCAAAGGAAGACAAACTAAAACTCCTTTCTTTATGGGTCCTTACAGACCTACATTTCTTTGGGATGCTCATGGGAAAAACCACCCTCCTTCATGCTACCTGAGCCTCTTGGTTAGCTTTAACAAACTGTTGCCAAGCATTCCTCCTATACATAAGTGTATCATCTTAAAATGGAAGCACTTCCATGATAAGAGCATTTAGCCCTCTGAGTGAGTTGTCTAGGGTCATGTTAAACACCTTGATCAGGTCTTTTCATGTATTTGGATTTCTCCCCACTTTCCAATTCTTTCTTGCAATTGATTTCTTCATTCTAGGTGAAATTAGGGTTAGGATATCAAGGATTCTCCTTAATTTACCTCTTCCATGGCTCTATTTTCTAGGTAGGACTTAGAAATAGGTCCTCCTGGCCTTCATCATAGTCATCATGGGATTTTATGTCTATCTCTGGCATTCTGTTCCTTTCTGATATCATTTCTAGGTCTCTAGGCATTTAATCTAGGTATATTTTCTAAAGGTTAGGACCTAATTGGGATTTAATTCTCCAAGGTGGCCCCTCTAGAGGATTGTGCCCTAGTTTACTATAAAAGGAGGCCTTCCTCTCTCATTTTCTCAATCAAGCCATCAAGTTTCTGAGAAATCTCATCTCACGCAAGTGCAAGTAAGTCTTCAAGTGTTCAAGTGTTAAAGCGTTCATCCATCAAGGAGATCCATTGTTAGCCATTGAAGGATTCAATCTCTTTGGAGCCCCCTTGAATATTCACCCTTCTACATTCATTCAAGCCTTCTCATATGCAAAGATCAAGTCAAGATTGGTGTTAAAGATCAAATGCCATTGATTGGAGACAACTTACATTCATTCTACATCCTACATTGAAGCATTCCTACTTGTGGATTTGAGGATTCAAATCCTCTACAAGGACTTCAACATAAGCGAGGTGATTTGTTCCAATTGATTTGTTTATGCATGCTACATTACAATTCAATTTCAAGGTTAATTCCTAAATTGGGGTTTGACCAAGGCAAACCCCCCATACAATAAAAACCCCCATTTTTACAGGTATAGGTGCGGGATTTCAGATCTGAGAGAGAATTTGGATACCCTTTTTGGAGAAATTTTGATATCTATGAACAAAATTAGAATCAACCTTTGAATAAAGAATATATCCTTTGACCTTTTATGAGGGTCAAAGTTGACCTGAGCTCATCTTGGAGAAATATTTTTGGGTTTTCTTCGTCTCGGTGTTTGCAGTCCAAGATAGGTTGTAGAATTGCCTGAAAGTACACATAGACATTAGAAATTGGCATTTTACAGATCTGCCCTAATTTGAGGTTAGTACTTGTATTTCAATTATTTCAAATTTCAAGCATAATTCTTGTGTGTGTGAAAATTGTACCTGATCTGTAGACACAACACTTCAGTAAAACATTAGAGGTTAGCTATAATCAAAATTGTGCAAAATTGAAATCTAATATAACCAAGTGATTTACTGCCTTCTAATAGGTGCGAGATTGATGTTCTCAGATTGTTATCGAGATCAGTGACCTAGACGACACCTAAATGAAGGATTTGAATGCAAAACTGATATGAAATATGAATGCAATTAATCTATTTTTTTGGTATTTTCTATGCAATAAGATGAAAAATGATATGAATCTATGCTAATATGAAAATTGATCTATGATATGCTAAATGATCTAACAATGATATGAAAATGAATCTAAATGAATGTAAAAAAAAACAAATTGATCACACAATAGCCTTGATTCGCAATAAGCTTTGATTCTCCAAATTCCAATTCTCCAAAATAGTTGTGCAATCCGTAGACGACTTTGGAAAAATAAGCTTGCAAAATTATGAGATGATTTGAGATGAGCTGAAGCCTTAATTTTATAGAAATCCAGGGCTTTGGGGATGCATGGAAAAAGCCATAAATCACTCAAATAACTCAGGTTGATTTTTGAGTTATTTTTAAATAAAAGATAACTTAATTCACAAAAACATGCAAAAGAAGAGTTTAACTCAAATTAGAAGTTTAGATCAACTTTAAAACTCAAAAATGATGCTGAGTTCCAAAAAGTCAGTAACTTGCATTGATTTTCTGATTTAGAGTTTAACTGCTCTTTGATTGTGCACATGGATAATTATGAATAAATAAAGTGATTTATTCTCAACTTAACTGATTTTGGAAATAAAACAATTGATTTATGGGTTAATCAATCATTTAATCAAACTTTTATTCAAAATTATATTATTAAATAATGACAGCATGCTTTAATTAATTAAATAAGAATTTAATCAATTATTCATAGGATATTGGATTTATTGTCAAAATTAAATAATACAATTAATAATAGATAGAATTAAATTTAATTAAACAATTAAGTGGAAAATATTAAATCTAATTAATTAAATATTAAAATATTCAATTAATCAAACTTTAGGCTAAATGTGATTTATTGCCAAATAATCATTAAATTAAAGGTAATTAAGATAATTAAGAATATTGCTAGGAATATTCCCCGATGCAAAATTTAAGATAATCAATTAGATTCGATGATGTGCAGATGTGCCTTAGGTTAGGACTTCTATGTCGATTTCATGCGATTTGAGGATGTAGGAGGTTAATGAACATATAGCCCATTTTTGGGGTATTACATTTTGCCCCTCTTTGAATTACTGTGCGAAGCGCAGTGCTTCAAGGACAGTCTGTGTATGATGTTTGAAACTGATGATATGATATGAGATTGCGATTGATATGAAACAAAAACTATGATATGAGATAGAGATTGATTGAAAGATTTGATATGAAGATAATAGGTCCTGAATGACCAAAGATAATGTTCACTATAGCAGTGATGAACTGAGGATTGCGAAAAAAAGTGTCAAAATGCCTGATTCCAAACCTTATGATTGCAAAGAAGTGAGTGACCAGTTCTAGACTTGATTGTCTTAGCAGAACTAGCAGGTATCACATCCAAACCCTTCAGTTGCCAAAGAACCTAGGAAAGAACACTATGATTCGATGGTTGCAAAAACTGATACAGTTTACAAGATTAGGAGAATACCAGATTGATATGGATCTTGATGAATCTGATATGCCCCAAGTGATGATAGATTTGCCCCAAGCGATAAGGTCTTTTTTGATGAATCAGTAACTAGACGTGGTTGTTGTCTTGATTACTAAGGAAGATATGATTTCCATAAAGATATGATTTCAAATTTGATTACAGACTTTGAATGATGTGCAATACCATGCCCCCTTCAGGATTAAAATTGAAATCTGACAAGAAAAGTTAGCGTTGAGAGTTTAGAAGCATGTTAATTGATTTGAGAAGTGGTTAAACACGTCCGGGAATGCATTCTGCATCGTTTAGAGGTCCAGATGACCAAGTTTGACCAAGGTTGAAATTTTGATAGTTTGATGGAAGATAATCCATTAAGTTGAATTCTGGATTTCTGTGATGATTGAAGGTCAATTATGCAAGTAGTTAATAATATAAACAATCTCAGATTTTGATTTTGATTCTGAAAAAGGATTCTACTTGTTGTTTCATTGGTCGAACCTTCGTGTAAGATTCAGCTCTTGTTAGATTTGAAGATGCGATTTGAAGAATTGTTTAAGCATTGAAGTTCGTTTAGCCATTGTGAGATCATGCAAACATGCAAAAATGCAAAGAGACATGCAGTATGAAATGCAACCTAAGACCTAGGACTTAGTCACTAATCATGTGTCAATTTGTTATCATCATTGAACTTTTAGGTAACTGGATAAATCAATACAATGCCCACTAGCTATGAAACCATAGACATATGAATATTGATTTGTATGCGCAAGAATCAATACAACACCCACTGGCTAGGCAACCATGAACATATGAATATTGATTTTGTTTTCAAAATGTCAGATTAGATATAAGCACCAAGGCACAAATGCCAGGATGACTTGAATATCATGTCCATTTTGATATAGCAATTTGTATAAGCATCAAAACATAAATGTCATGATGAACTGAATACGCCTTGCGTACAAACACATCAAACAGTCAAGAGATCATTTCTAAATCCAATGTGAATTACCCATAGTGACCCTTTATCATTCACATCCTTAGGTAAGATCGCGTTTCATAGGAGGAGAAAGAACTCACTCAAAAAGATAATTTTTAGATCAAACTTCCTTGAATCTTTCGGGTATCAATGTTCGAGGTACGCATGGCCATCCAATTCAAGATAGAGGCTCTTATAGTCAGACACCATTTGAATCCAGAATTTCCAAAGATGTTAGATTTTCACATATAAGCATAAGACAAAGAAAAGATTATGCCCCTAGTCATTACTCTCTAAATCCTATAAAGGACATCATTGAAGAGCTCAAAGGGACACAATATGCAAAAATCTCAATGTGAATCAGTAAGCATACAAGGAGATAAAAGCATGAAAAACACAGATTGTTTTCAGTTTGATGTTTGATTGCGTTGTTGATGCAAAATTCTTTCTGGAGACAAGACTGACTGACTGACTCACATGAAGCTCCAAAGGATGTTGACTGGATATGATACGTCTAAGATATACTAGAGACCATAGGAGTTGATATTGATTTCCCCCAAGTGTTAAGCATTGATAGGATATAGACGCTGGAGCAGATTGGTGTACAAACTGACTTATTGATAAATTGGAAATGCAGAAACAAACCGGGAGATATGTACAAACTAAAGCAAGACTGAAAGCTAGGAAAGACCAAGATTGCACTGATAGATGGAGCATTTTGAACAAGTGGTGCCCGTTTTCCAGGTTTTCACCATCTTGGCAGAGATTCTATTTTTGCTACCAAGGCGCCTGTTTCCAGGTTTTCACCAAGGCACTTTTTTTTTTTTTTCATTTTTTTTGTATTTTTCATTTTTCATTTTTTTTTTTTAAATTTTTGATATTTTTTGATTTTTTTGTGAATCATCAAGGCACCTATTGCTAGGTTTTCACCAAGATGTTCATTTTTTCAGGATATTTTCCAATTTTAAAGATTTTTTTCAGGACATTTTACCATAGACTGAATGCCTTAGGCGTAGAATTTCTTCAGATGGAGAATGTTGATTGGTTCTCAGAGCTATTCTCCTTCAGTCATTGAGAGTTGATAGGCACCAGAGCCAAAAGTAGTAGTGATTAAAAAGGGACCCAACCAATTGGGTTCAAACTTCCCCTTGCGTTCTTGATGGGATTGATTTTTAGGATTTTCTCTCAAGACTAGATCACCAACCTGAAATTCTCTATGTCTGACTTTCTTGTTGTAGCCTCTAGACATTCTCTTCTGATATACTCTAAGATGATCATATGCTTCTTGTCTACGCTCATCTAGTAGTTCAAGTTCTTGCAACCTAGACACTCTGTAGTCATCATCAATTACTAGACCATGCATTCTGATTCTTAGTGATGGGATTTTGACCTCAATAGGTAGTACCGCTTTAGACCCATAAACTAAAGTGAAAGGTGTAGCCCCAATAGGTGTTCTGATACTTGTTCTGTAGGCCCAAAGAGTTGGATTGATCATGAGATGCCAGTCTCTTCCTATTTTATTAACTGTTCAGTGCAAGATTTTCAATAGATTTTTGTTAGAGGCCTCAACTTGGCCATTCCCTTGTGGATAGTAGATAGAAGACAAATGTTGGGTGATCTTGAATTTGGCACATAGATCATCTAGGTCTTTGTTCTTGAATTGTCCATCATTATTCTTGATTATGGAATGAGGTATCCCATATCTTCATATGATATAGTTCAATATGAACATAGATATCTGTTTCCCCATTGCTTGTGTCAAAGGGACTGCTTCTACCCATTTTGTAAAATAATCTATAGCTGTGATTATATGGGTATGTCCATTAGAAGAGTGAGGATGTATAGCTCCTATAAGATCAAATGCTCATTGGTGAAAAGGCCATTTTGTTGTAAAGGGGATTAGATCCCTCCCTGGAGCATGAATTAAGTTGCCATGCACTTGACACTTTTGACAATTCTTAGCAAATTTGATAGCCTCTTTCTCCATTTCAGGCCAATAGTACCCAGCCCTAATAAGTTTTTGAGCTAGTGTTAAACAGTTCAAGTGTGACCCACAAATACCATCATGGACTTCCTCTAATGCACATTGAGACTCTTCCCATTCTAAACATCTAAGTAGCATATCATCTAAACCTTGTTTGTATAGATCGTGACCAATGATGACATATCAGGAGGCATTACGGATAAGGTATCTCTTTTCATGGCGGTTGAAGGTATCAGGAATGATTTGGTCTTGGAGATAAGAAAAGAGGTCTTTGTATCTGGATGAATCATGACCAACAATAGTGCAGATCATGCATGTTTTAGGGGAGTCATATGCAGGATAAAAGAGTGCTTCCACCAGGAACTCGTAGTGTAGCTCATGTTGAGGCTACTATAATAAAGTAGATAGTGTTGTCATTGCATCGATAGCCTTGTTTTCCGTTCTAGGAATTTTCTCAAATGTGATAGATATGAAATATTTCTTAAGATCATCTACCATTTTCTTGTGAGGAATGAGATTTTCATCTTTAGTTTGGTACACATCATTGACTTGATGAATAACAAGTTGAGAGTCTCCATGAATGTGTAGCTCTGTCACTCTCCACTCAATTGCTAGTTTCATACCATTCAAAAGGGCTTCATATTATACAATATTGTTTGTGCAGGGGAACTTTAGTCTGAATGCTTTTAGGATGGAGTATCCTTGAGGAGTTATGAACAATATGCCTGCTCCAGATCCATTATGTGTATAGGAGCCATCAAAGAATAATTTCCATTCTCTAGAAGAAAGATGCATGATAGAGGAATCTGGAAATTCCATTTGTAGTGGTGTGTCATCAATCATAGGTGCATCTGCTAGTTGATTAGAAATAACTTGACCTTTTATAGATTTTATTTCAACATATTCAATGTCAAATTTCCTTAGAAGCATGACCCATTTAGCCAGTCTACTTGTGAGGGCAGCCTTGCTTAGTAGGTATTTTAGTGGATCAATTTTTGCTACTAGATGCGTGGTATGAGCTAACATATAGTGTCTCAATTTTTGTGATGCAAATATCATAGCAAGACAAGCTTTCTCAATCATAGAATAGTTCTTTTCATACGCCATCAATGTTTTGCTTATATAATAAATGGCTCTTTCCTTTTTGTCTTCATCGTGTTGTGCTAGAAATGCCCCCATTGATGTATCTGTAGCAGAGACATATAAGATTAATGGCTTCCCATGAATAGGAGGCATTAAGATAGGTGGATTTGATAGATACTTCTTGATATGGTTAAAGTTGTTCTCACATTCTTCATTCCATGCAAAGGTCACACCTTTATGTAATGCTTTTGTAAAAGGCTATGATATGTCCGCTAGCTATGATATGAATCTTCTGATAGATTGAACTCTTCCTTGCAATGTCCTCATTTGACTGATATTCATGGGAGGTTGCATCTCTATTATAGCCTTGACTTTAGCTGGATCAACTTCAATGCCCTTCTTTGAAACTATGTATCCTAAGAGCTTTCTAGAAGTGACACCAAAAGCACACTTCTTAGGATTTAGTCGGAGACTAAACTTTTCCATTCTATCTAGGATCATGCTCAAGTCCTTTAGATGTTCAGTTCTAATCATAGATTTTGCTAAAGTATCATCAACATAATCTTCCATAGTTCGATGCATCATGTCATGGAAAATAGATGTCATTGCTCTTTGATATGTAGCACCAACATTTTTAAGCCCAAATGGCATGACATTCCAACAAAAGGTGCCCCATGCACATGTGAAAGTAGTTTTCTCTTGGTCCTCTAGAGCAATTTTTATTTGGTTATATCCATAGAAACCGTCCATTAAGGAATATATCTTGAAACCCATAGTCATGTCCACTATCATATTAATGTTAGGTAGTGGAAAATCATCCTTAGGGCATGCTCTATTCACATCTCTAAAGTCTGTGCACACTCTAATTGAGCCATCTGGTTTAGAAACAGGTACAATATTAGAGATCCACTCTGCATAGTCAATAACTCTAATGAATCCGGTGTTTAGGAGCTTCTCTAATTCAGGTTTTACCAACAGTGCAACATGAGGATGCATCTTTCTTAATTTTTGCTTGATAGGTTTGGCATTTGGAGTGATAGATAAATGATGTATTATGAGATTAGGATCCAATCTTGGCATATCTGAATATTTCCATGAAAAGTTGATCTTCTTCTCTATTAGGAATGTAGTAAATTTTTGTTTCTCTTCTTCTGATAATGATTGTGTGACATGTACCAATTGTGGTTCCTCTATTGTACCCAAATTGATAGATTGAGTGGGCTCAATTAGAACTGGAGATTTGCCTTGTAAATGACTTGGAAGGACATCAAATATCTCATTCTTAGGTGCCTCAAAGAGGTTTTCACCTTTAGATACATCTTTTATTTTTACTTTTGTAGGTTCTGAGACTACCACAAAGTGGTTTTCACCCTTAGAACTCTTTTTCTTTTTCTTTTTATTCTTGTTTTTCTGACTAAGATATTTGATGTATGACTCAGTCATGCTGACGCTCAGTTCACTGATGGAAGTCCTCATAGGCTCAACTAAATTGAGGTAGAAAGCAAGGGCATAGTCATTCGAGAAGGTATAAATACCCTGGCTCGGATTTGTGGAGGTTTGATCAATAAGTTTGGGATATTGGATAGTCAAAGTGGGGAAAGATTGGGAGATAGTGTTTACAAGATATGGATCTATCATCATTGGTCCTAACCCAACGCTCAAGTTCAAAGGTGATATTACAACTTAAGACATTCAATTCGTGAATAGGCTCAATGTCATAGTGGGAGTTCAATTCAGCTATAGGTGGATCAGACTTGATAGGTTCATCATTTTTCTCTAGAATCACATTGGGATTAGGTACATATTGGTGAATAACATCAACATGTTTCTCTATAATAAGCTCATCTTCATCTAGTTCTGGAATGGCTCCCCATTCATAGTCATTTCATTCAGCTTCTGATAAAGGATCTCTAGGAAATCTTAGAACATGAGTAAAGTCATGGTGAATACCCCAAGAAGGGTTACCCTTAGATTCAGATTTGAATTCATACTCATGGGAATCTATGTCAGAATCACTACCACTTCCCTCTTCTTGATTGTTTTCAAGATTAGCTAGTTCTTGTGTTGCAACTATCTCTTGATTGATAGTAGGTTCTTGTGTTTCTACCACATTAATTCTTTTGATTAGATCATCTTTATCATCAAGAAGATCTTTGATTTCCTTAGGCAATTTTTCATAGGGGATGAGTTCTGAGCTGTCTGAATCACTATCTGATGGTTCTATTTCTTCTTTCTTAAGAAGAGGTTCTCTTGGTGCGATCTACTCTATGACATGGGAACAATTACCTTTGAGGTGATAGGGTTTCTTCTTAAATCCTAAGCCAACTTTGTTTTTATTTTCTCTACCCGTATGTGGGAGAGTTGCTTCAAGACCTTTTCCTCTGATTCCTAGAGGTCCTTTACCTGAATATCCCATCTTAGCTATTAATTTATCTCTTGGACCATACAACTTAGAATGGAGTTTGGATACTGTAAAGTCACTAGTTTGAACAACTTGAGATTCAGGTTCATCTTTGTATAGCCATGATAGCACAACTTCATCCTCTTCAAATTCTTTCTTGGATACTTGTTCTGCTACAAAATTCTTTTTATATGCCTCAAGAGGTTCTTTAGAGTCTGGTTTGGATGGTTTCAAAGATTTCCCATAAGACTTAGGTGAGATAGGGAGAGATGTCAAAGATAAGACTGGCTCGATAATATATTCTCCCATACTATTTTCTTTGATATTAACCTCTTTTGCAAGATCTTCCATTTTAGATGTGGATGCTTCTTTAGTTGGTTTAATGGAAGATTCTTTGTTGTTAGGTACAAGCTTATCTGCACTTTCCTTCAAGGTGTTGCAAGTTGTATTCAGATCTGCGGGGATAGTAACCTCTACTCCTTCATAAGGAAACTTCAAACATTGATGGTATGTAGAAGGAATAGCTTGCATTTCATGTATCCATGGTCTCCCTAGAAGGATGTTGTAGGCCAAAGGTAAATCAAGCACTTGATAGATGGTATCTTTGATAACTGGACCCACTCTGATAGGTAAGATAATGGTGCCTTTAGAAGATCTTTCTTGTTCATCATAGGCTTTGATAGTTATTTTCTTTCTAGGATCAATAGCCAATTCTAAAAATCCCAATTGTGTGATCAAGCTGTAAGAACAAATATTGAGGCGAGCGCCCCCATCTATCAACACATGTTTGACTCTATAGTTCTAGATCAAGACTTCTATATGCAAAGGCTGATTATGTGGGTGACTCAAGGAGTTGTCATCTTCCTCTAAAAAGGAGATATATTGCAAAGATGTAAGATGTCCAACCATAGTCTGGAACCTGTCTAAATCAAGGTCATCAGGAACATTGGAACTGAGCAAAGCTTTATCGAGAATGGCTCTATGAGCTAGAGATATTCGAAGCAACTCAAACATGGAGATTTTTACATTAGTGTGTTGGAGTTGTTGGAAAATGCTATAAGATGTATGCCTTATATCCTTTGGATTGGAAGATTTGGAAGCAACCTTCTATTTAGAAGCAAATGAAAGATTGAAGGGTACCTTAGGGACATTTGATGAATCTAGGATTTTTCCTTTCAGATGCGTTTGAGCTTGTGATCGAGTAACTGTGTTAGCTAAGGAATGATCTCTATCTCTTCATATGATTGTGATGACATTGCAACTTTCAGAGAGACATGGTTCAACCATATTGATGACAACATTATTTCCAGGGTAGGCATAGTTGACTTTTGCCCCCATATTAGGCTAAGAAGTTGAAACTTCTTGACCATGTTTTGGAAATGGTTCTGTGAATGCTGTATGATCATTATTGCTCTAGGGATTGTCAATTGTGATGTCTCAACTATCGATCAGATCTTGAATGGTATGCTTCAAGTGGTAGCAATTATTAGTTTTGTGACCTTTACTCTGATGGAAATCATAAAATTCATTTCCTCTCCACCATTTTGGTTTGGTGTCCTAATCATTTGGTCAGATTGGTGGTAAAGAGATGATGTTATTAGCCAGTAGAGTTTTCATAACTGATTCTAAAGACTCTCCCAGAGGAGTAAAATTTTGATGTTTATCCCATCTTTTGTATTCTGGCTTCTTTTGGGATGGTTCATAAGACTTTTGCTCTGAAGCTTTAATGACTTGAGTGCCAAGAGTGAGATTATAGGCTGGTGCCTTTGATGGGGCATGGACAATGTCAACAACACCATCTGTGATGATGCCTTTGTTCTTGTTCCAAGTTTTGTTCTTGTCTTTAGAACTAGATCCTGATTTGTACTTATCTTTTTGAAGTGTGATTTCTCCTTTTTTCACAAGCACTTTTTCGATTTTGATAGCATTATCCACCATATTATCAAAAGATGTATGATCTTGAATTTGTAGCGGATAATTGATTTTTGGAACAAGGTTGTTGATTAAGATTTCCAATTTTTCTATTTTTGGAATAGGTCTGGCATATAGAGAGAACTTCTTCCTCCATCTCTTGAGAAATGTTAGGAATGGTTCCCCTGGATATTGCTTGAGATTACAGATATCAATCATGGTGACTAGATGTTGAATATTGTAGGAGTATTGTTGATAAAATAATTTGATCAACTCCTCAAAAGTTTTGATAGTAGAAGACAGTCTAGAGAACCAATGGATGGCTGCTCCCCATAGAGATCGAGGGAAGAGATGCATCAGATAGGTTGGTTCATGCATGAACTCCATTGATTGTGTATAGAATTCTCTAACATGATCTTGAGGATCTAAGTGTCCATCATACTTATCATACTTTGGCATCTCCATTCTTTTTGGAAAGGGTGGCATGTACAAGTCTTTGTCAAATGGAAAAGGACATAGAGCCTCCATGGAGAACTCTTTGGGTTCCTTCTCTTTTTCAAGTTGATTCAGTTTGACTTGTAAAGTATGTATTTGTTTCATCATAGCTATGAGTGGAGTTTCTTCTTCATGTGTGATAATAGCTTTGATGTTAAAGTTGGGAGGAAGTTTAGCTCCTTGATGAGCTAATTGTAAAAAGTATGCTTCTCTATCTTCTTTCAAGAAATGCTTCATCATTCGCTTGAAGTTATCATCATTTTGATATTGAGCAATTTCTTCAGGTGTGGGCTCTTGATCTGCACCATGTTGAGATTGAGCTCTTTGAGAGCCAAAATTTGTCCCTACTTGAGACATGGTAGGAGTTTGTGGACAACCTAGATTAGATTGATGAGGGGTATGTTGAGTATCTCCGTGAGTTGATGGAGGAGGTATGTAACCAGATTTCAATCGATAGTTTCCAAGACCGTCATCCTCATAAAGACTAGAATTGATGAGTTTCTCATGAGTTGGAGTTTGGATAGTGGTGATAGATTTCTTGTGAGAGGAAGCTCTAGTCTCCACCATCAACTTTGAGTGAAACAAAAGAATAAGATTTAGATAACTAAAGAATGAATTGAATCAAGATGATCAGATGATGCAACCTTGTCAAGGTTTGATTGATTTGAAGATTTGATTAGATGTGGATGAAGGATACTATGCCCTGGATGTATGGGTAGGTTCCCAAAAGATAGCGAACAAGATATCACAACACTCAGTCATTTTGATGATTGATTGATTGAAGATTGATAGTTATGACAAGGTTTTGACACGAGATGATAAAGACTCAAATTGATTAAACAGAAGGCTGAATCGGATTCAAAAGGCCACTTTAGGAAAATGATTGGATTATCAATAGCTACTGCTCTATTCCTGACATTTGATCGATAGATTCTGAAATAGGCTGAAAAGGCTAAGTATCCGGCAATTCTGACAATTTTATGACAACTTTTCAAAATTTTCCCAAATGACACTCTACAGACTCATACGACAGATGGGCAGTAATGAAATGACACTTTGAGAAAACTCATATGACTTTTTGACCTCCTGAGATGAATTTTGACTCTAGAAAGGAATTTCACTTCAAATTTTGCAAATTTTGAGTTTTCAGATTTGGATTGTTTGCAAATTTCAATGTCCAGATTTGAGGATTGTAACAGATTTGTTCATTTTCAGTAACCAGATAGATAAACAAGCACACAAAACAACAAGTAAGTGATTTCAAGCATGTTTGAAAAGAATGAACAAGGCAAAAGCAACCTTGCGCATGAACAATCAAGTGAATTATTCATTCTAATCCTCAGAAGCGCTAATTGTGTATGTTCCAAAAATGTTTTGCAATAATGCACATATACCCTAGAAAATGAAAATTTGGCCTCGCTAGGGTTTTTAGTAATGGTTTGACTCTGCAACTTTTATGATCCAAAGGGGTGAACTCCAATCCTGACGCACCAGGGTTTTGACACAGTCTGAGAACTTAATCTTCAAGAGCTACTAGGGAGATCTGACAACCCAACAATGAACCATACCTATGAAGATTTCTTTCACAAGGACATTTATATAGCGACTGTCACTACCACGGTGAAAATGGCTATTACTGCTTAAGGTTACATCAACACAGTTTACCCTATGAAGGGATTGTCCGCTATGGTTAACCCTCTCTAAAGATGACTCACAATAGTATACCACAAGGGGACTTGGCTCTAGATTCAAGGTTCTTACGCCTCTTCACTTTTAACCCAAACAAAGCAAGCAGATTAATCTGACACGCTAAGACAAAGTTTTGTTTCACCAAGGTCTGTGATATCAACTCCACATGATCTATCAACCTCTCTAGGGAGAGAATGTATCAATCAATAAGAGAAGGCACACTGACCAATTTTGATTCACCAAAGCTCGTGATGTCAACCCCACGTGATCTATCAACCTCTCCTGGGAGAGAATGTATCGATCAATAAGAGAAGACACACTAACCAAGTTGAATGTGAAATGCACTAAGTATCCTCCCTACCTACAAGGATTCTATCGTCAAAAAGGATTTCACTAGGAATCCAATCTCTCAAGAATCATGAATAGTGTTCATAGGGCCTAATTACTATGTGAGCAGAGATGTATGTTTCCAAAAAGCAAATCTACCAAAAGTACCCAAAAAGCAGAAAGAGGAACACTTAATGCTTAAAATGAATATGAGATGAGTCCACAAGGTGGAACACTTAACACCTCACACAAGCTGAAAATGAGTCCCCAACTTAGAAAACAAGTGAGTTCCTAAAAGCATAAATGGGTTGCCAAGTGGAACACTTAACGCTTCTGTCCTGTTGACCCCTCCCCTTTAATGTGGCGTTGACCTTGCAACCACAGGGTGGAATGAGGGGTCAATGGATTAGTGAGTCCAATAACCCAAGATAGTAATCAAGATCAATCACAAGTATCTAAGACTACTTAATGAATCCTTAAGGGGTCACAACCTAGTATTAATTATGCAAGTGTGTAGAAATAGACAAAAGCATGAAAAGATGCACACAAGCCAGACACCTAAGAGATTTATTTTAAGTCCAAATCAAAATGTTATTAGATGAAGGAGAATACCTAGGATCCTCGCAACACGCTTAGTAGATTTTACCTGATTTTTAGCAATTCTTGTTGAGCTTTTCCATGCAAGCAAGTGACAAACTCTCCAACAAGCAAACAAGATATGCAACATATATTCAACTTATGAAAACCATAGGGTTAGCTCTAAAAATCAATTATTATCAGCAATAATAACCAAAAATTAACCCAAATGACAACTCATATCATTCATTGAACCATGTAAAAAAAAAAAGTGCATACCCATCACAAAATTTTATTTTTTTTGTTGCATTTGACCTAGTCAACAAGATCTAATTTTTTTTTTTTAATGATTTTGGCCACAAAAATAGAAATTCAAAATAGAGATCCCTGCTAAAAAATAGAGAGCTTTCCAAAAATGTAAAAATTTTAGAAAAATCTCTTCATTTGTGCCCTAGAGACCCGTTTTATCAAAATATACTAGTTTTAGTAAATTGACTATTTGAGCTATTATATTGCATTCAAATTTAAAACAAAAAGAATGGAACCCATGTAGAATTTAAGTAGCTTTCCAAAAATATAAAAATTTCTTAAAAATATGCTGATTTGCGTTAGATATTAATTTTTTTCTAAATTTCAGGAAAAAATTATTAAAAATTCAAAAAATCTCACAAAATTCTAAATTATTTACTGTAGCTTCTCTAATATGTTTCCAACATTCAAAAAAAATTTCAAATAAAAACTCTAAGCCGTTTGAGAGATAAAATTAAATCTTTGAAACTTTAGGGTTTTAGCTCCCAAAAAAATCAAAACTAGCATGTAAACGTGGGTTGCCCCACGGTGGGTGTTAGAAATGTGTCTGTGAAAATTTTACCTGATCTATAGACACAACACTTCAGTAAAACATTAGAGGTTAGCTATAATCAAAATCGTGCAAAATTGAAATCTAATCTAACCAAGCGATTTACTCCCTTCTAATAGGTGTGAGATTGATGTTCTCAGATTGTTATCAAGATCAGTGACCTAGATGACACCTAAATGAAGGATTTGAATGCAAAACTGATATGAAATATGAATGCATTTAATCTATTTTTTTGGTATTTTCTATGCAATAAGATGAAAAATGATATGAATCTGTGCTAATATGAAAATTGATCTATGATATGCTAAATGATCTAACAATGATATGAAAATGAATCTAAATGAATGTAAAAAAAAAACAAATTGATCACACAATAGCCTTGATTCGTAATAAGCTTTGATTCTCCAAATTCCAATTCTCCAAATAGTTGTGCAATCCGTAGATGACTTTGGCAAAGTATGCTTGCAAAATTATGAGATGATTTGAGATGAGCTGAAGCCTTAATTTTATAGAAATCCAGGGCTTTGGGGATGCATGGAAAAAGTCATAAATCACTCAAATAACTCAGGTTGATTTTTGAGTTATTTTTAAATAAAAGATAACTTAATTCACAAAAACATGCAAAAGCAGAGTTTAACTCAAATTAGAAGTTTAGATCAACTTTAAAACTCAAAAATGATGTTGAGTTCCATAAAGTCAATAACTTGCATTGATTTTTTGATTTGGAGTTTAACTACTCTTTGATTGTGCACATGGATAATTATGAATAAATAAAGTGATTTATTCTCAACTTAATTGATTTTGGAAATAAAACAATTGATTTATGGGTTAATCAATCATTTAATCAAACTTTTATTCAAAATTATATTATTAAATAATGACAACATGCTTTAATTAATTAAATAAGAATTTAATCAATTATTTATAGGATATTGGATTTATTTTCAAAATTAAATAATACAATTAATAATAGATAGAATTAAATTTAATTAAACAATTAAGTGGCAAATATTAAATCTAATTAATTAAATATGAAAATATTCAATTAATCAAACTTTAGGATAAATGTGATTTATCACCAAATAATCATTAAATTAAAGGTAATTAAGATAATTAAGAATATTGCTAGGAATATTCCCCGATGCAGAATTTAAGATAATCAATTAGATTCAATGATGTGGAGATCTGTGTTAGGTTAGGACTTCTATGTCGATTTCGTTCGATTTGAGGATGTAGGAGGTTAATGAACATATAGCCCATTTTTGTGGTATTACAATTCCTTTATAGGAAAACATTGGATTTTCTCTCTCCTTCATATTCTTCATAGATTGATTCGATTGTGCATTAACCTCTTGGTTGATCAAGTTGGATCTTTCCTTTGAGAATTTGGACTTGGGAATAGATCTCATCTTTCCCCCACACATCTATCTACTCTTACATTTGAATATCAGTGATTCCATTTTAACCATATTCAGTAAGGTAGGCTTTCTTGCCCACCCTTTTAGGCTAATTTAGGAAAGGGATGATCCCTACCTCTAATCCTTCCATTTCATCCTTGAACATATCACCATAATCAAAGGCCCATCCAAGGTGAGCCCACTCGAGGAGGGAGTCAATCCCTTCCGATAACTTAGTCTCAAATAAAGAAGTCATTACCCATTTAACCATATCTTCATTCACCCCAATTTCTAAGCCCCATGCCATAACCATGGTAGCAATGTCCACCTGCAATTTCCAACGACAATTATCATTGTTAAAGAGTGGACCTAGAGTGGCTTGCACTGCCATGATAACCTGCTCTGTGGGACAATTAAGAATTTTTTGTAGGCACAACCTCTCCATAGGGCCAAACAATCCTTTTTTCTTCTTTTTTGTTCTAAAGGTGAAGTTTGGATCCATTGTAAACCAAAATTTCTCTCTATCAAAACAAAGAAGTGAAGGAAATGAAGTCATCCATCCACTCAATCATCATATAAAGCAAGATGACACTTGAAGTGCCATTACAGCACACCCAAAAAAATTTTCTTCGCATCATCAAGCCATTCCATAACATGAATAAGGCTTGAAAAACAAAGTAAATAACATCTTGCAAAAAATATTAATGACATGCAGAGTACGAGAAAAATAGTAATGATGAAACATTCCACTGCCCTTTGCACAACTGAACTCTTAATTTGAGTTCAACCTTCTTTTTATCAAATTTTATGCATTCAAAAGTGCATGATTAGTTTTAATAAATAAAAATATGTAACTCAAATTAAATATCACCAAACTCTAATTACGTATTTAAATATCAATTTTTATTTAATAATAATTAAATAACTAATTGAAGTCTAATTTTCAAACATGCAACTTTAAAATTGAACGTTAAAGTTAAAGTAATTTATTACTGATTTGCACATTTAATATCAATTTCTTCAATTATTATATTTGAGCTTTATAATTAAATTATTAATTAAATATAGGTATTTAATTAATACTTTATAATTAAATAACCATATAGTACTATTTTAGCATTTCAAACATATAATTATTTAATAAAGAATATATAGTTAATTAATACTCTGTTAATTTATTCATTAATCATACATTAGTTTTTGCATTTGAAGGGGTATAATTATTTAATCTTAATAGTTAACCTTAATTAACCCCTATCGACTGCCCACAAGATAAAAAGCAACAATGACCTATAATATTGCATGCAATTGAAATCTAACCAAATCAAAATACAAAAAAGATACAACAAACATAAGTATGCTCAAAGAAGGGTTCAAGAATTCATGTCACCTTGACGAATTTAGATAAGATTGTAAATCAAATACTTGTCTAGTCATAGGACAAAATTTAGGCTTAAGGTATGATTTAAACTTGAATGTTATCTCCTCTCTCTTACCATTGAGATAATGTGACAGGGCACACTCATCCTGACAATTCAGGGAAGTCGATGCCCAGAACCTGCAAACCTATATAACAAAGCCAAGCATGTACATACATGTGTGTGTCTATATATATATATATAATAGGTAAGGTAGGGATCAATAAATCCTATGTATTTCACAAGTAAGTAACTATGACTTTGTACCTCACCATATTAGGCACATCAAACATAAATATAAAACATAGATGTCATTCATACACATGCAGGTATGGGGTTAGTAAAAACTATAAATATACATAACATCATCATATGAAAATTCCCATAATCATCTAACTAACATGATATAAATACAATAAACATTATATCATATCATTGAATCATCAATAGGTATTTCCATAAAATCAAAACATCATCAAATCTATCTAATGATCGAACATACACATGAAAAGCTATTTAAAAAGGATTTGACAATGTAAATTGAAATGGTAGCAAAAGGGTGGGTATTACATATGACCTATCTATTGTAACTTCTCCTAAGACATTATTGGTATGTCTTCAAATGTGTCAGTGCATTTTGTCTTTTTTCATCGATAAACTATAGCTCTTGTAGTCAAGATACTCAGTATTCCTTATCTGAAAAGATGTGTTGAAGGGATACTTTCTGTGATGAGAGATCAACCTCTATTGGCAAGGTGGCTTTGATATTGTATACTAGTGAATATGGAGTGGCTCTTGTGGGGGTATGAAAACTAGTGTGGTATTCCCATAGGGTGAGATTGATTTGAAGGTGTCGATCCTGGCCAACCTCAATGACTATCTTTTAAAAGATTTTCAACCTAGCCATTACCCTAGGTAAAGTAGCATGAGGAATAGTTGTTGTGGATGTGGAAATTTTCACAAATCTCACCGAGTTGTATAGTTTTTAAGGGAGAGTCATTATCTGTAATAATAGTTTGTGGAACTCTATACTGATTTATGATATAATTCAAAAAAAACTTGGAAATATGTCTACATATTTAATATTGAACTCATTTAGAACCATGGTCCATTTGGCTAGGCTTCTTGTTAATGTTTCTTTTCTCAATATATATTTTAATGGGTTAGTCTTTTCAATTAGGATTGTCTCATGAGTCAACATGTAGTGTTTGAGTTTCAATGAAGAAAAAACTATTGCCAAATATTCTCTCTCAATAGTAGTATAGTTTATCTCATAAGCCATAGATGTTTGAATAATTTAGTATCTCATCCTTTCCTTTCCCTTTGAATCATTTTGTGCTAGTAGTGCCCCCAATGAGTTCTCTATAAATGAGATGTACAATAGGAGTGGTTGACCTAGAATGGTAGCTATTAAGACTAGTGTCGAAAGAAGATAGTCTTTTAATAGTTGAAAAACACTTTGACAATCTTATGTCCATTTTAGTTTTATTCCCTTAAGAATTAGGTACTAGGATAGGTGATACTTATCTATCAACTGTGATATGAACTTTCTGACTAATTGTAATATACCCTATAGACTTCTTAGGTTTTTTAGGTTTGTTGGTGGAGGCATTTAAATTATAGCTTGGAATTTTTTAGGATCAATCTCTATCCCTCTATGTGAGACAATAAATCCCAACAACATGCATGGTGTGATTCCAAAGATAGATTTCTTTGGGTTTAACCTAACCTTGTATTCTTGAAGTCTATCAAAGACAGGCTCTAATCTAGATAGGTACAAATTCCTTTCTAGTGACTTTGCTAATATTTCATGAACATAGTCCTCCATTATGATGTGCATCATATCATAAAAGATAGTCATCATGGATCTTTGATATGTAGTACCAAAATTTCTTAAATCAAAGGGTATGCCACACGAGCAATAGGTGCTCCATGCATAAGTGAATTCTTTTTTGTGTTGATCCTCTAGTGCAATTTTGATTTGATTATACTTGGAGAAACCATCCATGACTGATAGAATTTTTGTACCCAATAATTATCTCAATGTTCAAAAAAGGTAAATCATCTTTTAAATATGCCAAATTCAAGTCCCAAAAGTATGTATAGATTCTTATATCTCCACTGGGTTCGAACACAAGTACCAAATTGGAGATCTAATCAACATAGTCAATAGGCCTTATAAATACTGCATCTAGTGGTTTCTTTAATTCTTCTCTAAGAAAAAGTGCAACCTTGGGATGCATTTTGTGGAGCTTATATTTGTAAGGCTTTTCCCCTAGCTTGAGTGGTAGATGGTGGAGCACTAGTTCTGAGTATAGCCTAGGCATGTCAGAGTATGACCAAGAAAAGTTGATTTTCCTATTTTTGAAGAACTATATAAACTATTCACTATCCTTTGGTGTTAATGACTCTACCAAGTGGATTTTTCTTTGTGCTTATTTAGTGCCTATGTTGATTTATTACATTTTATCTACCAAGAATGGTGACTTCTCTTTAGTGATGAGGAGTATATCATCTACATTTCTAGCCCAATCAGCATCAGTGTATACCTTTAGCTCAAACTTGCCTTCCTTAGGATACCAAATGCCATAATCCTCTATCTTTTTTAGGTATCTTAAGATTATTTTCATAGCAATAATGTGTGATTCTATAGGGTTAGTATAAAATATAGCAACAATTCCCACAACATGTGCTATATTTGGTCAACTGTGAACTACATACATTAGCTTACTAATCATGGATTGGTAAAGTGTCTGGTTTACCTCTATAGTTTCATCCTCCTTTGTCAGTTTACATCTAGTAGCCATCAGTGTTCCCACAAGTTTAGCATCTTCCATGCCAAATGTCTTCAATACTTCCTTTATGTATTTAGATTGTGTGATGAATATCCCATCACTCTGCTGAATCACTTGTAGTCCTAGAAAGAACTTAATCTCTCCAAACATAGACATTTCAAAATCCTTTGGCATTTCATCAGAAAAGGCTTTGCATACATGATATTGTCCTCCAAAAATAATATCATCCAAAAATATCTCAGCAATAAGAATAGTATCATCAGTATCACCTTTCATATACAAATTGCTATTTTCACTTGTTCTAACAAATCCAATACTTAGCAAGTAAGTATGCAATCTTTCATACCAGGCTCTCGGTGCTTGCTTCAAACCATATAAAGATTTGTGTACTCTACATACCATGTCTCTATTTTCTGGATCAACAAACCCTTCAAGTTGTTCTATGTAGACTTCTTCTTCAAGCATACCATTCAAAAATGCTGACTTCACATCCATTTGATAGACTTTGAATTTATTGTGTGCAGTATATGCAAGTAGCATTCTAACTCCTTCCAATCTAGCAATAGGTGCAAATGTTTCACCATTGTCAATGCCTTCTTCCTGTGCATATCCCTTGCATACTAATCTAGCTTTATTTCTTGTAACTTCACCATTTTCATTCAGCTTATTCCTGAATATCCATTTAGTACCGATAACATTTTTGTCCTTTGGTTGGGGTACTAAGCTCTAGGTTTTTTTCTTTTCTATTTTCTCTATTTCCTCTTTCATTGCATTAACCCATTCATCATTCTCTAATGCAACTTTCACATTTTTTGGTTCAAATTCACAAACTAGACATGTACCTTGTCTTGCTTTGCTCCTAGTTTGCATTTCAGCTTGTCTGTCTCCAATAATTTGTGTCTCAAGATGATTTCTTCTGACAAGATGATTTCTTCTGACAAAACTAGCCAGTACTTGGTATCTTATTTCTTTTTCATCCTGTTCAGGTTCATTAGCTTGCTTGGTAGCTCCATCTTGTTTGTTGGTTTTTTCTTCCCATTGTTCTGCATTGTTTTCCCGCTGACCAGTTATAACAGGTTGTGACTTCGGTAGATAATCAGGTTGTTCAATGTAGGTGACTCTACCATAGTCTTTCGGTTCCTTTCTACTATCTTCTATGTTCTTGCCATCAAAATCATCAACATGGACATTAGTACTTTCAATTATCTTATTTGTAACCTTATTCAAACATTTATATGCTTTACTTTTAGTAGAATATCCTAAGAATATCCCTTCATCTCCTTTGGAATCAAATTTTCCATTTCTCTCATCTTTTAGAATAAAGCATTTACTTCCAAAAATCTTGAAATAACTTACAGTAGGTTTGTGTCCAAACCATAGCTCATAAGGTGTCCGGTTGGTGTCCTTCTTCAGTTGTACTCGATTAAGAACATAGATAGTTGTGCTAACAACTTCTTTCCAATATGTCTGAGCAACATTCTTTTGTATCATCAATGTTCTAGCACAATAAATTATTGACCTGTTCCTTCTTTTAGAAATGCCATTTTTTTGAGGTGTCCTCGGTGCAGAGACCTATCTCTTAATACCATACTCATTACAAAAATTAGTAAATTCATCAGAGATAAATTCACCTCTTCTTTCAGATCTTAAGCATTTAATTTCTTTACCAGTCTCTTTTTCTACCTTAGCTTTATACCATTTGAACATTAAAAGCTTTAGATTTCTCTTTCAGGAACATAACAGTCATTAGTCTAGTATAGTCATCAACAAAAAGAATAAAGTATCTATCACTAGAACAACTCTGACTTCTCATAGGACCACATAGCTCGGTATGAACCAACTCAAGTATCTTCTTTGTTGAGTAGTCTTTTCTTTTGAAACTAGACTTAGTCATCTTACCTTTCTGACATTCATGGCACATAGCATGATCAGGTTTTGACAAGTTAGGCAAACCTCTAACTCTTCTCTTTTTGCTAATCTTGATCATGTTGTCAAAGTTCACATGGCATAGCCTTTTGTGCCACAACCATGCATCTTCATCCTTCATCAACAAAAAATAAGACTGATCAATATCAAGATAAAATAGGTTACCTCTAGATTGTGTACCAGTTTCGACAAGTCTTCCTCCATCATTATAAATCTTCACCTTTTTTCTCTCAAAAGAAAGTCGGTGGCCTAAATTGTTTAGCTCTGCCACACTTAACAGATTATAGTTCAGTCCATCTACCTAGTATGCATTTTCAAATTTTATTCTATCATTAATCATCAGTGAACCTTTACCTCTTACCATACAAGGTGCAACATTGCCCATTCTCACAGATCCTCCATTGTATTCATCTAGTTGATAAAATTTCTCTACATCACCGGTCATATGATGTGTACAACCACTGTCTATGATCCATGTATCATTTTTGTTTACTTTAGAGATCAGTGCTATCTCTTCATGTTTCTCTTCTTCCTCTAAGTCATCTTTCATAGAAACAAATACAACTTCTATGTCATGATTAGAATCAGATTTAGATTCAATAGCTTCAGCTATGTAACATACCTTTTTCCCTTTGTCATAATTGTCTTGGTTATCTCTATTGTTGTGTCGATAGCCTCTGTTGAATCTTCTCCCATAGCTTCCTTCTGATCAGTCTTTGGATCTATCATCTTCTTTCTTATGTGGAAATCTAGCAGTGATGTGGCCAACCTCTTTATAGTTAAAGCATGCCAAAGGTAGCTTACCTCTATATCTTCCTTTTCCTTTGGGTAATCGATCAGTGTGTCAAGAGTAAGGTTTGACATAGCCCTTGTTTCATGAATTGTAGAGATCCCGATTGCATAAACTGGCAAAAAAGTTTTGAGAATTTTACTTATCACTATTTCATCATCAATAACTCCATCAGATGCTCTAATAGCATGTACTACCTCTTTCAGTTTGTTTGTGTATTGTACAATGTTCTCACCTTCCTTCATCTTCATATCATCGAATCTACCTCTTAGGCTTTCAGCTTGGGCTCTCTTAACATTCAAATCTCCACTATATATTAGATTTAGTTTGTCCCACATCTTCTTAGCAGTATCAAAACCCTTGATGTCTTCAAATTTAGCATTGGTACAGGCAGCAACAAGTTCCATCATAGTAATATTATGTTCATGTCTATCCTTCAGTTGATCAAGAGTTAAGGGACCAGTGGTCAGTTGTCTATAGCCATTCTCCATCAGTTCCAGTGTAGAATTCCCAATTCTAGATATGTGCAGCTTCATCCGGCTTTGCCATACTGCAAAGTTCTCTTTGTTCAGTCTTAGCACTTCCCTCTTATACATCTTGAGACCTTTGTGCTGAAGTCCTTAAAACTTTTTTCTAAGAAACCACAACTTTGATACCAATTGTTAGAATAATTGAGAGGGGGGTGAATCCATTAATCAATGTCCCAAATCAAAATGTATAATCCAAAACAAATACTTCAAATTATGCTACTCGGTAAACATAAAATACTTTCTTTGTTTGTACTTTTACCGATTATCAGTCTAAAACTTATAGAAGTTACCGATCAAATCTAACATGTAATATGAAAAGTATGATAACAAACAAATATCACAACCAACACATAACACAAGAGATTTAACGTGAAAACCCTGTGAAGGGAAAAACCTCCTGGGACCGACAACCCAAAAATATTCACTCTTCTGAAGTGAGGTCGATGAAGACCCAACCCTGTTAAAGGTTATAAACACACTGTTAGGTGTGACCTTATTAGAGGATTTTAGACCAACCATTATCATCCAACTGGCATTCACTATGGGTTTGACAGGATAACAATGTTCATTCTATGAATGATACATAAAAGACTTTATAGTCCACTCGGTTAATAGATTTGACTGTGTACAATGGTTAAATATGTAACAGTAGATGATTTGCCTTAATACAACTTCAATTGTAGATTACAGATCAATATTTTTCTCATACAAATCCTTCTGATCAATATAACACTTCAGATTCAACAATGTATCAACTTACTATCTGTCAATAATTACTCTCTGTAGCTCAGTAATTGTTTTGCAGCTTAGTTCTCACTAACCAGTATGATCAAAATGCATGAAGCTTGTTCACATGATAACTCTACAGTCTGTCCTTCTTCCAACTCTCTTTCACTATGAAATCATTAGTCTCTTATATAGACATGTAAAACATTTTCTTCTCCTCCATCAAATCTTGCAACTTAATCATCTTCATTGATTTTTCCACTTTAAGCTTCCTCAGCTGATGTGTAATTAACATGTTTCAATCTGCTCCATTAGATCTTCCTTTAATTATGTTAGCCATCGATCTTCATAACAAACATTATCTGTTACCTATATTTTATACACTTTCTAGGTCATCAATCTTATCAGCTAAACTGATCATTTAATTCCTTTTCATTCTGCTTGATTAACAAAGAAATGCATTGGTGAACACAAGCTTAGTTAACACTATGCTTGGTATACACTACACTCCATCGGTGTATACTGAAATGCTTCATTTACCGACAACACTGCTTTGTGTCTTTCAGCTCTATTCTTCATCATAGATGAATGCAACATAATAAAGTCAATATCATAAGGTCATAGACTCATCAACAAGTTACTCATTTTATTCCTTATCCTTATCCTCATCTGACATATACATCTTCCTCATGTAGATATTTCTATTCTTCATCTCTTTCTCCTTTCTTCAGATGTCTCAATATAGTAACTCATAAGATAAGTGTTGTCAAACTAGTTGAGATCAATGACAACATAATACTTATTTAATCATATTCCATATCTAATCAGCAACTCCTCAATGATCTTAAATCATAGATTCTTCAATTAGGTTCCAAATCAATTATAGTTCATCACTCCATCCTTATGGGCTTTAGGGAGGTTTTCACCCTCAAATGCATCTTTTTTTATTTATTACTATTTTGCAGTTATAAGGTGCCTTTCAGTTTTCATCTAAGAGCCTTGTATTTTATTTGTCAAAATTTTGATTGGGGAATTGATATAAATCCACAAAGTATGGTACTTTTTCTAATTTGATACTAAAGCTTGCCTTGTTTTCACCCATAGATATGCCTTGTATTAGTCAAATAGTCTAGAAATAAATTCATAATTCTCAAACCATCTATGGTTGGTGGATTTTTCTATTCCCAATAAATAAGGTCAAGGTATACAAGGGCTATGCTATCCTTGGTTTGGAAGGAAGAAGTTGGGAGTTCACTCAATGTATTGATATATGAAACATATGCTGACTCATGTGTTTTTGATGAGGACGAGGATGAATGTTTAGATTAGTTCCAAAATTATTCAATCCATGCTTTGTGATATGTTGGTCTATCTTGAAAAAATAATCAGAAAATGACAGTGTTAAGATGGAGGGTACTAGTGGTATGTGGGGAATCCCACTCAGTCATTTGAGTCTGTGTCTAATATTAGTGGGTAATGAGATATTTAAAATGCCTTCTATAGGTGGTTTGTAACCTACATCATAAGATTTAAGATTTTGGGTAGGTACAATTCACACCATGATTCCTTTTTTCTTTCTTTCTAAGGTTTGAGCATATAACCAATAAGATAAGTTTTCCTCAATGATTTCTTCATGTATGTCACCCCATCTTATGAAAACTGTGAGTGGATAGAGAATTTCAATTTTTTGTTTCCTCTTAAAAGGTTTCCTAGGTTTTCCATATGAACGAGATGGGATAGGTAACTTTCCTACACAAAAGTAGTATGAATAGGTATATTCTCCACATCCCTTTTCCTGAATTCGGATCTCAAGTTCATATGTGGGATCCACAGTTGATTTTACAAGGATTGTAAGATTTATGTGTTGGGACAATGAAATAGTTGATGCTTCCTGATTATTTGGAACCTAGTTTGAAATGGATCCTCTCAGATTTGTGCAGTATAGGAAAGGATCTCTACCACCCTACATGGTGATCTCTATTTTTTCACATGGAAAATTAAGGCATTCATGATATGTGGATGGTACTGCTTGTATGGAGTGAATCCATGATCTCTCCAAGAGCATATTATAACCTAGCTTTAGGTCCAATACTTGGAATGCAGTGTCTTATGTTTCTAGACCTAGTTTGATTGGGAGGCTTATCATGCCCTTAGAAGGACATTCCTCCTCATCATAATCTCTTATTATGATCTTTTGGTAATATATAAAAAAATCTTAGAGTAGCCCAGTTTTTGTACCAATTTTCTTGTATAGATATTTAGACCAACTCCCCCATCTATCAAGATTCACCTAATTTTGTGGAGGTGGAAAAAGAATTATAGATGTAAAGGATCATTATGGGATGATTTGTGTGTGGGAAGATCCTTCTTAGTGAAATTGACATGATTTGGTGTAGGGATATATCCAACCATGGCTTGAAAATTATCAACTTTTATGTCTTTTGGGATGGATGACTACTATAGGGTTATATCTAAGATAACCTTATGGTTTGGCAAAAGGCATAACAGTTCAAAGATGCAGATTTGTACTCAAGTCTTCTTCATATTGTCTGATAGGTTATACTAACCTAATGTTATAGTGGATGACTTATTTGGTACATATATTTTTGATGAGGCCCCTTGTACTATGATTTTAGAGTGATGAGTAGTAATGACATAGTTGGTGTCTGGACCTTTGATAGTGATGGTGTTTATGGTCAAGTTGGGGTATATTTTGGTATTGTACGATAGGGAAAATTAAGTTTCAATAAAATGAACATGAAAAGGGTTAACCATAAAACCTCTAAACTTCATGCTTGACATAGAATCCATAATCTACCATTAAAGCCATTGAAGTAAAGTGCATGAACACATAAGCATTAAACTAAAAACATGCCTTCAATGTAGCTCCAATATCTTCCTTTCTTCTCTATTATGGAATGTAGCTCTTGAATTGGACAAATGTACTCATTATCATGAAATCAAATGGATAGAATGATGGTGAGAATTATTGGAATATGGTTAGTAATTGAATGGAAATTGATTCAATTTATAGAGATTGAAGAAAAAATCTCAAAATTAGAAAATTAGTGTGCAAATAAGAATTTGTCATACTTATGACATGATTGATTGCATAAATGCAAGTGAGAAATGAATGCACAAATCAGGGAAAAGTGGAAGGGTAAGGTGGTGGCTAAATTAGTGGAAAATGGGAAGGGAAGGTGTAATAAATTAGGAAGCTATATTTTAGGGGTGGAAGTGTGATGCAGAAACATGTTGGGTCTTGGAGCAATCTTGCATCAACCAAAAACATTTCCTGATTTCTGTACCTATTTGCTGTTGTTTTCTTTATAATTATTGTATTTTTTGGTTTCATGGTGTGTGAAGCTTAAATTATTCTAAGGAACTATATGGGAACCTTCTCCTATGATCACATAAAGTTTGGATGGACTGTTTCATAGTTATAACTATTTTCCTTGTCGTCGAAACCACATTTTCCTGTAGTTTTGGTGCTGATTGTTCATAGTGGTGATATTGATCCATAAGGAATCAGAATTTTATATCTTAAAGAATTTTAGAGGACCTAAACTAATATCATTTCCCAAGAGAACAATCCATAATTTATTATGAGTAAAAAGTTATGTCCATTTTTATCAAGGACCTATTTTCTGCTAGTTTTCGAGTGAAACATGTGGTGTTTCTTCTTGCGATGTTTCCTATGATCAAATGGGACCTTGCACCATTAAAGGAATGTTATTGGTTCATGTAAGGACCTAAATAAAAAGGTGAATCAAATGATATTCATTCTAGCATTATTTTTGGTTTAAATCTTGAGACCGGACCTATAATGTAATTAAATGCCTGATTGGTTGACTTGTGCCTTAGCTGGCTATATAAGGAGTCTAGATTGATGTAGCAGGGAATGAAGAGGAAATTAAGAGGTAGATATAGTAAGGATTATCAAGATACATAGTTGGAGACAAAGATAGGATGTGAATTGACCTTCTGATTTCATAATTCTCATTGTATAAGGCCAAAACCCAGAAGGCCTCATAGCCAGACATATTGAAAGAAATAATATAAATTCTCTATTGTTGCTGCCAGTTGATTGTCTCATATCCATTATGATTTCATTTATTTCATATGATATTATATTTCTTCCATTGTGTAACTCTGAGTAGGGCTTGTTGTTGATTCAAGTGGACTCAATTCTGCTTGATTCTCCTTGTATCTACCCTGCCCTTGCGTCAAGTGGTATCAGAGTTCTTTCTTTCTTGTGGATTGGATCATGGAGAACTATTGTGGTCCCACAACCACACTCTCCTTTCTTTTCCCTTATGGCCTTAGGGGCCCCCCTTCTACTTTTTTCTTGCCTTGTTTTTATCATCTTTAGGGTTGGTGTCTTTAGTTTTTGTGGTTTGTTGGCATTTTTAGCCTTGTCGGCCTTTTCAACCTTTAGGTGGTCCATGAGGTGTGAAGGGGTGAAGAGAAGAAGGGATGGTGGTTTTCACCTTTTTTAGCCTTGTCAGGGGTTATGGATGCCAAAAGTTTGACTCTTGCTGGAGTCGACCTTTCGGTGTTCTCAACCTATCGGCTGTCTGAAACATCTGAAATGACCAAAAGCCCACCGAGTAGGGGTGATGACATCACATTGCCTATAAAAGGGGTGAAGGTCTTTTCAAAACCTCACTGTGCTTTTGCTCCTGCATCTTCCGCTCGCTCATTTTGTTTCCACTGCTAGCCATTTTCACTCTTTTGGGCTCTTGTTTCTTCACTGGTTTTTGTCAAGCTCTTCATCTCTTGGGAAGGTGGTCTCCTCCCCTTTGTTTTCCTTTTCTTGTTATTTCCATCTTGTTTCTTTTTTTTTTTCCTTCCTTTGTTTTAGGTTTAGGGTTTAGTGTTTTCATCTTTTCAGCTTGAGTCTTAGGTGTAGATTGTTTTAGGTCAATCTTTTCAGCCTGAGGGATCTGCAGAGAAGTCTCCTTGCATCCCTCAGTGAGTTCATGGTCGAAACTTGCCGCCGGACCCATTTTTAGTTTTGGCCCAAAACCCTAGTTTCAAACCATCAGGGTCTGAAAAAACCATGAAGTACACATGGATGATAAAGCTAAAGTGATCGAGCTATCAACATTTCAAGTCTTTCACACACTGAAACATATTGCATCCCTAAAACCACTAAAGGGGGAACCTTTTCCTCGCTCTCACTAAGTCCTTGAGCTGTTAGTGTTTTAGAGGTTTCGCACCCTGAAACATCTTGCAACCCTAAAATTGCCAAAGGATACACTGGACTTTTCACTTCATGCTTGCGGTTGTTTTGGCCTTGTTGGCCCTTTTAGACCTTATGGCATTTGGAATGTCTATCTTGTCTGAAAGAATGAAAAGGTTGAGATCTCAGCTTTTTGTTTTGAAACATGTTTTCAGTAAGTGGTGATACTTTCCAGTTTCTTTTCTCACGTGATGTTACTAATTCCAAACTTGTACTCTTTAAAGATATGGCTGAGAAAGAACTAGCATCACCAATGATGAAATACCAATTCAAAGGATACCACCCCCAGTCTAAGGTTACAGACTTGCATGCTGGGATAATCGACACTGACATCAAGAATGTAAGCTGGAATGAGTATCTGAACAAGTGTGCTCAACCAGTGGGCCATTTAGAGGACTGCACCTCATTGGTCTATTGTTCTCTAGTGAATGTAGTGGCACACCTTGTTTTAATCCAGTCGGCATAATTGATCAACACACTAGCCAACCACTATGTGCCAAATGAGCGCATGGTCATAAATAGCATGGGGGAAGTGGTCTTGGACCTAAGGCCTGAAAACATTAAGGATGTTTTCCACCTACTGAAGGGGGTAGATAAATTCTTCCACTTCACCATAAACAAGGGGATGGAGTTCTATAACAAAGACATGCAGAGGGATCATAACATTGTTAACAATGAGTATCTAATACAACCCTTACCCAAAAATAAGCTGGACAGAATTGATATGCGGAGGGGATACATGAAAGAAGATATCTAGGCTCCCATAACAATGATAAGTAGGGTATATGGCTTGCCCAAGTTTCACAAATTAGAGCCTTGGATGATCTTCCTCATCCAAAAAATAAAAGAGAGACAAGCAAGATTCGATTGGGACTCAATTCTAAGAGATCAATTAGATGAACAGCTAGTTCGGGTGAAGATAGATCCACATTTTTACATGACATCTTATGTTGTGTACTTACTAGCTGCCAGGGTAGTATACCCAGGGTTGACCAAGGTGGGAAACATTGGGGAACCAAATACATGGCCTTTTACTTTGTATCCTCAATTGGTGCGAAAGGATTTTCTTGCACACAATAACCCTGAATTCAGGATAATTAATGATGCCTTCATCTTTGCAATCATCCGATCCATTGAGGGTGACTTTGCCAAAAGGCTATCAATAGAAGTAGTGGCTAAGGTGAAAGCCATTGGAGCATTCTATATATAGTTCAAAACATTCACATACATTCGGGTTACAGGAACCACCCTAGTAATCAAGAAGCTCCCAAGATACGCCCTTGATAGGGTTGTTCTACTAGAGATAGCACTACAGCTATCTGATGTCCACGAGAATATCAAAAACAAGAAGAAACACTATTAGGACTTCCCCATTTCCATCGGCACCCACTATGTACCTGACATGAAGGTCTGCAAGTCATTGGCTGGAGAGTGGGATGAATTGCTGTTGGCAACCTACAGCTTGGTAAGGCCCCATTTTGACCCCATTGGTACTTACAGCCACATAATGGGGAGACATTATGTCCATGACCCAAATGTTGAAGACCACTGGGCCAACTACATGGATGATTATGAAGTAAGGATCTGTGATTACTACCGAATGAGTCTAGAGCTGGCACAAGGTGCCCTTTCCATGAAAATCCCACAAAAGCCAATGGATGCCGACTTTGATAAAATTCTTGATTATATTTATAATGTGGATAAGGTATATAATAGGGCCATCCTAAATGCATAAATAGATCAGGATGAAAATGACAACATGGATTTCAGAGCCCACCATGTGGTGAAACTAACAAGGTTCTAGGTAGCTCATCTGTTCCTGATGCAGCTACTTCATATAAATCAATTACCTGAGAGGCCACCCCAAGGAAAGAAAGGGGAGAAAAGGCTTAAGCCATAGTTTAAATAGCTTGCTCCTCTGAGGCCAAACACTATGTATCGACATGAATGGCCCATGGCCTATGGCTCGGTCACACACTCCAAGAATGTGAAGCCCAAGATAAGAGGGAGCGTGGCATCCCTAGATGAACCTCTTTCTTGTGATCTAGGTTCACCAAGCTTGGCCAAAAAAATGAATTTCAAGATAGTAGGAGCCAAGCCAACTGGAGTGAGCAAGGGCCATGTTTACAAATGGAAAGCAGGATCAACTCCTATGCACCTGGAGGATTTAGCAGATGAAGATGAGGATGCACTAGATAATGTTCTCCTCATCAGGAGGACCTGATTAGTAGGTCTTCTAAAAAAAAGAAGGGTAGGGGAAGATGATCCCAAGGATGGTAAAGGGGCTCTTTAGGTAGAGCCAATGAACTTGGATGCCCTGGGTGATGATGAGTTCCACATCTCTAATTTTGTAGGGCTGTATCAATTTCATGAGATGGTACAACAACCTCCTATGGAATTCACTAGTCTCTTTGGTAACATGGGGGAGGACCTACAACAAGAAGCCCAAACACAATAGGAGGTTGAGATGGTCAATGACCAAGAAGGAAGTACAGAGCATGAAAAGGAATCTGTAGAAGGGGTCATAGTGAAGGAAGGATTAAGTGCATAGGTGCCATTGGCTGCATCCATTCTACCCCCACCTCCATCTCATCCTTCCACACTACCCACCTTTCCACCTCAAGAGATTCCTGTCACTTCTCAAAGTACCCCTTCATCTCAACAACCTTCTCTACATATTCCTTTTCCAAATCCCACTCCACCATTCTTTTCAACTTCTCCCCTCATGTCTCCTACACCTCCCCCACTCAACATTCCTCCCCAGGTCCATGTTGAGTTGATGCCTCAAATCTCGCAGAAGCCAGAGAAGGAGGTTGGAGCCATCAGTAAAGAGGTGGGAGAAACTCATATTGAAGAGTCACAGACAGAAGAAGAAACACCTATGAAGGAAGATAGGCCTCATATAGATGTCGATGAGGAAATAGTTGATGAGCAGCAAACTGTCGATGAACAAATTACTGATGAAGGGGAACATGAGTAGGAAATGGAGGAACCTAGCCAAGATACCAAAATGGAGTAGGATATAGGGCAAGATCAAGGAATGGGGGAAGAAGATAAGGATCAAGAAATAGAGATGATAGGTCACTTGGCATCCTCCTCCACACTAACTACTCTATATGAACCACTGAATGCATCATCAAAGCCTACATGGTTCACAGAACATACACTGATGGAGAGGTGGACATGACTACTCTAGGGCATGCTTTCCACCAAATAACACCTATTCCCCCGGTAAAGAGGATGTCTTACGTAACACAAGATTAAATGGGAAGGTGGAAAGCATAGGTGGCTGTTCCTACAATGAGCACCGATAAGAACAAGATCACTTTAGATGATTACGTGCTAGAGGAAGTAGATTTAGGGGAACCCACCAGGGAAGGTA
The DNA here is from genome assembly GCA_027943335.1 of Chamaecyparis obtusa. Taxonomy (NCBI): domain Eukaryota; kingdom Viridiplantae; phylum Streptophyta; class Pinopsida; order Cupressales; family Cupressaceae; genus Chamaecyparis; species Chamaecyparis obtusa. Next base: position 397,145 of record BSBK01005513.1, on the reverse strand, counting down.
TCAAGACTGTGGCAACTCTAGGCTTGAAGCATGCTCTAGGCTTCATGAATAGGGATGAAGAAAAGATAAAAGCCCTGGAAGAACAAAATGAAGCCATGAAAAGATTCATTCTAAAGACAGTAGGTCCTATTGACCCTGATAACCTCAAGGCCTCATTACAGGTGATTTTTGAAAAGAAGGGGGAAATAAATACAGATGTACCACATTCTTTTGTATAGGCCTATGCTAACTGGAATTCAAACTTTGAGTACTTTGCTAAGATGTCCCTAAAGAAGATTTTGAGGCCACTACAAGGTATCTTGATAGGAGTAACTTCATTGGTTGACATTATGAGCCAAGAGGATGGTGTTGAAGAGATGATACTCAAGTGGCATAAGGTCCTGGAGGATTTAAAGGTAATTAGGAAACAATGCTTTGAGATCCTGGTCAAGATGCATGAGGGGTCTGAGCTTGATAATTTTGAGGAGTGGGTCCAAGAGGTCATTGCAGCTCTAACCACATTTGAAGAGGTTCTTAAAAGACTAAATGATAGGAGAGATGATAGTATGGCCTTTGTGAAGTAGTTGCATGAGTTTTTTAAAGGTTTGGACCTGGATCTATATGAGGAGGATAATGATAAGACAATGTACTCTATAAATACTATCATCAGACAATACATAGATATATTTTAGGGGGTCAATACAAAAGAAGATTTACAACAGATGTTCTATTAGAAGGAGGAGATCCAAAAGATGGTTTCTCAGGAAGAGGAGATTAGGGCTTTTGCAGAAGAGTTACTTGTCTTCTGAGATCATCAGCAAGAAGTGCTTCAAGAGATCAAAGTGCCCAATTTTGAGGAAGTATCATAGGTAGTAGACAGGTTCAGGAGAGCACATCCAGAAGTTCTCCCTATGTAGTGAGCATTCGGTTGAAAATTGCCTCAATTTTGTGTATAAAAAATTTAGTTTGACACTTAGCCAATTTTGCAGTATGTGATTTTCAGCCCTTTCGGCCATAGGGAGATTTCAGCCTGTGACAAGTTCGTCAAGTTTGATAAGTGTGAAATGATGGGAATAAAGGCTCAGCACTTATTTAATTTTGGTTTTAGGCTTTTCGGACCAAGTGTCAGGTTCTATCCATTTTCTGGCACGTCTGAAACTTGACTCTAGTTATCTCCAAGTTAATTGTCTAATCATCTGGGTTCTTTTTTTCAGATTGTTTGTGCATGATTATGGATCTCTTTCAGTCAGGACCACATGGAGCAATCGAAGCCAAAGATTAAGGGTACAAATGTGAAGATCATCAAGTGCATGCAACGGTTCTAGCCCTATTTTAAAGATATCTGATGCTTGATTTATGCAAATTCTTGTAATGCACGAGGTTTAATCCCATGCTAGGATAGTTTAGCTCAGCTTTAGCAGTAGTTTCTTTAATGCAATCTCTAGTTTAGATTTCCTTTCAAGTTTTAGTTGCATCAAAACCCTAGCTGCGAAAATAAGAGCAGAGCTCTATAAATTGTAATTAAATGATGTAATGATGGTCGACTTAATGATTAATACAAGTTATGAAATTGATGCTTCATCACAGTGTGATTTTTTCTACTGCGTATGTGAAATCTATGAATGTGTGATTTTCTCATTCTTTATTTCAAAGAGCTGATTGTTTGTTTGATGATTTCAAGTCTGCGATGTCTTAATTTGGTGTTTGCTGGTATCATATTGCTCTATGTGATGAATCCCTGAGAAGATCTTTCTTTGGTGCCTAAAGATTAACTTGTCTCACATGTGTGTGCATCTAGAGTGGGTTCATGATCTGATGAGTTTTGACTTATCATACATCTGCATTGTTTGAATTTTGTTGATGATTACGTCTGTTCAGCTGAAGATTGTGACATGATGTGATCTCTATTGTGTGGGTTCCTCATCTTCTCATTCATTTAATTTGCATGGTGGTGTGATTACTAGCATATGTCCATTAGGTTTCTTTCAAGTATTTCCTTTCAAGGTTCTTGTTACCTTACTCTTTCTAACCTTCTTTGCAAAGTTGATTTCAATAGGGTAATTTAAATTTATATTGTTTTCATTTCTTAAATCTAAAAATTGAATAAGAAAAGAGGTATTATGGAATCCTAAAGTTTGTTTTGTAGTTTCCCTTAAGAGAAGAACCAGCAAAGGCCTCCTTGATAAAAAATTCACATTTGTCTTCCGTTGAGTTACCCGAGTGGTTGAGACCCAGCCATCTGGAACCTTGAGATTGATTCCATCAATCTTCCAAGAGAGGGGTTTGTTCTTACAAATTCCTAGTTGTTGTCTTCATGCAAAAATGACCCTCAACATAAATGGTGCTAGAAGGAGGGCCCTCAAGAGGGACACCTTGGAATATAGGATCGTTCTCCCCTAGAGGTTTCAATGAGTCCTTAGATCTTCACCCAACAAAGGGGAGTTCCTTGAACTTATAAAGTTTCACAGACCTCACAGCAACAAAACAAAGCATGGAGAGGACACCTTAGATCATTTAGATCTTCCTCCAATTTGAACCATTGCTGCTCCACCTGCTACTCCGCCACCACCAGCTCTGATGGCATTTTTTTCAAATGCCCAAAGTTCACCACTGGACTTGTAGGGATAGCTGCATCAGCTGCCCAAAAATCTTGAAAATTTCTTCCCATGATTCATCTATGGAGAAACCAAGATAGCAGAAGAACATGTCCATGCATTCAAAGAATTGAGAAATCAAAAAGATATTGCTCATCAAGACATCATGTTCCACCTCTTCCTATACATACTGAGAGATTTTGCATATAATTGGTATCTAAACTTTCCACAAGGATCCATTACTACCTGGTAGGAGTTTGAAACAAAATTCCTTAATCAATTCAAACTATATGTGGATTTGGAAACTCTCCATCACCAGTTCATTTTGGTAAGAAAAGTCCTCAATGAATCTATCCCCATGTTCAACCACCATTTTCACAAGATGTATCAGAAACTTGAGGCTCCATACATAGTGCTGGTCAACACCGCCATACAAGTATACTTATGCGCCTTGGACCCACTGATGTCCATATTCCTGAAGAGATTGCCTCTAGGATACATTGACACTCTAGAGAAAGTGTGTAATGAAGCTATCTTGTTCACTCAACAAATGGATCCACAAGCAAGAGGAAGGTATGGTGTCCCACCTACATTGACAAACATGGTCACAATTGGTCCTTTTGTAGCAAACAATCAAGTACCAATGCACCAAACCCCAAAGATCAACCTAGTGCCAACGCCATATGTTGCTGACCCACCATTGACCATCACATACCTGGGGTATGACACACATAGGGCTGCCTTGTGCGAGCAAAAGGTCACTATCTGAAATGAACCAAACCAAGCCCTAGTCAATGAGTTGGATGCCATGAAGAAAATGCTATCCCAATTAGCTGGGGAGATCACATGGATGAAGTTCAACCTGACTCCAAATCAAGGAAATCCCCCATGACCAGCTGCTACCCTAAATAATTACTTTCAGAATTAGAATCATAGCTATGGCAATTATAACAACAACAATAACAATAATGGAGGAGGTTATGGGAATGGCTCTCAAGACAAGCAATTTGGACAAAAAAGGATGAATAGGACTTGGAATATACATGTGAACAATGGTGGTATCCCTATGGATAACACCGATTTCTTTAGTTCATCAGAAAATAGCCACACCCAAGGTCCCAGTATGCATCAACCAGATTTCAAGTATAGGGGGGAGTATGATAATCAAACCCAGGATCCTAAGAGCTCCCAGGCTCATTTTAGCACCATGGCATTCAAGTCATATGACCCAAGTGCAGATGGAACTCTAGTCAATAGCACTTCAGAGGAAAAGTTTGTTTTCCCATTCAACCAAGAGAGCCAACCAAAATATTCAGAGACCCATGCTTTCCAAAATGGCAATAGAAATACCCACAATTTAAGAAGTAGAAGGGAGCCCCTGATGGATGGCATTCCTCCAAGTATGCAACCCACTCCACCTGAATCAAGGGATAGCAATAACCCTATACCATTGGAGGGACCTAATACCACTGCTGTCTAGACAACATTGTATCAACCGGCTGCATCAAAAGGCCCAGTCCGGACCAACGAAAGGTATAGTGTGATAGAAGAACTGAAAAGGGTTAGAATGAACATGTTAATGTATGATATGTTGCAAAGTTGTCCCACTCAAAGGGAGGTCCTCCTAAAGACCTTGGACCATTCCAAGTCAACCTCCCTTAGTAGTAGTGCCAAAAATGTATCTAACATCAATGCAATAGAGGCAATGCCAACCATGTTCAAAGATAGGGTGGAGGTGCCCCCAATCTTACTTAGCCACAAAATATTTGGAAATAACTTTCATAATTATTTAATTGACTCTGGTGCTTCATGCAATGTGATTCCATTGTCCATATGCCAGAGACTAGGAGTAAGTCCTCAGCCCACTAACCTAGTGGTAATTCAGCTTGATAAAATAGAAGTCAAGGTCATTGGTGTTTTGAAGGATACATGGATTCAACTAATAGTTGACCCTAGGATCTAGGATTGCATTGATGTTCATGTGTTGGACATCCCAGAAACCTATGAAATGTTGCTTAGCCAGGAATGGACATGATCTTTGAGGGGTTGGTTCTCTACTGATTTTGCCCAACTATGGCTGCCATAGAAGGGGCTTAACAATCAAATTAAGATTGATGCAGAACCTAAAATCAAGCAGATGATAATAGAGTATAACACCCTAAATGAATTTTTGTTCTCACAAGATGATTTAGGAGTATATCATTTTGACAAAGCCTTCACATTCAGCCTCAAAGGCGAAGAGGATTCTGATAACAACCCAGTGCAAGGATTGATAGATGCCTAGATTTTAGACAAAGTCTTCTTAGAATTCATAATAGGCATGACAAAGAACATGAGACACCTTGGCAGAGACACAGACCCAAACATACTTATGTTACCTGGTTACTGCCACCTCCACCAGACCAACCATTCAAAATTTACATGCCAAGACTATCAACAGGTAGTTGTTCAGGTAATAAGTCAGATGTTGAACATGCCTTAGTAGGAAAGAGATGCCATGAAAAATTTGAATGAGGATGGTATCTCCCTTCATGAACAACCCAAGATCCCTACATCCAAGGATTTTATACAAGAAGAATGGAGTTCCTCTGATGATGGTTGCTTGCCCCCATGTGATGAAGTGTGGCGTGAGGCTCAGGCAAAACAAAAAATGAAATGGGTTCCTCTATCAAGAAGGGAATTCCCTGAGGTGGAGACATTAGAGGCCATAAAGCCAAAAGACCAGTCACCACCCTTGACCTCTAATGAGCCCCAAGTTGAGACATCTCCACTAGAAGTAATCCTGGGACCTCAAGTCAAGGTACTTCCAATAAGAATCACTCAATCTGGAAACTTCATTTTGATGGCTCTAATTGTAAGCTAGGGGCAGGAGCGGGGATTGAGTTAATCAACCCTCATGGAGCTTCATATTATGCCACCTATTGGTTGTAATTCTATTGCACCAACAATGTTTCTGAATACAAGCCTCTAGTTTGGGGTCTCCTTTTCATGCACGAGAAGAAGGTAAAAGTGATAGCTGTAGAAGGAGATTCACAATTGATCGTTAGACAGATCAAGAGCTAGTATTCCTATATGGATAAATGATTAGTTTCATACCACAACCATGTCTGGGATTTAGTTAAATATTTTGAAGCTTTTAGCATCTAAAGCATCCCAAGAAGAAGGAATACTATCGCTGACACTTTGGAAGTGTCTGCAAGTTCCTTGCAACCACTAGAGAAATCCAAGTTGAAAAGGTTTTTCATAGAGCTTGTGGTTGTGCCAGATGTTTCAAATAACATCAAGAACTTCCAAGTGTTTTAGGATGATAAACAAATCTTGGAGTTCATTGTGAATGTTGGTATCTTTGACAAGTAGAATATCGATGAAGAAGAAAGTGAAATAGAGGAGCCCGATGAGTTGGGGATTTTGAACTTGAAGAAAAATTCCATTCCGAAGGGTATGGTAGCTCTAGAAAGAATTTTTGATAAAGATGAACACACCCAAGAGAGAAGGAAAGCCCTAGTAGTAAGTGGAGATGATTGGGAGCTCTATAACTTGGGTGCACAACTTGAACCTAGGAAGGTTTGTGTAGGCAAGGTAGGCACACTAGAAGAAAAGAAGTGAATGGTTGAGCTACTCACTGAATACAAGGACATCATAGCATGGTGCTATGAAGATGTAAAAACTTATGATCCTAGTGTTATAGTTCATAACATCCCATTGAATCTAGATGCCAAACCTTTCCGCCAGAGGCAAAGACCAGTTAACCCCGTGATCGAGCCAGTGATTCAAAAAGAAGTACAAAAGCTACTTGATGCCAAGATAATTTTTCCCATTCGGCATTCAACTTGGGTAGCCAACCTGGTGCCCATAAGAAAGAAAAGTGGAGAGGTCTGGCTTTGCGTGGATTTTAGGAATTTAAACTGATCCTCTCAGAAAGACAACTATCCTTTGCCTTCTTTGGATGAAGTGTTACAAGTGGTCAATGGTTCTTAGATGATGTCCTTTCTAGATGGCTACTTAGGGTACAACCAAGTCATGGTGAAAGAAGAGGACCATTTGAAAATGGCCTTCAATACAAAATGGGGGACATTCACCTACTGCCATATGCCATTCAGTTTAATCAACATGGGAGCTACTTTCCAACAGGCTATGGATGAGGCATTCAAGGGTCTAGTCAACAAGTGCATTGTTATATATATGGATGACCTCACAGTCTTCTCTAGGAACCAGACTGACTACATCAAAGACTTGCAAAAGGTCTTGAAGAGATGTCGATGCTATGGGATTTCTTTGAACCCCAAGAAGTGTGTTTTTGAGGTGACTCAGGGAAAACTCCTTGGGCACATTATATCTGAGACAGGTATCTCAATTGATCCCGAAAGGGTCAAAGCTATCCTCAAATTGGTCCCACCTAATAGTGGGAAAGAATTGAAATCCTTTTCTAGGAAAATCAACTTTGTCTAGAAGCTCATCAGTGGTTTTGCAGAGATAGTACATCCTTTGAATGATATGCTAAAATTGAATGGAACGCCATGACCAAAGAGGCATTTGAAGAAATCAAGATATCCATATCCACTGCTCTAGTTTTGGTTAGCCCTGATTATCTCCTACCATTCAAAGTCTACTCATTTTCCTTGAACATTCATGCGTGGGGATCCTCACGCAGAAGAAAGAAGGTGAAGACAAAAGGCCAATTGCTTTCATGAGCTGCCCACTGAAGAATGAGGAGCTCAAATATCCTAACTTAGACAAACAGTCTTTCACCTTGGTTAAGGCTATCAATAAATTTAGACATTACATACTAAGGAGCAAGGTCATTGCTATTGTTCCAGATCCAACAATTAAATCTTTACTAATGCAGAATGAACTCGGGGAATGAAGGGGCAAATTGATGGCAATATTGTAGGAGTTTGACATTGAGATACAACTGATGAAATTAGTGAGAGGTCAAGGCCTCACCAAGATGATGGTAGAAACATAACAAGTCTTGGTGTGTCAGGTGTACACCAGTGAAGGGATAATCACTGATGTATGGTATCAAGACATAGTCTACTAATTGCTACAAAACTGTTGTTCAGATGGATTGAATGGTTCCCAATGGAGAGCACTAAAGAATAAGAGTAGTTCATACATGCTAAAAAATGGGAAGCTTTACAAATGCAATTATGATGGGTTATATATATGATGTTTGGACTAGATAGAAGCAGAGCTAGTCCTCACAAAGTTTCACGACAAGTATGGTAGGAGACACAGATCAATTGAAGCTACAAATCATCAGATACTAAGATCTGGCTATTACTAGCTGACTCTGTTCAAACATGCTCATGAACATGTGTGTACTTGCCATGTTTTCCAAACTAGCACCATTCAAGAAAGACACCCAGTGATGCCCTTACAACCGGTATATGAAGTATGCGTGTTCGCCGAATGGGGGCTCAAAATTTGTGGGAAAAATTAATCCTCCATCCTTTGCAGGCCATCGATATATTCTGATAGCATCTGACTACTACATGTGATGGATAAAGGCATAGGTTATGAAGAACTGTACCACCAAGGTGATAATCAAATTTCTAGAGGAGTTCATCATCATGAGGTTTGGCATGCCCTTTTTCCTAGTATGCAATAATGCTCCCTACTTTTCATCTACAAGCCTCATTCAGTGGGCTTTCAAGAATTAGGTAATTCTTAAATTCTCCTCCAATTACTACCCACAAGGGAATGGAGTTGCTGAATCCACCAACAAGAACCTAAAAATAATAATCAAATGCCTATTGGATGACAATGCTAGAGACTGGCATACCTAGTTGAAATATTCTCTATGGACCGATCATGTAAGAATCAAGAATGCCTTAGGGACCTCTCCCTACCAGCTAGTGTATGGTTTGCAACCCATCTTTTCGATGAACCTAAAAATACCAATCCTAAGATTCATGGATCAATACATCAAAGGTGAGGATCAGGTGCAGATTCATCTCATGAATTTGTTGAACCTCGAGGAAAAGTGATCCATGGCCCTAGAACACGTAGCCAATCACTAGGCTATTGTCAAGTGATGGTTTGACAAAAGAGAAACTTTTAAAGCTTTTTGAATTTTTGACCTGGTCCTAATGTGGGACAAAGAAAAAGAAAAACCAGGCAGCCACACCAAATTCCAATGTCTATGGATAGGCCCATTCCAAATCATTGAAATTCTAGGAGAAAATACCTTTCAGATTAGTTCTCTTGATGGATAATTGGTTCCATTACCAATCAATGGCCAATTCCTGAACCATTATTTTGGGACTTGAGTGGTCCCTTGTACATTACTATATTTTTCTTGTACTATATTGTTTTGTTAGTTTTATTTGGTCTTGTCATCTGTGTCTTTTCCTTTTTTGCAGGAGGGTCACTGCTTTCAGTCTTAGCGGTCCTTTTAGGTAACCCAGGCTTCAAGTTAAGCTTCCTTTGGCTTGAACTACGGGGATAGTTCTATCTTGCAGTGAGCCAAGGAAAGGGATAGGAGGAAAGATGGTCCCTTTTTTAGAATCCTTGAGAGTGTAGGCCTGATTGAAGCATCCTCAACACTGAAATACATTTTAAAAGGAAAATTTTGAGCTACAAGCTTCTCTAGGTGAGATTCTGATTTGCATGGGGAAGTGCCCATAGTCACGAACAAAGCTTGAAAGTCAAAACCCTTCTTAGACTGGAATAAAAAAGAAAGAAGAGAAATAAAATGAAAGGGAGGAATGCATAAAGATGAGATAAACAAAGAGATGCTCGAAACCAGGACATCACAGTCTAAGTGTCACCCTGGTTTTCCAAAAAAAGAAAGAAATAGCTACAGAAGGCATTTTGTAAAGACACAAGGAGCATTGAAGTGGTTCGCATGGAATAAAATTTGCTGATAGATGGGTGCTTTCAAAGGGACTTGCCCCAAAGCTTAAAGTAAATCAAGTCTAAGAGCCCTCCTATGAAGTTTAAGCACTTCTATTAAAGCTCATCTGCAGTCAGGAAAGGGTGACTTTGACAACCTCTATCGGGGCTATCAATGACTGCCTGGTAATAGAGAAAGGTCAAATTAAATTATGGTCAAATTTTGGTTGATGGGCACTAATTTGACAATAAGAGGTGGATCATCGAGAGGAGCTCATGGCAAGAGTTTTCCAAGGAACTTAAACTCACACTCACATACACTGGATGCAGACATCGTGGTTTTCTCAACCTTGGTGATGTTAAAAGGCACACTCTATCTGATAATCTTCATACTTGGCTCATTGTGCATTAGGGACTATCTCCAGATCAACTGGCTATAGGGATTTTTTTCATCATTTTTTTATTTGGATTATTTGTTGTGGTCCCAAAACCATGCTCCCCTTTCTTTTCCCTTATGGACTTAGGGGCCCCCCTTATGCTTTTTGCTTGCCTTGTTTTTGTCATCTTTAGAGTTGGTGTCTTTAGTTTTTGTAGTTTATTGGCCTTTTTGGCCTTATCAGCCTTTTTGGCCTTTGGGTGGTCCATGAGGTGCGAAGGGGCAAAGAGAAGAAGTGATAGCGGTTTTCACTATTTTTGGCCTTATCGGGGGTTGTGGATGCCGAAAGACCAACTCTTGCTGGAGTCAGCCTTTCAGTGTTCTCAGCCTATCAGCTGTCTGAAACATTCAAAATGATCGAAAGCCCACTGAGTAGAGGTGATGATGTCACACTACCTATAAAAGGGGTGAAGGTCTTTTCAAAACCTCACTGTGCTTTTTCTCCTCCGTCTTTCACTCACTAATTTTTTTTCCTCTGCTAGCTATTTTTGCTCTTTTGGGATCTTGTTTCTTTGCTGGTTTTCATCAGGCTCTTCATCTCTTGGGAAGGTGGTCTCGTCCCCTTTATTTTCCTTTTCTCATTGTTTCCATCTTGTTTCTTTTTTTGCCTTCCTCTATTTTAGGTTTAGGGTTCAATGTTTTCATCTTTTCAGCTTGAGTCTTAGGCATAGATTGTTTTAGGTCAGCTTTTTCAGCCTAAGGGATCTGTAGGGCAGTCTCCTTGCATCCCTTAGTGAGGTCATGGTTGAAACTTGCCGTCGAACCCATTTTTAGTTTCGGCCCAAAACCCTAGTTTCAGACCTTCGAGGTCCGAAAAAACCATGAAGTACACTAGGATGAAAAAGCTAAAGTCCTTGAGTTGTTGGCATTTCAGGTCTTTCACACACCGAAACATCTTGCATCCCTGAAACCATCGAAGGGGGCACCTTTTCCTTGCTCTCGCTAAGTCCTCAAGTTGTCAGCATTTTGGAGGTTTCATACCCTGAAACATCTTGCAACCCCAAAATCGTCGAAGGATACACTTGACTTTTCATTTCATGCTTGCGGCTATTTTGGCCTTGTCAGCCCTTTCAGACCTTATGGCATTTGAAATGTCCATCTTGTCTAAAAGAATGAAAAGGCTAAGATCTTTGCTTTTTGTTTTGAAACATGTTTTTAGTAAGTGGTGATACTTTCTAGTTTCTTTTCTCACATGATGTTACTAATTCCAAACTTGTACTCTTTGCAGATATGGCTAAGAAAGAACTGGCATCACCAGTGATAAAATACCAATTCAATGGATACCACCCCCAGTCTAAGATTATAGACTTGCATGCCAGGATAACCAACACTAACATTGGGAATGTAAGCTAGAATGATTATCTGAACAAGTGTGCTCAAATAGTGGGCCATTCAGAGGACTACACCTCATTGGTCTATTGTTCTCTAGTGAATGAAGTGGCACAACCTTTTTCAATCCAGTCAGCAGAATTGATCAACACACTTGCTAGCCACTATGTGGCAGATGAGCACATGGTCAGAAATAGCATGGGGGAAGTGGTCCTGGACCTAAGGCCTGACAACATTGAGGATGTTTTCCAGCTACCAAAGGGGGTAGATAAATTCTTCAACTTCACCGTAAATAAGGGGATGGAGTTCTATAACAAAGACACGCAGAGGGCTCATAACATTGTTAACAATGAGTATCTAATACAACCCTTACCCAAGAACAGGCTGGATAGAATTGATATACAGAGGGGCTACATGAAAGAAGATATCTAGGCTACCATAACAATGATAAGTAGGGTATATGGCTTGCCCAAGTCTCACCAATTAGAGCCTTGGATGATCTTCCTCATCCAGAAAATAAAAGAGAGACAAGCGAGATTTGATTGGGCCTCAATTCTAAGTGATCAATTAGATGAACAACTAGTTCAGGTGAAGACATATCCACATTTTTTACATGACATATTATGTTGTGTACTTACTAGCCACCAGGGTAGTATACCTAGGGTTGACCAAGGTGGGAAACATTGGGGAACCAAATACATGGCCTTTTACTTTGTATCCTCAATTGGTGCGAAAGGATTTTCTCACACACAATAGCCCTGAATTCAGGATAATTAATGATGCCTTCATCTTTGCAATCATCCGATCCATTGAGGGTGAATTTTTTGAAAGGCTACAAAAGCAACAACTAAGGTTAAAGCCATCAGAGCATTCTATATACAGTTTAGAACATTCACATACATTCGGGTTGCAGGAACCACCCTAGCACCCAAGAAGCTCCCAAGATACCCCCCTGATAGGGTTGTTCTACTAGAGGTAGCATGATAGATGTTCGATGCCCACAAGCATATCAAACACAAGAAGAAACATTTTTGGGACTTCCCAATTTCCATCGGTGCCCACTGTGTACCTGACATGAAGGTCTGCAAGTCATTGGCCAGAGAAAGGATGAATTTCTATTGGCAACCTATAGCTTGGTAAGGCCCCATTTTGACCCCATTGGTACTTATAGCCACATAATGGGGAGACATTATGTCCATGACCTGCATGTTGAAGACCACTAGGCTAACTGCATGGATGATTATGAAGTAAGGATCCGTGATTACTACTGGATGAGTCTAGAGTTGGCACAAGGTACCCTTTCCATGAAAATACCATAAAAGCCAATGGATGCTGACTTTGATAAAATTCTTGATTCTATTTATAATGTGGATAAGGTATATAATAGGGCCATCCTAAATGTAGAAATAGATCAGGATGAAAATGACGACATGGATTTCAGAGCCCACCATGTGGTGAAACTAACAAGGTCCTGGGTAGCTAGTCTATTCCTGATGCAGCCGCTTCCTATAAATCAGTTACTTGAGAGGCCACCCCAAGGAAAGAAAGGGGAGAAAAGGCTTAAGCCATAGTTCAAAGAGGCTTCTCCTCTAAGGCCAAACACTATGTATTGACACGAATGGTCCACCACCTATGGCCCAGTCACACAGTCCAAGAATGTGGAGCCCAAGATGAGAGGGAGCATGGCATCCCCAGATGCACCTCTTTCTTGTGATCCAGGTTCACCAAGCTTGGCCAAAAAAATGAAGTTCAAGATAGTAGGACCCAAGCTGACTGGATTGAGAAAGGGCCATATTTACAAATGGGAAGCAGGATCAACTCCTACGCACCTGGAGGATTTAGAAAATGAAGATGAGGATGCACTGTATAATGTTCACTTCATCAGGAGGACCTAATCAATAGGGTTTCTAAAGAAAAGAAGGGTAGGGGAAGATGATTCCAAGGATGGAAAAGGGGCTATTTAGGCAGAGCCAATGAACTTGGATTCCTTGGGTGATGATGAGTTCCACATCTTTGATTTTATAGGGCTGCATGGATTTCATGAGATGGTACAACAACCTCCTATGCAATTCACTAGTCTCTTTGGTAACATGGGGGAGGACCTACAACAAGAAGACCAAACACAAAAGGAGGTTGAGATGGTCAATGACCAAGAAGGAAGTACAAAGTGTGAAAAGAACTCTTTAGAAGGGGTCACAGTGAAGGAAGGAGTAAGTGCACAGGTGCCATTGGCTACATCCATTCTGCCCCCACCTCCACCTCATTCTTCCACACTACCCACCTTTCCACCTCAAGAGATTCCCGTCACTTCTCAAAGTACCCCTTTGTCTCAACAACCTTCTCTACATATTCCTTTTCCAACTCCCACTCCACCAGTCTTTTCAACCACTCCCCTCATGTCTCGTACACCTCCCCGACTCAGCATTCCTCCCTAGGTCCACTTTGAGTTGATGCCTTAGAGCTCACAAAAGCCAGAGAAGGAGGTTGAAGCCATCAGTAAAGAGGTGGGAGAAACTCATATTGAAGAGTCACAGATAGAAGAAGAACCACCTATAGAGGAAGATAGGCCTCATACAGATGCCGATGAGCAAACAATTAATGAGCATCAAACTACCAATTAAAAAACCGTTGATGAAGGGGAACATGAGTAGGAAATGGAGGAACTTGGCCAAGATACTGAAATGGAGCAGGATATAGGGCAAGAGCAAGGAATGGGGGAAGAAGAAGAAGATCAAGAAATAGAGATGATAGGTCACTTGGCATCCTCCTCCACACTAACTACTCTATATGAACCATTGAATGCATCATCAAAGCCCACATGGTTCACCAAAGAAGTGTGGCCAAGGGTGAGAACATACACTGATGAAGAGGTGGACATGACTACTCTAGGGCACACTTTCCACCAAATAACACCTATTCCCTAGGCAAAGATGATGTCTTATGTAACACAAGAACAAATGGGAAGGTGGAAAGAACAGGTGGCTATTCCTACAATGAGCACCGATAAGAATGAGATTGCTTCAGATGATTACATGCTGGAGGAAGTAGATTTAGGGGAACCCACTAGGGAAGGTAGCAAGACTTTGGAAACTCTAGGCTTGAAGCATGCTCTAGGCTTCATGAATAGGGATGAAGAAAAGATAAAATCCCTGGAAGAACAAAATGAAGCCATGAAAAGATTCATTCTGAAGACAGCAAGTCCAATTGACCCTGATAAACCCGATGCCTCATTATAGGTGATTTTGGAAAAGAAGGGGGAAATAAATATAGATGTACCACATTCTTTTGTATATGCCTACACTGACTAGAAGTCAGACTTTGAGTACTTTGCTAAGATGTCCCTGAAGAAGATTTTGAGGCCACTATGAGGTATCTTGATAGGTGTAACTTCATTGGTTAACATTATGAGCCAAGAGGATGGTGTTGAAGAGATGATACTCAAGTGGCATAAGGTCCTCGAGGATTTGAAGGTAATTAGGAAACAACACTTCCATATCCTGGTCAAGATTTATGAGGGGTCTGAGCTTGATAATTTTGAGGAGTGGGTCCAAGTGGTCACTACGGCTCTAACCATGTTTGAAGAGGTTCTTAAAAGACTAAATGAGAGGAGAGATGATAGTATGGCCTTCGTGAAGCAATTGCATGAGTTTTTTGAAGGTTTGGACCTGGATCTATATGAGGAGGATAATGATAAGACAATGTACTCTATAAATACTATCATCAGACAATACATAGATATATTTCAGGGGGTCAACACAAAAGAAGATTTACAATAGATGTTCTATCAAAAGGAGGAGATCCAAAAGATGGTGTCTCAGGAAGAGTAGATTAGGCCTTTTGCAGAAGAGTTACTTGTGTTTCGAGATCATCAGTAAGAAGTGCTTCAAGAGATTAAATTGCCCAATTTTGAGGAAGTATCAGAGGTAGTAGATAGGTTCAGGAGAGCACATCCAAAAGTTCTCCCTATGTAGTGAGCATCCGGTTCAAAACTACCTCAATTTTGTGTATAAAAAATTCAGTTTGACACTTAGCCAATTTTGCAGTATGGGATTTTCGGCCCTTTCGACCATAGGGAGATTTTAGCCTTCAACAAGTCCGATAGGTTCCATAATTTTGAAATGATGGGAATAAAGGCTCAACACTTAGTCAATTTTGGTTTTAGGATTTTCGGACCAAGTGTCAGGTTCTGACCATTTTCTAGCCTGTTCGAAACTTGACTCCAGTTATCTCCAAGTTCATTGTCCATTCATCTGTGTTCTTTTTTCTAGTTTGTTTGTTCATGATTATGGATCTCTTTTAGTCAGGATCACATGGAGCAACTGAAGCTAGAGATTAAGGGTACAAACATGAAGATCATCAAGTGTATGCAGTGGTTCTGGCCTAGTTTTGAGATATTTGATGCTTGATTTATCCAAATTATTGTAATGCACAAGGTTTAATTCCATGCTAAGATAGTTTAGCTTGGCTTTAGTAGTAGTTTCTTTAATGCAATCTCTAGTTTAGATTTCCTTTCAAGTTTTAGTTGCAGCAAAACAAAGCTACGAAAATAAGAGTAGAGCTCTATAAATTGTAATAAAATGATGTAATGATGGTTGACTGAATGATTAATACAAGTTATGCAATTGGTGCTTCATCACAATGTGATTTTTTCTGCTGTCTATGAAAAATCTATGAATGTGTGATTTTCTCATTCTTTATTTCAAAGAGTTGATTGTTTGTTTGATGATTTCAAGTCTGGAATCTCTTAATTTGGTGTTTTCTAGTATCATATTGTTCTATGTGATGAATCCCTGAGAAGATCTTTCTTTGGTGCCTAAAGATTAACTTGTCTCATGTGTGTGCGCATCTGGAGTGGCTTCATGATTTGATGAGTTTTGAGTTATCATACATCTACATTGTTTGAATTCTGTTGATGATTGCATCCGTTTAGCTGAATATTGTGACATGATCTGATCTTTGTTGTGTGGGTTCCTCATCTTGTCGATCATTTAATTCACATGGTGGTGTGATTACTAGCATATCTCCATTAGGTTTCTTTCAAGTATTTCCTTTCAAGCTTCTTGTTACCTTACTCTTTCTAACCTTCCTTCCAAATTTCTTTCAATAGGGTAATTTAAATTTATATTGTTTTCATTTCTTAAATCTAAAAATTGAATAAAAAAAGAGGTATTATGGAATCCTAAAGTTTGTTTTGTAGTTTCCCTTAAGAGAAGAACTAGCAAAGGCCTCCTTGATAACAAATTCACATTTGTCTTCCGTTGAGTTACCCAAGTGGTTGAGACCTAGCCATCCGGAACATTGAGATTGATTCCATCAATCTTCCAAGAGAGGGGTTTGTTGTTACAAATTCCTAGCTATTGTCTTCATGCAAAAATGACCCTCAAAAAGAACCTTATTGGATTGGTTGTAGGGTGGTAGATCTGAGATCTGACCTATAAATTGAAGAAGGTTACAATCTTGCTGGAACCTGATTGTCAAGATGGTTCATGGTAGAGGAAATGATAATGCTATCATGGATATGTTGAGGTAGATGGAAACTAGTCTTGAAGCTGTAGAGATAGCCTAGAGAAGAGGAGAACATCTTGAAGATGTTAGTGATGAAGAAGAAGAAGTAGCACCTAATCCTAAACCTGAAGTTGAACAAGATGAGGAAAGAGTCTTGAGAGTTTTGTCTAAGGTTAACTCTTGACCTGCAGTTGAAGTTGCTTGTTATGATGGAAGACTTGAGACCAATGTACTTTTGGATTGGATCTCTCAAATGGATAAATACTTTGAGTATGAAGGTACTCTTGATAATAAGAAGGTTAATATAGCAGTCACAAAGTTGAAAGGTCATGCATCTCTTTGGTGGGTTCATTTGCAAACTAAGAGATAGAAGAGAGGAAAAGAAAAGATCAAGACATGGATGAAGATGCTTGGAAAGATGAAGAAGAAGTTTCTTCCAGCTAATTACCAAGTTATTTTGATGAGAAAATGCAAAATCTAAGACAAAATGACATGAGTGTAAAAGAATATATTGAGGAATTTTACTAATTGGATATCAAATTTGGACATGTGGATGATGAAGTTGAGAAGGTGGCTAGATATCCGAATGGCCTAAGGACATCTATTCAAGATGAGATCAGCTATGTGAAGATATAAAGTGTGGAAGAAGCATACCAATTTTCTTTGAAGGCAGAAGAGAGATTGACAAAGAGACACATTCAAAGATAGAGAGGAAGAGGTGGCATATTTTAGAGAAGTAGAGGCAAATCTTATGGAGAAAGTAGTAGATCTGACAATGCAGTGCAAGATAAAGGATGGGAAGATGACCTTGCTGGCAAAAGAGGTAACTACTCTAGAGGTAGCTATACTAGTTACTCTAGGAATAAAAATAATGGTAAAAGAGAAGAGAAATATTGTTTTAAAGGTACTTGTTACAAATGTGGTGAAGAAGGACATAGAGCTTTTGAATGTACTAACTCTAGAAAGAAGACTAGAGGAAATGGAAGAAATAATTTGGCTTGCGAAGAAGTTGAGGAAATGTCTAATGAACCTGAACATGGTAAGAACTTGATGTTGAGAAGGAACTTGTGGGTTGAAGAAGCTGATGAGGAACCTATTTTGAGGAAAAGTTTGTTTAGAATCCGATGTAAGATCACTGATAAATGTTGCAAGGTAATCATTGATAGTGGAAGTTTTGATAATTTGGCATCTGAAGAGCTGGTTAATAAGTTGCAGTTGTAGAGATTGAAATGTCCTAAGCCTTACCATATTGCTTGGATTCACAAGGAGCATAAACTACTTGTAAGTGAACAATGCCTTGTTAAGTTCAAAATTAGGAATTATCATGATGAAGTCTTGTGTGATATTATGCCTATGGATTATTGTCATATTCTTTTGGGTAGACCTTGGTAGTATGATAGGAAAACTTTGCATGATGGTAGATTGAATCAATATACTATTTGGATGGATGGAAAGAAACAACTATTATTTCCTTTGATAGAGAAGTTTGATGAAGGTCATTGTACTACAGTCAGAGTATGTTTGTTTGATGGTAAAAAATTTACAAGAGAAATGAAAGAACATAATATTTGCTTTTCATTGAAGCATAAAAGTGGACAGTCAAATAAGGTTGCTGATGCCTTGAATTGAAGAAGAAGTTTGCTGACAGAGATGAGAGTTTAGGTACTTGGTTTTGATGATTTGAAGTGTTTGTATGAGATTGACATTTATTTTGCAGAACCTTGGAAAGCTTGTAAGGAACACACAGTGAGTGATAACTAGACTAATTATTTCATTCAAGAAGACATGTTGTTTAAGGGAATTCAGTTGTGCATACCTAGAGGATCTATGAGAGGGAACATAATAAAGGAGAAACATAGTGGTGGACTTGCTAGACATTTTGGGATTTATAAGACTATGAATTTGATTTTAGAAAGATACTTTTGGCCAAAGATTTATAGAGATGCACAAAGAATGGTTAGAGGTTGTAGAATTTTCCAAACAACAAAAGGAACTAGTTAGAATTTGGGATTGTATACACCTTTGCCTATACCCGATAGACCTTGGGAAGATGTGAGTATGGATTTTGTTCTTGGATTTCCTAGAACTCAGAGAGGTAATGATTCTATTTTGGTAGTGGTTGATAGATTTTCTAAGATGGATCATTTCATACCTTGTAAGAAGACATCTAATGCATTGCATGTAGCTGGATTATTCTTCAAGGAAGTGGTAAGATTGCATGGTTTGCCTAAATCTATTGTTTCAGACAAAGATACTAAGTTTACTGGTTACTTTTGGAGAACACTTTGGAAGAAGATGAATACTAAATTGAAGTTTAGTTCTACATTTCACCCTCAGACAAATGGATAGACTGAAGTTGTGAACAGAAGTTTGGGAAACTTGTTGAGATGTTTAGTTGGAGAGAAGCCTGCTAATTGGGATTTAGTTTTGGCACAAGCATAGTTTGCATATAATAATTTTGTGAGTAGAAGCACTAAGAGGACACCATTTGAGATTGTTACTAGATTTAATCCTAAGGGAACCACAGAGCTGAGAGATTTACCTACTGAAACTAGAAGAAGTGTTGAAGCTGACCATTTTGCAGAATACATGAGAACTTTAAATGATGAAGTTAAAAAGAATTTGGAGGACAATAATCTGAAATATAAATAGAGAGAAGATAAGAGAAGGAGACATAAATATTTTAAGGTTGGATATGAGGTTATGATTCATTTGAAAAATAATAGATTTCTAGTTCGTACCTACAACAAGCTGAAAATGAAGAAATTTGGACCTTGCAAGATTTTGAAGAAGTTTGATAGTGGAAATGCTTATGAAGTAGAATTGCCAGAGGACATGGATATATCACCTATATTCAACATTTCTAATATCTTTGAGTAATTTGAATCAAATGATGAGATAGAAGATGATCTGGATTATCCTAAGAAGAATAGAGACAACATTGAGAAGATCTTGAATAAAAGAGTGAGCAAAAGTACAAGAGGAAAATACTACATGGAATATCTAGTTCAGTGGAAAAACAAGCCAGTTGAAGATAGTTCATGGATTACACAACCTGAGTTGGATATTTATGATTCAGGTTAGAATATGAGTAGTAACTAATGTGGACATTAGTTCTTTATTTAACCCAGGTGTCTGATGCAGGAGCATCTTGGGTCTTGGATCAATCTTGCATCAACCAAAAATATTTCTTGACTTCTTTACCTGTTTGCTGTTGTTTTCTTTATAGTTGTTGTATTTTTTGGTTTCATGGTGTGAAAAGATTAAATTATGCTAAGGACATATTTTGGAACCTTCCCCTATGAGCACATAAAGTTTGGTTGGACTATTTCATAGTTACAACTGTTTTCCTTGCCGTCAGAATTGCATTTTCCTACAGTTTTGGTGTTGATTGTTCATAGTGGTGATCTTGATCCATATGGAATCAGACTATTCACTCTTAAGGAATTTTATAGGAACTAAATTAATATCATTTACCAAGAGCACAAGCCCTAATTCATTATGAGTAAAAAATTATGCCCATTTTTCCCAGGGACCTATTTTATGCCAGTTTTCGGGTGAAACATGTGGTGTTTCTTCTTGCAATGTTCCATGTGATCAAATGGGACCTTTCAACCTTAAAGGAATGTTCTTGGGTCATTTAAGGACCTAAATCCAAAGGAGCATCAAATCATATTCATTCTAGCATTAGTTTTGGTTTAAATATTGAGACTGGACCTATAATGTAATTAAATGCCTGACTGGTCGATTTGTGGCTTAGCTGGCTATATAAGGAGTCTAGATGTATGTAGTAGGGCATGAAGAGGAAATTAAGAGGTAGATCTAGGAAGGATTATCAAGATACATCATTGGAGACAAATATAGGATGCGAATTGAGCTTCTGATTTCATAATTCTTATTGTATAAGGCTGAAACCAAGAAGGCCTCACAGCTGGGCATGTTGAAAGAAATAATATAAATTCTCTATTGTTGCTGCCAGTTGATTGTCTCATATCCATTGTGATTTCATTTCTTTCATATGATATTATATTTCTTTTGTTGTGTAACTCTGAGCAGGGCTTGTTGTTGATTCAAGTGGACTCAATTCTGCTTGTATCTACCCTGCCCCTGCGTCAAAGTGTTACAAGTAGTGGTTTCCATTTGACCAAAAGATCAAAATTTTAATATCTGATACAACCACTAGACTTATCAAAGAAACATGAGGTGGTTAAGACATGTTGTGAATCTTGAGGGGAGAGGTGACCATTATGTCAAAAATCTCGCCCTTAGTGCTACGTGGGGGGATTTGAACCTGTGACCAAGATCTGATAGCACTTGTTACAAGTAGTTGTTTTTATTGCATCAAAATATCAACCTTTGAATTCCCGATACAACTACTAGACTTATAGGAGACACATGAGGTTGTTAGACCATGTCAACAATCTCGAGGGGGGTGCTGACCATTATGCTAATAGGAAGCACACATAGGGGAATGGAAGGGTGTAGGATTTAGGAATTAATAAAAAATAGGATTTAGGAATTAATAAAATCCCATAAATAAAATTTTTTGTCAATTAATTAATTGTGAGAGCTAGGAAAAGGGGATAAATAAAGCATATTTATTTATCAAGACTATGACTTAGGGTAAATTAGTGATTGCTTTACCCCAAGGAAGAAAAATTAATTGATTTGACCAAATTGATGATTTTGATGAGACAAAGGATCAATTTTGATGATTTTGATAAGGTTTTAAAGTGATCAATTAGGTCAAATATGAGACAAATCAAGGAGAGATAATAGTGATTAATTACACAATTTCAAAGTTTAATTAATGAAGAAAGATATGATATCAATGAATGATAATGATCAAACATATAATATAGGCGACATGTAAAAAAGGGAGCCATAGGTATGGATAATTTTTTAGAGATTTATTTAATCAAAGACAAATTGATAAGTCTTGATGAAATTAGAGGATAAAAATCAGTAATTAATCAAATAATTATCATTATTTAATTAATATAAGAATGCCACAATATTGATGGATGATAAAGATCAAATGCAATGTAAAAGACATGTTAAAAAAGGGGGCTATAGGTGTGGACCATTTTTTGAGTGTCTATAGGTATAAGGGAGGTTTGCCTAGTTATTCTATCTTGATATATAGGCCTTACCTTTGCAATGATGTATCGATGGATTTTAGAAGATCTTATGTTCTTGGTTGATGGTTCCATAATTTGTGAGAACTTTAGTTTGACTGCATTCGATGAAATCTTGGACAATTTTCATCAACTAAAAATAGTTGGTCATTTTATGTCCTTTTGTTCTTTGATAATCATAGAAGTGTTACTTGAAAAAATCCTCAACAGGAAATTAACAGACAATCAACGATGATTTTTCTAAGGTTGTCATTGCTAGAAAATAAAATTAAGTATATAGATAAAGTAAGGAAATACTTATCAGCATAAGACACTATCAGAAAGTGATATCAACATAAAGGAAGAGTTATTAGAAAATTTTATCAGAATGTGTTAGCAGTGGAAATAAAAGAAAAGGTTATGAATGATGACAACATCAAATTAGAAAAATGGTTTATGGAAGATTGAGGAACCCTAATTAGGTGAAGAAATCATAAAAGGAGATCCAAATACAAAGAAACAGTGTGTGAGAGAGTGAAAAATTAGAGATATAGCGAGATATAGTTAAGAGGATGCAAAGAGAAGAGTAAGGATTAGAGATCAGAATAGAGGAAGACCAAAACATGATCTAACAAGATTTTGGAGAAAGCCTCTATAGGTCAAATTTCTTATTGATTTATTCGTAACAATTTAGCGAAAAGATTGTGAAATCCCTTAATTAGGTATTCTCTAACTAGAATTAGAAGTTCTATTTCAGAATTTATTGTAAATCCTTTAACCAGGTGAATAATGTATAAGTGGGATAATATATATTAACAAAGCAGTCTTTAATTGGACTTTTAATACTCCTAACAGGGTATTAGTCACTCCTAACAGGGTGAAGTCATTCAGAAGATGACATTTATGTAAGCTCCTAACAGGGCACCTTATTATTGTAGTGATGAGTTGTGGGTATCATCCCCACCATTTCCCTCTGACCAAGGGTTTTCTAAGACACCAAAATATTGTGTTAAGTGTTTGAATGTTTGTGAGTTGTATGTTTAATTTGTAGGTTATAGGTTATCGGTTTAACATTACAAAAGCTATCGATAAAAGATAACATATTTATCGGTATAAGTAATCTACTAGTTATTGGTTTATGATTAAAAAGTTGAATAAGTGTGAAATATTTGTGGTGTTGATTCACCCCCCTCTTAGTACCTTACCTAATACTTTCCAACAATTGGTATCAGAGCATTGGTTCTATAGAGGAAAGTTTAACAACTTAAGAGTAGATCTAGAATGATGAGAAGCTATAGGTTTCAAAGAGAATTGGAGGAAGCCCTAGAAGATTCTACTGAACATATCCATGATCTGAAGGGTAAGCTAAATACATCATTTGCAAAAGAAAGGAAATGACATAAAGACTACATATGAGCCTTGATGAACTTGACAAACTATCGAAAGATAATATGAATTCAGAGCAAGATGATGTAGCCATACAAGACCTATGAAAAAAGAAAAAATGAATTAAACTTGAAAAAATTAGTCAAATGAAAAGGAACATGAAAATAAAGCCTTGAGAATGAAAGAAATATTGGAAAGAATGAGGATTGTCAAGAGTGCCAAAGGAATTCTAGAAATAAAAAAGAGAAATGCTAAAAAACAAAATCAGAGACAAAGACTTACTCTTGAAATTACAATTAGAAGAAGTTCAATCAAGAAATGACATGATAAGAAGTATCAGTGATAGGATTCAACAAATGGAAGTAGAAAATTAGAAGGTGAAAGATGAAAATGAATGTCTGGATAACAACTTGAAAAAAGAAAAAGAATACAATGTTAGATTTGCAAAGTATAAAAAAAACACGCTAAACACTGATGTATACAATTAGAAAAGACTAGGTGACACTACCAAATTGAGGTATACCCATGACAACACAATGGAGATTAGAGAATCATCAAATTTTGGACAACAAAATTTTGAAAAATCTAGTGATACACAAGGTAAGAAATCCTACAAGCCTATCTTCTATAATTGTGGAACATATGGTCATACTGTAAATGTTTGTAGAAGAAAATAAGTGAACATTCCTAAAAGTACATTCTTTAATGGTTAATGCTATAATTGCAACAAGTTTGGTCATAAAGTTGTTGAGTGTAGATCTAAAATTATGAGTAGAACATCTGAGAAAAGATTCAATGGATATTCCTACAAATATAATCACTTTGGACACAAATATGAACAATGCAGAACTAAGACACTGAAAACAAGAAAATTAATTCATTATCAGAGAAGAGAAGAAAAAAATTTTGTTACATGTTTTAATTGTGGAAAATCTGGACATCGAGCATCAAAATTCAAAAAGGAAAATCTAGAAGAAAAAGTTGAACTGTGGAGACCATTCACACTACCATGCTATATTTGCAAAAAGTTTGGTCACAATGTGTACTATTGCAAATATCAGTATACTACCAATAATGACACTAAAGGAAAAATAATCATAAATAGAGACCAAGTCAGAGAGGATATGAAGAAGATATGGAGAAAGAAGGAAGATGACGCACCGCCAGTGGAAGACCCTATGTCGAATGACAGAGGGAATTCATCTACAATCTAAGCAAGTAAGTGAATGCTTAGGGATATAGAATTTTATTGAAATATTTGAAAAGTCTCTTCAATCAAATTTTGAGCTAAATTATTCAAGAGCATGGAATAGATACAATGATATTAAGAAGAACAAAAAGGTTGATGAAATTATTAAGTTTAAGATTGCTATCAATGAACTAAGTTTAGTATAGACTTGTATGAAAGCCATTGTTAGTGTACAATAAATGATTTATTACAATAGTTGTTGGAGACTTTATAACTATATATAAAAACACTTGTTATAAAAAAAGTCGCATTCTAAAAAATTTAACTACGAAGAACAAAGCCTGAGGAGATAGTACTGTATATTGAGCTAATTCATTCTATAGAAAGGAATTAGACAGATTGATTGAACTACAAACCCTAGAAACTCTAAATCTTAGATAAGCGAAGGAACATACAAAAGTCACAATGATAGAGAGAATGGTATTAGTTGACAGCTTAGAAGAGGATGAACCAAAATATCAGTTAAGTACTCTGAAAAACATAGATGTAAATAGAGTTGTAGCATTATTTCAAATACCATGTAGAGTCATGTTGACATAAGAAGCAAGATCATTTCTTCAATTCAAATAGATTGAGATCGGAGATGAGGATATAATTACAACCTACATGGAACTATACAAATAAGAAGGAATGTTGAATGAAGAGTATGGACATTTGGAAACAAAATGATTAACACACATCATGCACATGACAAATAATTTTGAAGTTGAATGGATCAAATGTATATTGAGTCAAATACATGGAGGCTGTGTCTAGCTAGAAGGAAATAGAAAAATTGAGATAACAAAGGAAATCATAAGTATAGTTATAGGGTTATCATGTAATGGGAGGAAATGTGTAAAGGAATTAGATCTTAAATTTTTTTTTGAAGGTTTAGTCAGGTACAAGCAAGATCAAAAAACTTTTGTTGTAAGCAATATCTTGGATAAAGAAATGAAATTTGCATCAATGATTATTGGCTACAAAATCTATCAAGAAAATTAGTTAGACAACATATCGGTAGGAGCACTACAAGTTGCATATGAGATTATTATTGAAGGTAACATATATGACTTAGCAAAAATGATGCAAAATAAACTAATGATGAATTTAAGGAAGATCGGGAAACAAGGATTAAAGTTTGGAGCACTATTGGTATGTATATTTTTCTATATAAAAAATTATTTTCCTGGTATTAGTAAAGTAAACTGGACTTTAGGTGAACCAGTTATACATTAGATTAAAAAGCTCATTGAATGATTGGGAAGCAATTACAACACAATAATATGAAGTTAATTTAAATAATTTCAAGGAAATATGTATGCTAGATATCAAATACCACCTCATATTGTCAAGAAATATAAGAAAGATATATGCTTTCTAGTTAGTACACACTTGTGTATAATCAAAGCTATGGAGCCACAAATATCTTGGTTACAACCATTTGGATATGAAACAAAAAGGAATGAACTAAAAAAATGTATTGAGTAATTGTTGAGCCAACCAAAGGATATGGAAGCTAATCAGTTTGGAACCTATGAAGAAGTATACAAAAGAATGATATCAGATGAGAAGAAATCAAAAGAAGGAAGAGACAATATAATGAAAAGACAAAAACCTAGCACACTACCAGTAACATATGTGAAAATCAAGAACAAGTTAGCTAAAGAGAGACAAGCTATCAACAACAAAGCTGAAGAAGAGTTTCCACCAACAAAGAGAACAAGATCTAGAACAACACAAGCAACACCAAGGAGAAGTTCAAAAAGTCAATCAAGAGTAAAAGGAAGCATAAGGATATGAAGAAAGTAAAGTGAGCCTACACCAATGACATAGACATAAAGAGTAATAATTTCAAGAACACCTATAGATATAGTAAATAAAATAAGAAAGTATGGAAGTATTGGAAAGATGCACGAACTCAAATGCATGACTTGGTCAAAAGAAGATAATAAAATTTTAGAAGATGCATTAATGTTTCACTTTCATAATTTCTTAAGATTTATGAGAAACTTATGATAGTAAATTCCTAAGGAACTACTTGAAAAAATCAACACAAGATGGGATGAAGTTGTTGAACAAGAGAGACAGATAAAATAAAGAACCCTTATACTTGTAAATCTAGAAGAAAATGTTGAAGAGATTGATCAACTGATGAAGAAAAATGAAAAGAGATTTTCTAAAAAGATTAGGACAAAAGAGATCCTAGAAAGATTACAAAATGAAGTTGAAGAAGAAGGACTATAAATGGGGAATTTTTTTTTTTAATACACAAATACCAGAAGTGCAAGAATCCGAAATTGGTCAAATGTTAGAACAAGAAGAGGACATAGATTTGACAAGTGAAGACAACCCGATAAGGTTTGAAGAAGGACAAGAGATTCAACCTATTGAAATATAATATGAATCTTATGATGAAATAAGTAATGAGGAATATGAACAATTTGAGGAACAAAAAATGCCAGAGGTTACAATTTCTTACACTGAAACAATACAAGAGACACATATTACCGATATGGTACCCACTATCGGTGAGATATAAAAAAAATAAAATAATTGAGGACTAGTTAATAAATTTGGAAAAGGATGAGATACAAGAAACATAATTTGACAAAGTACAAATTGCAAGGACACTGTAAAATATGACAATGATTACAGCTACACACCTAAAGAGGAGAAGAGATTCATATTTGGAAGAAGAAGAAGACTTTGATGAAAGACCTAAATTTAAAATATTGAAGATAGATCCTGAAAAGATGCATTATGAGGAACAAATATTAGATGCAAAAAAACTCAAAGAGAGAACAATTGTCGAAAGACAGTTGAAGGATAAACAAAGGGAATAGATTATGAAGAAAACAATCAACATTTTCAAGCTTACTATCAAAAATTAAAGTGGATGAAGAAGAATAAATTTTGGAATAGTTGAAAACTTATGTGGATCTAATAAGAGATTATCACAAAGTAAAAGAACTAAAAGCAAAAATACAACAAAATTCACATTCTGACAGAAGAGAAGATAAGCTAGCAGAAGTAACAAGAACACTATCAGAGAAAATTGAAAATACGAAGGAGTTGTTGAATGACACAACACAAATGTACAAGAAATTATATGAGAAAGGTAATACAAAAATTTAAGACTCATGTATAATAGCTATACATATGGATTTAATGAAAAAGCATATATAAGCAACAATTAATCTGCTGGGTATAACAAAGAAGAATGTTGATGAAGACATTTTTGACAAAATAATTAGAGTCAAAGGATATATAAATTCTATAAATAATCTAGAGAAGTAATGGATCACATTGTTGACAACTATCAAGAACAAGCATAGAACCACTCTAGTAGAAGAATAACCCAGTTGAAACCCAAAGGACACAATTTTGTTTGCTCATTTGGCATTATTATCAAAGGGGGAGAAGAAGTCAAGAAGAATAAGTTAGGGAGATGAAGTATTAATATGGGAGAGAATATCAAAGAGGGAGATTAGTATTCTGGAGAGAATAATTGTAAAAGATATACATAATGATGCATAACAAAGAAGAAGAGATGGACCATGAATAGAAAGGTTTTTCCATCAATGCCAAAGGGGGAGATTGTTACTTGACAAAATTATCAATAGGAAATTAAAATAAAATCAATGATGATTTTTCTAAGGTTGTCATTGTTGGAAAATAACATTAAGTATATAGATAAAGTAAGGAAAGACTTATCAACATAAGACACTATCAAAAAGTGATATCGACATAAAGAGAGTATTATAGATATAATAGAAGAGTTATCATAAAATTTTATTGGAAAGCATTAGTGGTGGAAAGAAAAAAAAGGTTATGAATGAGGATGACATAAAATTAGAAAAATGGTTTACGGAAGATCAAGGAACCCTAATTAGGTCAATCAATAATAAAAGGAGATTGAAAGACAAAGAAAAAGTGTGATCGAGAGTGAAGAACTAGAGACATAGAAAAATACAGTTAAGAGGATGCAAAAATTAGTGTAAGGATCAAAGATCAAAATAGAGGAAGAGAGAAATAGGATTTGACAAGATTTTGGAGAAAGAATCTACATGTCAAATACATTGTTGATTTATTCCTAATAGTTTAGCGACAAGATTGTGAAATCCCTTAATCGGGTAGTCTTTAACCGAACTTAGAAGTTCTATTTCAGAACTTATTGTAAATCCTTTAACCGAGTGAACACTATATAAGTGGGAAAAAATATCTTAACAAAGTATCCTTTAACTAGATTTTCAAGACTCCTAATAGGGTATTAGTCACTCCTAATAAGGTGAAGTCATTCAGAAGATGGCATTTATGTAAGCTCCTAACATGACACCTTATTAGTGCAACGATGAGTTGTGAGTATCATCCCCACTAAATTTTTTTCATCTGACCAAGGGTTTTCTATGACACAAAAAAATTGTGTTAAGTGTTTGAATTTTTATGAGTTGTATGTTGAATTTTCATGTTATTGGTTATCGATTAAACATTACAGAAGCTATCGGTAAAAGACAAGATAGTTATTGATATAAGTAATCTATTGGTTATCAGTTTATGTTTAGAAAGTTGGATAAGTGTGAAATCTATGTGGTACTAATTTACCCCCCTCTCAGTACCTTGCCTAATACTTTCCAACAAGAAGCTGGTGTCATTCCACCATGATGGTTTATAGGGACCATAATATGAACTTATCTTGAGAATGTTCTGATTAAGTAAAAATAGGATTTGAAAGGTCCCGAAACCTTGTACAAAAGATCAGAAGATATTCAAAACTGATCAGTCAACCAGGATAGAGAACAATAAAAAAATAAGGCACTCGGCCCAACAAAAGACATCAAAAAAGACTGCCAAGCAGTCAGATGCAGAAAAAGACAACACAAATAGAAGAAAGCAACAACTAGTTGATGTCCATCAAATTAGAGGCATGAACAGCCAGAAGGTCCATATTAGCATTCTAGTCCATCATCTCCATGCCTTTTTTCTTCATCCTAGCTCTTGTGTAGTTGTCGATGCCAGCTTCCTTGAGGTCATTATCCTCACCTTTGTTGGGCTCTGAATTCTCCACAACAGCTTTAGTATCATTAGGAATCTCAATAATGTTGTGCTCACTGTTCATAGGCTTGTCCAAATTATGGATTTTCTCTTCCAGGAAAGTAATTCTTTCCTCCCACCTCTTGTTGTCATTTTTGAGATTCTCAAAGGCTTTCTCTAGGTCCATAACTTTACCCTCCAAATCACCAAAGGCCTCACCTTTCCTAATAGCTTCCATCCAGTCTTCTAGACACTTAGCTAGTGGATTTTCCCCAAAGTTAACCCTTTTTATCATGTTTATAGTCTTATTATAAACCTAGATATCCTCTTTGATATTCTTGATTTTGAGAGAAAAAGACCCCAGTAGCTTCCCAAAGGAGATAATACTTTCCTTATGGTAGGGATCAATATCCATGTTCATCCTTGAGGGGTCACTAGTCCCAGCTTGATCAGGATATTTACTAGTTATTTTATCCTTCTCCTTCTCCTTCTAATTAACATGGGTATCAATCATGTTACCCTTCTCTTTCTTAGGCACCATTTTCTCCTCTTCATCAGAGGAATCAAAAAGACCTTTTTTCTTAGTACTCCTATTGCTTTCCACTTTTTTCCCTTTTCTTTTTGGGCTTTTTCTTTTCATTTCTTCCTGATTCTGAAGGTCTTCCTTAGAAGTAGAAAAATCATCATTCCGCACCTCAATTTTTCTTTTAATAGTGCTAGCCCTATTTTTACCTTTGCTCTTACCCACTTTATTACCATCTTCCCTATTGTCATCTTCTGTGTTAGCTTCAAATATCCTATCCGATCCCTCCTACTCAGCATTCTCTTCATTAGGGTTGAAACCCTTATTAATAGGTCTAGCCACATTTTTGTCTTTCATGTAGTTGTAGAGGATAACCATGAGACCTTGATGGGAAGCGTGGTCCCCTTTAGGATCTTTCTATAAGCTCTTAATAGTGTAATTCATGGAACACATTAAGTAATAAGGCATACTAATAAATTCATCATGTTGAAAATGATTCAAAATAACAAAATGGTGACCATAAGCTCTAGAAAACCTCCCATCCAGGGTGAGGTAGCTAATGATAGCATAGAGAAAAAAGTGCCACAGTCTACTAATATGAGTAGGGTTGATAAACCCACCTACCTATTTAACCAGCCTAGCCTCTTCCTCCTTGTTTTTTGGGAATTTCTCAGCTGATGAATCAGAGAAACTCCTATCTTGGTAAAATTTAATCCCTTCTTTAAGGAGCCCTTTCACATCAAAAATATAATCTTCATTGATACCTATCTAGTAGTTGTTAAATAGAATCTTACCATTTTTCCAGTTCTTAAGGAAGTACTGAGTGATGCCCGAGTTGCCCCCCTTGATTTTCTCCATGTAGATGCTGAAGTTACCCTTCTTGAGAATCTCCTAGGCCTCCCTTTTCTGTCTCCATTCATTGCAATTCACAGGTTCATATATTTTTTTACCACCTCCCATCTTCACAGTTTGATAGAAAAGCCTAACAATGATGTAAATGATAGCAGCCCCTTTATTGATATTCATATTAATATCCAATCTTTTTAGAGCCCAAAAATCATGTGACGATACATCATCACCCCAAGTGGAGTTTTGGGAAATGATGCTGCAATAATTAATCTTTACCTTCCTCATCTTTATCCCCATCCAACTTAAGTTGTCTTTCACTTCTCTGGATTTCGTAAGATCTCTCATGCTGAATGATGGATTTGATCTCAAGTGGAAGACTGTCCTTGTCCTGCTAAGAAGTGACTTCACCTTTTTTGCAAGCATAATTAGTAGCCCAATCAACTACCACATAACCTTCATGATAAACATGAGTTATGATACACTCATCCATTGTACTAATATCCTCTCTAGCAGCTTTAATTATATTATCAATGGTCCATGAAGGTTTATATTTTACATTGAGACAATCAATGATATTTTTTGAGTCACCTTCGAGTCATAGTTTATTGCAGTTATTTTCTTTGGCTAAGAGGATGCCCTGATAAGCCATAGAAGCCTCAGCCATGTGGTTGGTCTGAGTGCTGATAGGGATAGCTTTTATTGATTTTCAATTTCCATTCTCATCTCGTATAATGATACCACATCCAGCAATGCCTGGATTCCCCTTGGATGCACCATCAAAATTAACTTTCATCCAACCACGAGGTGGGCAGTCCCATTTCACATCATCCCTTGAATTAGTCTTGTTTTTCTTATTGGTTTGAATTCTCCACTTATTTAGGGTAATAGTATCCTCTGTTTCAACATTAACACTCTCTGGATTCATCATTCTGTAATTTTCACTAATTAATCTGCTAGTTTTCTTAAATAAAATCTTAGGAGGGGTATTAGTCTCTCTGAAAATTCTATCATTTCTCTCTTTCCATAAAGCCCAGCATATATGAGGAAGAGCATAGTTCCATATCCCTTTAATGTCTTTGTTTCTAGATATAATGTTCCAAGAATTGAACATTCCCTCCATGCCTTTAGAGAGCACCCAATTCAAATTGAAAGTATTAAAGAAGAGGCCCCACATTTCTTGAGTGTAAGAAAAGTGAATAAACAAATGATTTAAAGATTCTTCATCTTCCCTACATAGATAACACATATTAGTTAAATACATACCTCTCATTTTCAAGTTATCAATAGTTAGGATTTTGTTCTGAAGCATCATCTAGTAGAAAATGTTGATCTTGGGAGTGAGACCTCTAATCCAAGCCTTAGCCCGAAAGTGGGGAGCAATAGTTTTGAAGTTCTGATGATAGGCCAATCCAACAAAGAATTTTCCATTGGAACTGTGTTTCCATATGATAGTATCTTCCTCATCAGAGATGACCACAAAATTGAGCATATTGTTAAGAGACTGAAGGTTGATGTTAATCAGAGATAAACCAATCCACTTATTGTTGGACCTATAATTTTCAACATTAGCACCAATTTTATTTTTACATTCAGCCATATACTTTCTCCAAATAGGGGTTTTAGATAAAGGAAGGTCCCCGATCCAAAGATCTTCCCAAAACCTAACAGAGTTCCCCTTTCTGATCTTCCAATTAGCTCCTTCCCGGATGATATTCTTAGTTTTAGTAACATTTTTCCATATGCTGGAACCCATAATTTCAATGTCTGACTCCAAATAAGTCCAAAGATTAGGGAGGCTCTTTTTATATTTACTCTACCATATAGAATTCCATTCTCCTTCTGAGTTATAACTTCTCCAACAAAGTTTAGCCAAAAGGGTGTCATTCAGGTGTCTAATTCTTCTAATTCCCAAGCCACCTTTGGATTTAGGAAGACAAAACTTCTCCCAGGAAACCAAAGCCATTCTTTTTTTTTTCAACACCAGTCCAGAGAAAATTTCTTTGAATTTTCTCAATAGCTTCAGCATACTTGTTAGGCATTTTAAAGAGACTAAGAGCATAGACAGGGATGCTTTGGAGGGAGATCTTAACCAATTGAACTTTACCAGCCTGACTGAGGAGAGCACCTTTCCAACCATAAATTTTTTTATGGAATTTTTCCACAATAGAGCTCCAAAAACAATTTGGGGGATTAAGGCCAAGAGGCAGGCCCAAATAAGTAGCAGGGAGCAAGCCTATTTGACATCCCATGATTCTACTAATCTTCCTTTGTCTAATTTTAGGGACATTTATGAAGTATAAAGAACTTTTGTTCCAGTTAATGAGTTTCCCAGAAGCTTTACCATAATTATTAATATAAAGCTTTAATTTTTTTGCTTCAGCCATAGAGGCTTCTCCTAGGAAAATAGAATCATCCACAAATTGCTAGTGAGAAAAAACATAGTTAGAGGAGGAAGGTCTCAAACCTTTTAGCTCAACTTTTAAAACAACTATCTTAATGTATCTGCCCAAGCATTCCACCATAATAACAAATAAGACTGGGGAAAGAGGATCCCCTTACCTCAGGCCTCTCAAGGATTTGAAGAAGGGAGAAGGGGAACCATTGACCAAAACTGAAAAAGAAGCTGAGGTGACCAACTGCAAAAGGATCTTAGTACAACAGTTGTTAAAACCAAAGGCAAGAAGAGTTCTGTCAAGAAAACCCAAATCCACTCTATCATAGGCTTTAGATAAGTCAATTTTTAAAATAAAACCCTCTTTCTTAGCCAAGGCTAAAGAGTGAATATTCTCATGAACTATAATAATAGAATCAAGAATTTGTCTGCTCGGAACAAAGCCATTTTGTTGATGAGAAATCAGCTTAGGGAGAAGGATCAAGAGGCGGGAAGTAATAACTTTAGAGATAATTTTATAGGAAGAATTGCACAAACTGATAGGCCTAGAGCTATCCATTGAGTCAGCTCCTACCTTTTTAGGGATAAGAGCAATAAAAGTTCCATTAAGCTCCTTAAGGATTCTTTTGGCACCAAAAAATTCCTCGACAACATTAGTAACATCCAAGCCGACAATCAACTAGTACATTTGAAAGAAAAACATGGGAAAGCCATTAGGACTAGGGGATTTTATTCCTTCAAAAGAAAAGACAACCTTTTTGATTTCCTCCTTAGAAGGGATAGCTTTAAGGATGAGATTATCCTGATCAGAGAGAATTTTAGGGATATTGGCAAGAATATCCTACTGAACATTCTGGTCCAAATCAAAATCTTGAGTAAGAAAATTGGTAAATTAATTCATGGCTTCTTTGGCTATGTCCTCTTCTTTATCAAGATGACTGTTGTTAACTCTGAGCTTAGAGATTCTATTAGCTGCCTTATGTTTGATTGCAAAAAGATGGAAAAACTTAGAGTTCCTATCACCTTCTCTAAGCCAAGTATTATGAGATCTCTGTTTCCAAAAAACTTCTTCCTTATGAACCAGATCATGGTACTTAATCAGAGTTTCACTTTCTTTTTCCTTAGGAATCACATCATAACCAAAAATTTGTATAGTATCTTGGATATCTTTAAGATCAATAATAGAATGTTAATAGAATGAGACAATAACATTTTATTTAGGATGTTCTCAAGAGGTTCTACAACAAGAGTAAAATCTTAGAGTGGGACTTTTTGCAAAACTTTGGTTGTTGTTTGTCTAGTTTGACTAGGGATTCTCCCCAGGAGTAATATTGTTGACATTTTGGATATTTTGTGATAGTTGGGTTTTTTGGATATTTGTCGACGCTTGTATTAGCATGATGAGTTGTGCCATTTTAGTGTCAACAATGCCATTGTTTATCAAATTTTGTTCTTGGAATATTATTTAGATTTTTCATAGGGTGTTGCATTACTAGCCTCTTTCTTGATTACCCCCTTTAATGTGAGGGATATTTGGGCCTTTATCCCTTGCTCAGATAGATCCTTGAAGGACTCAATACACTAAGAGTTAGGTCACACATCAATGTCCAATTGACAATTTTCAATGAGCATGTGGATATTTTCATTTATGGGTATGTGGAAGGATGACTTGGAGTAAATATTCCTCTAATTTTATTGAAACAAGGAGAATTTCTCCCTTCTATTTTTATTGGTAGTGCATAGATCCATTAATCTTATTTCTCTGATGATGTTGTGTTAACAATGTGATATGAACTTTTCAGCGAGTTCATTCCATGATTGTATCCTAGGAGGAAGTATAGAAAATAACTCCATGAATGACACAAAAATACTACATGGAAAAAGTCTCATATGGTAGGTTCTGTCATATTCTACTATTATGCAATCTGTGAAAAATTCTTGTATGTGGTCACATGGATCACCCTTTTCCTTATACCTATCAAATTTAGGCATCTCAAAGTTGTGTGGAAAAAGGTGGCAAGTATATAATCATATCAAACGGATAAGGACTAAGGTCAACTAATGTGTAAGACTTTTTAGGAGAACCTATTTGTAGATTTATACCTATTGTTGGAGGGTTAAAAGTTGTTGAGCAAGGACTTTAGTGGGCGTGAATGTGGATGCCATTATTTTAGGATCAAAAAATGTAATCCCACTAATATATGCCAATGCCTAATTGTATGGGGGTATGTACACCATGTTTGTATGTTTTTTAGGTACATATGGCGGTGGACCTTACTAGGGTGGTTTCATAATATGGGAAATTTTGGACCCAGTTGGTCCATATTGTCCAATAAATCTTGAAAGAATCCTTGAATACTTAGGGTTAGTAGGAGGTTGTTGTTGAGGTGCAACCTGAATGATTAGGGGTGGTCCTTTATTGGAAGAGATACCTAGTTGAAGACCACCAGGAGGTTTTTTTTGAGGTTCTCCTAGTAGGAATAGTTCTTGATTGGGTTGGGTGCCTAATTGAAGACCGCTAGGGTTTTGACCTCGGGGAGTTGTATTGGAAGAACTTGTTTCTTTTTTTGGGAAGTACCCATTGGTTGGATTAGGGAATATATAGAAGGCATTTCTATGGTGATAGGTTCACTAGATGTGGGTGGAAAGTTAGAAAATAGAGGATTATTGATGCAAGGAGGATCAAGAAAATTCTGGGCCAAGGGAAAACCTAACTATCTAGCCACCTTGCAGAGTAAACTCAATAGAAGAAACAACATAATGAACAACACCAAGGAGAGAAAGAACAAAAATCATTTATTGATTCAACCAAAAAACTGCATACATGCCTGACTCATGTTAGGCCTTCTGGGTTACAACCAACAAGATTTATATATAGATCCAAAAGTTAGACTCTCTATCCTTCTAACCTCCTCTCTACTTACCTCTCTCTCTTTTTACTACAACTAAACATCCTTATTTATATTTGCCAAAATGGATTACAAAATATTCTAGATCATTACATAAAGAAGGCTGACCACAAAATGGTTTGCACACATCCCAAGACAAGATACCAGTTATTCAATTTATGACCTAAATTAAATACAAAAGTCATCTCCAACTGGAAACCAATCACAAACAAACTTGGTTAAAGAAGAACTGAGCATTGGAAAATAACATGATTACTTGGCATAGGAAAGAACACTTGGCCAACACTAGACAACTTAGCATACATAGGAACACTTGACCACCACTAGACAACTTAGCATATAGGAATGCTTGACAAAGACTATAACTCGGTACTTACTGCAACTCAACACTGACTAGCAAAATGAATAAAAATGAGAAGGATAGCAAGGCAACCCATGATGCTCCTACATCAGACAACTGAGGTTGCAAGAAATGATTCTCCTGAATCATGGAGATGTCACAACTCGAGCTGAACTCAACTCAGATTGAGAAATCCATGAAGCATCTTCAACTGGTCTATTCTTCCACTTCACCAAATATGCATATTAATCTCTTACTCTTGTGCTTTTACCAATCCTCTGATCCAATATATTTTCAACCTCTTCAACCTGCTTCTTAGGATAATCATCTGGTATAACAAATTCATCATATGAATCATGATACTTATGAAAATTAGTAATATTGAATATAGGAGATATATCCATTTTATCAGGTAACTCAACTTCATAAGAATCACCACTGCCAAACTTCCTCAAAATTCTACAAGGACCAAATTTCTTCATTTTCAGCTTACTGTATGTCCCAACAAGAAAGCTTCCCTTCTTTAAATGAACCATCACCTCATCACCAAATTCAAAAATATGATGTCTCCTAGACTTGTCAACATTTTCCTTATACTTTTGATTACTTTGTTCCAACTTCAACTTCACTTCCTCATGTAAAGACTTCATAAAATTAGCAAATATTTCCCCTTCAACACTTCTCTTTTCTGCACCAACAATATCCCTCAAATATGATACTCTCATAGGCTGCATTCCAGTAACAATCTCAAAAGATGTTTTTCCTAAACTCCTATTCACATAATTATTATATGCAAACTCAGCTTGTGCCAATACCATATCCCAATTACTTGGCTTATCTCCAACTAAACATCTCAACAAATTACCCAAACTTCTATTCACAACTTCTGTCTATCTATTTGTCTATAGATGGAATGTAGAACTAAACCTCAACTCAGTATCCATCTTCTTCCACAAAGTCCTCCAAAAATAACCAACAAACTTTCTATCTCAATTAGAGATAATACTTTTAGGTAATCCATGCAATCTAACAATCTCTTTAAAGAAAATCTCAACAACATGCATCACATCTGATGTCCTCTTACATGGTATGAAATGTGCCATCTTAGAAAATCTATCCATAACAAAAAATATGGAATCATACATGTTGGTTGTTTTCTCCGTATTTTGAATTTGTCCCTTCGAAATTTTGATTTTTGAGGTATTCTCTATGTTTCATGAATTGGTCTCCTACATTTTTCCATCCCAGAGCTCAAAAAATTGTTTAAGAATGTGAAGAACCCTAAGTGCTAGGTCTGAATGCCTTTGAAAATCCAAAAAAGCCCTAAAAAATGCTTATCCATGTCTATTTGGCTGTTACTTCTTTTGAATCACTTAACAAGGCTTTTTAAGCATGTGCGCTTTTATATCTTTGGCTAGTCGCTTAGTCTCATGATAGTTTCAACATATTCCTTTTGGTCTAGTGATTACCCAAAACCTTTTGTCACATGATCTCCTTAAGATAAAAGAATATTCCCCTTCTTTAAATGACTTAGTGATTGCCTTTAGTAACGAGTCTCTAAATGTGCATCGTGAGATCTAGCGACTACAATGATAAATATTTGCAAAACAAACATGGTCACCCAATCTCTAGATCAAAATACCTTCAGTCAGGTGATCTTTGAATGAAATAATGAAGTAATATAATATTTAGTGATTATGAGACTCCTCTTTGGTTGCCGAATCTCCAAATGAATGGTGGCGGTCTATTTTCCTTAGGTCACCAGGTCTCCAAGTTCTCAATCAATTAATCCTTTTATTTAGTGACCCAAAAATTTCAGTGGCCGCGTGTTCTCCTGATTCTGTAAGTTATGTTTCAAGCATTCAATGATTCAGTGACATAGTTTGTTAGAATAACTAAGAGGGGGGTGAATCAATTATCCAATGTCCCAAAACAAAATGTATAAATCAAAACAATTTCTTCAATTTCTGCTTGTCGGTAAGCAATAATAACTCTCACTGTCTGTGCTTTTACCGATTATGAGTCTGATACTTATAACAATTTACCAATCAAATCTAACATGTAACATGAAAAGTATGATAACAAATAAATATCACAATCAACATATAACACAAGAGATTTAACGTGGAAACCCTATAAAGGGAAAAACCACTTGGGACCGACAACCCAAAATTTTTCACTCTTCTGAAGTGAGGTCGGTTAAGACCCAATCTTGTTAAAG
Source organism: Chamaecyparis obtusa (assembly GCA_027943335.1). NCBI lineage: Eukaryota > Viridiplantae > Streptophyta > Pinopsida > Cupressales > Cupressaceae > Chamaecyparis > Chamaecyparis obtusa. Next base: position 358,466 of record BSBK01005513.1, on the reverse strand, counting down.
GTTACAAACACACTATCAAGTGTGACCTTCTTAGAGGATTTTAGACTAGAAGTTATCATCCAACCAGCATTCACTATGGGTTGATAGGATAACAATGTTCATTCTATGAATGATACATCATAAGACTTTCAGAGTCCACTCGGTAAAGAGATTTAGACTGTATACAATGGTTAAATATGTAACAGTAAAATGACCTACCTTAATACAACTTAAATTGTAGATTACATATCAATATTTAGTCCATACAAATCCTTCTGATCAATAATTCACTTCAGATTCAATACTATATCAACTTACTATTTGTCGGTAGTAGTTCTTTGTAGCTCGATAATTATTCAGCAGCTTAGTTCTTACTAACCAGTATGATCAGAGTGCATGAAAACCTTATTCACATGATAATTCAGTAGCTTCTTCTTCTTCTGGCACTTTCATAAAGAAATTATGTTCTCTTATATAGATAAGTAAACCGTTTTCTTTTCCAACATTATATTTTTTTGCTTAATCACATTTATAGATTTTGCCGCTTAAACTTTCTCGGTACTTGTGTCAATAACACATTTCAATCTACTCCATTAGATCTTCTTTGAATTTTGTCAGCCGTTGATCTGTGTAACAAACATTATCTATTACCTCGATGTTATACTCTTGCTAGTTCATCAATCTTATTGGCTAAACTAATCATTTAACTCATTCTGTCCTCGGTTAATAAAGAATGTGTCGGTGAACACAACTCGGTTAATACTATGGTCGGTATACACTACACTCCATCGGTGTATACTAGAAATGCTTTATTTACCGACAACACTACTATGTGTATTTTAGCTCTATACTTCATCATAGATTAATGCAACATAATAGAGTCAATATCATCAAGTCATAGACTCATCAACAAGTTACTCAATGTGTTCCTTATCCCTACTGACTAGTTGTTACAGCTTGTGGTGCCGGTAGATACTCTGGATATTCAATGTAAGTAAATCTACCATAGTCTTCTGGTTCCTTTGTACTTTCCTTTGTGTACTTGTCATCAAACTCATCAACACAAACATTAGTACTTTCAACAATCTTATTTGTAGCCTTATTCAAACATTTGTATGCTTTACTTGTAGTGGAATATCCAAGAAATATTCCTTCATCTCCTTTAGAATCAAATTTGCCATTTCTCTCATCTTTCAAGATAAAGCATTTACTTCCAAAAATTCTAAAGTAACTTACAGTAGGTTTTTGTCCAAACCATAGTTCATAAGGTGTTTAGTTGGAGTCCTTATTTAGTTGTACTCAGTTAAGAACATATACAGCTGTGCTGGTAACTTCCCTCCAATATGTCTGAGCAACATTCTTTTGTATCTTTAATGTTCTAGTACAGTCAATTATAGACCTATTCCTTCTTTCAACAATGCCATTTTGCTGAGGTGTCCTCGGTGCTGATACCCACCTCTTGATTCCATGCTCATTGCAAAAGTTAGTAAATTCATTAGAGATAAATTCACCTCCTCTATCAGATCTTAAGCACTTTATTTCCTTACCGGTTTCTTTCTCTACCTTAGCTTTATACCACTTAAACATTTTGAAAGCTTTAGATTTCTCTTTCAAGAACATAACAGTCATTAGTCTAGTGTAATCATCAACAAAAAGAATAAAATATCTATCACCAAAATAGCTCTAAGTTCTCATAGGACCACACAGATCGGTATGAACCAACTCAAGTATCTTCTTTGTTGAATAGTCTTTGCTTTTAAACTAGACTTGGTCATCTTACCTTTTTGACATTCATGGCACATGGCATGATCAGGTTTTGTCAAGTTAGGCAATCCTCTAACTCTTTTCTTTCTACTAATCTTGATCATATTGTCAAAGTTCACATGGCATAACCTTCAATGCCACAACCAAGGATCTTCATCCTTTATTAGCAAACAAGAAGACTGATCCATATCAAGATAGAATAGATTACCTCTGGATTGTGTACTAGTTCCAACAAGTCTTCCTCCATCATTATAAATCTTCACCTTTTTTCTCTCAAAAGCCAGTCGGTGGTCTGAATTGTTCAGCTGAGCCACACTTATCAAATTATAGTTCAGTCCATCTACCCAATATGAATTTTCACATTGTAATCTATCATTGATCATCAGTGAGCCTTTACCTCTTACCATACAAGGTGCATCATTTCCCATTCTCACAGATCCTCCATTATATTCGATAAGATGATCAAACTTCTCTTCATCACCAGTCATATGATGTGTGCAGCCACTGTCTATGATCCAAGTATCATTTCTACTTACTTTAGAGATTAGTGCTATCTCTTCATGTTTCTCTTCCTCTTCTGAGTCATCTTTCATAGCAACAAATACAACTTCTACATCATCATCAGAATCAAATTTAGTTTCAACATCTTCAGCTATGTAACATAGCTTTTTGCCTTTTTCATCTCAGTTATCTCTGTTGTTGTGTTGATAACCTCTGTTGACTCTTCTTCCATAGCTTCCTTAAGATTAGTCTTTGGATCTATCATCATCTTTCTTCTATGGACATCTAGCAGTGATGTGACCAACTTCTCTACAATTAAAGCATGATAAAGGTAGCTTAACTCTATACCTTCCTTTTCCTTTGGGCAATCTTCTGACCATAAGTGCTTCAAGCTCATCAAGTTCATCACCGATATTGTCATCACTATCACAATTCTTACCATTCCTGCTAGACTTTCCAATCTTCAAAGAAGACATGAAAGTGGATTCAACAGAAGGAACAACACTGTTATCAAAATTATTTAATTCAAAGGTTGTAAGTTTACCAATCAGAGTGTCAAGATTGAGGTTGGATGTAGCTCTTGTTTCATGAATTGCAGAAATCCTGATTGCATAAATTGGTAGCAAAGTTTTGAGAATCTTGCTTATTACTGTTTCATCATCAATTACTCCATTAGATGCTCTAATAGCATGTACCACTTCTTTGAGTCTATTTGAATATTGGACAATGTTCTCACCTTTTTTCATTCTCATATCATCAAATCTACCTCTTAGACTTTCAGCTTGGGCTCTTTTGACATTCAGATCTCCACTATAGATTTGTGCTAATTTATCCCACATTACTTTGGTAGTTGTGCATATCTTGATATCTTCAAATTCAGTGTCGGTACAGGCAGCAGCAAGTTCCATCATAGTAACATTGTGTTCATGCTTATCCTTCAGTTGATCAACAGTTAGGGGACCAGTGGCTGGTTGCATGTAGCCATTTTGTATCAGATCTAGTGTTGTGTTCCCAATTCTAGATATGTGTAGCTTCATTCTTCTTTGCCATACTGTGAAGTTCTCTTTATTTAGTTTTGGTATTTCCCTCTTATACATCTTGAGACCTTTATGCTTAAGTCCTTAAAACTTTGTTCCAAGCAACCAACACTCTGATACCAATTGTTAGAATAACTGAGAGGGGGGGTGAATCAGTTATCCAATGTCCCAAAACAAAATGTATAAATCAAAACAATTTCTTCAATTTATACTCATCGGTAAGCAATAATAACTCTCACTATTTGTGCTTTTACCAATTACCAGTCTAATACTTATAATAGTTTACCGATCAAATCTAACATTTAACATGCAAATTATGATAGCAAACAAATATCACAATCAACATATAACACAAGAGATTTAATGTGGAAACCCTGTAAAGGGAAAAACCACCTAGGACCAGCAACCCAAAATTGTTCACTCTTTTGAAGTGAGGTTGGTTAAGACCCAACCCTATTAAAGGTTACAAACACACTGTCAGGTGTGACCTTGTTAGAGGATTTTAGACTAGAAGTTATCATCCAACCAACATTCACTATGGGTTGACTGGATAACAATGTTCATTCTATGAATGATACATCATAAGACTTTCAGAGGCCACTCGGTAAAGAGATTTAGACTATATACAATGGTTAAATATGTAACAGTAAAATGACCTACCTTAATACAACTTCAATTGCAGATTACAGATCAATATTCAGTCCATACAAATCCTTCTGATCAATAATTCACTTCAGATTCAATACTGTATCAACTTACTGTCTGTCAGTAGTAGCTCTTTGTAGCTTGGTAATTATTTTGCAGCTTAGTTCTTACTAACCAGTATGATCAGAGTGCATGAAAACCTTATTCACGTGATAATTCTGCAGCTTCTTCTTCTTCTGGCACTTTCATAAAGAAATTCTATTCTCTTATATAGACAAGTAAATCATTTTCTTCTCCACCATCAAATTTTTCCTCTTAATCACATTCATAGATTTTTCTGCTTAATATTTCTTGGTACTTGTGTCAATAACATGTTTCAATCTACTCCGTTAGATCTTCTTTGAATTTTGTCAGCTGTCGATCTGTGTAACAAACATTATCTGTTACCTTGATGTTATACTCTTGCCAGCTCATCAATCTTATCAGCTAAACTAATCATTTAACTCATTCTATCCTCCTTAGTTAACAAAGAATGTCTCAATGAACACAGCTTGGTTAATATTGTGGTTGGTATACACTACACTCCGTCCGTGTATACTAGAAATGCTTTATTTACCGACAACACTACTTTGTGTCTTTCATCTCTATACTCCATCATAGATGAATGCAATATAATAGAGTCAATATCATCAAGTCATAGACTCATTAACAAGTTACTCAATGTGTTCCTTATCCTCATCTGTCATGTACATCTTTCCTCATGTAGATTTCTCTGTTCTTCATTTCTTTTCCACTTTTCTTCAGATGTCTCGGTGTAGTAACTTACAAGATAAGTGTTGTCAAACTAGTTGACATCAATGACAACATAATACTGATTTAATCATATTACATATCTAATCAGCAACTCCTCAGTGATCTTTAATCATAGATTCTTCAATCAAATTCTAGATCAGCTGTAGTCCAACACAGTTATCTCTAAGTCTCATGCTTTAGCAATTAAGTCATAAAGTGTATAGCGACTCAACGAGGACCAAAGGATGAAAAATTGATCAATGATTGGCATCTAATCTCATTACCTAACCGAGGTTAAGTAAATATTTTGGCAACTTGGAGAATGAAGGTTTTCACATAGTCTCCAAATTTAACCTAAGTTAAAGAAAATTTCTGGTGACTAAGAAATGTTTTCAGTCACATGGTCGCCGAATGATGGTGAGTTAAGGAAAAGGTTAACAGAGAGCAATTTCCAGCCATTGATGCAATCTTGATTGGGTGGTAGTTGCGTGGTCTCCTAATAAAACCATGATTTAGAAAAGGTCTCAATGACTTTGAGATTTTCTTTGTCACCCAATCTCTAGATCTAACCTAGGTTAAATAAGATACTTAGTGACTGTAAGATGTCTTCAGTCATTCAATCAGCAAATGGTTAGGGGTTAAGTGTTGATCGAGGACAAAAATTGAAAAATATGAGGATCCAGTTGTCAGATTTTGTGATGTATCCTTCCTTGATTGGTCAACGAGATAAGTAAAGTAGTAAACAATGAACAAACCAGACTATAGTCATTGAATCTCCAGAAGAAATAAATCAAAGGTTTTCTACCTTCAGTCACTAAATCTCTAGATGGGAAAGTCAAGTAGTCTCCAAAAAAGGTTTGAAAAGTCAACAAGCTTCAATGACTAGGAGATTCACTATAGTCGCTAGGTCTCCTGATAAAAAATGAGAAGTTAATGAGACTTAGGAAAGACGGTTGTCGCTAGGTTTCGAGATGAAATTAGTAAGAGATAAATTTTGCAGCAACTGAGAGGTTGACTATAGTCACCAAGTCTCAGAATGAAAAATTTGAAATATTACAAGGTCGCTCAATCTCAAGATAAATTCATTAAAAGTTAAATCATTCCGTGACTATGATTCCTCACTATAGTTGCTAGGTTTTGAGATAAAATGAAATCATTCAATGACTAAAGCTTCCCTTTAGACACTAGATCTCTAAAAATATTGAAGAAGTGCCAAATATTTCAGTGATTATGAAGCATTGTGGTTGCTAGGTTGCCAGAAAATTTAATCCTGATTACCTATCACTTTCTTAGCTTACGACTAGTGAATTGAGTTTAGAGTGTGCCATGTAATGGAAGAAGTGACAAGATTTCTAGATTTTGAGTCTCAAATGGGCCTCTACATTCAATTATTCAGAATAAATGTAGTCAACTATCACTCATTCTGAATTATGAAGCATTTTGAAGAGTAGAGGCAATAGAATTACTAGAATTCTTGTGATTTCCAGAGCATATTCAAGGTTCAGTGAGTTCAAAATTTTTAGAGGGATTTGAATTTTCAGTAAAAGGATGAGTCAATCAACAACCAGTGGAGCTTCTACTAGCAAGGGTGCCAAGGAGAAAACTAAGGAGAGTTTTTCAAATGAATTCCTTACCTTGCTGCCTGGGTCATCACAGAATAAGAAGGTTAGTGATGAGTGCTTTGTTGATGATATTTCATATTGTAGAGATGCTAAGACCCCTGGTGTCACTAGAATGTGCTTATTCTGATATTTTTACAAGAATTCTGATAGCCTAGTCCTTGTTTCAAACCCTTGGACTTTAGGGTTAGCTAGGTTGATTGTTCTAGATGTCTTCCTAGATATAGACTTGTTAATTATGTTGGCCCATAGATATGAACCCCTATCTAAAATAATTAGGAAGGGTGATGGTTTGCCTCTAGTTACACTAGATAGAAATTATTTTATAAGGGCCCTTAGCATTCAATTTCCTATGGCTATCAAAATCAACCTATAGGCTCAAGCTAATCGATACATTAGAGAGTTTTTCTTGGTGTCCAAAGAAATTCAAAATCACATCCCTCGAGAAAATAGGAACTACATTGCAATAGTGGCTAGATCAACCCCATATTATTATAAAGACCTATGTTTCAATGTGAAGTACATTACATATGGATTGTGTAGAATCCTAGGGGTTGATGGTGGGGTAGACATGATCACTTCTAATATCCTGACGATGGTGTTAGATACACAAAGTCCTCATGTGACCAAGGGGTATGATTACATTGATTATATCATTAACAAAATGCATGAAGGACTATAGGCATTGAAAAAACATGAGTCTGGCTTTGCACCAAGGTTTTTGCATTATTGATCTGATTTATGAAACCAGATTACAATACCTAGTGTGATACCTGAATTATTGTAGAATTCAACATGAAAATTGAGAACAACAAGATTGCAAACCAAAAATTGATCCATTCTATTCAAATATTTGAGTTTATACAAGTCTGATGGATCCCAAGGGTCATCAAAATCCCTTGGAAATGAAATGAAGAGCCATCATAATATTTATTACAAATAATCTATTCAAACTATCAAAAATTATCAAAAAAACTATATATAAAAATTAGGTCCACTTGGAGAAGGCATAACTTTCTAGTCCTAGCTCCAAGTTGTGAACTTTTTGATCAGTTGGAAAGGTATTCAAATTATCTAGAATCAAATTTCAAAAGTAGAAACATTTCATTACTACTTCCATGCATCATCCAAGCCCAGAAATGCACCGAAGACCCTAAAAAATGTAGTTTACTAAAACATAGTAAAATTTAAAAAATTAGATTTCCCAATTTAATCCTGAGTAATTATTCCCTTTTAATGCATCTTATTTTATTTTTCAACTATGATATCATGGAACTATAGGGCCTTAAGCCACAAATGATGTGGAACATACAGCCAAATCTAGTACAATTTTGGATAAGGGCTTAGAGTTATACTTCCACAGATTGTGATTTTTGTGCATTCCAAAATTGGATGGTACTGCCTATTCTCCTCAGTTTAGGATTGAATATCTCTAGGTTGACAACAATGGTTCTAAAGTTAAGAGGGCCTCAACAATTTATTGATAAATGGACCAAAGGTCACAACTGGGGAGATTTTTATTATGAGAAGACTTATACTTTTATTAGTGTATGGGTTCCCCCAACCACCCCATGTTCTACCATTTTATGTTCCACCCAAAATTGCATTTCTAGAGTTCTTCTAGCAGCTCATGTTGACTGATAAAGAGCACTTGGCCCCTCATAGGAAGGGAACATTCACCCCAAGGCACTTTAGAGTACATAATTTCACAATTGGAAAGAATGCTTTCAGTCAGCTGAATGATTGGTTAGGAAAGTTTAGGATGCATGTTGTTGTGCCCAGATATGTTGACACAGAGGATTTTGTTGTCTTAGCTAGGAAGTATTATACTCCTAGTATTCCAATTAGAAAAATGCATGAGGAATGACATTTGGAGGCTTCTTCCCTACATTTCCTTATCTCCAAAGATTGGAGCAGGTGATGGCCAATTTTAATACATTGATGAGATCTCTTGAGGACCAAATTGATGAGAAGGAAAGAGGGAAAGAGAAGTAATCTGAGTTAGATTGTGATGAAGATAGTGATGGTGGTTTCTTAGTGCACAACATCCCTTCTATGGAGCAACCATTGATTGAAGAACATGGGGCTGGTGAAAATGTAATTGTTGAATTAACTGAGTTACATAGTTCTCAAGATACAAATGAGCCTCCATCAAAAAATAAAAAGTTACTAATTGGAGGGCCTTCCCAAGAGAGAACTATGGAGAAAAAGAAGGACAGAGTAGGAGCCCTCTTCACTGGAACAAGGGTCTATGACCACCAGTTGAGGAAGAAAATAAGAGAAGAGAAGAGGAAGCAAAAGGTGGTGGCAGAAAATATAGAATTGCCTTTGGCTCTCTACCAGGATGAAAGGATGTTGGAACATGTTCATTCTTGAAGGATGCCGATTTTCTTAAGTCAAATGAATTCAAGAATTTATTATTATGGCATAAGCACCAACAGGTTGTATCAAATGTCTAGATTATAGAAGAATGTCAAGTGCTTGATGAGGCTATCCAAGCACTGAGAGATTATGACCTTGAATTTGAGACCATTACCCTAGAGGAAGATAGACAATTGGTTAAAGCTAGAAACATGTTACTTGTACCTAGGTGGGACTTAGCCTCAGCCTTTATCATTGATCAGATAAGGAGGCAGGATGACATAACATTGTCTTCAGAGACACAAGTGGGGGAAATCATTAAAGGATTTGGGTATAGCCCAAAGAATCAAGCATTGGCTATTTGGAGCCTATATCCCAAAGATCAAAAGCTATTAATTTTGAATGTTAAAGAATAGATGGATGGTGATAAGGTTGTGTGGTCAATCCAAAACATAGGAGACCTAGAGATATCTCAAGTACTCACTCATTTTGCGAGGCTAAATGAGGATAAGACTAAGCAGCTATTAGAGAGATATGGTACCCTTTTAAATGCATACAGTGCACTTTTGAAAGATAGGGATGTGCACATAATAAAAGAGAAGGCATTAGAAAAATGTGTAGAAGATTTAACTCAACAAATACTGAATATGCCTATAGTTACCCCTGCACCACTAGAGCAACTTTTATTGTCAAAGATTAAAGATGTAGATGAAGAAGAGGCTACTGCAAATATTGAGAAATTGAAATTAGAAAATAATGAGGCTATCTTGCAAGCCCTATTGAATATTCTACAGCATAGGATTAATGTATTAAAAGATAAGGCATATATAGTTTTTATTGCTTACAATAAATTACCTTAGTTGCAAGTAGAGGTGAACAATTTTGTTACAGTTTTAATTGCTTATCATACAACTTGGTCAGTAAGGGCACCACTTTTTGAGAGATTAGCAACTATGCAATCTTTGAGACTAGATATTCCAGAGATTGTCTTATAGGTGGGTGAAGAGATTAATCGAGTCAAGGCCATTTTTCCATTATTCAAAGGAAAATAAAATCAGATTGAGGCCAAGATAGTTATGTTTGGTCCAGATTTCAACATGTTTATTCCCCCGATAAAAAATGAAGATGGCATAATAAAGAACTTGGATAAGTGGAGATTAGATTTTGATCTCCTATTGCCTAAGAAAGAGGCATTTGTTAATGAGAAAAATGAATTAGATATGGAAAGGTTTAATGCCACTTTGGATGAAGCCTTAAAAGCTGAGATGGATTGCACCAAATTCATAATAGATGTCAAGCTGATAATAGATGCTAGGTGGGAAAGGAAAAAGGCTCAATTGCAGCATGTTCAGAACTTTAAATGGCTGATAGAGGAGGTGACTACATGGGATGATATCACAAGGCCCAATAATGTAAAATATGTTGTAGTTGACTTTGATACTTGGATGATGAATGAGGAGTACACCTAGATACCTGACACTTGACCTCAGAGCACACAGATGATAAGCTATCTATTAAGAATGGTGTAATTTAGCCAGAATGGTGGTCACCATATCTTGCAATAACTCAATGAGTCTATCATGAATACCGATAGAAAAAGGTGTCAGTTACCAATGAGCAAGGAGCAAAACAATCCAAAAGTTTTTTGTCTCTCCACCTTTTGAAGGCTTTTCTTAATTTGTCTTTTCTTCTTTCTAGGTTTCCAACCATTTGAAGCTTTTTGTGTTCTCATTGATAAGAGAATTCCAAGATTGTTGGGCTATATATACGAGTTGTAACCTAATTTTGGGAGGTTCTGGTTGAAAGATAATAGAAAAAACTGAATATAATTGCTATAGAGCAGACTTCTAATTTTTGTGTCTAAGCTTCTGAGCATGAGATTTTGTATGTAATTGATAGGCCTATTTTAATACAAAGACACTGCAATTTCTATCTTCTATTATTGTTGTCTCTTTTCTTTTATGTTTTACTCTTGTATGTTTTATTTGTAAAGCATCTAAAATATACCAGTTGTCAAGCAACTTGTTTAATTGATTGTGAGTTTCTTTCAAGGAGAGAATTAAAATCGCCATTATCAATTTTAGAGAGTAAACATATTTGTAAAGATTTTGATGGTAGTAATATTGAATTGACAGAATAGTTTGTAAGGCATTCTATTTAGATTGCAGATAGTTTGTAAGGCGTACTATTATATTTCTATTAAGATAGCCCTGTGGATTCACATTTAGACTCTTTTTTCCTATTGGATTAGGCACTAGTTTGGTGTTTGTTCTTACAAAGTTATCTTTCATAGTCTTTAAAAATACTAAAATTCATTTAATTACCAGTACTTTTACTTTTAAGAATTTCCTATATATTTTGAAGGAACTATATCTAGGTGGTATAGTTCATATTGATGATTCCTTGAAGAGAGAATCAAAAGGTTATCCTTCCTTGAGTTGAACTCAGAAAAAGAAGGATGAATGTCCTTATACCACTGGTGTATGCTATTACATTCATAGTTTCTTTTATTATGCTCTGTATCAGGATATTCTCAACTATCTAGAGAGTGATATTTAATTGAAGTATTTTAAAAGCATAAATAAAATAATAGTGAAGAATCTTATCCACCATCTGAATGTTTACTTGAAATATAGTAAACTATCTAAGGCAATACCGGCCTGAGTCTTGTGGAGCTTGAAGCAGAAGGAGGATCTTATCCAATCCTCATCAATTAGACTATTTCTTATAAAACTTGAGAGTCCATTAAACTAAGAATCAAGCTCACCTATTTTCCAAGTTTGATCCTACAAGAAAAAGCTCTAACAATAACCTCTTACTGTCTTAGGTAATCCAAGAGAAAAATCCATACTAATGTCACTACAAGGTTTCTCAGGAATAGATATAGGTGTATACAATCCAGTATTCTAACTTCTTTTGCAACTTGAAAAATTTTGCAACTCCTTACAAACTTCTGAACATCCTTAAACATATATGGCCAATAATACTTTTCTTTAAGAAAACTCAATATCTTATCAATTCCAAAATGTCCAGCCAATCCAATACAATGCTTTTCCTCAATCAAATTAATTCTCATGGAAATTCTCGGTATACATAATTGAATTCCCTTAAACAACATACCTTCTTGAATGAAATACTCCTTGAACTTACTCGGTTGTCCTGACAAATTCGGTGCTCTACATTCTCTCTACACCTTAGAAAAATCAGGGTCAGTATCTGTTGGCGAAAAAATTTGTCTGCACTTCAAATAAACTTTATGCTGACTCTATACATCTCTTAAGAAAAACAATTCTACAACAGTTGGGTAAGCATGACATAATTGCTTCCCTCTGAATTTTATGAGGTACAACTCCATCTCAAATATGTTCAATGAATTATAAAACAAATACAAATGAATGTAACTTTGACCAGAAAGTACACAAGGATCTCTCAAATACTCCTAGGTATTGAGGTTATTTTTAGAAATTATGAAAGTAAGATTTAAGATTAAAGAAAAATACAGTTCCTCAAATTACCAAAAATTAGCTTCCTATGAGACTAAAAAAACAAGAATTATCTGGAAATATTGATAATCTCAGCACACTAACAAACAATATAGAGAAAGAGATATACTAATTCACAAAGTAATTAATACATCATAAGTTCAAATTCAAAGTTTTAAATCGACATTTGCATTAAAATATTTATGCCAATTCAGAGCAAAGTCTAAGACAAGTATAGATTATTATATCTTCCCATCTAATTCCATTCAAAACAAAAAGCCAAAACAGTATTGAGAAAGCTTCTAAACTAAGTCTAAACCTAAAAATTCTAACCCTTCTATCATTCTATGCTGCAACATATATAGTTTACAATCTGGGAGGCGTCCCTAAAAAACTCGACCTCTCAGATTAACAAAAAATAAAATAGTTACAAACCAGTTTCTAAACAAAGCAACAGTTTTAAAGACAGTTGTCCCCTAATAAAAAAGAAACTTGAAAACACAAGATTATTTCACATCTTCAGCTATTGGCTTTTGAAATGGCATTTTAGACTAGTTTCCAAGTCCTAAAAGTATTCACCAGCTCTTGAGTTGGATGAGAATGCAAACCCTTTAGGCCAATCAACTTTGCCCAACATGCATTCTTTTCCCACTTGAGCTCTTAGATTTTCTACAACTACCTAGGTAATTGCCCTCTATTCAAGTACATCATGGATTCCACATTTTATAACTTGGTGAAGTCCTGAGCCATAAGTTATTCATTCTCTCTAATGGCATTCATAGTATTCTAGAAGCTTTTGATCATGGCATCTATGTCCATGTTTCCTTCTTCAAGCTAGAGTATACCTGATGGGTTCACCACCTTGATATCCTTCAATACATTAGTGTGTATCTCCTTGATTTATTTCTCCATGGAACACATGTTTTAAATCATGAATTTAAACAAAGAACCTTTCTAACCTAGGTTCTATTTCAGAGTGAACAACATACAAGGATCAACCAGCTTCATCAGGTTTTCTATCAGGAACTTAGCCAACCCATATGTTAGAAATAGGGAATACTGAGAGGGGGAGAGGGTGAATCAGTATTCTAAAAACTTTTACTTTTTCCCACTTATGGATATAACAGATTATCTTGATACATGTATAACAAATTAAGCCAAAGAACATGCATAACAATAAAGCAAATGAACTCATAACACATTATTTGTTCTCAAGGAAACCCTGGCCAAGGGAAAACCCAGTGGGGATGATACCCACAAAGATCCACTAATCAAAAGTATCTTGTTAAGGATGTTGACCCTGTTAGGAGTCTATTACATATGTATAGTGTCTCAGTCTTGATTAAGGGACTCTAGGCCTTGTTAGAAGCCACAACCTTGCTAAGAGTTGGTTGTACTAATTACAAATGATTACAAGATGAGCCCACTGCCCAAACAAGTAATGTACAATGATTGTTGATTACAAAATAGGGCAAGGTAAATAACCTTATACTACTTTCTTTTCTTTCACAACTTCACATCAATATCTTTTGCATACATATGTTCACTTATATCACCTATATCATTACACTTCTTCAAGTTCCATATGTCTTACATTTATACAAGTTATATTAGGACTAATAACTCTTACAGTCAGCTTTACTAAACATAAATCACTTTACAAAATATATTTTAACATGTGCTACCCAAGGGTTAACATCTAGGATGTTATCTCTTCATATGATTAAGACATTATTTTGATAAACAAAATAATCCCTTAATTGATTACCAATTCTGTCTTCTTATCTATCCTGTCAGCTTTAACACTGTCTCTGGTAATACTACAATAACTTCTTCCGTACATACCATATAGACTTGCACTCTTAGGTGAGTCTTCAATATGCATCGTAGTATCCATTTTCAAGTATGCAAGAACTGAAATTACTTCAATTGATGTCACCAATCAAAACTATCTCTGGGGTACATAGGGAAAATACTACTTATACTTATACAATTTTGCTCTGCGCTCTATCATACTTTCTTTCTGTCATGTGTGGTCTTCACATAGATCATATGTTTCCATAGTGATAACATATAAATATCTAACTCAGCCAAATTGCCAACAATCTCCCCCTTTGTCATTGGTGGCAACATATGAGAAAATTGGCTATGTCTCAAAATTTTAAAATTGTAGCCATAACAAAAATTATGTCTTCACTATCCTTATAACTCCATATATCTTATCTATGCCCCCCCTAGGAATATACTTCCTTATCATATATATCAATTTTATGCTATCACTCCCCCTTTGACAATAATGACAAAAAAAGGGTGCCAAAACTAAGTTCTCAAAAATTGTTTACCTTGATTCAAATTTGTAGAGCCGATAGGCTTGCAACACAATCTACAAAGTTCACTTTTATGTTCTCCAATTCTTTCTCCCATGCCTTCTTAATGGTTTCTGCAACACTAAGTAGTGCACATAGACCATAAGATGCGATCTCACATGCATGCAGGCTTGCAAAATTGAAATTCTCATAAGATTTCTTTGATGCAAGACATTCTTCCAACTATCCTTCAATGATACTTATTTGTACTGAAATGTGCTCTCTTAGAAGAGTGAATCGTTTCAATTTCTTAACTTTTTCATCATTAAGAATCCTTATTTCATCATTCATCTTGCTGATTCTTTTCTCAACATCCAGTATCTTTACATTAGGATTGGCTAACAGATTTACCTCTGTTTGAATTTCAGTCTCCTTTGCTTTAATCTTCTCAGCCATTTTTGATACATGACTATCTAAATTTGTATAGTGTATATACAAGGCTTTTCCTTTCTCAAGATTTCTTCTTAAATCTTTTATGCACACATCTAAGTTATTGATATCATTTCTGATATTTTGACTTATGTTCAAAAACATTTTTGCCTCATAGGCTGCCTGAGCCTTCACTGTAGCTATATCTGACAAATTAGTAAATTCATTGTCAAATGTTTTCATTATTTCTTTGGCTTTTTTTTGTGGATCTGCCTCTGTTGTCTGATTAGTCAAAACAATCTGCAACTTTTTTGTTACTTCTTGCAATAATGCTTCAAGGATTTTGACCTTCTTGTTCTTTCCAATTATCTTGTTCAGGGATGAGATCAACTCCATCTGATCATCATCATCTACTTCTTTTCCTATATCAGCAAAAAGTGATTCAATCTACGACTTCTTTGCTGCAATCACAAGGGTAGGACTGATTTCCACTTTGCTTGGTGTAACTTTTAGTCCTTGAATCTCTGTATTAACTTGAATTTTTTCTTGTTTCTCTTTTTCTTTCCTTATTTCCTTTCTTTGTTCCTCAATTGTTTTGTCCTGCTCTTCCAAAGCCGAATTGTCAATAATGTTCTCAAGATTACTAAAAGGATTGTCATCAGTGTTCAGTGTAATATTAGTTCCTTCCACATGTTAGGAATGGGAACATTGAGAGGGGGGGGGGGTGAATCAGTGTTCACTATATTTTATCTTTTTTCTTTATTCTTTAAACTGAACTTGAATACTTAAATATTGAAATGAACATCAACATAAGCATGAAACATGAAATCAACACATAACACCAATATGGTTATGGGGAAACCCAAATAGGTAAAAACCCCAGTGAGAATTGACACCCACTAATATTCTGTACTAGTGTTTTATGATCCTTGTTAGAAGATCCTTAACCCTATTAGAAGTTTCTTTACAATGTGTTTAGTATGGTGGCCTTGTCAAGGGTTAGACCCTGCTAGGAGTATTTTACAATAAACCCTATTAGGGGTGTGGATACACTGTCCTAGAGCTCACTACTCAAGTGGTGAAGGCTACAACCTTCTGATCTCAGATACACACTATATCTGTTGGATGAACTATCACTATGACACTACTTGTCTGATCAGTTCCTTTGTTGTGCTGATTCTTTGAACTCTTGCAAAGCTCTAATACATCTTATCAACTCTTCACACACTTATGATCTACTTATCTCAACTCTATATCAACTCTCATACTAATTACAATGGGTGCATCTAATATTTATATGAACATACAAAACAAATAACTAGGTCGACCCTTTAATCAATTATATACAATTATTCCAATTGAATTGGATCAAGCATGTTTAGAAAAAAACATAATCAAATGTTGGAAACCTAATTAAAATAGGTGCATAGCCTTTACAACATAATAATATAATCACAAACCAAAATACCAATAGTCGACTGCTTGCTCTGTTCTTCTCTGGCCTTCACTGTCTATGCAACTTGAACTCTCTATATCTTCCTCATATTGAATCTTCTGAACATACACTCTTAGACTTAGCATGAATATGATGTTACAAGATTAAATTCTAGGGAACATACCATAATTATGTTGTATGCATGTGTGCTGATGCTCTGATCTTCAGATACTCTATACATTGTTCAGTCTTCAACACTTAGCCAATTTATGATCTTCTCATCAAGTGTGTTGACTCCAAAACACTATATGACTTTGTTTCCATAATGAAAACACTATATTAAGTCATATACACTAGTGTAGTCAACTTTCCAACAATATCCCCCTTTTTCATTTATAGCAACAAATGAATATGGCACACTTACTAACTGTTCTCTTATACAAAAAACTTTTGTTATACTCTATCTTATATCTCCCTTATATCCTTTACTGTAAATCTTATTTATATATATATAACTCCATATTATATACATACTCCCCTTTGACATTAATGACAAAGGTTTGTCAAAACTATATCTACAAATACTTACAGTGAGAGAACATCCGGATATGCTATCTATAAGTTTTGGATCTCTTTCTTCCAAAATGTAATCAGTGAATTAACAATCTGGAGATGGGTGCATAGTGCATATTGTAGCTTCTCCATCTTCTCCAAATTTGTGCTAGGACCATGATCATATGTCACCATGGTGGCATCGATCTCCTTGATATTATAATTAAGTATATCTAGTGAGGGCGCAAGAGCATTTCTAAGCTGAGTCTGCCTAGCCTTTATTTTTGACATCTCCTTTTCTGCCTTCTCAATCTTCTCAATTTGTCCTTGATATACATTATTTCACATATTTATATTAGTGGATGGGAATTTGAATAATTTATTTAATTTCTCTATCATAGCTTCTGCCTCTTGAATTTTCTTGAAATGGTCATCAGTTAACTTGTCCTGATCCATACAGTTAGCAATGATTTTTCTTCATTTTTCTACAAACTCTTTCAAAGTTTCTTGTCCAACTTTGAGTGATCTAAGGTTTAGTGAGAAGTTACTAACCAATTCACTTAGCCTTTTCTTTCTATACTTCTCTTCTGCAACTTGAGATGTAGATGCTTCCAAGCTAGTAGAGTTAGTTTTAAAAGTAGTGAGGATGTTTCTAACATCATCAACTATATTGACCTTGGATACTTTCTTGTCTGAAGACAACAGGTTGTTCAATATGTTCATTGACTCAAAAAATAGGGGATTCCTCACCACTTGTTTCTCTTTGGCTTTTTCCATATCTAAGAAACTGATCTTGATCAGGTCTTCTTCTCCCCAAGAATCCAAACTAGTTGTGTCAGGTGTCAAACTTGACAACAATGCTGTTGAGGGTAGTGGAATGATAGGTGTACTATCCATTACCTCTTGTTTTACCTTGATTAGCATTTTAACTAATGGTTCATCTATTTTCTCACTTCCTTTTACCTCTTCTTCTCCTTTTCCTTCTTCTATCTTTCCTTTCTCTTTCTCAGTTTCTTTTCCTATAATCTTTTCTTCTTTTTCATCTGTTATATCCTCAATCAATACTTCTTCTTGTTGATTGGGAGGAGTGTTACTAAAAAGAGTTTCAACCTTTTGTGTGCTTAAAAATGCTTCTTCAAACTCATCCAAATCCATGTCTATGGCTGCCATAGTAACTTTTATATTGTCAATAAAAATTCAGTCATCTTTGAGCGTCTTTGTCATTGGTGTAGACTTATCTACCTCTGTATGCATTTCAACTACAGGCACTAAGTCTTGGGGACCTATCATAGGTACATTAGTGGGCTCTGCCACCTTGAATTCCTTTATGGGTACTTGAGCTATAGGCACAGTAGATTGGAACATGTACCTATTCATGAAGACCTTCTCAAATTCTTTCTCTATTTTCTTAGCCACCAATTCATAGTTCTTGTCCATTATATGTAGGGTTCTTGACTTGGTTCTAAGACATGGCTTCACCGGATCTAACAATAAAGTCTTCTCTTCTAGTGAGCATACTAGGAGGGTTTCATCTAAGGTCTTTTCCCTTATGCTTAGATCCTCTTCAATAGCTTGTCTTTTTAGGAATTTTAATATGTTCCATACATTATCTGGAATCATAGTCTTTAGTTCTATGACTATTTTCTTGAGCTTCAACATATGTTTGACAATCATTCCATGAATCTCTGACTTGTAAATTTCACTATACTTCTCATAGAACTTCCCTACTTGATCTATCCTATCTTCATTAATAATCCTTATACTCAATACACTGAGACTAGGTTTGAAGCTTACTTCTGGAGGTGCTTGTGTATTTTTCCTATTTCTTATTACTCACAAGGATGGATGACCAGTGCTGATCTCTTTCTTCCTCTTAAGAATTTCCTTATACTCAGGAGGAGTAGTAAGGTCAATGGTTTCCTTGGGTGCATAAGGGGTATCATCTATTTTATCCTTTAGATCATCAGATTTCTCAATTTTCACATTCTTCATCTTTGGGTCATCAGATTCTATCTTTGTTGTAGCTACGCTCTCTAATTCCAAAGCAATCTTCTCTTGCCTTGCTTTGTCTAGGTCTTCTTGAGACACTCCATGAATTATCAAAATCTTTGAGGTAACCTTGGCAACTTTTATTTTTGTTGTTTTGCTATTTAGTACAACATCTACTTCTCTTGTTTTCTCTTCATAAGTCCCCCATCTAGGTTCATTGGGGTCCTTAGGTGCTGATAAAAGAACTTGAGCATAAGCCTCTAGAATAGGCTCTTCCACTTCATATCGTACTGGATGAATCCACTTTGTTCTTTTTTCAACAATCTCCATGCATGTTGTATCAGTATCAACCATGAAACAAATACTATCTTTGTATTTCTCTACAATACTCTCTGGTATTCTATATCTCATCTGCATCTTGGCTCTAAATTTCTTCAATTCCAGTGTCATGTAATCCTTCAATGTACTCTTAGTATATGCCTTGAGAGATATCTTGGGCATTGTGGGAATAGATTTGTCTAGATACAAATTAGACACCTTTCTAAGAATATGGAAGTACATGTAGATTATTAGAGACCCAAACTTGAATATCTTGGTCTTGTCATGTTTGATTCCTCTTATGTTGTCTATCAGCTATGTGCGCAAGATTTCACATAGATTAAACTCTCCATTATCTCTTACGAGCCTTATTGCTGCTAGAATGGTGGCCACTAACACACTATTTACTCTGCTGGTGTGCTAGAACCTATATCCCAGTATCATGGACATCAATTTGATGTCATTTTGTTCTATAGGCTCCATATTCATTCCGCACCTATCACTCCTTGATTTTCATGTTTTCTCAAAAATTTTCCTAACATCCTTGCCTACTAGGAGAATGACACTTGTCCTTGAGACACCTTTCATCTAATGAATTAGGTCTCCTATTATTCTAACCGACACTTCACCTATCCAAAATAGGTCATCATGGATCCTGTTAAGTAGGATCTTGATCCATTCCAACTCATAGAACTCATATGCCATAGCATATTCCACTATAGGATGATTATTCCACTGCGCATACTCATCCATGCAGGTTTTATCAGGTTTCATCATTATTTCCATGTGTGCTCTTATTTTGTCCAAACCTATTGGTTCCTTTGTGCAATATATATGCCCTAATGTCTTCCACATGCATAACACCCATGGGAGTGTGGGAGAATGCACCTTCTAGGTCATCTAGTGTGGATTTAAATAGATGCCTCTTAAACACATATATCTTCTTCTCTGCCACATCAAATACAATGGGAGTAGTCATTACTTGTATATTGCTTTCCAAATAATCTTAAAAACTTCTAAATCGGCGCGAAAAACTAGGGTTTCTACAATCGATCAAATGCACTACTTAATCATTGATGAATCAATCTGTAATCCTTCACAATAAAATGCTAGGGTTCTTCTACTCTCCAATTGCTCTGAAGTCGAATGCAATGAGAGATCTACAAACTTTTGTGTACTTTAAAGTAGGAATTCTACCATTAATGCTTGCTGCATAAAACTAGGCTGTCACTAAATTTTTTTAACTTTCATTCTAAAAATAATCAGCTCATACACTCTTGCACATAGAATCTTCTAGTCTCCAAAAGGTTAAGTCCAAAGGTGCATACTCTAAGAGTGAGTATACCAGCCGCACAAAGGTCTAGAGCTAAATTAGCTCCCCCTATGACCCTGAGGGCCATTCATCCTAATGTAGAGGGTGCATCCATTGTGGATGCATCTAGTACATGTTCATCAACCTTATCCTTCCTTCTAACCAAATCAATCTTGTATCCTCTGAAGCTTTCACAAACTTGACTTCCCCTTCGGTATCCAATATTGTTTCTTCTGGATTTTTAGGGCTTTCTTGACTTTACGTCCTTGATCTATAAAACCTTGAGATGTGTCCAGCCTTGTTACAAGAGTGAAAAATGACTAGAGGCCTTATATTCCTCAGCGTATTGACATGGGTTACCATTTTGCAGTGTCTAGCTGAGTGACCATTATAGTTATATATCTGACATGTAACATTCTAAGAACTTACATTTGATTGATTCTGATTTCTCTGATTATAATGAGTCTTGTTCTTCTGACTTGTCTTACAATTCATAGCTCTATGACCAAATTTATTTCATGAGTAATAGTAACCATTGAAAGGTCTTACCTCTTTACAGTTCCTTGCTATATGTCCATGCTTGTTGCATGCAAAACAAGTTCGATCTATTGGCTTGTGCTCATTCTTGGATGGTTCAATATGATCTTTAGTCTAAATTTCAGTCTCCTTAGCATCTGAGGTATCTTTTAGTGCTTTCATTCTTACTTGCATGTCCTCAATCTAATTTTGTGCTTCATTGTATCCAATATAGCTAGTATCTCCTTTAAGTGTTCTTGCATACAACTGAGATTCTATTAAATCAAAACTGGTGTGTAATTTATCAATGTGATTCTTTGCCTCTTTCAATTAAGATTCCAAGCTTTCTTTGCTATTCCTTAGCTCCAAGATTTCCATGTTTTCTCTCAATTCTTCATTTAGTTGAAGGTTCTCTTTGATTTGTTCATTATAGACATCTTGGTTTTTGGTTAGCTTGTCATCCAATTCTTCAATTTGTTCTTTCAAGGATGAATTTTCTTCATTCAACATCTTGATCATTATCCCTAAATCATTGGTAGAGCATTCTTTCAAATCTTTTCTTAGCCTTTTGATGACTACTTGAGCATCACTGACTTTTTCTTTAAGCTCTTCAATTTTTTTTTCAGATCTGTCCAGGTCTTCAAGGGAAGCTTCAAGATTTATTTTTAGATGTTTCATTTCTACTTTGTCCATGATCTCCTTAAGTAGTTAAACTTCTATGTTGAGGACTAGGGCTCTGATACCAATTGTTAGGAATGGGAACACTGAGAGGCCGGGGGGGGGGGGTGAATCAATGTTCACTATATTTTATCTTTTTTCTTTATTCTTTAAAATGAACTTGAATACTTAAATACTAAAATAAAAATCAACATAAACATGAAACATGAAATCAACACATAACACTAATATGCTTATGGGGAAACCCAAATAAGTTAAAACCCTGGTAGGAATTGACACCCACTAATATTTTATACTAGTGTTTATGATCCTTGTTAGAAGATCCTTAACCCTGCTAGGAGTTGCTTTACAATGTGTTTAGTATAGTGACCTTGTCCAGGATCAGACCCTGTTAGGAGTGTTTTACAATAAACCTTGTTAGGGGTGTGGATGAACTATCCTAGAGCTTACTTCTCAAGTGGTGAAGGTTACAACTTTCTGATCTCAGATACACACTATATCTATGGGATGAACTATCACTGTGACACTGCTTGTCTAATCAGTTCCTTTGATGTGCTAATGCTTTGACCTCTTGAAAAGCTCTAATACATCTTATCAACTCTTTGCACAATTCTACTTTTCTTATCTCAACTCTATATCAACTCTCATACTCATTACAATGGGCACATCTAATATTTATATGCGCATACAAAACAAATAACTAGGTCAACCCTTTAACCGATTACATACAACACTTCCAATTGAATTGGCTCAAGCGTGTTTACAAAAAATAATAATTACATGTTGGCAACCTAATTACAATAGGTTCATATCCTTTACAACATAATAATATAATTGCAAACCAAAATACCAACAATCAACTTCTTGCTCTGTTCTTCTTTGGCCTTCATTATCTGTGCAACTTGAACTCTCTATATCTTCCTTATACTGAATCTTCTGATCCTGCGCTCTTAGACTTAGCATGAATATGATGTTATAAACTTAACCTCTAGGGAACATACCATAATTCTTTTGTATGCATGTGTGTTGATGCTCTGATCTTTAGATACTCTATACACTATCTAGTCTTCAACACTTAGCCAATTTATGATCTTCTCATGAAGTGTGCTGACTCCAAAATACTATATGACTTTGTTTCCATAATGAAAACACTATATTAAGTCATATACACTAGTGTAGTCAAATTTCCAACACCACATTCATTGATTCATCTTCAATGTTAATTGATGGTGGTGGAGAGGGACTCATCTGATGCTTAGCTTCCATAGCTTATTTTGCTACACTAGGGTGCCTACCAACACTTGTTGTCATCACTTTTACAACTGCCTGCTTAGTTTCCTTATTTATTTCCTCATAACTTCCTCCCATTATTAGAATTTTTCTCATTTTTGTTCTCAGAAGGGTACCAAGTTCTTTCATAATTTCTTTAAAGTGTTCTTCATCTCTGATGTCACATAACTTCCTTACAAATTTTTCTCTGATCTTGTTATCTTCTTCAACTACTCTCTTCTTCCTATTCACTAGCTTCTCAAACAATTCATCAGGTATCTTTCCTTGAATTGTATCAAACTTCTTGTCTGCTAGGATCATATGTCTTACAACTACACTTTCCAAGTTCAATCTCTCTGGATAGTTGTAAAGATCATAATACTTGTTCATCTTTGAAAAATATCGATCATTAATGATTTGATCATTCACCTTTTCAATCTTAGGCTTCCATTTCTTCTTCTTAACTTCTATGTCCTCATCATCCTTTATCTCTGCTATTTTCCTCTACACTAGGGAAACTATTGTCTTCTGTCTCTTACCTGGTCCAATAGATATTTCTTTTACTCTTTTCCCTGGTGGAGTGGAAGAAGATCTTGTAGACTTCCTAGTTTTGTGTTCCTCTTTCTCCACTTTCACTACATTCTACAAATTTTTAGTTTCATTTGCAACTGCTGATAGGGGTGGATTAGACAAAACTTCCTTTTGTCCATTATCTCTAAGTGCTACTGCTTTATTCTTTGCAATAAAAAACTTTTGTTCTTTCATACCTGTATCTTTTAGAATTTTCTTGATGGTACTTTCTACTCTCTTCTTAGATTGTTTTTCTTCTTGAATAGACTTTGCGGAGTTGAAGTTCACCTCATAAGTCCCAAATCTATTTCTATTTACATCCAACTTACATTTCAACAATCTATATACATATTCTTCTTCTTCAACTTCAAAAATTTCATTACCAACAGGGTATATGAATTCTACTCTAGGTTCAACTGATTCAATGAAGGTAAAGTCAGTGTCAACCATAAAGCATACTTCATTCTTATAATTTTCAATAATAGACTGTGGAATTCTTGATCTATTCTTCATTAAGTTCTAAAATGTTTTAATCACCAAAACTGCACTCTCATTGACCTTGTTTATAAGGTGTCTCATATATACTTTGTTGATTCTTTCCATTGTGGTCTTTCAATCATTCCAATCTTCATTAATAGTGTATGGGAATCTTCTCAACAAATGGAAAAACATATAAGTAATCAATGATGAGAATCTAAACTAGGAATTCTTAGTTTTCTTAATCTTCTCCAAGTTCTCAAATAATTGAATTCTCAAGATTTCACACATATCTACTTGTACTTTGTCAACACACATCAAATAAGTTGCATGAATCATGCTAGCTACCATATCATCTTCTCTAGAATTAGCACAAAACTTAGATGTTAAGATCTTGTATAAATATCTAGCATCGTCTTGTTGAATCTTACTGATCACTATTCCTCTACCATTGTAGGTTGATTTAGTGTTATCCAATACTATTTTTCTCATATTCTTCACATTCAATGGTATAAATCTAGATTTAGACAAACCAGTTACATCATGAATTAGGTCTGTTGTTATATCTATCACTCTGTCATCTAACCAAAACTTTCCATTATGAATTCAGCTCAAAATTATCTTGGTACATTCTTCATCATCAAATTCATATTGTAGAGAATACTTTATGATTTCATTATATTTCAAACATTCAAATCCTACTTTCAAAGACATATCTTGATTATATAGCTTCTCATATTCCTTAGTAAAATCACTTTCACTAAGGGTTTCAAGCTTGCATCCCAAATAGCTTCTAACATTCTCTAAATGTAAAACTCCATCTGGTACAGATGATAATGCTAGTTTAGGGTCTTCTTCCAAGGGTTCTATTGGTTCCCTTTTAATCTTAGGTCAAATTTTATCTCTTATACTATGAACCAATGAAACATCCATATCTTCTACAAATTCTCTAATTGACTGATAGATTTTCTTAGTAAAATACCTTAATTCTGTGATTTAGGGCTTGCATAGATCCGGTACAAAGTTATTTCAACAAATCCTTGCAAACTACTTTCAATCACTGTTGCTTTGATCTCCTTAAAACTTGTATTCTCTTTAATGATAAAAAAATACCGATCATAAGCTTTTAACCTTTCAATCTTACAAGATTCTGACATCGCATTCAATTCTTTTGCTGCTTCTTTCCAAAAAGTTGTTCCTACTTACCGGAAAAACTTAAAATTTCTTGTGATCTCGCATAACTTCATATCAGCTTATGCACTCTTAACCATAGCTTCACTACATCATATACTACCTTACATTAACTGCACAAGACTCAATTCATCCTATGCTAACTTCTACACTATCCTATGTTCCTATTCTACTATATTTTTTTAATGAATTAAGTACTTTGAGATAGGTTAGGAAGAGATTCACTCTTACCATTAGATACTTCACCTGTCTGATTACCTTCAGTGCTGAATGTGTCTCCTTCATCTATGGCTTTAAAAAATTTCACTTCTTTTGAATTACTACAACATCTTTTTTGACTGTTTCTTGCATTCTCATTTCTCCTTGTGTAACTTCTAGGGTTAGAGTTTCTCATGTTATTCATTCTACAAAACCTTGCTATATGACCAAACATGTTGCATATCTAACAAACTATTCCATTGTTTCCATATCTCGGTCCTGACTGGTTGATTTGTGATCTGCAATTCTTGGTAATGTGTCCAACTTTGTTGCATCTATAACATTGTTAGTTTCTCCTATAACTTTGTTGCATCTATAACTCTATTTCTTCTATTCATATATTTAGTAGGTCTTATTTGCATTGTTAGTTTCTCCAAACATTCTACTATTATTATTATCATTGAATTTAGGCTTCTTACATTCAATAGATCTATGTCCAAAACCATGACAATTATAACAATAACCATTAAGAGTTTTAAATTGCTTACCTGTACAATCTTTCTTCATATGACCAAAAGTGTTACATATAAAACATCTAACTTTAAATTTTCTCTACGTACCTTTAGGTGATTCTTCTTGTTTAGGTAGTTCTTCTTCTTTAGGTGTATCCTCAGATTTGTCAGCTTCATTAGATTTCTTTTCATCCATGTTTTCAGAAACTTTCAGATCTAGTTCCTTGCTTTTTTCACTTACCTTAGATGAGTTAAATTCAAGACTAGTTTTATCATAGAATGGCTTCTGATAAGACATTTTTTCATCAATATTCTCACTAGTGGAATATAGTCTCTCAAGTTTTTGCTTAGACTGAGTCAGTTCACCTTTCACAATTGTATTGTACTTTTCAAGTTTAGCATACTGCAATTTGGTTTTCTCAAGTTTAGATGTCACTTTACAAAGTTTAGATTTCAGATCTTCTTTCTCAGATTTTAGATTTTCATTCTTAGATTTTAGATTTGCTTCATTCTTGTTATTTCCATCTTTCAAACTCAATTTCAGATTTACTATCTTCAATTCATGTCTAAGGATCTCATTTTCTTTTCCTAGATTATCATCACAATCTTCAATTTGAATTGTAGACTCCTTTTCTAATTTTAGTTCTTCCAGCTTCTTTTTCAGCTTCTCAATGAGGTTCTTTGCATCATCATACTTTCCTTTTAGAGTATCTCTTTATTCAATAAGTATATCAATCTATTCAAGAGCTTCTTCAAGATTCTTTTGTAGCTGATCCATATCCATAGAGATCTTACTCAAGCTGCTATGCTTTTTTTGAATGATTCTTTTCTGAGTAACTAAGCTCTGATACCAATTGTTAGAAATAGGGAATACTGAGAGGGGGAGGGGGTGAATTAGTATTCTACAAACTTTTACTTTTTCCCACTTATGGATATAAGAAATTATATTGATACATGCATAACAGAGTAAACTAAAGAACATGCATAATAGTAAAGGAAATTAACTCATAACACATTATTTAATCTCGAGGAAACCCTAGCCAAGGGAAAACCCCAATGGGGATGATACCCACAAAGATCCACTAATCAAAGGTATCCTTTTAAGGATGTTGACCCCTATTAGGAGCCTGTTACATATGTATAGTGTCTCAGTCCTGATTAAGGGATTCTAGGCCTTGTTAGAAGCCTCAACCCTGCTAAGAGTTGGTACTACTAATTACAAATGATTACAAGATGAGCCCACTACCCAAACAAGTAATGTACAATGATTATTGATTACAAAATAGGGCAAGGTACATAACCTTATATTGCTTTCCTATGTTTCACAACTTCACATCAATATCTTTTGCATACATATGTTCACTTATATCATCTATATCACTACACTTCTTCACATTCTATATGTCTTACATTTATACAAGTTATTAGGACTAATAAATCTTACAGTCGGCTTTACTAAACATAAAGCACTTTACAAAATACATTTTAACATGTGCTGCCCAAGGATTAACATCTAGGATTTTTTCCCTTCATATGATTAAGACATTATTTTGATAAATAAAATAAGCCCTTAACTGATTACCAATTCTATCTTCTTCTCTGTCCTGTCAGCTTTAACACTGTCTCTGGCAATACTGCAATAACTTCTTCCGTACAAGCCGTACAAACTTACGCTCTTAGGTGAGTCTTTAATATGCATCATAGTATCCATGTTCAAGTGCACAAGAACTGAACTTACTTTAATCGATGTCGCCAATCAAATCTATCTTTGGGTACACTGGGAAAATACTGCTTAGACAATTTTGATCTACGCTCTGTCGTACTTGCTCTTTGTATATGCAATCTTCACATAGATCATATGTTGCTATAATGAAAACATCTAGATATCTAACTTAGCCAAATTGACAACACCATACTCTTCTATCTCTTGAACCTGAGACACAATGGCTGCACATTTCTCTTCTTCCAATTCCCAACCTGGAATTAGGGTCTAAATTTCTCCAAGCAGTGCCTCTCCATCCACACAAGTGGCCACAAATTATCAGATAATTTTTTTCCCTTCTATTATGACATCATCAACCCAATTCCTCATCACCTCTATTATGGCTCTACCTTGATGCATTTTTTTTAGCAGTCTTTTTCTATCCATTGAGCTAGGATCAAAATCTTGTAGAGATTGGGCCAAAGGTAGCACCCCAACATCATTAGGCGAACTAAGAAATTCAGCCATTATGATCATTAGTTATTTAAGCTCTCATTTTTTCTTGCCATCTTTTTGGGATTGGCCAAGCATGTGATTAGCTGAGAACTTGAATAAGTGATCCCTTGTATCCCTAGTTAGCACACCAAATTCCATCTTCGTGACCTCGAAGTCCTTTGCTTCAGGTTTCTGGATTCCTTCTTTGTGTTTAAAGGTTATAATTTTAGTGGTCACCTTCCCTTTAGTGGGGTGTATGATTAACCTTGCATTGCTTTTGACCTTCTTTTCCTTTGGAGTGCAGACGATGTACTTAGTGACTATTTCTTTAACTGGTAAGGAAACAGGCTTGAAGATACATTTTATATTCACTGAATTTGTTAGCCAAGGAGGAACCGAACTAGAAGTCAACCTATTATCAACTATTTTAGCAGGAGTTACCTTTTCTTGTTGAACCTCAGGTTTATCAGTAGATACTTCATGATTTTTCTTAAGGTGCTTAGGTGAAAAAGAGATGTTCTCATTGTTGATGTCAATGTCAATGAAGCTAGAATATGGAGAGGCCATTTGCACATGACTTTTAGATCTGGTCCTTGACCTCATCTAAGCTGTGGTAGGATGTCCACTTTGAATTTCTTTATTTTTAGATGAAGGAAAATTACCTGCATCAGTGATTAAAAGGGATGTGTTAGAGGAATTAGGAAATACTTCAACTGGGGAGGGATCGACATTAGTCTTCTCAAAAGATGTAATCTTTGTCTTGCCCTACCTTTTTCTATTCAACCAGTATTCTGTAACTCCAAAAATGAACCTAGCCCTCAATTTTACATTATCTTCTTCTTCTCTTGTCTAGTCTATCTTAGGAAAAGCTTCTGTGTTTGAACTATCATAACTGGGCTCGATAATTTTAGAATTATCTTCATCTAGGCCATCTATATTGAACTTCAACTGCAGGGTTTTGATCTAGGAGAGAAACAACCTGGAATGGTCCTTTTTCTTAACTACCTCTTCTTCTCTAAGGTCTTCCCACAAATATTCAATATGTGAGTTTGGTGATAGATGGTTACTTAGACTAAGGACTTGTCTTGCAAAACCCTTGTTATCAAACCCTCTCCCTAAATCCTAAAACTGCATGTGAAAACTTACCAGGTTACTCCCTATTACTGAAGCATTGATGATGCTCTTATAGGTCATGGTTCTATGTCTGATTGGAAAGATATAATCCCACCTTTCCTCTAGGAGGTTATTTTTTTAATTTATCACGGTGAACATTTTCTTGCAAACCTCTACTAAAATAAAGTAGTCAAAGGTGAATCTTGGCAATTTAAGGGGCTCTTCATCAAAACCTCCCACTCTGACATATGTAAACCATAGGAACTAGATATAGAAACTATCGTAATTCTGAAGTAGTTTCTGCACCTCTGAAAATATTCTTTTCCTTGGGGTCCCCACTAGTTGATAACACAATTTTCAAAGGAAAATATCATGAACCCTTCTATAGTCCTCTAAGACTTTGTCTCTTCTTAGTAAGGGGCAATATTCAAAGATATTTAGGTCTTCACTTTAGGGTTCATGGGGAATTCCTCCAAGATCTTGAGTACATGCAAAAAAATAAATTAATTACGAGGACATGTAAAAATCTTTTTTATTGCATGTGCTTGCTTAAGTTGATCTCTTAATGAACCAACAATTATCTTGACCTAGCCAAGATTCTGCTTCCCTTCCAAAACAATCTCTATGAAATAATACATCCAATCTTTAAAAAGAAGCACTTGTTCTAACCCTCTCACTCTGTGCAACAAGACCATTATGTCATGGATGTGAGGCTTCATGTGGTCCCTAGTCAATACTTTAGGTAGCTTGGAACCACCTTTATAGAATGACTGTCCACTTACAAGCAATATTATTATGATTTTTGTCACTTCTTTCTCAAAATTGAGCAAGTGAGTGGGTTGGACTAAAAATGGAAAAAGCCTCATTAGGTAACTTGAAAACTAAAATGATTGTTTCTCTAGTTATAGAAAAGAGACTCTGACCTCCATTATTATACACACACTTAGACTTGACATCATAATGGTTTATGCACTGTTGGATTAACTCAGGGCTTACTACAACTGGGGGAAAAACTGCGACTTCAAGCAACCCACATGACAAGAATTCTATAGTATAATCCTTTTCTATAGAATTCACCAAATTTTTGGCCATCTTATCTACTTCAATCCCTAACAAATCAGTGTCTATAATCATTGGGGCACGACACTCTAGATTCATAGGATTTTTGAAGAAATGCATGCTAGACTTCATTTTTCTTGCCCAAAACAAATAGAGAACAACAATCCTTTTGAAATCACACTATCATGCAGAAAAAAAGAAACAAAAGGAGGCTTTTCAGCCTTTACCTGTGCTCTGTCGACTTAAGAAAATAATCTCTATCTTTCACAGCCGAAACTCCACAATTTTACTTTGGAAAGTGTTGAAAAACTAAGATCGGATATTATATATTTTTTAACACTAAATAAATGAATTTTCTATTTAATGAATATTATCATAAACTTAAAGATAATGTCTTAAGTTTATATGCTTAATAGTAAAATGATGAGAATGACTTAATATTAAATAATTTAAGTGTTGTATGAATATCACTGTATATAGTGCTACAAACAATGAACGAGGCACTAAATTAAGTATTTTGTTGTTGCTATGGCTTTAGCATTGGCAACAACATGTATAAGTAAGGGAGATAGCCTTCCATTGTGGAGGCATCTCCATGATGGTCATGACTCCTCATGGACTCACATGCATCGTGGAGGTGCCTCCATAATGGTCAGCCCTCCACTTGGGTGACGATAGTCTTCAAACAACACTTAAGAAAAACTGCCACCTTCCATATGCTTTTGTCGATTTACAATTTCATATTAATGCAATTATATATATATATATATATATATATATATATATATATATATATATATATATATATATAAGTATATGTAATCTTGTTTTTATCTGAAAGAAGCTATAAACATTAATACTCCCTCTTAGCGAAGGATGATAAAAAATATTACCTCAAAGTAATATGTGAGTATAAATAATCATTTTATATTTATATCATTTTATTGATAATGAGTAATGGCCCTCAAGTATCAAGTCCATGATATTTACCAAGTACTCAGAGCAATAGTCTCCAAATATCAACTCACAAGATAACCACCTAAGTGCTCAAAATGATTATTATGAGTAATGGTCTCCAAGTATCAAATCCATGATACTCACCCAAGTACTCAGAGTAATGGTCTCTAAATATCAAGTCCATGATATTCACCAAGTACTCAATGTGAGTATAGATAATCATTTTATATTTGTATCATTTTACTGGTGTTAACAGTAATGGCCCTGAAGTATCACGTCCATGATACTTACCAAGTACTCAGAGAAATAGTCTCCAAATATCAACTCACAAGATATCTGTGTGTGTGAAAATTGTACCTGATCTGTAGACACAACACTTCAGTAAAACATTAGAGGTTAGCTAAAATCAAAATCATGCAAAATTGAAATCTACTCTAACCAAGTGATTTACTACCTTCTAGTAGGTGCAAGATTGATGTTCTCAAATTGTTATCGAGATCAGTGACCTAGACAACACCTAAACGAAGGATTTGAATGCAAAACTGATATGAAATATGAATGTAATTAATCTATTTTTTTGGTATTTTCTATGCAATGATATGAAAAAATGATATGAATCTATGCTAATATGGAAATTGATCTAGCAATGATATGAATATAAGCTAAATGATATGCAATGCTCAAAACTAGAAAGATCTCACAATAGCTTGGATTCACAAAGATGATTCTTCAGAATCCAATTCGACAGCGTGAGAATGCAAATTCATGGATTTGAAAGAGATGAATTATGAAGAGCTGAGCCTTGTTTTTATAGAAATCCAAGGCTTTGAAGGTGCATGGAAGAAAGCCATAAATCACTTAGATAACTCAGGTTGATTTTTGAGTTATTTTTAAATAAAAGATAGTTAACTCACAAAAACATGCAAAAGCTAAGTTTTAACTCAAAATAGAGTTTAGCTTTAATTGATAATTGATAGTTGTCTGCTTTTATGATTGTGCATGTTTTATTTATGAATTAATTTAATAAATAAAGTGATTTATTTCTAACTTAACTGTTTTTTGAAAATAAATAATTGATTTATGGGTTAATCAATTATTAAAATCAAACTTTTATTAAAAATTATATTATTAAATAATGACAACTTGCTTTAATTAATTAAATAAGAATTTAATCAATTATTCATAGGATATTGGATTTATTGTCAAAATTAAATAATACAATTAATAATAGATAGAATTAAATTTAATTACAAAATTAAGTGGCAAGATATTAAATCTAATTAATTAAATATGAAAATATTCAATTAATCAAACTTTAGGATAAATGTGATTTATTGCCAAATAATCATTAAATTAAAGATAATTAAGATAATTAGGAATATTGCTAGGAATATTCCCCGATGCAGAATTTAAGATAATCAATTAGGATTCGATGATGTGCAAATGTGCCTTAGGTTAGGACTTTAATGTTGATTTCGTTCGAATTGTTGATATAGAAGATTAATGAACTTATAGCCCATTTTTGGGGTATTACATTTTGCCCCTCTTTGAATTATTGTGCGAAGTGCAGTGGTTCAAAGATAGTTTGTGTTTGATAGAGATATGAAACTGATGTTTGAAATTGATAATTGATATGAGACAGAAGCTGATTGATATTGATTTGATATGGAGATAATAGGTCCTAAATGACCAAAGATAATGTTCACTATAGCAGCGATGAACCTATGATTGCAAAAAAAATGTCAAAACGCTTGATTCCAAACCTTAGGATTGCTAAGAAGTGAGTGACCGGTTCTAGACTCAATTGTATTAGCAGAACTAGCAGGTATCATATCTGAACCCTTCAGTTGCCGAAG
Organism: Chamaecyparis obtusa; assembly: GCA_027943335.1. Lineage (NCBI taxonomy): Eukaryota > Viridiplantae > Streptophyta > Pinopsida > Cupressales > Cupressaceae > Chamaecyparis > Chamaecyparis obtusa. Next base: position 325,352 of record BSBK01005513.1, on the reverse strand, counting down.
AACCAAGGAAAGAACACTATGATCCGATGGTTGCAAAAATTGATACAGTTTACAAGATTAGGAGAATACCAGATTGATATGGATCTTGATGAATCTGATATGCCCCAAGTGATGATAGATTTGCCTCGAGTGATGAGGTCTTTTGATGAATCAGTAACTAGACGTGATTGTTTGTCTTGATCACTGAGGAAAGATTGATAGAATTTGATTTACAGACTTTGAATGATGTGCGAAACGATGCCCCCTTCAGGATTAAAATTGAAATCTGACAAGAGAAGTCAGTGTTAAATGGTTTAGAAGCATGTAAATTGATTTGAAAAGTGGTTAAACATGTTCAAGAATGCGTTCTACATCGTTGGAGGGTCCAAAAGACCAAGTTTGACTAGGTTGGACCAAGAGTTGACCATGGTTGACCAAGTTGAAATTTTGATAGTTTGATGTAAGATAATTAGTTAAGTTGAATACTAGATTTCACAAATGAAAGAAGGTCGATTATGCAAGTAGTTAATAATATGAATGATTTTAGATTTGAATTTTGATCCCAAAAAAGGATTCTACTTGCTGTTTCGTTGGAGGAACCTTCGTGTGAGATTCAACTCTTGTTAGATTTGAAGATGTGAGTGGAGAATTGTTTAAGCATTGAAGTTCGTTTAGCCATTGTGAGATCATGCAACATGCAAAATGCAAAGAGACATGCAAAATGAAATGCAACCTAAGACCTAGGACCTAGTCACTGATCATGTGTCAATTTGTTATCATCATTGAAATTTTAGGTAACCGGATAAATCAATACAATGCCCACTAGCTATGAAACCATAGACATATGAATATCGATTTTTATGCATAAGAATCAATACAACACCCACTGGTCAACAACCATGGATATATGAATATTGATTTTATTTTCAGAATGTCAGATTAGATATAAGCACCAAGGCACAAATGCCAGGATGACCTGAATATCATGTCCATTTTGATATAGCAATTTGTACAAGCATCAAAACATGAACGTCATGATGACCTGAAATCTCCTTGCATTGCAAACACATCAAACAATCAAGAGATCATTCTAAATCCACTGTGAATTACCCGTAGTGCCCCTTTATCATTCACATCCTTAGGTAAGATCATGTTTCATAGTAGGAGAAAGAACTCACTCAAAAAAGATAATAGTTAGGTCAAACTTCCTTGAATTTTCTAGGTATCAATGGTTGAGGTACGCATGGCCATCCAATTCGAGATAGAGGCTCTTATAGTCGGACACCATTTCAATCCAAAATTTCCAAAGATGTTTAGATTTTCACATACAAGCAGAAAAAAAAGAAAAGATTATGCCCCCAGTCATCACTCTCTAAATCCTATAAAGGACATCATTGAAGAGCTCGAAGGGACACAATATGCAAAAATCTCAATGCAAATCAGTAAGCATACAAGGAGATAAAAGCATGAAAAGCACAGATTATTTTCAGTTTGATGTTTGATTGCGTTGTTGTAGATGCAAAATCCTTTCTGGAGACAAGACAGACTTGACTGACTTAGATATAGCTTCAAAATGACTCTGACTAGATATGATATGTCTAAGATACATCAGAGACAATAAGATATGACATTGAGTGCCCCCAAGTTTGAGCATTGATATGATACAGACGCTTGAGTTGAGTGGTGGACAGACCGACTTATTGAAAATTGGAAATGCAAAAACAAACTGGGAGATATGGACAAACTAAAGCAAGACTAAAAGCTGGGAAAGACCAAGATTGCACTGATAGATGGAGCATTTTGAAACAAGTGGCACCCATTTGCTGGGTTTTCACCATCTTTGTAGAGATTTTATTTTTGCTACCAAGGCGCCTGTTTCCAGGTTTTCACCAAGGCACTTTTTCTCTTTTTTCATTTTTTTGTACTTTTCATTTTTCAATTTTTTTGAATTTTTGATATTTTTTTTTTTTTTTGTGAATCATCAAGGTTCCTATTGTGAGGTTTTCACCAAGATGTTCATTTTTTAAGGACTTTTTCTGATTTTTATAATTTTTTAAAGGACATTTTACCATAGACTGAATGCCTTAGGCGTAGAATTTCTTCAGATGGAGAATGTTGATTAGTTCTCAGAGCTGTTCTCCTTCAGTCATTGAGAGTTGATAGGCACCAGAGCCAAAAGTAGCAGTGATGACAAAGGGACCTAGCCAGTTGGGTTTGAACTTCCCCTTGCATTCTCGATGGGATTGATTTTTAGGATTTTCTCTCAAGACTAGATCGCCAACCTGAAATTCTCTGTGTCTGACTTTCTTGTTGTAGCTTCTAGACATTCTCTTCTGATATACTCTTTGATGATCATATGTTGCTTGTCTACGCCAATCTAGTAGTTCCAATTCTTGTAACCTAGACACTCTGTAGTCATCATTAGTTACTAGACCACGCATTCTAATTCTTAGTGATGGGATTTCAACCTCAATAGGAAGTACTGCTTCAGACCCATAAACTAAAGTGAAATATGTAGCCCCAGTAGGTGTTCTGATACTTGTTCTGATACTGGTTCTAATACTGGTTCTAATACTTATTTTGATACTAGTTCTGATACTTGTTCTGATACTGTATCTGATACTGGTTTTGATACTTGGTATACTTGATAGAATATTTTTCCATTGCAAACTCCCAAACAAGATCATATCATGCAGTCCCAATGTCTAGCAAGGTGGAGAACAAGAGGGATTGACAAGCTAGTGGAAGAGATGGAAGACAAGTTAATAAAGGATAATGAAGGGAAGAAATCCTCAAGGGAAAACTCCTCAAGAATACCCAAGCTAGGGAAAAATTGTCATGTAAAGCACATTTGGACAAGCAATGAAAGGCTAGCATAGGATAACTCACAAAAGCATAATGCCAAAGAAGGACAGAATGTAGTCCAAAGGAGTAGACATGTCAAGAGGCTTCATAGCACCGTGTTTTACTCTTTCTTTCTATTAGATCAAGACCAAAGGGGAAAAAGATAGCGATAGGCAAAAATGAATGGAGGAAGATGGATACGAAGGCTAAACATGGAAGGAATGAAAGAAAGATCATTGTAAGATAGCTCACAAAATAGCCAAATATTCGTGTATAGATCAACATTGTCAAGATCAAAGAGAGAAGATGGAATGGATGAAATATGTAGAAGAACTACACATGATGCCTGATTGCCAGGTTTTCATCATGGTACTTATCCAAGGTGCCACAAGGGAGTGGTTTTCACCATAGGATGAATTTATTTCTCTTTACTTTTGCTACCAAGGTGCCTGTTTCCAGGTTTCCACCAAGGCACATTTTCAATTTTTTTTTTTTTAATTCTTTTTTTTTTTAGAAGAAGGCAAGCTTTTTAGATAGTGCTCCTTGAAAGGATAAACCATGATATGCCAAGGATTCAAAATGATACGCTCAAAGATGCTGATAGGGAAAGGGAGATGGAAGAGAAAAATGGAGGATAAGGTTTTATGTAAAGCGAGTGAGGCTGGAAGATAGGAGGAATAGGCAAATGAGGAAAAAGGATAGAAGGTAGAAGGATAATGAATGGAAGGATTGTGAAAGGGTAGATGGAAAGGAAGGCAAGATCAACATCAACACACACCTTGAAGGGTGGTGAGAGGATGGAGGAAATGTGAATGAAGGAATACGTGAAGGAATATGGCGAATGGATAGCAGAGGTTGTGGTTTAGGCGCATGGAATGGAGGAATGATTTTGGAAGAAGATGAAGTGGAAGTCTTTGGAAGCTTGAATGTCAACTTAACTTTTTGTTCAACACCAAACTCTTTCAAGAGAGAGTTTGGAATCCATATAGCAGTAGGCTTTTTATTTCCTTTTGATGATCTAGAGAGAATATCTTTAATGATGGATTTTGGAACCCATACTTGTCTTGTAGTTTTTTTCTTAGATATCTCTTTGGACTTTATGCCTCCATGTTGATGAGAGGAGACATGGTGATCTTCTTTTGTTGATGGATTCTTGTATTTCTTCTTTTTCTTGTATTTAACATTCAAGTTACTTCCAAAGAACTTGGGACTTGTGGAAGAAGAAGGAGGATATGACTGGTTTAAATGGGTGGGTGGATAAAAAGGATTCAAGGGTATGCATCTATGTTGATCTTGAGGAAAGATAGGAGATGGAGGGATGTAAGGACCCAAGATGGATGGCAAATTAAGAGAGTTAGGAGGGGAAAGTGAAGGGATATAAGGACCCAAGATGGAAGGTAGATGTGAAGCCCTTAGTAGTGGTGGAGGAGGTCCAAGGATGGACATGGAAGATACAAAAGGATAATCAATAAGTTCATCAGCATCTATATGACAACCAAGGATATCAACATCTTTAGAATGAGCATTAGAATTTTTAATAGAATCATGGACATCTTGAATATAAGCACCTTCTTTGATAGGATTGTTCAAAGCTTGCAAAGACTTAAGAAGAGTAGAAAGTGGAAGTGAACATGGAGTGGTAGAATAAGAAGATGGAAGACTTTGATCTTGACAAGGTGTAACACCCCGCCAGGCAACCCAACAGGACAAGACATAAAACCTCTATAAAATGCAAGTAGTGAATTTTTATTTTATTTTATTTATTTATTTTAACTAGAATAATATTCATCATTACACTTCATATTTCTAAAAGAAGAAATAATTTTCTACTACTTGAATGTAAGATTTATACAACTTAAGTCCTCCCGGGTTCCCTAACGTCGCTACTAAAGCAACATCATATAAACCATTTACATGCATAAGATATTCACGGAATCATGAGCTTAAAAGATCTACATTCATTTTAATGCACCAAGTTAAATGTCCCTAACTTATTTCTTTTATTAAACATAGGTTAATCATCCAACATCATTATTCCTTTTATCAACTCATTCCATAAATTCATATTGATTTCATCTACATCTACTATCCTTTATATCACTTTTCTCTAATAATTTAGGTAAGAGATTAATATTCATTAAGGTAGGCATCATCCTAGGTATTTCATTAACATGAACCAAGTATTAACATTAAAATCAAATTACTATTCTATTGCATTGTTTCATAACCATTCATTGTTAATAATTCCAATCACTAATCTATCATTTCTCAATAATTTCTTTGAATTCTTTCATCAAGAGAGGATACATTATTGTTGTGATACATCATTATATATAATTATATTTAAGATTATTTCCTTTACACATGGACAACATAAGAGGATAGGATAAATAACATAAACACTTTCTTTTAATGCTAGTAACATGTCCAATATTCCACATTCTTTTCCCTTTCTTTTACCTAGAACTACCCATTCCCTTATGCATTGCTTTGAATTGAGATTGCATCAATACTACAAGACTCCTTTTAGGAGATTAAAAATTACATGAATACAAATACATAAGTACATCTCAACATATTAAAATATCCAATAAGAAATCTTCAACTGCAGATTTGGAAAGGAATATGTGCTAGGATCATCCAAAGAATCACGATCAATACCTCGATATAAATATTAACCACCCAACCATGTGGAACCAATAGGCCCACTCCCCTGAGCTAGGAGATAGAACCAAAGACCCAAACAAGAGGTAACAACTAGGAAATTCCTAAGGTGGTGATAAAATTTCCCCAAAGTCACAACACAAAAGAAAAGACAAGAAGACCACAAGGACTACCAGAGGCATGATCAAATTTAGTAGAGACTCTAAGCTACAAGCTAGGTGAGTGTCATCGCATAGCCCTCACCCCTTGGGTTGTCCTGGTACTAGCCACTCTTGGCCCCGGCCCCCAAGTAGGCACATGCGGAACCGAATGCCTCTCGTACAGACAAGGTCATCTAGTCGTACCTACACATAGGTACCTTCTCCCACTCCCATCCTTAGTCTTTACTAGCACTAAAGGCATGGGCGAGGCACAATTAATCTTGATTAGTGTGTAATTTCCCATTCCAATAATCTCCCATTCCCAATTCATTTATTTAGGTTATCACTTGATTAAATAACTCATAGTAGGTTATCCTGGTACTAGCCACTTAGGGCCCCGGCCCCTAACTATGAGCCACTCACCTAGTGTACTTAGGTTCCCTAACATACATATAAAAATCATAAGAGCATAATAGATCCATCATCAAGAATTCATATCAATTCCATAACAACATTTGATTGAGTTTAGGAAAACATATGTTGTCCCTAGTCCACTTGACAACCCTAAACCCAATATGGCATACAGAATGTTCCAAACATATAAGAAGACATCCAAGTGATATTATAAACATATTCAGAGTATACATAGATCCAATTAACCAAAAAAAACATTCTAATAACCTCTGGTGACCATACGAAACCTTAAAACTTAATGATGTTCTTAAACTGAATTATTTCAAGCAAGGATTAAATGCAAAGAATAGTCATCATAGAATAGTCATCCATATCTTCCACAAAACAAATAATAAAGGCAATCAATTCGGTGGAGATTTAGATAACATAATTATGGACTCTCAATTTGATTTTTAGGAAGATCCAATGGTAGGAAAGAAAGTTATGACTTCTGGTTTAAAACAGAAAATTCTAGTTAGGGTTCAGACCTGCCTTCACTAAAATGGTTGTAATTTTCACAAAACATAATAAAAATTCTCCAAAATAATTGGAAATGAAAGATAAGACTTAGGATAATCTTTTATATCAAATTTATACTTTTATATAATCATATCAGCCTGTAGCATATGAATACATTTGACAGAAAATTTGGAATCGAGAATGGACAGACATAGTCTGCCAAAATGTCAAAAATAAGGCATTAATTCGACCCTAAAAATAAAATCAAAGAGATACCCATTTGAGATCCGTCAATTTTACTTCCAGAAAATCAATTTTGTAAAACTCTAGATTCAATTTAAATTATTATAATAATAGATCTCCAAAAATGGGTTGCTAAAAACTCTAGGAAAACACATGCCAATTCTTACAAACAAAAACTCAAAACTTTAAAATAACCATAAAAATAAAAATTACAGATATAATAAATAATGATAATATATAAATAGATCCATAATCTATTAGACACATAAAGTAACTAAAATATTCAATCCATACCTCATGTCCTACGAAGGTTGAATCGAAGAAGGAAAGAAACAAAAGAGAAGACAATTCCAAACTTGAGATGCATCCTTCAAACCCTATCCAATTTCAGAAATCTCCATGAAAGAAAGAAATAATTCCACAGCAAAGAATCCCTCTCTCAACTACTAAAATTCTCACAAAAATGTCTCTCTCCCAAAAGCAAAGATAACCAAAAATTCTTAAAGACATATGCTTACAAACTCTCCCTCACATCTCCAAGTTTTCTCTCCAAAATCTCCATGAAAAGTAAGGCCATCCTCTCCTCAATGCTTCAGCCCCAAAATCTCCTCCTCTTCAAATGAGAAAGTAGTGCATATAAATAAATTTCCAAAGGTTGAGAGGAAAAGCAACCAACTCCCAACTAACTCTTAACTAAAGGGTATTCTAAAATAACTTAATATCATACAACTATATTACTCAAATATACAATAAAAGATTATTTGTATTCATTCATACACATATGTAATATTATCCTAACATATATGCATATGCTATCATTAATTACATCAATATCTATATATATAACCTATCCTCATTATTAATAACTAACAATTGAGAATAATATACCTCGCATTATTTAATATTTAATTATTAATAATATTATACTTTCCATTAATCCCAAAATATACACCATCAACAATATCTACAATAATTAACATATAATCACATATAAATTATATATATATAAATACATATATTTGTGCACCCATATATATATTTCCATATATATATATATATATATATATATATATTTATATTTATATAGATACATGCCAAATACCAAACACTATAATCTATAAGATTATGAAGTAATAGATCACAATATTATTACCTATTTATAATTGCTATAGGATATAACACTGAGGTAGAATAAAATCACATGCCTCAAAATAAATCTAATCATCCAAAGAGGCCATACAAATCATCTATGAAACATATCGAGAAAACCATAAGATCAAACAAGGTCAACCAAAGTCAACAAGGAAAGTCAAGCCAAACTCCTGAAACACAACATAGAAAGATTAACTAAGAATCATACCAAGAAGGAGAAATAAATAAAATGAGTAAAAAAATCATACAACCAAATGAATTCAAGTGGTCACAAGGCACTAACTACAACCATGCCCAACCGAGTGCGTTGGATCTGGGTTTTTGACCCAAAGGTTGACTGACAAAGAAGGAACCCTAATATTCCCAAATTGGAATAATGACAAAGGAAGACTCATGTAGGGGCCTTAGTACTATCTCCATAACAACAACCATCGAGGATTTGATTGCATGCTCAGACCTGTGAAGCCAGGTGAAGTCGATGCCTGGTACCTGCAAGCCTGCATCACAAAGAAGAAATACATATGCACAGATATACATATAAAAGAAAACATTGCAGATAGATGACCAGGATCGATACATCGTGTGGACCTCAGCTATGTGAGTAACTACGACTTCACCCTGAATCATGAAAACACATCATGTATATATATACACTCAAAGCATGTAGCATCATCATAATGAAGGTTAGAATCTCAAGCATTGTGTTAGTCTCTTATCAATACTAATAATAAATTAACATAATCAAATCATCAAGTGAGATACAAGATTCATCCAAGGTAACCTTAATAGAAGAAAATATAAATAACCACTTATATATATCTATCAAGTACATATCATATAACATCCTAACTATGTTCATAAAGGTCTTGTAGGTACTCAATACATACATGGAGATAAATACATACAAGAATGATACCTTTAGATAGTATGTCTGATATTAGAATCATTGAGTACTAGCTTATGAAATTATTATAAACAACTATAGGAATAGATCAAACAAGTATCATGTACAACTTAAGCTGTAAGAAAACATCGAAAGATCTTAATTCTTTCAAAAACACAAAACTTATATTAGGGTTAGAGGGGTATTACACAAGGATCTTTGGATAGCATAAGCGCATAATTTTTCTCTTGATTGTCAATGGGCTTAACATTGGAAGGAACAACACCATTTTTACCAACTTTAATGGAAGTATCATCTTTGGAAAGCACAAGTGTAGTAAGGTTATTTTGATTGTCAATAAGCTCAACAATGTAAGTAGTAGCCTGATCTTTCTTAGGAGAAGACTTAAGACATGGTGGAATGCATGAAAAAGGGTGTGCAGGATCAAAAGAACCACGAAGCAGATAAGAGACATCATGAAAGGGATTGGATGACATGGAGGGTTCTTGATCTTGATATTTCTTTATGTTCTTTTCTTCATCATTTCTGGAGTCCTCTTGACACGAAGCCACTTCTAAGGACAAGGAAGCATGTTGGGATTGTATGGAAGACTTTGGAAGAGATGGTGGAGGACTAGCTGAAGTAGGGATTATAGCATATGAAGGCTTAGGCTCTTTAGGTTTATCATTATTAAAAGTATTTGCAGCCAAGTGAAGGTTTGCTTGAGTTTCTTTAAGAGGTAGCCCTAGAGGATAACTATAGGGAACCGCATGAAAAGTATCAGAGCTTGTGTCAGATGAAGGTTCTGTGAAAGATTTGAAAGACTCAGAAGCTTTAGGAAATGTACGGGTATTGGAGGAAGTAGGGGATGGAAGGGAACCATTACTAGACAAAGGTTCAACATTAACATGACCTTGCTGGAGAAGATAATCTTTGTTTTCAGTAGGAGAGTCTTTAGGAGAAGGATTCTTATAATATTGATGCTTCAAGCTAGCACGATGCATTTTATAGTCCTCAGCAGTAGTAGATGGATCATAACCAAGGTATTGTCCACAAAAGCCATCAAAATCTCTTTCAAAATTAGAATCATATGGATCACCATCACGATCTATCCAATGTGACGGCCCATTTGTAGTAAGTAGGAACACATGACAAGGAGGACTCTTAGGAACAAAGGTGTCATAGGTATCATTACATTGTCTATCATCATAGTCATCATAGTCTCCAAAGCTTGATGTGTCACTCTCTGTGGAAGAGGTATCATAAGGGTTGTCACGTTGCTCACATTTTGTCTAAGGGCATGGTGACATATACAAGTCTTTATCAAATGGAAAAGAGCATAGAGTTTCCATGGAGAACTCTTTAGGTTTCTTTTCTTTCTCAAGTTTATCAAGTTGGACTTGCATAGCTTGTAGCTGCTTCATCATAGTGGTGATTAGAGATTCTTCCTCTTGTGTACTGATTCTTTGAGACATGTGTACTGATTCTCAATAGCTATTGCTCTATTCTTGACATAGTGATTTGTTCGATAGATTCTGGAAATAGGCTGAAAAAGCTAAATATCTGGCAATTCTGACAATTTTTTGACAACTCTTCAAAATTTTGCCAAACAACACTCTACAAACTTGTACGACAGTGGGTATGCTATGAAACAATAGTTGCAAAACTCATACGATAGTTGGGTAGCAATGAAACGACAGTTGAAAATCTCATACGACAGTTGCAAGATTTTGACTTTGAGAATTTGTTGGTATGGAAACTCGTACGACACTGGGTTGGTTATCATATGACCGTTGGGTATCAATGAAACGAAAATTAAAAATCTCATACGATAGTTGGGTAGCAATGAAATGACAATTGACAATATCATACGATAGTTGCAAGATTTTGACTTTGAGAATTTGTTGGCATGGAAACTCGTACGACACTGGGTACTCAATCATATGATAGATGGGTTGTAATGAAACGACACTTGATGGAAACTCGTATGACTTTCTGACCTCCTGAGATGACTTTTGACTCCAGAAAAGGATTTTACTTTAGATTTTGCAAATTTTAATGTTTAGATTTGAGGATTGTAACAGATTTGTCCATTTTCAATAACCAGATAGATAAACAAGCATGCAAAATAGCAAGCAAGTGATTTCAAGCATGTCTGAAAATAATGAACAAGGGCAAAAGCAACCTTGCGCATGAACAATCAAGTGACTTATTCATTCTAATCCTCAGAAGTGCTAATTGTGTATGTTCCAAAATGTTTTACAATAACACACATATACCTTATAAAATGAAAATTTGGCCTCGCTAGGGTTTTTAGTAATGGTTTGACTCTGCAACTTTTATGATCCAAAGGGGTGAACTCCAATCCCGGCGCACCAGGGTTTTGACACAGTCCGAGAACTTAATCTTCAGGAGCTTCTAGGGAGATCTGACAACCCAACAATGAACCATACCTATGGAGATTTCTTCCACAAGGACATTTATATAGCGGCTGTCACTACCACAGTGAAAATGGCTATTACTGCTTGAGGTTCCGTCAATCTAGTTTACCTTGTGAAGGGATTGTCCGCTACGGTTAACCCTCTCTAAAGGTGACTCATAATAGTATACCACAAGGGGACTTGGCTCCAGATCCAAGGTTTTTGATACCTCTTCACTTTTAACCCAAACAAAGCAAGCAGATTTATCCAACATGCTAAGAAAAAGTTTATCTCACCAAGGTCTATGATATCAACCCCACGTGATCTATCAATCTCTTCGGAGAGAGAATGTATCAATCAATAAGGGAAGATGCACTAACCAATTTTGATTCACCCAAGCTCGTGATGTGAACCCCACGTGATCTATCAACCTCTCCTGGGAGAGAATGTATCAATCAATAAGAGAAGATGCACTAACCAAGTTGAATGTGAAATGCACTAAGTATCCTCCCTACCTACAAGGATTCTATCATCAAGAAGGATTTTGCTGGGAATCCAATCTCTCAAGAATCACGAATAGTGTTCATAGGGCCTAATTACTATGTGAGCACAGATGTATGTTTCCAAAAGCAAATCTACCAAAAGTATCCAAAAAGTAGAAAGAGGAACACTTAATGCTTAAAGCAAATATGAGATGAGTCCACAAGGTGGAACACTTAACACCTCACAAAAGCTAAAAATGAGTCCCCAACTTAGAAAATAAGTGAGTTCCTAAAAGCACAAAAAGGGTTGCCAAGTGGAACACTTAACGCTTCTATCCTGTTGACCCTCCCCTTTATGGTGCTAAGATTGCAACCACGGGGTGGAATGAGGGGCTGACGGATTAGCGAGTCCAATAACCCAAGATAGAAATCAAGATCAATCACAAGTATTTGAGACTACTTAATGAATCCTTAAAGGGTCACAACCTAGTATCAATTATGCAAGTGTGTAAAACAAAAGCATGAAAAGAATCACCCAAGCTAGACACATGAAAGATTTATTTTAAGGCCAAATTGAAATTTTATTAGATGAAGGAGAATACCTAGGATCCTTGCAACGTGCTTAGTAGATTTTACCTAATTTTTAGCAATTCTTGTTGAGCTTTTCCATGCAAGCAAGTGACGAACTCTCCAACAAGCAAACAAGCAAACAAGATATGCAAAATATATTCAACTTATGAAAACCATAGGGTTATCTTTAAAAATGAATTATTATTAGCAATAATAACCAGAAATTAACCCAAATGACAACTCATATCATTCATTGAACCATGTAAAAAAAATAAGTGCATACCCATCACAAAACTTTATTTTTTTTTGCTACATTTGACCTAGTCAACAAGATCTAATTTTTTTGATATGATTTTGGCCACAAAAATAGAAATTTAGAACAAAGACCCATGCTAAAAAATAGAGAGCTTTTCAAAAATGTAAAAATTTTAGAAAAAATCTCTTCATTTGTGCCCTAGAGACCCATTTTATCAAAATAGACCAGTTTTTGTAAATTGACTATTTGAGCTATTATATTGTGTCCAAATTTAAAATACAAAAAATGAACCCCCTATAGAATTTAAAGAGATTTCTGAAAATATAAAAATTTCCAAAAAATATGCTGGTTTGCATCAGATATTAATTTTTTCTAGAATTTCAAGAAAAAATTATTAAAAATTCAAAACATCTCAGAAAATTCTAAATTTTTTACTGTAGCTTCTCTGATATATTTCCAACCTACAAAACAAATTTCATTCCAAAAATCCAATCCCTTTGAGAGATAAAATTAAATCTTTGAAACTTTAGGGCTTTAGCTCCAAAAAAAAATCAAAACTAGCATGTAAAGGTGGGTTGCCCCACGCTGGGTGCCAGAAATGTGTGTGTGAAAATTGTACCTGATCTATAGACACAACACTTTAGTAAAACATTAGAGATTAGCTATAATCAAAATTGTGCAAAATTGAAATCTACTCTAACCAAGTGATTTACTGCCTTCTAGTAGGTGTGAGATTGATGTTCTCAGATTGTTATCGAGATCAGTGACCTAGACGACACCTAAACGAAGGATTTGAATGCAAAATTGATATGAAATATGAATGCAATTAATCTATTTTTTTGGTATTTTCTATGCAATGATATGAAAAACTGATATGAATCTATGCTAATATGGAAATTGATCTAACAATGATATGAATATAAGCTAAATGATATGCAATGCTCAAAACTAGAAAGATCTCACAATAGCTTGGATTCACAAAGATGATTCTTTAGAGTCCAATTCGATAGCGTGAGGATGCAAATTCATGGATTTGAAAGAGATGAATTATGAAGAGCTGAGCCTTGTTTTTATAGAAATCTAGGGCTTTGGAGGTGCATGGAAGAAAGCCATAAATCACTCAGATAACTTAGGTTGATTTTTGAGTTATTTTTAAATAAAAGATAGTTAACTCACAAAAACATGCAAAAGTTAAGTTTTAACTCAAAATAGAGTTTAGCTTTAATTGATAATTGATAGTTGTCTGCTTTTATGATTGTGCATGTTTTATTTATGAATTAATTTAATAAATAAAGTGATTTATTTCCATCTTAATTGCTTTTTGAAAATAAATAATTGATTTATGGGTTAATCAATTATTAAAATCAAACTTTTATTAAAAACTATATTATTAAATAATGACAACTTGCTTTAATTAATTAAATAAGAATTTAATCAATTATTCATAGGATATTGGATTTATTGTCAAAATTAAATAATACAATTAATAATAGATAGAATTAAATTTAATTACACAATTAAGTGGCAAGATATTAAATATAATTAATTAAATATGAAAATATTCAATTAATCAAACTTTAGGATAAATGTGATTTATCGCCAAATAATCATTAAATTAAAGATAATTAAGATAATTAGGAATATTGCTAGGAATATTCCTCGATGCAGAATTTAAGATAATCAATTAGGATTCGATGATGTGCAAATGTGCCTTAGGTTAGGACTTTGATGTCGATTTCATTCGAATTGTTGATATAGAAGATTAATGAACTTATAGCCCATTTTTGGGGTATTACAATATCCACATAAGTGCTCAAAATGATTATCGTGAGTAATGGTCTCCAAGTATCAAATCCATGATACTCACCCAAGTACTCAAAGTAATGGTCTTCAAATATCAAGTCCATGATATTCACCAAGTACTCAAAGTGTCTAGTATAGTATGTGCACTAGTATTACATGTGTAATACTTACCATATAGACATGAATAAGTTATTATGAGATCATCACCTTATAACAACTTTTACAACAAGTGGAAATCATTTGAAAGTCATCACTTCCAATGATATACACAAGGAACACATGATTATGAAATATCACTCATAACAAAGAATGTTTTATTTGTACAATAAAAGTTACTGAGATAAGTTCTCAAAAATTAAAATTATACCAAGTTTACCTCTAAAGTGCTCTACCTTTATCGTTGCTAGAGCCTTGGTGAGAATGTCTGCTTATTTTTCCTCTATACTGATATACTTTAACTCAATAACATTCTTTTCCACCATATCTCTAATATAGTGATAAGGTATCTCAATATGCTTGGACCTCTTGTGAAATACTGGGTTTAAGAAGAGCTTTATACAACTCTGATTATCACAATGAATAATGGTAGGTTTTAGAGATTCTCTAAACAAACCAAAGATAAGTTTTCTCAACCAAACTACTTCAAGTGCTCCCATAGATGCAAAAATGTATTATGCTTCTATGGAGCTTTAAGAAATTGAGGATTGTTTCCTACTAAACTAGGATATCATTTCTAAAACCAAACTAAAACAACATCCAGAGGTACTTTTTCAATCCATAGTGCTTTCAGCCCAATCTGAATCAATAAAACCATGTAGTTGTAAATCTACATCTTTGTACCTTAGTCCAAGACTTATTGTTCCTTGAAGATACCTTAGTATGTGCTTAGCTGCTACCATATGAATTTGTTTTGGTTCACACATGAACTAACTGAGAGCATTAACTACATAACAAATGTCTGGTCTGGTATTTACTAAGTACATCAGAGATCCAATAATCTACCTATAAAGAGTGAAATTTGTAGGTTCTAAACTTGATGCTTCTTCTTTTAATTTAAGTATATTTTCTTCCATGGGAGTGGACATATGCTTACAATCCATCATTCCAAATCTTTTTAGAATGTCTAAAGTGTATTTTCCTTGATTTAGAAGAATCTCATTAGTATGTAGCCAAACTTCTAAGCCTAGGAAGTAATGTAGTAGCCCTAAATCTTTCATCTTAAATTCAGTTGCAAGATCCTCTTTACACTTATTAATTAGATAATCTTCACCTGTTATTAACAAATTATCTACACAAAGTATTAAAATCAACATATCTCCTTTTACCACCTTAAAGTAGAGGTTTGGGTCAGCATCATTTTTAGAGAAGCCGATTTTAGATAGATAATGATCTATTCATTCATACCATGCTTGAGGTGCTTGCTTAAGTCTGTATAATGCCTTCTTTAGTTTACAGACATGAGTTTGTTGATTGTGTACTATGAATCATTCTGGTTGTTTTGGGTATACTTCTTCCTCAATCACACCATTTAGAAAATATGCCTTTACATCCATTTGATGGATCTTCCAACCTTTGGCAGCAATAATGGCGATAACTATTCTTACTGAGGTATATCTTGCAACTAGAGAAAAGGTCTCTTCATAGTCAATGGCTTCCTTTTGAGAGAAACCTCTTGCAAAAAATCTTGCCTTGTATTTATCAATACTTTCATCTGCAACATGTTTAAATTTGAATAACCACTTGGAGGAGACGATTGATATATTTTTAGGTCTAGGTACAATATCCCATACATCATTTTGTAAGATAGAATTATATTCTTCTTTCATGGCATTCTTCCAGTTTTGATGTTGAAGAGCTTCTTTTTGGTTAGAGGGTTTTGAGTTTAGAATCTTAATCATAAGTGCATCATAGCTAGATAATTTATGAGGTCTTTTTTTCTCCCTAATAGTCCCGTATGGAGGAGCATATTTCTCACCTTCTTCAATAACTTTTCTAGCCCAAAGAGGTCTCTTCTTTCCTACTTCATATTCATTAGAAGTATCTAATGGTTCATTATCTTCAACTTCTTGGTTCTCCCTCTCAATATCAAGATTATGATATTCTAGAGAATCATTATAGTCTTCTTTGGACCTTTGAGTGTAGTGTCCTCTTCAAATATTACATCTCTACTTAGCTCAATATTTCTTTGTCCTGGAATGTAAATTTTGCAGGCTTTGGAATTTTTACTATATCCCATAAAGATTCCTTTCTTTCCTAAAGGTTCTAATTTATTTATTTTCTCTTTAGGAATGATAATGTAGACAAGACACCCAAAAGTTCTAAAGTGACTGATATTAGGTTTACTACCTGAGAATGCTTCTTCTGGGGTTTTATTTTCAAGATAGGAGTGAGGGCATCTATTTTGAACATGTACAACAATATTAGAGGCTTCAGCCCAAAGATGGGTTTCTAAGTTTTGATCATGCATCATTGCTTTAGTAGAATCTACTATTGTCCTATTCTTTCTCTCTACAACTCCATTATGTTGTGGGTTGTATGGAATAGTGAACTCCCTCTTGATCCCAACATGTTTACAAAAACTTTGAAATATTTCTGAAGTGTATCCTTTACAATTGTCTGTTCTTAATATTTTAATACTCTTACCTGATAGATTTTCCACTAGAGCCTTGAACTCCTTGAATTTAAGAGGATTTCTTTTGACTGTTTACATTTTAGAAAATATATCCAAGTCTTCCTAGAGTAATCATATACGAAGATAATATAATAAAAATATCCCCCAATAGAGGGAACATACATAGGGCCACATAGATCAGAGTGAATAAGTTCTTAAACATTCTTAGTTTTATTTTCACTATGATGAAAAGTAATTTTAGTATTCTTTCCTAGTGCACAACCTTTACAAGCTCCAATATGTTCAGATCTTAGTTTTAGTAGTCCTGTAACCATCTTCTCTAAAGAGGTTAAACCACAGAAATGAAAGTGTCCTAGTCTCCTATGCCATAGTTAACTTTCATTTGATGTATGAATTAGGGATTGATGAGAAGGAATACATAATTTATAGAGGGTTCCATCTCTAACTCCAATAGTGTGAGCATTCTTTATGTTTGATTTCTTAGGCCAAGCTAAAATCTTCCCATCCATGAAGGTGATTATGTGTCCCTTATCTTCTAGTGCTGAAATAGAAACTAAGTTTCTTCTTATCATAGGCACAAATATAATACTAGTAAGTTGTATAGATATTCTAGATTCAAGATATATGGTGCAGGTCACAATACCTATAACTGGATAGGTAGTATCATCTCCAATTGTAACTTCTTGTGTATAATATTATTCTAAGGAGTCTAGATGCTCTTTGAATCTAGTGATATGTTGAGAGGCCCCACTATCAACAACCTATGTGCTCTGGTTGTTTGAAACTTGACTTGACAAGGTAGAGTAGAAAACAAGTTTCTCCGAATTCATATTCTCCTTTGTATCACTTGGGCAAAAGATTCTTGTATTTTATTTCTTTTAGGACACTTTTGAGAAAAGTGACCAAATTTTTCACATCTATAACATTGTATTTTTGATAGGTCTCCATGTCTGAATGTTTGTTTCTTATTTGATTCATTTCCTCTTTTCCTTTTAAAATTAGTTTTATTTTTATTTTTGTGTAATTCTATATTGAGTACTTGGGAAACTTCTTTTAAAGTATTTGTATTGATCCCTTTGATTGATAATCGAGACTCTTCTTGAATACAATATGATTTCAATCGATCAAATTTAGGAATTTTGGTTCAAGCACTTATTCCTTGAATGAAGGATTCCCATGAAAAGGGTAGTCCATTAAGTGCAATCATTGTTAATTCCTTACTATCAAAAGAGTGACCAATGGTGGAGAGTTGATTTCTAAAATCTATAATTCAGATTGTTTCTCCTTGTTTCATCTTTATCTTATGGAGTTGACTCTTAAGCGTAAGTTCTCTAGTTGTGTTGTTAATTTAATACACATCCTTTAGTGCATTGAACATCTCATATGCAGATTCTAATTTTATGATTATATGCACTATATGATCTTTAACTTCATCTACTAACAATTTCATTTCCTTGGTATTTTCCTTATCCCATTTAATTTGTTCATCTTTTTCACTTAGTTCATTCTTGAGTTTTTCCAATGTGGATGTTAAATCATGCTCTTTTAACGTGAGCATCATTCATAATTTCCATGCCACATAGTTTGACGATCCTTCAAGATGATCTTCTAATCTCATTCCATTCACCATTTTGAATGTGGTAATCAAATATATATATATATATATATATATATATATATATATATATATATATATATATATATATATATATATATATATATATATATATATATATATATATATATATATATATATATATATATATATATATATATATATATATATATATATATATATATATATATATATATATATATATATATATATATATATATCTAATGAGTCTTTATATATAAATCTGATTTGGATCTTTTTATTCCTACTCTGATACCATGTTGAAAAACTAAGATCAGATATTATATATATATATATATATATGTTTTAATACTAAATATATGAATTTTCTATTTAATGAATATTATCATAAACTTAGAGATAATGTCTTAAGTTTATATGCTTAATAATAAAATGTTGAGAATGACTTAATATTAAATAATTTAAGTGCTATATGAATATCATTGTATATAGTGCTACAGACAATGAACGAGGGACTCAATTAAGTATGTCGATGTTGCTATATCTTTAGCAGTGACAACAATGCATATAAGGGAGAGAGCCTTCCATTGTGGAGATTGTGGAGGCATATCCACCATGGCCATGACTCCTCATGGAGTCACATCCATCATGGAGGTGCCTCCATGATGGTTGGCCCTCCACTTAGGTGACGACAGTCTTCGAACAACACTTAAGAAAACCCACCACCTTCCATATGCTTTTGTCAATGTACAATTTCATATTAATGCAATAATATATAATAATATATAATAATATATATATATATATATATATAATATATAATAATATAATAATATAATAATATAATATATATATATATATATATATATATATATATAATGCCATTACTTCACTCGTGCTAAGATAAAATCTGCAATAATTCATATTGCAACCTCAAATTTCCCTCACCATTTTCATCTTTTCAAGGCTGACCGTGCCATTATCCCGATTATTACTTTACTGACATTCTGCATCATCCAACTCATCAGCTATCACATCAATCTTTGGGTTTTCTACTATCTCTTTTGAACCCCTTTGAACTACTTTGAACCAAGGTTCGAAGAGGTTCAAAGTGGTTCACCATTGTGTAATGACAAATGTGTGGGTCCCACTTGTAATTACCATCATTAGATAATTCTTTTTTATTGAACCTCTTTGAAATGCTTTGAACTGAGGCTCAAAGGGGTTCAAAGTGGTTCATGAAGGATCAAGAACTACCAACACTTGACTGTAGGATGCCGACTTGATGAAGACAAGTTTGACATACTGCGATGGTTAACTCAAAGGAAAGGCCGGCATTGGAAAACCTCTGATGCAAGTTTGAGAAAGGAGAACACCAGACAAGTATTAAATATGTCAAGGTTCAAGGACACTTTTAACATGGTGACTCAAATAGACCCTAACAATATCATACAATTCCTTCATCTCATCAAAACCAAGAACTGCAACCTTCATCTCAGTCAACAAAGAATGTCTTCTGCTTAATACATTTGCAACTAGGTTAGTAACTCCACTCTTATGCTTGATTAAAAATGTAAAACTCTATAAATATTCAACCCACTTCATATGTATCTGATTCAACTTATGTTGACTTCAAAAATACTGTAAAGCTCTATGATCAGTAAACAACACAAAACCAATCAGTGTCAAATAACATCTCCACTTTTTCAAAGCTTGAATAGTAACATAAAACTCTTGATCATGCACATAATTCTTCCTTTTATCATCATTCAACTTCTCACTAAAGAAAGCAATAGGTTTACCTTCTTGACTCAACATAACTCCTATTGCACTACACTTGCATCACACTCAACTTGAAATACCTTATTGAAATTAGGCAAAGCTAACATAGGCAATTCAACAACCTTTTGTTTCAAAGTCTCAAAACTCTTATCAGCTCCATGTGTCCACTTAAAATCCTTTTTATCTCCTTTGATAGTCTCAGTCATAGCATTAAAAACAAAACTAAAATTCTTGATAAAATTTCTATAGAAAATAGCCAAACCATGAAATGATCTTACCTCACCCACATTCTCAAGTGTAGCTCCAACATTGCTTTAACCTTCTTAGGATCCATTTTCAAACCATCAGCTGAAATCACAAATCCCAAGTACACAATCTCTTCTCGCATAAAGGAACACTTTTTCAAATTAATCAACAACTTCTCCTCTTTCAATCTTTGCAACACTTGTTGAATATGCTCAAGGTGTTCTTCCTTAGTCTTACTAAATATCATAATATCATCCAAATAAGAAATCAGAATCTTACCCAAAAATCTCTTGATAACTTCATTCATCAACCTCATGAAAGTACTAGGTGCATTAGTCAAACCAAAAGGCATAACTAACCACTCATACAAACCATCTTTTGTCTTGAAAAAATTCTTCCATTCATCACCTTCTTTGATTCTGATATGATGATAAGCACTCTTCAAATCAAAATTGGTAAAATAATTTTCTCCACTCAAACAATCCATTATGTCATCCATCCTGGATATAGGAAACCTATACTTCACTATTATCTTGCTGATATCTTTGGAATCAACACACATTCTCCATTCTCCATTATTCTTGGGTGCTAACACAACATGTACAAGACATGGAATTAAGATTTCTATGATCAAACCTTTTTGAAACAACTCTTGCACTTGTTTGTTAAGTTCTTCATTCTTGGTAGGTGTCAACCTATATGGTGCTTTATTCGAAAAACTAGCTCTAGGAATCAAATCCATATAATGACTTATAATTCTCACTGGTGGTAAACCATTAGGAATATCCTTTGTAATAATCTCCTTATATTCATTCAAAAAGTTTTCAACTTCCATTGGCACTCAGTCATTACTATCTTCTATTGCTTGGCCATCACTATTTTCTATCACTCAACCATTACTACCACAACTCTGTCTATTAAGAATTATATCAAAATAAACTTGATTCTTCTTTATATCTTTCTCAAATTTCTTTCCATTAACCATGCAAATTTTCATAGTAGTATAGTTTATCTCATCTGGAACCTCAACCAAAGGTAACAATGTTTTCTTTCTCCCATTCACCCAAAGAGTATATTGATTCAATCTACCATCATGCACAACATATCTATTATACTGCCAAGGTCTACCCAACAAAATATGACAACAATCCATAGGCATAATATCACATAGAACTTCATCAAAGTAACTTCCAATTTTGAATTTCACAATGCACTACTTACCAACAATTTATGCCCATCCTTGATCCATGATACATGATAGGGTTTAGGGTGTCTTAGCCTCTACAATTTCAACTTTGTAACCAGCTCCTATGATTCCAAGTTCGCTAAACTTCCAATGTCAATAATCACTTTGCAACATTTTCTTGTCATCTTACATTTGGTCTTGAAAATATTTCTCCTCAGGATAGGCTCTTCTTCAAGTATTTTATTACACAAATTTCTCCTTACCATCATATTTTCTCCATATTCAAGCCTACTTGATGAACCCTCAAGATCCTCATGTACCATATCATTCCTATGACTTTGTTCATTTCCATCAGAGTGTCTACTCTCAAAAGATCTATGTCCTTTTCCACATTTGAAAAAATTATCACTAAAACCACCTCAAGAATAAGAATTATCTCTTCCTCAGTATGAACTAATACCTCCTTAGTAAGAACTACCACCTTTCCACTCAGTCTTTCTTTATCTTCGGTTTTCCATTCATACTTTCCCTTATCTTGTGTAAAATTATCAGATCTTCCACCTTCACCATAGGATCTACCTCTACCTCTTTGGAATCTACCACCTCTACCTCTTTGTCTTTGTTCATGGTTCTTTGTCAAGATCTCCTCATCTTTCAAGGCATATTGATATGCTTCTTCCACACTATCCAACTTCACAAAACTTATTTCATCTTGAATTCCATATTGTAATCCATTCAGGTACCTTACAACTTTCTCAACCTCATCATCCACATGTCCAGATTTAATGTCCAATCTATAGAATTCCTCAGTGTATTCCGTCACATTCATGTCCCTTTGTCTAAGGTTTTTCATCTTCCTCACCAAAATAACTTGGTAATCAACATGGAGGAACTTCTTCTTTACGTTATTCACCATTTTCAACTAAGTTATGATCTTTTCCTATTATCTTATTTGTTTATAAGTTTTCAAATGATCCCACCATAGTAAGGCATGACCTTTCAACCTAGTGATGACAATTTTCACTTTTCTATTCTGAAGAGTGCTTTCAAACTTAAAGAAATTCTCCATATCTGAGATCTAATCCAACAAAACATTAGTATCCAACTTTCCTTCATAAGGAATAACTTGAACATCAGGCTTTGAATGTGCCCTAGTCAATACTCTCAACAATCTTTCCTCATATTGATCTTCCTCAAGCTCTAGATTAGAGTTTGGTGCCTCTACTTCATCATCACTCACATCATCAATATGCACTCCTCTCCCTTGGACTATCTCCACAACATTTAATCTAGCTGAAATTTTTCTTAGCATATCCATCATGACATTATCGACATTTCCTCTACCTCAAACCATCTTGACAAATAGGTTCCTGCAAGATCGTAACCCTCTGCAAGTTATAGGTCAAATATGAAAATCTACCACCCTACAACCAAATCCAATTTAGGGTTCTACATGATCCAATCCCCACATGGATGAAAGATCTCTCTGATACCACCTGACGTAAGGAGGATCAAGAAAATTTAGGGCCAAGGGTACACCTAACTATCCAACCACCTTGCAGAGTAAACTCAACGGAAGAAACAACACAAAGAACAACACCAAGAAGAGAAGGAACACCAATTATTTATTGATTCAACCAAATTTATACATACATGCCTAATTGTTAGGCCTTCCAGGTTATGACCAATAATATTTATATATAGATCCCAAACTTAGACTCTCTATCCTTCTAACCTCCTCTCTACTTACTCCTCTCTCTTTTCACTACAACTAAACATCCTTATTTATACTTGCCAAAATAGCTTACAAAAGATTCTAGATCATTACATAAAGAAGGTCGACCACAAAATGGTCTGCACACATCCCAAGACAAGATCCTAACTATTCAATTTGTGACTTAAATTAAATAAAAAATTCATCTCCAACTGGAAACCAATCAAAAACAACTCGGGTAAAGAAGAACCAAGTATCAACAAATAACAAGATCACTCAACATGGGAAAGAACACTCAGCCAACACTGTCATGCCCCTGACTGTTCCAGAACTTTATTTTCTATGTTATGTTATGTTAGATTCCTTTGAGTTCGAACTCTGACTGCGTTCTTTTGAACTTTGTTAATTAGATTAAACATGTTATCTTTGTTATTCTGCTAGACATTTAGGGAATTATGTCTACTTTTGTCGCTTTATGGGTCCTATTCTGATGATAGAATTGGCTTAGTCTGAATTTTGAACATTGGTTTGATTATGTAATAAGGACAAACTATACGGTTAGTTAATTATCTGATTATTGAATCATTATTTTGGAATCCTTAGTAATATGTTAGACGTAATTAGAAATGGTTACATTATTATTGTTAATTGTATCTTGATGTGTATAAACAGTATTTAGAGTTCTATTGTTATTTAACATTAATCAGATTCTGAATTCAAAATTAATGAATTTGAAATATATGTATTTTTATACATATAACTATGAGTGTATGTTTTAGTGATAATGTGGTATTTCATTTACTAAAACTATGTGAATTAACTAAGTTAGTATATCCTATGGTGTATGTTAGTAGGAGGTTAGTGTGTTTTAGTGTTAGTTAATTGGCATTGGAATGCACTGTTATTCTAGATGTTTAAGTTAGTAATTGAATTATTTTATTAACAAAGAAATGAATTAACCTATTCCTAAGTCTTTTATTATATTCTGGCTTGAAACATGACTTACGGCAGGGTTTTAATGCACTTGCATTTGCTTTGAAATGTTAGTGGGGTTTAAGCTGTTTCTCAGGTTGTGGAAAGGTACTATGTTGGACATTTGGCATGTATTAAGTTGTGTTCATTGAAAGAGATAAGCTTGCATTTAATGAGCTTATCGATGGAAATTCATTGTTGAGTTTGGAATCCGCCATTTGCTCTGGTTAAGGAATTGCAGTTGTTTATGACTCCATTCTTTTACCATGTTAAGCTGCAGCATTTTGGGTGAACTGATGGTTATGGACCCATGTTACTATTGTATTCTTCATGATAAGTGGCATGGAATGAAAGGGGTATTCATGACAAAGATAAACCCTTCTGTTCATGGTCATTTAGGAAGTTGGGTGTTGTTACTATTATCTCTGCATTTTGGGCTCTCTTGCACGACATTTTGGCATTCTGGGAAGCTCACCTGGCAGGAGTTATCTTTGGCATTTTGGTTTTGGATATCTTCCTCATACGAATACCAGGCAGGGGCATTTCCTACCTTATTCTCTGTTTCCATTTCTTGTTCTGCAAATGAAAAATTAAGGAAATGTTGGTTAACATTGTTTGCTAGTTGATGTGTGTGAGGCTTTGTGTTTGTTTATTTTGTGAGTTTGGTTATATGAATCAATCTTTTCTTTCTTGGATAGAATAGAAAGAAATCTAGTTTTATATGTTGTGAATAGTGGAGAAGCTTGGTAACTAAGCGACTGTTTAGTAAGTGTTTGGTTTTAAGGTGGTATATAACACTTGTTTTTGATATGTTGTTTCGAGCATAATGTAATAAGGGATATCTCTATTCAGAGTATGAAGTTGGTAATGTTTAGTTAAGTCTGTGTTGATCTTTGGAATATAGCTATGTAGATGTTGTATGGATTTATCTTTGTGTGTTTGGTGTCGATGTCTTCTTGCTTTGGATAAGAGTTAAGGGAGTTAGTCGGGTTTAGGTATCGGCATAATAATGGAGAATGAAACCAGCATGAGTGTTCTTGTTAAAACTCCTTTAGATTTTCACGCACTGTGCCTGTTGTTAGGGTACTGTAGCATCATAATGAATACAGTTTGTATAGACTTGGATTTAAAATGATATCAAGTTTCTCTATCATTGTTATAAACCGAAGTTGATGTTGATATTGTCTTTTAAGTTTAATTGTGAAAAGGGAATTAGTGGTATTTCTTAGGGTTTTAGATACCTGTCGTATATTGTGTTAATAATTACAACTTAAGTTTGGATTAAGGTTTTTCTTTTGGGTGAACTCCTTAAGTTTTCTGGTGTCATTGTTTGGTTAAAAAGGATGTTTGTCATTGTATATATATATATATATATCATTCAATAGAGGAATGTGGATGTTTTGGTTTTGTGAAACTTGATTGCGAGTTTTATAAACTTCAGTATTATCACCAGTGTGTATGACAATTGATACAACATTAGGAAATGTAAGGGATATATGGGGAAAATCAATTCCTATCTTGTTCAGACAGTAAGAAAGAAACACTTTGGTAATTTGATTAAGAGATAGAAGTTAGTTATATTTCTGTCATTATTTTATGTATTTAGCAGATTAGTAGTATAATAAGGTAGTTGTTTTTTGTGTCAGAACTGTGAAGATTAGTGTGGTTTTTTATTGCATATTCATGGACTTAAACTATTAATTACAGTTTATGCAAATTAGATATATAATAGATGGTATAAGTGTCATTCTAAACTATTAATTACAAGCTTATATAATTATGTATTCATATATACATATACCTACTGGGATATGTATATGTATACACAAGCCGTGGTGTATACATGTACATACGCCAACATGTATATAATAGATGCTATGACTGTCAATCTGAACTATTAATTACAAGCTTATATAATTATGTATTCATATATACATATACCTGCTAGGATATGTATATGTTTACACAAGCCGTGGTGTATACATGTACATACGCCAACATGTATATAAATGGTATAAACTTGTAATTAATAGAGCAGGGTGTATGGCCATATAGTTTAATATTTTGGTTATGGTAAACTAGTATGATTGTTAAAAGTGATGGGTGTTGTGTTGATTCAGTTGTTGTGTGATTATGTTAGTTCTTTTCTATTCAATGGAAATATGGATTTGATATGGATATTTTATTGTACTGTTACAGTTTTAATGATAAGTTAATATGGAGATTATTTTGATTGGATTTGTGATGGAGAAAGAGTTGTGATCTTTTCATCTTACATGAAACATCATGTTTATGAATGTATGTTAAGGAATATGGCAATATGGTTTTATGATGGATTTCTGTTTGCTGTTTCAATTTTGTAAATTGATGCATTAGAAATAGAATGTTAGTGAAATTATGTTATGTAGTTCAATTCACTGCTTTCATTGATTGCTAGATCAAGTGTTTTTGAGATAATGCAAGAATGATCCGTAGATTGGGGGCTGACACTAGTCTAGTACCTGGTGATGATAGAATTTCTGTCAGTTGTGACTGACACTAGTCTATATCCTTATGGGAAAGAATTTCTGTCAGTTGTTTAATTAAGTGATAATTATAAATTCAAGGGTTATGGGTTTTCAATTAACAAAGATAAAACATTATGGTTTCATCAGACATAATGGATTACTACAAGGTTCCTTACGGATACATAGCGTAGGTCCTTATGTGGACACCCATGAACTATTGGATCATTTCTTGTCATTTTCTTTGCGAGTTTATTTCTGTTAGAAAGAAATTTAGTGCTTGATGATTTTGGTGTAAAATGAAATTATGTTATTCAGTTTTCATTTACATCTGTATCTAAATCTGCATAAATGTTATTTTGTACTGACTTTTATGATTGCAGATATTTGGAGATGATTCATTTTCTTTATCATTGTGACTGAGCCCTATTTTCTGTTTGCGTTTGTGTTCATTTTGGTTTTCAGGTTTTAGATGGATAAATCAATGAATATGGGACAGTGGATAGCAGCTGTTAAGTTTTATGGGAAATAGATCATTTCATGGTTATTAGTTATCAGATCTATTCGTAGAATGTAATGGTTTTTGGAAAGAAAGAAAATTTTGTTTGAGACTTAATCTTTGAATAAAGAGTATTATTATTACTCTGATGAAAATTGATTGTAAACTATAAAGCTCTTAGAAGCGGTTGTAATGATTATATGTAATCAGATTGATCTTTTAAGAAAAAAAAAATTATTGCTGTGGTTTTATGTTATTTATTTATGGTTGTTTCTTCCTTAGTTTCATCTTTCATCTTTTAGTATAGATGGGGTGTTACAAACACTAGACAACTCGGCATACACAAGAACACTCAACCAACACTGGACAAATCGACACACAGGAACACTTGGCAAAGACTATAACTTGACACTTGCTGCAACTCAACACTTACTACAACTCAACACTTCTGGAAGAATGAACAAAAATGAGCAAGATAGCAAGGCAACCTAGGATTCTCCTGCATCAATTATTGTACTAGATCCCAAGCATGGTGGAAGATGCGGTGACTTGGGTCACACTCTAAGTTCTATTTATAGATTGTAGGATAGAAATAAGTTGAGAGGGTGAAGTTATAGAAATCCAACATGATAGCATGTGTATGTCCTCTACTATGGTGGAATTGTCAAATCTAGTGGGTAACTTAGCACCATTTTGTGCAAGTAAAAATATTGGTTTAGGTTAGTTTATAGAACAGACCCCATGATAGTTATTAACCTAGGGTCTTGTAAAAAATCCAACCTCTTCATCCATACATCCATCCCTAATGTTTTCAACTGAGAACTCATCTTCTGGTGGAGGTAATTGTGGAATGCCAACTTTTATTTTCTCGTGATGTTGCATTGTCTCTAGTTTTTTGAAATCTAGTGGGTAGTGAAGTCAATGCCACTAGTAGGAATATAATTGGGGTCCTTTTTTTGTCCATTTTGTCTTTACCTTTCATAGATCATGTGGACATATGCAAAAATGTAAATCTACGACTAAGGTAAATGCAAGATGACTAGGTAAACTACATTAGGACTCTAATTTTTTGGACTTTTAGATTTTGAAGATGAATATGTAGTAAAGGAACTAATTATTTTTATGATTTAAAATGCTAATGTAAACTATGACATGAGTGATGTCTAAAGTGTAGGTAATATACTCTAAGCAAGATTCTAGAAACTTTAAAGGTAAACCCTCTAAGGAAAGACCCAAATGATATTGAGGACTATCTTGACTTCAAAATGTGGAAAAAAAGTGACAATTCTAACAATGATGTCTATGAATCATACAAATATTGATAAGAATGACAAGTACCTAAGACAAGGCAAGTAGACAAAGACAACAACCAAAATTTCAACAAAGTCAAGATAATACACAAGACCACTATAAGAATGTCCTAAAAAGATGTATCATCTAATTTGGAAAATGACTCTAGGAAGTGTAATAATTGTGTTAGAGTAATAAAGTGTTTTCTTATTAATTAAATCATGTTTGATTTAATTACTAAGTCACTTATTATCTCTTTATACTTAAGCTAAACTTTAGGCATATAATAATTAATTTCTTTATTAATTATTATTATGCAGCCTAGGTTTTACCTTTTTAGGGTTTCAGATCTCCTTTTATAAGGATTGATATCCTCTTGTTTTCATAATTTTTGTAACAAATTATTCATTATTGAATCACAAATTTTATTTTTGCACATCAATGATTTCTCCTCTCTCGTGGATCCATGGGTTTAGGCCTCTCTAGCTACTTGCTTCTCTCTCTTTCTGTGATAGGTATTTGTATGCATGTGTTCTTAGGAGTTGTGGGTTGTTTACTCATCAACTCCAATATGGTATCAGAGATTTAGATCTATTTTCCCCTATCCTCTTCCCGAGAGATTCGACCGTGTTTGTCAGATTTGTGTTTTAGAGGGATTTCTATTGAATCTAGGGGAGACCTCTCTTTCTATTAATCTTGGCTTCAAACAAACCTCACAGTTGTGTTTAGAGCATCCAAAAACCCCTAGATCCATATAAAATTTATCCAATTTGGACAAAGTTGGAATCTATGGCAAAATTTTTTTACAATTGGCCCCAACACAGATCCCAAGGTGGTCACTAGTATTTTTGATCATTTTTGGCTCAAACAAACCTCACCGTTGAGCTTGTAGCACCCAAAAACCCCTAGATCCATAGAAGGCATGTCTAATTCAAATGACGTTGCATTCTGAGGCAATTTTTTTTTCATACCAGGGTTGTACTGCCCTGACACGAATCTTGAGGTGCGTATGCAATTTATTTATTTATTTTTGGGTGGCAATGTCCAGTTGGCCGTCAAATTTAATCTCCTAGTGGATGCATCCTCAACCCCTGGTCATATGGTGACCAAGGGCCCAATTTTTTAAGCCCTAGGGGCCTATTGGGCTTTTTCGGTGATGGGCAGATGACCATCAAATTTAGGCCTGTATTCTATTGACTTCATCACTGCATCAACCTCTTCTACACTTTTTTGGGCCCTCCAATGTTGTAGTTGGTATTTTTCTCATAACTTGAGCATATGGTGTCGAAATAGGGAAAACAAGATATTGTCGGAAAGCTTGTTCTGAGATCTATCTAAATCTAGAGGTTTGAATTTTTTATTTTGATTTTTTGATGGTGTTTTTTTACTGTCAAATCTAGATGTTTTATTTTGCACTCTGGGAGCTCTATCTTGTGCATCCAGACTCTATTTTTGGCAAACAATATGTTGTTGGAAAACTTGTTCTGAGAATTTTCTAGTGTTGTGAGTCATTTTTCCAGATTCTGATCTAGGTATATTTTATTCAGTTTCTTGCATTTTTACAATCTGGTGAATATCTTGGATGTTTTAGGTCCTGGGATCTTTTCCTTTTGAGGAATGGCTCATCTTAGGCTATTCTTTTGTTTCAGAAACCTTCTTTCTTCTTTGAGCAGTGTATACTTTACCTTTTTAACATTCTTTTATGCACACACACTGAGATAAAGTTTCATTCTATTACATGTATGGGATCTTTCACATGTTTGTGCTTGATGTACTCACACTCCATTATAAAGTGCCAGGGGGGTTTTATGTTTGCCTTTATTTTCCATCTAATTTTTTCATGTGAGTATTCCTCCAATGAAATTAGCCTCAGGTATCTTTATTTATGTTTGTACTCTCTCTACACCTTCGATGTTTCAGATTCTTCTTCATCATGAAGTTCATATTGGATGATATTTTTAGTGTACCTATCATTAGTCCCTTGTCAACATTATGGGGGGGTTTCTACTATTAGTTCTACTACTTCCTTGGTTTGATAGTGTGAGCTTTGTATTCAGTATTTGATTCTATGTACTAGGCGGATGTAGTGGCTAGGTACCTATGCATCCCAGTGAGATGCATCATTTACCATATGGATACTCTTCTCTTTCTTATTTTTGGATGTAATCATCTAGCTTTAATTGATCAACTCTTCAGACTTTTGATTTTTTTATGCCATCTATATTTTTTGAGTTTAGGTGTTTTCCTTTGTTTGTGTCTTGATTTGAGTAGTGTCATTTGAGGGCACTCGTGCAAATTACAATATTTTGTATCTTCGACTTTATTTGTTTGCCTTTGTTTGCCTCCTAATTCAAGTAGTATCATTTGAGAGCACTCATGTAGATTAAATTCTTCTCTACCTGGTCATATTTTAGTGGAGGATCTTCAGATCAATAGTTACTTCTTGATAGAGTTTTCAACTTCTTGCTTCAATGATGTTCTACATGTTCATCCTTGTTCCTATTTTATGGAACATTCCCTAAAAGAACAATGTGGTTGCAGAATAAGACAATTAACTCTCTATTTATAAGAATTTGGTGGTTTCAATCAAGATTCCTTGATTGACGGGACTGATTATCTATGATTGAAGAGTGAAATTAGATTGATTGATGAGTTGACTACTTGATTTCCTTGTCAACATAATATATTGATATGTTAAGGGAATAAACTAATCAATGAAGTGGATCGATTAGAGAGTTGATTGAATAGATTGGTATGTCAATTGAATTAATTAATTTGATAAATGAATTAATGGAAGAGAAGACTAAATAGATTGATTAGATAATTGATTTTATTGACTAGTCAGAGAAATGCAATTGAAGAGTTAGAAAGCGTGATTTATTAGTGAACATAAAATTAGTATTATTCAAAAGTGGAAGAAATAATATGATTAAATAAATAAAAGAATTCATTTATTTCCACATGGGGGAATATAAATAAATAATTAAAATTATTTATTTATTAGAGGAATAATTAATTTAATTAAATAAATATCATTTATTTAATTATGAGTTATTACATAGATGTAATAAAAAAGAGGGAATATTAATTTTTGGAATATAACATATCTCATGTGTACAGAAGTGCCAACAAAGTGGCAGACCATCTAGAAAATAGAGGGGTGGATGAGAAATCCACAAGGATAGTAGTAGGAAAGGACCAAGTGTGGTCACAAATTGAAAATTTTCTATGTATAGAAAGAAAAGCAATGGTGGGATACAATAGAATAGGGGTTAGTTAAGAAGCATGATTTTGACCGGGGGGTCAAGGCCTATTGCTGAGCCTTTTAAAATTTGTAGACTTTATAGTGTACTTTGATTTTTTTTAACAATAACCATTCATGAAGAGGCGGAGGTAGGGAGATTGGTGCCTACAATCTTGATTTGATCCAAGGATTGAAAGGGACCATTGTTGTGTTGGTTAAGGCTAGTCGACACTGGTCAACTATGGATGACTCCTTCATTCTAAAAGATTGGTACTCTATATGAGGTATGATTTCATAATATTCAAGAGAGATGCCTTTTCATGATTCTATAGGGATTAGATATACTATTTGGTGTTTTGCATGTGATCATTTTGGACAGGAGTATGAGATATATTCCTATGATTTGCAATTTTCAAGGCACCATAACAAGGGAGTATGACAAGGATTTGACAATGAATTAGTGCCTTTTAGAAGCCTTATTTACAAGTTGTAGGATTGAATACCTTCTCTAAGATCATTCCCAGAAATATTTTTGGATGGATTTCACTTTTTTTCCATCTTTTGTTTTATGAAACTATTCTAGACCCAAGTTATGGTTTGGAGTGATGGACAATGAATCATGCTTATCCTGAAGCCGATCTTAAAATTAACTAAGTTTTTCCACTACTATATATGGAATAGAAGGCTGAATCTGTGTAGAGGGATTGGATTTTTTTACAAAAACATGACCTAACCATATGTAATACTCTATTGTATTTTGAGTATTGAAGGGTAGAAAGTTTGGCTAGTATAGTTTCAAAGGTTTATGTGGGTCAAAATGTAAAGTTCTATGTAATTTCTTTCTCTCATCAATGAAGGGATCTACCTCCATAATGGTAGAAGCTTACCAAAAAATGAGAGGGAATATTAATTAAATAATATTCAATTAATTGAAATGACATAGAGAATAATTAAATAATGTTAATTATTTAATTACTTTATAGAAGAATAATTGATGAATAATGATTTAGATGTTGAATGGTTAAGTAATTAATTATAAATACTTAATTATGAATTTAGAGAGAAATGATGAATTTGAATTCTGAATATAATAGGGTATAAATTAATTAAATAATTATGATTATTTAATAATTTAAGAGAGTGAAACCAGGTTTCTCTTAAATAATTAAATAACTACTAAAATTATGACTTTCCTATCTCATATTTTGAGAGTGAAACCATAGTTTAATAATTTAAGATTATGATTATTTAATAATTATGATTAAGAAAAGCCATGTGAGTGAAACATAAGAGAAATGATAGGAAAGTCATTATGTTTAATAATTTAAGATTATGATTATTTAATAATTTAAGAAAGTCATTATGTGAAATATGGTTTCTCTACAATTGTATACCATCATACATAATACTACTAAGATAGAAACTAGATTAATAATTCCTTTAGAAGAGGCAAATCCCATCTCATATTTTGAGAGTGAAACTATAGTTCACCTTCATAATTGTTATCAAAAAATTATGCACTTGGGCTTAGGTGGTGGCTAGTGACCTAAGCAACCGTATGAAATATGGAAACAAACTCCAAATGTGAGAATTGTGCTTTCAGGTTGAATCCTCAGAGAAGGTCGACTTCTTTATAATTAGGATGCACCTAACTATTGCTTTTGAGAAAAAGGGAGAAGGATATGCTGAAAGGGAAATACGGTGATGCACCAGATTGAAACTATGGTTACTTTCCATGCCTTCAATACACATAACTTCAAAAAAGCACTCAATTTACACAATTATCATTCTAATCTACTCTCTTAGAAATCATATGCAAGCTACAACTTAATAGGTGCTACAAGGAAAATACTTTCTCAAGAACAACTGTCAAGAAGATTTAACACAATAGACAAACTAAAAGAACATACAAGAAAAAATCAATACTAAATAAAAGAATACACAAATATTAGACTGGGAAAAGAATCTAAATCAAGATTTTCATTAACATATGGAAAACGGAAATTACAGTTGCAGAGCATAATGTTATTGCAAATGAACCAGAGAAGAACCCATAAAATATCTACATAAATTTCCTTTATAGGGTTCATGAATAAATCATATTTTACATTAAGGTTCAAACCCCTCAAGGGTTGAGTCAAGTTACATAAGAATAAATAAATATTAGATAAAAAATATGATCTTTGCATAAACATTCATCCATGAAGGGATAGGAAGGCCAAAAGAGTGCATCTAGTATATGGGAGGGATAAAAATATCCCCAAAAACTAATAAATAATCATGGAGATGCACTGACATCATGATACAAAGTCAAATAATGTGGTATTACATTTTAAAAAATTAGATCTGATAACGTGTCGTGGCTACAAATAGTCAAATCAGGATGCTAGCAAAAAATCATCAAAATGGGATAACATGATGTGTTAACCCACTTTACACACCTGTAAGAAACATTGCCACATGTGAAAAATAGACCCATGCCACCACTAAAAATGAGAGTTGTTGATGAAGATTTTGATCAGAATGGATGACCTAGATATACACACAAAATCCCCCATTTTAATAGTAAAACATCACTATTGATAAAAATTTTCTTGATCATGCAATTGGCATGGTTTTGTAACAAAAAAATAGATAAGGACAAAAAAAATATGAAATGGAATTTTTTTTCCATTTTACAAGTTGTCATCTTGTCCCTCAACAAACTGTGAAATACAAATAACACAATGTGTTATCCCACCCTATTGCGTTGTCCCGTTAACCTTCACCATTTTGAAAGAGGGAATTTTTCCACCTAGGAAATTGCAAAAACATGTGCTTTTTATCTATCTAAAAATTCCTAATTCATATTCTTTCAAGAATGGGAGTGTTGGGCCCCACCCAATGTGATATAACCCACACATTGACTGGATCCATGTGGGAAAATTTAATTATTTTTCACCATTTCACAAAGGGAAAATTTTCCTCTCAAGAAATGATGAAATGAGGATAACACTATGTGTTATATCACTCTGTAGATAATGTGACATGTTAACCCACTATGATAGAGTTTAGCCCATAATGAATATTTCTCAGATTAGTTATCTATGTTGGGATGAATGGTGGCAAAAATAGCCAACATTTTTGGTGACTCAGAGGGGATTCTTCCTTGCTAAGCATATGATAAGTGACCTTTAAGAAATACATTGGGCATGGAGTCACTAGCATTGAAATGATGTGTTAGCCCACTTACAACTTCATAAAAATCTACAATCTCTGCAACCTACACAAAACAAAACTTGATAGCTCTAGAAGGGAAATAGATATGCTCATGCACTTCTTGGAAAGATGAAAACACATACTCTACTATGTACAAAGTTTTACAATAAAGAAGAGAAAAATAGACATTTTTTGGCTTGTTGAAGTAGCTTCCCTTCCTTATAAGTTTCTTGTTCCTTTCATGCATATGGGAAACCATCTAGGGTAGCAAGCATGCCAAGCATTCAATAACTTGTTGGAATGCCCTTCCTATACTAAGAACAAAGCTCTCTAGCATTGGAAAAATCTCTTTTTGAGGAAGATGCACTTTCTCTTTCTTGTGATTTTCATGCTTATGATCTAAAATAAGAATGACTGGGGGAAAATTGCCAATTTTTTGCAGAGATAGATGCCTTATGGGGCATCCTATTGATGGTGTTGGGTCTAAGTAATCAATCTTGACCTAGCTATTGTGCTCTACAAATTTTGTATACTACTGGCTTGGAAATGGATCCTCTTCCTTTTGTGGAGACATGAACTCCATCTCTTCATGTCTTTCATGAACCACATGTTATCTGTATTTGAGCATTAAATATTGTCATTAGTATCAAAGACAACCAGTCGGTTACCTATACAATCCATTTAGTAAAAGCAAGTACTTCAAGTACTTAAGCTAGTCAGTTAAACTTCATCGAGCACGAGAGAAGTCTTACCAAGCATCAATTTACATTGATACTAAGCTTTAGTAAACACTGAGAAGACTGGACACAGAGCACCAGTGAAACTACCGAGCAATATTTACAATATTTATTGAGCAATGCAGAAAATGACATAGTATTCAAGAATGGCACATTTATCTATGCAGACAATTACAACAAAATCATAAAATATTTTACCAAGATCGAGGATCATTTATTGTAGATATAATCATTAATTGCAATTATGATCTCTATGTAGTTGCTAGATCTAGGTTAATTTTTTACACCATAGATCTTAGTGGTTTTCCTAAGACATCGTAACCTAATTTTTTTAACCAACAAAAGCAGTATGCTATATATTTGTATTTCATGTCATTTTGACATAAGCTTGAAAAGGAAGACAAGTTTGGTATGAACAAGCGAAGAAGTTCTTAAAGCATCAAGCCAACTTCAAGATATCAATTATCAGATAGAGAAGATTAGAATTCAGAGACATTTAGATTAAGTAGAATCAGACAAGGCTACCGAGTAGTTCAGAGGCAAGATTTACACATACAAAGGTAATATCTATTCTATACTACACTGATCTATATCAGACAAGGTTGAGTTGTCATTTTTAGATACATCATGTTATTTTCTAATCATTATAATAGAGTTTGGTAAAATATCTTAATAGAGTAGACCTAACAGTCTTTTATGTAAATTTCTTAATTGAGTGCACACTCAAATAGTGTTGTTGAAATCCTATAACTAGGTAGATCTAGTTGGTCTAAATTGTTACTCTTAATAGGGTAAGATCACCAGAAGTGATCACAACTTGTAAGCCTTAACTGACAAACTTTATTATCTGCAGTAGTGAAGATTTGTGGGTGTCATCCCCATCACAGTTTTTACCTTGTTACAAGGGTTTATGTGTTACCAAAATACTTATGTTATGTGACTGATTTATTGTTGATTTCATGCCATTTAATTTTACAAGTTAATTGAATGAATGATGCATACAATGGATTCAAGTTATATATGAAGGTTACTACTATTTTCTGATTAAGTTTTGGGAGTTAAAGTTTTTGAGGGCACTGAGTCACCACTCCCCTCTCAGTACCCTATCTCTCCATTCCAACAATTGGTATCAGAGCACAGATCTCTTATTGGATGGTTAACCACTGAAGAGTAAAGATCTAACCATGGAGAGATATAAGTTGGATAAAATAATAGAGAATCAAAATATTTAGATACATATGTTCATTGAGTAGTATAAGCAAGCTAAGGATGCATTGAAGAAATTACTAGTTCAGAGAAAGAACTTGGCTATTCTGGAAAATGAGACTAGTTACTGTTAAAATAATAACAAAATATAGAGACAAATAGGAACTTGTTTAATCAATGAGCTTAGGAATAGGAAAAAATTACCATGAATTAGTGCAAGAACTAGGAGCATTCACCAAAACCAAGCAACAAGGAGACAAGATTTGAAGGGGGAAAAGCATAAAAAAACCCCCGTGATATTAATGAAAGTGGCAAAAAAATTAGAGAGAGAGAGAGAGAGAGAGAGAGAGAGCTTAGCTCATACAATATTTGAAAGGAAGAAGAATCTCATAGAAATGGGAGAGAAGAGCCATCTCTTAATAGAGATGTGAGAAAGGAGTTACATTGTAACTCCCAATTTTGTGTATGCCACATTTCACTAGTGTGTGAGACAAGTGTAGGATTCCTCATAAGGAGGAATATCTATTTTCCTTAATAAAGGAAATTACAAATATGACATGTCCTCCCACTTGGACTAGAGGATAGATACATAAGGATACCTTGGTTTATCCTATAAATACAAATATACCAAGGAAAGATTAAATTCTAACACCCCCCTTTAATCTTTACTTGGGGGTTTACAATCAAAGGGTTATAAACCCAAATTTGTACAATTAAATTGGAATTTTTTCTCTAGAAAGAGGTTTTGTCAAGATATCTACAACTTGATCTTCCCCTTTGTAGAAGATGAGGGACACTTGTCTATCTTGAATGTGTTATCTGATAAAGTGATGATGGAGAGAAACTTGCTTAGATCTTGCATGGTAAACTGGATAGAGCAATGTGCTTAGATCTTGTAAGTTCTTGTTGAGGTAGGCCCAAATCTTCAAGTATTCTTCTAAGCCATAGAGCTTCTTTAGAGGTAGTAGTACATCCTTTATATTCAGCCTCAATAGAACATAATGAAACTGATTGTTGCTTTTTACTTTTCCAAGAAATTGCACCTAAACCAAGGAAAAAACAATAACCACTAGTGGATCTCCCATCATTGGGGTCACCTCCTAGATTTGAATCAGAATAACCTTTAAGAGTAATGTTAGCATTAGCATCATAAAATAAAGAAGAATTTAGAGTACCTTTAATATACCCTAGGATTCTTTTAGCAATGTTTAAGTGACATTGTTGAGGTTTAGACATGTATCTAGAAAGTAGGCCTACACTATAAGATAAATCAAGTCTAGTGAGGGTTAGATAAATTAAACTACCTACAAGTTCTCTATAAGAAGTAGCATCTATGAAAGGAGATTACATATCTATCATTAACTTAGTTCCTAATTCACAAGGAATAGAGACATCATTAGTATTAGTCATATCAAACCTTTGTAAGAGATCTTGAGCATACTTAGATTGAGAAACAAATATACCATTAGAAGTTTGCCAAATTTGCATTCCTAAGAAGTAGTGCAAGATGCCTAAATCTGTCATTTGAAAGTTTTGATTGAGTTGAAATTTAATTTTAGAAAGTAAAGGGTTAGAGCTAGAGGTAAGGATTAAATCATCAACATATAAGATAATAATAATAATGCCATTTTCAGTATGCTTAATATACAAATTTGGATCATTTTTATTTCTATCAAAACCTTGAGAAATGAAAAAAGAATCAATTTTAGAGTACCATTCTCTAGGAGATTGTTTTAAACCATAAATAGACTTCTTGAGTTTACATACTAAATGTTCATTACCTTGTTGAATAAAACCAGGAGGTTGAGACATATAGATTTCTTCATGCAAATCACCATTCAAAAAAGAACTTTTAACATCCATTTGGTGAATAGGCCAATTCATTTTAGCAGCTAAAGCAAGAACAACTTTAATGGTAGGCATTTTAGCAACATGAGCAAATGTTTCATTATAGTCTATTCCTTCAATTTGAGAAAAAACACGTGCAACTAGTCTAGCCTTAAATTTACTAATTTCATTATTGGAGTTTAACTTAGTTTTATATAACCATTTACAAGAAACCATATTTTTACCATGAGGTAAAGTAACTAAATCCAAAGTATTGTTAGAAATTAAAGAGTCATATTCTTCTTGCATAGCAGTTTTCCAATGAGGTTGATTTTTAGCTTGATCAAAGGTTTGAGGATCATTAGATTTAGAGAGAGAAGTCATAAGAGCATAATTGCAGTAGTTTATCCTTCTAGGTTTAACTCCACCCATTCCAGCAATATAATCATCACCTTCATTAAGTAAATCTTTAAAGCCATTTAGGATTTCTCCTAGAATTAACAAAAATATTACTAGGAGGAGTAAATAGATTATTACCATCATCATCATCATCACTACTACTACTAGAAGGAACAAAAACATTAGGAGTATCATTACTATCTATTTGCTCATCATTATCCTATTTATTAGTATTATCCTTAGTGTTAGGAGCAGAAACAGAAGGAACAAAATTTTTAGGAATAGAAATTGGGGGAGTAGAGTTGAGAGACGGAGGTTGGTCCTCCACAAGAACTATGTTGCTATGACTAAAATCAGAATCTGAAGTCTGAGAATAGTCATGTACACCATTTTCAGCAATGCAAACATCTCTAGCTATGTGAAATTTATTTGTAAGAGGATCATAAACTCTATAACCTTTAGTGTTCTCAGAATAGCCAACAAAAATATGAGGTGAGGATTTAGGATCTAACTTTTTCCTTTTCTGTTTAGGTGTGTGAACATAAGCAGTTGAGCCAAAAATCTATAAATGAGACAAATTGGGTTTTCTACCTGACCAAAATTCTTCAGGAGTTTTATTTGGAAGGGCCTTAGTAGGAGTTCTATTAAGAATATAGGTGGCACATGCCATAGCTTCATCCCAAAATTTATAATCCATATTTCTAGCATGTAAAAAACATCTACCCATTTCAACTATTATTCTATGCTTCCGTTCTGCCACACCATTCTATTCTGGTGTATAAGGAATGGTAAGGTCATGTTTGATACCAAAAGATCTTAAATAAGAATGGAAAGCATGATTAACATATTCAGTACCATTATCAGTCCTAAGAATCCAAATTTTACAACCACTTTGTCTTTCTACAAAAACATGAAATTCAACAAAAGTATCAAGGACTTGATCTTTACTATGAAGGAAATAAATCCAAGTTCTACGAGAATAATCATCAACAAAAGTTAAAGCATATTTAGAACTTGAAATAGAAGTATTTTCCATAGGACCTAAAAGATAACTATGAATCAAAACTAACTTATTATTAGCTCTCCAAGATGATTTATGGGGAAAAGACTCTCTATGCATTTTACCACTCACACATCCATTGCAATCAAACTTAGAAGTAGTAAGCTTAGGCAGTCCATCTACCATATTTTCTTTTTGCATTAACAAGATATAATCAGAATTTAAATGTCTTAGCCTCTCATGCCAAATGTGAAAATCAACAGTTGTAAGTAAAGAGTATCTAGGAGAGGAAAATTGATAAAACTTAAAGAGATTATCATCATCTAATTTAGCATCAACAACTATCTGATCAGTGTTAGGATCAATGATATGACAATTATTTTTATGAAACTCAACCTTATAATCTTGACATAACTGAGGAACAAAAATAAGGTTAGCTTTCAAATCAGGAACATAAAGCACATCATGTAATTTACCATTTGGAATAGAGACATTACTAGTTCCTTCAACTTGACAGCAATGATTATCAGCTAAAGAAATAGGAATATTCATAGAGTCAGGTTGTAAAGAATCAAAGACTTCCTTATGAGATGTAACATGTTGAGATGCACCACTATCAATAATCCATTCAAGTGGTTTAGAAGCATTAAAATAGACAGTAAAAGCAGAATGAGATTGATTTCCATTAGGTCTGCCAATTGAGTAATTTTGAGAATTACGTTGATCATATTTTTATTTCTTAAAACAGTTATGAACTAAGTGACCATCTTTACCACAATAGGTGCAATGAGGCCTATTTGACTGATTATTACTATGATAGTTATTGGAAGGCCTAGAATTGTAATGATCATTAAATTGTTGACCTAAGTTATTATTCGAATTATTTGTATTATTAGAGTGTTAATAGTTTTGGTTATTTTGATTAGTGTTAGAAGATCTATTGTTATTTTGATTAGTGTTAGAAGATATATTGTTAGAGACATATGCATGTTTGTGAGTTTTAAGTATGCCAAACTAAATTAATTTAGCTTCTTCTTGACGCAACATATTTTGAAAAATGACATAAGTTAATTGAGTTGCTAAAGAAGGAATAGCTAACTAAGAGTAAATATTAGTAGTAAACTGTTGAAACTGTCTAGGCAAACATTTATGAATAATTATGTGGATTATCCTTAAATCAGAAAGAGGAACTTGTAAACCAGTTAGTAAAACTCTAATGGAATCAAACTTGAGTAAGAAATCATCAACAGAGTTGAAGTTGGTATACCTGAGGTCTTCAAGTTGGTCGTGAAGCTAGATTTTTTGAGTCTCATATGCACTATCATAGGTATTTTTAAGGATGTCCCAAGCCTGATGGGATTCTGTATAAGTGAAAATTAGGACATACAATTCAGGACTCAAGGAGATCCCTATTAAACCAAGTGCTTCCTCATTTTTAGTCTGCCATGCAGTTTGGTCAGCTTGAGGAGCAGAGGTTGCTGGTTTAGAACTAGCATCAGTGGCAATATCTAAGATATGTCTGAATCTAAAGATGAAGGTCATGTGAGTTTTCTATGCGTGATAATTCATACTGGTTAACTTAATTTCTGGCATCAGGGTAGTCATGGTTCAATATGGGATTTAGAGTAAGAAAACTAAAAGGGAATGAAAAACTTAACAGAACCTTGAAAGGAACTTAGATCAACTATATGCACTTGCATGCAATAGCAGAAAGCTATA
Organism: Chamaecyparis obtusa; assembly: GCA_027943335.1. Lineage (NCBI taxonomy): Eukaryota > Viridiplantae > Streptophyta > Pinopsida > Cupressales > Cupressaceae > Chamaecyparis > Chamaecyparis obtusa. The sequence continues at coordinate 283,252 of BSBK01005513.1, read as the reverse complement.
AAATCTTACGCCAATGAGGCATGCAAGGAAAAAGAAATCACTAGAGAAAAAGACTTAAACTAAAAGCACTAAAAAAGTAACAGATCTCGGTTAAGCTATTATGAATTAACAGATAACAACGAGAACTCTTGCATTCAAAAAAGGAAAGAAAACTAAACAACACAACACAACCCTATAAGACAGATGAGTTAGAGGACATATATCAGAGTAAACTAATTTAAACAAACAAAAATGAATCTGCAATAACACAATTTAATCTAAAAAAACTATGTGATTCCTGTTTAATCCACTGATCAGCTTGGTTAAACAACTTTGAAAACTTGATAAAAGAACTGCTACAACAATGAAAAACTATGAAGAAGATTCAAAGATCATTCTGATGAACACACATCTATCTAAACAAGGTAGAATCTCTATATGAGAAACTTGATCAACCTTGATTAATTGAGCTTGAAAAGACAAAGAATAATAGATCACTTAAATTTTTTTTTTAAAGATAAGTGGTGATAAGAGTAGATCTAAAGTAATTAACCAGATGTCCTGAGAGCTATGCATGAAATTGAAATCTTGATGCAAAAGGGCTTACAGAAAAAAATTTGAATCATGCATGCATTCTTTCATTTACTGACAAGGCCAATCAAAAAAGTCTCTATTTCAATTTATTCTAAATAAGTAATGAAAAAAGACAAATAATTATAAACTATTAAAAACACAACCAAATTGAGATATAACAATATACGAACAAATCCTTAACCAATATTCATAAACCTTTAATCAATCATGGCATAATCCCAAAAAAAAGATTTAAACGAATATAAACCAGATATTGAGGGTTTTATTTATTTATTTTTTAAAAAAATAGAAAGAGCTAGGAGGTTAGAAAAAACCTATGAACAAAGGATTAAAATGACAACAAAAATAATATAAATTGCTAAATAAGTTTTTTTTAAAAACTTAATGAATATTGCACAACTTACCGATTGAACAAACTTCACCAGTAATATAAATAAAAACCTACTAAATGAAAAATGTCAACAAAGGTATTGATATTATACAAATCAACACAATCTGAACTGAATATCGATAAAATTTTGTAGAACAAGTAGAATAAAGATAACTTCCAAAAAAAAGCACAATGAAAAAAAATAAAGACTTCAACCGCAGTACGAATAATAAAAAATTTAAAAAACAACTGTGAGACCAAATGAGTAGTGGGTATCAAGCTTCTTCTTGGCCACCTCCAGAGCTTCGTTATTCTTAAGATGAGTGGTGGGATCCTCTTACTCAGACACTACCAATGGAGATATCACCGCTAGCAAGAAAAAAAAAAAAACTATTCAAATAAAATGCTCAAGGATGGACGGTCACATTAAAAGCTATCTTTTCCCAAATTCAACGTTACCATTAAAAACTTTAAAATCTTATACCATTAAAATCTTTAAAAACTTTACAATCATATACCATTACTATTATAACCCACGGTTAACATTAAAAGCTATCATGAAATTTTTGTTGAGTGAAGTTTACCTTGCGTAATACTGTTAGTGTCTACCGCTGAGCTCTTGATAAGATTATGTCCACAAAATCCTTCCCCGATATCAAACAAATGTGCAAACAAAAGGAATATCCGAAAGGAAAAACCTCAGTGCCACAAGAATTGCTGCTTCTAAATGAAGGCAATCTGCAATAGCATGCAATCAATGCATGCAAGTAATATATCTTAAATGAATAGAAAAGTTATAAAGTTAGGCAGCGTTCAATAACCGAAACACCACGGGGACATCTTAACCCTCGAACACAAAAAACTAAATCTCATGCAATAAAGAATGCAACCGAAGGCATATGGACCCTAAAAAAGATGAAAAAGATGAAAAACACAAACAACACACAAAGATAAGAGGATATCTCTAGCAAGGGAAAGTGGATATGGAATAGAGAAAGAGAAACCTAAGACTATTCATGCAAGTGACAAGGGATGTACCAGAAAGAAAGGATAATAAAAAAGTAGGGTCTGTAGCAGCCGATGGCTAAGCACAAGAACACGACAGAAGAAAAATTGATACAAACGAAATGAAACAAACAGATATGGAAAAAAAAACTACTAAACAATGCACTTCTCGAATATACACCGCTCAGAGGAATCACTATACGGTTCTATCCAATCACCATACGAGCAAGGTGGCAAGTTGATAGTAAACTGAAGATTATATCCACAAATCAAGTTGCGCTTGGTGCATGCAAACAATGAAAAAAGCTTTTTTCGCTAATTTCAAGTTTAAAAAAAAAGTGAAAAACAATCACCAAACCCTTTAAAGAGCGAAAAACAAGAAACTCAATCTACTTCTAAACACTCCAAATGCAATAGCGGGTGGAAAAAATGAAATAGATCAAAAAAACAACGCTATACAAATAAAAAAAACAACGATCCTTTACCAAAGCAGTTTTGACCATAAATTTGCCTCTGCTGATTTCTGTAAAAACATAAATCTTTGCGTATGCAGAACCAAAAAATGTTTTCCCAGCGAAACTAAAAGGAAAGAATGATGTGTTAACAGAAACACAGAACTTCGATGAGAGTTAAGAAATTAGATTTCTAACAAGACCTTAATGAAGATGAAAAATATAGAGAAAGCTAAGATTTTTTTTGGTAAAGTGAAGGCATAGCAGAATTATAACATACCAAAATCTAAATCAACTAAGAAAGAAATGCATGCAATGAAGAAAAAATGCATGTGAAAGGATTAGGAATAAAAAAGGCTTGCAAGGAATAGAACTAAATTGAGAAACTAATAATTACAATGTGAAAAAAATTCTATTCAGGCAAGAAATGGAATTTAGAAACTTTTAACTATTTAAAAGTTTTCAATATTATAATATTAAATTTATACAGTTTATTATAATATTATAATATTATAATATTAAATTAAGATATTGATAATAAACCAATAAGAGAAGGTACGCATGCAGAGAGAAAAAAACTAAATACTAAAATGTAAATTTTTTTATAATAATATTATAAAAAAATTAAAACAAAATTTAATAATATTAAAACAAAATTTAATAATATGATAAAACAAAGATTTTGATAGATTTAAATTTGTATAATTTTTTTATCAGAAATGCAACCAAACCTGCACAAATTAAAACAATAATGAAATAGTTAAACGCGGTTTGGCGGAAAACTAGCCAAAACCAATTTTTTTTTCAATTTTTCTCTCTTAACCAGATTAGTAAAAAAACTAGTAATGAATTCTCTCAAGAGTATCCGATATTGGAGTGCTCCAAGATATGGTAGCTCCTTCACCTGTACACTCAATAAAAGATTAAACCAACCTGCTCTAATACCATGTTAAAATAATAACAAAATATAGAGACAAATAGGAACTTGTTTAATCAATGAGCTTAGGAATAGGAAAAAATTACCATGAATTAGTGCAAGAACTAGGAGCATTCACCAAAACCAAGCAACAAGGAGACAAGATTTTGAAGGGGGAAAAGCATAAAAAAAACCCCGTGATATAATGAAAGTGGCAACAAAATGCCTAAGAATGAGAGAGAGAGAGAGAGAGAGAGAGCTTAGCTCATACGATATTCGAAAGGAAGAAGAATCTCATAGAAATGAGAGAGAAGAGCCATCTCTTAATAGAGATGTGAGAAAGGAGTTACATTGTAACTCCCAATTTTGTGTATGCTACATTTCACTAGTGTGTGAGACAAGTGTAGGATTCCTCATAAGGAGGAATATCTATTTTCCTTAATAAAGGAAATTACAAATATGACATGTCCTCCCACTTGGACTAGAGGATGAATACATAAGGATACCTTGGTTTATCCTATAAATACAAATATACCAAGGAAAGATTAAATTCTAATAGTTATCATGAATAGGAGATCGATGACTTATTTGATAATATTGGATCTAGTTTAGGAAGTATTTCTGATGGTTCTAAAAGTGTAATCTCTGATTTGTCTGAAAAGAATCTTCACTTGACTAAACAAGTGAAAGCCCTTCAGATTAGTCAAGAATCATAGATGGTAATAATGATTGATGTAATGAACAATGCTAGACAAGCTAAGCAAGAAAGGAATCTAGTTGTTGAAGACCAAAGACAAATAATTGAGCAACTTCAAGAAAAAGAAACTAAGATACAAAGATTCACTGAGCACCATTTTGAAATATCCAATCCGATGATGACTGCAAACTAGGAGATTAACTGAGTAAATGATGAGTTGTCTAGAAAAATTGAAGATATTAGAATACTCAGGGAAGAGAATGAGAAAATGAGAAATGGAGTAAAGATACAATTACAACACAATGAAATGATGAAAATGGATGAAAAAAATTCTAAGAAGATTGATGATTTCCTGACTAATCAAAGAAGATTTGGAAGCAAAGCTGGATTAGGCTACATCAGTGAAGGATAATCATCCAAACAAGCTGAACAAGTGAACAATAATCAAAAGAAACAACCTAAGACCTTGTCATGCTATCACTATGGAAAATCGGGACATACTTAAAATGTGTGTAGAAGTAAAGCACAAGGTAAACCTCAAGTCACTCCTAAGTTTAATGGTTATTGTTATTATTGTGGAAAATTTGGTCATCAAGCTTATGAGTGTAGAGCTAAACTGAATAAGACTCCTAACAATCTTGTCATGGAAAAACTCTGTTATACTTGCAACAAGCATGGACACACTTCACAAGAGTGTAAGGAAAAGATGAAGCAAGTCTAGACACCAAAACAAAAGAATAAGCCTTATTAACCAAAGAGAGAAGGAAGTGCATACACTTGGGATTACAACACATGGGTCAACTACATAGTATGTGGAAGGTATGGACATATAGTAGCGAATTGTATGAGGAAGAGATGGGCTGGAAAATCATGAAGTTGGACAAGAATTGGTATGGCATGCTTGCATTGTCATAAAGTCAGTCACCTAAGAAAGGAATGTAGAGACCGAGCACCAGAAGAAGGACATGTATTTGAGCGTGGAAACACTATTGCAAATATTGTGAGGATTAGAAACACTATGTGGAAAAAGGCATCAAATGAGAATGCTAAGTCAAGCAATGCTGTCAGTGAAACCTTGTCCACTAGATTGGGTGACATCAGTACCTCCACCTAAGGTGAAATAGGTATGTATAGAACTAAAATTTCAAAATGATCTTATCTTACATATAGTTCCTTATATTTGTTGAGCACATACCAAATCTAGATGAATAAAGATGCATTGTGGTTAATAATTTTTGAGCTAAAAAAATCATACAGTTGGTAAATGTAAGACTGAGAAAAGAGTTACCTGTCGGTGAATGTTATCCATGTTGGAGATTTGCCAGTAGGCCAGTACTGACTGTATGTTTGTCATTGATGATAACATATGGAAAGTAGCATGCATGGAAGTCTTGTGCAGTAAGCCTTCAGTATATAATTCATGGACATGATATCAGCATGATATCATGGGTGCAGAGGTTAACTATTAGTACAAATAGTTATATAGTAGCTTGTGTCAGTAGTGTTCTTGACAGAGTAATAGGTTGTAATGCTCCGCCAAGGAACCCAGAAGAACTTAACCTAAACATGTGACTAAGTTTGTAGAATAATTTTTTTAATAAAATTTAACAATCAATAACATCAAAGGTTACAATGTAGAAGAAAAACATAGCAAAACACAACTAACAAAGGTTACAACTCCAAAGGGTTCCTTGATGTAGATTATGAAAGAGTAATTAATTAATATAAGATAAAGATATGAATCAAGATTACATCTGAATGATAAATACAACATCATAAGCATGATTACATAAATACAATTGGTACCTTAAGGTAACCATAATAATAAGCATCCACTGCACATGTCGTAGGGTATGTGAATACAATAACAGAAAAAAAATACAACATGATAACTCTGAATAATTGAAACAGTGATACAAGATCATAAGAGTAAGAAGAACAAGAAAGAACAACTACAACATGGATCATCCAACCTCGGTGAACGAACGTCATAATCTCAAATGGTAAAAGAACCACTACCACTTGACCTCGTGAACCTAAACGGTCCACTCCCACCATGCTGAGGAGATAACATCAGAACCCACTCAGATAACAAACAACAACAATCCAAGGAAGAGGTCTTGAAGGCTTCTAACTCAAGGATACCAAAAGTACAACAAGGTATAAACATACTCTACTAGAGGCAAACAAAACACATAGGAAACCTAAGATGCATACAAGAAGTGTCATCACATAAGTCAAATCTAGGGTTATCCTGGTAGTCCCTTCAGACCCTGGTGCCCTAGTGACTCTATGTGGATATAGTAACCTCTCGTGTAGACAAGGTACTACCTATGCCATCTCCAATCCATCTAGGTGGCAATCATCATGTCAACTCCCATCCTAGCCAAACTCAATTAGGAACTTAGGCATGGGTGAGGCACAAATATCTTTTTAGGTTCATTTTAAACTCTCAATGTTTATTAATTATCACTTATTAAACTACTTGTAATGGGATCTCCTGGTAGCCACTTCTGGGCTCTGACACCAATTCACAAGCCACTTCCTAATATACACTTAGATGACCTACTCTAGGGTTTCACATGAACAATAAGAACTCTAAGTTAACACAACTCTTGAATCTCTACAACTAGATTCAACATGCAAAACTAGAAACCTCTAGGATCAAACCCACCTAGGGTTAGAACAACTCATGCAAAACCAGATACATCATAAAACAAGTTCACCCACCACATAATATGCATGACAACCAAACATGACAGAAAGAATATCCAAAACCCACCTAGGGTTAGCACTGCACATGCAACCTAACTACACATGCAAGACAAACATGGCAAAAAGATAACCAAAACCCGCCTCTGGACTATATCCCAAAAGTCACCTATAACCCCTAAAAATCAATCCAAGTCAAAAAAAGACTAAGGGCATAAAAAGGTCTTCGTTCAATACATGTACATTTAAAGATAACATCACTCAATTCACTCAGGAATAAACACTCCAATAATTAACAAAAGATCCTTTAACCTTATACTTTAATCAAATACAACTAATCAACAAGCATTACACATCTCATCTAGCTCTCAAAAACATCTCTAGAATTATAATAATTCAATTAGATTTATAACTAAATAGGAAAATAAATTACTATTCCAATTTAATATAAACAATGAATATCCCTAAACCCATATCAACAACATTCTTTAAAATAATCATTTCTAAATAAGAAAGAAAATTAAATTGAAATTAGTTTATACTAATTTCCTTCAATATAATCTTAAACACCAATCTCAAATATAACAAAACTAATTCTTATTAAAGAATTAATATTGAATATTAATTAAAGTTATCTATAAACCAAATGAAATAAAGTATAAAATAAATAAATTTAAAAATAAAAATTAAATAACCAATATTAAAACTAAACTAAATAACTAATAAATTAACTTAATAATAAATTAGCATATTTTAAAAAAGCATAAATTAATTTTTTTTAAAACATATCAAAAAATTAAAATTAAGTGAGTGGGGAGCGCACGTGCCCCCACACCCCTTTATCAATGCACGGGCCCCATTGCAGGTACTGACATGCATCAGCGCCTTGTGGTACTAGCGCATGGTAGTACCTTGAGGTACTGTCGTGCGTCAGTACTCTAGGAGTATTGCGCATGCTCCTGCATGGGTACCGTATACCCAAAAACCACTTTCAAATTTGCTTTAAACATAGCATTTTTCCAATTTGCTATTAAGGTTTAAAATTTGATTTTCATCAATTATTTAAAATAAAAACCTTTAAACTTTAATTTATTTTCTTTATATACAAAACCAATGCAATTCAAATTAATCTCTAATAATAAATGAATAAATAAATATATATATATATATACACACACACACATACCATAATCACATAAATTCTCTTAACAAGAAAAACAACTCCACAAACTTCCACAAAGATCGAAGCTCGAATTTGATTGGACGTTCTATAATTTCCCTACCGATTCCTTAAACTTTCAAATTCACATAACAGATAGGAGAAAAATATACAAAACAAATTGCAATGAACATTCAAATTTCATGAGCATTCAGATCCGATAGGCATGAAGAAGACACACTTAACCATTCCTACAGAGATCCAAAGGGAAATAACAAGAATAAATTTCAAAAACCTACCTCAAAAAAAATTATACAGATTCGAAGATGACTAGAACGAAGCAAAAATAGAATCCAAGCTTTTCAAAAATTTCTCCCAAATTTGTCACAAAACTGTCTCCAAAATTCCTCCTCCAAAACCTGTGTACCCGAATAATGGCCAAAACCCCTAATACTTAAAGAAACTTCCTTTCACATGCAAAAATATAAACTCAACATCAAAAGGGCTTTGCATGAAAATGAACTTCAGTTCACAATTCAGTCTCAGTTGAATTGGAGTCTCCTTTCCTCTTTGACTTGAGTTGAAAAACACTTAACCAAACTTCAACTTGAATTACTAATTCAATTTCATGCAATTATGAATGTGCAACATAATGCATTCAATTAAATAATAATTAAAACATTAAGTTAACACATGCCAAAATAACCTTTAAATTTAATCAATATATTTTAATTAAACAAATTTTAAATTTCATGATTTAAATAAATCAAAAGTGAAGATATTTAATTAATTCACATTAATTAAATATTTCAACCACACTCAAACTAGCATATAATTAATTTCCAATTAATTAATGCATCAACTATATAATATAAATAATAATTAAACCATATAAATACATTTATTTAATTACCATTTAAATACTATGCCACAACTAAAAATAGAAAACACATCAAAGGCCACAATCAAAGAATCAGAAAGATCTAAGGACCCATATTCAAACTTAGGACTCAGGTATAAACTCTTTGCCAATTGGACAAGTTTAGAAGGGTGAAAACATAGAATCTTGTCCCTTACTTTAGGACAATAATTGGCTTAGGTTAGGATTTGGAACTGAATATTATCTCCCCTCTTTTACCATTGAGATTAGCGACAGGGCACGCTCATCCTGACAATTCAGGGAAGTCGATGCCCGGTACCTGTGAACTTGCATAAGAGACAAACATGTGCATATATATATAGATATAACAGACAATGGCAGGGATCGGTCGAACGTGTGGATCTCGCAAGAAAGTAACTATGTCTTCGTCCCTCAACCACATCAAGCACATTAAGAAAAAATATAAAAGCATACATGAACACCATACATATGCAGTATGGGGTAAGTATAATCATAAGCATCAACAAATTTCTAACATATAATCTATCACCTTAGATTAATTACGACATTTATAAAATCAGACTAGGGGTGAGGTACTACAGAGGTAGTGTTCTGTGTATGGTTGTTTGTATAGTTATCATGAAGCCTTGCGTGCTTGGATATATGTTGAAGACATGTTAGTGATGTTAAGTTCATGGACACATGATCTAATGATGAGCACAAGTAAAGTTATGTAGTCGCATTTCTCCAGTAGCAGTTTCCTATGTTTTTTCAGTAGAGCCGACAGAAATTTTATTGGTTATTGAGTTGCGCCTATCTTTAGGGTATGCACCCTTGGAGTTAAGCTTAGAGATGAGTTATTGATGTTTGATTAAGAGCGCATGAGTTAATTTATCTTGTGGAGAAATATCTAGTTGTTTTAGTAGAGCCGACAGTGTGTAGCGTGCGTCTACATTTATCTTATTAAGATAGGTCCCAAATTATGTTGCGTGCTTAATAGAGCTGACATAATGTTTGTTGGAGTTTATTATGGTTTCTCTATTATGATTTCAAGGTGGTTCTAATAGGCTAACTTGATTATATCATTTAGAGGAAATATATTTATAGGTAGTCATTTGTGATTGTTGGAGTGTGGTTCATGGTTGATTAAGAACAACAGAGCAAAGAAGAGTGTGCGAAGTGTTGAGTCATTAGAAGAAGGTCTATGTGACCAAGTAGAGTATTTGTGCTATACATTGGAACTAATCCAAATAGAAAGTCAAAGCGCAGTTCACCAAGATCCAGATATAGTGTGTATCTATTATTCAAAAGGTTGTAGCCTTCGCCCCTTTGAGAAGTGAGCTCTCAGATAGTGCGTCCTCTCCCCTAATAGGGACAATTGTAAAAGACTCCTAACAAGGTCTAAACCTTGACCAGGTCTACTGTACTTAATATATTGTATATCTAATCCTTACAGGGTAAAGGATCTTCTAGCAAGGATCATTATACACTAGTATAGAATATTAGTGGGTATCAAGTCCCATTGGGGTTTTTACCTATTTGGGTTTCCCCGTAACCAAAATATTGGTATTGTGTTCATGTGTTCTTTCATTATGTCTATGCTTTATGTATAAGTATACTTAATTGGATAAAGAATTGAATCTCATAGATAACTGAGTCACGCCCCCTCTCAGTTATCTCTTGGGACTATTCCTAACAATCCAAGGTTAACTGAGTATCAGTATCAACTGAGTAAAATCATGTGTTAACTGAGTTGTTGTAGTTTTGTGGTAATCATTGAGTTAATAGTTGTCACCGAACTGGAAGTAGGTCAAACATTAATGACAAAATTTTTGAGCGGGAATACAAAAAAGGCTATAAATACATGGAAGATAGCCTATTTTTACCAAGCAATTTCAAAGAGCAATTATTTCATAGAGCAAGTTTGAGCTAAGAATCTTCAGTATCATTCAAAGTAGTTGTAGATCAAATTGAGTGCACTCTTCATACACTTTGAGTAAGTACAACTTCTACTAAGTATATTCAATGTATTTTCCAAAAACCTAGATTGATAATAATGGTGTCTACTACAACCAAATCCAAGATTGTGGAAGAGGTAGTGAACCTCATTGTTTCAGCTAATTATGATGAACCTAAATACAAACTATACCTAGAAGTCGTATCTAAAATAGATTCAATGGGAGCTTTCTCAAGCATCCCACCTAGGGTTTTGCTGGTCGAGTATGTCAGATCATACATTCACTACAAGATAGATGAAATAGGAGATTTTGAGATGTATGCATCATATGAGAGGCTTTGTAGTGAAGATGAGAAACTTAAACAAGAGTACAAATAGGTTGCAAAGATCGAACTCACTCATGCCCTAAATTTCCCAAAAAGTTTCAAAAATGAATGGATTAGGGTTGTATTTAGTCACTTTCATGAGGGAACATTTTGGATGGATAATCTGGTTAAAGTAACAAAGAGAATGATCCATAGTGTTATAGGATACCCAACAATAGATAAGGCCAAAGCTTTTCATAGTGCCTCAAGGGTCAAAATTGAGAAGAATACCAGTGCAACATGGGATGGCCAAGCATTGAAGATTGCTTCAATTGTGGACCCAAAAGTTAAATTTGTAGCTTATGTAATTGGTTACAAGTTCTATCAGTCGAGTAGACTGAACAGTGTTCCATTTAGTGCTGTGGACATGGCATATAAACTGATAAAGAAGAATCACCAGTTGGACCTTTCTGAGCTACTATTGCAATATTTAGAAGAGAACATGAAAACAATTAGGTCAACAAAGTCAAACACCTATAAGTTTAGATCACTGCTGGTGTGTATATTTTTATACATTAAGAAATTTTTCCCTTCTATCGGTCACATAGATTGGCCTATCGACAAACCAATAGTTACTCAAATTTTTGACATGATTAGTAATCTGGGAGATAATTTTAATAAATTTGTAGATGACTATTTTGAGAAATTCAAGATCAAGATGAATCTTCAGAGCAGGATTCCTAGTTCATTGGTTGAGGAATATGAAAAGGATATATGTTTTCTAGTGGACACCGATCACACCTTGATTAAGGATGTGGAGCCTAGAACAAAATGGCTAGCCCCCATGGGATATGAAATGGATATTGATTTTGTTTTGAAATCAATCAAGGCTCTATTGGATACATCAAAGGACAAAAATGCAAAAAGGTTTGGAACTGATGAAGAGGCTAAGACAAGAATAGAGATTGGTCTTGTCATCGGTAAAATAACTAAAAAGTCAAAGAAAATGATGAATACATTAGTAGAGAAATTTGGAGATGAATCTGACTCATCCGACGAGTCACCAATTGGGACTATAACTAAAGGTTAGTTACTGCTAACTGACAAACCCCATAATAGTGAAGAAACTGAGTCTAAAAATGGAAAAGATTTAATATTGGTTTCCCCCTCTCCAACTCCAAAGAAGAAACAATTGCCAGTGTAGTTTAGACCACAAAAAAGGTCAACAACCACAGCTTCACCACCTTTGAAGAAGGGAGTTGTGAATATTTCAAAACCAAAAGATGCTTCAATGACCAAGACATATACAAAAAGAGGAACCAAGGTCGCAGCTAAAGCATCAAGGAAAAGGAGAAGACTAATAAGAGGAAAAGAAGACCTTGAAGACAAAGAGAATGACACAAATCAGTTCAAGGTGGTCAACAAAAAATAAAACAATTGATAAAGTTGCTGTAGATGTAATTGAAAATGGAGAACTCACAGATCTAGAACTTAGTCGATTTGACATGTCTATTGAGGATCAAAATACAATAGAGGAGGTAGTCACCCAGATAATGATACACTTCAAATGAGTTCCATTGGAATTTTAGAAGCAACTACCTAAGGCATTAGAAGAGAGAATAAATTAGAAATGGTCCTATGCCTTGGACATCGAAAAGAAAATGAGGGAACAAGCCCTAGTTCTAGCAGTTCCAAATTTGTCTATTAATAAAATTGAAGAATACATGACAACTTACTCTAGGAGATTCAGAGCAAAAGGTCAAGCTATGCAGATATTAGATGAAAATCTAGTAGACATTGATGAGTCTAGCCAACTCATATGGACTTCCATTGTTGCAACTTGAGAGAAAGTTGAAAAGGAAGCATTTCTAAACTTGTCTAAGAAGAGACAAAGATCAAAAGGAAAAGGCATCCATATTGATGATGCTGATTTGGAAAAGAAGACTGAAGAGATAGATGCATCAATTACTGAGGTGCTTGATATTGCACTTGACAATATGGACATAAACATTTCACAGGATGCACTAGATCAAGTTGAGATCTAGATTGAAGATAATAAAGAATTCGATGTACTCATTGAGGACATTACTAATGGTGATCCTGATGATAGAGATGAAGATGAGGATGTGAACATTGTACAAGGTAAAACACAAGATGAAGACCTCCTATTACCGAGCTTGCAATCACATCATTACCGAGTGAGCTTCCTATTCTTGTAGAAGTAGTTGAAATGTTGACAAAGGAAGAACCTGAAGGCTCAAACTCTAAGCAACCGATGGATACATCAAGGGAACAAGGAGAAGGAACACCGGTTGAACCAAACAAGCCTAAAGAAAAAGAGGCCACTGAGATAGAAGCACAGGGTCAAGATGACTCTAAAGTAACTAAGGCTACCCCACTAGACACAACATCAAGAGCTCGACCTCAGTCAACTAACTCATAGGTTCCCAAGGAATAGAAGAAGGAAGAAAATGTGTCAACCGGGTAGGTTATTCAAACTATTGAGGTAAAGGATATTGTACCGCTTGTAGAAATCTCACCTCAAGAGCCGGAGAAGAAGAAGAAGAAGAAAAACAAGGAAAAGGGCCAGTCACATTAGATGAAGTAATATTTATTGGATTATGACCCTAGGACCCTTAGCCCCGAGGAACTTAGAAAATATGGGGAGCTATGTACTAGGAAAGTAGCACAAGAAAAGCTAAAAATAGAAAGCAAGAGCAAGGAAATTTTGGAAAATGTAATAGATATCTTAAAATAGGTCGTACTAGAGGTACAAATTAATGAGGATACTCCCATTATGGACCAACTTGCCACCCTTGCCAAAGAAATCAATGCCCCAGATACATAAGCTGGAAAGAAAATAGAAGAAAGGGTATAATCCAAGCTTCAAAACAAACTTTTAGAGAAGATTAGCTAGGAAGTGGCAATAAATAAGGTAAAGTTATCTGAGGTAATAATTGACACTCAGTCTATTACTTAGTTAATAAGACAAATTTTGATCAAACTATGCATTCTGGAAACCTTCACTGCTGAGATCAGTGAAAAGATAAAGTAGCTAGATACTAAAATCCAAGCCAGTGCACAGGTAGCTTTAATCAAGCCACAAAATTTTGCAAAGCATATATTGAGAGTTCAAGAACTCAAGCGGTTAAGAGCAGATCTTAGGAAACATGAAGAAAGGATTTGTGACCAGGTCACCAAACTTCAAATCAAGCTGCTTCCTTACCTGAAATTTTTTGAGAAGCACATTTTTAAAGCACAGATACTTGTTGCAACACCATAAATCTCTGTGTTGGACAACATCTTTGACATGCATGCACAAGTTAGTCTTGAGCACATTGCTATCACCAACTTGAAAGAGGAATGGGAAAATATCTTTGAGTCATTGAAGGAAAACCATAAGCATATTTTTGACAAGCTATAAGTATACACTTTTGTATTTGGCATTAATCTCAAAAAGGGGGAAAATAATGTATATGCCAAATATGTAAATAAATGCTAAGTATACGACAGACTATTGAGAGCATGCACCGAGGGGGAGTATAGAAATTTTGATGAAGTTAAGTATCTATGTATATAGGGAGGAGATAGAATAAATTTTGAGACATAAGGTCTATATACATTTTAGTTTTGATACTAATGGAAAAGGGGGAGATTTTTATCTCTATTTGAGCATTAAAGATTATCATTAGTATCAAAGACAACCAGTCAGTTACCTATGCAATCCAGTTGGTAAAAGCAAGTACTTCAAGCTACTTAAGCTAGTCGGTTAAACTTCACTGAGCACTAGAGCAGTCTTACTAAGCATTAGTGTACACCAATACTAAGCTTTAGTAAACACTGAGCACTAGTGAAACTACTGAGCAATATTTACAGTGTTTACCGAGCAATATAGAAAACTAAATAGTATTAAAAAATGGCACATTTATCTATGCAGATGGTTACAACAGAATCATAAAATGTTTTACCAAGATCAAGGATCATTTATTGTAGATATAATCATTAATTGCAATGATGATCTCTATGTAATTGCTAGATCTAGGTTAATTTTGTACACCATAGACCTTAGGGTTTTTCCTAAGACATTGTAACCTAATTTTGTTAAGTGGAAAAAGCAGTATGCTATATATTTGTATTTCATGTCATTTTGACATAAGCTTGAAAAGAAAGATAAGTTTGTTATGAACAAGCGAAGAAGTTCTTGAAGCATCAAGCCAACTTGAAGATATTAGTTATCAGATAGAGAAGATCAGAATTTAGAGACATTCAGATTAAGCAGAATTAGACAAGGCTACCAAGAAGTTTAGAGGAAATATCTACACATACAAAGGTGATATCTATTCTATACTACATTGATCTGTATCAAACAAGGTTGAGTTTTCATTTGTAGATACATCCTGTTATTTTCTAATCATTGTAACAAAGTTTGGTAAAATATCTTAACAGAGTAGACCTAACAGTCTTTTATGTAAATCTCTTAACCGAGAGCATACTCAAGTAGTGTTGTTGAAATCCTATAACTAGGTATATATAGCTGATCTAAATTGTTACTCCTAATAGGGTAAGATCACCAAAAGTGATCACAACTTGTAAGCCTTAACTGACAAACTTTATTATTTGCAGTAGTGAAGATTTATGGGTGTGATCCCCACTGCAGTTTTTACCTTGTTACAAGGGTTTCTGCGTTACCAAAATATTTTTGTTATGTGACTAATTTATTGTTGATTTCATGCTATTTACTTTTACAAGTTAATTGAATGAATGATGCATGCAATGGATTCACGTTATATATAAAGGTTACTACTATTTTCTGATTAAGTTTTGCGAGTTAAAGTTTTTGAGGGCACTAATTCACCCCTCCCCTCTCAGTACCCTATCTCTCCATTCCAACACCACATCCTTTGGAGCTACTAGTATGGTGTCAAGCCTTGAGAATCAAATCATTATGATATTGGAAAAAATAGCTTCTAGCTTATATCTTGAGTCTATATTCTCTTCATCCTTTTTCTCATGCTTGTATTCCTACTGCAATTGATAGTTTTTGTCTTCCTTTTCTCACAACAGGTCTGATCTTTCATCACCCTCTTTATTGAAGGGATGGTTTTCCATAATTTGTTCAAGTAGAGGAACCTCTTCATTTTCTTCTTCTTCAAAAAAAGAGGGAATCTCTTCAAATAAGAGGATTGGATACTCTTCCTTTTTTGAAATCTTTTCCTGTAGAGAGGTATAACCTTCTCAATGTCCTTCTGTAATAGCTCCTCTTTTTATTTCTCTAGCTCACAAATAATAGGTTTTATGAATAACAAGATGCAAATCCTCTTCTAATTGCACTAGTTCTAGCCCATGTGAAAGATCATAAACAAAATGCTATATATCTCATCCTCACATGGTAGCTTTGGCTCTATCTCCTCCTTTTTCACTACTTGAGGTGTTATAACAATAGGAGGCTCATTCAAATGAAAGATTAGCACATATATTTCTTTTCCAAAGAAAGGATTTGGAAAGAAATTAAAAGAATGAACCTCAGTATTTTAGGTAGGGTCTTTTTTGATGGAGGGGGGGGGTCTAAAACTTGGCATAACAATTTTTAGAGAAGGGGCCTTAGGATCTCAAGTATATTCTTGTAATAGGGAAGGATCGCTCTATCTAAAGCTAGAAAACCTATGCCTAGAAGCCTCTTGTGCTTTAGATCCTTACATTTGAGAAATATTGAGACTTATTTTTTCTTCATCTACAACTATCCTTTTTGAAATCTCCATCTCCTTTGGTTGCATATCGAGCTCCTCCGGCCTCATAATTTCATCAAGCCTTTGGTCATAGGCCTGCAACTGCTCTTGGGCCTCCTGTAACTATTGGGTCATATTTTATTTATCCATTTTGATTTTTAAGGCCAACATCATGGACTTGATCTCACTAATGTCATTTGAGGATGTTGGGAGTGATGGAGTAGTGGAAGGAGGGAGGTAAGAATTTTGAGCATACTGGCCATTTGGTGTTGCAAATCAATTTAGGCTAGAATAAGGATGTGGATGAGGTTGATATTGATAATATAAGGATTTAGGGATAGGAATTTTATGGTATAGAGGTCCATAATATACATTTTTATGAAATGGGTGATACTCCTAAAGACTTATTTTGTTGTCATTAGTTTTTTCAAAGTCATATTGGATATTTAAAGTCAGTCAGTGAAAGGAGTCAAAGGACTTAGTCAGTGAAGAAAATAGAGAAGTCAGTAAAGGAAAATGATTGATAGGCACCGAGCTGTGCATGATAGTTACTGAATTGAGAGAACATGTTAGCGAGAAAGAACAAAATGTGTTACTGAGTAACACATGTAGACATAACAGATCATGACATATACATTAAACTTGGACACCAGGAAAAAGACATTTTATTGAATTCAAGGTGATCATTTGGTAAAACATTGGAAATGTAAAAATATGATTTCATATGATTACAAGGTAGATCCACCAATGGAAAATGAAAGGAATATATACATTGGAAATGAAATCGAAGCTACCAATGATTTAAGGAGAAGAATCTAGAATGTTTCCATTGCTTCTAAATCAAATATATGAAGAAAAGATTGTGAAGATTAGAGGATAATAGAGGAGGATGCAAAGGATGTGAAGTTGATGTGATGGTGGTGAAACTATTGAAGTTATCAAGTGCAAAGAAGTTAGAGAAGAACTAAGAAGGTGAATTAGATTTGAGGTTACCAAGTACTAAATTTGAATTCTGATTAAAAAGAACTGAAGTACAAAATGAGATAAAGATGTTATTGAGCACAGTGAGTATGAACAAATTTTGTTGATGCATTATTACAATTTTTTTATCACTAATTTATATTGTATTCAAAATTATTAAATTTCACTATTGGGATAGGCCCTAATAGGTCTTATTTTGTAAAGAATTTAACAAGGTATATCTCTTAGATTAGAGATTGTGAAATCCTTTAGCAAGGTAGACTGTATAATTATTTTTGTACTCCTAATAGGGTAAGCTAATTCTGATAGCTTACCCTATTATAATGTATGGAGATGCATTGGCATTGTGATAAAAATCCAAATAATGCGGCATGACATTAAAAAAAATTAAACCTGATTATGTGTCATGGCTGCAAATAGTCAAATCGGGTTGCTGGTAAAAAATTGTTGAAATGGGATAACATGACGTGTTAACGCACTCTACACACCTATAAGTAACACTACCATGCATGATAAATAGACCCATGACACTAGTAAAAATGAGATCCATTGATGAAGATTTTGACCAAAATGGATGACCTAGATACAACACAAAAATACCCTAATGCAAGATTAAAACACAACCGTTGATGAAAAAGTTCTTGATTAGATAAATGGCATGGTTTCATAACAAACAACACTAAGAAGGACATAAAGATTGTGAAATGGAACAAAATTTTTATTTTGCAAGCTTTCATTTTTCCCTTCATGAAATCATAAAATGCAAATAACATGACCTGTTATCCCACCACGTTGTGTTGACTCATTGACCTTTTCCATTTTGCAAGGGGGGAATTTTACCACTTGAAAAACCATGAAAAGAGGAGTAATCGATATGTCTAAAAATTCCCAAGTCATATGATTTTAATATGTTGGAAAGCGATGTTGTAGAGCACTAGGGATCACTTAAGGCTTTCCATTCATGGAAACACTTATGCTAGAGTGATTTCATGATGAGAAGTTTAGTACTGGAGTCACAGTCATGAAAATGACTAAGCCTAGAATTAGGGTAATAGGGTACAATGTTACAGTTTTGGTTAGCGATGGAAATGTATGAGGTATTATGGCTTACAAAGTTAGTAGAAGGTATTTTGGGATATTTATATGCTTCAGTTAAGAGGGAATGAGTTTTTGTGATTAGATTAGTGAGATTTAGTGATCTCAAGGTATGCGAAGATAGAGATTCAGAATAATAGGGCATATGAGCAGTTGTGAAGATTAAGGCAAGGTTATCAGATATGGTAATGTGATAAGGCAAGTGAATGGAGTATATTACTGACACTTGGGTAATATATGATCGCTGACTTCATACTTATCCTTTACATAATTATTTATTATGTTTTGTATGATATTTGTCAAGCCGACTAGATTGCAATTTTTGTATAAGTATAGAGTGCTTTCATGAAAGTGATAAGTATTGTGATTATGATGATGAAGTAAGGTTGTGAATTTGAGACTAGATATGAGATGCGAGATCAATAAGAGACAGAGCTATAAATAGAACTATCTAAGCAAGATAAGTGCTTGTATTGTTCACATTTTGGAGAACTCTTTGTACAATAGTTTTTTATTGTAAGAGTTGTTTGCTCACCACCTTTAACTAGGTGTTTTGTATACTCCTAACATGGCTAGATTTCCTAACAAGGATACAATATTTTAGTGCATAGTTGTGGGTACCATCCCCATCAGGGTTTTCCCTTGGCCAGGGTTTCCTTGAGAACAAATCATGGTTTTATGAGTTATATGTTATGTTTTATTGTTCTTTTCATTTCAACAGTGTTATGGTTTATTTATAATTGGTTAAATTTTAAATCTAAGTTTAGTAATATTGATTCACCCCCCTCTCAGTATTACCTAATCCTAAAAAAATTGGTATCAGAGCTATTGGCCATTGTAGAGAAAGCCTAATAGCTTAAGGGAGATCAGAATGTATTCAGAAAGTTTGTAAGAGAACTTTGAAGTAGCACTTGAAGATCTGGACAAAGAGAAGGCTAAGAATGATATACTAAAATTCAAATTGAGAAGAGTAGAAGGTTTCATCAAAAAACTAAAGGAACAACTAGAAGATTCAAGAAATCAGAAACAAGATCTTGTGGACAAGATCGAAGAAGATTCAGACAATGATACATCAAATCAAGTGAAGAGGCTAGAGAAAGAAAAAAAGGAGATCAATCTTTTGATGATAAAAGAGATTCAACATTAAAAGGATGCTAGGAACAAAGTTGAAAAATCACCAAAAGTAGAAAATAAGTAGACATGACTAATGAAGATTGAACTTGACCACTACAAAGATAAATATTAGGAATTGGAGAAATACAATCAGCTCATTAAAGGTGAACTCAGTCAAGCCAAACTACACATTGAGAAGTTGCACATGAGCAATGACAAAATTGATGAACAAAGAGCAAGATAGAAACCTAAAGGAGACATGAATGGAGTTGGATTCAATGAAGCAAAAAGGTCTAAAACCAATGAAGAAGCAGGTGGAGAAAAGAATGAAGACATACCTACACATGAAGAAAGACCTACTCATGAAGAACCTAAAGAACATATTAGACCTTTCATAGGTAGATGCTTTGGATGCAATAAAGTTGGACATGTGAAAAGAGATTGTAGAAGTAAAGGTACCTCTAAACCCTTTACCAACTACTATTTTAACCATTATGAGTATGGACACAAGAAGGAAGATTGCAAAAAACTTGATAAATCTATGTACAAGAAAGATTATGTTAGAGAAGAATCAACATCCAAGATCACATGCCAAAAATGTAACAACTTCAGACACACTGCAAGGTATTGTAAACTACAAGTAAATTAGGATAGAAGGAGACCTCCTACATGTTACAAATGCAACAACCTTGGACACATTGAGAATTTTTGCAAATACAATGGAGAGGACAATAGAAGAGGACCAAGAAGATCTAGTGAACCAAGAGGACCACCTCCCATGGTCATAAGAAAGAAAGTTGGTGACTATGGTAAGAGTCTTAATGAATACATGAGTGAATTTGAGAATCAATTCAAGAAATCAGAGAGCAAGGAGGATGACAAGATATGGAAGGTGAAAGTTTTAAACAAGGAATAAGTTCAGGGAGAGACAGTTGATGACACTGTGTCTTCACATGATGAGTTCTTTGAGGCATCAACCTAGAAAGTCTCATGGCCTAAACAGGATCATTGGATGTAGAAAATAGTATATATCCAGCTCCTATATATGTGGAGTAAGCTCATGTGAGCTTAGGTATGATGTGTGCAAACACTTTGGATTTTTTTTATGAGAGTGCATCACTTGGAGATTCATTCTATGTGTTTATGAGTTTTATGTTGATTGGACGGGATGCAAAGTTGAGCTACTTATATTTAATGCACTCACTTAACTTGCGAAGGATAAAATGGCTTGGAAGATATCATTTCTACACCATTTGATTATCAACGACTAAGGAGAGAAGAGTTGTGAATTATTACAATGATCTAGCAGAGAGATTTCATGATCACGTAAAGCAAAGTACAAAATTCAAGCATATTTAAGGTATTTAGACCTAATTTTGTAGAGAATTTATAGATGCACCAGTGGTTTATGATTTTGTGGATAGACCTAGGTATAAATTTAAGAGACATCCTTTCAAGTCTTGTGAGGATGATACAAAGGGAGTGTTTTCACAAACCCCCATAGGCATATTGCACGTAGAAAAGATTAGGGCATTCATACACTGCAAGTATGAAATCATTGGAGATGTAAACATTTACAATGAATTAGATAGCATGATATAAGTAGATGGATCCATGGTTGAATAATTCAAACACCTTCAAAATCAATCCATCATTAAGCTAACCATACTCACAAAATTCATGAAAGTTGAATGGTTTAAAATCATCCTTAGCAAAGTACATGATCAATTTGTTTGGATTGGAGAAAAACCAGTAAATATTTGTGCATAGATGATTCATGAGATTACATGCGTTGATAATGAAGGAGCCCTACCTATATTAGAAAAGAATTTGAGGAAACAGGTAGAAACCCTAACCCATTCCAAGTGAGATAAGAGGGCAATGACAGTCAATGACATCTTTCATAAAGATGTTAGGTTGGTAGCAATTTTGTTAGGTTAAAATTTGTTTTATAGTAGCAGACCAAATTCTATATCAGCTGGAGTTATTATGATGGCATACGTAATGGTGAAGGAAAACAAGAAATATAACCTCTGCAAAGTACTTGCACAAAAATTCCTTAAAAATATCAAAGTGATAAAGAAAGATAGGACTAAACAATTTAGGTTTGGGTCCTTGTTAGTCAATATGTACATCCACATCATTCATAAGTTTCATGGCATGCACCCTAGGGCATGGAAAGAAGATGTACCTAATGGGATTCCAATTTTAGAGAGCTATAGGAGACAAGAAAAAAATTGGGTTGGTGATGAGCTATTTTCCATGACTAAAATATTACAATGGAAAATGAAAGAAAGATAGAGAATACTTGAGAATATTGTTGAGAAGTATGAGGGCACTATCTATTTCATGGTTGAAATTGATTGCATTTTCTTTGAGGTAGTGGAACCAAGGGTGAAATGGTGTTACCCCATAGGATATGAAGTAAGTGCTAAGGTTCAACATATACTGGTAGTAGAAATAGACCCTACACAATAAATATGGGGAACATACAGAGAGAAATATGAAAAAGTCAGAGAAGAGAAAGAAAAAGTAACAAGAAAAAGGAAAATTAGTAAAATTGTGGAGGATATCATTGCTAAAGTAGGAATCACTAAAAAGAAGTTGATAGACATGAGAAATAAGATGGAAGCATCTTTGAGCATGGCCATTGACACTTCTGTTCCTTCAGAAATAGAAAATATAGTAACTCCTACTGTTGATATTGTTGACTTATCAACTTCACAAGAGGAGGTAGTATAAGAAGTTGTGCCTGTGATCATTCCCATAAGATCTACAAGATCTAGCAAGTAGGACAGTCCTAAGGAGAAAGAGGTAGAAGTAAAGAGGAAGAAGAAAGAGGAAAAGGTTCCTAAGAAAGAAGAAGAAAAAGTAGCATCAAAGGATCCACAAACCTTGTGGAAACCTGACCTTTAGTCACTACAGAAAAGAGTGATTAAAGATGGTAACCTAAAAATAGTGGATAGGTATTGTGAGAGATATGATTCTAAGCATCAGTCACTCATTGAAGATACTATCATTGAGTATCTCTTAGTTTTCAAGAAAAACTTGTTAGAAATTGAAGGGAGTATCCCTAAAGAACTGTACAACAACCTAGAAATTAGGAAGTAGTTGGCACAATCAAAGGATGAAAGCATATGGAATAAAGCTATTGAGGACATGTTACCTATTGTCTCACTAAAAGAAAGGGAAAGGATTATAAATTCATTGAAACCTTTGCTAAGGAAAAAGGCTAGAGTAGTAAAAATAATGGCTAGGAAATATGATGAGGTAATTGAGGACACTCAGAAGGCATTGGATTAGATCCTAATGAGTGATATGCCAAATAGGACATCACCTCCCAAGGTCACCAAGCCTACATCTTTGGGTTGGGAGAAAGTTCCAAAGAAGTGGATGAAAGTGTACAAGACAACATGCCCCCAAATTTCTTTGTCTTTGGTGTGCTTGTGACCCTTGACACTTCACATGATGTAAGTGATCCATTTATGGATAATTTAGATAGTGCAATGGAAGTTGGAGAACAAGAATAGATAGAGGAAGAGAAAATATAGGAGAAAGTACATGAAAAGGATATAAAATAGGAAGAAAAGAAGGAAGAAGAGACCAGAAAATAAAAAGTTGATGAGGTTAAATTGGACACCTCTTTATTGTTGGCAAGTATGGCCAAACTAATAAGTTTTGATGTAGACAATATGGATAGGATGAGCTTATGAGGCTATCCTTCATGGCCTTCTCCAAGTATAAATAAAGGTTAGTACATAAAGGGGACAAAATAATAAAGGTAATGGCTAGAGCTATTAAAATAGTAAACAAGCTACTTCACTCACCGATTACCTTTCAAGAAAAGGATGAAGCTGAAAATCTTGGTACATTATTGGATAGCTTTGATAGTCACTTTGACTCATTGCCAAAGATTGTAGAAGACAAGGTAGAGAAAAGTTTTTTGGAGAAGAAGTTGAGAGAAGTTTGTCAGTCTATTTCATGGGACTTAGACATTCTCAAGGCTACTATTCTTAAGGCCAAGAGTTGTGTAGCACAAGGTAGGAAAATTTACAACTACTGCATAAATCCTTGCTGGCATGTAAATAACATTGAGGAGATTATATCCAAGGATAAGGCTACTCTTGACAATCTGATGGAAATTTTTGAATCATCTTCACTAACAATAGGCAAAATAGATAAAGAGACATCCAAGCTATTAGACAAGATCGGTGTACTGGAAACAGAGAAAGGGAGAGTTGCAGACAGATTTGGCTTGTTAAGAAGCCTATTGACCCCTAATATTTCAATGCTTGAGACTCATCTTTTAGAGATCGAAAAGGTTGAGAGGTCAATGAATTTTTCTACACCTACTAAGCTTAAGGAGGTAGAGACTGCTTCATATGCACTGAATGGACTAATCCATGTTAGTGAGCTACTGATAAAGTCATGGGCCGAGGAAGTAAAGACATTGGAAAACTCCTTCCAAGATGTCTAAAACTAGTGAGTAAGCGCTAAATCTTTTTTTGCTTAAGTTTTTGAAATTTTGGAATGAACCTTTGCAATTGATGTCTAAGGGAGAGGAAGAGAAAGAGAAAAATGTCACTATTAAGAAGGAGAAAATGATGTGTAAAACAAAAAAAGTAGAAATGTGAAAATGAAAAGAAGAGAGTTGTATTTTGACACTTAGTCATTTTTCTAGGTGTTGCCATCAATGCCAAAGGGAGAGATTGTTGGCAAGTGATGTTGTGGAGCACTAGAGATCACTTAAGAGTTGTCATTCATGGAAACAGTCATGCTGGAGTGATTACATGATGAGAATTTTAGTAGTGGGGTCACAGTCATGAAAATGACTAAGTCCAGAATCAGGGTAACAAGGTACAGTGTTATAGTTTTGGTTAGTGATGGAAATTTAAGAGGTATTATGGCCTAAAAATTTAGTAGAAGGTATTTTGGGATATGTATATGCTTCAATTAAGAGTGCATGAGTTTTTGTGATCAGATAAGTGAGATTTAGTGATCTGAAGTTATGTGAAGACAAATATTCAGAATAAGAGGGCATATGAGTAGTTGTGAAGATTAAGGCAAGGTTAGCGGATATGGTAACATGCTAAGTCAAGTGAATGGAGTATATTGTTGACACTTGGGTAATATATGATTTATGACTTCATGCTTATCCTTTACATAATTATTTATTATGTTTTGTATGATATTTGTGAAGCCGACTGGATTGCAGTTTTTGTATAAGTATAGAGTGCTTTTATGAAAGTGATAAGTATTGTGATTATGATGATGAAGTAAGGTTATGGATCTAAGAGAAGATATCAGATGCAAGATCAGTAAGAGACATAGCTATAACTAGAACTATCTAAGCAAGATAAGTTCTTGCATTGTTCACATTTTAGAGAACTGTTTGTAATAGTTTTTGGTTGTAAGAGTTATTTTCTCACCACCCAGGTGTTTTGTATACCCCTAACAGGGTGTTGTAATCCTTTAAAAAGGAAATGTACTATGTAGTCATTATCTCCTAATAGGGCTATATCTCCTAATAGGGATACAATATTTTAGTGCATAGTTATGGGTACCATCCCCACCAGGGTTTTCCCTTGGCCAGGGTTTCCTCGAGAACAAATCATAGTGTAATGAGTTATGTGTTATGTTTTATTGTTATTTTAATTTCAATAGTGTTATGGTTTATTTATAATTGGTTAACATTTAAATCTAAGTTTAGTAATATTGATTCACCCTCCTCTCAGTATTACCTAATCCTAACATAATAATGGGAGTCTTGGGTACACCCAATGTTACATAGCCCACACACTAATGGGATCCACATGGAAAATTTTGATTATTTTTTTCCATTTCGCAAAGGGCCATTTTTCCTCTCACAAAATGTAAAAATGGGGATAACACTACATGTTGTCCCACCCAGTAGATAATGTGACATGTTAACCCACTGTGAAAAAATTTAGCCCATAATGAACATCTCTTAGATTGGTTATCTATGTTGGGATGAATGGTGGCAAAAGTAGCCAAGAATAACAATGATGTAAAGGAGTTGTGTAATGCAATAAAAGATTTCTAATTAGAGACCACATCAACAATACTATGGGAGAGGTAGACCCATCACATATTGTAGAATTAAAAATGGGGTTCACATTCATAATTATGGTGCCAAGGAGCCATGCAATGAAATGAAATATCACCAGTGATTACAAGTGACAATACTTTATAGATAGGCATATAGTCCATAACCTAAATCAATAAGGTCAGAAAAATGCATGAATTATCAAGTATAACTCAATTTTAGGACACATAGTGTGATATTACTAGATCACCAATTTGAGATAAAGACATTATTCAATATCACAATGTGAAGGATGTTCACATTGTAATGAGAAATCAAAACATGAAACATTAAGGTCTTAAATTTATAATGTGATTACGATAACAAAGATAAAGAATACAATAAGCATGTGTAGCTATTGGTAAGAAAAAGGGACCAATAACATTATTATATTTAAGGGGATCAAGTTGTAAAATGAAGTGAATTAGATAGAACAATCAATCAATGTTATAATAGGAAGAATACATCAAAAAAATGTATAGAGGACCAAAGAATAAATGGTGTAAGGTTTCAGTCATAAATAAAGAAATAAAAACCTTTTTAAACCCTTATAAACTAAAATGCTCAAAATATTAAGGGATTTATTATAGAAAGTGGAAATATTTGAGCATTGACTCTTATTTGGGGACATGTGCCTCTTGTAGACATGATGAGAAATAAAATATATTTGAGAATTAGAAAATTGGATAAAGGGTTTATGATGGAGGGGATTTCAACAAAAATAAAGATTACGCGTATATGAGGAAAAACATATGGAATCATATACACGATGACACTTCTATGCAATGACATGAAGGAATAAAGATATTGGATGATATTAATATAAATTAAACTTACAAACACTTGTAGGATAGAATTTACATATAAGTTCCATGGCACAAGATCATGGACAAGCTACTAAATACTACTTTCTTTTTCAAATAAAATCTTTTTGAAGGAGTTGTTCTCCCTCAAACCATGATTATATCCACTTCCTAGTTATAACAAATGAAACCCGATGTTAATGCACATCGACATATAAAAAATAATCCAAAAGTTGATCTAACCACTTTATTGTCAACCTTAATATTATATGAAATCCATAATGCTAGATGTTTGATCTCTTCTATGGTACATGCCATGCATGCACACTATAGTAGGGGTATACAAAACAAACTTAATTCAAAAACATCACATGTGGATGAAAGAAAACATACAAGATCTAATTCTTCAACCTTGTTGTATCTATTGGCCTTACTATGTGAATTGAAGCAAAAATAAAATGCCTTTAATTCACATGAAAAAGAAAATTGCAGTTGATTGAATTTTTATTTTTCATAAAAAAGATCTTCCTCTTACAAATCAAAATAAACATATTTATTTTTTGGTGCACCATCAAGTTGAGTAACAAGTTGATCTTTAATATGAAACATGTATTATTTCTTAACCTTAGCATCACTTGTGTTTTGGACACATATATAAAGGATTCCTATTAACCATGCCATTACGATCTTTCATTACTTGCTACCCCGTCCTCTATTTATTATTGAACTTGATAGCATATTAAGTTGGATAGTATAGTAGTTGATCATATTTTCAATATTATTTCATTATATGAACTCACATAATAAATTTAAATTGGGTGTGTTTATAATCATTTATTAAGGAAATAAAATGAAATAATTAATTATATATGTATATATTAATATAACAAATATTTCAAAAAATATTAAATGGTTAGCTCAATTACATTTATCTTTAATTTTGATTATATGTTCAAAATTATTATTATTAAATTTACAAAACTTATTCAGATATCATAAATATTGCATATTTTGGTTTCTTTTGTTTTAGTAAACATTCCTAATTGTACAAATCTACTTAGTTAAGGGAATAAAGGTTCCTTCAAGGAACACTACATAAAGGCTTAAGATAGTTGTGGGGCAAAGCTAAGAGAGATATAGATATAATATCTTAAGTATAGTTATTTCTCATCATAAAAAAGAAGAAAATAGGGAAAATGAGTGACAGGGGGAGGTGTGAAGCATACCCTACATACATGGTGATAGGGAATATATATGTATATATATTTTGTAATAAAACATGTTTAATAGAGGAATCATAATAAAACCATTTGAAATTATAGCATAAAAATCAATATGTTAGCATAGACAATAAGACATTAAGAGATCTCATGGAAGTTTCATTGAGATAGGTATTTATTTCAATTTATTTTTTTGTGATGTCATTAATTGTATCTTCTTACATTTCAAACTCATTTGAGACTCACTTTGTTGGTTTTCTTTCATACCCTTGATTGAAGATAATTTTTTTTCATTTCGTGACCAAATCTAGAAATCAACACAATTTTATGCTCATTAACCCAACTTTAGGCTAGAATACAATGACCATGGCACTAGGTGGAATAATACTACCATTATAGGTATGAATTTGAAATGTTTAAGAAGACAATATCTCTCAATTTCATCCTTCTTAATTTACAACATATTTTATGAATTTTTGTATAAATACAAATCTCACCCCCTCATTTTAAAATTACTTAACAAGAATAAAATTCCAATTGACACTCTAATTGAATAGAGTAATTCAACATCTTTAAGGTAGTGAAGGAGAGATCTAAAGTCAAGAACTCAATCTAGTATCCATGATAAAATTTATGTATTTCCTCCACGAGTGAAGATGATGTAAGAACATACATGTGTGTAGATAAATCTTTCATCATCAAAAAAATATTTGATTTTCAAGTTAATGTCTAGATGCTAATGTTTAGGTGAATAAATTTATAATAAGGGCATGATATTGTAGACACCTAAAAATGGGTCACACCTATGTGTCCCCTTTTTAAATATCTTCTATCTTGTGACATTTATCATTCAATCATTTACTAACATTTCTCTCATTTCACATCATAACCTCAATCTCTTTGGTTGAATTGATCAAAATCAAACTATCATTGAACCAATCCTAATCATTCCTAAACTATCCTAAATCAATCCTAAACTTTCCTAAATGTTCCTAAACCAATCCTATTATTTCCTAAACATTTCCTAATCAATCCTAAACCATGTCAAAAATTCCTAAATCAGTCCTAATTAGTCCAAGATAAATTCAAACACATTTGATCAATCTCAAATCCATCCAAAGGCATTGCCAAAGTTCATCATTGCCTCATCATCAATCATCATAAGTTTGAGTGCATTGTCAAAGTTCATCAATGCCTTATTGTCATCATCCTAATCCAAGTAAGATAAATAGCATTGTCCAAGTTCATCGATACTATTTCATCACCACCAGTTAGCCTAATAGCATTGCCAAAGTTCATCGATGTTATTTTATCTTGTCATCCTTAATCGCGCACATTGTCAAAGTTCACTGATGTTGCACCAATCCCTATTTGGTTTTAAATCATCTAATTAGTTTGAAAATTCATCAAATCTTTCAAGACCAAACCCTTTTTGATCCCATGTCATCATTCAATCAATCATTTTTGCTAATTTTTTCCTTTGGGATAGATAAACCATAGCTTATCCCTTTTGTATTAATCTATTTATTAGATTAATTCCCCATATCATATTTCTCCCATAATTGATTAATTTCATATTAATTAACTGTTTCCCTTTTCCATGAATTTTGGAGTTTTCATTAATTCCTAATTCCTAATTATCCTTTTTGATGGAATAATGAATTTGAAAATATGAAAATGTGATTCTTACACATTCCCTTAATTTCTGCTTCATTTCCTATTATTTAGCCTCCACATTTCCTCTAGAATTTTCCCCCTAATTGTGCTTCACCTCTTACGCTTTGCCTTCATCATTTTCCTTATTAATTTTCCTCCATCTTTCTATGCCAAATTTTCCCTTAATTTGTGCATTCTAAAGTGCATTTCTCCCCCTTGTCAAAATGTGTCATAATATGACACTTTTCTAATTTAGCATTTCAATCTACTAATTTTTGCACCAATTTTTCATAATTATGACATATTTTCAAGTTTTACACTAACTTGTCTTTTCTTGCATTTTGACTCTCAACCCTATAAATTGAGCCTCATTTGCACTAATTTGGGCTAACCACTTTTGTTATCATTTTGCTCCTATTATTATCATTAATTTTTCTTTTAATTTATTAGTGCATTTCATCATTATCATAGAGCTACATAGTCCCATTCAATGGAGAAGAAAGGAGAACATGGAAGCTAAACTTGAAGGGGGTTTTATTGTTGTTTAATTCCTTTATATTTCAAGTGGTTTTCATGATAAGATTAGATTGGTTTTCATGTCTTTGAAGTTTTGTGTTTGCCTTGATATGCCAACTATACCTTTTATGGTCTTACAATTGGTGAACCCAACATGAACACTCATCATAATCTCAATCTCTTTGGCTAAATCAATTAAATTCAAACTATCATTAGAATGGATCCTAAACATTCTTAAACACTCCTAAATGTTCCTAAAGGATCCTAAAGATTCCTAAATATTCCTTTTATTATTGTTTAATTCCTTTATATTTCAGGTTATTTTCATGATAAGATTGGATTGGTTTGCATGTATTTGAGGTTTTTTGGTTGCCTTGATATGCTAACTATACCTTTTTCTAGTCTTATAATTGGTGAACCTGATGTGAACACTCATCATTATCTTGATCTCTTTGGATGAATCAATCAAATTCAAACTATCATCAGAATTGATCCTTTTCGATGCCTCATTGTCATCATCCTATTGCAAGATAGTTCAATATCATTGTCCAAGTTCATCGATGCTATTTCATCACCATTATAGAGCTACATAATCTCATTCAATGGAGAAGAAAGGAGAGCATGGAAGCTACTCTTGAAGGGGGTTTTATTATTTTTTAATTCCTTTATATTTCAAGTGGTTTAATGATAATATTAGATTAGTTTTCATGTATTTGAGGTTTTGTGGTTTCCTTGATATGATAACTATACCTTTTTCTAGTACAATTGGTGAAAATGATGTGAACACTCATATTTGTTTAGGTTTCTTGATTTTTGTACATTTGCAGGTCACGGTAAGATTTTTGACACTTGGCAGGAGAAGCTATGTAATTGGTAGGAGAAATTACATAGTTGGTTGGATAAGATACATAGTTGGTCCCCAGAACTGCTCAGTTGGTCCCTAGAACTGCTTAGTTGGTAGCCAAAACTATGTAGTTGGTATCCAGAACTGTGCAATTATTCATGGGAACTGCATAGTTGGATTCATGATTCTACATTATAGGGTTTAGGGTGTTATTAAATATTTTATTCTTTTGCATTTGTTTCTCTTTCATTCTAAGACTTAAAATGAACTCTCAGATGGATTAAAGCATGTTCTAAAAGGATTTAATGAATATCACATTTCAATTTGTGTTGTTTAAAAAGAACCTCACACTTCAATTAGGTTAATAAAATTAACTTCACCTAGTATAGGGTTCAGTCAAGCAATCTTGTTCAATTGGTAATCAATCAACTCTAATTATTTCAAATCTAAAAATTAGTAAAATTAGGGGCTATAATTGATCAAATTTTAGTCAAAATATTATAAGTAATGGCTTAATGAGTTCACATTATACTCATTTACATGTTTTTAGAGATAATCTATAAATTAGACCTAATTTGCAAGTCCTAAAACTTAGTTTTTCCAGTTTGATTACATAATTGCACAGTTGAGTCCTAAAACTATGCAGTTGGTGTCTGAAACTATGTAGTTGGTAGAGCTATATACTTGGTAACAGAAACTACAGACTTGGTTAAATTGTGCACTTGGTTCTCTAAACTATGCAATTGGTAACATCTCTTTGTTTCATCTAAAAATCTATTTGGTTTGATTTCAAAACTCTATTTCTGCACTTAGGATAGAAGATTTGGTGTTATTAATGAGTTTTTTTTAGCTTATGGAAATCATGGGATGAAAATTCAATTCAAAAATACTAATGCATTATGATGTAGGATGCTTGACGAAGACCTTGTGTGTCTTCCAAAACTATGTGTGTGTTTTAGTAGTTAAAAAACACTTGGTTTGGTGCCTAAAATGAACTTTTTATTTTAAGTGTTTAGCATGTCTTCTTATTTTCAATTCCCTAATAATTGTATGGATTTATCCTCTGGCCTTGCCTTTATGGGTCTTGGGTGTAAGAGAAATCCATTAAATCCTTATAGAGATGTATGCCTTAGACCAAGGCATTGAATCCAAATATGCCAAGGGATGACCTCAAGTGGTCATAGGCCAAATCTAGGTCTCCATCCAAACCACTATATAAATGCATGATTGTGACTAATAATCTAGTCGATAATGTGGCTAGGTGATAGGTCTCCTCTATTACCCTACTGGTGCATAAAACCTTGGTTCTCAAGGCTAGGAAACCTTTGGAAAGATTTTATCATGCCACCCATTGAACTGGATGTCCCAGAATAAACACCATGTTCTAGTTGCCAAAAACCTTCTATTCACTGATGCAAGGGGTCATCCATTCCCATCAAGACTTCCCACACTTTTTGTGGCTCTTGGTAGAGATAGTGGTTCCTTTGGAAGTGATGACCCTTGGAATTTGAAGCTTGGTGTTCCTGAGAAGTGAGTACACTGTAAAGGGGAGCCCGTTCCTCTAAGATTCTAGGTTGTCTGCCCTAAGTAGGCATGACTAAACTTTGTTCAAGTGGGAATTTAGTGAATATTGTCCTTTAGCCTAGGTTGTGATGTGTTTGTTTCATTTTACAATAAACATGCTATTTAATGTGTCTTGCATGAGTGATCAAAATTTTAAAAAACACTCTTAAAAATACTCACCAAATTTTTGAAACATTGCAAAACATTCCTAAAATATTCACTGGTCACAAACATCTTGATTCAAAACCTTGTGAGCATAATGGATTTTCATAAATGTTCATTTTGGAACCTTGTGGCATTATTAGGAGTCCTAATTTTGGATATCATAGTCCTCATTTTGCATATTATAGTCCATTACATAAATCTTAGTTTACATTGCATGTTTCCCTTTGTATTGTCATTCTCATGTCCTTGAATTAGTCCTTATTGCAAGCCCTGATAATAGTCTTTAGAATAGTCCTCATTTTCACTTAGATCCCTTGAGAATGTTGAAAAAAATCCAAACATAATCCAAGTCTTAGAGTCTCTCCTTATTTTAATGAGTAGAGAATCTTGACCTTGTTGATCTTTTTATCAATATTTTATCCTTTGTCCTTTTTCAAGTCAAATTCTATCTATCTAGAAGGGTTCAACTTGGTCCTTTATCAATTTGATCATTTTTATCCTTTTGTCTCTTTTTCAAAGTCAAGATCCAATATTCAACTTCCTAAGGTTATACCCTTAGGTTTGTATTTTCCAAATATTTAAAGTCCAAAAATCAAGTTGCATAAAGCCTTAGCTTGCATATCATATCTTAATTCCAAAAATCCAAAAAACATAGTTGCATTTTGCACAACCATTTAAAATCCAAAAAATCCAAAATTTATTGCATTTGCATATCTCCCTAGGTTGCATTTTGCATACCTTTAGTGTCCTAAAAATAAAAATAAAAATTCATTTTGCATATAGTCATCATGCCAATTATGAAAAGGCAAGGTTCCTATCAATCCATATATACTTCACAAACACCTTTTGACTCAAGACAAAGTGCATCCTTGAAATTAAAATGTATTGAACCAAATGTGATGCACCCTTCAAGAAAAGAGACCCAAACACATTATGACCCACTACCCATGTCATTATCACAAACACTTCCTAATCCAAAACAAATAACATTGTCACATGATCTACCACATCAATCTCATACACACTTGACTAAAAAGTTGAAGACAAATAGGACAAATAAATTAAGATTGTGGAACAAAAAGTCAAAAATACTAAAAGGAATATAAAATATATGGCCAAACTCCTTAAATGACCAAAATAAAGGTTAGGTGAAATTAACATTAAAGCTCTCATTGAAAGATCACAAATACCAAAAAGAATTTCACAAATACATGAAGAAAATGAAAGCTTCAAAAAAGCCCAATCCAATCATGTTCAAGAGTAAATTGTTTTTAATCAAGTCCCAAATCATTCTCAATTAAATCAAATTTTAAATCAATCTCCATGTGATTAAATTTTAAATCAATCATTCAACCAAGTTCCAAATCAAACCTTCCAACCGGAGTGTCACATAATTCAACTTTGGCTGCCACCTAATAATGAACCAATCTTCATTCCAATGTAACCAAGTGTCCCTCAATAAATCACACAACCTCTTGTACCCATAATGAAATCAAGTCAACCGATTCCAAGGTCACAAAATTATTTGTCTTCAAGAACATTATTTGTTAATGATCACCCTTCAAGAACCAAGTCAAATATGTCATCTTTTGAATATGAATCAAGCATGATCAATGATCAACATTTTGTGGGACATGTTCCATCAATAAATACTTCAAAAATTTCAAACATTAATGTGGTCTCACCAACAAGATCCACCAAGCAGCGAAAGTTCAAATCTAAAGTTTTAAATAATTTGTTTCAAAAATTGGATTGTATATATAGAAAAAAAAATCAGCCATGTCTAGCAGCGCCTTATCCCAAAATAATCACATGGATAAAACACCTATATCCTACCAAGATGTGTACCTTCAAGATATATCCATGTACCCCATGATTCCTTTATCCCCCAAAGATTTATATGAGCTTTTTCCTCCATATCCATCAAGAGACACTTCCCATGATGCACCCTCCCAAGGACTATCTATGGATGAAATTCAACCTAGCCCCATTCATGATGCAATTCATTTTCATGTTTCTCAAATGATAGATCCAATGCCATAGTTTCCTCCATATCTATACAATCCTATTTAAGAGAGTCCCATTCAAAGTCCATATCCTTCATGCCAAAACATTGAACCTTTCTAGAATCTCCTATAGATATTCCAATTCAAACCCCATGTGAAGAGGAAGAACCAAAGAAAAAAGAAACAATTCCTGAAATAAATCAAGAGCAAGATCCCAGCTAGGACTAATCCATTCAAATTATTGACCAACATCCCATTTTACTCAACCCTAATAAAGATTCTGGTGTAGGAGATCCCATGGGTTGCTTAGGACAATCCATTAATTTTTTGTTGTGTGTGTGACTTATGTAAATTTTTGTTGTATTTTTCTTAAGGTCATGTAGATCATAGGGTGAGTACAATAGGGTTCTAGTAGTTTGAGTCTTAGCACCTCTTGGAAGTGGCAATTAGGGGCTAGAAAGCTATAAAGCCTCCTAATTAGCACAATAGAGGTGATGATGTCAGTGTGATGTCAGTAGGGTTTGGAATAGGTTAGAACCATGTTTTAACCATGGTTAAGGTCTAGGGTGAGTTTATATGAGCATGCGAAATCATTTTCTAAAAGACGTAAAAGTTGCATTGTGGCTTTTACAACTTTGAAGTGTTGCTCAGACAACATTGTCAAAAGGTCTTCAACTAATGATAAAGTGACCTAAGTAATAACCTAAGACCCTACCATCCTATTTAAGACTAAGTTTGACCTAATTTCAAGGTTGGATACCCATTGTATAGACAAGGGTTGATGCAATCAAGATTTTAACATATTTTGTGTAATTTACAGTGAAGTTTGTGATAAAGAATAGTTCTAGAGGAAAGCTCTCAACACAAATGTTTATGTTCTGAACCGAGTACAACTAAAGAAGAACACTAACAAGACACCCTATGAGTTATGGTTTGGACACAAACCCACTGTAAGTTATTTTAGGATTTTTTGAAGTAAATGCTTTATTCTGAAAGATGAAAGAAATGGAAAGTTTGAATCAAAAGGTGATGAAGGGATATTTCTAGGATATTCTAGTAAAAGCAAAGTATACAGGTGTCTGAATAAAGTTACAAATAAAATGATTGAAAGTACTAATGTTTGAGTTGATGAGTTTGATGATAAGAATGTAGAGGAAATAAAAAAGGAACCAGAAGACTATGGTACATTCACTTACATTGAACAACTAGAGTATCTACTGAAGTTGTAGACTATGACAACTGGTCAACAAGAAAATAATACCAAGCAACAGAATAGAGAAATCGATGAGCAGGAAGGACCTACCAAACAAGAAAATGAAGCTGCACAGGATGAACACGAAAGAATAGATCAAGTACTGGCAAGATTTGTCAGGAGACATCATCCTAAGACACAAATCATTGAAGATAGACAAGATGGCATGATGACAAGGAGTAAGACAAGACAAGGTACATGTCTAGTTTGTGAATTTGAACCAAAGAATGTCAAAGTTTCATTAGAAAATGATGAATGGGTTAATGCAATGAAAGAAGAAATATAACAAATAGAGAAGAGCAAAACCTAGAGTTTAGTACCCAGAACTAAGGACAAGAATGTTATTGGTACTAAGTGGATATTCAGAAATAAACTTAATGAAAATGGAGAGGTAACAAGAAATAAAGCTAGATTAGTATGCAAGGGATATGCACAGGAGGAAAAAATTGATTATGGTGAAACATTTGCAACTATTGCTAAATTAGAAGGAGTTAGAATGTTACTTGCATATGCTGCACACAAGAAATTCAAAGTTTATCAAATGGATGTCAAGTCAGCATTTTTGAATGGAATACTTGAAGAAGAAGTCTACATAGAACAACCAGAAGGGTTCATTGATCCAAACAAGAAAGATATGGTATGTAGATTACATAAAGCTTTATATGATTTGAAGCAAGCACCTAGAGCCTGGTATGAGAGGCTACATACTTATTTGTTAAGTATTGGATTTGTTAGAACTAGTGAGAACAACAATTTGTACATGAAAGGAGATACTGATGATACTATTTTGATTGCTAAAATATTTGTGGATGATATTATCTTTGGAGGTCAAGATCACATATGTAAATCCTTTGCTGATGAGATGAGAAAAGAGTTTGAAATGTCTATGTTTGGAGAGATTAAGTTCTTTCTAGGACTGCAAGTGATTCAACAAAGTGATGGGATAATCATCACACAATCTAAATATATCAAGGAAATACTGAGAACATTTGGCATGGAATATGCTAAACCTGTTGGAACACCGATGGCTACTGGATGTAAAGTAACTAAAGAAGATGAAACTACAGAGGTAAACCAGACACTGTATTGATCTATGATTGGTAAACTAATGTATGTAGTTCATAGTAGACCATACATAGCACATGTTGTGGGAATTGTTGTAAGATTTTTGGCAAATCCTAGGGAGTCACTCATGGTTGCTACAAAGAGAATCTTAAGATACCTGAATAAAATGGAGGACTATGGATTATGGTATCCTAAGGAAGGAAAATTTGAACTTAGAGTCTATACCAATGCTGATTGGGATGGAAATATGGATGACAAAAAAATACCACCGAAGGAGCATTTTTCTTTGGTGAAAGACTTGTTACATGGATGAGTAGGAAGCATGCTTTCATTTCTCAGTCTACAGCTGAAGTAGAATATGTTGTTGCTACTACAAATTGTTCAAATATTGCATATATTAAGCAAGTGTTGGAAGGTATGAATGAGGTAATCACTAAGATGGTGATTATATATTGTGATAACACTAGTGCTATTAATATTTTAAAGAATCTAGTGATGCACTCTAAGACAAAGCATATATCTATTAAGTATCACTACTTAAGAGAAAAATTACATGAGAAGCAAGTGAAGCTAGAATTTGTTACATCTAAAAAACAACTTGCAGACATATTTACAAAGCCTCTACTGAAGGATATATTTTAATACTTGAGGATAAGACTTGGGGTCCATCCCCTGTCTATCAGTCACTAATGTGATCTAGATGTTGCATCAACCTAATCTTATCAGTAGATCATTCATGTTGATGCAACATAGTTCACACTTTGGATCATGTCTAAGGTTGTGAAAAGATTGAAGAACTAGAACAGATTGGCATATCAGTATATAGAGATACAAAAAATGCACCTGACAATAGAGAGTTACATGGCTACTACAGAGTTGTATTTTTATTTGTTTCTTTGGCATTGTTGTCAAAGGGAGAGATAAACAATATGAAATGATGAATGAACCAATGAGAACACTGCAACACCTATCTAAGGGAGAGATAATCTGAAAGAAAGGGAGAGTATTTAAGATCAGTTATTGAGAACAGAAGAAGGAATCCAAAAAGCTAAAAAGATCATATCTGCAGACTATCAATGCTGCACATTTGTAATTCTATTGAGTAATGTAGTGATTAAACATATTAAGCTAGGGAGAGCTTGTATAGTATTTATTTACAAAGTTGTAGAATACATGTTTGGTATGTGTATGACATATTTCATATTTCTTGAGTTTCCATCAATGCCAAAGGGAGAGATTGATGAACTACAATAGATTTAGAACCTAATTGAAGATCAATGATTAGAGATC
Source organism: Chamaecyparis obtusa (assembly GCA_027943335.1). Taxonomy (NCBI): domain Eukaryota; kingdom Viridiplantae; phylum Streptophyta; class Pinopsida; order Cupressales; family Cupressaceae; genus Chamaecyparis; species Chamaecyparis obtusa. The sequence goes on along the minus strand of BSBK01005513.1, from coordinate 244,825 downwards.
ACCGAGTTGCTGATTAGATATGTAAGATGATTAAATCAGTAATATGTTGTCATTGATGTCAACTAGTTTGACAATAGTTATCTTGTAAGTAACTATATCGAAACATTTGTAGAAAAGGAGTAAAAGTGATGAAGAATATAAATATCTACATGAGAAAGATGTATATGATAGATGAGGATAAGGAATACATTGGGTAACTGTCATGCCAAAAATTTAGGGAAAAACACACACAATAATTTTTTTTAAAAAAGCACTAACAACTAGGTTGCAAACTAAGGTGCACTAAAACTTGAGAAGTAAAACACCAACCAACGCACTTAAATCACAAGGGAATGTTAGAAAGTAAAGATCCCCAAGATAACTAAGAGGGTGGGGGGGTGAATTAGTTATCTGACAATTTAACCATTCAACTACTTTAAACAATATAATTAATGTACTAATCAACCATAGAAAGATAACCATACACAATTGCACAAAAATACAAGATATGTTGACTAGGGAACCTCTTGAAAAGAGTAAACCCCGGTGGGAATGATGCTCACAAAATGATGCACTAATATGAAAGTTCCTTGTTAGAGGATGGATCCTGTTAGGAGTCTTATGAAATACATTTAGTACATATAAATCCCTGTTAGGAGATTTTGAATCCCTGTTAAAAGATTCTAATCCGGTTAAGAGTTTATGGAAGACAGAAGGACCCACTGCCCAAACAACTTCAAGGCAAGATCTCTGAACCCACTGTCCAAAAGATCTTAGAATTATTCAATAGAATAATATGAAATATATTACCTCCTTCACACTGTGCCAAAACCACACTCTCTACTACACAAGATCACAATTCCAGATCTTTGTACTCACAAGTCTTCCTTCATCACTGAATTAGCTCTTTTCTTCACTTCATGCATATATTCACATCTCAAACTTCACAATACATATTGCAACAAGGAAAACATTCCTTCTTATATACCAAACTCAAATAATTACAAATGAGTCGGTCCTCAATTACAAAATAATAATTTCTGCACGCTACACACAAAATTTCACATAAAACTGTCGGCTTCCAGATACTGTAACTTTCTCCAAACATATCTTCAAAGTTTGCACTATAAACCATGTCATAATTAATGAGTCTCCAACATCCCTTTAACTGCACAAAATTAGATTCCATCCCAGCTAAGAGATATCCTCTAATTTCTAAAAATCGCTTCACAGAAACACTATCTAAACACTGCTTTCACCAAAATGCTCATAACTCTTATGAATGAATGAATTTCTTTTTGCATTGTTAACCATAGGTTAATAACACACCAAAGAACATACCATCAACTGCGCAAAATTCAATATGCAATAAAACATGTGCGCAAGACAAAATTGTACCTACTTTCCTGCTGATATCCAAAATATCATTGTGTTGACATCAATGACAATCCAAGTCATGAATGCAACAACAACTGCTATAGAATGACTACCAAAATACTTTGCACTCATTCCTAACAATCTCCCCCATTGGCATGGATGGCAACATAGATGAAAAACATCCAATGTTCCAAAAATCCAATACTGCAACATCACTGCAAAATATCAAATTAAATCTTGCTTCATTTTCCTATTCAGCTCTCTCATACAATCCACAATGTTTTTCATGTATATCTCTCCCCCATTGAAATCAATGACAGAAATTCCATCACTAAGTCAACAAAAACTTAATGTCAAAAGACACTTTTTAGAAAAATACAATAACAAGAGTCCTCATGACTCAGCTCATAAACTCCCCCATAGAGGAAGTTCCAACATCCAATCCAGAAGAAAGATAGGGCTCATATACCACTGGACAGATGCAATCATCTGCATCAATTCTCAAAAATAGGTTGGGGCATAACCCCAAGCATACCTCTCAGATACACAAATGTATCCTTAGGTAAAGGTTTTGTAAATATATTTGCTATTTGTTCCTTTGTGCTTATGTACTCCAATCTTACTTATTTTTCTGCAACTTTCTCTCTTACAACATGATACTTGATCTCAATATGTTTAGTCTTAGAATGTAAAATAGGATTTTTTGACATACTCATTGTACTGGTGTTATCACAATGTATAACAATAGGCTCATCAAACTTTATTCCAATATCCTTCAACATCTGCTTCATCCAAATAATCTAATTATAATTGTTTGCTGCTGCAACATATTATGCTTCTGCTATACTTTGTGAAGTACAATTCCTCTTCTTACTTAACCAAGAGACCAATTTTCCTCCAAGAAAAAAGGCTCCACCATTGGTGCTTTCTTTGTCATCAACACTACCTCCCCAATCTGCATCAGTATAGGCACATAAAGTAAAATCATCAGAATTCTCATACCATAATCCATAATCCATTGTTCCTTTCAGATATCTTAGTATCCTCTTTACTGCTACATAATGTGATTCTCTAGGTTCTGCTTGAAATCTTGCTACAATCCCAACTGAATGTGCTATATCAAGTCTTATATGTGTTAAGTACTACAATCCTCCAATCATAGATCTGTATTTTTTCTGCTCAACTGCTGGTGTCTCATCTTTGCTAGATAACTTATGTTTAGTTACCATAGGTGTTCCAATAGGTTTAGAATCTTCCATTCCAAATCTTTTCAATAATTCATTCAAATACTTAGTCTGACTTACAAATATACCTTCCTTGCTTTGTGTTATCTGTAATCCCAAAAAATATTTCATTTCTCCAATCATGCTCATCTCAAATTCAATCTTCATTTCATCTGCAAATTTGTCACTAGCTTCATCTTCTCCTCCAAAGATAATATCATCAACAAATATAATTGTAACCAACAAACCATTCTCAATTTCTTTTGTGTCTAAGTTACTATCCGTTGTTCCTTTTATAAATCCCAATTTCAATAAATACTTATCCAATCTTGCGTACCAGGTTCTAGGTGCTTGTTTTAATCCATATAAAGCTTTCTTTAACTTACATACCATATCTCCTTCTTGTGTCAAAGGAAAACCTTCAGGCTGCTCAATGTAGACTTCTTCTTCTAATTCACCATTCAAAAATGCTGACTTCACATCCATCTGATACACTTTGAATTTCTTGTAAGCTGCATATGCTAGAAACATTCTCACTGCTTCAAGTCTGGCCACAGGTGCAAAAGTTTCTTCATAGTCAATTCCTTCTTGTTGTGAATATCCTTTACATACCAATCTTGCTTTGTTTCTTATCACTTCTCCTTGTTCATTCATCTTGTTTTTGAATACCCACTTTGTTCCAATCACATTCTTGTCTTCAGGTCTAGGGACCAATTCCCATGTCTTGTTTTTTTCAATTTGCTCCAGTTCTTCTTTCATAGCATTAATCCAATGTTCATCTTCACAAGCTTCATTAGTAGTCTTAGGTTCAATTTGAGAAATCAAACATAAATGTACCTTATTTCGAGTCAAAACTCCTCTGTCTAAACTTCCAATAACTTTCTCAACAAGGTGATGTCTTGAAATATACCTATTAGGTGTCATAGTTACTGATCTTGTTCCAACTGTAGATTCTTCTCTGCTTTCTTCTCTATTTTCTTTAGTATGACTTTCATTTAGCAAATCACTGTTAGTTTCAAAAAATAATTCTGCATTTTCAATGTTAGGCTTAGGTTGTGCTTCTCCATCAGATTCATAATCAAGCATTCTTTCCTGAATTTTAAACTTCTCATCAACTTTTACATTTGCACTTTCAACAATAGTCTTAGTTCTTTTGTTATAACATCTATATGCTTTGCTTTTTAAATAATATCCAAGAAATATTCCTTCATCACTTCTAGGATCAAACTTTCCTATATCATCATCTCTCTTAATATAACATTTACTTCCAAAAATTCTAAAATACTTAACTGAGGGTGCATGTTTAAACCATAATTCATAAGGTGTCTTGTTTATATCTGCTCTGATTTGTACTCTGTTCATAGTGTATACTACTGTGTTCACTGCTTCTCTCCAAAAAGTCTTAGCCAAATCATTTTCAAACAACATAGCTCTTGCTGCTTCAGTTATTGACTTGTTCCTTCTTTCTACAATACCATTTTGTTCTGGTGTTCTAGGGGCTGAAAGTTGTCTCTTAATACCATTCATTTCACAAAAAGTATTAAACTCTCTAGATGTAAATTCACCACCTCTATCAGATCTTAGACTCTTAATCTTCATTCTAGATTCATTCTCAATTTTGCTTTTCATGATCTTAAATTTATCAAATGCTTCAGATTTTTCTTTCAAAAATGCAATCCACATCATCCTTGTAAAATCATCAACAAGAATCATAAAATACCTTTCTCCATAGAATCCTCTAGTCCTAGTAGGACCACTCAAGTCTATATGAACAATCTCCAGCTTCTCTGTCGATGTGAACTTCTTGCTGGGAAATGAACTCCTTTTCTACTTTGCCATCATACATTCTTTGCAAATCATGTTAGTAGGTTTCATAATTCTAGGTAAATCTCTTACCGCAAGTGTAGTGCTCACCTTGACATTATTATCAAAGTTTATATGACAAAACCTTTTATGCCATAACCAACTATCATCAATCTTAGTTATCAAACATGTCATCTCAGTAGGATCCAATTGAAATACATTATCTTTGGTTCTAGATCCTTTTCCAATTAGATTTTCATCTTTATCTTTTATCACACAAGTTTTCTCAGCAAACCAAACTTGATAACCCTTATCAACCAATTGTCCAACAATTAGTAGATTATGTCTCAATCCATCAACAAAGTAAACATTATCAGTGTTAGTCTTTCCATCAAGAGTAATAGATCCTATACCCTTAATCAAATAAGGTGCATTATTACCAACCCCAACAATTCCTCCATCATAATTATCTAACTTAACAAACTTTCTTTTATCTCTAGTCATATGATGTGAACAACCACTGTCTATAATCTAATCAGATTTCTTTTCAACTTGAGAAACTAATGCTTTTTCTTCCCTTTCATCAGATTCAGAACTTTCTTCTTTAATTTCTACAAATCTTATTTCCTCAAAGTTATCATTATCACTGTCACTTAAATGTCTTTCAATTCCTACTTCAAGATCTTCATCATTTGCATAATAACATTCTTTAGATCTCCTAGGTTTAAAGTTGCTTCTATACTTCTTAACTCTTTTAGGACATTTAGATGCAAAATGACCATATTCTTGACAAGTCCAACATTTAAAGATTTTCTTACCATTTGGTTCTCTTTTTACAAGTAATGCAATACCTTCTTCAATCTTCTTATCTTCCTCAGATTTAGATCTACTACTACTAGCATAATCTCCATTCACACTAGTACTTCTTGTAGGTCTAATGTTAAGAGCACTGAATGCTATCTCCATTCTAGGTAGCTCTCTTGATAATCTCAAATTAATCTCTGCTATTTCTAATCTTCCAAGAAGAGTCTCTCTTGAAAAGTTCGATGTACAAGGTATCACTTGTTCAATCATCTGTGTTGTCTACTTGAATACTGGTGTCAAAGTTCTCAGAATTTTCCATATCACTTCATTATTTATCTTATCACCTCCACAAGACTTTATTCCTATTACAATCTCAGACATCCTACCTATATAGCTTCTAATAGATTCATCTTCCATCATTCTGATATCTTCAAATGCACAAATCCAATTATGTAATCTAGCCTTCTTTGCATGTTCATCACCTTCAAAAGTAGAATGTAAAGCTTTCCAAATTGCATGAGATGTTTTCAAACATCTTACCTGACTATATTCATTCTTTGGTAGTCTGACAAAAGTGCTTCTCTTGCAAGTATGTTACACATGAATAGATCTAGTTCATCTTTAGTTCCTGCCTCTAGATTGTCTTCCTCAATGATAGTCTTCTCATTCTTTGTAATCAACCAATAACTTGGTCCTAAACACAATAGATGTGTCTTCATCTTTTCTTTCCAACTGTCAAAATTTACTCCATCAAACTCAGGGCTTTCTTTTCTGAAATTTTCCATGGATCTCCTTAAGTTGTTAAACTTTTCTTTCAAGGACCTGCTGCTCTGATACCAATTGTTAGAAAGTAAAGATCCCCAAGATAACTGAGAGGGGGGGGGGGGGTGAATCAGTTATCTAATAATTTAACCATTCAACTACTTTAAACAATATAATTAATGTATTAATCAACCATAGAAAGATAACCATACACAATTGCACAATAACACAAGATATGTTGACCAGGGAACCTCTTGAAAAGAGTAAACCTCGGTGGGAATGATGCCCACAAAATGATGCACTAATATGAAAGTTCCTTGTTAGAGGATGGACCTTGTTAGGAGTCTTATGAAATATATTTAGTACATATAAATCCCTATTAGGAGATTTTGAATCCTTGTTAAAAGATTCTAACCCGGTTAAGAGTTTATGGAAGACAGAAGGACCCACTGCCCAAACAACTTCAAGGCAAGATTTCTGAACCCACTGTCCAAAAGATCTTAGAATTATTCAACAAAATAATATGAAATATATTACCTCCTTCATACTGTGCCAAAACCACACTCTCTGCTACACAAGATCACAATTCCAGATCTCTGTACTCAGAAGTCTTCCTTCATCATTGAATTAGCTCTTTTCTTCACTTCATGCATATATTCACATCTCAAACTTCACAATACATATTGCAACAAGGAAAAAATTCCTTCTTATATACCAAATTCAAATAATTACAAATGAGTCGGTCCTCAATTACAAAATAATAATTTCTACATGCTACACACAAAATTTCACATAAAACTGTCAGCTTCCAGTTACTGTAACTTTCTCCAAACATATCTTTGAAGTTTTTGCTATGAACCACATCATCATTAATGAGTCTCCAACATCCCTTTAACTATGCAAAATTAGATTCCATCCCAGCTAAGAGATATCCTCTGATTTTCAAAAATCGCTTCACAGAAACACTGTCTAAACACTGCTTTCACCAAAATGCTCATAACTCTTATGAATGAATGAATTTCTTTTTGTGCTATTAACCATAGGTTAATAACACACCAAAGAACATACCATCAACTATGCAAAAGCCAATATGCAATAAAACATGTGCGCAAAACAAAATTGTACCTACTTTCCTGCTGATATCCAGAATATCACTGTTGTGACATCAATGACAATCCAAGTCATGAATGCAACAACAACTGCTACAGAATGACTACCAAAATACTTTGCATTCATTCCTAATAGGGAATTCATGACACACATTGGCTTGCCGACATCCCTTGTTCGTTAGGTACATTAGTTCGATGAAACCCTAACTAGGGTTAAACATAAAGTGAATACAAGGGGAAATCCCTAAATCTAGGAATTCAAAAATAAGACAATAAAATAGGGAAACTATAAGGTCTTCGAATCCAATGCTCCTTCAAAGATAGGCAACCCCATAAATTCTATCATTTCCTATTGGCCCCTTACGAATACTAGGGAACCATCTTAGGGTCTAAAGAAGATTTAGTATTGAAGGTCAAGAGGGTTATAATGAGATCGTGATAATAATCCTAACGCAAAACTAAGATTATTAAACCAAAATTATTTAAAGACGACTAATGCTTGAATAAATAAATTAATATTAAAATTCCCTTAGTTTTAATTATAATAAAATTAATGTTCAAAGTTCATCAAGTAATTCAACTTAGTGATTTAAAACATTTAAATAATGTTATAATTATTAATTTAATAACTATTATTAGGGATTGATATATTACCTAGGTCCCATCTGGGGATTAGAAGATTATTAACCTCCCTAATAAAAATTATTATTTAAGAGAAACAGTAGGGCATTGCATTATAAAGATCACATAATCTATAATTAAATCAATAATTTTCATTCAATAATATTAAAACATAATAATACAAGATCCATTGTCACAAATCTCAATTAATCAATAAATAAATAAAATGACCATAAATTAATTCTCATAATTTATAATTTGGAAATATAATTTAAAATAACATCATTGCCCAAAAATCGTTTCAAATCCCCAATAATAGGGAATCTTGAGAACTAAGAGGCAAATGTAATTAATAAAATGAAATTCAAATTTTAAAGAAAAGAGGAAAGAGTGACATTATTAAATAGTCAATAAAGATGTAATATTATAAAATCTAATAACTCAAATCTCAAATAAATTAATAAAATAAAAGTAAGATCTTAAATTAACTCTCTCATAATTTAAAATTTTGAAAATAAACTAAAATAGCATTAATGTCCAAAAATCATTTCAAAATCCCAATAATAGAGAATCTTGAGGTCCAAAAGGCAAAAGTAAATAATAAAAAGAAAATCAAATTTTAAAGAAAAAGGAAAAAGTCAACATTATAAAATAATCGATGAATTTTCAGAGTTGAAAGAAATTTCAAAATAAAACAAGAAAATGACTTATGGCTCCATTGGCCAACCCTAACCCTAATTCAAAATTAGGGTTTGGGTCAAAATAAAACATGGCCCGAAACCCTAATTTCATTGCTTTTTATTTTTCTTGCAGATTGGGCCAAGGGCTAAGGAGATGAGGAAGACAATGATGAGTATACACCCAAGTACACATGGGTGTATATACATACAAGTGTGTATATACTCCTATATATACTTGAGTATATACAATAAAAAAAGGCTTCTATCAAAGGGGAAAATACTAGGTTTTCCAATGCACTGATGCCATTAACAACATGGTATAATGAAATTTATTTCATCTTTACATCACTGGTATTATTTTTACATATGGGCTGCATAAATTTCTTTTATTTATTTATTTATTTAAATATATCTTTGTTTTAGCATTTAGTCTACAGTGTATAAATTTCTTTTTGTTTACCAAAGGTAAATCTCTGTTGGTAGGATGTAATTTAATGGAAGAAAATAAAATGCATCAGTCAAATAACCTTTGTGCAAACAAAAATTGTGCAGTTGATTTAATTCTTTGTATTTACTGTGTGTTTGCAAACTTAATATTTTTTGTTATGTTCACTGTCTCCATTTTGTTTTAGACACACAACAACTGATATATTTTATCTTATTATGTACTGCAAAGTTTATTTTTCTTTTATGTTTTATATACTAACTATGCATTCAATAGTTAAATATTTTATAATTTTGAAATAGTATACTGCGATATTTTTTTTTAAATTTAAACAAAGTTATTATTATTTTTTTTTATAAAGTCTGCAGTAACATAGTATAATATATGTATATGTATATATATATATATATATATATATATGAGATATATATAATAATATATTATATATTATATTATATTGCCATAATAAACATGGCATCAAAAAATGATTTTTATAATATACATTATTATATATCATAAGATATATATAATAATATATAAACATATACGCATTATATTATATATTGATTTATTATTATTATTTTTTAAAACATGAGAGTAATAAATAGAAGGGGGGTAAATCTATGATTATTTATATTCATAAAAATATATTATTATATTAAGAATATAATAATATATTTATATGTATATATGCTTGGGAAAATATACATATTTACATACATGAACTAGGAAAAGAGAGAATCTAATTTTTTTCTAAGTGGTAAAATAAAAGTATTATTCTAAACTTTTGTACAAGATCAAAGTTATTATTTTCTTTCTAAACATTAAATATAAGACATTGTTCTAACTTTATCATACATCTAAATTATGTACCCTTTTTGAAATCCATGCACACAAGAAAGAGATTCTTTTCCTTTTTTTTTTGCAAGATCAATCTACTAACTATTTATTTGAAAAGAAATGAACATAATGAGAAGATTTTTCACATTTAGGGATACAAAGAAAACTCTTTTTTTATTTTCTCTTGCATTTAGAATACTAAAACAACAACTTCACTTTTCTTTTTTCTAGCACATTAATGACATTTACATCTCTTTCTTCTACTTCAAAATACAAGTAGATTAAAGGAAAATAAATAACATACAAAAATATTACAAGCATCTCTCATACTAGGCATATACATAGCCTTTTAACAAAATTTTCCATAAGGCTTTGAAGCCATTCAAAACTCAAATAACATGAAGGGATCTAGTCCAATGCTCATTTAGCTCCATAAAAACTAGCAAGCCTTCATTTGACAAATCTACAAAATAACAACCAATAGACCATGGAGGCTCACCTCCCAACCTAGGCCATTACATGGCCGCCCCCAAGCTAGGGGAAACAAATATGGATAGGGGATGTACATTCATACATCAAGCACATACTCAAAAAAAAAAACTAGCAACTAAACAAGAACACCAAATTCCATTCCCATGGCTATGCACATAATGGGTCACCTTGGACCCATAGTAGGGGTGAAGGTGGAAGCTACCCAACTAGGAGAATACTAAAATACAAGAATAAACCAGCCTTCAACAAGGCTTTAAAATCTGCTCAAATTGCCTTCACAAGGCCAATGATACAACCATCAACCCTTCACATAATCTACACCAAATCAACACCCTTATGCCCCCCAAATAGTATACACAAGGATGGAAACATGGATGCCCATACATCCATGCCTTATCTGACTCTACATTAGCTGAGTAGTCTTAACTCTTTCCCTTCACCCATCAAGTCTCTCTTCCCTCCCAAGGGTTAGTTTGGCCTTGCACACCCCAAAGAAAACAATACAACAAAGAAAGGAAGACACCACAAGAATGCATAAGCCAAAATACCAAACAATTACTTACAACACTAAGCATTCACATAACACAAGAAAGTAAATCATGTACATAACATTAAGACAAAGAGTTTTCAAGATCCAACCTCAATCCAAGCTAATGGCAATGAGGGTTGAGATGAGATTTCTCCAACTAGTCTCCTCTTTTTCTATGCAACGGCCAAAATCTGCCAAAATCAATCAAGACCAAAATCTCACAATCTCTCAAGTCTCCAAAAATTGGAGAGTGGGAAATTACCCACCAATTTTCCCTCCATCTCCTTAAGAAGAAAAACCCTAATCCTTTCAAACAAGAGGTGGAAATTCAAATTCAAAATTCAAAAAGAGGAGTGGGCTTGACACGCAATTCCAATTTTCGTCACTTTTCAAAAGAGCATCTTTTGGAAGGGCAAAAATAGCTAAAATACATCATAATGGTCAAAATTTGACCACCAACACATGACACCACTATGGGGTAGCCTATTTTTAACCTCTACTACCTTATATGGTCATTAAAAGCCACTGAAAAGATCACCTAAAGATTGCATACGAAAATGAAAGAGATTCCCACTCAAGGCTCCTAAAAATAGAGACCACTCATACACATAAAGCACTTGGGTATGCCAACTCACATGACATATGTCAATTGACACCACAAAAGAATCACATTACAACACAATACACATGGCATGCCAAGTGGACTAAAATAATAAAATAAAAATATACATAATCAATAAATACATTCATGCATCACGATACAACAATTACACATTACAATGAGGTTTATTTCTCCCCTTGGAGATGACCTTGGCTTAACATGATTTTAACAATTATCCATCTTTAATTTTCCCTAATATAGCCATGGTCTTACCTGCACACTTGACAAAATATCAGTAGCTCATGAAATGTCAATAACATATATATGTACATCATAAATAATCAAACTCAAGTACATCATATAGTCCAACTGAGTCCACACTTTATCACAAGAAAATCACTTACTTCCAATAATACATTTCTTAATTTCAAATCAAGCTATTTCAAGAACATAATTATATCAATTAACCTAGTTTATTAACCATGATTATCTAACATAAACTCTTCTTGTATAAACATGAAATTATGCCATAATATTCTAAATTAAATAATTCATCAATACCATAAGTCAAGACCAAATAATCTAGCGTGAAAATAAGTCCTAAATTATTTACAAGCTACATTTCAAATGATTTACTTTTCTTGCATTATTATAACATCAAAGTGTTCTATGTGAAATCTCCCACTCAACACCAAGACCTAATAATCACTTTTCTATTAATACACATCTCAACATAAAATAAATTCAAATAGTCCTTTAGGTAAGCATTCATATCCAAATAGAAACATTTCAACATTCAGTAGTGGTACACTCACACCTTTCCTACTGCATTTCTTATAGAGATTACATACACACGGGAAATGATATTTAACTACATTAGAATATATATATATATATATATATATATATATATATATATATATATATATATATATATATATATATATATATATATATATATATATATCACGCTTTTATTATTTTAACTACCTTATTCCAATACAATTTCTATAAAACATGCACTTGATAATATTATCACAAAGATCAGTTAAATTTAATTAATCTTATTTTAAACACAAAGCATCCTAGCATTTTGAGTGTATAAGTAACATGAAAAGAGTACATCACAAATGGTGATCAAACCTCTATCCACTAGGACACAAATCATAATACAATAACATAAATTTCTAATTACTAAGTCTATTATGCAGAAAGATAATACCAAGATAGAATATCTTAAAACGCCTGACATGACTTTCAAAGATAAAATCTTGATAAACATAAGGAAAATCTGGGCAAGGAGCATCTCATGATGCCATCAACCATAATATGGATAACAATCACTGCATCCACATGAATGACTCATCCCTGCTCTAAGGGTCTCTAGAATGCGATTCAAGACCATATCCTACATCTTCTAGTTCACGCAGAATGTCGATACACACTCCAAAACAATCCTCCTAGCGGATTCTCCCTCACATGGGACCAACATGACCTTACCCTTTGAAATTGATAGTCAAAACCACACATTTAGGATGTTCATGCAAAGGGGTGAACGAGGGAGGCACTACAGTAACTTGTTGATGAGTCTATGACCTTATGTTATTGACTTGATTATGTTGCATTCATCTATGATGAGGAAAAGAGCTGAAGGATATAAGGTAGTATGGTCGGTTGATGAAGCATCACAGTATACACCAAGCAGTGTAGTGTATACCGAGCATAGTATGAACTGAGCTTGTGTTCACCAACACATTTCTTTGTTAACCAAACATAACAAAGGAACTAAATGATTAGTTTAGCCGATAAAGATTGATGAGCTAGAAAGTACCTCGTGATAAGAGTAAAAGATAAAGTTTGTTACAAAGATCTATGGCTAAAAAAATTCAAGGAAGATCTAAAGTATGGAATCAAAATATGTTACTGACACATCAGCCGAGGAAGGTTTAAGCAGAAAAATCAATTAAAGAGAATAAGTGGCAAAATCTAATGGAGGAGAAGAAAATGGTTTACATGTCTATTTAAGAGACTAGGGTTTCATTATGAAACTTATGCCAACAGAAGGAGACTATAGAGATATCGCATGAACAAGCTTCATGCATTCCTGATCAAACTCGTTAAGAAGAACCAAATTGCAAAGATTACAGAGCATCATAAAGCTATTACCGAGAGATAGTAAGTCATTGATTATTGTTGAAATAGAATTGATATAGTGATCAAAGGATTTGAATGAGCTTAATTTTGATCTGTACATCTACAATTGAAGTTGTATTAAGACAAATCACCTACTGTTACATTTTAACCATTGTATACAGTCAAATCTCTTAACTGAGTGGACTAGGAAAGTCTTTTATGTATCATTCATAGAATGAACATTGATATCCTGTCAACCCCATAGTGAATGTTGGTTGGACAATAATGGTTGGTCTAAAATACTCTAACAAGGTCACACCTTATAGTGTGTTTTGTAACCTTTAATAGGGTTGGGTCTTCACCGACCTCACTTTAGAAGAGTGAACAATTTTTGGGTTGCCGGTCCCAGGTGGTTTTTCCCTTCACAGGGTTTCCATGTTAAATCTCTTGTGTTATGTGTTCATTGTGATGATTGTTTGTTATCATACTTTACATGTTGTATATTGGATTTGATCGGTAATCATTATAAGTTATTGACTGGTAATCGGTAAAAGAACAGATAGTATAGTATTTTATGTTACCGAGCTACAAAAGTATAAGTAAATTGTTTTGGTTATACATTTTGTGATTGGGACTGTGGATAACTAATTCAACCCCCTCTCAGTTATTTTTAAAATTGGTATCAAGGATTTTGTTTCTTGTAATAGAGTTTTAAGGACTTCAGCACAAAGATCTCAAAATGTATAAGAGGGAAGTGCCAAAGCTAAACAAGGATAACTTCACAATATGGCAAAGCCGAATGAAGCTGCACATATATGAAATTGGGAATTATTCCCTCACTCTAATGGAGAATGGCTACATTACACCACGCACTAGACCTTTGACCCTTGATCAGTTAAGAGACAAACATGAGCATAATGTCACTATGATGGAGATTGTTGCCGCACTGACAGATGTCAAATTTAAAGATATCAAAGGATGTACTGTACTACTAAAGACATGTGGGATAAACTTTCTTAAATTCATAGTGGTAATGTAAATGTCAAAAGAGACAGAGCCGAAAGCTTAAGAGGAAGATTTGATGACATGAAGATGAAAGAAGGTGAAAACATTGTGCACTACACAAACAAAATAAAGGAGGTAGTTCATGCTATTAAAGCATCAGATGGAGTTATTGATGAAGACACCATGGTAAGCAAAATTCTAAGGACTTTATTGCTTATTTATGCCATTAGAATATCTACAATTCATGAAAATAGGTCAGCACCTAATAGTACACTCACTCTTGATAATCTGACTGGAAAGCTAACAACATTTGAACTAAACAACTATAATAATAGTGTTGTACCGATTGTTGAATCTTCTTTCATGAGTTCTCTGAAGGTTGGTAAGTCTAGTAGTAGAAATAATAAGGATGATAGTGATAGAAATACTAATGATGAGCTTGATGAACTTGAAGCTCTTATGGCCAGAAGGTTACCCAAAGGTAAAGGAAGGTATAGAGGTAAATTACCTTTAGCATTCTTTAACTATAAAGAGGTTGGTCACATTGCTGCTAGATGTCCACACAAGAAAGATGATGATAGAACCAAAGACCAATCTGAAGGAAGCTATGGGAGAAGAAACAATAGGAGCTATCGACAAACAATAGAGACAACAGAGACAATAATGACAGAGGAAAAAAGGTATGTTACATAGTAGAAGAAAATAAATCAAAATCTGATTCAGATGATGATGTAGAAGTTGTATTTGTTGCTATGAAAGATGATTCAGAGGAAGAAGAAAAACATGTAGAAACAACTCTAATTTCTAAAGTTAATAAAAATGATACATGGATCATAGATAGTGGTTGTACACATCACATGACTGGTGATGATGATAAATTTGATCATCTTGAGGAATAAAAAAGAGGATATGTTAAGATGGGTAATGATACACCTTGTATGGTAAGAGGTAAAGGATCCTTGATGATAAATGATAGAATAAAATGTAAAAATGCTTATTGGGTAGAAAGACTAAACTATAATTTGCTAAGTGTGGCATAGCTGAATAATTCAGGTCACCAAGTTGCTTTTGAGAGCAAGAAAGTGAAAATATTTGATGATGGAGGAAGACTATTGGAACTAGAGCACAATCAAAAGGTAATCTATTTTATCTTGATAATGATGAGTCTTCTTGCTTGATGATGAAAAATGAAGATGCTTGGTTGTGGCATAAAAGGTTATGCCATGTGAATTTTGATAACATGATTAAGATCAGTAAAAAGAAAAGAGTTAGAAATCTGCCTAACTTGTCAAAGCCTAATCATGTTATGTGTCATGAATGTCAGAAAGCTAAAATGACCAAATCTAGTTTCAAAAGTAAAGATTATTCAAGAAAGAAGATACTTGAGTTAGTTCATACCGACCTATGTGGTCCTATGAGAACTCAGAGTTATTATGGAGATAAATACTTTATTCTTTTTGTTGATGACTATACTAGATTAATTACTGTCATGTTCTTAAAAGAAAAATTTGAGGCATTCAAGATGTTCAAGTGGTATAAAGAAAAAGTAGAAAAAGAGACTTGTAAAGAATTAAAATGCTTAAGATCTAATAGAGGAGGTATATTTAGCTCTGATGAATTTTCTAATTTCTGTAATGAGCATGGTATTAAAAGACAGGTCTCTGCATCAAGGACACCTCAGCAAAATGACATTGCTGAAAGGAAGAATAGGTCAGTTGTTGACTATGAAAGAACATTAATGATAGAGAATAATGTTGCTCAGAGATACTGGAGGGAAGCTATCAACATAGCTATTTATGTTCTAAACCGAGTACAACTGAAGGACAGTGAATAGTGGTAATATGGAATCACCTCTATTCAATGTAATGTATGGGGGAAATATGAGATCTACTTCTTAATCCAAATTCCCAAAGGAGAGATCCAATTTGATCAACCAAAAGGTTAGTGCACAATCGAATCAATCTATGGAGAATAGGAAAGAGGAAGAAAAACCTTATATTTCCCTATGAAGGAGTTGTGCTTAAAATCTAAAACAATTGAAATACAAATACTAACCTCAAAATAGGGAAAATCTAGAAAATGCCAATTTTTGATGTCTGTGTGTATCTTCAGGCAATTCTGCAACCTATTTCGGACTAGAAATGCCAAGATGAAGAAAACCCAAAAATATTTTATCTTTTTGAAAGTAGGTAGTCTTTGACCCTCATAAAAGGTCAAAGGCTACATTTTTATTTTTGAAGGTTGACTTTGACTTTGTTCATAGATCTCAGAAGTTTTCTGAAAAGGGTATCCAAATCCGATCTCAGATCTGAAGTTTTGCACCTGCACCTATAAGAAAAAGAGGGTTTATGTTGTTTGTTTGAGGGGTTTACCTTAGTCAAACCCCAGTTTGGAATCAACCTTAATATTGAAATTAAAATAAGAATGCTAGCAAGTAGTAGAAGTAGATCTAATAATGAAGCTATGGAATTAATAGATATGCAATCGTATTTCGAATGTAAACAAGTATATTGATATGAAAGCTTGAAATGGAAAATGTAAATCAAAACCATTGAAGTAATTGCAAAACCTCCATGCTTGTATGCTTGGAATCCACCTTGATAGAAGAATGAATGGATCTAGAAGATAAACAAAGGATCTTGAAGGAAGATCACACCATCATGATGGCTAGATCTAGGGTTTGAAGGATGAATCTTGCATGTTTGAACCAAATCCCTTCAATGGCTTGAAAGCTTGAATCCTTGATCTTCAATGGATAACTTGAATGAAGAAGAGGACTTGAATGGAATGCTTGATCTTGCTTGAAAGAGAACTTGATTTCCAAAACTTGATCACCAATGTCTCCTTGAGAGTGCTTGATGCATGAATGAATTAGATTGAGAAAATGAGAGAGGAAGGCCTCCTTTTATAGTGAACTAGGGCACAATCTTCTAGAGGGGCCACCTTGGAGAATTAAATCCCAATTAGGTCCTAGCCTTTAGAAATATACCTAGATTAAATGCAATTTAAGGATTTACCATTCCAAAACTTGAAATTGCCAATCCGAAGGTTGGAAAACAAATATCTCTGAAACCCGACACCCAAAAATCATGGAAATTTGAAATCTAAATTGGGGGTCAGGGACAAGGTTGACTCTACCCTAGGTTAGGGTCAAGGTTGAATTTGACCCTCAAGGTCAACTTGGACCTTGAGGTCAAAAACCTCAAGACCCCAGCCTAGAATGCTAGGAAATGCAGATATATACTAAAAATAGAGATGGAAGGAAGCAGTATGAGGAGAAAAAGTTTGATCCAAGAAAAGAGCTGATTTAAGGTGCTTGACATGATCCAAACCACTCACTTGGAGGGCTAAACACTCTTAACATGGAAGTGCTTCTATTTTAAGATGATACAGACACTAACAAGACACCCTATGAGTTATGGTTTGGACACAAACCCACTGTAAGTTATTTCAAGATTTTTGGAAGTAAATGTTTTATTCTGAAAGATGAAAGAAATGGAAAGTTTGACTCAAAAGGTGATGAAGGGATATTTCTAGGATATTCCAGTAAAAACAAAGCACACAAGTGTCTAAATAAAGTTAAAAATAAAATGATTGAAAGTACTAATGTTTGAATTGATGGGTTTGATGATAGGAATGCAGAGGAAAGAAAAAAGGAACAAGAAGACTATGGTAGATTCTCTTACATTGAACAACCAGAGCATCTAGCAAAGCCACAGACTATGACAACTGGTCAGCAGGAAAACAATACCGAGGAATAGAATAGAGAAACCGACGAGCAGGAAGGACCTACTGAGCAAGCAAATGAACCTGCACAACATGAACAAGAAAGAAGAGATCAAGTACTGGAAATATTTTTTAGGAGACATCATCCTGAGATATAAATCATTAGAGACAGACAAGCTGGGATGATGACAAGGAGTAAGACAAGACAAGCTACATGTCTAGTTTGTAAATTTGAACCAAAGAATGTAAAAGTTGCATTAGAAAATGATGAATGGAATAATGCAATGAAAGAAGAAATAGAACAGATAGAGAAGAACAAAACCTAGAGTTTAGTACCTAGACCTAAGGAAAAGAATGTTATCAGTACTAAGTGGATATTCAGAAACAAACTGAATGAAAATGGAGAGGTAATAAGAAATAAAGCTATATTAGTATGCAAGAGATATGCACATGAGGAAGGAATTGATTATGGTGAAACATTTGCACCTGTTGCTAGATTAGAAGGAGTCAGAATGTTACTTGCATATGCTACACACAAGAAATTCAAAGTTTATCAAATGGATGTCAAGTCAGCATTTTTGAATGGAATACTTGAAGAAGAAGTCTACATAGAACAACCAGAAGGGTTTGTTGATCTAGACAAGAAAGATATGGTATGTAGATTACATAAAGCTTTATATGGTTTGAAGCAAGCACCTAGAGGCTGGTATGAGAGGTTGCATACTTATTTGTTAAGTATTGGATTTGTTAGAACTAGTGAGAACAACAATTTATACATGAAAGGAGATACTGATGATACTATTTTGATTGCTGAAATATTTGTGGATGATATTATCTTTGGAGGTCAAGATCACATATGTAAATCCTTTGCTGATGAGATGAGAAAAGAATTTGAAATGTCTCTGTTTGGAGAGATTAAGTTCTTTCAAGGACTGCAGGTGATTCAACAGAGTGATGGGATATTCATCACAGAATCTAAATATATCAAGGAAATATAGAGAACATTTGGCATGGAAGTGATGAACTACAACTAATTTGGAACCAAAATGAAGAATCTATAATTCAAGATTACTAAGGAGTGGATGATTAGATAATGCAAGATGATTAAATCAGTTTTATGTTGTCATTGATGTCAACTAGCTTGACAACACTTATCTTGTAAGTTACTATATTGACACATTTGAAGAAAGGTGAAAGAGATGAAGAACATAAATATCTACATGAGGAAGATGTATATGTCAGATGAGGATGAGGAATACATTAAGTAACTTGTTGATGAGTCTATGACTTGATGGAATTGAATTTATTATGTTGCATTCATCTATGATGAAGAATAGAGCTGAAAGACATAAAGCAGTGTTGTCGGTAAATGAAGCATTTTAGTATACACTGACAGAGTGTAGTGTATACTGAGCATAGTGTTAACTAAGATTGTGTTCACTGACACATTTCTTTGTTAATCAAGTAGAACAAAAAAGAATTAAATGATTAGTTTAGCCGATAAAGTGATGAGCTGTAAAGTGTATGAAATCGAGGTAACAAATGATGTTTGTTATGAAGATTAATGGCTAACATAATTGAAGGAAGATCTAATGGAGTAGATTGAAACGTGTTATTGACACATCAACCGAGGAAGCTTAAAGTGGAAAAATCAATGAAGATGATCAAGTGGAAAAATTAAATGGAGGAGAAGAAAATGTTTTACATGTTTATATAAGAGATTGATGATTTCATAATGAAAGAGTTGTAAGAAGAAGAAGATACTATAGAATTATTGCATGAACAAGCTTCATGCATTCTGATCATACTGGTTAGTGAGAACCAAGCTGCAGAACAATTACTGAGCCATAGAGAGTAATTACCGATGGATAGAAAGTTAATGCATTGTTGAATTTGAAGTGTTATATTGATCAGAAGGATTTTTAAGAGAAAAATATTGATTTGTAATCTACAATTGAATTTTTATTAAGGTAGATCATCTATTGTTACATATTTAACCATTGTATATAGTCAAATCTCTTAACCAAGTGGACTAAGAAAGTCTTATGATGTCTCATTCATAGAATGAACATTTTTATCCTGTCAACCCCAGAGTGACTACTGGTTGGACGATAACTTCTAGTCTAAAATCCTCTAACAAGGTCACACCTAACCGTGTGTTTGTAAACCTTTAACAGGGTTGGGTCTTCACTGACCTCACTTTAGAAGAGTGAATATTTTGGGTTGCCAGCCCCTACTGGTTTTTCCCTTCATAGAGTTTCCACGTTAAATCTCTTATGTCATGTGTTGATTGTGATATTTGTTGTTATCATTTTTTGCATATTACATGTTAGATTTGATCGGTAACTATTATAAGTTTAGACTAATAATAGGTAAAAGCATAAACAATGAAAGTATTTTATGTTTACTGAGTAGCAGAAATTTAATTATTTGTTTTTGAATTATATATTTTGATTTGGGATAGTGTTTAACTGATTCACCCCCCTCTCAGTTATTCTAACAATTGGTATGAGAGCTACAGTTGCTTAGAATAGAGTTTTAAGGACTTCAGTACAAAGGTCTCAAGATGTATAAGAGGGAAGTGCTAAGACTGAACAAAGAGAACTTCACAGTATGGCAAAGCTGAATGAAGCTACACATATCTGGAATTGGGAATTCTACACTAGATCTAATGGAGAATGGCTACATACAACCGACCATTGGTCCCCTGACCCTTAACCAATTGAAAGACAAGCATGAACACAATATTAATATGATGGAACTAGTTGCTTCCTATACCGATGCCAAATTTGAAGACATCAAGGATTGTGATACTGCTAAGAAGATGTGGGACAAACTAAATCTAATATACAGTGGAGATTTGAATGTTAAGAGAGCTCGAGCTGAAAGCCTAAGAGGTAGATTTGATGATACGAAGATGAAGGAAGGTGAGAACATTGTGCAATACACAAACATATTGAAAGAAGTAGTACATGCTATTAGAGCATCTGGTGGAGTTATTGATGATGAAATAGTGATAAGTAAGATTCTCAGAAATTTGCTACCAGTTTATGCAATCAGGATCTCTGCAATTCATGAAACAAGGGCTGTATCCAATCTTACCCTTGACACACTGATTAGTAAGCTTACAACCTTTGAATTAAACAACTTTAACAATAGTATTGTTCCTTTTGTTAAATCCTCTTTCATGTCTTCTTTGAAGATTAGTAAGTCTAGCAGGAAAAATAGGAATGATGATAGTGATAGCAATACTGATGATGAACTTGATGAGCTTGAAGCTCTTATGGCCAAAAGATTACCCAAAGGAAAAGGAAGATATAGAGGTAAGCTACCTTTGGCATGCTTTAATTGTAAAGAGGTTGGCCACATTGCTGCTAGATGTCCACACAAGAAAGATGATGATAGATCCAAAGACTGATCGAAAGGAAGCTATGGGAGAAGATTCAACAGAGGCTACCGATACAACAATAGAGATAACCAAGATAGTTATGACAAAGGGAAAAAGGTATGTTACATAGTTGAAGATATTGAATCTGAATCTGACTCTGATGATGATGTAGAAGTTGTATTTGTTTCTATGAAAGATGATTCAGAGGAAGAAGAGAAACATGAAGAGACAACACTAATCTCTAGAGTAGACATAAATGATACATGGATCATAGACAATGGCTACACACATCACATGACCAGTGATGTAGAAAAATTTGATCAACTTGATGAATACAATGGAGGATTTGTGAGAATGGGCAATGATGCACCTTGTATGGTAAGAGGTAAAGGTTCACTGATGATTAATGATAGAATTAAATGTGAAAATGCATATTGGGTAGATGGACTGAACTATAATTTGTTAAGTGTGGCACAACTAAACAATTCAGGCCACCGACTTGCTTTTGAGAGCAAAAAGGTGAAAATCTATGATGATGGAGGAAGACTTGTCAGAACTGGTACACAATCTAGAGGTAACCTATTTTATCTTGATATTGATCAGTCTTCTTGTTTGATAATGAAGGATGAAGATGCATGGTTGTGGCACAAAGGTTATGCCATGTGAACTTTGACAACATGATCAAGATTAGCAAAAAGAGAAGAGTTAGAGGTTTGCCTAACTTGTCAAAACTTGATCATGCTATGTGCCATGAATGTCAGAAAGGTAAGATGACTAAGTCTAGTTTTAAGAGCAAAGAATACTCAACAAAGAAGATACTTGAGTTGGTTCATACCTTACTATGTGGTCCTATGAGAACTCAGAGTTGTTATGGTGATAGATACTTTATTCTTTTTGTTGATGAGTATACTAGACTAATGATTGTTATGTTCCTGAAAGAGAAATTTGAAGCTTTTAAAATGTTCAAATGGTATAAAGCTAAGGTGGAAAAGGAGACTAGAAAAGAAATTAAATGCTTAAGATCTGATAGAGGAGGTGAATTTATCTCTGATGAATTTACTAATTTTTGTAATGAGCATGGTATTAAGAGACATGTCTCTACACCGAGGACACCTTAGCAAAATGGCATTGCTAAAAGAAGGAATAGGTCAATAATTGATTGTGCTAGAACACTAATGATACAAAAGAATGTTGTCCATACATATTAGAGGGAAGTTTTCAGCACAGCTGTATATGTTCTTAACTGAGTACAACTAAAAAAGGACACCAACTGAACACCTTATGAGCTATGGTTTGGACACAAACCTATTGTAAGTTATTTTAGGATTTTTGGAAGTAAATGCTTTATTCTAAAAGATGAGAGAAATGGAAAATTTGATTCAAAAGGAGATGAAGGGATATTCTTAGGATATTATACTAAAATTAAAGCACGCAAATGTCTGAATAAGGTTACAAATAAGATAATTGAAAGTACTAATGTTCATGTTGATGAGTTTGATGACAAGAACACAGAGGATAATAGAAAGGAATTGGAAGACTATGGTAGATTCACTTACATTGAACATCCAGAGTACCAACTGAAACCGCAACCTGTTATAACTGGTCAGCAGGAAAATAATGCAGAACAATAGGAAGAACAAACTAACGAACAAGATGGAGCTACTGAGAAAGCTAATGAACCTGAACAGGATGAAAAAGAAAGAAGAGATCAAGTATTGGCTAGATTTTTTAGGAGACATCATCTTGAGACACAAATTATTGGAGACAAACAAGCTGGAAAGCAAACTAGGAGCAAAGCAAGACAAGGTACATGTCTAGTTTGTGAGTTTGAACTGAAAAATGTGAAAGTTGCATAAGAAAATGAAGAATGGATTAATGCAATGACCAAGGAAATAGAGAAAATAGAGAAGAACAAAACTTGGAGCTTAGTACTTGGACCAAAGGACAAAAATGTTATCGGTACTAAATGGATATTCAGGAACAAGCTGAATGAAAATGGTGAAGTTATAAGAAATAAAGATAGATTGGTATGCAAGGGATATGCACGGGAAGAGGACATTGACTATGGTGAAAAATTTACACCTGTTGCTAGATTAGAAGGAGTTAGAATGCTACTTGCATATGCTACACACAAGAAATTCAAAGTCTATCAAATGGATGTAAAGTTAGAATTTCTGAATGGTATACTTGAAGAAGAAGTCTACATAGAACAACCTAAAGGGTTTGTTGATCCAAACAATAGAGACATGGTATGTAGATTACATAAAGCTTTATATGGTTTGAAGCAAGGACCAAAAGCCTGGTATGAAAGACTACATACTTACTTGCTAAGTATTGGATTTGTTAGAACAAGTGAAAACAACAATCTATATATGAAAGGTGAAACTGATGATACTATTCTTATTGCTAAGATATTTGTGGATGATATTATCTTTGGAGGATAATATCATATATGCAAAGCCTTTACTGATGACATGCAAAAAGAGTTTGAAATGTCTATGTTCAGAGAGATTAAGTTCTTTCTAGGCCTACACGTGATTCAACAGAGTGATGGGATATTCATCACACAATCTAAATACATAAAGGAAGTATTGAAGACATTTTGCATGGAAGATGCTAAACCTGTGGAACACCAATGGCTACTAGAAGCAAATTAACAAAGGAAGATGAAACTATAGAGGTAAATAAGACACTTTACCGATCCATGATTGGTAAGATAATGTATGTAGTTCACAGTAGACCAAATATAGCACATGTTGTGGGAATTGTTGCTAGATTTTCTGCTAACTCTAGAGAATCACACATGATTGCTATGAAAAGAATCTTAAGATACCTAAAAAAGATAGGAGATTATGGAATTTGGTATCCTAAGGAAGGAAAGTTTGAGCTGAAGGTATACACCAATGCTGATTGGGCTGGAAATGTAGATGATAGAAAAAGCACCATTGAAGGAGCATTTTTCTTTGTTGAAAGACTTGTAACCTAGACAAGTAAAAAGTAGGCTTGTATTTCTCAGTCTACAGTAGGAGTAGAGTATGTTGCTACTGCTACGAATTGCTCAAACATTGCATATATCAAGAAAGTGTTGGAAGGAATGAATGAGGTAATCACTAACCCAGTGATTATATACTGTGACAACACAAGGGAAATCAATATATCAAAGAATCTAGTGATGCACTCTAAGACAAAGCATATATCTATTAAGTATCATTACTTAAGAGAACAAGTGCAAGAGAAGCAAGTGAAGTTAGAATTTGTTACATCTAAAGAACAACTTGTAGATATCTTTACTAAGCCTCTACCAAAGGACACATTTGAATACTTGAGGACTAGACTTGGGGTCCATCCCCTGTCTATCGGTCACTAAGGTGATCTAGATGTTGCATCAACCTAATCATGTTAGAAGATCTTTCATGTTGATGCAACATAGTTCATACTTTGACTCATGTTCAAGGTTGTCATTAAGTTTGGAGAACTGAAACAGATTGAGATATTAGTATATAGAGATACCGAGAATGTAATGGATAACAAAGAGTTACTTGGCTATCGATGAGCTATTTGTTTATTTGTTTCTTTGGCATTGTTGTGAAAGGGAGAGATAAATAATATGAAAGGGAGAGAAACTACACCAATGAGAACTATCTAAGGGAGAGACAATATGAAAAGAACAAAAGCGGGAATAGGAGAACTAAAAAGAGCATTACAAATGTTGAGTAACGTAGTGATTAAACATATTAAGTCTATTAGACTTACAAAATTTGTTTACAGAGTTATAGAATACATGTTTGGTATGTGGATGGTACATTTCATATTACTTGAGTTTCCATCAATGCCAAAGGCAAAGATTGATGAACTACAACTAATTTGGAACTAGAATGAAGAATCTGTAATTCAAGATTACTAAGGAGTGGATGATTAGATAATGGAAGATGATTAAATCAGTTTTATGTTGTCATTGATGTCAACTAGCTTGACAACACTTATCTTGTAAGTTACTATACCGACACATTTGAAGAAAGGTGAAAGAGATTAAGAACATAAATATCTACATGAGGAAGATGTATATGTTAGATGAGGATAAGGAATACACTGAGTAACTTGTTGATGAGTCTATGACTTGATGGAATTGACTTTATTATGTTGCATTCATCTATGATGAAGATAGAGATGAAAGACACAAAGCAATGTTGTTGCTAAATGAAGCATTTCAGTATACACTGACAGAGTGTAGTGTATACCAAGCACAGTTTTAACCGAGCTTGTGTTCACCGATGCATTTCTTTGTTAACTAAGCATAATAGAAAAGAATTAAATGATTAGTTTAGCCAATAAAGTGATGAGCTTTAAAGTGTATGAAATCAAGGTAATAGATAATGTTTTTTATGAAGATCAATGACTAACATAATTAAAGGAAGATCTACTGGAGCAAATTGAAACGTGTTATTGACACATCAACCGAGGAAGCTTAAAGCAGAAAAATCAACAAAGATGATCAAGTGGAAAAATCCAATGGAGGAGAAGAAAATGTTTTACATGTCTATATAAGAGACTGATGATTTCATAATGAAAGAGCTGTAAGAAGAATAAGATACTGTAGAATTATCACGTGAACAAGCTTCATGCATTCTGATCATACTGGTTAGTGAGAACCGAGTTACAGAATAATTACCAAGCCATAAAGAGTAATTACCGATGGATAGTAAGTTAATACATCATTGAATTTGAAGTGTTATATTGATCAGAAGGATTTTTAAGAGAAAAATATTGATTTGTAATCTGCAATTGAAGTTGTATTAAGGTAGATCATCTATTGTTACATATTTAACCATTGTACACAATCAAATCTCTTAACCAAGTGGACTAAGAAAGTCTTATGATGTCTCATTCATAGAATGAACATTATTATCCTGTCAACCCCAGAGTGACTACTAGTTGGATGATAACTTCTAATCTAAAATCCTCTAACAAGGTCACACCTAACAGTGTGTTTGTAAAACTTTAGCAAGGTTGGGTTTTCACCGACCTCACTTTAGAAGAGTGAATATTTTGGGTTGTCAGTCCCAGGTGGTTTTTCCCTTCATAGGGTTTCCACATTAAATCTCTTGTGTCATGTGTTGATTGTGATATTTGTTGTTATCATTTTTTACATATTACATGTTAGATTTGATTGGTAAGTATTATAAGTTTAGACTACTAATCGGTAAAAGCACAGACAGTGAAAGTATTTTATGTTTACTGAGTAGCAGAAATTGAAGTATTTATTTTTGAATTATACATTTTGATTTCGGATAGTGTTTAATTGATTCCTCTCAATTATTCCAACAAGAAGATGCTAAACTTGTTGGAGCACCAATGGCTACTGGATGTAAACTAACTAAAGAAGATGAAACTATAGAGGTAAACCATACACTGTACTGATCTATGATTGGTAAATTAATCTATGTAGTTCATAGTAGATGAGACATATCACATGCTATGGGAATTGTTGCAAGATTTTCTGCATATCCTAGGGAGTCACACATGGTTGATACAAAGAGAATCTTAAGATACCTGAAGAAAATAGAGGACTATGGATTATGGTATCCTAAGGAAGGAAAATTTGAACTCAAAGTCTATAATGATGCTGATTGGGCTAGAAATGTGGATGACAAAAAAAGTACCACCGGAGGAGCATTTTTCTTTGGTGAAAGACTTGTTACATGGACAAGTAAGAAGCAGGCTTGCATTTCTCAGTCTACAACCAAAGTAGAGTATGTTATTACTGCTACAAACTATTCAAATATTGCATATATTAAGCAAGTGTTGGAAGGTATGAATGAGGTAATCACTGAGATGGTGATTATATATTGTGATAACACTAGTGCTATTAATATTTCAAAGAATCCTGTGATGCACTCTAACACAAAGCATATCTCTATTAAGTATCACTACTTAAGAGAACAAGTACAGGAGAAGCAAGTGAAGCTAGAATTTTTTACATCTAAAGAACAACTTGTAGACATATTTACAAAGCCTCTACCAAAGGATACATTTGAAAACTTGAGGACAAAACTTGGGGTCCATCCCCTGTCTACCGGTCACTAATGTGATCTGGATGTTGCATCAGCCTAATCTTATCAGAAGATCATTCATGTTGATGCAGCATAGTTCACACTTTGGATCATATCTAAGGTTGTGAAAAGATTGAAGAACTGGAACATATTGGCATATTAGTATAGAGAGATACAAAAAATGTACTAGACAATAGAGAGTTACATGGCTACTACAGAGTTGTATGTTTATTTGTTTCTTTGGCATTGTTGTCAAAGGGAGAGATAAACAATATGAACTGATGAATGAACCTATGAGAACACTACAACATCTATCTAAGGGAGAGATAATCTGAAAGAAAGGGAGAGTATTGAAGATTAGTTACTGAGAACAAAAGAAGGAATCCAAAAAGCTGAAAAGATCATATTTGTAGACTATCGATGCTGCACATTTGTAATGTTGTTGAGTAACATAGTAATTAAACATATTAAGCTAGGGAGGGCTTGTACAAGTTTTTTTTACAAAGTTTTAGAATACATGTTTGGTATGTGTATGACATAGTTCATATTGCTTGAGTTTCCATCAATGCCAAAGGGAGAGATTGATGAACTACAATTGATTTAGAACCTAATTGAAGATCAATGATTAGAGATCACCGAGTTACTAATTAGATATGTAAGATGATTAAATCAATAATATGTTGTCATTGATGTCAACTAGTTTGACAACACTTATCTTGTAAGTTACTATACTGAAACATCTGTAGAAAAGGATTAAAAGAGATGAAGAACATAAATATCTACATGAGAAAGATGTATATGATAGATGAGGATAAGGAATACATTGGGTAACTTGTTGATGAGTCTGTGACCTTATGTTATTGACTTGATTATGTTGCATTCATCTATGATGAGGAAAAGAGATGAAAGACACAAGGTAGTGTGGTCGTTTGATGAAGCATCACATTATACAAAGAGCAGTGTAGTATATACCGAGCATAGTATGAACCAAGCTTGTGTTCACCGACACATTTCTTTGTTAACCAAATAGAACAAAGGAACTAAATGATCAATTTAGCTGATAAATATTGATGAGTTGGAAAGTACCTCATGATAAGAGTAAAAGATAAAGTTTGTTATGAAGATCTATGGCTAACAAAATTCAAGGAAGATCTAAAGGTTGGAATCAAAATGTGTTACTGACACATCAGCTGAGGAAGGTTTAAGCGACAAAATCAACGAAGGAGAATAAGCGGAAAAATCTAATGGAGGAGAAGAAAATGGTCTACATGTCTATTTAAGAGACTAGGGTTTCATTATGAAACTTATGCCGGAAGAAGGAGACTATAGAGATATCGTGTGAACAAGCTTCATGCATGCCTGATCAAACTAGTTAAGAAGAACCGAACTGCAAAGATTACCAAGTGTTAGAAAGATATTACTGAGAGACAGTAAGTCATTGATTATTATTGAAACCAAATTGATATAGTGATCAGAGGATTTGAATGAGCTTAATTTTGATCTGTACATCTGCAATTGAAGTTTTATTAAGGCATATCACCTACTATTACATTTTAACCATTGTATACAGTCAAATCTCTTAACTGAGTGGACTAGGAAAGTCTTTTATGTATCATTCATAGAATGAAAATTGTCATCCTATCAACCCCATAGTGAATGTTGGTTGGATGATAATTGTTGGCCTAAAATCATCTAGCAAGGTCATACCTTACAGTGTGTTTTGTAACCTTTAACAGGGTTGGGTCTTCACGTACCTCACTTTAGAAGAGTGAACAATTTTTGGGTTGCCGATACTAGGTGGTTTTTCCCTTCACAAGGTTTCCACGTTAAATATCTTGTGTTATGTGTTCATTGGGATGATTGTTTGTTATCATACTTTACATGTTTCATATTGGATTTGATCGATAATCATTATAAGTTATTGACTGGTAATCGATAAAAGAACAGATAGTATACTATTTTATGTTACTGAGCTACAAAAGTATAAGTAAATTGTTGGTGTTATACATTTTGTGATTGGGACCATGGATAACTGATTCACCCCCCTCTCAGTTATTCTAACACTTGGTTGGTGGATTCTTTCTTGGTAGTTGGGTTGGCTAGAGTAACCATGGGATCTATATGTGTTGAAGATCCTATAGATTCCAAGGAGTGTAGTAAAGACACCCTAAGAGTCTTTGAGAAGAAAAGGAGCATGAATCAATGATTGATTCATCCAACCTCCCTATCAAAGTGGTATTAGAGCCCCAAAAAGATCTGGGATAGTTTGGTGTATGTCAGAGTGTGAATCTAGTGGTTCTACAAGAATGGTGACCAATGTGGAATTGTCCAAGAAGGTCAAAGATCAGGAGGAAGATAATAGGCTATTGTGGGAAAGGATATCCCAATTGGAATAAGCATTGGGAGAAGTGCAAATGAAGATTGAAGAAGTCAGTTACAAACTAGATGAGAAAGAAGCCAAGGAGAAAGAGGTTTTTGAAGAGGATAAGACTCTGGAACCTGACCTTGTGTTGTAAGAGGAGCCTTTCTTGAAGGCATTGAAAGCAATGAGTGGGAAATCACTTGAAGGGATACCACTATTCAATGAAAATATGGAGGCATATCTGGTTATGGATTGGATAGAGGGCATGGAGAACCATTTTTAATGTGATGGAATCACTGAGGCACATAAAGTTAGAGTGGAAAAATCAAGACTTATAGGTTCTACCTTGACATGGTGGAATTTCATTCAGGTAGAATAAGATAAATAAGGCAAGAAACCTATTTCCACTTGGAAGAGAATGGTTGCCAAAGTAAGAGATGCATACATGCCAGATGACTATGAAATTAAATTACACAAGAAGAGACAAAGCCTAAGATAGAAAGACCTTGATGTGAATTCCTATACTGAGGAATTTCAAAAGATTTGCATGAGATCAAATGTAACTAAGGATGAGAGCCTCAAGGTA
The DNA here is from genome assembly GCA_027943335.1 of Chamaecyparis obtusa. Classification (NCBI taxonomy): domain Eukaryota; kingdom Viridiplantae; phylum Streptophyta; class Pinopsida; order Cupressales; family Cupressaceae; genus Chamaecyparis; species Chamaecyparis obtusa. The sequence goes on along the minus strand of BSBK01005513.1, from coordinate 214,310 downwards.
TCTAGGTACCTAAATGGCTTAAAATGGAGTATTCAAGAAGAAATGACCCTTCTTAGTCCCAAGTCAATACACCAGTGTTATCAACTGGCCATCAAGATTGAAGACAAGAGTAGAAGGAAGCATGAGAAAACCTCCATGAGTAGAGGAATAGGAAGAGACCAAAGAGGTCATAGAGGTAGTTACCAAGGTAGAGGGATTGAACAAAGGCAGGGAGATTCCAAACTTACCGAGCATGGGAATGAGACAAATCCTAGAGGAGGTTATGGATGAGGTAGATAAACTCAAGGGGGTTCTAACAGAGGAAAGAGTGTAGGAAAAAGTAACTCTTACTTTGCTAGCATGAAATGTTATAGTTGCGAAAAAATGGGTCACCATGCTTATAGGTTCCTTGAGATAATATCTTCTTCAAGCTATGAGAAGAGAGTAGCATATACTCAAGAAGACACACCAAGTGTTAAATCACCAAAGATTAGTCATATTGAGTCAGAGATGGGGGAGAACTTTATGTTTAGAAGAATTTTGATCAGAAAACCAGTCAAAGAGGAAACAAAATAGAGAAGAGCCTTGTTTAGAATAAGGTGTAAAAATACTTGGTAAGGTATGCAAATTTATTGTGGATTTAGGCTCCATAGATAAAATAATCTTAGAAGAAGCAGTAGAGAAGCTTAAGTTGACAAAGATACCCCATACAAATCCATACAAGGTGACATGGTTAAACAAAGGGAAAAGTTTCCTTGTAAATGAGAAAACATGGGTTGAGTTCTTCATTGGAGGATACAAGGAAAAGTTTATTTGTGATGTGTTTCCTATGGATGCATGCCATATCTTATTGGATAGGCCATGGCAATATAATAGAGGTGCCATCATTTAAGAAGGATGGTAGGACATTCAAGATACAATCACTACTAGATGAAGAGGAAACATAGTCAAATACCCCTAGTGTTTTGCTATATTATGGAAAGGATTTTCTCAACACCCTTCAACAAGAAGGAGGTGAAGGCTATGCTATAGTGGTGCAACCCAAGGAAAGGGAAAAGAATATACAATCACCTATACCAGAGGTAGTACAATGTTTTCTTGGAAGGTTCAAGGACATAATCAATGATGGAACACCAACAACATTACCTCCTAAAAGGATAATCAGTCATCAGATTGATTTCATTCCATGGGTTTCATTACCAAACAAGGCAGCCTACAAGCTTACTCTAGAGAAAAACCAAGAAGTAGCAAGATAGGTGTAAGAGTTGCTAAATCAAGGACTCATAAAGAAGAGCATTAGTCCTTGTGCACTACCAGTGGTATTGGAATCCAAGAAAGGTGGTAAGTGGAGAATTTTCACTAATTGTAGGGCTATAAATAGAATTACAATTAGATATAGATTTCCTATACATAGGATTGAAGATTTAATGGACTATCTAGGAGGGTCTAAGTATTTCACCAAGCTGGACCTTAAGAGCAGGTACCATCAAATTAGGATAAAGGATGGGGATGAATGGAAGACAACCTTCAAGACCACTGAAGGGTTGTATGAATAGAGAGTTATGCCATTTGGGCTTAGAAATGCCCCTAGCACATTCATGAGGCTAATGAATGAAGTGCTTAAGGATTACATTGGAAAATTTGTGGTATTGTATCTAGATGATATACTTATTTTTAGAAAAATAAAAGAGGACCATCTGTGGAACTTAAAAATTGTACTCAAGAGGTTACAAGAGGAGAATTTGTCTATCAATCTAGAAAAGGGCAAGTTCTTCAAAAAAGAACTTGTGTATTTGGGGTTTGTAGTATCCCAAGGTTCATTGAAGATGGATCTAAGAAAGTTGGAGGCTATCTTGAATTGGCCAACACCAGCCACAACAACATAGGTAAGGAGCTTTCATGGGTTAGCTCAATTTTATAGTAAGTTTATAAGGAACTTCAGTGGTATTTGTGCACCAGTGTTAGAAACCATTAAGGGTGGGTTAAAAACCAAGTTCAGATGGACTCTTACAAAAGGGAATGCCTTTGAAAAGCTAAAGAAACAAGTTTCTACCCAACCTATCCTTTTGTTACATAGTTTTGATAAGTTGTTCACATTGGAGTGTGATGCAAGTGGAGTGGTAGTAGGAGGTGATGAACTACAACTGATTTAGAACCTAATTGAAGATCAATGATTAGAGATCACCGAGTTGCTGATTAGATATGTAAGATGATTAAATTAGTAATATGTTGTCATTGATGTCAACTAAGTTTGACAACACTTAGCTTCTAAGTTACAATACCTAAACATCTATAGAAAGGAGGAAAAAGAGATGAAGAACATAAATATCTACATGAGAAAGATGTATATGACAGATGAGGATAAGGAACACATTTGGTAACTTATTGATGAGTCTATGACCTTTTGTTATTGAATTGATTATGTTGCATTCATCTATGATAAGGAAAAGAGCTGAAAGACACACGATAGTGTGGTTAGTTGATGAAGCATCATAGTATACATCAAGCAGTGTAGTGTATACCGAGCACAGTATAAAGCGAGCTTATGTTCACCGACACATTTATTTGTTAAATGAACAAAGAGAAATGAACTAAATGATCAGTTTAGTTGATAAGGATTAATGAGCTAGAAAGTACCTCAAACTCAGTGTTGAAGATAAAGTTTGTTATGAAGATCTTCAGCTAACAAAATTCATGAAAGATCTAAAGGATGGAATTAAAATGTGTTACTGATACATTAGTCAAGGAAGGTTTAAGTGACAAAATGCACAAAGGAGAATAAATGGAAAAATCTAATGGAGGAGAAGAAAATGGTTTACATGTCTATTTAAGAGACTAGGGTTTCATTGTGAAACTCATGCTAGAAGGAGATTGTAGAATTATCACATGAACAAGCTTCATGTATGCCTGATTAGTCTGGTTAAGAAGAACCAAATTGTAGAGTTTATCGAGCATCATAAAGCTATTACCGAGCGACAATAAGTTATTGAATATTGATTGAAACATAATTGATATATTGATCAGAGGATTTAATTGAGCTTAAAATAGATCTGATAATCTACAATTGAAGTTGTGTTGTGATCAGATTAACTGCTGTTACATTTTAACCATTGTAAATAGAGAAATCTCTTGACAGAGTTGACTTGTAAGTCTTTTATGTATCATTCATAGAATTAACATTGTTATCATGTCAACCCCATAGTGAATACTGGTTGGATGATAAATATTGGTCTAAAATCCTCTAAAAAGGTCACACCGAATAGTGTGTTTATAATCTTTAATAGGGTTGGGTCTTCATCGACCTCACTTCAAAAGAGTGAATAATTTTTGGGTTACCGGTCCCAAGAGTTTTTTCCCTTCACAGGGTTTCCATGTTAAATCTCTTGTGTTATGTGTTGATTGTGATGCTTATTTGATGTCATACTTTACATGTTTCATATTGGATTTGGTCGGTAATCATTATATGTTATTGACTAGTAATCGGTAAAAGCACAAATAGTATAGTATTTTATGTTACGGATCTGCAGAAGTTTAAGTAATTTTTTTTTGGATTATACATTTTGAATTGGGATAGTGGATAACTGATTCACCCCCCTCTCATTTATTCTAACAATTGGTATCAGAGCATTGGTTGCTTGGAACAGAGTTTTAAGGACTTCAGCACAAAGGTCTCAAAATGTATAGGAGGGAAGTGCCAAAGCTAAACAAGGATAACTTCACAATACTGAAAAGCTGAATGAAGCTGCACATATCTAGAATTGGGAATTCTTCCCTCACTCTAATGGAGATTAGCTACATTGCACCACCCAATGGTCCCCTAACCCTTGATCAGTTAAGAGATAGACATGAACATAATGTCACTATGATGGAGATTGTTGCTGCACTGATAGATGTCGAATTTGAAGATATCAAAGGATGTACTACTGCTAAAGACATGTGGGATAAACTTGCGCAAATTTATAGTGGAGATGTAAATGTCAAATGAGCCAAAGCTGAAAGCTTAAGAGGAAGATTCGATGACATGAAGATGAAAGAAGGTGAAAACATTGTGCAGTACACAAATAAAATAAAGGAAGTAGTTCATACTATTAGAGCATCAAATGGAGTTATTGATGAAGACACTGTGGTAAGTAAAATTCTAAGGACCTTATTGCCTATTTATGCCATTAGAATATCTACAATTCATGAAAATAGGTCAGCACCTAACAGTACACTCACTCTTGATAATCTGATTGGAAAGCTAACAACATTTGAGCTGAACAACTATGATAACAGTGTTGTACCGACTGTTGAATTAGCTTTTATGAGTTCTCTAAAGATTGGTAAGTCTAGTAGTAGAAATAATAAGGATGATAGTGATAGCAATATGATGAGCTTGATGAACTTGAAGCTCTTATGGCTAGAAGGTTACCCGAAGGTAAAGGAAGGTATAGAGGTAAGTTACCTTTAGCATGCTTTAACTGTAAAGAGGATAGTCACACTGCTACTAGACGTCCACACAAGAAAGATGAAGATAGAACCAAAGACCAATATGAAGGAAGCTATGGGAGAAGAAACAACAGGAGCTACTAACATAACAATAGAGAAAACCCAGACAATAATGACAAAGGCAAAAAGGTATGTTACATAGAAGAAGAAAATGAATCTGAATTTGATTCTATTGATGATGTACAAGTTGTATTTGTTGCTATGAAAGATGATCCTAAGAAAGAAGAAAAACATGTAGAAACAACATTGATTTCTAAAGTTAATAAAAATGATACATGGATTATAGATAGTGGTTGTACACATCACATGACTGGTGATGATGATAAATTTGATCATCTTGAGCAATACAATGGAGGATTTGTTAAGATGGGCAATGATACACCTTGTATGGTAAGAGGTAAAGGATCCCTAATGATAAATGATAGAATAAAATGTGAAAATGCTTATTGGGTAGAAGGACTAAACTATAATTTGCTAAGTGTGGCACAACTAAATAATTTAGGTCACTGAGTTTCTTTTGAGAGAAAGAAAGTGAAAATATTTGATGATGGAGGAAGACTAGTTGGAACTAGAGCACAATCAAGAGGTAATCTATTTTATCTTGATAATGATGAGTCTTCTTGCTCGATGATGAAAAATGAAGATGCTTGGTTGTGGCATAAAAGGTTATGCCATGTGAATTTTGATAACATGATTAAGATCAGTAAAAAGAAAAGAGTTAGATGTCTTCCTAACTTGTCAAAGCCTGATCATGTTATATTTCATGAATGTCAGAAAGGTAAAATGACCAAATCTAGTTTCAAAAGAAAAGATTATTCAACAAAGAAGATACTTGAGTTGGTTCATACCGACCTATTTGGTCCTATGAGAACTCAAAGTTATTATGGAGATAGATACTTTATTCTTTTTGTTGATGACTATACTAGATTAATGACTATCATGTTCTTGAAAGAAAAATCCATGACATTCAAGATGTTCAAGTGGTATAAAGAAAAAGTAGAAAAAGAGACTAGTAAAGAATTGAAATGTTTAAGATCTGATAGAGCAGGTGAATTTATATCTGATGAATTTACTAACTTATGTAATGAGCATGGTATTAAAAGATAGGTCTTTGTACTGAGGACACCTCAGTAGAATGGCATTGCTAAAAGGAGGAATAGGTCAATTGTTTACTATGCAAGAACTTTAATGATAGAGAAAAATGTTTCTCAGACATACTAGAGAGAATCTTTCAGCATAGCTTTTTATGTTATGAACCAAGTACAACTGAAGAAGGAAACCAACAAGACACCCTATGAGTTATCTTTTGGACATAAACCCACTGTAAGTTATTTTAGGATTTTTGGAAGCAAATATTTTATTTTGAAAGATGAAAGAAATGGGAAGTTTGACTCAAAAGGTGATGAAGGGATATTTCTAGGATATTCTAGTAAAAGAAAAGCATACAATGTCTGAATAAAGTTACAAATAAAATGATTGAAAGTACTAATGTTTGAGTTGATGAGTTTGATGATAAGAATGTAGAGGAAAGTAGAAAGGAACTGGAAGACTATAGTAGATTCACTTACATTGAACAACTAGAGTATCTACCAAAGCCGCAGACTGTGACAATCGGTCAATAGAAATTCAATACCGAGGAATAGGAAAGAGAAATAGATGAGTGGGAAGGACCTATCGAGCAAGAAAATGAACCTACACATGATGAACAAGAAAGAAGAGATCAGATACTGGCGAGCTTTATCAGAAGACATCATCCTGAGACATAAATCATTGGAGACAGACAAGCTAGCATGCAAACAAGGGGTAAGATAAGACAAGGTACATGTCTAGTTTGTGAATTTGAACCAAAGAATGTAAAATTTTCATTAAAAAATGATGAATGGGTTAATGCAATGAAATAAGAAATAGAAAAACTAGAGAAGAACAAAACCTAGAGTTTAGTACCTAGACCTAAGGACAAGAATGTTATCGGTACTAAGTGGATATTCAAAAACAAGTTGAATAAAGATGGAGAGGTAACAAGAAATAAAGCTAGATTAGTATGCAAGGGATATGCACATGATGCAACAGTGGCAAGCGGAAGCCTTCAAACAGTGAGAAATGGTAAGTTGTCAATCCCTCAACACCCAAGGTAAGGAGGGTCAAGTGATAAATACTTATCAAAGGTATAGTAAAGAGGCTTATAGAAGGTTATCACAACCCTACAACACAAATTAACCTAATCACTAGGCCTACCAAGGTCCTAAGCACCCAAGCACACAAGTTCACCAAGAGATCTCTTCAAACCAAAGAGTGATCAAACCCCAAGAAATGGATACCAAGACTAGGGGTGGCCTAAAAACATTTCTCTAGCCTATTTAGGTCTTATCCTTATAGTTCCAATGGTTCTTTCATTCAAAAGCAACCCATAACACCAAGATGCTACACAACCTAAGGATTTGGCTTGTAGCCCTTCCTAGAGTGAAATTTGAACATAAGTCTGAATGTTCCCAAATAAGATAGAGATTTGGTCAAGGATCTTGGTACCATTTTGGGGTTTACAAAACATGTATGAACACCAAGGAATGGAAGTGCATGGAAGTCACTTTTGTTGCAAGATTAGACCAGGCTAATAGGCCTAATTAGGGCTCCAAATGCACTACAAGTGCTCTTTCTCCTATTCCAAAACACAAAATAAGAGTGGAGGCATGTGTGGACATGTAAAAAAACTTAGAATCCAGGTTTTTAGGCTTTTATGAATCCCCAACCAAAATCTAGGATGACTGTCCTAGTTACTTGACTGGTGCACACATAGAGATGTACACCTAGGGTCTTGTGGAAAATCCACTCCTTTGCACATCCACATGCCTAACCTAAAAAATATGAAAGTACATTAGAAAATATTGTATTACACCAAGGGGATTCAATTTCCCATGGTGGAATGTGCCTAAACAATTAGGCCCTATTAGAAACCCTATTTTTAAGCCTCAATTCTAGGCACTATTATTAAAAATCAAATATCTTCCAATCTAGGTTAGATCAATACATGAGACCAACTGAAAATGGAAGAAGACTCAAGGGTTCAAATTTTGGAATCACTTGTTCATTCCCTCACATCCGTACCTATCCGTACAAGGGTCTGAATCATGAAATCTGCAGAGAAATGATGGTTATTTTATTGATAATTGCCAAAATTACATGATATCCCCTACCACCTGTGTGCTATAAATGTGTCACACTTCTATGAATCATTACATGCAAGGAAACTCAAGAATGAGCCCTCACAAATCGATCCATAGCTCCCTAGGCATGGAGTGCAAGGGTTTTTAAGAATGCTCTCAGCTAGAGCTATTTAGCCAATAACCTTGCTAGTAAACCATGCAATGGGAGATTCAATGAAGACAAGGGCAAGAATGCCAATATCCTCAAGAATCAAGAATGAAAATGCAATGCAAGCTAGATTAAGAATGGAAATGCAAGCTAAACTATGGAAATGAAAGATGCAAGTATTACAAAGCCTCCTAGTTAAACTAGATGAATTAATCTAAAGCATAAAGGAAATCTAAGCTAAGAATGCCATGAAAATGAAGCTACTATGCAAGAAATAAAATCTAAATATGAAGCAAGAAAGCCATGATGATGCAAGAATGAAGACAAGAAGATAGAGTGTTGATGAAGATCCAAGATGAATGCCAACAATGCTCCAAATCTTCAAACCCTAGATGCAAGAATGTCTCCAAAAGCTCCAAGATGACCTAGAAAACCTATAGCATAACAATAGCATAAAAAGTTGGGGATCTAGAATGAAGAAGAGAGCTCTTCTTTTATAGGAAATGAGGAGAAATGGACCATGGAGATTAAGAGGCAAAAGATTTAATCAACGATGGAGCTTGAAAGAGGAGCAATCCATGTGCACAAGTATCCTCCAATGAGAAAATAGGAGTTGACTTTTGTGTCCATATGAGACAAAAGTGCTTTTTCCCTTTTTATAAAATAAGAATAATGCTTTATTTGTGCAACTTAGGATAAGAGGAAAAGTGGGGGCTTTTTATTTATTAAAAGGGGAGAGAATATTCCTTTTAAATAAATAAAAACTTAGGATAAGATGGTTAGCCCATAGAAAATAATCGAATAAATGATAGAACTAGGATTTGATCAAGAATAAGCAATTGATGATTTAGCAAAAGGGGCTAATAGTCTAGATGACCATTTTTAGGTGTATACATTTGCCCCTCTTTGACTAATGTGTGATCGATCTGGGAACACATGTAGTCAAAGAAATGAAGTTGAAATGTGAGATCGATTTGGGATCACAAAGCAACTCAGATCAGCCAAGAAAGCAAGAGATAGCCAAGAAGGCAAGCAAATAGCGATCTAACTCCAAAGAATGAAGTGCAGAGAGATAGCAAATCCTGCATGGTCAGCCTGGTAGCGACAGTACTGAACACTTAGGAAAGAGATAGCTAATAAGATATGATGTATCTGCCCCCTCGGGATCGAAAGCGAAATCAAAGTAGAGGGAAAGCAGAAGCAAGAGCAACATGATCAAATCACTAGAAATCATAATCAAAGAAAGAGAATAGAACAACCATCAAGCAGTGAAGATATGCCCCACACATGGGACACGGGGCACGAACCAAGCGGTCCCTCAACCCGAAAACACCACGGAGGGGGATTTGAACTTGGGAGTTGAAAGTGAATGAAAGACTAGAAGCTTGAAAGAGATGGAGATGAAGAGGTGAGGAATGCCCCAGCGAAGATTGAAGGATCAGACCTCAAAAGGTCAGCCAACTGCATGAAAGAGGGGGAAAAGGTGATTTGGATGATCAAGGTGAACTCAGATTTCGATTTCGATCCCGAAATGAAAGGAAAATGATGTGATATGAAAGACAAGAAGTGAAAGACATGATCAGGAAGAAGCAAAAGGTGAGCGCAGTTGATTAACAAGTCCATGTAAGATGAAAAGGAGAGCTCTCTCCATATGCAAGATGCAAAACTAAACTAACATGAACCTAAGAATGCAAGCTACATGAAAAGTGGTTTACTTGCAAGGTTACAAAGCCAATAGACATCTAATATTCATCATTGAGCGTTATTGGTAGCGTCGCAAGATCATACAATACACACTAGCATAACTATGTGGATCTGAATATGATCTATATCAAATAGAAATGTGGGAATCCCACTTAGGCATCAAAGACATGTAGGTCAAGATGACTAATGCAGTGAGATCACCTAAGTTTGATATAGCAAGATTATGCTCACATCGAGACACAAGAAAGTCAAGATGACTATAAGCATGCACTCGCACAACAGTCAAGGATAATACCTTGTAGGTCCAAAGTGTCAAGTAAGACTAGCATAAATGCTCATGACAGTTAGGATCAACAAAATATACCCACAAGCAGAAAAAGCAATAAAACATGTTCTCATACCCTCAGTCTTCTAGCTATGCATCATCGAAAACTTCTCAGGGAGAGACCACTCAGCAAAGAAATCATCATAGACAGCACACAAAGAAATAAAGCCAAGCAAATCTCAGTGATTCAAGTGTGTGTGTGTAGGTCATAGAGTCAAGCTTTGAGTATCGCATCTGCTAGTGAGAAATATCGCATCATACTAGACTACAGGTAGGACATCTGATAAGTGTTGAGAAACACTCGACGCGAGGGTAAGTGTTGAAAACACAGTTGGGGTGGTGTTGAAAAACACCATTGGAACCAAGTTGCCCAAGAAACCCAGACGCACAAAGAGACCCAAGATAAGCTTAAAGCAACATATGCCCCCTAGACTAAGACAAGAATCAATTCCAGGCTAGGAGAGGCAAAGCGAGAAGTGGAGCGAAAGAGTGCCACGCAAGACTGATAGACATAGGTGCAGAGGGTCTCAAGCAGCGCCTGTTTCTAGGTTTTCACCACTTGATAGATTTTTTCAGGACTTTTTTATAATTTTTTTGTATTTTTGCTACCAAGGCGCCTGTTTCCAGGTTTTCACCAAGGCACTTTTTCAATTTTTTTTCAATTTTTTGAATTTTTTGATTTTTTTGTATTTTTTCAGGACTTTATATGCTTTTTAGGATTTTTTCAGCATCATATATGATTTTTTTTTTTGAAATTTTTTCAGGATCATAAAATATGTACAAAGAATGCCCTAGACAGGAACGGGCATTAAAGATCTGCTTCCTTTGATGTAGAGAACTGATAGGCCCCGGGCCCAAATGCTGCAACTGTGATGATAGGAGGTCTCAACCAGTTTGACCAATAATAACCAGCCCTAAGCAATGTCTGAGTTAGTGGAGGATCATTACAATGTGATCCACATATGCCATCGTGGATTTCAGCTAGCACTTTTTTTGACTCCTCTATTTCTAGACACTTAAGGAGAGTTCCATCTAGACCCTTCCTATACAAGCCACCAGAGACAAAGGCAAAGTGTAAGGGATGGCGGAAGGAATGGCGTGGTGGATTTGCAAGAGGAATATGAGGTGAAAGATATGAAAAGATGGTAGGATTGTAAGATTTGTGAGCAAGATAGTGTAATTCATCCATCAGGAACTTGAAGTGAAATTTATGCTTTTTCATTTGTAAGATGGATATCAAAGTAACCAAGGCATTAGCAACTCTTTTCTCAGCTTTAGGAATGGGCTGAAGTATAACAGTTATGAGATCATGCTTGAAGTAATGCACCATTTGTTTGTAGAGAATCAACTTCTCATCTTTTATTTTGGAGTCATTATTTTTGAGCAAATTTTTATCTTTACTTTTCTTAGGTTCAGATACCGCCACAATGTGGTTTTCGTCATCCGACCATTGCTCTTTTCTTTTGACTTGATGACTGTGATGCTTGATTTCTGATTCAATCTTTTTTGTTGCTAGTTCGCCGGTGGAAGAAGTAACAGGTGTTGATGCAAGATGAAATGAAGTGACCGGTTCAATAGCATTTATGCGAGGGGTGTCATCTCTGGTAACAAGAGAGGTTGAGCCTATAGGGTAAGCTCCAAAAGTAGCTAGATCTAGACTTGTCGTAGAAGAACCAGCGTGGTCCACTAAGGCAATACGAGGAACAAACTCATTAGACCCCACACAAGACCCATCAACCACGTCGGGATGGTTACTACAAGAATGAACCATATCAACATCCATATCATCAGTAGATATACATTTTTCTACCCACAGAAGTGAAGTAGAGGGAAGATCATCTCCCATGTGAGCCATAGTGTGCAGTGGTGACTCATCTATATCTGTGTCTGAATTACTGAGCATGGGAGTATTTCTCAAATCATCTCTATAGATCCACTCTTGGACAGCTTGTTCTTCTCTGTCTACTTCTAAAGGAACGGATGAAGGAACAAAAGTATCAAAGATCACCATAGCAGAAGTGGAAGGCTTCATGTGATCAGAAGGTCTCCCATATGACCTAGGAGAAATAGGTATAGAAGCAAAGGAACCCAGTTTATATTCACCCATACCAAGGCTCATCATCTTAAGTGATTTCTCAGCAGCAGCTAGAGATGTACTAGGATCAACAAAAGGTTCATTATGAGGAACAAATTTTTCAGTAGCAGCAAGAGCATTGATAGCAATAGTATGGTCTCCAGGAATCACAACCTCAGTGCCATTGTATGGAAATTTGACGCACTGATGATAAGTGGAAGGAATAGCCTGCATGTCATGGATCCAAGGACGACCCAAAAGAATGTTATATGCGAGTGGGATGTCCAACACTTGGAAGCTAATATCTTTCGTGATAGGGCCCACTCGGATAGGCAGCGTGACAAGACCTTTGGAAGATCTTTCCACTTCATCATAAGCTTTTATAGTAATCTTCTTCTTGGAATCCACAGCCAATTCTGACAAACCCAATTGTTGTATGACATTGAAAGAAACAATATTTAACCCTGCACCATTGTCTATCAGGACTCGGCGGACTCGGGTGTTGTAGACTAGAACTTCAATGTGTAAAGCCAAATTATGAGGGTGAGAAATAGATATGTCATCTTCTGCAGAAAAGGAGAGAGATAGCAGAGATGAAATGTGGTTGACCATAGCCTGAAAGTGATCTGGATCAATGTCATTGGGAACACATGTTGTACGTAGAGCTTTATCAAGAATCTCTCTATGCGAAGGGGATAACTGAAGCAACTCAAGGATAGATATCTGTGTTGGTGTCTTTTGTAAATGTTGGACAAGATCATAGCTAGGGGTGGCTAAAGGAGCCACTTGTTTGGAAGGCAAAGCTTGCTTGGGATCTTGCGCAGTTTTAAGGACAATCTTGGCTTGCCCCCTAGTAACAGCATTCAGTGTCTCACTTTGGGAAGGTGAACTACCACGTGTTTGCAAGACTAACTTTGGCTTACCATGATTGGCTTTATTATCATCTTGAGACCTCATCATTAGAACACTCTCAACGGGCTCTACCATGTTAATCACAGGTGCATTAGAAGGATATGTATAATTGATCTTTGCATCATGATTCTTCTTATGTGTTTGAGAGGTTTCCCCCTTATCATGCTTAGGTAGAGGATCTTTGAAAGCTGTGTGATCAGAATTTTTAGTTAAGCCATCAGTGGAGATTGTGCCGTTCTCAATAAGATCTTGAATATCATCCTTAAGCCTAAAAAAATTGTCTGTTGGATGTCCCTTGTTTCTATGATAATGGCAGTAATGATCCTCTCTCCACCAATCGGGCTTATTTATCGGATCCCAGTTACCAGGTTTATCAGGAAGCGTAAGATATCCATTGTCAACCAAAGTCTTAAGGATCACATCGTAAGGTTCTGCCAACTTGGTATAGACTCGCTTTCGAAATGATTTCTTAGGCTTATCTGCATATTGAGGTTTAGGAGCATTGTGAGTGTTTCTAGCTTCTTGTTGTTTTGCTGCATAGATAGCATTGGAGAGATTGAAAGCGGGCTCTTTAACTTTAGGAGCATCAACAACCCCATCATTAACAACATACTTGTTCTTATTCCAAGGTTTGTTCTTGTCTTTACCATTGCCTTTAACATCTTTATTAATAACAATATCCCCTTTTCTTATAGCTACATCCTCAATCCGATATGCACTTTCAACCATGTCATGGAAGGAGGAGAACAGTTGCTTCCTTAGATCATAAAATAGCTCAGGCACAAGTGTGTTGACAAAAATGTCAATCTTTTCTCTCTCGGGTAGCTGACGAGGATATCGAGAATACAATGACCTCCAACGTTGTAAGTAAGTTGCAAATGGCTCACCTTGATGTTGTCTTAGATTACCGAGATCTATCACAGTGACAGGTTGTTGGATGTTGTAAGAGTACTGCTGGGTAAACCGCTGAGCTAACTCATCAAAAGTCTTAAGAGGTGGTGTCAATTTTGCAAACCATTCTAAAGCTTGTCCTCTTAAGCTTCGAGGGAATAATCGTAGAAGATATGTGTCTTCATGAAGAAATTCCATGCTAAGAGCGTAAAAGTGACGCACATGGTCATGGGGGTCACCATTTCCATCATACTTGTCATATTTAGGAACCTCAATATCCTTAGGAAACGGGACCATGTATAGATCTTTATCAAAAGGAAGAGCACAAATTGATTCTACAAAAGAGACCTTTGGAGGCTCTCTTTCTAATGCCATTTGGGTAAGGCGTTGATTTGTCCGACGTAATTCTTCTTGAAGGACTTCCAATTCAGTTGGTACTCTTTGTTGGACAATTTGTCTGACATCATAGCCGGGAGGAAGCTTGTATCCTCTAGAAGTCATATATTGAAAATATTGATCGCCATTACGCTCTAAAAGCTTATGCATCATTCGTTGGAAATCCACATCTTGTTCACATCTCATAAGATCCTCACTAGAAATCTCATCATTAGCCTCTGCCTCATGTTGAGAGGGAGGAGGTCTAGGAGGTGAAGAAGGCATAGCAAAAGTTGGCCTTGGAGGAGATCTTGGTGGCGTGTTGTTGTCATTGTTGCCATTGTTAAAAGAAGGTCTGTGCTCATGATTACTAGTCTCAGGTTGCTCATGAAATGTCCCTCTATAAGCCATGTGCCTAGTAGCATCCATCCTTTGTTGATTGTGTTCTTTGTCTAAGCGCGCTTGATTATCCTTACGCTCAAAGTGTTCTTGCAAGAGTTGAAACTTTTCTTGTTCAGTCAAAGTGAGTGAGACACTGTCTGTGTTTTTGGGGGTCTTGAATGCGGAAAAGAGGAAACCTCCTTTATACCATGGTGTAGCCTTAGAATTCTCAGATTGGTTAGAACTAGAACTGTTGTTGCTAATGGGTGCTTTTGAACGTCTAGTTGGAGAAGGTAATTGTGTATAATTGAACGGAGGATGACTCTCCTGCTCAAATTGAGACCGAGTTGTAACCGGCATGAAAAGAGATGTTGGTTGACTAATAGAATGAGACAAAGTTTCTTAGATTTGAGATAAGCAAAGCTAATAAAGATCACTTGTCAAAGTAGAACAAATAGAGAGATGGCTCGTCAAAAGTGCTCAAGCACTTACAGCAATCAATTGACTAAAGCCAAGCAACGAGTAAGAAGCTCAATAAGCAAGTAGCTAGAGAGGTAACCGTGATGCGACAAGTGATCAAGAGTAGCATTTGTTAAGCTCAAATCCAATAGTTTTAGCTCATTTGTTTCAGTCTAGAACAAATCTAAACATGTAAGTAACAAACCAGTTTCGACTAAGAACAGAAAAGGACATTATACAGCAGGTTAAAGTGCAAGTTTAGCAACTCTGAATTGTAGCAATGACATGACAGTAGAAATGACTCAGGATTCTTGGTTGAGGGTATGCAAGGATACTTCAATATCATATGACTCTTGACCAGTGAACGTGAAAAACTCAGTTTTGAAGCGCTTGGACCAAATTTGTAGATTGAACAGTGAAATTTTTTAGTTTGACAAGTAGTAGCAGCAGATAAAAGACAGGTTTGCAAACAGTGTAGGATCAAACATGTCATAGAACACTTGAAACAAGGGCAAAAGCAACCTTGCCAAGACAAGCACTTGTGATATCAAAATAGAAAACCTTATGAATGCTACCGTTTGTTTGAATGTTGAGAACGTTTACATTGGTATAGCACAATCGAAGATAATTCAAGCAATTACTACCTAGAAGGACAAGGCTCATTACTTAGCAACGTGGCCCACAACTTGATGCTCCCTTGCCTCACACCAAGTGGTTGCCCACAAGAGATATTGGCGTTGTCATGGAAGTGTCAAAGACACAACCAAAGGAACACATATGGTGAGTATCTTGGGGTGATCCGGGTAAGTCCACTTGGATCAATCCTTGCACCAAGAAGCTAAGCGGCTAAAATAGGGTGGCCTCTATCTAATGGTTCATAGTAAGGGTTTCCGTTCATAACACCCCTCTTGCTCCTCATAAAGGACTAGGACCTCACGGCCTCAAGAGTACCTTAAGCATTCTTGCTCAATGCTTTCCCCATGGTCGCAATCCCATGAGCTACTAACATCAAGCGAAGACAAGTGTTATATCTACCAAGGTTTTGTGTCCTCGATAGCCTTGAGATTATAGTGAGTTGGAATCACTCGCCACCAAGGAAAATGATGACAAGGTTGTCCCCACTTGGGTCGTTCCTCTTGATTTCTCAAGAGCAGGCCCGCTAAAGGATCCTAAGCTAAACAAAGAATGGATGATTTTTGAGGTTCAAGGTTTTTGATTCACCACAAGGGTGAAGAGCATACTCCCCTATCTCAAAAACTTCTCCCAAACACACCAAGCAAGATCCAATTACCCCTTTGCTTCCAAAACCTTAAGATGGGTCAAGATTTTCTGATTCACCTAAAGGTGAAGAGCATACTTCTCCTACCACCCCAAGATTCCTTTCACAAAGTATTAAGTGCCTATGAAATGAAACAACTAGTATATGCCGCACTTAATAAAAAAAAGCAATTAAACAAGCACTTGATTTAGTTTTTATGCTTAGGGCAGCCCTACAAAAACCATTAGTAGCCCTCTTTGACATGCGTTCTTTTGGCAAAATATCTCAAGCAAGTGCACCTACAACCACAACTTGTTAGACCCACAATAGTTAGCACATGAAAAATCTGATAATCTACAAAAATACTTGATCAAATGATAAAATCTGAAAATGAAACCATCATGGTTGGATTGGGCTCGGAAAGACCTTTCCAATGATATATCACACTTAAAATTTTGATACCATTTGCAAAATTTCAAAAAAAATGGGCACCCATTTTCCAGAGTGGCACGGATTTGAAAACGCTGGAAATTTCAAAAAATTTCAAAAAGATAGCTAAGAACCTGAAACTTGCAAGATAGATAAAATAGCCTAAAAATAGCTCACTGCCACATTCAGACACAGTATCGTGCGATACTTCACCCGACACCAGGCGATACTTCTCAGTCCGCGCGATATTTCGCCCAACACCAGGCGATACTTCGCCCGAGACCAGGCGATATACCTCAATACTGCCGTGCGATTCTTCTCAGGCGCGAAGTATCGCACGCGTATAGTAAGGTATATCGCGCGATATACCTGAGAAGTATCGCGCGATATTCTGAGACAAAAAACCAGAGAACAAAAATTGCGCTAAAAACTTGCCGAAAAATTGACGGAAAATGACGAAAATACAGAAAAAGAAGGGACAAAGCTAGTCTACTCTGCCCCACGGTGGGCGCCAAAAATGTGTGCTATAAATGTGTCACACTTCTATGAATCATTACATGCAAGGAAACTCAAGAATGAGCCCTCACAAATCGATCCATAGCTCCCTAGGCATGGAGTGCAAGGGTTTTTAAGAATGCTCTCAGCTAGAGCTATTTAGCCAATAACCTTGCTAGTAAACCATGCAATGGGAGATTCAATGAAGACAAGGGCAAGAATGCCAATATCCTCAAGAATCAAGAATGAAAATGCAATGCAAGCTAGATTAAGAATGGAAATGCAAGCTAAACTATGGAAATGAAAGATGCAAGTATTACAAAGCCTCCTAGTTAAACTAGATGAATTAATCTAAAGCATAAAGGAAATCTAAGCTAAGAATGCCATGAAAATGAAGCTACTATGCAAGAAATGAAATCTAACTATGAAGCAAGAAAGCCATGATGATGCAAGAATGAAGACAAGAAGATAGAGTGTTGATGAAGATCCAAGATGAATGCCAACAATGCTCCAAATCTTCAAACCCTAGATGCAAGAATGTCTCCAAAAGCTCCAAGATGACCTAGAAAACCTGTAGCATAACAATAGCATAAAAAGTTGGGGATCTAGAATGAAGAAGAGAGCTCTTCTTTTATAGGAAATGAGGAGAAATGGACCATGGAGATTAAGAGGCAAAAGATTTAATCAACGATGGAGCTTGAAAGAGGAGCAATCCATGTGCACAAGTATCCTCCAATGAGAAAATAGGAGTTGACTTTTGTGTCCATATGAGACAAAAGTGCTTTTTCCCTTTTTATAAAATAAGAATAATGCTTTATTTGTGCAACTTAGGATAAGAGGAAAAGTGGGGGCTTTTTATTTATTAAAAGGGGAGAGAATATTCCTTTTAAATAAATAAAAACTTAGGATAAGATGGTTAGCCCATAGAAAATAATCGAATAAATGATAGAACTAGGATTTGATCAAGAATAAGCAATTGATGATTTAGCAAAAGGGGCTAATAGTCTAGATGACCATTTTTAGGTGTATACACCACCCACCTATGAGGGCTTATGTAGGGCACTCCCAATGGTTACATGACCTTCTTGAACTGATTATCCATTTGGGAGGTGTGGTTACAAGTTTTTACAACTTTTAAGAAAGTTTCTCGAAAGTTGCATGACAACTTTTAGAGCAACTTTTGCAAAATTTGCAAAATTGCAAATCCAATGACTATACTTGGTCCTATCACTATGCTAATGATCCAACATGGATCTAAACCTTAAAAACATTAAAAATCTTAAGATCTTATGATTTTTAGGCCCATAGATCATTTTGACCATAGTTAGCGAAGGGCTTATAATTATGCCAATCCTAGAACTAGGCCTTACAACTAGGTCTATGTGCCTGACTAAAACTTCTAAACTAAATAGAGAGTTTAGGACTCTTAGGTGCATTGTTTGATGAGTTTAGAGTAGGTGCTCCTACACCATACTCCCCTTTAGTTTTAGAACTCAAGTCCCTACTTGAGGGTAGAAAATCCACTAAAGTGCCATGTTGTTTAATTTGGTCTTCTGTTAGCCAAGTAGCATGTATGTTGGGGAGGCCCTTCTATTTGATTAAGTACTGCATGTACTTCTTAGTTCTGGTCTGCCTTAGCATCTTGGTGTCCAAGATTTCTTCTAACTCCACTAGTTTTCTTTAAGGAAGATTGGTAAAATATTCTTCATCTTTGGTGTCCTCACCTTGCTCATTTGATGAACCTACTCCAGCTTTGTATGGTGTGAGGTCTACCACATTGAATATAGGAGAGATCTGCAAAGTTGGAGGAAGGGAGATCTCATAGGCATTGTCACCTATTTTTTTAAGTATGTTGCAGGGACCTAATTTCTTCATTTGTAATTTGGAGTATCTACCCTTAGGTAGTCTCTCTTTTCTTAGGAAGGCCCAAACCTTGTCCCTCACTTTGAAATGGACCTCTCTCCTTCTCTTGTCAGCATTTTCTTTGTACTTCAAGCTAGACCTTTGCAAATTTTCCTTCACTTGCTGATGTACCATTGTGATGAGCTCTAATAGTTCTTGGCCTTGAGCACTGATTTTGAAATTAGAGGGGAGTTCCATCAGATCCAATGGTCCCTTGGGATGCAAGCCATACACTACTTGGAAAGGATTTTTACCAGTTGACCTATTTATAGAGTCATTGAAGGAAAACTCTACTTGGGGTAGGACTGTATCCCAACTTTGTGAGTATTGCTTGGTTAGGCATCTTAGGAGATTGCTTAGGGACCTATTTACTACCTCAGTCTACCCATTTGTTTGTGGGTGATAGGCATAACTATAAGTGAGATTTGTACCCAACTTCTTGAAGAGTGTCCTCCAAAAGTGCCCTTGGAACTTTACATCCCTATCTGATACAATTGTCTGAGGTAAGCCATGAATTATAACTACTTCTTTGAAGAAGAGATTGGCTATATGAGATGCATCATTTGTGCTCTTGCATGGCACAAAGTGGGCCATTTTGCTAAACCTATCCACTATGACAAACACACTATCAAATCCTTTCTTGGTTTTAGGCAGTCCCATGACAAAATCCATTGAAATGGATTCCCAAGGCCTTGAAGGGATTGGAAAGGGTTGGTAGAGCCCTTGATTTTTTTCATCCCTTTAGCTTGTTGGAAAATAGTACAAGACTCAATAAACTTCTTAACTTCATTGTTCAACTTGGGCCAAAAATAGCTCCTTTTCACCATGTCTGTTGTCTTGTCAATGCCAAAGTATCCTCCTAGGCCACCACAATGTTTTTCCTTGATTATATTTTATCTCATTGAACATTTTGGTATGCATAATTGTGCTCCCTTGAATAGAAGCTCATTCTGAATCAGATATTCAAAAAAATTAGTATGATATCTACCCTCCATTTTTGTACAAATCTGATATATCTCTAAAAAATTAGGGTCATCTGGGTACAAGTGTTTGAGGGACTTGATTCCCACACTTTGTAGTTGAAATTTTTCAACCAAACCAATCCTCCTACTAAGGGCATCAACAACTTTGTTTGCTACACCCTTTTTATGCTTAATGTTGAAGGTATAGGCTTGCAATTGCTCTACCCATTTGAGATGCCTGACTAAGAGTTTTTCTTGTGAATTAAGGAAGCTTAATGCATGGTTGTCAGTGTAGACTACAAATTCTTTTGGGATCAAATAGTGCCTCCATTTCTTGAGGGCTTGGACCATGGCATAGAGCTCTAGGTCATAAGTAGAGTACTTCCTTGTGGTCTCATTCAATGTCTCTGAGAAGAAAGCAACTAGCTTGCCTTCTTGGCTTAGGACAACACCTATAGCCAAATTGCTTGCATCAGTTTCCATAGTGAAAACTTTGTTAAAATTAGGGAGGACCAAGATAGTGTATTGGGAGACTCTATTCTTCAAGTATTGGAATGCATCATTGGCTTCCTTTGTCCATGCAAACTTAGTCTTCTTTCCACCTTTGATTGTTTCAAGCATTGGTGCACACACATGACTAAATTTTTTGATGAACTTCCTATAGAATGTTGCAAGCCCATGGAAACTCCTTACATCACCTTGATTCTTTGGTAGAGGCCAATTAATGATTGCATCTACCTTCTCATGATCCATCTTGAGGGTACCTTGTGAGATCAAAAAACCTAGGAACACTAGTTCCTTCCTCATAAACATGCACTTTTCCAAGTTGATTACCAACTTGTGTGGATGAAGTCTTCTTAGTACTTGTTCCACATGATCAAGATGGTCTTCCTTGCTATGACTAAATATTAGTATGTCATCAAGGTAAACAAAAAAAAATTTGCTAATAAAATCTATGAATATCTCATTCATAAGCCTCATAAAAGTGCTAGGGGCATTGCTTAAACCAAAGGGCATTACTAACCATTCAAAAAAACCTTCACTAGTCTTGAATGCTATTTTCCATTCATCTCCTAGATTGATTCTGATTTGATGGTAACCAGACTTGAAGTCTATCTTGGTGAAGTAGCAAGCACCTCCTAGTTGATCCAGTAGGTCCTCAATTCTTGGCATGGGAAATCTGTACCTTATTGTGATTTTGTTTAGGGTCCTACTATCAGTTCATAACCTCCATTTTCCATCCTTTTTAGGGGCCAACACTGAAGGTACGACACAAGGACTAAGACTCTTTTGGATGAGTCCCCTTTCCAACAATTCAATGACCTATTTTGCAATCTCTGCATGTTGCAATGGTGTCATTTTTTATGGTGCTTTATTAGGTAGGGATTAGCCTGGTATGAGGTCTATTTGATGACTAATTTCCCTAATGGGAAGGAGGCTAGTGGGCAGGTCACTAATAGTGACATCTTTATACTTTTGCAGTAGTCTTATGGCTTCATTTGGTATGGGCTCCCTTTGATCAGACTTGATGTTATCTTTGGGTTTTGAGATCAAGACAAATGGTTCAATATCAGATTCCTTTAAGGTTTTCAACATCTCCTTTTCCCCCATGATGATCACAGTGGGTTCTTTTTCAGTTTTTCTATCCAATAGGGGCTTCATAGTGAAGGTCTTCCCATATTTGGTGATGGAGTAGGTGTTTTTCCTACAATGGTGTATGGCATCAACATCAAATTGCCATGACCTACCTAGAAGGATGTGTGAGGCATCCATCTCAACAACATCACAAAGGACCTTGTCCTTGAAGTTAGCAATAGAGAACTCTATCCAATCTTGTTTTGTTACTAGAGTTTGTTGGCCTTTGGTTAACCATGAAACATGATCGAGGAAAGGGTGTGGCTTCTTAGGGAGGTTTAACTTATGAACCATTTCACAAGATACAAGATTTTTAGTTGAACCAGAATCTATAAGAAGATTGCATACCTTTCCATGACATTTGATCTTTGTTCTGAAGAGATTCTTCCTTTGTGGAGGTTCTTGGGTTTTTGGTACTTGAAGGAAGACCTACCTCATCATCAAGCATACTCCCTCTTCTGGTTCCAAGTCTCTAGCATCAACATTGTCTTCTTGCTTATCTTCTTGGAAAAGTTGTGCTCTCCTCTCACCTTGGTTATTATTGTTCCTCTTCTCAGGGCATCTTCCTGCATGGTGTCCCATTTGGTTTCAATAGAAACATTTCAATGGTCCATTATCTCTTCCTAAATTTTTCCTTCCTTTATTGAAAGGTCTTCCTCTATAGTTTCCTCTTGAGTTAGAGTCACTATTTTCTTTATCTCCTTGGTCAGGGGTCTTGTTGCTACTGCCACTACTTTGTCCCTTGTTCCAAGAGTTTCTCTTGCCTCTAAAATTCTTCCCACTATCATTACTCTTCCCTTTGCCAAAGTCATGTTTCCTCTTCCATTTTTCCTCTACCTTAAGTGCCATTTGATAGCACTTATTGACTGTGGTAGGGCAGTGTAGGCTTAGTTCCTCTTGAATGGATACCTTCAAGCCATTCATGTACCTTACCAATTTCTCTTCCTCATCTTCTACCATATTGTTCTTCATACATAGTTTTAGGAACTCTTCAGTATAAGAGCCTACATCCATGTCCTTTTGTTTTAAACTTTTCTTTCTCCTATGGAGTTGTACCCCATAGTCCTCAGGTACATAAGTCTCTTTGATCAATGCTATCATCATATTCCATGAATTGATCATATTCTTCCCATTCTTCACCCTCTATGTTTGGATGAAGTTCCACCAAGTTAGGGCTGCTCCCTTTAACTTGGATCTTGCCACCTTTACCCTCTATTTTTCAGGGATGTCCTCACATTCAAAGAATGTTGTCAAAGCCTCTATCCAATCCAAGGCTAGATCAGCATTCATCTTTCCATTGAAGACCATAAAATCTATCTTCTCCTTCATGGTTCTCCTTCCCATGGATTTCAAGGCATCTATGAAAGGCCTTTAGTTTGTAGGGATATGTTGATCAGCATCATCCTCTTCTTCTTCACTCCCTTCTTCATTTTCAGACCCATCTTCTTTGTCTTTGTCATCAAGCTTCTTCTCAAGCTCTCGAAGCCTCTTGGTTAAGGCTTTATTTGTAGCCTTTTGCTCTCTCACCATCTTTTCCAACTCACTATTTGTGACCCTTGTAGGGATCTCCTCATTCTCAAGTTTAGACATAGCTTTGATACCACTTGATGTAGCAGTGGCAAGCGGAAGCCTTCAAATAGTGAGCAATGGTAAGTTTTCAATCCCTCAACACCCAAGGTAAGGAGGGTCAAGTGCTGAATACCTATCAAAGGTATAGTAAAGAGGCTTAGAGAAGGTTATCACAACCCTACAACACAAATTAACCTAATCACTAGGCCTACCAAGGTCCTAAGCACCCAAGCACACAAGTTCACCAAGAGATCTCTTCAAATCAAAGAGTGATCAAACCCCAAGAAATGGATACCAAGACCAAGGGTGGCCTACAAACACTTCTCTGGCCTACTTAGGTCTTATCCTTATAGTTCCAATGGTTCTTTCATTCAAAAGCAACCCATAACACCAAGATGCTTCACAACCTAAGGATTTGGCTTGTAGCCCTTCCTAGAGTGAAATTTGAACATAAGTATGAATGTTCCCAAATAAGATAGAGATTTGGTCAGGGATCCTAGTACCCTTTTGGGGTTTACAAAACATGTATGAACACCAAGGAATGGAAGTGCATGGAAGTCACTATTGTTGCAAGATTAGACTGGGCTAATAGGTTTAATTAGGGCTCCAAATGCACTACAAGTGCTCTTTCTCCTATGCCAAAACAAAAAATAAGAATGGAGGCATGTGTGGAAATGTTAAAAAACTTAGAATCTAAGTTTTGAGGCTTTGATGAATCCCCAACCAAAATCTAGGATGACTATCCTAGTTACTTGACTGGTGCACACATAGAGATGTACACCTAGGGTCTTGTGGAAAATCCACTCCTCTACACATGCACACTCCTAACCTGAAAAAGATGAAATTACATTGGAAAATATTGTATTCCATCAAGGGGATTTGATTTCCCATGGTGGAATGTGCCTAAACAATCAGGCCTTATTAGAAACCCTATTTTTAAGCCTCAATTCTAGGCACTATTATTAAAAATCAAATATCTTACAATCTAGGTCAGATCAATACATGAGATCAATTGAAAATGGAAGAAGACTTAAGGCTTCAACTTTTGGAATCACCGGTTCATGCCCTCACATCTGTACCTTTCTGTACAGGGGTCTGAATCATGAAATCTATAGAGAAATGATGGTTATTTTATTGATAATTGCCAAAATTACATGATATTCCCTGCCACCCACCTATGAGGGCTTATGTAGGGAAATCCCAATGGTTACATGACCTTTTTTAACTGATTATCCATTTAGGAGGTGTGGTTACAAGTTTTGACAACTTTTAAGAAAGTTTCTCGAAAGTTGCATGACAACTTTTAGAGCAACTTTTGCAAAATTTGCAAAATTGCAAATCCAATGACCATACTTGGTCCTATCACTATGCTAATGATCCAACATGGATATAAACCTGAAAAACATGAAAAATCCTAAGATCCTATTATTTTTAGGCCCATAGACCATTTTGACCATAGTTAGCTAGGGGCTTATAATTATGCCAATCCTGGAACTAGGCCTTATAACTAGGTCTATGTGCCTGACTAGAACTTCTAAACTAAATAGAGACTTTAGGAGTCTTAGGTGAATTGTTTGATGAGTTTAGAGTAGGTGCTCCTACACTAGCATAAGAGGAAGGAATTTATTATGGTGAAACATTTGCTCTTGTTTCTAGATTAGAAGAATTCAGAATGTTACTTGCATATGCTGAACACAAGAAGTTCAAGGTTTATCAAATGGATGTCAAGTCAGCATTTTTGAATGGAATACTTGAAGAAGAGGTCTACATAGAACAACTAGAAGGGTTCATTGATCTAAACAAGAAAGATATGGTATGTAGTTTACATAAATCTTTATATGGTTTGAAGCAAGCACCTAGAGACTGGTATGAGAGGCTGCATACTTATTTGTTAAGTATTGGATTTGTTAGAACTAGTGAGAACATCAATTTATACATGAAAGGAGATACTGATGATACTATTCTTATTGTTGAAATATTTGTGGATGATATTATCTTTGGAGGTCAAGATCACATATGTAAATCCTTTGCTGATGAGATGAGAAAAGAATTTGAAATGTCTATGTTTGGAGAGATTAAGTTCTTTCTAGGACTGCAAGTGATTTAGCAGAGTGATGGGACATTCATCACAAAATATAAATATATCAAGGAAATACTGAGAACATTTGGCATGGAAGATGCTAAACCTATTGGAACACTGATGGATACTATATGTAAACTAACTATGGAAGATGAAACTATAGAGGTGAACCAGACACTGTACCGATCTATGATTGGTAAATTAATCTATGTAGTTCATAGTAGACCAAACATATCACATGTTGTGGGAATTGTTTCAAGATTTTCTACAAATCCTAGGGAGTCACACATGGTTGCTAGAAAGAGAATGTTAAGATACCTAAAGAAAACAAAGGAATATGGATTATGGTAGCCTAAGGAAGGAAAATTTGAATTTAGAGTCTATAACGATGCTGATTGGGCTAGAAATGTGGATGATACAAAAAGTACCACCGGAGGAGCATTTTTATTTGGTGAAAGACTTGTTACATGGACAAGTAAGAAGCAGGCTTGCATTTCACTATCTACAGCTAAAGCAGAGTATGTTGCTGCTACTACAAAATGTTCAAATATTGCATATATTAAGCAAGTGTTGGAATGTATGAATGAGGTAATCACTGAGCTGGTGATTATATATTGTGACAACATTAGTGCTATTAATATTTCAAAGAATCCAGTGATGCACTCTAGAACAAAGCATATATCTATTAAGTATCGCTACTTAAGAGAACAAGTACAGGAGAAGTAAGTAAAGCTAGAATTTATTACATCAAAAGAACAACTTATAGATATATTTACAAAGCCTCTACCAAAGGATACATTTGAATACTTGAGGACTAGACTTGGGGTCTGTCCCCTATCTACTGGTCACTAATGTGATCTAGATGTTGCATCAGAAATCTTATCTGAAGATCATTCATGTTGATGCAACATAGCTCACACTTTGGATCATGTTTAAGATTGTGAAAAGTTTGAAGAACTGGAATAGATTGACATATCAATATACATAGATACAAAGTATGCACTGGACAACAAAGAGGTACATGGCTACTATAGAGCTGTATGTTTATTTGTTTCTTTAGCATTTTTGTCAAAGGGAGAGATAAATAATATGAAACAATATGAATCGATGAAAACACTAAAATATCTATCTGAGGGAGAGATAATCTAAAAGAAAGGAAGAGTATTTAAGATCAGTTATTGAGAATAGAAGTAGAAACTTGAGAGCTAAAAAGATCATATCTGCAAATTATCATAATGCATTTTTAATGCTGTTGAGTAACGTAGTGATTAAAAATATTAAGCTAGGGAGAGCTTGTACAACATTTGTTTATAGAGTTGTAGAATACATGTTTGGTATGTGTATGGTATATTTCATATTACTTGAGTTTCCATCAATGCCAAAGGGAGAGATTGATGAAGTACAACTGATTTAGAACCTAATTGAAGATCAGTGATTAGAGATCACCAAGTTTCTTATTAGATATGTAAGATGATTAAATCAATAATATATTGTCATTGATGTCAACTAAGTTTGACAACACTTATCTTCTAAGTTACAATACCTAAACATCTGTAGAAAGGAGGAAAAAGAGTTAAAGAACATAAATATCTACATGAGAAAGATGTATATGATAGATGAGGATAAGGAACATATTTGGTAACTTATTGATGAGCCTATGACCTTATGTTATTGACTTGATTATGTTGCATTCATCTATGACAAGGAAAAGAGATGAAAGACAAAAGGCAGTGTGGTTGGTTGATGAAGCATCATAGTATACATCGAGCAGTGTAGTGTATACCAAGCATAGTATAAACTGAGCTTGTGTTCACTGATACATTTCTTTGTTAACCAAATAGAGAGACATGAACTAAATGATCAGTTAAGCTGATAAGGATTGATGAGCTGGAAAGTACCTCAAACTTAGTGTTGGAGATAAAGTTTGTTATGAAGATCTACAACTAACAAAATTCAAGAAAGATCTAAAGGATGGAATTACAATGTGTTACAGACACATTATTTGAGGAAGGTTTAAGTGGAAAAATGGATGAAGGAGAATAAGTGACAAAATCTAATGGAGGAGAAGAAAATGGTTTACATATCTATGTAAGAGACTAGGGTTTCATTGTGAAACTCATGCCGAAAGAAGGAGACTACAGAATTATCACATGAACAAGCTTCATGTATGGCTGATCAAACTGGTTAAGAAGAACCAAACTGCAGATTTTACCAAGTATCAGAAAGCTATTACTGAGTGATAGTAAGTTATTGAATATTGATTGAAACAGAATTGATATATTGATTAGAGGATTTGAATGAGCTTAAAATAGATCTAATAATCTACAATTGAAGTTGTGTTGTGATCAGATCAACTGCTATTACATTTTAACCATTGTAAATAAAGAAATCTCTTAACAGAGTGGACCTGTAAGTCTTTTATGTATCATTCATAGAATGAACATTGTTATCCTGTCAACGCCATAGTGAATATTGGTTGGATGATAACTATTGGTCTAAAATCCTCTAACAAGGTCACACCTAAAAATGTGTTTGTAACCTTTAACAGGGTTGGGTCTTCACCGACCTCACTTCAGAAGAGTGAACAATTTTTGGGTTGCCAGTCCCAGGTGTTTTTTCCCTTCACAGGGTTTCCATGTTAAATGTCTTGTGTTATGTGTTGATTGTGATGCTTGTTTGATGTCATACTTTACATGTTGCATATTGGATTTGGTCGGTAATAATTATATGTTATTGACTGGTAATTGGTAAAAGCACAGACAATATAGTATTTTATGTTACCGATCTACAGAAGCTTAAGTAATTTATTTTTGGATTATACATTTTGAATTGGGACAGTGGATAACTAATTCACCCCCCTCTCAGTTATTCTAATAGGAGGAGTACTAATCCAAGAGGATAGGCCTATAGCTTTCTTTAGTGAAAATCTCAATGAAGCCAAGAAGAAGTATTTAGCTTATGATTTGGAGTTATATGATCTAGTACAGTCCCTTAGAAAGTGGAGACATTATTTCATACTAAAAGAGTTTGTGGTGTTTATTGATAATTGGGCACTTAGCTACATCAACACATAAGAGAAGTTGAGTAATAGGCATCTAAAGTGGATGGAATATCTACAAGCCTTGACCTTTACCATCAAGAACAAAAAGGGATAGTTGAACAAGGTAGAAGATGCACTAAGTAGAAGGATGTTGACAATCCAAGAAGTGCAACTTCAAAGTATTGGCATAGAGAGTTTCAAGGACCTCTATAGAGATGATGAAGACTTTTTTGAAGCATATAAGGTATGTTCTAACTTTCAAAACCATTTTCACAGTCATTTTTTAGAATATACTCTACAAAGTGGACTCTTGTTTAAGGGAAATCAATTATGTATTCCCAAGGGTTCAATGAGATAGAATCTCATTCAAGAGAAATATAATGGCAGTCTCAGTGGCCATTTTGGCATCAACAAGACCATGGAGTTAGTACAAAGGTTTTATCATTGGCCCAAGTTTCCAAGAGATGTCAGAAGATATGTTGAAAAATGTGTAGTTTGTATGAAAGCCAAAGGGGGAGCTAGTAATGTAGGTTCGTAGTAGCATTTGCCCATTCCCAATAGACCATGGGATTGTATTCATATGGATTTTATTGTAGGTCTCCCTAAGACCAAGATAGGGTTGGATAGTGTTTATGTAGTGGTAGATAGATTCATTAAAATGAGACATTTCATTCCTTGTAAGACCACTCATGATGCTAGTTACATTTCTCATCTCTTTTTCAAGGAGGTTGTATGGATACATAGGGTACCAATAAGTATTTTATCAAATAGGGATGTCAAGTTTATGAGTCATTTTTGGAAGAATCTATGGAGAAGATTAGGCACTAATTTGTCTTTTGGCTCAGCTTAAATCCTCAAACAGATGGTCAAACTGAAGTGATCAATACAGTGTTAGGTAACCTACTTAGATGCCTAACCAAGGAATATGGTCAAACATGGGACATGGTCCTACCAAAGGCTGAGTATGCATACAATGATAGTGTAAATATGACCATAGGAAGAAGCCCATTTGAGATAGTGTATGGGATGCATCTAAGAGGAGTGTGTGAACTCAGAGATCTAGGAGCTATGGAGTATACGAGTGGTCATGAAGAGCATTTATATTAGACAATGAAGGAGATACAAGAGCAAGTGAAGAATACTATCACAGAGGCTACTCACAAGTTGAAGGCTAAAGTGGATATGTCAAGAAGAGATGTACAGTTTGAAGTGGGAGACTATGTTATGGTTCATCTAAACAAGTCTAGGTTGCAAAAAGGAATGCCAACTAAGTTGCATATGAAAAGAGTGGGACCATGTAAGGTGTTAGCCAAATATGGATAGAATTCATATAAGGTAGAGCTTCCTACAGATTTAAGTATTTCACCAGTGTTCAATGTGTCAGATTTAGTAAAATTCAAGGGACCACTATCAGATATGAACCATATGTTAGAAAGTAAAGTCCACCAAGATAACTGAGAGGGGGGGGTGAATCTCTTATTAGATAACTATAAAATTTATCAACTTCAATAGATTTTAACCATGTAAGCAATATAACCAACAACCATAGAAAGATATTCATACACAATAACATAATGACACAAGATATGTTGACTAGGGAACCTCTTGATCAAAGAGTAAACCCCAGTGGGAATGATGCCCACAAAAGATGCACTAATATGAATATTCCTTGTGAAAGGATTGACTCTATTAGGAGTATTATGAAATACATTTAGTACATGTGAATCCCTATTAGGATATTTTGAATCCCTGTTAAAAGATTCTAACTCTGTTAGGAGTTATGGAAGACAGAAGGACCCACTGCCCAAACAACTTCAGGGTAAGATCACTAAACTCATTGTCCAAATGATCTTTGTATTAATCAATGGAATAATACCAAAATATTACTGACCTCAACAATCTAATACTCCTTCTCTGACTATGCCAAATTGCACCAACTCCTTCATTAGATCTCAATACCAGATCTATGTACTTCACATATCCTCTTTCACAATTTTGCTTTGTCAATAATTACAATAATAATACTTAATATCATTACACATTACAACAAGGAATACATTCCTTCATTTATACCACACTCAACTAATTATAAATGGGTCAGCATACAAATTAAAAAATAAAAGTTTCCACACGTTACATCAAAATTACACAAAACTATCAGCTTCCAATCAATATAATTCTTCACTCATGCAACCTTAGATCTTACACTATCATCCACATCACTATCAAAATGTCTTCAACTTCTCTCTAACTGCACATAACTAGATCCCATCCTGATTAGGAGATATCATCCAATTTCCACAAACTGCTACTCAAGAACACTGCCTGAATACTGCTTCCACTGAAATGCTCATAACTTCCATGAATAAATGAACTACTATTTGTTCTCTTAACCAAAATATTATAACACAACATAGAATAAGTCCTTAACATTACATAACTTCATCTTCAATATCCCAAGTGCACTAACTCAAACAATGTATACTTTACTACTAATCTCAGTAGATCACTGTGTTGACATCAATGACAATCACAATCATGAATGTAAATACAATTTCTATAGAATAGGTTCTAATAATCCATAAGATATATTAATCATTCATTCCTAAAAATCTCCCCCATTATCACTGATGGAAACATAGATGAAAAAACATCCAAGTTACATAAATCCAATACTGCAACACTGCTACTCTAAAATGATTCAAATTTTCTTCATTAATCAAATCTCACTTCATTTTCCTATTCAATTCTCTCCAATAGAAGTTTAGATGGTTTTTCATGCATACTTCTCCCCCATTGACATAAATGATAGATGTTTCATCATTATGTCAACAATAACTTTAATGTCAAAAGACATTGTTCAGAAAATACATTCACTAGGGTCCTCATGACTCAGCTCAGTTACACATACTCCCCAATAGAGGAAGTACCACCATCTAGTCTATAAGAAAGATAGGGCTCATATACCTCTGGAAGGATGCAAAAATCTCCATCAAGTCTCAAAAGTAGGTTTGGGTATAACCCCAAGCATACCTCTCAGCTACTCAAATGTATCCTTCGGCAAAGGTTTTGTAAATATGTCTGCAATCTGCTCCTTTGTGCTTATGTACTCAAGTATGAATTCTTTCTCTGCTACTTTCCCTCTTACTACATGATACTTTATCTCTATATTCTTTGTCCTAGAATGTAACATAGGGTTCTTAGACATACTAACTGTACTGGTGTTATCACAATGTATAACAACAGGTTGAACAAATTTTACTCCAATATCCTTCAGCATTTGTTTCATCCAAATTATCTGGTTACAATTGTTTGCTACTACTACATACTCTACTTCTACTGTGCTCTGTGAAATACAATTCTTCTTCTTTCTTAGCCAAGAAACTAATCTTCCTCCAAGGAAAAATGCTCCTCCACTGGTGCTCTTTTTGTCATCAAAACTACCTCCCCAATCAACATCTATATATGCACATAAGGTAAAATCATCAAATTTTCCATACCACAATCCATACTCAATTTTTCCTCTTAAGTACCTTAGTAACCTCTTTACTGCTGCATAATGTGATTCTCTAGATTCAACTTGAAATCACTACAATTCCAACTGAATGTGCTATATTAGGTCTTGTATGAGTCAAATATTGCAATCCTCCAATCATAGATCTATACTTCTATTCCACTGCAAGAGTCCCATCTATGCTAGATAACTTATGTCTAGTTACCATCGATGTTCCAACTAGTTTACAGTTCTCCATTCCAAATCTCTTCAATAGATCATTCAAGTACTTTGTGTGGCTAACAAAGATACCATCACTGCTCTGTGTTATCTGCAATCCTAAAAATTATTTCATCTCACCAATCATACTCATTTCAAATTTAGTCTTCATTTCATCTACAAATTTATCACTGGCTTCATCTTCTCCTTCAAAGATAATATCATCAACAAAATTACTACAACCAACAAACCATTTTCAATTTCTTTTGTATACAAGTTTCTATTAGTTGTGCCTTTTGTAAATCCTAATTTCAACAAATACTTATCCAATCTCGCATACCAAGTTCCAGGTGCTTGCTTCAGTCCATATAAAGCTTTCTTTAGTTTACATACCATGTCTCCTTCTTGAGTTAAAGGAAAACCTTCAGGCTACTCAATGTAGACTTCTTCTTCCAACTCTCCATTCAGAAATGTTGACTTCACATACATCTAATATACTTTGAATTTCTTAAAAGCTGCATAAGCCAAAAACATTCTTACTGCTTCAATTATTGCTATTGGTGCAAAAGTTTCTTCATAGTCAATTCCTTCTTGTTGTGAGTATCCTTTACATACCAATCTTTCTTTATTCCTTACTATTTCTCCTTGTTCATTCATCTTGTTTCTAAATACCCATTTTTTTTCTATAACATTCTTATCTTTAGATCTAGGGACCAATTGCCATGTCTTTTTCTTTTCAATCTGATCTAGTTCTTCTTTCATAGCTTTAATCTAATGTTCATCTTCACATGCTTCACTAGTAGATTTAGGTTCAATTTGAGAAATTGAACATAACTATTCTTGTACCTTATTTTGAGTCTAAACTCCTCTATCTATGCTTCCAATAATCTACTCATAAGGATGATTCCTTGATAAATTACTGTTAGGTGTCACTATCTCAGATCTTACTTCAGATGTCAGTTCTTCAATGATCTCACCATGGCTTTCATTCAATGAATCACTTCAAGTTTCATAAAATAATTTAGTAGTCTCTAGATTTGGTCTAGGATGAGTTCCTTCATCTGATTCATAATCAAGCATTCTTTCTTGAATTTTGAACTTTTCATCAACTTTTACATTTGCACTCTCAACAATAGTCTTAGTTCTATTATTGTAACATCTATAAGCTTTTCTCTTCAAATAATATCCAAGAAATATACCTTCATCACTTCTAGGCTCAAACTTTGTAATGTCATCATCTCTCTTAATATAACATTTGCTTCCAAAAATTCTAAAATACTTAACTGTAGGTGCATGTCCAAACCATAATTCATAGGGTGTCTTGTCTATGTCTGCTCTGATTTGTACTCTATTCATAGTATACACCACTATGTTCACTGCTTGTCTCCAGAATATCTTTGCTAAGTCATTCTCAAATAACATAGCTCTTGCTTCTTTAGTCACTAATCTGTTCATTCTTTCTACAATACCATTTTGTTCAGGTGTCCTAGGGGCTAAATACTGTCTCTTAATACCATTCACTTCACAAAAGATGTTGAATTCTTTAGAAGTAAATTCTCCACCTCTATCTGATCTCAAACATTTAATCTTCATTCCAGATTCATTCTCAACTTTATTCTTAATGATCTTAAACTCATCAAATGCTTCATATTTTTCTTTAAGAAATTTAATCCACATTATTCTTGTAAAATCATCAACAAGAATCATAAAATACCTCTCTCCATAGAATCCTCTAGTCCTTGTAGGACCACTCAAGTCTGTATGAACAATCTCCAACTTCTCTGCTATTGTAAACTTCTTGCTAGGAAATGAGCTTCTCTTCTGTTCGGCTAACACACATTCCTTGAAAATCATGTTACTAGGCTTCATAATTTTAGGCAAATCTCTTACTGCAAGTGTAGTACTCACTTTCACAATGTTATCAAAGTTTATATGAAAAAATATTCTATGCCATAACCAACTGTCATCAATCTTAGTAATCAAACATGTCATTTTAGTAGGATTCAATTGAAATACATTACCTCTGGCTCTAGATCCAGTACCAATCAAATTTTCATCTTTGTCTTTTATCACACAAGTTTTCTCAGTAAACCAAACTTGATATCCCTTATCAACTAACTATCCAACACTCAAAATATTATGTTTCAAACCATCCACAAAGTAAACATCATTAGTATTAGTCTTTCCATCAAGAGTAATAGATCCTATACCCTTAATCAAACAAGGCGCATTGTTTCCAGCTCTAACAACTCCATCATAATTGTTAAACTTTATGAACTATTTCATATCTCCAGTCATATGATGTGAACAACCACTATCTATAATCCAATTAGATTTCTTTTCTACTTGAGAAACTAAGGCCTTTTCTTCCTTAATTTCAATTTTAGTATTTTCTTATTTAATTTCTACAAATCCTATATCATCATTATTCTCAGTATCACTTTCACTCAAAGATTTCTCCACACTAGCTTCAAGTTCTTCATCATTTACATAATAACATTCTTTAGATCTCCTAGGGTTAAATTTAGTCCTATACTTCTTAACTCTCTTAGGACATTTAGATGCAAAATGACCATATTCTTGACAAGTCCAACATTTAAAAAATTTCTTACCGTCTGGTTCTCTCTTCACAAGCAAGGCAATACCTTCTTCAATCTTCCTGTCTTCTTCATTTCTAGATCTTCTGCTACTAGCATAATCTCTACTCACACTTATGCTTCTTGACAAATTAGGGTGAACACTAAGAGCACTTAATGTTATCTCCATTATAGGTAACTCTCCTAATAACCTTAGGTTCATTTCTGCTACCTCCAATCTTTCAAGAAGAGTCTCTCTTGTAAATTTTGTAGTACAATGTATGACTTGTTCAATCATCTATGTTGTCTGCTAAAATGCAAGAGTCAATGTCCTTAAAATTTTCCATATCACTTCATTCTCTATCTTTGTTCCTCTACAAGATTTTATACCTACAATAATTTCTGACATTCTACCAATAAAGCTTCTAACAGATTCATCTTCCATCATTCTTATATCTTCAAATGCACATATCCAATTATTTAATCTGACTTTCTTTGCATGTTCATCACCTTCAAAAGTAGAGTGTAAAGCTAACCAAATTTCATGAGATGTCTTTAGATATTTTACCTGACTATACTCATTCTTTGGAAGTGCTGACAAAAGTGCTTCTCTAGCAAGTATGTTACACATGAATAGATCTCTTTCCTCATTAGTAAATGTTTCAATGTTATCCTCATCAATGAAAGTCTTCTCATTCTTTATAATCAACCAATAACCTAGTCCTAAACATAGTAGATGTGTCTCCATCTTTTCTTTCCAACTATCAAAATTTACTTTATCAAACTTAGGGCTTTCTTTCTTGAAATTATCCATGGATCTCCTTAAGTTGTTAAACTTTTCTTTCAAGGACCTGCTACTTTGATACCAATTGTTAGAAAGTAAATTCCACCAAGATAACTGAGAGGGGGGGGGGTGAATCCATTATCAAATAACTATAAAACTTATTAACTTTAATATATTTTAACCATGTAAGCAATATAATCAACAACCATAGAAAGATATTCATACACAATAATATAATGACACAAGATATGTTGACTAGGGAACCTCTTGATCAAAGAGTAAACAATAGTGGGAATGATGCCCACAAAAGATGAACTAATATGAATAGTCCCATTGAAAGGATGGAATCTATTAGGGGTCTTATGAAATACATTCAGTACATATGAATCCCTGTTAGGAGATGTTGAAACCCTTTTAAAAGATTCTAACTCTGTTAGGAGTTATGGAAGACGGAAGGACCCACTGCCCAAACAGCTTCAGGGTAAGATCACTGAACTCACTATCCAACTAATCTTTGTATTACTCAATAGAATAATACCAAAATATTACTAACCTCAACAATCCAATACTCCTTCTCCAAATATGTCAAACTACACCAACTCCTTCATCAGATCTCAATACCGGATCGTTGTAGTTCGCATATCCTCTTTCAAAATTTTGCTTTCTCAATACTTACAATAATCATACTTAATATCATTAAACCTTACAACAAGTAATAAATTCCTTCCTTTATACCACACTCAAGTAATTACAAATGAGTCGGCATACAAATTACAAAATAAAAGTTTCCACACGTTACATCAAAATTACACAAAACTGTCAGCTTCCATTCAATATAATTCTTCACTCGTGTGACCTCAGATCTTGCATTGGTGTCCACATCACTATCAACATGTCTTCAACTTCTCTCTAACTACGCATAATGAGATTCCATCCTGATGAGGAGATATCATCTAATTTCCACAATCTGCTACTCAAGAACACTGCCTAAATACTACTTCCATTTAAATGCTCATAACTTCCATGAATCAATGAATTACTATCTATGCTCTTAACCATGATCTTATAAAAAAACATAGAATAAGTCCTCAATATCACATAGCTTCATCTTCAATATCCCAAGTGCGCTAACTCAAACATTTTCTACTTTACTGCTAATCTCAGTAGATCACTGTGTTGACATCAATGACAATCACAGTCATGAATGCAATAACAACTACTATAGAATAGCTGCTAATAATCCATAGGATATATTTAGAATTCATTCCTAACACCATAATAGTAATAAAATTCTCAATAATGTCAACCCTACAGCCTTACCTCCCAAAGTCAAGCTACAAGCGGAGAGGATCTTAGAATCTGGGGTGAAGAAGTCAACTAGACAAAAGGTATATATGGAGCATTTGGTACAATGGAAGAATCAACTAGAATCAGAGTCTACATGGGTGGAGGAAGGTAACTTCAAGAAGTTAGGCATTGATTTGTCTCTGATTTCTCCTCATGTTCCTTGAAATTTGTGTAGAGGGGGAGAATGGTGCAGGAGCACCCATGGGTTTCTTAGGACAATCCATTAAGTTTTTGTTGTGTGTGACTTATGTAAAAAAAATTTGTGTTTTTCTTAAGGTCATTTTGACCATAGGGTGAGTACAATAGTGTTCTAGTAGTTTGAGTCTTAGGACCTCTTGGAAGTGGCAATTAGGGGCTAGAAAGTTGTAAAGCCTCTTGCTTAACACAATAGAGGTGATGAAATCAACATGATGTCAGTAGGGTTTTGAATAGGTTAGATCCATTTTTTTACCATGATTAAGGTCTAGGGTGAGGTTAGATGAGAGTGAGAACCCATTTTCTAAAAGATTGAAAAAATTTGCTAAAAAGATGTAAAAGTTGCACTTTTACAACTTTGAAATGCTTCTCAGACAACATTGTCAAAAGATCTTCAACCGATGATAGAGTGACCTAAGTGATAATGTAAGACCCTACCATCCTATTTAAGACCAAGTTTGACCTAATTTCAAGGTTGGATAGCCATTGTACGAACAAGGATTGATGAAATCAAGATTTTAGCTTGTTTTGTGTGTAATTTACAGTGAATTTTGTGACAAATAATAGTTAATGGCTTGATTCTTGCATTGTAGCTCATGCATGGATTAGATTAGGTATTTATTTTGTTGTGTGAGCCATTAGTTTGGCATTTTGTAGTTTTTCTTTTTTGTTTTATAAATATTTTGTGTTTGGCATTGTCACTGGTTCAATCTAGACAATTTGTAAAGATGGAAGTCTAACTCACTACCCCACTATCCATTTTGTATGACCTCTTGGGGATAGTGAGTAGACACCATGTACATAATGTGTGTAGGATCTTGGTCCCTCAAATGCAAAGGAAAGAATTTTAAAGTCTTTCCCTAGGTGATCCAATGGTGAGCCTGACTAGGGAAGACCAAGTTGCAAAGAGCATAACTTGCAGAGGTGGATAGCTAGAAGAAAAATTCCTTTTGGAGATTGCAGATAGGAGTCTTACCAAGAATTATTCAATAGGAGAGGGTTTTTCTAATCTATTTTATGGTCTAATACATTCCAACTTGTTCAGGAGTTAGGAAAGACCTTAGAACCCTTAAAATTCACTCATTTTGAGTTAGGGTACTGTACAGAAGGTGGTGACCTGAAGACCCCAAAAAATATTTGAGGAGTTGGGAAATTTTCCAAGAATCCCAAGAAAAGTTCAACTAGTAAGTCAAAAACAAAATGATCCCTATCTAAGATGATCCCTTTCCATCTCAAAAACAAAATGACCTTCCAAGTCCCATTGACCTTCCACTCCCTATGAAAGATCATGTCCTCCCTTCTATTCTTTCCAATGACCCCATTCCAATTCAAGATCAAATTATCCACTCACCTCTAGACACTCCACAAGATCCCATCATCCCTCTATTTCCTCCATGATATCCCTTCATCTACATGTCCTAGTCCTCCAAATCCTCTACAAGATCCTATAATTTCTTCTATTCTATCATAGGATCCCATTATTCCTCCCAACCCCCCTCATGATTTAGATACATTTATGCAAGTTGTTCATACATGTAAAATGAATTCCTCCATTATAATATATTCTAATCCACTTTATGATCCTATTGTTTATTTCATATCATGTCCACCTCAAAATGGACTCGCATCTACTAAAAAGTGTCCCACGAGTCAAAGAAAACATTATCAAGTCAAAGGGTTTAGCATTCAAGAACAAAGTATATCAAAACTCTTTCATGTTAAAGAAAAGTATAAAAGTCATGACCTTAGTCCTAAATCTCACTTTCAAGGTGTTGGTATCCCTTCAAACCTAAATCCAAGCATATACCTCCCCCTTCACCCCTTTCATCCATATTAGGCCCATATATCCCTCCATCTACTAGTTCAAAATCCACTTACCCTTTACCATATGAAAATTAGAAAAGGAACACATCTTTTAGAACCTTCCATCCATCCACAAAGACTCCATGTCATTATTATTCACCCATAAATCCCATTCCCTTTCCAAGAAATTTGGATGCCAATAATAAAGTCCATAAGTCAAGAAATCCACATGCAGTCAAGGATCAACATGTCCAGTCTAATCGACATGTGAATACAAAGAAAAATATGATCCAAAAAGAAAAAGAAATGTACAAAAGTCCACAAAGGCCTATTATGAAAAAATAAAATTCAAAAGAAATTTGGATTCCTAAATATCTTTTACAAAAAATGCAATCAAAAGACCGATAAAAGAATGAAAAATCAAAATGCATGTGGATTCCCAAGAAGATTCTTGAAGCACAAAGTTGTAAAGAGAAATCCAATTTGGAATCCAAAATTTCTATCCCTCCATGTAAAATCCTTCCATCTTCCAAATCCATTTTGGGTCCTTTTGTCCCAAAATCCATGTCCACTCCTCCATCAAGTCCTACATCTCATTTTCCCCCATCACTCCATCACCCCTCAAGGTGTGTGCCACTTTTGTTCTTGCATCCATTTTCATCCACTCAAAACCAAGCCTTCTTACATTTCCTCCATTATCCAACACCTATTTTCCAACCTTTCATCTATCCTATCCAATCCTTTTCCTAAAGCCTCTTCCCACTTTATCTAATCATCCATTTCATATCCCTTTGTCATAACCCTACCAATGTCTTTGATCATAATGCAATAGTCATGTTTCATTATTACATATCCTTTCAAGAGCACCATCCAAAGAATAAGGTTCTTGATTCCTTCATCCATGTCATGTCCTGCATCCATTTTCTTTTAAAAAATTTCAAAAATTAAAAAAACTTGGAAAAAAAGAGGAAAAAGTCAAAAAAAAGTGAAAAGTGGAAAAAAAGAAAAAAAATAGTTTCCTTGATGAAAACCTGACAAACATGCATCTTGGTAACACACACAAAAAAAAATAAGAATAAGGAGAAACAATTTCATCCAATAGCGAAAACTTGGTAAATAGGCGCTTTGGGCAAGTACCATGGTGAAAACCTGGCAAATAGGCATCATGTGTAATTCATGAACTTATTGCATTCCATACTTGGGGGAAGATTTAATTCATGTTTTCCTATCCATTATCCTCCATCATGACTTTCATTTCCTCCATTATCCTATTGCCTTTCATATGCTTTATCATATCAACTTCCATATTCCCTTTTTCCCAACTTTGATCTTGATAAGGTTAAGGATCTTCCTAGAAGCATCAAATGTCCTATCTGTTTTATGTTATCCCAATCCCTTTGGTGTATATCGCCTATCTTATCATAAACCTTTGGACTATGTTTCCTATCTTATCACAACCTCCTATATATATCCCTTCCATTTTTCCAATATCGATCTTGCTTGTCCTATCCATGTCTTGTCATTGTCTTGTCATTATCCTATCATTTTCCTATCCTAATCCCTATGTTGGTCTTGGTATAAAATAAAGACTTAAAGTGCAAAGCATATTTCAAAAAACCTCTTCACATGTCCATTCCTATGCATCACTTTCCATATCATGTCATATCTAATCCTATCATCACACATTTTCATCGCCATCTCTAGTCATATGCAATCCATGAGCTTGCTTAAAACATGTCCTTCCATTCTATGGATAGTCCTTGGCAACCCAAACATAGCTTCAATGAAATATCAAACAACCATTTTTCGTTCATCCACATACTTGTACATTCATCCATTTGTGATTTCATTTCCTTGCTAGAAACTGTGAGCAATTCAATAATTCTTCCTCATGTAAATATTAAACTCCTAAATTTTTTTTAGAAAAACCATATAACGACCTGAAAAAAATATTAAAACAAATTGAAAAAATCAAATATGATCCTAAAAAAATGCATAAAAATCAAATACGAAGTTGAAAAAGAAAATCCTAAAAAAGCCCTAAAAATTGTAAAAAGTCTTGAAAAAAAAAAAAAAAATCAAATAATGTTCTTAAAAAATCCAAAAAATTAAAAGTCTGGAAAAAGCATTAAAAAAATAAATAAATAAATCGTAAAAATTAAAAATCAAATCCTTAAAAATATGCAATAAATTTGTACATAATTATTTTTCTTGTTTTCAATTAATTATCCTTTGCAATAAGACAAATATTTGAACAGACACAATCTGAAGACTTTTCAAACATTTCACTTAACGAAATCATGCATTAATAGACAAACTATCCAGTCATGTCAGCAATTAATCAGACCAAACTTGTCCTATCAATCAATCACCATCAATTTTTCCTTTTATCAAACATATCATTTTGTCTTATACAGGGTGTGGTATATTCGAAACTAGACGGTATCTATCTTAGACAGGGTACTTCATCCCTAAAACCAGATACCATCATTATCAAACAAAACTATCAATTTTAACAAATAGATCAAATTGTGTGTTGACTTTCTTGGTTCAATGAGTCTTAT
Organism: Chamaecyparis obtusa; assembly: GCA_027943335.1. Taxonomy (NCBI): domain Eukaryota; kingdom Viridiplantae; phylum Streptophyta; class Pinopsida; order Cupressales; family Cupressaceae; genus Chamaecyparis; species Chamaecyparis obtusa. Next base: position 173,062 of record BSBK01005513.1, on the reverse strand, counting down.
CTTTTATTGATTTATCTCTTTATATTTTGTCTTCTATTTGTGGGCATTTTTTTTCATAAAGTTTTGGGGCACATATGTCATATGCTTTAGGATGAATGGAAATATTCCTCATCTACATTGTGTTTGTTTTTTTATGAAAATGTATTGTATTATCACTCTGGCTTCATGTGCCATGATGTAACGCATCCATTTTACCATATTATATAAATCTCTCGTTACATAAAGTGCACTTATGAAAGAAAAGTTTCATCATTATTAATTTTTTTCATCTAATTTCAGCCTTTTAGTAACATTCCTTCCACTAGTTCTTCTAATCATTCTCTTTTTGAAGAGTTGTCCTTGTATCAATTTATGCCCAATTTTTTGAGGGGGCATCCTACCTCCCTTCCATCAATCCACTGGGGCATGATTCTTTATTTCTCTTTGAACCAACACTCATAATCGCATTGTCTCAAAGAGGGAAAAAATGTAGACACCTAAAAATGATTCACACATATGTGTCCCCTTTTAACATGTCTTCTATCTTATGACATTTCTCATTCGACTAGTTACTAACATTTCTCCCATTTCACATCATAATCTCGATCTCTTTGGATGAATCGATCAAAGTTAAACTATCATCAAAACTAATTCTTGTCGATCCTAAACATTCCTAAACCAATCCTAATCAATCTTAAATCGGTTCAAACCTTCCTAAATCATTCTGAATTAGTCCCAATCCTTTCCACTATTGTCAAAGTTCATCAATGCCTCATCATCATCAATTCAAGTGTATTGTCAAAGTTCATCGATGTCGCGTTGTCATCATCCTAATCCAAGTTAGTTCAATAGAATTGTCCAAGTTAATTGATGTTATTTCATCACCATCATAGAGCTACATAATTCCATTCAATGAAGAAGAAATGAGGACATGGGAAATTTACTTGAAGGGGGTTTTATTTGTGTTTAATTCCTTTGTATTTCAACTGGTTTTCATGATAGGATTAGATAGGTTTTCATGTCTTTGAGGTTTTGTGGTTGCCTTGATATGCTAACTATACCTTTTTTTGGTCTTACAAATATTTATTAAATATTTTTCCAAGTTCTATATAGTATGTGTAATTCATAGAGTGGGACACATATCCTAAGTTTTTTATTATGGAAAACAGGTTTTAATGGGGGCTTGAAACCCTTACAGAACATAGAAGTTTAACATAGATAAAGTGTTTAAAGTAGCAACAACAAAATAGCCAAAGGCGAGGGACACATGTCCTAAGTTATCTTGTTATATTTTTTTAGAAGTTTATATATTTTATAAATGGTCTTTCACTTAGGGTATATAATGTGTTAATCCTTTACCAAGCATCCCATTGCCTAGAAATAGGGAAGGTCTATATCCTTTATTCTCCTTCCTCTCTTCCTTGTCTTCTAGCTTGGGGGGAAAGGGTTATCTCTTATTCCTTTCTAAGGATCTACTTTCCTTGGTGGATTGGTATTTTTTTATTATCATGCAACATGCTTTCTTACATGAAAATGATTATGTTGATTATAGATTCTCTCTTGTGCAAGAGGTGTGTATCCTCAATCAAAACCTCTTCCTTTTTTGCAAGTCAATGCCCATAATAACAAAATACCTTACTTGGGGACTTAGAGTGGTATATCCTTCATAAAGTATCTATTTTTACCTTACAATAGAGATAAAAAGATGATTTATTTTTCTTCTCCCCGCCCCCCCCCCCCCTTTATCAAATATGATGTTTTTGTTCAAGAACTCCTCTTAGAGGTAGATGAATTAGAATAAATATATCTTCCTCCCAAGTATTCCTTTACAATTTTTACAATATATCTTCTTACAACTCTCTCCCTTGGCTTGTAAATAGTTACCACTCTTTGGCTAGGGTTTCATGTAAATTGTTTCTTAAAGGATATCTCCTTGGTGTTGAAGGTGGGTATCCTTGTTTCTCTTTTCATTAAGATTCCATCATAGTTTCATGTTTCCATTAATGAGCCCCATTTTATGACCTTTTATTTAAGACTTTTATGTTTTTTTAAGACTCTATTTTATGTTTTAAGAACATGGACCTTGTGAATAATACCCATTTCAAATCTATAATGTTGAACAAACCTACCATGTCTTCAAATCCTTTTTGGTAGAGAACAATAGGATGAATGGGTACCCCTAATATTTTAGCCACTATTTTTATGGTGACCTATTCCACATTGGGAGTTCCTCATATTTTATGATGTTGAAAACTAACAACCCAAATAAGATAACTTGAGGAAGGACGAAGGATTCTATTGTATTCCAATTGCAAAGGCCAAGGTGGAATCTACTATAGGTGACTTCAAGTTGTTAACTTGGAAGGAGAATCATAATCCTCCTACTAGTGGAATGATAAAAGATTAAGTTGGGGGAGTGATGAGACCCATTTTATGACCTTTTATTTAAGAATTTTATATTATTTTAATCAAGGAAAACTTTAATAAATCCCCTTCCTAGAAAAAGTGTAAAATCCTAGCGAATCCTACATGATTTTGGATCGAAAAAAATAATATTGTTGGCAAATTTTTTTTATTTGAAAGGAAAAGTATTATTTGTACTGGCAATTTTTTTTTTTAATTATATGAAAATTATATAAAATATTGGTGAATCTTTCATATTGAAGAGAATGATGATGACAGGAACACATACCTAGAAATCATCTTTGATAGGGGTTTGGGGGCAATGCCAAGAAATCATCAAATGAATTTTATTATTTTATTAAGGTACTGTGAGTTAATTTTCTATCTCCTGATAGGAGATAAACCTACTTTTTGTAATCGTTTGATGATCCGAGATCAATGGAAAGAATTCTATTTCAGGCCAAGGTTTTAAAGGACACAAAGATTCCCCCAAAAGTCTCTGGAATAGAGACGTGTGTCAAATCTATTTCGGGCCAAATTTTTAAAAGACATAAAGTTTCATTGAAAGTCTTCAGGATAGAGATACATGTCAAATCTATATATGTATCATGTACCCTCACGTTAAATTTTGACCACATATTGGCAAATATGGTTGTTAGTTACAATAAGCTTTGGAAGTTGTAGGCAAAATTGTTCAATTTATAGTGTCCAACAATTAGATTCAATTGGCGATATTGTGAAAGAAAAGGGAAAAAATGCATAAACCAATGGGTGATGGACTTGGGCATTCCACCCAATATTTATAAAGTTTGGGCGACACAGTCAACCTGGTATAAACATTATATTTGCCAAATCTCAGGTTGCTGACATGTGACATTCACCAAATGGTGAATATTCATCACTAAAGTTTTCCTTGATTTTAATACTATATTTTATATTTGAAGGACATAGACCTTGTGACTATTACCTTTTTCAAAGCTATAATGTTGAGCAAACCTTCTATGTCTTGAGACCCTTTGATGATACCATGAATGATATATGAATGCAATATCAATATGTTTTCATATATAAATGATGATAAATATTATATTATAATTAATTATGAATATGCTAGGATGTTTTCATGTTAACCTTTGTGGATGTAGATGTTATGAATAAATCTAAGATTGTTAAGAAGAAGTTAATGCAATCATCAAGAGGTGGAAAATATTTGAAGGGGTCAAGGACAAAAGAGCAAGGAGTAAAAATAGTTTCAATCAGTTAGCTAGCTATTACAACCACTAAATGACTCCTTTAACTGGTTAAAGAATAATTATCCTCTCATTTACTTGCCATATATAATGGTAGAGTACAAAGGCTCGCCAAATGTGGCCCACTTGGTGAGGATTTTGTACATTTTAATTTTAGTTTTTGTCATTCCATTTTAAGTAGTTTTAGCAGATGATTGTTCCTACAACCACAAAATTACAACTTTGTGACTATTCCTACAACCAAGGAAAAGTATAATAATTATCTTTGTCAACTGGAAAATTTTGATTTGAAAATGAGTTTTAGGTTAATTTTCTCTTTGGAAGAATGCAGTTAGAATATATTAAGTGTATTTCATTCATGTTGTTTATTTCAACACATCATTTATTTAGGGTTAGGATATAATACTTCCAAAAGCTCTTATGTCACAAACAATTTTATCCCATTTCATGTCATATGTCCTTGGGTTGATAAAATAAATGAGCTTATATGATGGAATTTGATGGCTAATCAACAAATACTTTATGTCTTTGAGTTGAGGTGTTATGCCCAATTGTTGAACCATTATTAGAGACCAACATTTTTGGCATCATTTTTGGGGATCTTTTCAACCTAAGAGTTCTTGGGAGTTATAATTTTTTACATATTCAGTAGCTGAGAGATTTTTTTTCAAAAAACATTAGTTATAGTTAGGCATGAATCATCACACCTCACCAAATTATGCATAGGTATTATGGAATTGACTCAAAACTTGCATACATAAAGGTAGGATAAGAGATGATTATGGATGATTCTTTCATAATGAACTTGATCTCGAAAACCATCCACTTGAACCATAAATTGTTCATTCAGATGAGGATTAGATAAATCAATTTTCTAATATATTTGTAGAATTGGGAGATTCTGAAACATGATCCTTTTCTTGAGCCACCCTTTTAGAATCCTTTTTCTCTAATAATTTATCAAGGAAATATGGCTTCTCAAAGTCCTTCTCTACCTAACCATCCAATTTTCCTATTTCCCATCATTGACCAACATGAACTTGATAATGTTAAGAATATTTTGGCCTTAGTCCTTCCCAAATTCTATGGTTTAGTAATAGAAGATGCATATACCTTCTTGTTCAAGTTTTATATCTTATGTAGGATTTATGAATATACAACTATGTTCATATACTCAAATTGTTTCCTACCACACTAAAAAAATCTTCTCAAAGATGGTTTATGAGTCTAGGTACTAATACTATTGATAATTGGGATGATATGAAGGAGAAGTTCCTTTAAAAATATAAGGACTATTTTAGAGGCAATGATATGCGTGGAGATAATATTTTTAGGATGAGAAAAAGGAATATGAGATCTTAGAAGACTATGTTGAGAGGTTCTTATTCAAATTTAAGAAATTGAAGCATAATGCACCTAGTGAATAATATTAGAAGTTAATATTTATAAGAGGGATTAATAATGAACATATGGATAGAGGTTTCAAACCTAGCATAAATAAGACAACATGTGGAGTTTCAAGGATGGAGATAAAAAATTTACTAAAGGAATTTAAGATGGACATAATTAATAACATGGATACAAAGTTGAACACACTTTACACAAAGTAGAAACATGATAAGACATAAGAAATGTTGGAAAAGTTTGTCCCCAATGCAAATAAAATAATAGAGATTGAAGATGAAAAAAGGTAGCCAATATAGACAATAAGAAAGTGCATCCAGGGTTAAAACTAATTAAATATGATGAGAGACAAATCTTCTAGATTTCACAAAGATGACCATGGGCTCTACATCAAGGTATGTCTCTAGATCATTTATCTTTTAATTGGCTTTCTATAAATTTTTATAGACCTAATTATCAATGACAACCCTCATATCCTTGAAACATTGTAAATTATGGATGAATACCTTGGAACAACCCACAAAATTCTTGGCCAAGTCATCAAAATCCTAGTCCTCCACCTCAAAGGAAACTACCTCAATAAAATTGGCAATCACCTCAAGGGAATTGGAAACAATCACCATAATGGAGAGAAGAACAACAATGGCTAAAAAATTCAACTAGTTACTTGCAACCATAGACATAACCTAATCAACCAGCCATTGTGCCTCCTAAAAATAAAAATACTAATGAATCCAAACCCACTTAGTCACCATCTCATCCTACACCTAATCCAAATAGTAAGCCACTGATAGAAATAAGGCAACACACATAAATGAGAGGGGGGGTGAATCGGTTGTATCCAAAATAGTTGTGTCAAAGCCAAAACTTAGCAATGCTTAACTTTCTTACTTATATGTTCAAAGATAAACATGAAACAACTAAACCATCAATACATAACACCATAATTTTTGTGTGGAAACCTTGTCAAGGAAAAACAACAATGGGGATGAAACATAGAAGATGATGTACTAGCACATATAACCCTATTAAGGGTACAATGGAGAATACACATGCATTTAGGATCACTTCCTAGAGCTCAATTCTCTAATAAAAATGAGGGAAAAAATCCTTAGGAAACAACCCAAAGTACAACTAGGGCTACAACCCCAAAAATGGACTACAATCCACTGTGAAAAATAATCCACTAATTTGGTGAACTAAATGATAACATCTCATACATGCCAATATAGCTCCAATGAAGTACAACTCTATTTTGAATTTATTTTAGTTTCCATTCATACCTCTTCACACATAAACTGATATTACTTCATCCAACATGTCACACATCCATACCATCTCCTCACAATTACAAATGATTTCATCCTTAAATAAATTTCATCAACTTATTACAACAAATTCAGCCAATGACCTAATTAAAAAATATTACAAAGATTAATACACAATCCTCTATGTGATCCAAGACAAGTCAGATAAGACATATCTAGGACCCAAATCTCTATCCATGAACACACTTCAATCCAAAGGTCACACCTCAAATCTTTGCAACATGCTAACTCACCAAGTTGGCCAAGAACACTAACATGCCATGGCCAAATTATTGAATCCAATCACACAACAAAAAAAAATCCACCATTATGAATAGAACATGATCCAAAAACATCACCAAGCAACATGAATTACCATAATAGAAACACAAACATCCCTATCTCATAATTTACAACTATCTATGTACTATTCATCAAGAACACTAAACATCAACCTTTGTCACTAAAGAATAATAGTTTTCCAACATAAAAATCATGAACCATCCGAGTGGAGAACACACATCCATGTTATAAACTCACCACTAGGTTAAAAACCAAAGATATTCCATAACCGATCCTGACGAGTCCAAAAATTACAACACCTTCTTCATGGAAATAACCATAAAAATGTCATTTGATAAATCAATCATAACTTCCTCAAATCATCAAGAGAACCTATGCAAATTAAACATGATCAATTAAAAACATTCCATAACACATCACTATCTTCACAATGACTAATCTAAAATACACTATTCATACCATACCATAACTCCAACTAACAAAGTAGGAAACTATTAGGAATAAAAAAATATGTTGACATCAATGAAAAAACATTAACACCAGTACACATATGCAAGAAATCTCCAAAAATATCCCCCTTTGGCATTTATGGTAACATATGATGTGAAAAACCAAATCAATGCACAAAGAAACAATCAACCTCAATACATCAATTACCCCTATGTATGACACTCCTCTTTCACATGGTTATTTCTCCCTTGATTCTCTCTATTTTTAACATAGCTATCTCTCCCCCTTTGACATTAATGAAAAAGGCACATATATGCACTAAGTCATAGAGGAAAAATAAATTTATCCCATTAAATATATGAACAACATACCAACTACTCCCCCTAAGGAGAAGTCCCCAAAAAGGACCAATCCATAAGAAAAATAATCTCTGTGAAAGGATTGTACCGATGCAAATATATTCATCTCTAGCTTTGATTAGGAACGGATATCACCCCAAGCTTACCTCAGAGATACTCAAAAGTATCCTTTGGCAATGGCTTCATGAAGATATCTGCAATCTTCTCTTTTGTAGGCACATATTCCAATCTGAATTCCTTTTCATCCATCTTATCCTTCAAGAAATGATACTTTATACAAATATTATTTGTCTTTGAATATAACACATGGTTCTTTAGAATATTGATAGCACTTGAATTGTCACAATAAATATTAATAGGCTCAGCAAAGCTTATTCTGATGTCTTCCAACATTTACTTCATCCAAATTACCTGACTAAAGTTCGTAGCAAAAAAAACATAATTATATTTAGTAGTAGATTGAGATATACACATTTGTTTCTTACTAGACTAAGACACTAACTTCTCCCCCAAAAAGAATGCTCCACCTATAGTACTTTTCCTAGATCATCCACATTAACTTTCCAATCGGTACCAATGTAAACATACAATGTTAGATCATCATCCTTAGGATACCATAGGGCATAGTACATTGTCCCTTTCAAGTATCTAAATATCCTCTTAACAACAACAACATGTGATTCCTTCAGTTCTACTTGAAATCTTGCAACAATGCAAACAACATTTATTATTTCTAGTCTAGTCTGATTCAAGTATAGATATCCACTAATAATTGGTCTGTACCTTTTTTGATTAGTAAGAGGAGAATCATCATTATTTTTTAACTTGCAACCAATAACCATAGGGGTTCCAACAGGTTTGGAATCATCCATTCCAAATCTCTTCAACAATTCCTTCACATACATAGACTGTGATATGAAAATCCCTTTTTCTGATTGAGTAATTTGAAAACCAAAAAATAATTTCATCTCACCTATCATTGGCATCTCAAATTCCTTTTGCATCTCATCAAAAAAATCCTTACTTAACTTGTAATTTCCACCAAAAATGATATCATCCACAAGTACTTCAATAATCAAGATATTTTCATGATTAATTTTGAAATACAAATTATTGTCAGTAGATCCTTTACTAAAACCAAGCTTCAATAAATACTTATCTAACCTTGCATACTAAGAACTCAGTGCTTGTATCAATTCATACAATGGTTTCTTCAATTGGCACACCATGTCACCTTGATTAGTCAAAGGAAAACCTTTAGGCTATTCAATGTATACTTCCTCTTCCTACTCTCCATTCAATAATGTAGACTTAACATCCATCTAATATACTTTAAAATATTTGTAGTATCATATCCAAGAAATATTCTATCTACTTCAATTCTAGAAACATGGGAAAAAGTCTCCTCAGAATCAATACCTTCCATTTGTGAATATCCTTTACAAAATAATCTAGATTTATTCCTTACCACTTTACCATCTTAATTCATTTTGTTTCTAAAAACCCATTTTATTCCAATCACATTCTTGTACTTTAGTTTGGGAACTAAGATCCATGTTTTGGTATTCTCAATGTGTTCCACATCTTCTTCCATTTTCTTAACCAAACTTTCATCTTTGTAAACTTCATCAACATCTTTAGGTTCAACTTTAAAAATCAAACAAATTTCATTTTTGATTCTAGAATGTTTTCTTCTATCCATGACAACTTGATCTCTATCACCAATAATCTAATTTTTGGATTGATTTAACCTTATATACCTTGGAGTCTTCATATTTTATTTTGCATTAGACTCTTTAGTTTCCAGTTCTTCTTCATGAACAACTTCTCTATTTTATTCTACCAATCCACTCTAATTCTGGTTCTGATTTTGCACTTGAATAATCTAATTTTCTTCTTCATCATCTGACTCATAACTACATGAACTGACATATTTCTGATAATTCTTATCAACACTCACATTATCACTTTCCACTATCTTTCTCAACTAATTGTTAAAAATTTTATAAGCTTTGGTATTTTTAGAAGAACCAAGAAAGATACCTTCATCACATCTAGGATAAAACTTCCCTAAATATTAATATCTTATGATATAGTATTTACTTCCAAATATTCTAAAATAATTCACTATGGGAAAATAACCATACCAAATCTCATAAGGGGTCTTACCAATACCATTATTTATCAAACTCAGTTCAATGTGTAGACTACAGTACTCATGACTTCTCTCTAGTACACTTGAGGTACATTTTCTTCCATCATCATAGTTCTTATAGTGTCAAGAATAGATCTATTCCTTTTCTCTAAAATTTCATTGAGCTAAGGGGTTCAAGGAGATGAAATATATCTCCTTATTCTATTCTTTTCACAATATACATTAAATTATCCTAAAGTATACTCTCCACCTCTATCTAATCTCAAACACTTCAACTTTAGTCCTATCTTATTCTCAACCATAGCCCTAAAGATCTTGAATTTATCAAAATATAAATTTTTTTCCTTAAAAAATATAACCCGCATCATCCTTGAATAGTCATTAATGAATAGTATGAAATATTTGTCACCATAATAATTCCTAGTTCTAGTAGAACCACACAAATTTATATGCACCAAATCTAACAATCCACTTGAAGAATATATCTTTATTTTAAAAGTAGATCTTGTTAACTTTCCCAACTAACATTACTTACACATAGCATTATCAGGCTTCAACAATCTAGGAAGACCTCTTACAACATGTATAGTACTTATCTTCATAATGTTATCAAAGTTTACATGAAAAAGTCTCTTATGCCACAACCAATTGTCATCAATTATAATAATCAAATATTTATCCTTTGTACTAGTCAAATGAAAAACATTACCTCTAGCCTTGATGCCTAATTCAATTTCATTTCCAAAGATTCTTTTGATTGTGTACTTCTCATCCTTGAATTTGAACATGTTTGCCTTACCAACAAGTTGTCTAACACTCAAATGGTTATGCTTTAAACCTTCAACATAAATGACATCATTAGTATTATTCTTACCATCAAGTGTAATCAAACCTTTCCCTTTGATAAAAAAAATAGTATTATCACTATAACTAACAACACGACCATCATACCTTTCCAATTTCAAAAAATTATTCTTATCCACAGTCATATGATGTGAAAAAACATTGTGTATTACCTATTCATCTTTTACCTCAACATGTGCAGCTAGGGATTTCTCTTCATTAAGGTAGGGTTCTCATCTCTAATAGAAATAAAGACAATCTCTTCTTCACTCTTCTTAGAATCTTCACTACTCACACCATCACTAGAATAATAACACATCTTATGATATTTAGGTTGAAATTTTCTAGGCTTATGCTTTGGTACTCTCTCAAGGCATCTAGAAGAAAAATGGCCAATCTTATTGCAAGAAAAAAATTTCAAAGGTAGATTCCATTCATACTTACCTACATATTTAGGAACTCTCTTTTCAATCAGTGCTTCTATCTCTTCCATATTTCTTTCCTCTTATATAATCACTCCCAATTCCTTAGCATATCTAGATCCAAACTTAGATTAACTTGAAGAACTCAAACCATAATCATAATTCATCTTATACTTAGAAATAGTAGCTTTAAATGTAGATTCATACTTAGGAAGATTATCATAAAATCTATTCATTTCAAAATCAGATAACTTACCAACCAGTTAATCTCTTGTCACCCTAGTAATGGTCTCGATCTCTTCATCTTTAGCAATTTTGTTTTCATAAGTAGGAGAAAAAGATCTAAGAATTTTAGAAACAATATCTTCCTCATATATTGTCCCACATCCACCTCTATTTCTTTCCTCTTATATAATCGCTCCCAATTCCTTAGCATATCTAGATCCAAACTTAGATTAACTTAAAGAACTCAAACCAGAATCATAATTCATCTTATACTTAGAAATAGTAGCTTTAAATGTAGATTCATACTTAGGAAGATTATCATAAAATCTATCATTTCAAAATCAGATAACTTACCAACTAGTGAATCTCTTGTCACCCTAGTAATGGTCTCGATCTCTTCATCTTTAGCAATTTTGTTTTCATAAGTAGGAGAAAAAGATCTAAGAATTTTAGAAACAATATCTTCCTCATATATTGTCCCACATCCACCTCTAATTCCACAAAAAAAAATTTGGTCACCTTCTGAACATAGGCTTGAATATTTTCATCTTCTCTCATCCTTAAATATTTGAGCTTCCCTTTCAGGCTTTGCAACTTTTGTTTCTTCACACATGAGTCTCCTTCATATATTGCTTCAAGTTGTATCCATAATTGATGTGCGGTTTCTGACTCCATGACATTTGTATATTCTGCATCTGATAAGGACCTAAAAAAGGCTTCCTTGGATCTCATGTTAAATCTACATTTTGTCTTCTTATCAGCATTGGAAACAAACAAATCTGAAGGAGGCTTGTAATCTTTCTTTGTAACATCCCAATATTCTTCACCAGTGCATCTCAAATGTGTAATAATTCTTCCCTTCCATAAAGAATAATTGGTTCTATCAAATCTTAGACTATCCTTGTTAAAATCTTTTATCCCAGATCACTTCAAGTGATTAAGCTTCAAAAAGAGGACCTAGCTCTAATACCAATTGATAGAGATAAGGCAACACACAAAAATGAGAGGGGAGGGGGGGGGGTGGGGGGGGTGAATCAATTGTGTACAAAATAGTTGTGTCAAAACCAAAAATTAGCAATACTTAACTTCCTTACGTAGATGTTCAAAGATAAACATGAAATAACTAAACCATTAACACAAGAACACAAAACCCTATAATTTTTGTATAGAAAATTAGTTGAGGGAAAAATGTGTTAGGAATAGTCCCAAGAGATAATTGAGAGGGGGGAGGTGGGGGGGGGTGGTGAATCGGTTATCTACAAGATTCAATTCTTTATCCAATTAAGTATACTTAAACATAAATCATAAACAAAATGAAAGAACACATGAACACAACAAAAATATTTTGGTTACAGGGAAACCCAAATAGGTAAAAACCCTGGTGGGAATTGACACCCACTAATATTTTGTACTAGTCTATTATGATCCTTGTTAGAAGATGCTTAACCTTGTTAGCATTTTCTTTACAATATGTTTAGTACAATAGACCTAGTCAAGGGTTGGACCCTGTTAGGAGTCTTTTACAATTGTCCCTGTTAGGGGAGAGGACACACTGTCTGAGAGCTCACTGCTCAAAGGGGCGAAGGCTACAACCTTCTAAATAATACATACACACTATATTTGGATCTTGGTGAACTGCACTTAAACCTGCTATCTAGATTAGTTCCAATGAATAGCACAAATACTTTACTTGGTCACATAGACCTTCCTCTAATGGTTCAACACTTCGCACACTCTACTTTGCTCTACTTAATCAACCATGAACCACACTCAAGAAATCACAAATGACTACTTATAAATATCTTTCCTCTAAATGATATAATCAAGTTGGCCTATTAGAACCACCTTGAAATCATATTAGAGAAACCATAAAAAACTTTGATAATCATTCTGCCATCTCTACTATGCACACAACACATTTTGGGACCTGTCCAATAAGATAATTGTAGACGCATGCTACACACTGTCAGCTCTATCAAAACAACTATTTATTTCTCCTCAAGCTAAATTACTTCATGTAATCTTAATAAAACATCAATAACTCTTCTCTAAGCTTAACTCTAAGGGCACATACCCAAAAGATAGGTGCAACTCCAGAACCAATAAAATCTTTGTCGGCTCTTCTGAATAAACACAGGAAATTGCTATTGGCAAATAGCAACTACATAACTTCACTTCTACAAAATATCAAACTATGTTTCCATGACTACAACATCACTAACATGTCTTCAACATATATCCAAGCACACAAGGCTCCATGATAACTATACGGAAAACCATACACAAAACATTGCATGTTACTTTGTTAAGAATACTGCTGACACAAACTGCTATATAACTATCTGTACTAATAGTTAACCTCTGTGCCCATGATATAATGCTAATATCATGTCCATGCTACATATACTAAAAGCTTAATGCATAAGACTTCCACGAATGCTACTTTCCATATGTTTTCATCAATGACAAACATACAATCAGTACTGGCCTGTTGGAAAATCTCCAACAATCTCCCCCTTTGGCATTGATGGAAACATGTGGAATGAAAAACCACCACCAACCAAAATGAACATTTCTTTTATACCATTCTCCATTTCCTCATCAAAACTCCCCCAAAGATGAATCCTCCATCTGCTGCAATATTTTCCAATATTCTCCATTTCCTCAACTAAATTGTTGTCATAACTGAATACTGGTCCCCCTTAGTATATTACTCCTCCTTTTTACTTCTATTTTTCATGACTATATATTACTCCCCCTTTGACATCAATGGAAAAGTGTTCCATTCATTTTAAGCACCGGTACTACTCCTAAGGTAGAGTAGTCAACCTTTCATCAATCCCTGAGGGCTAATGCCTTTCCTTCTTTCTTCTAAGCAGAATCAGAGAAGGGAATTACTGATAACTTCTCCCTGAGATACTCAAAAGTATCCTTTCGTAAGGGCTTTATGAATATGTCTACCAACTAATCTTTAGTACTCACATAGTCCATATTGACTTCTTTCTCTACCACTTTCTCTCTTAGGAAGTGATACTTGATCTCAATGTACTTTGTTTTTGCATGCATCATAGAGTTCTTCGACATATTGATAGTTCTAGTGTTATCACAGTGAATAAAAATAGGATAATCAATCTGAATTCCAAAATCCTTTATCATCTTCTTGATCCAAACAATTGTAGAACAATTCAAGTCTACTGCAACATATTCTTCTTCTATTGTTGACTGAGAAATAAAATTTTGTTTCTTGCTTGTCCAAGTGACAAGTCTATCACCAAGAAACATTGCTCCACCTGATGTACTCTTTCTGTCATCAACACATCTTGCCCAATCTGCATTTGTGTACACATGAAGCTCAACATTTTTTTAATTAGGATACCATAGACCATAGTATATAGTGCCTTGCAAGTATTAGAATATTATTTTTATTTCCATGAGGTGACTTTGTTTAGGCTCTGCTGCAAATCTTCCCACTATGCCAACTGCATTGGAAATATCAGGTCTAGTTTGAGTAAGATAAATAAGTTTACCAATCATAGACTTGTACAATGTTATATCTACTATTGGTGAGTCATATTATTTTGTAAGCTTTCATCTAGTAATCATAGGAGTCCCTACTAGCTTGCAGTCATCCATCTTGAATTTCTTTAATATTTCTTTCACATACTTGGACTGATTAATGAAAATACCTTTCTCTATCTACTGCACATTCAATCCCAAAAAGTATTTGATAGGACCAATCATACTCATCTCAAATTCACTCTGAATCTCTTTAGAAAATTCAGCACTGAGTTTGTCATTACCTCCAAAGATAATGTCATCAACAAATATAGCTACAAGTAGTAAACCTTCAGATGTCTCTCTTATGAATAGATTACAATCTGTTGCTCGTTTCTTGAATCTAATATTTGTTAGATATCCATCTGGTCTTTCATTCCATGCTTTAGGGGCTTACTTAAGTCCATAGAGGGCCTTCTTCAATCTGCATACCATATCAGGTCTTTCTGATAAGGTGAATCCTTCTGGCTGTTCAATGTATACTTCTTTCAAATCTCCATTTAGGAATGCTGACTTGACATCCATCTGATAAAATTTGAAGTTTTTGACTGTAGCATAAGCTAGAAACAACTTAATAGCTTCTAATCTTCTCATAGGTGCAAATGTGTCTGAATAATCAATGCCTTCTCTTTGTGCATATCCTTTACATACTAACCTTGCTTTGTTTCTTACTACTGTACCATCTTCATTCATCTTGTTTCTGAATATCCACTTTGTTCCAATTACATTCTTATCACTAGGTCTTGGGACTAGTTCCCAAGTGTCATTCTTAATAATTTGATCAAGTTCTTCTTTCATAGCATCATGCCAATCTAAATCATTATAGGCATCTTCAACACTTAAAGGTTCAATCTGAGATAGTAAACATACCACTTCACTACTAGCTGAGTTCTTTGCTTGTGACCTTGTTAAGACTTTGCCACTCTAATCTCCAATGATGTCTTTCTTGGAATAGTTTCTAGATTTAAACTTTGGAACCTTAGTTGATGTTGACTCATTAGACTTAGGAGTTTCTTCTTCACTTGTCTCAATGTCATTGAATAACACATCAATACTATCAAACATTTCTTCAATAACTGTCTCACT
Source organism: Chamaecyparis obtusa (assembly GCA_027943335.1). NCBI lineage: Eukaryota > Viridiplantae > Streptophyta > Pinopsida > Cupressales > Cupressaceae > Chamaecyparis > Chamaecyparis obtusa. The sequence continues at coordinate 157,321 of BSBK01005513.1, read as the reverse complement.
AGTGGAGGGTCTGGGTTCTTCTTCAATCATGGGTGAGTAATCATGATATCTTTCTTGAACCATGAACTTTTCATCAATCTTAACATGAGTACTTTCAGTGATATTTTTCAATCTTAAATTGAAACATCTATAAGCTTTACTTTTAGTAGAGTAACCAAGGAAAATACCTTCATCGCTTCTTGCATCAAACTTGCCTACTGCTTCATCCCTCTTGATGTAGCACTTGCTTCCAAAGATTCTAAAGTATTTTACTGTGGGAACATTACCAAACCATAGCTCATATGGTGTTTTGTTAGTGTCAGGCCTCAATTGAATTTTATTGATGGTGTAGGCCCTTGTATTGACTGCATCTCTCCAATAGGTGTGTGCAACTTTGCCTTAAATCATGATGGTGCGCATTGTATCAAGGATGATCCTATTCCTTCTCTCTACAATTCCATTCTACTAAGGGGTTCTAGGTGCACTTAATTTTCTCTTTATGCCATGTTCTTTACAGTACTCATAGAATCTATCAGAGGTGAATTCTCCTCCTCTATCCAATCTCAAACATTTTATCTTTAGTCCAGATTCATTCTCAACCTTAGCTTTGAATATTTTGAACTTCTCAAATGCTTATGACTTATCTTTCAAGAATGCAACCCACATCATCCTAGTATAATCATCAACAAAAAAAATGAAATACCTTTCACCATAGTATGATCTTGTTTGAGTTGGACCACATAGGTCTATATGAATCAGATCCAACTTGTTCTCTATTGAATTGTGCTTGCTCCTAAATGAATTTATCACATGCTTCCCCATCACACATTCCTTACATATAGTTTCAATTGGATTTTCTATGATAGGTTGATCTCTTACTGCCTTTACATTTCTTATCTTTACTATGTTATCAAAATTGATATGACATAGTCTTTTATGCCACAACCATCTGTCATCTACTTTAGCAACAAAACTACTTGCTTCTGAGTTGAGTTAGAAAACATTACCTCTTGTCTTTGAGCCCGATGAAATCATAACACCATCCTTTTTGTTAATGATGAATTTGTCATCTTTAAACTCCAACTAATAGCCTTTTCCAAGTAGCTGACCAACACTAAGAAGGTTATGTTTCAAACCATCAACATAGAGAACATCATCAGCACTATTCTTTCCATCTGAGGTGATGGATCCTCTACGAACTATTGGTTTAGAAGTGTTGTTTCCAAATCTAACCATGCCACCATTGTATTTTTCTAGATGAACAAATCTATTTTTATCACCTATCATGTGATGTGAACAACCACTATCTATAATCCAGTCTGTCCTTATATCAACTTGGGAAATCAATGCAAGCTCTTGTTCCTCTTTCTCATGAATTATCTTCTTATTCATTTTATCTATAATAGAAATGAATCCAATTTCTTCTTCACCTAATTCATCATCTGAAACTCCATCTCCAACATAGTAACATTCCTTAGAGTACTTAGGCTTGTAATCCTTTTTGAACTTTCTAGCTCTAGTAGGACACTTAGATGCAAAGTGACCGATATGATTACATGAAAAGCACTTAAATGGCAATTGACCTTCATATTTTCCTTTTCCTGTCTTTTCTCTTTTGGAAATCATAGCAATGAAATCATCTAAAGTTTTCTCTTAATCATCATCATGAAAATTACCAGAAGTGTTTGCAGATGTCTTACCATGAACTGTTGCTTTGAAGGCTGTCTCACTCTTTGGTTCTATCTTCAATCTTGAAATCTCAAAAGCTGAGATTTTTTTGATCAAGGTCTCTCTCTTGAAATTAGATGTAAGCTGCATGGTCTCATCAAGGATGTTGATCTTGTTTTCATATTCTAGAGTGAGAGTAGTCATCAACTTGTCCATAATATCTTCCTCTGAGATCTCTCCACCATTGTTCCTGATTCTAGCAACTGCTTCATTGATCCTTTGATTATAAGCTCTGATGTTTTCTTCAGGTAGCATCTCTAATGCATTATATCTTTTCTTCCATGTTTTTCTATATGCATCCTTTTCTTGTTTGTCACCTTCAAACATGTCTTCTAGGTACTTCCATATCTTGTGGGTGGTGTCTACTTTCTTTATCTCTAAAAATTCACTATCAGATAGGGCGCTGATAAGGGCTTCTTTAGCAATAGGATTCTTATGAAACAATTATTTTTTCCTTTCAGTAGCATCATACTTTGCAAGGTCTTCTAGGGTAGGAATCTTGGCTGATTTGATAGTTACATCAAAAACTTCAAAACCAATGCACTACAAATGAGTCACCATCTTGTTCTCCCAATCAAGATAACTCTCTCCATCAAAATTATGACTTTCTTTCCTGAAGTATGCCATCTAATCAACCTCAAGCTGTTAAACTTTCTCTCTGAGGCACTTGGCTCTGATACCAATTGTTAGGAATAGTCCCAAGAGATAACCGAGGAGGGTGGGGGGGGGGGGGTGAATCAATTATCTACAAGATTAAATTCTTTATCCAATTAAGTATACTTAAACATAAAGCATAAACAAAATGAAAGAACACATGAACACAACACCAATGTTTTGGTTAAGGGGGAACCCAAATAGATAAAAACCCTAGTGGGAATTGACACCCACTAATATTATGTACTAGTGTATTATGATCCTTGTTAGAAGATACTTAACCCTATCAGGAGTTGCTTTACAATATGTTTTGTATAGTAAACCTGGTCAAGGGCCAGACCCTATTAGGAGTCTTTTACAATTGTCCCTATTAGGGGAGAGGACACACTATTCAAGAGCTCACTGCTTAAAGGGGCGAAGGCTACAACCTTCTAAATAATAGATACACACTATATTTGGATCTTGGTGAACTACGCTTAGACCTGCTATTTGGATCAGTTCCAATGAATAGCACAAACACTTTACTTGGTCACATAGACCTTCCTCGGATGGTTCAACACTTTACACACTCTGCTATGCTCTTCTTAATCAACCATGAACTACACACAAGCAATCACAAATGACTGCCTATAAATATATTTCCTCTAAATGATATAATCAAATCAGCCTATTAGAACCACCTTTAAATCATATTAGAGAAACCATAACAAACTTTTATAATCATTTTTTCAGCTCTACTATGCACGCAACACATTCTGGGACCTATCCAATAAGATAATTGTAGACGCACGCTACACACTATCGGCTCTATCAAAACAACTCCATCTTTCTCCTTAAGATAAATTACTTCATGCACTCTTAATCAAACATCAATAACTCTTATCTAAGCTTAACTCCAAAGGTGCATACCCAAAAGATAGGCGCAACTCCATAACCAATAAAATCTCTATTAGCTCTTCTGAATAAACATAGGAAACTGCTACTGGTGAATAGAAACTGCATAACTTCACTTCTACTGAATATCAAACTATGCATCCATGACTACAAAATTACTAACATGTCTTCAACATATATCTAAGCATGCAAGGCTCCAAGATAATTGTATGGACAACCATACATAGAACACTACCTATTAATTTGTCAGGAACACTGCTGACACAAGCTGCTATATAACTGTTTGTACTAATAGTTAACCTCTGTGCCCATGATATCATGCTGATATCATGTCCATGCTACATATACTAAAATCTTACTACATAAGACTTCCACACATGCTACTTTCCATATGTTGTCATCAATGAAAAACATACAGTTAATACTGGCCTGCTAGCAAATCTCCAACAAAAAAATGGTGGGAATCAAACCCACAAGATGATGAACTATCACATATAACCCTATTAAAGGTACAATGGGGGATGCATATGCATTTAGCCTCACTTCCTAGATCTCACTTCTCAAATGCACATGATATCAATAACCAAAAATACAACTAGGGCTACAACCCAAAAAATGGACTACAATCTACTGTGGACAACAATCCACTAATTTGGAGAACTGATTGATAGAATTTGAGACATTCTAATACAAATCCAATGAAGTATATCTCTATTCTAAATTTATTTTAGATTTCACTCACACATTTTCATACATCCACTGATATCACTCCATTTGACATGTCACACATCCATACCATCTCCTCACAATTACAAATGATTTCATCTTTAAATATATTTCAACTTATTACAACAAGGTTATCCAAGGACCTCATTAAAAAAAATTACAAAGAGTAATACACAATCATCGATGTGATCTAAGACATGTGAGACAAGACATAGCTAGGACCCAAATCTCCATCAACAAACATGCTTCGATCCAAAGACCACGTCTCAAATCTTCACAACATACTAACTCACCAAGTCAGCCAAAAGCACCAATACGCCATGGGAAAATTATTGAATTCAATCAAAAAATCCAATGCAATCCACCACCATGAATAGAACATTATCCAAAAACATCAGTAAGTAACATGAATTACCACAGTAGAAATAAAATATCTCTATCTTAGAATCTACAACTATCTCTATACTATTCATCGGGAAAACTAAACATCAACCTCTATCACTCAAGAAGAATATATTTCCAACATCCAAATTATAAATTATTTGAGCTAAGAACACACATCCATGTTATGAACTTGCCACCAGGTTATCAACCACATATATTCCATAACTGATCCTCACTGATCCAAAAACTACAACACTATCTTCATTGAAATAACTAAAAACCTATCCTCCGATAAATCAATCATAACTTCCTCAAATCATCAATAAAACCTCTAAAACTTGAACATGATAAAGTAAAAACATTCCACAACATATCCCTAGCTTTGCAAAAACTGATCTGAAATACAGTTTTCATACCATATCAAAACTTTATCTGAACAAACTAGGAAAATATCATAAATAAAGAAATATGTTAACATCAATGACAAAATAGTAATACCAACACATAAATGCCCATAATCTCTAACAAGATTAATAATAGCATCTATATTCTACAAATCCTATCCAATACCTTGCATATATTGAAAACATAAGTGACATACACCTTCATTGACAAATAACCTTGCCAACACCTTCCTTTCCTATCATTATAGATAGTCCCATGGAAGAAGAAGAAAACACAACTTTAAATGACCCTCAATTGTAGTTAGAGAAGTCAAGGAAACCTAAAAAAAATTTAAGTACTGATCCAATGTCATCATTTATGAAAAGGTTAGGGACTATAGAGTCTAAAGTACAGTGTACGTTTGATTTTATGGATCAACTAAATCATTGTGTAAAGATACCCTTCTTCCAATCTATTAAATATATGGACACAAATAGTATAGAAATAAGGGATGATTGGATGAAAAAACCATGGAGGAAAAATAAATATCCATACATACTCCATGTAATGGGTCAAGTAGTAGACATAATCCTAGGAAAGGTGGTTGTACCCAAATATGTTGATCTTGGTATCCCAGTGGTAGGAGTGACTATCAATGTAACCATAGTTAAAAATGTCATCATTGATTTGGAAGCTTCCATTAATGGTGCATGACTAAGGATATCATAAAATAGATCAATCATACCAAATTAAGACCAACCAATACTATCTTTCAATTGGTTAATAGTTCTACTATAAAACTATATGGGATTATTCAATATCTTGTTGTCACTCTTGACTCATGTGATTACCCTACTAATCTTGTGGTTTTGTCTCCTAAGAAACTTTGGGGGGGGATACCATATCATTCTAGGGAGACCTTGGTTATCCATATAAGATTCCTATATAGGGTTTATTTTAGGAGATATGACAATCTCCAAAGGAGATATTAGTAAGAAGCTTATTTTATATCCTCTAGCTCAATCACATGAGGAATCTGATCGACCTATTTGACCAAACTTAGGTGGAGAATAGGAAGAAGAGGTGAAATAATTGACAACACTTATGATGATTAATAAAAGTCCCTTTATACAACTCTAAGGTGATGATCAAGTATTTTCTAAAGTCTTTCAAAGTTAATATGAAATAGAAAAGATGGAAGATAATTATTTGGCATGTTCATCATGTCCACTATAGACATTAACCAAAATCTACTGTATCATCTTAAAATGGAAGCACTTCCATGTTAAGATAATTTAGCCCTCCAAGTAAGTGGTTTGGGGTCATCTCAAATGCCTTGAATTGGTCTTTTCTTAGATCTGGCTTTCTCCCCACTTTCCACTTATTTTCTGCACTTGATTTCTTCATTCTAGGTGAAATTAGGGTTAGGATCTCAAGGATTCTCCTTAATTTTCCTCTTCCATGGATCTATTTTCTAGGTAGGACTTAGAAATAGGTCTCCTGGCCTTCATCTCAATCATTATAGGATTTTATGCCTCTCCCCAACATTCTATCCCATTCTGGCATCATTTCTAGGTCTTTGGGCACCCCCGTGACCTCCTGTCCTGATTTTGGGTGGATCTAGGCCCACTGGGTCAAGGTCGAGGTCAACCCTAACCTAGGTCAGAGTTGAGGTTGACCTTGACCTAGGCCAGATTCAAGCTCATCCTTGACCTAGGTTAGAGATGAGGTCATCTTTGACCTCCTCTGAAATCTATGCCCCTTGTTTAGATTTGGTCCTGACGGGCCTCGAAATCAATGTCGAGCCCTCGGATCCAAGTGCGGAAAGGTTTTAATTCAAAATTCATTTAATTTTTTTCCCTCCTTAGTTGGTTATTGTGATTGGACCATAATTCAAGGTTAATTTGAATTATGGGTCCTCACATTGCTCTAGGAGCCTCACCTTGAAACCTCTATATAAAGACTCTCATTTGCATTCATTTTCACCAAGTGATCCATTATTCACCAAGAAATTTCATGATCAAGGAGATCTCAAGGATATATTCAAAATCCATCAAGCTCTCTCTCAAGCAAGATCAAGAATCCCATTCAAGCATTCAAGCCTTTGAAGGGATTTGGTTCAAGCATGCAAGATTCGTCATTCAAACCCTAGATCTAGCCATCATGGTGGTATGATCTTCCTTCAAGATCCTTCAATTCATCTTCAAGATCCATTTCATTCTTCTCTCAAGGTGGATTCTAAGCATACAATCATGGAGGTTTTCATTCACATTTGTTAGTGTTGATTTCAAGCTTTCATATTAACATATTTGATTACATTTCAAATACAATTGCATATCTATTGAATGTCATAGCTTCATAGTTAGATCTACTTCTACTACTTGCTAGCATTCTCCATTTCAATTTCAATATTAAGGTTGATTCCAAACTGGGGTTTGACCAAGGCAAACCCCCCAAACAAATAACAAAACCATTTTTCTTGTAGGTACAGGTGTGAAACTGTGAATCTGAGCTTAGATTTGGATACCCTTTTCGGTGAACTTCTGAGATCTATGAACAAAGTGAAATTCAACCTTCAGAATAAAAATGTAGCCTTTGACCTTTTATGTGGGTCAAAGACTACCTGCTATCGGAAAGATAAAAGATTTATGGGTTTTCTTCATCTTGGCATTTCCAGTCCAAAATAGGTTGTAGAATTGCCCTAAAGTACACACAAATATTAGAAATTGGCATTTTCTAGATTTGCCCTATTTTGAGGTTAGTATTTGCATTTCAATTATTTCAAATTTCAAGAACAATTCCTTTATAGGGGAATATAAGGTTTCCTTCCTTTTTCATATTCTCCATAGATTGATTCAATTGTGCATTAACCTTTCAGTTGATCAAATTGGATCTCTCCTTTGGGAATTTGGATTTAGAAGTGGATCTCATATTTCCCCCATACATACATTCAATAGAGGTGATTCCATTTTACCTCTATTCATTTTGGTGAACCCAACATACTTACTCTCCTTTCTTTTGTGGATTTAGATGTCCTATTGTGTTAGATCTGTGGTTAATCTTTTCTTGCATTAAGATTAGGTTTATTTATGCCCTTGCATTTATATTTCAAAAATCTAAAAAAATTACAAAATTTCTTCAAAAATACAAAAACATTTACATTTCTTTGTGGAATTAGATGCTCTATTGTGTTTGATTTCCTTTTCATGTTTATAAATCTCATTTGAATACAGTTGGATATATCTAGATCTATTTGTTATCATGTTGTACAATTTGTTTCAAACATTTTCCAAAACTTTTGGGATTACACAACATCCTCCTCTTACCTTACCATTGCATGGTGTTACACCTAGCAAAACTTCATCTAGGGCATGTGATGTTGCTTTGTCCTCTTTTGAATTACCTTATAATGATATATTAGAGAAAGAAGATGACCTTAATCTATATCTCCATCATATTTCTCTTTATGGAGAGGAGTTGAAGATTGATGTTAATTCTTCTCCTAATAGATGTCCTTCTTCCCCCTCTAGGGATCAAGCTTTAATGACAAGTATGACACTCCTATAATGCGCTTAATGGATAGGGATGATAATCCTCCTATTTGGGATGAGCCTTTGAATTTCAATGTTGATTACTCTCTTCCTCATGAAACCATTGTGGACAATCCTCCTATTTGGGATGAACCTTTGGATTCGGATGTTGATTACTCTCTTCCTCATGAAGCCATTGTAGATAATTCTACTTTTTGAGATGAACCCATAGATAAATACATTGATTTATCCCTATTAGAGTAAAGTATTAATTATATTAATTAACTTTACTCCCTTCTTAAGATGTCAACTCATTTTTCTTTAGTTAAACGCACATGCACTAGTTGTTTTAAATATAAACTTACATGCATTAGTCATGTAATAGTTAAACTAATTATTACATGCACTAGGGTTTGCCTTTCAAGGCTTTTGATCTCCTTTATAAGGATGATCCATTGTACATTATATTCATTCATTATTTGAGGATATTTTTTCTTCATATTTTTGAGTGAAACCCTTACCCTCTTCTTGTCTCTACTTCCTTGTAATAGGTTTTCATATACAGGTGATCTTTGGATTTTTTGGATTTGTATTGCTCAAATCCTACATGGTGTTAGAGCCTAATCTGCTACAACTTGTTCACATTTGAAGGATTTAGATTAGGGATTTTTTGGTTATTTTTTTATTTAAATTAGGGGGTCCCTAAATTTTGGTACACTTTCAGCTCAAACAAACCTCATCGTTGAGCTCACAGCACCCAAAAACCCCTATTTTGATATAAGGCACGTCTAATTTGGACAACTTTGCATTTTGGGGTTTTTTTTGGGTACCATAAGCTTGACACACTTTATGAGGTAAAAATTGTATAGATTAGCATGCTTCCCAAGGTGAAATTTGTACATATTTTGCATGCAAAATGAGGCAAAAATGTTGCCTGACACGCAAATGAAGAGAAAAAATAGCTCACAAATCGAGGCAAAAATTTGAAAGGTTTGGACGGATCTCGAGGTGCGCATGCGATTTTGAATTTTTTAATTTTTAAGGGTAGTGACATCCATTTGGCCATCAAATTTAAGCCCATCATTTGATGACATCAGCATACATCATCCTCATTTGCCCATTTTTGGGCTCTCTAGCACACCAGTTGGTATTTTGCTCATAACTTGAGCATGTGGTGTCGAAATCGAGCAAACAAGATATTGTCGGAAAGATGGTTCTGAGCCCGATGCTCTCATGGAAGTTAATTTGGTATTTTTTGTCATCTAGCTTGTTGTTTTTTCTGTCAAATCCATATTATCTTTTTTGCATTCTAGGGGGGCCAATTTCCTCAAATTAGCTTCATTTTTCGATCTAGAAGCATCGAAAAGCTCTTCTTGAGCACCATCCAAATTTCTACCTATTTTCATCAGAATTTTTTCTAGGTACATAATATTTAGATCCAAAGCTTTTTTTCTCTTCCCTAGATAAAGCATATCATTCTAGGCTTAGGGGTTCGATATTTGGATTGTGGGGGAGTTTTATTTTCTTGTTTATATCAGTTAAACCAGATATTTATCAAAACAAAGCCCCTTCTACAAAATATGGCTGAGACCTCTTCTTGTCTAGAACTTCTGACCCACATAATTATCACACACGGATACCTATGATGACATGACTTCTCCATTCAAAAGGGCTTTGGTCTTGTCTAGATGTAGTGCAACCAGTATTACAGAGGCCCTTTGAGATCATGCAGCATCGAAACAAGATGGATGAGGCTATGGGGTTGATTTCTTTACAGGTATCAGATAGCTTGTAGTTTCATCTTGATGGGTGCACTACCCCTCTATAGATGTGGGCTAAATTTGAGACATTATTCGGTACCATCAATGAGTTTAGAGCACTTCAAATTGAGGCAGAGCTTACCTCTCTTGTACTTGATTCTTTTCCCTCTATTGAGGACTTTCTGATGAAGTTCAAATAGCAAAGAGCTTTGTTGCATGGATGTGGAAAGTAAAAGACTGATAAAGAGTGCATTTATTTGATTATGTCTAAGCTTAGGGGAAACTTTCAGATCTTCTCTTCTACCTTTCATTCTACCATGGATGCTTTAGGACCTACATTCACCATGCCCACTTTTGAGGTGTTTTGTGATCATTTGACTAGAGAGTAGGCCAAGCTTACTTAGTTGGACTCTCTAATAGGATCAAAGAACCAAGCATTGGTTTCCCAACCATCCAAAGAAAAATAGAAGCAGAAGCCAAAGCAAATATCAGATTCCTCTTCTCAGCACACTATTGGACCACCATCTTCTTCTAAGAAGGAGAAATAGAAAACTGAGAGACCTACATGTTCTTATTTTTAGAAGGGACCTCATGATGAGTCACATTGTTTTCAGAAGAGATTTGATGGCTATGAGAAACAAATTGTAGATTTGCAAGCTCTTCTTTAGAAGAGCATTATTTCCTCTCCATCCTCTTCTACCTCACAGGGGTCTGCTTTTTAGTCTTCTTCCACATCTTTGACATCTGGATAGGATTTTGGACAGGGTCATGCATTACGGGCATCCATTGTATCCCCTTCACAGGTCCCTTGGATACTAGATTCAGGTGCTTCTCACCATATGACATCTTCTCAAGGGGTCTTCTCTACTATTGAGGCTTCTCCCATTCCTCATATTCTCATGGGGAATAACATTGTCTTGACAGTCTGCGGGAAAGGTTCAGTAGGAATTCATGATGGCACATTTAGTGATGTATTGTATGTTCCATCTCTATCTATAAACCTTCTCTCAATTTATTAGATTATACAAAGTGGATCAGGGAAGACAATTGAGTTCACTGTAGATTCAGTCTTCATTTGAGATAGTGCAACAGGAGGCATTGTTGCTAAAGGGATAGTTGATCATTCCACCCATCTCTACACCTTCTCACACTTTGGTCCACCATATCCACTGTCAGAGCATAGTTGTCCTCTTTTGCAAGAGCATCATGTGGTTCAGTTAGGTTGCTTAAAATTTTGTATTGTTCCTAAGATCATTGCTATGACTGCCACACCACATTCTATTGAGGTCTTTTCTCTTCAGCAAGATTCTTCTTTAGCACTGCCTGACCCTCTAGCTCCATTAATCAAGCCACTAGGTGCACTTTTTGAGGATTCTATAGAGGATGTTCATCTCCTCTTTCATGACAGTGTCAGCACACCTGTCACACCACCTGCATTGGGGATTCCCTTTTAGGATCCTCATGTTTTCTCCTTTGAGCATTAGTTAGGCCTTCCAATTTCACCTCTCATTCAGGGGTTTCCTTGTTTTGTGCCTTTGTTTCTTCCACATTGGAGTTGCATTGGTTTGATCATTTCCATAGGGGTTCCATCATTCTGGGGGGCTTTGGTGTCTCATCCCTCTCTCATGGGGGGGTTGGTTGTACTTATGGTTTTGAGAGAGTCTCTTGAGCCATTTCTTTTTTTGCATTTTTCTATCTCTTTTTGGAGTAGGGTTTTTTTCCCATTGGATTTTCTCTATTTCTCTATTTTACAGAGATTTGGTTGTGTTGGGTACCTCATCAGGCCATGTTGTCGGGACCCATTTTTATGCTTTCAGCACTATAGTTTCCTTTTCTTTCTTCTTGCATTGTTTGTAGCTACTTTGTTGCTCATCTTAAGGGGGGGTGTTAGAGTAAAGTATTAATTAACTTTACTCCCTTCTTAAGATGTCAAATCATTTTGCTTTAGTTAAATGCACATGCACTAGTTGTTTTAAATATAAACTTGCATACATTAGTCATTTAATAGTTAAACTAATTATTACATGCACTAGGATTTGCCTTTCAAGGATTTCGATCTCCTTTATAAGGATGATCCATTACAAATTCTATTCATTCATTATTTGAGGATATTTTCTTCTTCATATTTTTTAGTCAAACCCTTGTCCTCTTCTTGTCTCTACTTCCTTGTAACAGGTTTTCATATGCAGGTGATCTTCGGGTTTTATGGATTTGTATTGCTCAAATCCTACAATCCCCTCCTTGTGAAGGATTTTTGATACAAGTAGATGACATATTCTCTAAAACACACTTCCCTTATGAGAAATAAGATGACATTATAGATCCTTCACCTTCATTTGGGATTCCTTCTAGTGATGAGGCATTAGTGGAGAAAGATATGAATTCCCTTAATGATCTTCCTCTCAATGGTGATCTTATGGTAAATAATGATCCTACCTCACATCATTCTTACCATAATATTACTTATATCTATTCAAACCCTTTTCCAAATATGGTTCCAAGTGTCCCTCTGGTTGTGTCTTCCATTCATATCACTTCCTACACTTTTACTAGTGTTCCTAATCTTCCTAATCCTAATCCTATCTTTCCTCATCTGATTCCTAATTCTCCATCTGCTATTCCTAGTTCTTTCCACACTTATGTTGAGGTTCAAACTATGGTTCATGATGTATATGTGCAAATATTCTTTAAAGGATCTTCTCCTTATTATTCAATCCATAAAGATAAAAGAAAAGTGATTTCTCCTTTGATATTTCTTCATAATTTTACCCCTCATCTGTATATAACATAGATCTTTTCTCCTTTAAACTGGGGGGCAAGAAGTATATTTTTTCCTGTCTTCTAGAATCCATTATATTCCTGCTTTGAGCTTAATTGGTTATTTTTTCATGGTGTGTATTATGATAGCTTTTCATCCATTTCTCTCTTCTATTATTCAAGATATCTTTTCTAGGACATGTGTTTTGAAAAGCTATCCCTTGCTTTCATCCCTGGGGTGAAAGGTTCTTCCTTTTCTCTCTTTGTCTAGGGAATTGATTTCCTTAGCTTGGTGGTATTTTTTTATATTGCAATATTATTTCATCATATTAACAGATGTTTTGACTATGGATAACTTTCTTGTATGAGAAATTGTCGTCCTAAGTCGTCACTTCTTCTCTATGTTCCAAATTATGTTCTTTATAAACTCTTACCCTTGCTTTGGTGTTAGAGTTGTTTTCCCTCATTCAAAATATTTATCTTCCTCCTCTTTGTAGGGGGCTTGATGATCGAATCTTTGTTCCCGCTATTGAAAGTTGATATTTTATCTAGAGCACTCCTCTATGATGGGGGTCTTGTTGATAAGATCTCTTTCATTTGAGGATCATTTTCCATGAGTGACATATCCTTTTCATGATTATCTTGTTGGAAATTTGGCTGAAGTGAGTACATATATGTTGTCATTATGGAAACATATGATCCACATGAAGATCACACAGGACTAAGAGCAAGTATAGTAGAGTGCATTGCAAATTTGTCTAAGTGTCAGACAATGTTTTCACCAGTGCACCAGGATATAGTTTGTGTTTGTGACATTGACTGGAGTAATTTTAGTGCTTGCACACTTAAACATAGACTCTATGATGACTAATGATGACCCATCTTAGAGTGCAAGTTAGTAAGGCATGTACAAAATTAGTTATGATAGTTTTACCGAAGACAGTGTTAAGTCGATAGGACAAAATATGAAGGCAGAATTGGTAAAGAGTTAAGGGATTATTTTGTTTATCAAAATAATGACTTAAAAATATAAAGGGATGACATCCTAGATGTTAACTCTTAGATAAAGATATATGGAAGCCGACCATGTAAATTTATTATCTTTAATAACTTGTATATATGTAATTGTAATTGCAAGAAGAGAAGAGATGATGTAATATTGTAATGATATGATGTGAATGTAAGAGCAGCAAAAAGATATTGATGCAAGCAACATAAGGTTATATACCTTAATCCATTTTGTAATAATTATAAATTGTACATTACTTGTTTGGGCAGTGGGCTCATTTGGTAATCAAATTTTGTATTGACAACTCCTAATAGGGTTGAGGCTTCTAACAAGGCCTATAGTCCCTTAATCAGGATTGATACACTATATGCTTGTAATAGACTCCTAACAGGGTCAACATCCTTAACAAGATACTTTTGATTAGTGGATCTTTTTCAATATCATCCCCACCAGGGTTTTCCCTTGGCCAGGGTTTCCTTGAGAACATATCATGTGTTATGAGTTCTTTATTTCCATTGCTATGCATATTGTTTAGTTTCTTATGTTATGCATGTATAAAGATAATCTGTTATATCCATAATTAGGAAAAAGAGAAAGTTTGTAGAATACTAATTCCCCCCCCCCCCTCTCAGTATTCCCTATTTCTAACAATTGGTATCAGAGCTTAGTTACTCGGAGAAGAATCATTCAAGGAAAGCCTAGCAGCTTGAGTAAGATCTCTATGGATATGGATCAACTATAGAAAAATCTTGAAGAAGCTCTTGAATAGATTGATATGCTTACTAATGAAAGAAACACTCTGAAAAGGAAATATGATGATGAAAAGAACCTTATTGAGAAATTGAAAAGCAAGGTAGAAGATCTACAATCTGAAAAGGAATCCGAAATTCTTTTTGAAGATTGTGATGACAACTTAGAAAAAGAAAATGTGATCCTTAAACATGAATTGAAGATAGAAAATCTGAAGCTTAGTTTGAAAGATGGAAATGAAAAAAATGAAGCAAATCTAAGATCTAAGAATGAAAGGTTGAAGATTGAGAATGAAGAATTAAAATCTAAGCTTGGCAAAGTAACATCTGAATTTGAGAAATTAAACTTGCAGCATGCAGAACTTGAGAAATACAAGAAGATTGTGAAAGGTGAATTGACTCAATCCAAACAACAACTTGAAAGGCTATATTCAAATAGTGAGAAGATCAATGAACAAGTATCTTATGGAAAACCATCCTATGATAAGACTAGACTTGGATTTAATATATTCAGAACAAATGATGAAAGCAAGGAACTAGATCTAAAAGAATCTGAAAGCATAGATAAGAAAAAGTTACATGAGATCAACAAATCTAAGGACACACCTAAAGGAGAAGAACCACCTAAAAGAGAAGAACCACCAAACCAAGAAGAATCACCAAAAGGTATGCAAAGAGAATTCAAAGGTAGATGTTTTGGTTGTAATACTATTGGTTACATGAAGAGAGATTTTACAGGTAAACAATTTAAACCTCTTAATGGTTATTGTTATAATTGTCATGGTTTTGGACATAGAGCTATTGAATGTAGAAGACCTAAAGTTATTGAGAATAATTATGGTAGTAGAATGTTTAGGAATACTAACAATGCAGATAAGAGACCTACTAAAGACATGAAAAGAAGAAATGAAGTAGTATGTTATAGATGCAACAAGATTGGACACATTGCTAGAAAATGCAGATCACAAATCAATCAGCAAGGACCAAGATATGGGAGAAATGGAATTGATTGTTAGATATGTAACAAGATTGGACATACAAAAAGGTTTTGCAAATTGAACAATGGAGTTTTTCATCCTAACCCTAACCCTAGAAATCATGCAAGAAGTAATGAAGATGCAGGTAACAGACAGAAAGGTTGTTGTAGTAATGTAAATGAAGTGAAGTTTGTTAAAGGCACAGATCAAGGAGACATATTCAACATTGAAGGTAATCAGAAAGGTGAAGTATCAAGTGGTAAGAATGAATCCTTACCTGACCTAACTCAAAGCAGTTAATTTATGATAATTGCAGTAGATTAGGAACTTAGAATTAGTGTAGAAGTAAATTTTTGATGAATTAAGTCTTGCGCAGTTAATGTAAGCTATTTTATGATGTACTAATGCTATGGTTAAGAGCGCAAAAGAAAATATTATGTTTTGCGAGATCGCAAGAAGTTTTAAGTTTTGCAGGATAGCAGAAACAACTTTTTGGAAAGAAGCAGCAAAAGAATTGAATGCGATGTCAGATCTAAGTGAGATTGAAGTAATAAAAGGTTATGATCGATGCTATTTGATTATCTAAGTGAATTGAAGTGTTTAGGAGAGCAAAGAATAGAGATTGGAAGCATTTTGTAGTGATTTGGTGAAAGATTTGAGCGTCGAATCTACGAAAGCCCTAAAATCATGAACTTGAGGTATTTATCTTGACAAATCTTTGAATTGGTATAAGGAATTTAAAGTAGTCATGGATGTATCCTTAATTCACAATATCAAAGATAAGAATAGACCTAGAATGAAGAGGGAACTAGTAGAACCCTTGGAAGAAGATGATCCTAGGTTAGCATTATCATCTGTACCAAACAGAGTTTTGCACTTAGAAAATGTGAGAAGTTATCTTGGATGCAAGTTAGAAACTGTCAGTGATAGTGATTTTACCAATGAACATATGAACATTTACAATCAGGACATGTCATTAAAACAAGGATATGAACATTTGAAAGATAATGAGATTGTTCAGTATGCTTTGAAGTATGAGTTTGACAATGAAGAATGCACTAAGATCATTCTGAGCAGAATTCACAATGGGAAGTTTTGGCTAGAGGATAGAGTGATAGACATTACAACTGACTTGATTCATGAAGTCACAGGTTTATCTAAAGTTGGTTCTATTCCTTTAAATGAGAAAAATAGTCATAGACAACACAGGTTCATCCTACAATGGCAGAGGAATTGTGATTAGCAAGATCAAACAACATGATGTTAGATATTTATGCAAGTACCTAACAACTAAGTTTTGTGCAAATTATAGAGAAGATGATATGGCAGCTAGAATGGTGCATATTGCCTATTTAATGTATGTTGACAAAGTGCTAGTTGATATGTGTGAAATTCTAAGAATTCAATTATTTTAAAACTTGGAGAAGATAAAGAAATCTAAGTATGCACAATTTAGATTTTCATCCTTAATTACATACATGTTTTTCCACTCATTGCGAAGATTTCCATACACCATTACACATGATTGGAATGATGGACAAACTACTATGGAAAGGATAAATACAGTATATTTGAGACATGTTATTGACAAAGTAAATGAGAGTGCTATGTTAGTAGTGAAGACATTTTAGAACATGGTAACTAGCAGATCAAGAATTCCATAGTCATTTGTGAAGAAGTATAAGAATGATATATGTTTTATTGTTGACACTGACTTTACCTATATTGAAGTAGTGGAACCTAGAATTGAGTTCATAGACCCTCTTGGCTATGAGATATCTGAGGCTGAAATAGAAGAATATGTTGGCAGATTACTTAAAAGTAAATTGGACACTCAGTGCAGTAGATTTAGAACTTTTGAAGAGAAATTCAACTCCGAAAAAGCTATAATTGAAGAGAAGCAATATAAGAAGAGAGTTGATAGCACTATCAGGAGAATACTAAAAGATATAGGGATGTTAGAACAAGAATTCTTAATAGCAAAATAGACAGTAGGAGAAATCAAGGATATTGGACAGAAAGAAGTTTTGATTGTACCACCCTTGTCATCCAGTGCAGCACAACAAGAACCTACACAAGTCAAGGTGAAAGTAGAGGAACCAGAAAATGAACATGTAACAACTAGATCCACTTCCTCCACAGTGTTGACACCTACAAAAATTTCATGGCTTTACCATTTTTCTTCCGGTCTCTGCTATCTTTTCCTGGTTTCTAGCTAAACCCTTGGTAATATTTCAAAAATCTAGTCGTTGGGTAGACAAACCCTAAGTGTGCCCTAGCCTAGTTCTAATTTCATGTTAGTTTTTGGGCCACTTAAAATATGATAAACACATGTGCCTAAATGTTTTTTTTCCCTGGGGAGGGTTCAGTTTTAATTTTTCCTAAGTTCCTTTCTCCCTAGCGAGCTTTAATTTTTCCTCAGTTTCCATGCACCTAGTGAAATATTTCCCTAAGTCGATCGGCTTTAATTTTCCCTAAGTCTAGCTTTAATTATTTCTAATGTTTTGGCTTAGTCTTTCTTGGGCCTAGCTCTCTGACAACATCTTGATCCAATGGTTGTCATAAAAGTCCAAGGGGTGTGTCAGAGGTTTGCACTTTTGTGACAACCATTGATTCTCTTTTAATGACATGACATTTCAAAAAGGTGGGACCTTCCAACAGGTTAGCATAGTTGGTGGTCTCTTATTGGTTGGCATGTGTTGTGATTGGGTAGTTGTCAGTGGGACTTGAGTTTCTGGCTTGTTAGTGGGCCCTGACATCTGTAGAAAATTGATGGTGGGCATAAGTTCTTATTGAATGTGTCAGAGGCTTGAGATTATGCGACAACTGTTCATTCTCTTGTGTGACATAATCTTTTGTTTCAAGTGGGTCCACTACCAGGTGTGTGCAGTTGGCATCTTTTCATTGGTCCATGAGGTGCTGAGTCAGCATTTGTCAAGGGATCCTATGTTAGAGAATCTATAGAGCGGTATCAAAGGGTTGATCTAATGGTTGTCTAATGTTCACATAGAATCTTTTAACTCTATGTGAACTTACGACAGCTGTTGATCTTATTTCTAAGTAGGTGGGTCCTGTCAAAGGTGATTAGGTGTAGATAAAAAATGGTATGAAGACATGTGGTGGTTTGCAAGCGGGCCCAGGTAAGGTCTAAAGTTTTTGGTAGTTCGGATAAATATGTTTAGCGGCACTAATATTTTTCTATGTGTTCACTCATTCACCAAGTGTTTGGCGGGGTTCTAAGTCCTTTTAGCGAATACACGAATGGTCTATTCACTGAATCTCTAGATAAATTAGTGAAGCCCTAACGTATTAAGCAAACATGTGATTGTCTTTGGTTACTGATTCGACAGTTTCTTGAGGTGGGTTAAGAAAAGGATCTTGCAAACTAGCGAATGAAGGTTTTTATATTCACGAAATGTAACCTAGGGTTAAATAAGAACTCAGCGATTCAATGAAAACCTTTGTTCACTCCAAACTAAGGTTAAGACAAAGTATTAAGCGACTTGGAATTTCTTGCAGTCGCGTATTCACCAAATGTGCAAAGGGTTAAGTTTTAGCCGAGGGCAAGTGGGACCATTTGGTGACTTGTTTTCTATGTGTTGCATTCTGATTGGCTGAGCTAGAAGGAAATGTGGACACGTCAGTGGGCCTGGAAGATTCAGAGGATGTGGAGATGGAAGATCTGATGGTTGGCGTATCATCACATAGAATATTTTGAGGCTATGTCATCTTACACCAACTGTTTGATGAGAACCTTATAAAGAGTGGGTCCAGTATGCTACGTGGTGCCTTTTCATTACTGACATGCTCTTTTTTATTGGTCGAGGAATGTGATGATGTGGAAAGAAATTTTTAAAGGGTTTTGTCGACTGTTGAAGAAGTTTAGTGAAATGCCCGATCTGTCGGGAAGAGATATAACCAACGGCCACATTTTAAAGTTTGTTGACTGACCATTGCCACCAGGAATTTGAACTTTAAATGGTTTCTCAGTGACAGAAGGACTAGAAATTGAATGTTTTTGTGGTAGGATTTGGTGAGAATGTTTTCAATGACTGCTACAAAGTGGTCCAGAGGGTTTGATGGTTATTTGCAGATGCCTATACTATCATGAAATGAATACAAGTCTTGCTCAAGGTGTGTTGCAGGTGTACAATTGGATTGAACAACATGGTGCTTGCGTGATCTTTGGTATAAGTCATGAGATTTTCATTAATGAAGATCAATTTTGGGTCTGTTGGTTCAGGATTTCTTGGTTTTCTCCCCTGGAATTAATGTTTGATTGATATTGGTTGGTTCAGTGGGTGAAACCCTAACCCTAGCTATCTGAAGCTTGTTGCATCCTAAATTCTTTGAGGATTCCAAGATAGCTAGTGGTATAAATGGTTAGAATTTTGATTTTGTAGGGGTTCCAAGATTTTTTGGGTTTCCTAACCTTGTGGTTTTCCAATCTTTTGGTTCCTGGTTCTAGTTTTTGGTGATCTAAGGGATTCTATTCTCTAGTTTCATATTCTTGATGGTTAAATGCAAATAATACAAGCTTTATAGCATGTTCTCATTCTGAGTCTTTGAGTGAAGAGTTTTCCTTGTATGTATTGATACATTTTCATGAAATACAATACAGTTTCTATGTTGGTTCTATTATTGTCTCTTAGCTTTGTGTTCCATTCTTGTATGTTTTACTTGTAAGGCATTTTAGACATACTAGTTGCAAGGCAGTTATCTAATTGTTGCATGAGTTTCTTTCAAGGGAAGGATTAAATCCTCATGTGCAATTTTAGGGAATGAACACATCTGTTGAGATTTGATGATAACAATCTAGGATTGAGGGGATAGTGTGTAAGGCATTCTATCCAAATTGTATGTGGTTTGTAAGGCATATCACTGTATTTCCTAGAAATTCCTCTATTGATTTATGTTAGACTCTTCTGCCCAAAGGATTAGGCACTGGTCTAATCTCTACTATACAGTCACCTTTCTGCCATCAAGCACAAATTTTATCATTACCATTACACATTTTAATTTCATGTTCATGCACCAAAGGAGATAGGACTGTCCCTGATGTTTTACAATCCGTAGTTGCTGATTCCTTGAAGAGTGAATCAAAGGTTAGCCTTCCTTGAGTTTTACTCATAAAAAGGACTCATCACCCTTATTCCATTGTTCATGTTATCATACTAGGAGTTTCATTAGTCACATTCTACAACAGGTTGTTCTCATCTGTCTTCAGAATTATCTTCCATAAAAGTACCTCTAATAAACTCAATAGCATGACAATTAAGATTTGATCCACCAATCCATAGTTTACTTGAAAGATAGTAACCTATTTGTAGGCAATACCCACCTGAGTCCTATGGAGCTCAAAGTAGAAGGAGGATCTTATCCAATACTCATCAATTAGGCTTTTCTTGCAAACTTGGAAACCTATTTACTAAGAATCATGCTAATATCCTTGCCAAGTTTGACCCACAAGAAAAATCCCTAACACACAGTTGGTAAGAGAATGAATGAAATTGCTACTGGACCAGGAAAGACACAGAAGACTATAGTTCAACCAGTACCAAGAGTAATTGTAAAAGTAAAAAGTGATGACACTACAGTTAAGAAGAAAGCTTGGAAACCTAAAGTTGAAAAGCTTAATGAGTAGATTATTGAAAATGGAGACTTTACCAGAATGAACAAGTACTATAGTCTTTGTGATTATTCAAATAGACTTAATTTGGAGAATGCTATTATGAAGCAATTCCACATCATTATTTTGGCTCAACCAACTGAAAACTAACACATCAGTGCCACCAAGTAGACAGGTCCCACTGCACTTATCTGCCAATGGGCCCCAAGTGATAGATGTCAACTGGTCACATGGTCGTATGTCAAAAATACCTGACATGCGATCATGCGACAACCAATAAAAACATGCACCTTCACTTCCTTTCTGACATTAGGACCACCGTCGAAGAAATGCTTGTAGCAAATAAGATCAAAAACTAGCGCATGATCTCATAACATGAGAATATTCTTTATGATCACACTCCCGTCATAGATCAAAAGCCTCTTGAAGACCCAACCCATGAGATTTCCATGTCATTATCAGGCATCCAATAAGAAAACTCCATCTCAGTAGCCTCTGGTAGCAGTCCCATGGTCCATTACATTGCCAAAGAAGATCAATGGTTGTCACTATACCGTGATCTTAAAAAATGAGCAACTTTCCCTAGCGGTATAATGACAACCGCGAGATCTTACTGAAGTTTAACCCCTTGGGAAGGAAAAGGTCCCAACAACCGATCACACTTGCGCAGTTAAGACTAACAAACAAGGAATGCTGGTAGAAGGGAAGAAAAGTGAGGTCAAAAACATCCAAAGTTTTCATACAGATGACAGAAAACATCATGGGTTCTCGACAACACTGTGGGTTTTTGACACTTAGGCATATTCTGAAACTGTTTCCTGCAGACCTTAAAACTTGAATAACTCTCTAGATTTTGTGAATTATGAGACATGATCTGGATTGGAGCATGGTGACAACATGAAAAACCTATGGCTAAGGGCACACACCATAAAACATTGGGGATCTACTTCGCATGATAAAAATGTGATTCCAGGCCGGGCATGACAACTTAACAAAGATTGCAGGGAAAAGGCCATTTTCATAGGATTTCACGTTGATTGGAAAATGGACTAACAATGGCTCTAGTTGGGGACATGTATCTCTTGCAGGTACAATGAGGACCTTAGATCTCTTGGAAGAAGTAGACCACCCACTAGGGAAAACAAAATAGGTCCTCTCCCTGCTCTTTATCCAAGAAATCATAGACTGGCTCCTCACAAAAACCTGGCACCATTTCTACAAAATATATAGAAAATACATAAGTAACATTGGTATGCCAGAAGAAAACCAACCCTTTCCTCTATCAAAAACTTAGTTTCTTCTCAAAAAATCAAACAAAGGTCTAAAACCTTTTCCACATGCACAATGATAGAAAACACTGTCAGGTACCAACTGTAGAACAACCCTGGGTTTATCATCACCAATGCCCTCCTTCACATGTCCCCCCAAAAACTCACTACTTGAAAAACAAGCATCATCAAAATCATCATGGATTGAAACATATGGAAGGGGACAAAAGACTGACATCTTTCATCCCTGGCTGCAGGCATCCAACTCATCTCCAATGCACTCTTGCACATTAAAAGAGAAACCATTATATTCATTTTCACTTACCTCAGCCAAGACAACTGATTCATCTTGATGAATTATACCTTTATCTTCATAAAGATAACTCTCATGACTAACATCATGAATCACATTATCTTCATCACTGTCAATACTTGGTGACAGGAGAAAAACACTGTCACAATGTAATGCACCTCCATCAAGAAAATAACATTCATTTTTCATTACCTTTCTTTCAATTGGCTTCATTGGTAATGGGGACTCGGGATCAACCACATATGAAACTTCAATTATAGGAGGTGAGCAATCCTCAACAAAATCCATCCTCTGAGCACACTCCTCAAATAGTGGGTTAGAAACAATATGGAATTATTTCTCATAATAATTTGGACAAAGTGCCAACTGGTTCTCACTAGTGTCCTCATCAAATAACTCATTGGCAACCACACTATATATGTCTTTATTTCCATCATCATACACATCTTCAAAAGAAGAAGAGAATTCAGAGTCAAAATTAGAGCATGACTCACCATCACTGCTATCATCAACATATGAATAATCAGTGTTGTACTCATCAGAAGAACCATCTCATGGATTTCCCCACAAATCTTTGACTTCTAAGACTTTGTAATTAGCATCACTATCACCCATTGACATAGAAGACTGCAAAGAAAAAACCTCTGTAACATGAGAGAAACCCTGTGACATATCATCAGAAAGAAATTCATTCTCAACCTCATCCATGCTCCCACAGTCAACACCTTTCTCAGCATTTGTATCAATATCACTTGGTGGCAAAGAATTTTCACAATTATCATCACTATTCTTGGGAAAATCATCTAAAGGGAAAAGTGCCTCCTTATTTACTATACCTTTGGCAATAGAAGTCATTTCACCTTCATATACAACACTATGATTAATACAATAATTAAAAGAATGAGAGCAATGATGTCTCTCACCCTCCTCCTAGCCATTTACCCTATTCTAAATATGCAAACTAGCAGAGGCATGTCTTCTTATAACTCCATACTTTAGATTGCACTCAATATCGAATGCAACCTCAAAAGCCTGATGTAGACTTTGTGGTTGTTTATCCCTCAGCAAGAAACCTATTTTTTGGTTAAATGCACTCAAGTAAATGACTAGACAAATCTGATCATGAGGTCTAAAATCCTTAGGGATATCCATTAATGTCCTAGTGAATCTGTTGTTAAATCTTTGAATCAACTCATCTTCTTCAATCTGAATTCCCATCAAATTTTCCAACATTGATTTTACATCTACCCCACTATCAAAATAATCAATGAAGCAATAACTCAACTCATCCCATGAAGAAATAGAGGCTGTAGGAAAAAATGAAAACCACTCCCTTTCATCTCCCTCAAGAGTCTGCACAAACAACCTCATCCACAAATCCTCATGGCAGACATCAAAATCGCACATTAAATCAGAAAAAGCCATCACATGTTTTCTTGTTGATGGACACTGATTCCTATTGAACTTTGGTAGATACTCTCTGATTTCATCAGGGGCCTTGTTGGGGAAATTGGGTATGTCATCATAACAAAATGGTTCATAACTCCTACCAATAGGATCCCTAAGCACATCCATCACTGCTATACAACCTTGTGCCTATACACTTGATTCTTTGTAAATCAAAAATAGGGAATCAAAACACTTGTAAATGACTCCCACCTCTCACTTAGCTATTCTAAGATACTTCACACTTGTCCTATCCATTTAATGACACAATCATTTGATTAGGACCATGCATATACATAAAATTTTGATGGAGAATACCTGGATCACCCTGTTGAATGTTGTTGCCTTCTTCTCAGCTAAATGAAGTTCCAACAAAACTGCACAACTCAGGTTCTTTCTAGCATAGAGTCGCCACCTCTCTTCAGAGGACACAAACTTTACTAATCTGTCTTGAAACACCAATAGACTCTAAGCACTCCCATAGCAAAGCCACATATAACTCATTCAAAAAATCTAGGTAGCACACTTGTAAATCCCCAACGGAGTCGCCATCTTGTTGGTGACTCAGATGGGCAAATCAACCTAGTCAATAAAATATTTTGAATATAACAACACAAGCCCAACTGGAGATCTTAATAGATATACTTCTTCATTGTTTTTCTCCCCAATAGAGTTTCCATCTTGTTGGTGACTCGGATGGGCCAAACCAATCTGGTTAGAAGATATGATATTGCAAAATTTGTAACCATAACTAGAGCTCCTCAATAGGTTTTCTTTATGTTATCCCTAGTAGAGTCACCATTTTGTTGGTGTTTGAAAATGCTTATGCCATCAAGGGTTACCAATATGCCTTGAGACTGATGTTAGGAGTGGTTAGCTCCAAGTGTGAAAGCTCTGCAAGACAACTGGACCAACTATAGGGACAAGACTACCCTCTTCACTTCTGACTCTACAAAATCATGGCAGGTGCACCTAATATAGTAACTTATGGCATTTTAAGACTTTAGACTGGATTAAACAAAGCAGATGATAGCAAGAGACTACTAAATGTTAACCAAACATTCATTGAATCTCAATTGCTATTGGGTATAAAATAGCCTTGTGAAGGGTATTACTACCAACAACAATACTTAAAACTTAAAAAGGTCTTTGATTAATGAGGATAGGGAAGGTAGACAAGAGCCAATTAGACATTGGACTCAACTAAATGTACTAATCCTTGATCAGTGCCATTATCCATTGGGCAGACCTCACATACAAATAATGAAACATGAACTGACTATTGTTAAAGACTCGTAGCCATAAATATAAACATTCCAGCCCATCCACTACTTATAAGATCCTTCTATAGATAACCAAGACTGAATCTATGTCCCCTCTAAAGTATATTTCACTTGATCCTAGATTAAGAACTAAAGACAAGAACATATGCAAAGGTAACCCTATGCAATGGATCAGAAAATCCAAGATTCACAAGAATGACACCAAGGAGAGACTTGGAAGCATGAAAAACTTATATTAAGTATAATGAGTCATGTACATGATCAAAGTAGGACAAAGATCAAACCACTTCAATAACCTACAAAAGACTTCCAGAAATTCTATTTAGCTTACATGCAATGTGATACAGCCCTGCTACAAACCCCTGAAACTAACTATAATCAGAACCTCTGTACTGATTAAAATTCAAACCCTTACTCTATCAGAAAACTAACTACTTATACCACTAGACACCTTTGAAATCTCAAAGAGATTGCATGAAGCTTAGGGTGACTAGGGTCAGGGTTACAACAACCAATATCACAAGAAAAGAAAGAATTTACTGTAGGGGCAGGAAACCAAGCAACCTGGAGAAAACAAATCTCAAACAGATCTACAATTATGAAAATCAGTGATCTCAGTACAGAACACCAAGGAACTACAATAAAAATTAGTCTAATCAACCACCTGCAAACACACCCTGAGCACAAAACCACACTCCTTCAGGTACAAAACAACTTCTGCAATCAATCACCCAACTCACTGGACCAGACTGCAACAATCGATGCCACCAACCAGATCAAGAAACGGCCAAAAAAACCATAAATTATGGGTACCTCTTGTCGTGAAAACCATCTGCAAGTTTAAATTTGAATTCCAACGGTCAAGTCTTGGTGCTAGTAGTGAATTGGTGGTCATGATTCAAACTGAAATTGACATTAAGTCCCAACCGTAGATCCTCCTATCTTTCTCGGGTTCATGACTTTAACTCATCTAGGCACCTTGGGTTACTTTCAACAAACACACAACAAAGGAAAATCCCATTCACGGAATGAAAGTCTAAACCCTAGTTAAATTCAGTGAACACATGACTGCATGTGTCAAAATAACCCCTTAAGTTATCTGGTGAATTGGTGATTGAAGACATTTCACCAGTTCACAAAAATAATAGCGCTACCGCTTAAAACATCACACGAACCAATGACAGGAAGAAGATTTTTTTAGGGCACTACTTTTATCCACACTGCCAAAAGCACCGAGAAACCCTATTGGGCCTGCCAAGGTAAATCGATGGCCAATCTCATGTTTGCATAGGTCTGACACACTTCATAAGCTTTTACACCAACCATTGATTTTATACGAATGTTAGGTCCCACTACAATTCCACATCACCATTTGGCTCAACCAACCAAAAATTGACACATAAGTGCCACTGAGCAGACAGGTCCCACTGCACTTATCCACCAACAGGCCCCAAGTGATAGATGTCAACCAGTTGCATGGTCATATGTTAGAAATACCTGACATGCAATCATGTGACAACCAATAAAAACATGCACCTTCACTTCCTTTCTAACACCGGGACCACCGCTGAAGAAATGCTTGTAGCAAACAAGATCAACAGCTGGTGCATGATCTCATGACATGAGAATATTCTTTACAATCACACGCCTGTCATAGATCAAAAGCCTCTTGAAGACCCAAGCCTGCGAGATTTCCATGTCATTATCAAGCATCCAATAAGAAAACTCCAGCTCAGCAGCCTTTGATAGCATTCCCACGGTCCATTACATCACCGAAGAAAATTGATGGTTTTCGCTATACCGCAATCTTAAAAAATGAGCAGCTTTCCCTAGCGGTATAATGACAACTGTGAGATCTTACTAAAGTTTAACCCCTTGGGAAGGAAAAGGTCCCACCAACTGATCGCACTTGTGTAATTAAGACTGACAAACAAGGAGTGCCGACATAAGGGAAGAAAAGTGAGGTCAAAAACATCCAAACTTTTCATACAGACAATAGAAAACATCATGGGTTCTCGACAACACTGTGGGTTTTCGACACTTAGGCATATTCTGAAACTATTTCCTGCAAACCTTAAAACTTGAATAACTCTCTAGATTTTGCAAATTATGAGATGTGATCTGGACTAGAGCATGGTGACAACATGAACAACTATGGCTAAGGGCACACACCATAAAACATCAGGGATCTACTTCACACGATAAAAATGTGATTGTAGGCCAGGCAGGACAACTTAACAAAGATTGCAGGGAAAAGGCCATTTTCATAGGATTTCACATTGACTAGAAAATGGACTAACACATCCATTTGAGAGCCAAAAGGAGAACCATTTTTATTCTGGGAGGCAGATATGAAGAAGTTAATTCAGATATAGAGCAGGCAATAATCAAGGTCATGGTAGAAAACATTGGAGAGCCATCGGTTGCAGCAGAGCAAGCAGTTGAAGCTGAACAAGAGGATATTCCCTCTCCTTCAGCTATTAACATTGAAGATGAAACCATGAATATTGAAGGTACTAAGGTCACCTTGGATATTGATGACAATGTATTCAAGAACTTAGCAAACATTGTTGACAATTCGGCTCTTGATGAACCGAATAGAACTGAAGAAGCAGAGCAGAATAAATCTATCAGTGAAGAGCCTAAGGAGACTAAGATTCAAGCACCCATTTCTTCCACAAAAGACATCATTCTTACTCCTAAGATTGGAAAGAAGAAAGAAATTGGATCTTTGTTTGAAGATTTAGGAAAGGAAGTTGATGATGATGATCAGTTGGAACTGATCACTTCTTTGAATAAAATCATTGGCAAGAACAAGAAAGTGAAAAATCTTGAAGGGAGTCTAAAGGACCTTACTAAGAAGTTACAAAGCCTTGTAACTACACAAATCATAGAGGTGGACCCTTTACAGAAAGCTAAGAAGGTAATGAGCACTTTTGACAATGAATTCACTTCCCTATTTCTAACAACTTATCTGATATTGCAAAAGTGAGAGCTCAAGCAGCTTATGAAGCTAAAATGCTTTTGAACATCAGTTAGAATATTAGGAATGATATTAGCAATCTTGATATTTGTATCAAGAACTTGAGGAAACAATTGGAGATAGGAAAATCATTGTACATACAGTGTACAAAACCAGATATTTTGACAGCAGAAGAGGAATAGAAGATCAAGTTGAAGGAAGCTAAGATTCAGAATGAATGTAACCTTCTTTCTAGACCTAATGTGAAGGTATGTGATGCTGAAAAGAAAATTCAGAAGCTTTATGATGAAATAAGAATATTTCAAGATGAGAGGAATAGAAAAATGAGGAGACTCACTCTTTTGAGAGAACACATCTCTATGAAGTTGAGTATCATTGAAGAGGAGTTAGAAGAATGTCTTACAGCTAAGACATCCTTTTAGAAATTCAAATTTGACAACCTCCAAGCTTGTCAAATAGCAACTTATGGAATGAGCACATTACTCAATGTGGTAGATTCCATCAAGAATTCATGGGAAAAGGAGATACAAACTATGAAAGCTAATTTTGCAGATTGTGTTGCAAGCCTACCGGCTTTGCAATAAGAAAATGAAGGTATAATATTTTTTGGGATACAATTTTGTAATCCTCCCTACCTTATTTTATCATTGTTGTCAAAGGGGGAGAGATATTAAAGAAGAAAATTGATAAGGATTGATACTCTTAGGGGGAGCATTGTATTAGAGTTTATATTTTGAGGAGTTATAAGGATAGTATACATATTCTATACTATGGCCACAATTTTGAGATTTTGACTTGTACACTTAGCCAATTTTCTCATATGTTGCCACCAATGACAAAGGGGGAGATTGTTGGAAATTTGGCTGAAGTGAGTACATATATTTTGTCATTATGGAAACATATGATCCACATGAAGATTTCATAGGACTGAGAGCAAGTATAGTAGAGCGCATTGCAAATTTGTCTAAGTGTTAGACAGTGTTTTCACCAGTGCACCAGGATACATTTTATGTTTGTGATGTTGACTAGAGTAAGTTCAGTGCTTTCACACTTGAACATAGACTCTATGATGACTAATGATGACCCATCTTAGAGAAAAAGTTAGTACAACATGTATGGAATTAGTTATGACAATTTTACCGAAGACAGTGTTAAGCCAACAGGATATAATATGAAGGCAGAATTGGTAAAGAGTTAAAGGATTATTTTGTTTATCAAAATAATGACTTAACAATATAAAGGGATGACATCCTAGATGTTAACTCTTGGATAAATATATATGGAAGCCAACCATGTAAAGTTATTATCTTTAATAACTTGTATATATGTAATTGTAATTGCAAGAAGAGAAGAGATGATGTAATATTGTAATGATATGATGTGAATGTAAGAGTAGAAAAAAGATATTGATGCAAGCAGCATAAGGTTATATACCTTAATCCATTTTGTAATAAGTATACATTGTACATTACTTGTTTGGGTAGTGGGCTCATCTGGTAATCAAATTTTGTATTGACAACTCCTAACAGGGTTGAGGCTTCTAACAAGGCCTATAGTCCCTTAATCAAGACTGATACACTATATGCTTGTAATAAACTCCTAATAGGGTCAACATCCTTAACAAGATACTTTTTATTAGTGGATCTTTGTGGGTATCATCCCCACCATGGTTTTCCCTTGGCCAGGGTTTCCTCAAGAACATATCATGTGTTATGAGTTCTTTATTTCCATTGCTATGCATATTGTTTAGCTTCTTGTGTTATGCATGTATAAAGATAATATGTTATATCCATAATTGGGAAAAAGAGAAATTTTATAGAATATTGATTCCCCCCCCCTCTTAGTATTCCCTATTTCTAACATATCTATACTCTTGGATGTAGAGGTCAATATCCCTCGCTAAGAATATGGTATGCATTATTGCTAAATAGGATATCTCCTTGAATTGTGAAGTAGGTATCCTCTTCCATCTTTGTTCCTACACTTGGGGAGCAAGGATGCCATCTCCTTCTTTTCTATCTTTTTGAGATGCACCTCTTTCCTTGGCTAAGCAGTATTTATCTATTATGTGATATCCAACCATACATGAAAATTTTGGTTTGCATTGAGGATCTATGTCCTTGATAACAACCTCTTTTGTTGTTTGACATTGGGTTCCATGGTTGATATATCTCTCACCTTGGAAACTGAATAGTGTGCTATCCCTCATAAGGGTTACTTTCTTTTCACTTCTTGCATGATATCTCTTTACATTCATCCCTTCCATGGCTTCATAGGAGTTATGATCTTCTTGGCTTGGATTGGGTGTTGTCTATGGATATTTTCTTGATGTTGAAGAAGGCTTTATCCTTGTTCTTTTCTTTCCTTAACATGTCAAAATAGTATGTTTTTGCCATCTTAAGGAGGGGGGCATATATAGGGTCTCCCTTGTACTATAGTTTTTAATTTATTTACATGCTAAATCTTGGAAGGTAATGCACATAAGCTGCTAAATCTTGAAAAGACACACATCCATATGCTAAATCTTCTGATGGTAATGCACATAAGTTGCTAAATCCTGAGGAGACATGCATTTTTCAAAATTCTCAACATGCTAATCTTGGAAGGTAACACACATAAGTTGATAAATCCTAAAAAGACACACATCCATATGCTAAATCTTCCAATGGTAATGCACATAAGTTGCTAAATCTTGAGGAGACACACATTTCCAATATGCTAAATCCTGGAAGGTACCGCACATAAGTTGCTAAATCCTAAATGGACACCCATTTTCAATTTCAATATGCTAAATCTTCTGAAGGTAATGCACATAAGTTGTTAAATCCTGAGGAGACACGTATTCCATATTCATAGTGATACAAGAAGGTGGATCTATGAGTATTCCAAAAGCTGTCAAAAGATGCATTAGAATTGCAAGCACAGTTTATGGGTGAACTTGTTGGGCTCTCCCTCTAGGGTGATTCATGGTAAGGTGGACATCTTACTAGGTGATGTAATCACTCTTTTCCCTTTCTCTCTTTTTTATTTCATGCTAGTAGGACTAGATCATGAAGCTATATTATTTATAGTGTTTCTCTTGTCTTTCTTATGTAATCATTTATGCTTTTATGATAGCTTTCCAAATATGATATTAGTGTGAGAAATATTTCTTAGCAAGGTTTTTTATGCTATTTGATTTGGGTTGTTTATGCTAACCCTTGTTCTTTTGGCACCCTCATGCATGTATTTTGAGTTAGAATCCTTAGTTTGGGGGCTTGTACCCTTAGCTAAGTGTTATTTTATCTCTTTGCAAATCCACTTGGATCTCTTGTTTCTTCTCCTTTACCAAGAGTTTGCATCGAGTCCATACTCTTGCTAAAGTGGGGGCTTAATGTATCATCTTAAAATGGAAGCACTTTCATGTTAAGAGCATTTAGCCCTCTGATTAAGTGGTTTGGGGTCATCTCGAATGCCTTGAATTGGTCTTTTCCTAGATCTGGCTTTCTCCCTACTTTCCACTTCTTTTCTACACTTGATTTCTTCATTCTAGGTGAAATTAGTGTTAGGATCCTAAGGATTCTCCTTAATTTCCCTCTTCCATGGCTCTATTTTCTAGGTAGGACTTATAAATAGGTCCTCCTAACCTTCATCTCAATCATTATGGGATTTTATGCCTCTCCCCGGCATTCTGTCCCATTTTGGCATCATTTCTAGGTCTCTGGGCACTCCCGGGACCTCTTGTCCTAATTCTAGCTGGATATGGGCCCACTGGGTCAAGGTCAAGGTCGAACCTAACCTAGGTCAGATTTGAGCTTTTCCCTGACCTAGGTTAGAGATGAGGTCATCTTTGACCTTCTCTAGAATCTATTCCCCTTGTTCAAATTTGGTCCCGACGGGCCCCAAAATCAATGTCAGGCCCTTGGATCCAAGTGCAGAAAGGTTTTAATTCAAAATTCATTTAATTTTTTTCCCTCCTTAGTTGGTTATTGTGATTGGACTTTAATTCTAGGTGAATTTGAATTATGGGTCCTCACATTTACCTAGGAGCCTCACCTTGAAACCTCTATATAAAGACTCTCATTTGCATTCATTTTCACCAAGTGATCCATTATTCACCAAGCAATTTCATGATCAAGGAGCTCTCAAGGAGATATTCACAATCCATCAAGTTCTCTCTCAAGCAAGATCAAGCATTCCATTCAAGCATTCAAGCCTTTGAAGGGATTTGGTTCAAGCATGCAAGATTCATCATTCAAACCCTAGATCTAGCCATCATGGTGGTGTGATCTTCCTTCAAGATCCCTCAATTCATCTTCAATATCCATTTCATTCTTCTCTCAAGGTGGATTCCAAGCATACAATCATGGAGGTTTTGATTCACATTTGTTAGTGTTGATTTCAAGCTTTCATATTAACACACTTGATTACATTTCAAATACAATTGCATATCTATTGAATGTCATAGCTTCATAGTTAGATCTACTTCTACTACTTGCTAGCATTCTCCATTTCAATTTCAATATTAAGCTTGATTCCAAACTGGGGTTTGACCAAGGCAAATCCCCCAAACAAACAACAAAACCATTTTTATTGTAGGTACAGGTGCAGAACTGTAGATCTGAGCTTAGATTTGGATACCCTTTTCAGTGAACTTCTGAGATCTGCGAACAAAGTCAAAGTTGAACTTAAGAATAAAAATGCAGCCTTTGACCTTTTATGAGGGTCGAAGACTACCTATTGTCGGAAAGACAAAAGATTTCTGGGTTTTCTTCATCTCATCATTTCCAGTTTGAAATAGGACATAGAATTGCCCTAAAGTACACACAGACATAAAAAATTGGCATTTTCTAGATTTGCCCTATTTTGAGGTTAGTATTTGCATTTCAATTATTTCATATTTCAAGGACAATTCCTTTATAGGGAAATATAAGGTTTCCTTCCTTTTTCATATTCTCCATAGATTGATTCAATTGTGCATTAACCTTTTGGTTAATCAAATTGGATCTCTCCTTTGGGAATTTGGATTTAGAAGTGGATCTCATATTTCCCCCATACATACATTCAATAGAGGTGATTCCATTTTACCTCTATTCATCTACTATACCTACATAGCTTGCAACATCAAACTTGATACATACATTTTTGCCCCATGAAAAGATTCCAAGCATTAATGAGGCATCTATGATTGAATTAATAAAGTAGATAGACATATCACTAAGAAGCATCATTTTAACATAAAAATAAGTTGACCTTGGATCAACAAAAATCCTTAGTTAAACTATTTCAATAACATAAAGATGTGTTTTCTTGGGACCATAATGATATGAAGGTTATGGACCCAAATATTTTCACACATAAAATCTACATCAAGGAAGAAAATAGACCAATCAGACAACCCCAGAGGAGAGTTAACCTTGCATTAAAGGAGATATTCAAGGGAGAATAGCAAAAATTGTTGGATGCAAGTTCCATCTAGCCCATTTCTAATAGTTAATGAGTATCTAGATTATTCATTTTTTTCCAAAAATGAGGGAAATAGAGAGTTTTTTTAGACTATAGATAAATTAATTGAACAATTAAGAGGACCACTTTTCATTACCTTTCATATGCCAAGTTCTAGATTCTCTGGAAAGGAATAAATATTTTTTAGTTCTTGATGGTTTTAGTGTGTATAATAAAATTAAGATTGCAGTAGAAGATAAGAAGAAGGCCACATTCATTTGATCCTATAGAACTTACACATATTTTGTGTTTCCATTTGTCTTATGCAATATACCAAAACCCTCTGAAAGGGTAATGATTAATATATTCTCAAACATCACTTATAGTTGCATGGAAATCTACATGGATGACTTGACCACCTATGGGGATTCCTTTCAAGAAGTGGTGGACAATTTGGATAAAGTTTTAAAAATGTGAAAGGATGACAACCTCTCATTGAATAGTGAAAAATGATTCATCATGATGCAAGAGGGAGTAGTCCTAGGATACTGTGTCTCTACAAAGGCTAATAGATCCTACTAAAATAGAGGTAATCATAAATATTCCAATCCCTACTAATCAAAAGGATGTCAAACATTTTTTGGGTCATGCTAGTTATTATATGATATTTATTCAAAAATTTAAGACAAAATTTAGACCACTATATGGATTGTTAACAAAGGATGTATCATCTCAATTGAAACAAACATGTGATAAGGCATTTAAATATCGCAATACTATCAATCTCCCATCCTTAGAGGACATCAATGGACCATTACATTTCATATCCATATAAATGATTTAGATCATGTAGTAGAAGAATTATTGGGTCAAAAAGAGGGAACCATAGAAAATTCATTCTATTAATTTAGCAAAAACTTATAAGGAGAGGAGTTAAACTACATTGTCACAAAAAAAGAAATGTCATCTCTTATCTATGCCTTGAAAAATTGTAAACATTATATCACAAGATATAAAGTATTTATCTATAATAATCATGTTGTAATCAAATATTTGATGAACAAATACGTTGTCACAAGAAGTCTTGCTAGATGGTTACTTCTAATGCAAGAATTTGATATTGCCATCATAGATAAGGTAGGGAAAGCAAATTGTAGTGCAATTGTCTAAATTAACAAGCAATATAGAGGAACCTAAAATTGATGAGTCATTTCCTAATGAACACTTATTTACTATCAATATCAACACACCATGGTATACAAACATTGTAAACTATTTGGTAATAGGCAAGATCCCTTCAGACTTTTTACCAAAGGAATAAATGATGCTAATAGAAAAGAGATTTCCATTCACATAGATCTTAGAATTCTTATTCTATATAGGTATAGAAAATCTAATGAGATATATTAGAGACAATGAAACATATGATATTCTCCACACTTTTCATGATGAGCCTTATGGTGGCCATTTTTATACTATAAGGATAATAATAAAGATTCTAAACAAATGATAATATTGGCCTAGTATTCATAAATATGCTATGAAATACGCAAGAAAATGTGATATATTTTGGAGAATGGGGAGGCCAACAAGATGTGATAAAA
Organism: Chamaecyparis obtusa; assembly: GCA_027943335.1. Lineage (NCBI taxonomy): Eukaryota > Viridiplantae > Streptophyta > Pinopsida > Cupressales > Cupressaceae > Chamaecyparis > Chamaecyparis obtusa. The sequence continues at coordinate 121,840 of BSBK01005513.1, read as the reverse complement.
TACCCATGTATCCTCAAGTGGTTTTCACCCCTTTTGACAAGTAGGATATAGATTTTGTTGGACCTATTGACCCCCTTATTATGGAAAGTACCATATTTTGGTTTGCACTAAATACCTATCTAAATGCATTGAAGTTAAAGACATGAAGTATGTGAGAGACAACAATGATGCAAAATTCTTATATGCAAATATCTTTACTAGATATGGCGTGCCTAGATATATTGTTATAGATGAAGGAGCTCAATTCACATCCAATCTAGTGGAATTATTGGTAAATGAATATAACATCTATCAAAATAGGTCAACCCCATACCATCCAAAAAAAAATAGACAACCAGAGGTGACTAATAAAGAGATTGAACCAATTCTAACCAGAATAGTAGTACTACATTAGAGAGACTAGTAAAAATGGTCACCAGAGGTGGTATGATCTTATTAAACAACATGGAAAATCATAACCAGATTCACCCCCTTTGAATTGTTATATATAAAAGTAGCAATGATGCCAATTGAATTTAAACACAATATGCTTAGATTAACCTTAGAACTAGGCATGGATTTTTCATAGGAACAAACAAATAGAGTAATGCAACTCAATGCATTAGATGAAATAAAAAAGAAAAATCTAGAATAGACTACATTAATCCAAAAGGAAAGAAAAAATGGGAATGATAGAAACATCAAAAAAATAAATCATCCCAGGTGATCGGGATTTTTTATATGATTCTACTTACAAGGACACTATGATAAAGCTTCAAAATAGATGGTTGGGTCCTTATGAAATTGCAAAGGTCTTTTCCAATGGATTTTTCAATATAATCACCTTAGATGATGTCAAGTTCAAATTATAGTAAATGTACATTTTTTACATCTTTATCAGAATACAAAAATAAAGGAGGAGTTCATGCAACAATTTTTGGAATTCAAAAGTAATAGTCTACCTATAGTTGATGTGGGTAACCATCTTAGTTCACCACAAGTCTAATAAGTATTGGAGTTTTTTATTGTAAAAAGGTTAATTAGGGAAGTGAATGATGCTATTTTTGGAGGACATTATTCTTCAAAAAAAACTTCTCACAAAATCATGATGGTGGGATATTATTGGCCTACTTTGTTTATGGATGCCCAAATGTATGTTAGAAAATGTGATGTCTGTCAGAAGTTCACTTGTAAGATGAAATACCTTGGTGCTCTACCTTTGAAACCTTTTAAAGTGGAAGCTCATTTCATAAAGTGGGGGATACATTTCATTAGAAAAATAAATGAGAAAATCAAATGGGGGATTCAGATGGATTCTAGTTTCCATTAATATTTTACCAAATGGATAGAGGCAATCCCAACAAGGAAGGAAACAAGTAAAGTTGTCATTAATTTTTTAATGAGAAACATATTAACCAAATTTGGTGTACCTACTATGTTGATAATGTATAATTCCATGTGTTTTAGATTAGAAGATTTCACAAAGTTCTGTGAGGATCATGCAATAAATATATCATATTCTTCTCCATACCATCGTCAAGGGAATGGCCAGGTAGAATCCAACAATAAATGCTTGATTAAAATTATCATGATCTTGTTAGATAAGAGAAAGAGAGCATGAGATTCTAAGCTCAAGATTTCATTGATGGAAAAGAGCATGACCAAAAATAAGGCTATAGGGAAGTAACCTTTTGAACTTATTTATGGTACCTAAGCTAGATTGCTAGTAAATAATTTGCTACCTATGTATAAATTTATTCATGAGGAAGAAATTGATATTATGGAAATTTTGGATGAAAGAATGATAAATTTGATTAAGCTGGAAGAGATCCAAGATGAATCACAAAAGAGAAATGTAATACTATAGCAAAAGGTCAAGTATTTATTCAATAAAAGGGGTTGAGGAAGAAAAAATATTATTAATGATATGACGTTGATTAGGAATGCTAGGAGGCAAGAGAAAGGAAAGCATGGTAAATTTGAATATCTTTGGGTTGTCCCATATGTCATTTTTCATACTTATGGTGAGGATTCATATTTTTTTTCAAAATATGAATGGAGAATTTCAAGAATTTCCAGTGCATTGACAATTTTTGAAGCCCTTTTTCTCATAAAACATCTTTTTCATATTGCATAGTAGTTTGTAAGTTTGTACAAATTTAGGGTGTGTTTTTTTTATAGTGTGGTGTGTTTAGGTTAGGGCTTTATCCTATAAAGATAGATGATCTCTTGTGTTTAAGTGGTTTTCAACCATCCTTGGTCAGAGCCACTATTGGGCTTGCAAAATATACCTAGTTTTTAAATTTTTTTCATATTAAAATGTGTATTTTACTACCCAAGGTTTGAAAATTTGAACTAAAGTTAATCATTATTTCCCTAGGTTTTCCCCAATGTTTTATTCTTTTATTGACTGGTTGGACCAGTTTCATGTTTTAAGATTCTCCTTTCATGTCATTTTGGTCATGATATTACCACCCCCTTCTATTTGTTATTAGTTAGACTGGTGAGCCCTATGAATGCCAAAGCTTTATTTTCCTAAGGGTCCATATTTATTTTGGGCTTATATTTCCCTAATTCCTAGTGATGACCCTCTTTAAGTAATTTCTTATTTCACATGCAAATTGTCATCTAAGTTGAATATTTCTACAACTTATCTAAAGTTTGATCATAGTAGCTTTTAAGGTTGCGAATTCACATAGGAATATTAATGGTTACATAATGTATTTGGAACTAATTTATGGTGGTTTAGGTCAAAAATATTGACCAATCACAAATTAGTGAGATGTTTCCATCAGTTAATGATATTGTATTGGTGCTACTTCATGATGGTTTACATCCTTAACCCTTGTTGGTTGTGAAGTAGCATAGGGTTGTCAACTACTATATCAAATACTTGGTGCTACTTCACAATAGTTTAAGGATGTTATCTCTATTTGAGCATTAGATTTTGTCATTATTATCAAATTGGATTAGTTAGTTATCTAAGATGATCAGTCGATAAAGGATGAACTAAGAAGCTATAGTATGCTAGTTGGTTGAACAAACAAGCCTTCATATCAAGCAATCAAAAGGTAAGACCGAGAGCTAAAAGGATATAGGTTTAACTGAGCACCAGAGCATATTTACCGAGCATCAAAGTATACCAAGCACTGAGTGTCAGTAAACAACAAGTAGTCTACACACCAAGCACCAGTGTATTCATCGAACAGAAAAGGTTGTGTTTACCAAGCTATTCAAGAAATGACACAGTAATCAGGAATGGCACATTTATCTATGCAAATGATTTACACAAATCCATAAAATTTTTTACCAAGATCATAGGTTATTTATTATGGATGTAATCATTAAATGTTGTGATGATTCCTATGTAATAGTTAGATCTAGGCTAATTTTGTACACCATAGATCTTAACTTTTCTAAGATGTTGTAAACCTAATTAGCTCATAGAAGTCATAGCAATTTTCTATATAATTATAGTTTATTTCATTTTGACATGGATCAAATACTTGATAAGGAGATCATGAAGCAGTAGCTGCCTATCAAGACATCAGAATTCGGATAGGGTTTACATGAAAGAGAAGACATCAGAAACATAGATCAGTTTATTCAGAAATAGTCAAGGCTACCGAACATAATAGAGAATAGTTTACTACACATAAAGGTGATATTTATTCATTATATCATAGATCTAATTCAGACAAAGTATAGTTGTCATTTGTAGATACTTTCTATTATTATCTAATCATTATAGCAAAATTATAAATCTCCTAATAGAGTAGACTTAACAGTTTGATTGTAAATCTCTTAACCGAGTGCACACTTAATTAGTTTTGCTTAAATCCTCTCACAAGGTAGATCTAATCGATCTTAATGTTACTCCTAACAAGGTAATATCACTACAAGTGATCAAACTTGTAGCCTTAACTAGCATACTTTATTTACTACAGTAGTGAAGAATTTGTAGGTGTCATCCCCACCATAGTTTTTACCTTCTAACAAGGGTTTTTGTGTAACCAAAATACTTGTGTTATGTGTCACATTTCACGATTGATTTATTGTTTGATTTCATGCACTTTACACTAACAAAGTTATTTGAATGAATGTTGCAAACAAATGAATTCAGTTGGATAATTAGTCACTACTATTGCAGATTGGTTATTTAATTAAAGTTTTTGAGGGTAATGATTCACCCCTCCCCTCTTAGTCCCTTATCTTTCTATCCCAATAATGGGTATCAGAGCTAGATCTCTTATTTGGAATTTTAATCACTCAAGAGGAAAGATATAAAGATGGAAAGATACAAATTGGACAAGACTATTGAGAATCAAAAGATTTAGATGAAAATCTTCATTGAGCAATAAAACAAAGCAAAGGATGAGTTGAAAAATTTATTGGTTCAGAGAAAAGACATGGCTATTAGGCAGTGTGAAACTAATTATCATGAAGAAGACATTGATGATACATTTGAGATTTCTAGATCCAGTTCAGGCAGTATATCTAACATATCTGAGAGTGCAATTTCTGATTTATCTAAGAAAAAACTTCATTTGACTGAACAAGTTAAATCCCTGTAGATCGGTCAAGAAGCACAAATGGTAAGAATGATTGATGTACTGAACAATACTAGACAAGCGGAATAAGAGAGAAATTTGGTTATTGAAGACATAAGACATATGACTGAAAATTTATAAGTTAAGGAATTTGAGATACTGAGACTTACTGAGCATTGCTATGAGATATCCAATCAGATGGTTTTTGTAAGCCAGGAGATGAACCAGGTAAATAATGATTTAACAAGGAAACTTGAAGACATTGGTGAACTTAGAGAAGAAAATGAAAAACTATGAAATGAAGTGAAAATGCAACAACAACATAATGAGATGATGAAAAAGGCTAAAGATAGATCCAAGAAAATTGATGATTTTCTGATCAGTCAAAGAGGACTTGGAAGCACTACTACATTAGGCTACACTAAGAAAGGAGAATCATCTAAGAAATATAAATAGATGAATAACTACAATAGCCAAAGACCTAAGAATCTATCATGCTATCATTGTGGTAAACCAGGTCACACTTCAAATGGTTGCAAGAGTAAAGCACAAAGTAATCCTAAAACCACTCCTAAGTTTAATGGTCATTGTTATAGTTGTAACAAGTTTTGACATCAAGCATATGAATGTAGATCTAAGTTGAATAGGACTCCTAACAAACCCTACATGGAGAAAAATTTTCACACTTGTAACAAGTATGGACATACTTCACAAGAATGCAAAACAAAGATGAAGCAAGTCTGGACACTGAAAGGACAAAACAAGACCTATCAATCGAGAAGACAAGGTAATGCTTACACTTGGGATTATAACACATGGGTTAACTACACAACATGTGGAAGATATGGACATATTGTAGCTAATTGCATGAGGAATAATTGGAAAGGTAGATCTCGTAGCTGGACAAGCACTGGTATGGCATGCTTACACTATCACAAAGTCAGTCATCTAAGTAAAGATTACAGAGACCAAGCACCAAAAACATAAATCTTTGAAAATAGAAATACAATTGAATATATCATGATGATAAGAAACATGATGTGGAGAAAAGCATCAAATGATAATGCTGAGTTAAGTAATGCAGTCAGTGAAACCTCGTCCATTGGATTGGGTGACATCACCACCTCCACCTAAGCTGAAAAGGTACATATGGAAGTAACAATTCAAATTGGTTATATCTATCATATAGTTCCTATTGGATTAGGAGAGATAGGGTACTGAGAGGGGAGGGGTGAATCAGTGCCCACAAAAACTTTAACTCATAAACCTTTCAGATCTATTATAGAAAATAGTAGTAACCTTACAAAATAACTTGTATCTAATGCATGTATCATTCATCCATTCAACTTGTAAAATTAAATAACATGAAATAAAAAATATAACATTCCCATAACACAAGTATTTTGGTAACATAGAAACCCTTGTTAGAAGGTAAAAACTGCGATGGGGATGACACCCACAAATTCTTTACTACTGTAGATAGAAAAGGTTTGCCTATTAGGGCTACAAGTTTTGATCACTTCTGGTGATCTTACCCTATTAGGATTAACACATTAGATCAGCTAGATCTACCTAATGATAGGATTTTAGCAACACTACTTGAGTGTGCACTCGGTTAAGAGATTTTAAAAAAGACTGTCAAGTCTACTCTGTTAAGAGATTTTACCAAAAACTCTATTACAATGATTAGAAAGCAATAGGTAACTATCTGCTAATGAAAAACTCAACTTTTTTGATACAGATCAATAAAGTATTGAATGTCTATCACCTTATACTGTGTGAATTTCTACTCTAAACTGCTCGGTTAGCCTACTCTGATTCTGCTCAATCTGATTTCATCTTGATACCGTTCTAATCTATCTGACAACTGATAATCTTGAAGGTTGGCTAGTGCTTCAAGTGCATCTTTTCTCATGCATCAGTTCACATAAAAAATGATGTAAAATATAAATATATAGCATACTACTTTATGCCACCTATACAAAATTAGGTTTCAACATCTTAGAGAAAACCCTAAGATCTACGGTGTAAAAAAATAACCTAGATCAAATCAATTACATAAGATCTTCATTGCATTTAATGAATATCTCAACAATAAATTATCCTCAATCTTGGTAAAACATTTTTTGATTTTGTTGTAACCGTTTGCATAGATAGAATTGCCATTTTTTATTCCTATGTCATTTCCTATGATCCTCAATAAACACTATAAATACTACTTAGTAATTACACTGATGCTCGGTGTTTACTATCTCTCGGTATCAGTGTTTGATGCTCAGTAAAACTATCTAGTGCTCAGTATGAAGACTTAACCGAATGGCTTGTAATGCTTATAGTTACCAACTAGGTTCATATAAGTAACTGACCGATGTCTTTGACTTCCTTTGATACTAATGACAATCATTAATTCTCAATAGAGATAACAATCTCCCCTTTGGCATTAGTATCAAAATCTTAATGTATATAGACCTTATGTCTCAAAACTTATATCTCTGCCATATACATATACATATCAAAAAAAAAATTCTAAGTACTTCCCCCTCGGTCCATGCTCCCGGTAATGTGTAGCATACTTAGCATCTATTTACATATTTGTCATATACATTATTATCCCCCTTTTTGATATTAATGCCAAATACAAAAAATGTATACTTATAGCTTGTCAAAAATGTGCTGATGGGTTTTCTTCAATGATTCCAAGAGGTTTTCCCATTCCTCTTTCAAGTTGGTGAGAGCAAGGTGCTCAAGACCGACTTGTGCATGCATGTCAAAGATGTTATCCAACACAAAAATTTCTAGTGTTGCAATAAGTTTTTCTACTTTTACAATATGCTTCTCAAAAAATTTTAGGTAGGGTAGGAGCTCGGTTTGTAATTTAGTGACCTGATCATTGAATCTCTCTTCTTCTTTCCTAAGACCTGATATCAACTGTCTGAGTTCTTGAACTCTCAATATATGCTTTGAAATAGCTTGAGGCTCGATTGTAGTGGCTTGTGCACTAGATTTTATCTCATTTTCAAATTGTTTTATCTTTTCACTAATCTCAGTAGTGAAGGTGTCTATAGTGCATAGCTTAAATAAGATTTTCCAAATTAATTTTGTACTACACTGAATTTTAGTTATTACCTCTGATAGCTTAACCTTGTTAATTTCCACTTCTTGACTTATTCTCTCTGCAAGTTTATCTTGTATCTTTGATTCAGCCCTCTCTTCAATTCTCTTGTCGGCATTGACATTTGGGGAATTTATTCCTTCAATGAGAGTAGCAAGTTGGTACATAATCAAAGTATCTTCATCTATTTTTACCTTAAGTACTACCTATTGTAAGATATCCTAGACATTTTCTAATATCTCCTTGCTTTTTCTCTCTTGTCTCAACTTCTCTTGTGCTACTTTTATTTTGCATAACTCCCCATATTTGTTTAGTTCTTTAGGGCTAAGGGTCCTCAGGTCACACTCAAGTATCACAATTACTTCTTCTAGAGTGACCAACCCTTTTCCTTTATTTTTCTTCTTGTTCTTCTTCTTTGGTTCCTATGGTGAACTCTTGGCAACTAGAACAATAGCTTTTTCTTCTACCCTCGAAGTGTTATGCCTGGTTGACACATTATCTTCCTTTTTATGCTCCTCAGTAACTTGTGTGTTGGTTGACTAAGATGGAGCCTCTGATGTTGAGTCGGGTGGGTTAGCCTCAATTGATTTGGGCTCTTCTTGTGTCATTGTGTCTATGTTAGTAGCCTCTTTTTCTTTAGGCTTGTTTGTCTCAACATGTGTCTCGGTGCTTTGTTCCCTTGTTGTATCTTTTGGCTGCTTGGGGTCTAAGCCATTAGGTTGTTCCTAAGATAGAATCTCTACTACTTCAACAAGTACAGGAAGCTCACCTGGTAGTGATGAAAATGCACACTCAGTAACTTGTGCTTCATCCTATGTGGTGTCTGGTGCATTATTCATATCATCATCATCATCCCTGTCATCAGGATCACCATTTGTGATGTCCTTAATGAGTACATCCTTATCATTTATGTCCTCAATCTGAATCACTTTGGATTTAGTGTATCCTATGAACTATCCTTAATGTTATGTGCAACTGTTGTGTCAATTACCTCGATAATTTATACCTTTGACTCTTTACTCTTCTTTGCTACATTATCTTCAATGAATATTCCTTTACCTTTGGAATTTTGTCTCTTTTAGACAAATTTTGAAATGCAATTTTCTCATTTTTCTCTTTGACAACAAGAATTGAATTCCAGATGAGTTTACCAGACTCATCAAGTTCTGCCAGATTCTCATCTAATACTAGCATAGCTTGGCCTTTTATTTTGAATCTCTGCACCTAAGTGTCCATAAGCTCTTTAATCTCATCAAGAGATAGATTCGGTGCTACCGATGCTAGAATTTTTTCCCCTTTTTTTTTCTCTTGGTTTCCAAGGCATATGACCACTTTTGATTTATTCAATCCTCTAATGCCTAGGGAAGTGATCTTTCAAATGCTAATGGATCATGTTTAAAGTCAATCATTATCTAGATGATTTCTTCCTCAATTTTGTTTTGGTCCTCATTTGACATTTTTTCAAATCACTTCAGCTCTAGATTAGAGAGATCTCCATTATCAATTATATCTATAGCAACCTCATCTACAAGTCTTATCTTGTTATTGACAACTAGAAATTGGTTGTTGTCATCTTCTTCATCCTCTAGATCTTCCTTACCTCTTATTAACTTTATCCTTTTCTTCAGTGCCTCTGCTACCACCTTTGGTCCTTTATTTACATAAGTCTTTATCGGTGTAGTAGCCTTTCATTTTTCTACCTTCATAGCTCCCTTCTTCTTTGGTGGTGAAGTTGCAGTTGATGACCTTGTGCATACACCTATTTGCACTGGCAACTGCCTCTTCTTTGGAGCTTGAGTGGGAGAAATCGGTATAGGTTGAGGTTCTTCTTCAGACTTGGTTTCTTCACTATCATATGGTTTTTTAGCCAACATTAGCTGACCTTCAGTTTCTTGTTCAACCGGTGACTCCTCAGATGAGTCGGATACATCTCCAAAATGCTCAGTTAAAACTTTCTTCATTTTCTTTGCCTTCCTTGTCATTTTATCGATGACAAGCCCTATTTTAATTCTTGTCTTTGCTTCTTCAAAGGTTCCAAACCTTTTGGCCTTTTTGTCTTTTGGTAATGCTAGCAGTGCCTCAATTGATTTCAAGGAGAAATCATTATCCATTTCATAGCCCATAGGTGCTAGCCACTTTATTCTTGGTTCTGCAGCTTTAATCATAGTATGGTTGGTGTCTACCAGAAAATAAATGTCCATCTTTCTCAACCAATGAACTTGGAATTCTACTTCTCAGACTCATCTTAACTTTAAAATCTTCAAAATAACTATCTATAGAATTCTTAGCATTATCTCCTAGACCTTTCATAATATCAAATATTTGTGAAGTGATCGGTTTATCATCTATCCAGTTAGTGTGAGTGATAGAGGGAAAGAATTTTTTTGAGATAGAAAAAAAAACATACAAGTAGTGAACCAAACTTGTAGGTATTGGACTTCTGTGACCTAATTGTTTTCATGTTTTCTTCAACCTGTCTCAGTAGTAGCTCAGCAAGGTCTATCTAATGACCCTTCTTTATCAATTTGTAAGCCATATATACTGCACTACATGGTACACTATTTTCCCTGCTCGACTGAAAAATCTTGTACCCAATTACATGTGCTACAAATTTTACTTTGAGATCCATAATGGATGCAATCTTTAGTGCTCTACCATCCCATGCTATGTCATTGTTCTTTTCAACTTTAGCTCATGTTGTGCTATGAAATGCTTTGACCTTGTTGATAGTCGGGTAACCAATAACCCTACTAATCATCCTCTTTGTTACTTGGATCAGTTTTTCTAACTATAATATGCCTTCATGGTAATAGCTTAACACAACCCTAATCTACTTATTCTTAAAAGTCTTTAGAAAATTTAGGGCATGCGTGAGTCCAAGTGTTTCTACAATTTTGTGCTCTAGTTTCAGCTTCATTTCTCCATCACAGAGTGCCTGAAATGTAGCCTACATATTGAAATCTCTAATTTCCCTAATTTTACAGTGAATGTATGATCGTATGTCTTCAATTAACAAAACCCTAGGTGGGATGCTTCAAAAAGTGCCCACTAAATCTGTTTTACTTGCAACTTTTGGGTGTAATTTATAATGAGGTTCCTTGTAGCTTGATGACATAATTAAATTTACTTCATCTTTCATAACCTTAAATGAACTCGCAGTAGATGCCATTTCAACAAACTAGGTTTTTGGTAAGTACAAATAATATGCTCGATAGGATTTTAACTTACTCAGAATGTCTCAAAGATTATGCTCAGTTTGATCTACAACTACTTTGTATGACCTCAAAGGATTCTTGCTCAAACTTGCTCTGTGAAATCTTAGCTCTCCAAAATCACAATGTGAAACTGAACTCTGTCTTCCGTGTATTTATAGAATTTTTTATATTCCCACTCAAAACTTTATGCAATAAATGCTTGACCTACTTTCTGATTCATGACAACTATCGGCTCAATGACAACTACAATCTTTCATCCACTTGGTTAACACAAGACTCCTTTGCTCGGTTGATACTATTGTTCGGCTAACCTTAAATAGTGATTATCAACTGGTAACCTATGCTTGGTCTAAATTTTACCGGTTGTGCAACTTTTTTTATCTCAAAACATATAAACCACAATGCATCTTTATTTATGTAGATTTGGTATGTGCACAACATGTATAAGGAACTGTATGTAAAATGTGATCATTTTGAAATGTCAGTCCCATACATATCCATATCACCTTAGGTGGAGGTACCGATGTCACCCAATCTAGTGGATGAGGTTTCACTGACAACATTACTTGACTCAGCATTCTCATTAGATGCCTTTCTCCACATAGTGTTCCTGATTCTCATGATATCTACAATAGTGTTTCCACACTCAAATACATGACTTTCATGCCCAAAACTAGGACAAAACACACATACAAAAAAAAAAAATTGTAAGGGCTCAATTCATGAAATCGTAAGCACAGATACACAACCAATAGGGAGGACAACCATATCTACTAACCTAAATAAGGTTCTACCAACAAGGCATGAGGGATTGATTTCCCTAAACCATTTGTTCTATAAAGGTGTGGACATAATTCTATCTGAATGAAGACTCCATGGTAATTGTCAGCAAATGGTAGGATAGGTGGACTAACCATAAGAAGACTCTATATGTATATGATACTAACTATGCTTATATGTACAATGATGCATATATACATATAATAATGTTCGATAATAGATACATATACCCTAATCAGTCAAGACAAAAGGCTCAACAAAGAGGACTATAATAAAACTATCCTTCGATAACTTGGGTACACAAGTGTACACGAGGGTTAGGACATTCGTTAATAAATATGGATGAGAGAATTATAAAATTATTTCCCCTTAGGTTAAAAAACATAGCCCCTAGAGGATTATAATCGTTCCATGAATGATTTAAATATCGATATGGCAATTTACTCTTGTACTAGAACAATTATAGCATTACATTGATTATCATTAATATTCCTTCCTAAATATTTTACCGAGAATAAAAAATTTCACCTATGTATCAATTTAATGTTAAAACATGTTAATAAATTCACCAATAATCATTAATATTGGATATCATTTAGGCACCTTCTAGGAATAGGGTTTAATTATTGAAGGGGCATTATTTATTGAATTTTTTTTAATAAGGGGAACATAATATAAAAGAGATTTTATTAAAAATATTCTAAAAGTGATTTTATTGCTCACAAAGAACAAGAAATCATTAAATTTTTCATTTAAGGAAACAATCTCCCACAATCCTGGATTTATAGGGATGACAAGAAAATCCTACAAAAGAAATAAAATATCCTTATTACACATCCCCACAAATCTAGGAGGGATCTAAATGTCATCACAAATTCTAATTTTAAAAAAAATCACAGTTTAAAGGATAATATAGTTTCTAAATAAGGAGGAGAAAATTATAGAAGGTAGGTCAATCCCTAACCCTAATCTATCATATGATATTTAGGGCTATCGTATGCAACAGACCAGAACTTTTCTTTTCATAATTTTTTCTTTTCATAAGATCATGTTACAGGATTTCAATATGGAGGCAGTAGTATGCAATTTCCATAAAGTATTTCATTCAGCCAACACATGGATGAATACACCAGAGTGTGTACACATTCATGTGCAGGCTCAATGAATTACTTGGGTTGCACTTGAAACCAAAAAAAATAAAAAATGACCATGCATTGCATTTCATTATTGACTATACTAGTAAATCTATCATGAGGAAATGTATGCGCTTGCATGGCTCTGCTAAACAGTAATATTTTCCTTAGTTTTCTTATTTTTATTCTCATCGATATTATTTCCATTATTTCTTTATTAGCTTTATTTTATTGGAAATGGTTATCAATTAGATACTTTTTAGGGATAATGACCTATTGAAGAAAGAATATTAATTTATTGAATTCAATAATAAGAAAACATTTTATAGGAGGTATTTATCTATTTCTAAAGAATAAATGTTCACTAAATATCCATAATAAAGAAAATCAACCACTTTCCCGAAATTATAGGGATGTCAAGAAAATCTAAGAAGGGCTAAAATAGAATGATATCCCCATTTCCACAAATCTAGGAGGGATTCATTGAGAATATCTACATACCCTATTTAATTAAAAAAATAACTCAGTGAAAAGGAGAAATTTGTTTCCAAGTTTATAATAACAAGAAAAGGGAAATAATATATATATGTATATATATATATATAAAGATAATCATGTATACATATATATATTAATAAAAAGCATAAATTTCAAAAGAGGCTTAAAATATATATATGTATATATAACAACCCACATATGCATATATATATGTAATAATAAGAAACTTTAGCACAGTAATCAGTAAATTTATTACTGTATATTTATGCATACTCATCCAAGTATATGTGTTTATATACAATAATATAATGACCAGATTAAAAATAAAGCTTAACTATAGAATATACTCAATAGAATTAAGAAAGTTTTCTACAAAAATGTATGCAGAAATAAATAACATTTTGATATGTTCATATTAACCATAAATTATTCACAACAGCAAGATTAGTAACTCTAATTTCTTTTCAATCATGCATACATTAAGAAAATAGCCCAAGTTTCAATTCTATGATTTTCAAATAAGAAAGAATATTACAGCCATCTTTCCTAAAACCAAACATTATTAAATATGAACATTTAATTGAACATTTATAAAATGAAAATAAGCCTCTTCTTATGGTGAACCTTAAATGGAATACAAGTGTAGCCCTTTTGAGAACAAAATCATAATATTAAATATCATTTCCTTTTTTTTTGTGAGAATTAAATAAATCAATAGCAAGGCATTTGCTTTGATATCCTATAACTCCAACTACAATAACATGATCATATGATATAAAGAAAAATCAACTTTTCCTCATAAACATTTTAGTTCTCAAGTAGACTTAGACCAAGTATTTCAACTAAATTATTTTTACAAGCATATCAATGCTAGGCATTTAGACATAGCCTTTAAACAAATCAATTACATAGTGGCTTGAGACCTATCAATTCCAAGTGCATGAAGTAGCCAAAGTCTATCTTCCTTCTAGCTCTATCAAACCATCAAGTTAAATCCTTCAAATCTGCAAAACAAACCCACACGGCCATGGAGGGTCACCTCCCAACCATAGGCCATTTCATAGCCACCCCCGAGCTGGGGAAAAACAAGGATGGATAAGGGTATTACAAACATACAAATAGCACACACACAAGTAAAAAGAAACAACATTTACACATCACCAAATTCCCTTCCCAAGGCTTATCACAACAAGAGTCTCACTGGACACATTGTAGGGGTGAAGGTGGAAGCTACAATCTAGGAGATTGCCCAGTGCATAAAATAATAATACAGCCTTCTACAAGGTGTCAAATCAATATATCATGCCTTCACAAGGCCATGTAACATACATCCACCCTTCTCATACACACACCATACAACACCCTTATGTCTCCCAACAAGAATGCACATGAAGGCACATGGCCACCCATACAACCATGCTTTATTCCCTTCCCACATAGAGGAAGGACTCTCCACTAGAAGGTAGTCCCAACTTGTGCCCTTCACCCATCAAGGCTCTCTTCCCTCCCAAGGGTGAGCTTAGCCTTGCACAATCCCCCAAGAAACATTGCACAATAGAAAATTCACAATACATAAGACATGAAGACACTCAAATACATATTTCTTACACAAGTCCATCATGAGTAAAGTAAAATGTCTCAACAACAAAGTAAATAACAAGAGGTTTCATGACCCAACCTTGGTCCAAGCTTTTCGCAAGATGTTGAGAAGAGCTTTTCCAACAATCCTCCTCTTTTGCAATTCAATTCCAAAATCCTCCAAGAACTCCCAAAATCAAACTCCCAAGACTTCACAAATTCACAAGTCTCCAAAAGTTGGAGAGTGGGAAATTACCCAACAATTTTCCCTCCATTCCCTTAAGAAGACAAACCAAACATAAGAGGGAAAATTCAAAATTCAAAATCAAGAGTGGTTCTTCCAATTTTCGTCACTATTCAAAGGGGCATCTTTTGGAATGGCAAAAATAGTCAAAATTCATCATACTAGTCAAAATTTGACTCCCAACATATGACACCACTATGGGGTACCCTATTTTTAACCTCCACTAACATAAATGACCATTAAAACCCATTCAAAAGACCACTCAAAGCATGAATCCGAAAATGAAAGAGAATCCATTCATGACACCCTAAAATTAGAGACCACTACACACATTAAATACTTGGTCATGCCAACTCACGAGACATGTGTCAATTGACACCACAAATAACTCACATGACAACAATACACATGGCATGCCTACAAGACTAATAATGAAGTAAAAATAAACATAATACTACAATTAACATTCATACATCACTTTACAAAATTAACACTTCACAACAAGGTTAATTTCTCCCTTTGGAGATAACCTTGGCTTAACAGGTTTTTCACTATTTATCCATCTTTAATTTCCCCAAAATTTCTATGGCCTTACCTGCACACTTGACAAAGCATTAGTAGCTCATGAAAAGTTAAATAACATATACATATACATGAAATTAAAATGCATCAAAATCACATTCTGATTCATCACAATTTCTAATTGCATCTCATAATAATTCACAACATTTCATTATCAATATTGCAATTCTAAAGCACATAAAGTTAGGATTAACATGATACATAATGTTCCATCCAATATACTAGCCATGATCAATTCCATAAATTTTCTATCATAATGTAACATCAAGATATCATGTATGTATAAATCAAAGATGCATCAATTATTACTGTTCTTAACCTACTAAATAGCATCCTAGTGAACATCCTATATCATCATCACATAACATAAATCATCACATGATTCATCCGAGAGAATACCGGTTGAGGTAGCAACCGAAGGTCAATTACTTCTTTCTGAAAAACCATATGATGAGGAGGCAATCGATTCTGATAGAGATGTAGATTCTACACCGGTTTCACCTATTCCCACTCCAAAGAAGATGCACTATGAAGTGCAAACAAGGGCACGCACAAGGTCAATTACTGGAGCTTCACCTCCACTGAAGAAAGGAGTAGTGAAAATATCTAGGCCTACTGCAGCAACACCAACAAAGACTTACAAGAAAAGAGGTACAAAAGCTACTACTGAGGCCCCTAAGAAAAGAAGAAAGTTAATTAGAGGGAAGGATGATATTGATGATGATGAAGAAGATTATACTAAGAAATTCAAGTTTGTTGTTAATAAGAACCATTCAATTGATGAAGTAGCTGAAAATATAATAGACAATGGAGGTCTAAGTGATCCCCAAATTAGATGAATTGAATGCTTGTCAACTGAGGACCATAATAAGATTGAAGAAGCTATAATTTAGATGATGATTAAGTTCAAGAAGGTACCAATTGAATTATCAAAATATGTACCTAAGGCATTATATGACAGAATTTCACAGAGATGGACATATGCATTGAACATCAAAAAGAGAATGAGGGAACAATCCCTAGTTATGGAAATGCCTACATTGATTGTTCCTGAAGTTGAGGAATTGATGAAGACTTATTTTAAAATATTTTTAGTGAAGTGTTGCGCATTGTAGACACTTCATGAAAATCTGGTAGATATTGATGAGAATAGTCAACTTCTGTGGACTTCAATACTACACGCTTGAGATGAGTTAGAAAAGATGGCTTTAGCCATAATCCTCAAGAGGAAGCTCAAGAGAAAATTAAAAGGAATTCATTGTGATGATTTAGACTTGGAACCGAAGAATAAAATCAAGTTATCAAGTACCAAGGTACCTGATACCACTGATGCTACCTCGAACATAAGTGTAATCCAGTATGCACCTGAGCAAGTAACAATACAGGGAATCATTGATGATTCAAATAATGTACTCATTGAGGACATCACAAATGGTGATCCTAATGACATCAAGGATGATGAGGATGTCACAATTATTGGAGCTCAACAAGAAGATCAAGCCCCTACCAATCCAGCAGTAAGTATCATACTGGGTGATCTTCCAATCTTAGTTCAAGTTGTTGATATAATTACACAAGAAGAACCTGAAGACTCAATCCCCAAGAAACCCAAAGATACAATAGGGGAACAAGGTACAATTAATAAAAATACTACAGAGATAGATACACTAAAGGAAGAAGAGGTGGATACATAGGCAGAAGATGACCCCAAGCCTACTAAGACCACAAAAACCAATACTACATCAGAAGCTCCATCTCAGTTGACTGACACACAGGTCACCAAAAAAGAAATAGTGTCTATCGAGCAAGACAAGCCAAGTGTTGAGGTAAAGGAAATAGTTCCATTTGTGAAATCATTGCCTCAAGAGCCCAAGAAGAAGAAAAAGCATGGAAAAGGGCCAGTCACACTTGATGAAGTCATTGAAATTCCTAACTATGACTCAAGGACTTTGGACCCTGAGGAATTAAGGAAATATGGGGAATTATGTACAAGGAAAGAAACACAAGAGAAACTAAGGAAGGAAAGAAAGAGAAAGAAGATACTAGAGGATGTGAGAGACATCTTATAACAATTTGTACCAGATGTCCAAATCAATGAGGAAACACCCATATTAATGGACCAACTTGCAACTCTTGCAAATCAAATAAATGCCCTGAACATAGATGTTGTGAATAAAATTGAAGAAAGGGAAGAGGTAATGATAAAAAATAAATTAGAAGAGAAAATTATCCAATAAGTGGCAATTAATAAATTCAATCTTTCTAAGGTAATCACCGAGTTACAATCTATTACTCAGAAAATAGTTCAAATTTTATTCAAATTATGCACTGTGGAGATTTTCACTGCTGAGGTCAATGAAAAGATAACAAAGATGGATACAGATATCCTAGCTAGTACCAATGCATCTCTAACCAAGCCAAATTATTTTCATAAGCATATTCTAAAGGTTCAAGAACTTAGGTGCTTGAGAGCTGACTTGAGGAAGCAGGAAGATAAAATAAGTGACCAAGTCACCAAGCTACAAGTTGACCTGCTTCCACACCTCAAAATAATAGAGTGACACATTGTGAAGGCACAAGCCTTAGTTTCAACACTTGAAATTTTAGTGTTGGAGAACATCTTTGACATGCATGCACAAGTTAGTCTTGAGCACATTACTCTCACCAACTTGAAAGAGGAATGGGAAAACCTCTTAGATTCTCTGATGAAAACCCATAAGAACATTTTTTATAAGCTGTAAGTATAAATTTTTCTTTTGGCATTAATCTCAAAAATGGGGAAATATAATGTATATACCAAATGTACTTTTATATGCCAAGTGTACTACACACATATCGAGAGCATGCACCGAGGGGGAGTTTTGTAGAAGAGTCAGTTTTGTATATGTATATATGAAGAGTTAGAATATTTTTGAGAAATATCAACTTATATACATTATAGTTTTGATACTAATGCCAAAGGGGGAGATTTTTATCTCTATTTGAGCATTATATGTTATCATTAGTGTCAAATTGGATCAGTCAGTTATCTAAGTTGATCAGTCGGTAAAGGATGAAATAAGAAGCTATAGTATGCTAGTCAGTTGAACAAACAAGCCTTCATACTGAGAAATCATAGGGAAGAATCAAGAGCTAAAAGGATACAATTTTAACTAGGCACCTGAGCATATTTATCGAGCATCAAAGTATACCAAGCGTCAGTAAACACTAAGTAGTCTACACACTGAGCACCAGTGTATTCACCGAACAGAAAAGATTGTGTTTACCGAGTTATTCAGGAAATAACATAGTAATTAGGAATGGCACATTTATCTATGCAAATGGTTTACATGGATCCATACAATGTTTTACCAAGATCAAGGGTTATTTATTATGGATGTAATCATTAAATGTTGTGATGATTCTTGTGTAATAGTTAGATCTAGGTTAATTTTGTACATTGTAGATCTTAGGTTTTCTAAGATGTTGTAAACCTAATTAGGTCATAGCAGTCATAGCAATTTTCTATATAATTGTAATTGATGTCATTTTGACATGGTTCAAATCCTTGATAAGGAGATCATGAAGTAGTAGTTGGCTATCAAGACATTAGAATTCAGATAGGGTTTACATAAAAGAGTAGACATCATAAACATAGATCAATTTATCCAGAAATAGTCAAGGCTACCGAGCAGAATAGAGAATATTTTACTACACATAAAGGTGATATTTATTCAGTATATCATAGATCTGATTCAGACAAAGTATAGTTGTCATTTGCAGATACTTTTTGTTATTCTCTAATCATTATATCAGAATTATAAATCTCCTAACAGAGTAGACTTAACAATCTGATTATAAATCTCTTAACCGAGTGTACACTTAATCAATTTTTCTTAAATCCTCTCACAAGGTAGATCTAATCGATCTTAATGTTACTCCTAATAGGGTAATATCACCAAAAGTGATCAAACTTGTAGCCTTAACCAACATACTTTATTTACTGTAGTAGTGAAGAATTTGTGGGTCTCATCCCCACCATATTTTTTAGCTTCTAAAAAGGGTTTTTGCATAACCAAAATGCTTGTGTTATGTGTCACATTTCATGATTGATTTATTGTTTGATTTCATGCACTTTACATTTACAAAGTTATTTGAATGAATGTTGCAAACAAATGAATTCAGTTGGATAGCTAGTCACTACTATTGTAGATTAGTTATTCAGCTAAAGTTTTTGAGGGTACTGATTCACCCCTCCCCTCTCAGTCCCTTATCTTTCTATCCCAACAAAGGAAAGATTAAGTTTTACTCGTGAAATAGAAATATAACACCATGTGTCTTTGGTGACCCACCTTGAGAGATCTATGGCTCCTACTTCTTCACAGGCTATGGTGATGTAAACATGGCTTAGGTTATGAAGGCACAAGGACCTGCCACTTTTCATTTGTCTAGAATGTAGAAACTTATAGGAAAATAGATAAAATATTTCTTTCACTGCTTCACAATAACTATCAGTGACCACTAATTTTGGTCGCAAAATCATAGGACAGTTTTTTGATGGTAATGAAAAATATTTTCACTACTTCACAATAATTAAGTGTTGATTGTTGTCTTGAGTTGTGAAGTAACAAAAGAGTGACATATTTCCCTAAGAAAAATGGAGTGATAAGTGGCATACATCTAAATAATCACAAGGAGTCGATGATGAGTTTATAGGTTTTTGCAAATCTGCATGGATATGACACATATCCTTGAAAAGATAGAAGGCATGTAATTGAAAGAAAAATTTAAAGATTTTTCTCATTCATGTGGTTAATGAGAGAACATGTTTAAATCCTATGAATTTTCATGATTAAATAACATGTACATGAGAATTAATCTCACTACATTGCATGAAAAAGGTGCATCCAAATGAAAAGGTTGTACAATTGTGAAAAAATGATGAGAGTAACCCAAAATGGTTTTTTATACTTCATGATAGTGAACGGAAAATTTTTGAATAATTTTTGAAGTGGTGAGTATGTGAAATGTTAGGGATTTTTCTTGCATGAATCAAATGTTTTAAATGATTACTTAAAACTAGGCTCCTTGAAACTAATTCAAACAAGAGAAAGACCTAATTGTTGAGGATTGGATAAGATCCTCCTTCATTTTTGAGCTCCACATACTCAGGAAGGTATTACCTTTTGATGATTACTGATTATAAAGTATTTATATAAGTGGACACTGATGTGCTATTAATCCTTTTAATGAATCAATCTATAAAATACTCTACATATGACAAAAATCAATTTGATGCAGAGCTTAACCAAGCAGAATGTGATTGTATGTACAACAAGAATCAGTGATTTAAGGATTTGTATCCTTCTTCCTTTTAAGGAGGGGCAACCTAAATGATTCTCTCTTCAAGGAATCAAGAAATAAGAACTATATGATTTAGGCACAGTCCAATCTATTTTGTATAAAAAACATGAAATGAAAAAGTACTGGTATATGATATGAAGCTTTTAGTTTTCCTTTTAAGAAATATGAAATATAAAACTATAAGAAACAAATACTAAACCAGTGCCTTATCCAATGGGTAAAATAAATTCAAATGCAAATCAACAAGATAACTTCAAAAGAAATACAAAAGTATGTCTTACATACTATCTGCAAATTCAAGTAGATTGCCTTACAATTTACTTTGTTAACCAAACACTGTTATCATCAATGATCCTTACATATATGTCTACTCTTTAGAATGAATTATGAGGATTTTAATTCTTTCCTTGAAAGAAACTCATAATCAATCAAACAAGTTGCATCACAACTGGTATATCTTAAATGCCTAACATGTAAAACATATAAGAGTACAACATAAAAGTAAAGAGACAACCACAATATATGGTAGAAGTTGTAGTGTATTTGTATTAAAATCAACTTGCTAAGTACATTCAAAATTCAAATACTCAAAAGGTCAGACACGAAATTTAGAAGTATGCTTCAGAGAAACTTTGTTCAATTTTTTCTATTATCTTTCACTAACTACAAAATGAGTTTTACAACTCTATTTATATCTTATTTCAACCATCTTGGAATTCTCTTATCAATGAGAATGCAACAAGTTTTGGATGGTTGAAAACCCTAATCCTAAGAGGATAAGAGACAAATCATAAAAAAACAAAAAAAAATAACAACCCCTCAGGCTGTGGAAAGACAAAACTTCTTGGACTATTCTTCACTCTAGATCTCTTGAAAACTAACACCTTTGTCTACAAGTATTCATGATAGCTTCTTAAGTTTTAATGAGATATGGTGACTTCCATTTCAGGCTAACCTACACCATTCTTAAGTGATATCTTATCATCCCTGTATTCTGAGATCAGGTGTCAGGTGCGTCAAATGTCTTTTTCATTCTTCATCCAAAATATCCAAATCAACTACTGTGGATTTGAATTTCTTGAGTTTTGTCAATTCATCCCACACAGCTACTTTTTCCTTTGTTGGCCATTTGAAATCCTGAATGAGTTGTACATGTGCCTTTTACCTTTCCCACCTGGCATCCTTTATTGCCTTAACATCTGCCACAAACTTGATGAATTTCACCTCTACCCTTATAGCTTCATCTAAGGCACCATTGAATCTTTCTACATTAACATCATTATTTTCATTAAGAAATGCCTCTTTTCTAGGCAACAAAAGATCAAAATCTGATCTCCATTGATCAAGGTTCTTAATGGTTCCATCTGCATTCTTGATAGGGGGAATGAATTTGTTAAAATCCAAGCTGAACATGGCCATCCTAGCCTCAATTTGATTTTCCTTACCCATAAAAAGTGGTAATATGGCTTTAATTCTATCTATCTCCTCACCAACTCGTAGAATTGACTTGGGGATATCATTTCTCAAAGATAGAGAAATGCTAGCCTTTCAAAAAGTGGTGCTCTAACTGACCAAGTCGCATAGTATCCATTCCAAATTGTAACATAATTATTTACTTCTATCTATAATTCTGGCAATTTGTTAAAGCTATTAAGGACAAGATCAAATTTATCCTTAATCACATTAATTCTATACTACAAAATCTTCAACAAGGTCTATAGGATAGCCTCATTTTTCTCCACATTTATCTTCTCTAGTTATGTAGCAACCTCTTTTTCTATCATTCCATGCGTCTCAATTAATACAGGTTGCTCAGGAGGTGCAGTAGCCACTTCAGGAGTATTAATTATTTGTTGTTACAATTCTTCTACATGTTTCTCCAATGCCTTCAGCTTTATTATGTGCAAATCCTTGTCTTTCATAAGGGCAATATAGTCATTCCATAGAACACCATACCTTTCTGATAGCTACTTCATTTTATCTTCATTTAACTTTTCAAATTGGGTTAATACCTGAGATATCTCTAGGTCACCTGTATTGTGGATAGACCACATAATTTTATCCCCCTCCAACTGTCCCTTGACATTCAAAATTTGAGGCTTCTTGTCCATAGGGTACAAACTCCCCATAGCTAATGCCTAATTTGTTGGGCTATACCCAAATCCTTTGATTATATCCCCCACTTGGGTCTCTGAAGACAAAGTTACATCCTCCTACCTCTTAATTTGATCTATGATGAAATCAAAATATAAATTCCACCTGGGTACAAGTAGTATATTGCTATCTTTAACCATCTGTCTAGCTTCTTCCAAAGTAATGGTCTCAGACTCAGGGTCATATTGTCTCAAAGTTTGTACTACCTCATTAGGCACTTGACCTTCTTCTGAAATCTACACACTTGAGGCCACCTGTTGCTTCTTGTGCCATATTAAGAAGCTTTTGAATTCATCTGACTTAATGAAATTGTCATCCTTCAAGAAGGCATCTTGCTCTATCATCCTCTCATCTTGGCCAAGGTCCAAAGCCAGCTCAACATCTTCAGTTTCAAACCTTTGTTTTGTCTTTTCTTCTCTTAATTTCTTTCTTATTTGATGATGATGGACACCAATTCTTGTAAAAAGGGCACTCACTCTATCTCTTTTCTTTTCAAAAGGTTCCCCAATTAGTAACTTCTATTTTTTCTTAAGGGACTCAGAAGTATCCTCAGAGCTGGGTAATTCACTAAGGTCAACAATTTCATCTTCCTCTATAGGCCCTTTAGTCAATGGTTTCTCCATAGTGGGTGGGCTATACACTGGGTAACCACCATCACTATCATCTTCATACTTAGAATCAAACTAGGCTCCCTTACCCTTATTAGTTTCATCAATTAGATCTTCCATGGATCTCACCAATTGGATAAATTGAACCATCATCTACTCAAGTCTTTGAAGGTAAGGCAGAGTGGGAAAGAAACCCCCAAACACTAGTCCTTTTCTTTTCAACTATTTCTCAATATCAAACAATTGACTTAATTGATTTGATATCTTCTCTACCTCATTATCCTCAATGATGTTTCTGATGGCATCCTCCTCTAGATATTCCTCATGCTATTTATTGAAAGGAATGCTAGGAGTGTAATATATTCTTACAGCAACCATGAGTCCCTCTATATCCATAGATCTATAAGGTGCTGCATACATCTTGAACTTTTCCAACCAGTCATTTACTTTATTGAGAGCTCCCTTTCCTATTGTGAGATAATGCACCTTAAAGTGCCAAGGTATGAAAGTCCCTTTTCTATGGGGAGCCAAGTGTTCCTTATGAGTCAACATAAGTTTCCAAATAAATTCTAAACATGCAATCCTAGGTGGGACAAAATATGGTAGTAGATGGGGAGGCTGAGGGCATCCATAAACCCTGATCATTGTATAACCCTTCTCAAAGAAAAAATCTCCCCAATTGTGACCTTTGGTCCATTTTTCAACAAACTATTGAGGTCTCATCAATTGTAGGAGCTTGGTGGATAACCTTGTGCAATTAACTCCCAAATAGTGGAGAATGGGGTATATAATCCAATTTTCAAAAGAACAAAAATCACACCTTGGATAGGAAGGACTCCAAATCCCTAACCAAAGCTGCACTAGATTGGGCTATCCATTCCACATCATTTGTGGCATGAGATCATTTAAATTTATGAGATCATAATTATGGTACAAGATAAGGTGCATCAGCAAGGAGTATTGCAAGAACTTGGGTGTAGAACCAGGTGTGAAATTCTTCAAATACAACAAACCCTCATGCATTATATTTATCACATATCCTATATAATCATATCCCTGACTCACAAGATGGTTCTGTGAATCCATGACCAGCATGAAAATATCAAAGGTAATCCTATCTAGTCTACCATCAACTCCCAAGACCTGGCATAACCCATATGCAATGTATTTCATGTAAAACCAGAGATCCTTGTAGAAATATGGAGTTGACCCACTCATAGGTGCAATGTAGTTTATGTTTTCTTTGGAGACATGGCTCTTAATTTCTTTAGAGACCAATGTAGCCTCTCAAACATATCTATTGGCTTGGGATTTTAGGTCCATCTCAGTAGCCATAGTGATTTGGATTCCAAAAGCCTTCATGAATGAATTTAGGTCTAGGGTAACTAGAGGAGAACCATCACCTTTTCTAATGGTTTTTGAAATGGGATCATAGCACTGGGATAGCATAAGCAATGCGTCCACATCTAGGAAAACCTCAAGAACAATTAATTTGGCTAACCCTGATGTCCAAGGGTTTGAGACTGGGACTGAACTATCACAATTCTTATAAAAATACCCAAATAAACACATGACTGTGACCTCAGGAGTCTTAGCATCTTTGCAATAAGCTAATTCATCCATAAAATAGTCATCACTAACCTTTTTGTTTTGTGACAATCTAGGCAAGAGAGTGAGGAACTCATCTAAATAGCTTTCTTTTATCTTTTCCTGAGACCCTCAACTGGTGGAGGCTCTACCTACTATTTCTTGACTCATCCTAACTGATAACTGGAAGCCTTCTACAAATCCTTGGTCACACTAAAAATTTGGAAAAGCTCTAAAAACTTGACACTATGTAATCTTCAAAATACTCTGTAATCCTCCAATGAGTAGCATCTAACTTTTTTTATTATGCTTAATTGAATGCACCACCTTGTATGACCCTGAAGAGCCATCAAATATATCACTTCTACCATTACTCAGCACGAACGGGGCTCAATTCACTATCTGTAGCTCAGGAAATTGACAAGTAATCAAATTTGATTATTTAGAGACCTTGCGATTAGAGAGAAGTCTCGCAATCGTTAATAATGCTGGCACCTTCAAAATGTTTATGAGATCTAGTGACTAAGAGGGCCCCTCATAGTCATTGAATGATTTTGCACTTTATGAATTCATTATGAGATTAAACGATCACTGCAAGATTTTGATCTAGAGACTTAGCGACCATAGTCAATCTCTTTAGTTCATCTTTAATTTTTCATTTGGAGATCACCTGACTATAATTTATTTCTTAGTCACAGATGAAATATTTCCCTTTATGAGATCACATGACTAAGGTTACTTTCAACCTCTATTATGAGATCTGGCGACAACAGGAAAACTCTTAATCGCTTAAAGATTTTCTTAATCTAAGCTTGGTATTGAGACTTCGCGACCACCACAAGATCAAAATTAAATCAATGGCTAAGAAGATGCAACTTACTAACCTTTCTTTTAACTCAACACAATCTAGAGATCATGTGACTATATCCATATCCCAGTCATGAAATACTTTCTCTAACCTTGGTTAGAACTGGAGACTTGGTGAACACCTCTACTCTCTGAGTCGCTGAATCATTTTCTAAATTGTAGTTCAATTTTGAGATTAAATGCCATCCACTGATCAAATCTTCATCTTACAGCCCATACTAAGTCTTCTAATTCTTTATAAATTAACCATTGCATCATGAGATCTGGAGATAACTGCATCGCTAGGTCACTGCCCGCTTGGAAAATAACCTCCAGGAACTGGAGAAAATGCAACTGTTAAAATGCCAAGTCATTGAATGAAGGAACTAATCACATGAAAACCTAGAGACTTGGCGATTAACATAGAATAAGACCACACATTCATTTAGAGATTCAGCGACCAAAGAGAAAATCATAATCGTTGAAGAATACTTCACATTAAGAAATCATTCAAAGACAACCTGACCAAAGGTAATTTTTAACTTAGAGATGGCGCAACTATAGTTGTTCTCACAAAATTTATCAAAGTAGTCGCTAGATCTTAGAAACAACATACAAAGACTTGGAGACCTAAAGCAATCGCTAAGTCGTTTAAAGACAAAGAATGTTCCAAAGTCATTTAGAGATTAGGTGACAAAGGGTTTTTAGGCAATCGGTAGACTTTTAGGAATATGCCAATTTCTTTGGGAGATTGAGTGACTAGCCAAGGAAATATAAAGTGCACATGCCTTTAAGAAGGTTTAAAGTGACCTGATAAAGTAATGGGAGAAAAGAAGGCCGAAAGGTTAAATTAGGGCTTTTTGGATTTTAAAGACACTTAGACCTAAAAACCTAAAGACTTCAAAAATTTTACAAGAACAAACATCCTAGGCTCTTAGGGAAAAATAAAAAAATAGAGATCTAAACCAACAGTGGCTCTATCTGAGGATGTTTAAAAAGCAAGTTTGAACAAGAACCGCAAATCTCTGGGACAGCAGACCAAAACTGGACTAACCCAAAACAAGAAAGGAAACACACGACCTAAAAAGAAACAAACCTATACAAAATTCACAAGAGATTTACATATGCATGAAAATCAAAAACTTAGTTGAAGAAGGGTTTCAAGAATTTCCCATGTACTGGCAATTCAAAAATTTCATCATCTATATTCTTCAACAAGTAGGAGTCTTTCCCAAAACCCTCATGGATTACATAGGGACCAAGCCATAATGATTCAAACTTTTTATGTTTCCCCTTATCTTCTGCTATCACATTCCATTGGAGCACTAGGTCATCTATTTTGAATTTTCTAGTGGTTGCTCTCTTGTCAAAAAGGTACTTCACTTTCTATTGCAACTTGATATTGATTTTTTGACTTTCCCTTCTTATTTCATCTAATTCAGTCAATTGCATGATCCTATCCTGCATTGGCTCTAAGGCATCCAATTCCTCATCTTGAATAAACTTATAAATAGGAAGTAAATTATTTATGGGTAACCTTGACTGCAGACCATATACAAGTTCAAAAGGAGACTTCCCAGTGGCTTTCTTTACTATAATCCTATCTGCCCATAGGGCTAGCTTCAACTTCAAATGCCAAGCTCTCTTATTTTTCTCAAGTGTTTTATTTAGGATTGTCAGAATGCTTTTGTTGCTGGACTCAGCTTGTCCATTTGCTTGAGGGTGATAAGGAGATGAATAAGATGTCATGATTCCATTATCTTTACAAAACTTCTTGAATTCATCTGATTTGAAACACATTGCATTATCTGTGATCAATTTCATGGGGACACCAAATATAGTCAAAATATTGTCTAGTAAGAAATAAATCACTATTTTACTTGTTTCCTTCTTTGTGGGAATGGCTTCTATCCATTTTGTGAAATAGTCAGTTACTACAAGTACCCAAATGTGTCCTCCACTAGATTTCTTAGAAAATTCACCTATGAAATCCATTCCCCACATGGAAAATGGTTCTTCAGCAGTTATTAGATTTAACAATAGTGCTCCTGAGTATTTTAATTTAGAGGCAAATTTCTGATAGGCTTCACATTTCTTAACAAACTAGAAAGAATCCTTGAACAACGTAGGCCAAAAATAGCCAGCCCTTAAAATCTTGTGGGCAGTGGTCTTCACTAAATAGTGGGCCCACAAACACTAGCATGCATTTCATTCAAGATCCTTACTACCTGATATTTGTCAAGGCAAAATAACAAAATTCCATCCCTATTCTTCCAATACAAGTCCCCTTGTATCAGTGTGTACTTCTGAGCTTGCAACCTTAAGGATCTCTTTTGGTTGTTAGTCATGTGCTTTGGACACTTGGAATTCTTAATAAAATATACTATATCAACATAATACGGTTACATTTCAATACTTGTTTTAGCCATGTCTGACATTCCTTCATTGTTAATCTGAACCAAATCCATGTTCTCCTCAGTCATTAGTTTTTCCAAACCTTGTCCTCTCACTAGCTTGGTAGTATGGATCTCTAATTTAAATTCTTGAATCTTAGTAATCCATTTGCATCTCTTGCCAGTGACCTCTGACTATGTAAGAACATCCTTAACCGCTGCATGTGGCACATATGCAATAATTTTAGCACAAACTAGATAAGGTCTAAAAGATTTTATAGCTTTTACCAATGCATATGCTTGCTTTTCCATCATATCATAATTTAGTTCAGCAGCTTGCAAGGATTTACTAAAAAATGCAATCGGATGCTCAAAATTTTCTTCATCCTTTTGTAATAGTACAGCAGCAATAGTGTGAAATGATGCAAAAGAAAAAAGTGAAAAAGGCTTGCTGTAATCAGGAGACATCAATATAGGTGCTTCTTGAACCACTTATTTGATCTTGTCAAAGGCATTTTGAGCTTCAGTCATCCATTGAAACTTGACATCCCTTTTGAGTAACCTGACTATTGGTTTAACAATCTCAACAAAATTTGCAATGAATCTCCTAACAAAATTTATTTTTCCTAAGAAAGACTACACACCTTTTAGATTTTTGGGTCCAGTGACATTCTTAATGGATTCCACACTCTCTAGATCAATTCTTATTCCTTCCTTTGATACAACGTGTCCCAATAGCTTTCCCTATTCAACTAAAAAATTACACTTTGGATTGAGGGACACACCATACTCTAAGGCTTTGTTAAACATTCTCTCAAGGTGTGAACAATGATCCTCAGCCTTCTTGGAATAAGTAGTCAAGTCATCTTGGTATACAACCATAAAAAAGTCTATATATTCTTTGAAAGCAACATCCATGGCTCTTTGAAAAGTTGCTCCAGCATTGCAAAGGCCAAATGGAATTCTGATATAGACATAAGTCCCCCAAGGTGTTGTAAATGTTTTTTTAAATTGCTCAGATTCCTTCACCAACACTTGGTTATAGCCAGAGAAACCATCCATCATGGATAGTAATTCACATCCAATGACTTTATGCAACATTGCTTCCATGTTGGGTAGAGAATAGTTGTCTTTTAATGATGCGACATTTAAGTTTCTAAAGTCCACACACAACCTAATATCCCCATTTTTCTTCCTGATTGGGACTAGGTTAGATACCCAAGTAGAATGCCTTATAGGTTGGATTATTCCTGCATCACTTGATTAATTCTTGTTGCATTTTAGGAGCCAATAGGGGATTGATTGGTCTTTGTTTCTGTCTAAATGGTTTAACCTCATTCTTTAGTGGGATTTCATGTTGGAAAAGATCTTCTCTGTAAGCCTTTAAGTCATCATATGACCATGCAAAGACATGCTTATATCTCCTCAAAAATTTAATCAGGTTAATTCTTATGTGAGGATCTAGCCTCTTCCCAATATAAACCTTCTGGGGGGCACTGTGTGACCCTAAATTTATTTCTTCTAAATCTTCAACTTTAGCACTGCTTGTTTTCAACATATACTCATTCTGATTGGTATACAGAGATTTTAATTCTATTAAAACTCTTGGAATATGATTTGTGCTTAATTGAATAACTTCATTTCCTAAAACCGTATTCTTACCATCTATCTCCTCAACCAAAGCATTACAATCTATGAGTTGGTCTTCATAAAGGTCAAGACAGTGGATACACTTTAAGAGGTCAAGGTCATCTTCAAAAACTTTCCAGTTATAGACATTGTCTGGGACTACTAGCCTACTTTTGATTTCTACTATTGATATCCCATTTAAGGTTAAATCATCCCCTTTCAATGCAACATTAGCTAGGAAATCTGCCATTATATTCTTGGATCTTTCTACCCAATTAATGTTAAAGGCATAAAATAACTCAATCTAATCCCAAATAGCATGCTTATACATCTTTAATCTATCATTATTTACTACATATTTGGACCTTACTTGTGCAACCACGAGTTCAGAATCACCATAAACACTTAAACATTTGATTCCATGCTTCAAAGCAATATTCAAGCCTAAGGACAATGCTTCATATTCTATAGTATTATTTGTGCATTGAAAATTTAACAAGAATGAATATTTGAAAGTGGTACCTAATGGAGATATGAATAAAACTCCAGCACCAGAACCTTCCTTTGAATAGGATCCATCAAAGTACATCTACCATAATCCATTTTGTTGTTTTTTCAGTTCTGTAACTAATGGATCTATCTCTTCTACTTGTGGGATAGTCTCCTCTAATATGAAATTCTCCATGTCAACATCCACATAGAAATTTAAATGATCATCATTTATTTCAATCATGTGTGGAACTCTACTTTCTCTGGAAACCTTGACATTATCACCATCAATATTGAAAGTTGCAAAAGACAAATCACACTGTATACTGCCTCCCATTGAAGCACTCCATTTTCTTGACAACAACATTCCATACTGAGGTGGAATGTCAACCACTAATACACTCATAGTTAGCAACTTACCAAGATATGCTTCAAGTCTATAGGGTAGTACTTTTATAGTACCAATAACTAGCACCTTTCTAGAATCCATAGCCTGACACCTTCCATGAAGTGTATCAACTTTCAAAACTAATGATTTCATAATTTCTACGGGCATGACAATGTTGTAGGCTCTAGAATTTATCATAAAATTTTTGAGATGCTTTCCATCTACAATCAAAGTTAGAAAGAAAGAATCAATTGTTCCAGGTACAGTATTAACAACATTTGTATCCAAATAGATTTGAGGGATTTCTGAAATAATCTCTCCATTTTGATTTGTATTCACATCATCAGAAGCCTTTGTTTTTTCAAATTTTTTTGTGTTTTGAGTGTCAATGTAAGTAACACCATTTACCAACTCAAAGCCTTCTCTTTATGTTCCTCTATTCTCATCATTTCTAATAAAGGGACTTTGATAGTGATTTGTGATAATAATTTTCTCATGTCAATCGGAACATACTTTGAGTCTGCAATATCTTGCTTAATGATAGTGACCTCTTTATTTTCTTCATGTGTAAGCAGATTAGGACTATTTTTTCTCTGAATCTTCACTTCCTTTTGCAAAGAGGATACAATCTCTATAAGAGGCTTGGTTTTTACTTTGTAAGAAACAGTTGGCTTAGTGAAGGTGACATTTTTCTTCACCTTGGTTTTGTTAACAATTTTAGTAGCCTTTTGCTTATCTTGGACTTGTTTTTCATCCTTTTCCATTTTCTTGATGAAAATTCCAACAGGCCTACCACTTGGACTACCTACCACTCTATTCCTTAAGTTGTAATTACTTTTAGCTTGAGTCACCATGTCTGCTATTATCTGAGCAATTTCTTCATTACATGGTCTCCTCGGGACAACAGATTCTTCATCTCTTGAAGTATTACACTGGACATTATCCAAATAACTCTCTTCTTCATCCAAGAAACTTGTTGATGGTAAACCTCATTCCTAACTTGAGAACTATAGACATCCTAACTTTCATCTTCCTCTGTAGAGTCTATTTCATCACAAATGTAGGAAGAAGTCATACCACAACCTTCATCATCATAAAATTCTTCCTTACTAGTTTCTTGTTCACTATCTGCAGAAACACTTTGAGCAACTACACAATAATAGGAATAATGTGGTGATTGACAAATAAAGCACCAAGGCACTTCATCAGTCATGTTGACTAAATTTTTGTGTAAGGGGTCTGGGGTTTTATCATTAGGTTTATCCCTTCTTTCAGGGAGTACTGGCTTTCCATCCTTCCACTGAGTATTATAGGGATAGTTCTACATTCTCGATAACTTGTTAAAGTTATTAAAGGATGGTCTATCATTTCCTTGCACTTGATTGTTTCTATTTTCACTAGGTTTCAAGTATTTTATGGCTTTTAAAATTTTCTTCAAACTATCATCATCTTTTGGTTTTATATTAGATTTCCCTGGTTCCTTTCTGTTTGGCACCAGAGGTTTATAATCATCCCTTCTTCCTAACTTCCTTGATATTCTTCTATTGCTCTCAATGTTGATAGCCAATTTGTAGGCTTCTACAATATTTCTGGGGTTCTTATCTCTCAAAAGGTAACCCATCTTTGAATCAAAAGCATTAAGATAAGTAACTAAACAGATCTTGTCATCTAATCTGATAATCTATAGTAATTTATGCATAGCCTTCTGAAACTTGACATTAAATTCAAAAACTCCCTCATTTTGGTTTTTCTTGATGTTATTGAATTCATTGAGCATGAAACCTTCATTGGTCTTATCACCATATTTCTCCTTAAAGAAATGTTTAAGATGTTCCCAAGAGCAAATACTGGCATGAGGTAAACCTCTAAACAAATCTCTTGAATCTTCTATCAGAAACTACACAAATAATTTCATGATCACATCATCCAACTCAATATTATAGTCATCTATAACATCCATAAAATTCTTTAAGTGTTCTTCACAGGTGACAACATTACTGCCAGTGAACTTTGGAAGTTTTTTCCTAATCTCTTCAGGGATAGGGTTGGGGTATCCAGGTATACCATCGAACACTAGTTGCTTATGTCTCTCATGGACTGGCCCTGTCTGAGATAGACCAACTCCTTGGGAAGTGGAGGCTTGAACATTTGGTTGTCTTGCAAAATTTCCAATATTTCCACATTGCATTTGAGAAGTAGAAATTGTATTGACAGGTACTGATGATTATTTTAGGAATTCAATCTTCTTCTTCATTTCATTAGCAGTGGCTTCTATTTCTACCTTTTCTAACTCTTTTTCTAATACCTCTTTCTCTCTTTTTGCCTTTTCTAGTTTAAAATCTAATCTTGAAACTTGATCTAAGGGATCCTTAACATTTTTGGTTTCATTGATTGATACTCCTACAACCTTTTTCTTACCTTTATCTCTAGTATTTCTTATTTCATAGACCTTCTGAATGATAGGTTGTTCAGCTATATTTTTAGATATGGGGACATTATTTATAGCTTCCAAATCCAGCAATTGTCTTTTTAATTGCTCAGCCCTTATCATGGCATGCCTAATCTTTGCTTCTTTTTCATGTTCTCTTCTTTTCCTGATGGTTGCTTGTTCTCTGATCTTCTTTTCCAGTTCATATACTTCCTCAAAAATTTCTTCTAAATCAAGTAGGGTTGTTTATGATGATGATTGTTGGGCATGGGTTTCTTCTTGATGACTATCTAAGGCATTCATGGCTTGTGAAGGAATGGAATTCAATCTAATCCTACCCTGACTTCTAGACCTTAGGGGATTATGAGGGATTGTCCTCCTAAAGTGCCTAGATCTTTCTGCATCTTTCTCAGTGGGAGAATAATATTCCTCATATTGATTAAGCCCTAAATCAACTACTTCCTCATATTCTGAGGCATTTCCTTCTTGGTTTGTTGGGGCAGAGTCTTCATGTCTAACATTTCCCTTTTGTTTCCATCTTAAGGACATGTCACTTGTATTTTTATCCTTTCTCATTTGCAGGGATGTATTTGGGAGCTCACCTTCCAAATTTTCTTTTGGATGATCCTTTTTCCAGGCTCTAGTATTTCTCATACTCATTATGATCAATTTTTTTTAGACTTTAATTGCACTGGTGCAGAGATTTGTAAGAGTTGCCACCCAACTAAATTGGGAAAAAAAAAATTTGAATTATGAATACTAATGGTAAACAACTACTTTGTATAGGATAGGAGCCCTGGCTCAACTAAAACCTATATTTTAACAAAGTATTTTTAACAAGTTCCCCAATAGAGTCACCAATTTGTTAGGGATTTTTCTTGCATGAATCAAATGTTTTAAATGATTACTTGAAACTAGGCTCCTTGAAACTAATTCAAACAAGAGAAAGACCTAATTGCTAAGGATTAGATAGGATCCTCCTTCATTTTTGAGCTCCACATACTCAGGCAGGTATTACCTTTTGATGATTACCTATTATATAGTATTTATATAAGTGGACACTAATGTGTTATTAATCCTTTTAATGAATCAATCTATAAAATACTCTACATATGAAAAAAATCAATTTGATGCAGAGCTTAACCAAGCAGAATGTGATTGTAAGTACAACAAGAATCAGCGATTTAAGGATTCTCATCCTTCTTCCTTTTAAGGAGGGGCAACCTAAATTATTCTCTCTTCAAGGAATCAAGAAATAAGAACTATATGATTTAGGCACAGTCCAATCTATTTTGTATAAAAAACATGAAATGAAAAAGTACCGGTATATGATATGAAGGTTTTAGTTTTCCTTTTAAGAAATATGAAAGATAAAACTATAAGAAACAAATACTAAACCAGTGCCTTATCCAATGGGTAAAATAAATTCAAATGCAAATCAACAAGATAACTTCAAAAGAAATACAATAGTATGTCTTACATACTATCTGCAAATTCAAGTAGATTGCCTTACAATTTACTTTGTTAACCAAACACTGTTATCATCAATGATCCTTACATATATGTCTACTCTTTAGAATGAATTATGAGGATTTTAATTTTTTCCTTGAAAGAAACTCATAATCAATCAAACAAGTTGCATCACAACTAGTATATCTTAAATGCCTAACATGTAAAACATACAAGAGTACAACATAAAAGTAAAGAGACAACCACAATATATGGTAGAAGTTGTAGTGTATTTGTATTAAAATCAACTTGCTAAGTACATTCAAAATTCAAATACTCAAAAGGTCAGACACAAAATTTAGAAGTTTGCTTCAGAGCAACTTTGTTCAATTTTTTCTATTATCTTTCACTAACTACAAAATGAGTTTTACAACTCTATTTATATCTTATTTCAACCATCTTGGAATTCTCTTATCAATGAGAATCCAACAAGATTTGGATGGTTGAAAACCCTAACCCTAAGAGCATAAGAGAC
This sequence comes from Chamaecyparis obtusa, assembly GCA_027943335.1. Taxonomy (NCBI): domain Eukaryota; kingdom Viridiplantae; phylum Streptophyta; class Pinopsida; order Cupressales; family Cupressaceae; genus Chamaecyparis; species Chamaecyparis obtusa. Next base: position 86,320 of record BSBK01005513.1, on the reverse strand, counting down.
AAATCATAAAATAAAATAAAATAAACAACAACCCCTCAGGCGGTGGAAAGACAAAACTTCTTGTACTATTCTTCACTCTAGATCTCTTGAAAACTGACACCTTTGTCTACAAGTATTCATGATAGCTTCTTAAGTTTTAATGAGATATGGTGATCGCCATTTCAGGCTAACCTACACCATTCTTAAATGATAGCTTATCATCCCTATATTTTGAGATCAGGTGTCAAGTGCATCAAATGTCTTTTTCATTCTTCATCCAAAATATCCAAATCAACTGCTATGGATTTGACTTTCTTGAGTTTTTTCAATTCATCCCATGTAGCTACTTCTTCCTCTATTGGCCATTTGAAATCCTGAATGAGCTGTACCTATGCCTTTTTCCTTTCCCACCTGGCATCCTTTATTGCCTTAACATCTGCCACAAACTTGATGAATTCCACCTCTGCCCTTATAGCTTCATCCAAGGCACCATTGAATCTTTCTACATTAACATCATTATTTTCATTAAGAAATGCCTCTTTTCTAGGCAACAAAAGATCAAAATCTGATCTCCGTTGATCAAAGTTCTTAATGGTTCCATCTGCATTCTTGATAGGGAGAATGAATTTGTTAAAATTTGAGTTGAACATGGCCATCCTAGCCTCAATCTAATTTTCCTTACCCTTAAAAAGTGGTAATATGGCTTTAATTCTATCTATCTCCTCACCAACTCACATAACTGACTCGAGGATATCATTGCTCAAAGATTGAGCAAATGACAGCCTTTCAAAAAGTGGTTCTCTAACTGACTAAGTCGCATAGTATCCATTCAAAATTGTATCATAATTATTTACTTTTATCTGTAATTTTGGCAATTTGTTAAAGCTATTAAAGACAAGATCATATTTATCCTTAATCACATTAATTCTATACTGAAAAATCTTCAACAAGGTCTATAGGATAGCCTCATTTTTCTCCACATTTATCTTCTCTAGTTCTGTAGCAACCTCTTCTTATGTCATTCCATGCACCTCAATTGATATAGGCTGCTCAGGAGGTGTAGGAGCCACTTCAGGAATGTTAATGATTTGTTGCTACAATTCTTTTGCATGTTTCTCCAATGCCTTCATCTTTATTATGTGCGAACCCATGTCTTTCACAAGGGAACTATAGTCATTCCATAGAACACCATACCTTTTTGATGGTTGCTTCATTTTATCTTCATTTAACTTTGCAAATTAGGTCAATACTTGAGATATCTCTAGGTCCCCTATATTGTGGATAGACCACACAATTTTATCCCCCTCCAACTATCCCTTGACATTCAAAATTTGAGGCTTCTTGTCCATAGGGTACAAACTCCACATAGCTAATGCCTAATTTGTTGGGCTATACCCAAATCCTATGATTATATCCCCCACTTGGGTCTCTGAAGACAAAGTTACATCCTCCTGCCTCTTAATTTGATCTATGATGAAAATAGAATATAAATTCCACCCAGGTACAAGTAGCATATTGCTATCTTTAACCATCTACCTGGCTTCTTCCAAAGTAATGGTCTCAAACTCAAGGTCATATTGTCTCAAATTTTTCACATCCTCTTTAGGCACTTGACCTTCTTCTGAAATCTACACACTTGAGGCCACATGTTGCTTCTTGTGCCATATTAAGAAGCTTTTGAATTCATCTGACTTAATGAAATTTTCATCCTTCAAGAAGGCATCTTGCTCTATCATCCTCTCATCTTGGCCAAGGGCCAAGGGCAGCTCAACATCTTCAGTTTCAAACCTTTGTTTTGTCTTTGCTTCTCTTAATTTCTTTCTTATTTGATGATGATGGACACCAGTTCTTGTAAAAAGGGAACTCACTCTATCTCTTTTCTTTTCAGAAGGTTCCCCAGTCAGTAACTTCTATTTTTTCTTAAGGGGCTCAGAAGTATCCTCAGAGCTGGGTAATTCACTAAGGTCAACAATTTCATCTTCCTCTACAGGCTCTTCAGTCAATGGTTGCTCCATAGTGGGTGGGCTATACACTGGGTAACCACCATCACTATCATCTTCATACTCAAAATCAGACTGGGCTCCCTTACCCTTATCAGTTTCATCAATTAGATCTTCCATGGATCTCACCAATGTGTTAAATTGAGCCATCATCTACTCAAGTCTTTGAAGGTAAGGCAGAGTGGGAAAGAAACCTCCAAACACTAGTCTTTTTATTTTCAATAGTTTCTCAATATCAAACAACTGACTTAATTGATTTGATCTCTTCTCTACCTCATTATCCTCAATGACATTTCTGATGACATCCTCGTCTAAATATTCCTCATGTTTTTTATTTAAAGGAATGCTAGGAGTGTAATATGTCCTTGCAACAACCATGAATCCCTCTATATCCACATATCTATAAGGTGTTGCATACATCTTGAACTTTTCCAACTAGTCATTTACCTTATTGAGAGCTCCCTTTCCTATTGTGAGATAATGCACCTTAAAGTGTCGAGGTTTGAAAGTCCCTTTTCTATGGGGAGCTAAGTGTTCCTTATCAGTCAACATAAGTTGCCAGATAAATTCTAAAAATGAAATCCTAGGTGGGACGAAAAATGGTAGTAGATGGGGAGGCTAAGGGCATCCATAAACCCTAATCATTGTATAACCCTTCTCAAAGAAAAAATCTCCCCAATTGTGACCTTTGGTCCATTTTTCAACAAACTGTTGAGGTCTCATCAATTGCAAGACCTTGGTGGATAACCTTGTGCAATTAACTCCCAAACACCAGAGAATTGGGTATATAATCCAATTTTCAAAAGCACCAAAATCATGCCTTGGATAGGAAGGACTCCAAATCCCTAACCAAAACTGCACTAGATTGGGCTATCCATTCCTCATCATTTGTGGCCTGAGATCATTTAAATTTATGAGATCATAATTATGGTACAAGATAAGGTGCATCAACAAGGAGTAGTGCAAGAACTTGGGTGTAGAACCAGGTGTGAAATTCTTCAAATACAACAAACCCTCATGCATTTTATTTATCACATATCCTATATAATCATATCCCTGACTCACAAGATGGTTCTGTGAATCCATGACCTGCATTAAAATATTAGAGGTAATCCTATCTGGTCTGCCATCAACTCCCAAGATTGGGCATAACCCATATGCAATGTATTTCATGTAAAACTGGAGATCCTTATAGAAATATGGAGTTGACCCACTCATAGGAGCAATGTAGTTTCTATTTTCTTTGGAGACATGGCTCTTAATTTCTTTAGAGACCAATGCAGCCTCTTGGACATATCTATTAGCTTGGGCTTTTAGGTCTATCTCAGTAGCCATAGGGATTTGGATTCCAAAAGCCTTCATGAATGAATTTCGGTCTAGGGTAACTAGAGGAGAACCATCACCTTTTCTAATGGTTTTTGAAAGGGGATCATAGCACTGGGACAGCATAAGCAATGCATCCACATCTAGGAAAACCTTAGGAACAATTAATTTGGCTAACTCTGATGTCCAAGGATTTGAGACTGGGACTAAAATATCATGATTCTTATAAAAATACCTAAATAAACACATGCATGTGACCTCAAGAGTCTTAGCATCTCTACAATAAGCTAACTCATCCATAAAATAGTCGTCACTAACCTTTTTGTTTTGTGATGATCCAGGCAAGAGAGTGAGGAACTCGTCTAAATAGCTTTCTTTTATCTTTTCCTTAGACCCTCAACTGGTGGAGGCTCCACCTACTATTTCTTGACTCATCCTGACTAATAACTGGAAGCCTTCTGCAAATCTTTGGTCAAACTAAAAATCTGGAAAAGCTTTGAAAACTTGACACTCTGTAGTCTTCAAAATACTTTGTAATCCTCTAATGAGTGGCATCTAACTATTTTTATTCTACAGAATTGAATGCACCACCTTTTCTGACACTGAAGAGCCATCAAATATTTCACTTCTACCATTACTCAGCATGAACAGGGCTCAATTCACTAGGCGTAGCTCAGGAAAATGACAAGTAATCAAATTTGATTATTTAGAGACCTGGTGACTGGAGAGAAGTCTCACAATCATTAATAATGATGGAACCTTCAAAATTTTTATGAGATCTGGTGGCTAAGAGGGCCCCTCATAGTCACTGAATGATTTTGCACTTTATGAATTAATTATGAGATTAAACGATCACTGCAAGATTTTGATCTAAAGACTTAGCGACCATAGTCAATCTCTTTAGTTCATCTTTAATTTTTCATTTGGAGATCACCTGACTGTAATTTATTTCTTAGTCGCAAATGAAATATTTCCCTTTATGAGATCACATGACTAAGGTTACTTTCAACCTCTATTATGAGATCTGGTGACAACAGGCAAACTCTTAATTGTTGAAAGCTTTTCTTAATCTAAGCTTGGTATTGAGACTTCGCGACCACCACAAGATCAAAATTAAATCAATGGCTAAGAAGATGCAAATTACTAACCTTTCTTTTAACTCAGCACAATCTAGAGATCATGCAACTATATGCATCTCCCAGTCGTGAAATACTTTCTCTAACCTTGGTTAGAACTGGAGACTTGGTGAACACCTCTACTCTTTGAGTCGCTGAATCATTTTCTAAACTATAGTTTAGTTCTAAGATTAAAATCCATCCATTGATCAAATATTCATCTTATGGCCCATACCAAGTCTTCTTATTCTTTATAACTTAACCACCTCATCATGAGATCTGGAGATAACTGCGTCGCTAGATCCCTGACCGCTTGGAAAATAACCGCCGGGAACCAGAGAAGATGCGACCTTTAAAATGCCAAGTCATTGAATGAAGGAACTAACTACATGAAAACTTGGAGACTTGACAATCAACATAGAATAAGACTGCACATTCATTTAGATATTCAACGACCAAAGAGAAAATCATAATCGCTGAAGAATACTTCACTTTAAGAAATCATTCAAAGACAACCCAACCAAAGGTAATTTTTAACTTAGAGATGGCGTGACTATAGTTTTTCTCACAAAATTTATCAAAGCAGTCACTAGATCTCAGAAACAACATACAAAGACTTGGAGACCTAAAGCAACCGCTAAGTTGTTTAAATACAAAGAATGTTCCAAAGTCATTTAGAGATTAGGGGACAAAGGGTTTTCGGGAAATCGCTATAGTTTTAGGAATATGCCAATTGCTTTGGGAGACTGAGCAACTAGCTGAGGAAATATAAAGTGCACATGCCTTTAAGAAGGTTTAAAGTGACTTGATAAGGTAACGGGAGAAAAGAAGGCTGAAAGGTTAAATTAGGGCTTTTGGATTTTGAAGACACTTAGACCTAAAAACCTAAAGACTTCAAAAATTTTACAAGAACAAACATCCTAGGCTCTTAGGGCAAAAGACAAAAATAGATATCCAAACCAACATGAAACATGTCCACGAATGATAGTAAATTAAAATAAAGTTCTATTCAAGTCCCACAACCAAATAGAGACATGCACGCTTAATATGGGGTTTGAATAGTAAATTTGTGACATGCAAAGCTGAGTTGGGTGACTTTTGTTGATGTGTATGGGTCAAAACATTTCAACCATTCCATTCCTATTAATTCAAAGATGACCAACAAACTAAATTCAAAGTGATAAATTTACATGGCTAATCAAGTTGGTGATTGACTCATACAAATTTAATTTTGAAAAGATGAGAAACCTTACTAAAATATTTTTGAAATAAATAGGGTGTGTGGCCATGAAATCAATTGCATTTGCAATCATAATTCTTGAAGGTTGATTTATAAGTGCACAAGCAAGTTGTAGAACTAATTCAAGGTTGAAGAATTATAGAAGAGCGAAAACTAGCAGGCGTGTTTCTCTATTTTTCTAATGATTCAATGTTTAATTTTGTTCTTTGAGAGTATTCAATTGGCTCTTTCTATTATTAGTGAGTTTTTACTAAGTGCAAGATAAGGGGGGATGAAATATATGGGTTATGGCCAGATAAAAAAGGGTAGGATGCCCTATTATCAGAATTTATTAGAGATTTTTTCAGGGTCTTTCATTGTGTACTCAACTAGTGATACTGTTTGGGATGATTTATGTCATTGTTTCTAGAACCCTATCATACCTTCCTCAGGGTGGGATTTATTTCAATATTTTTACTAGAGAAAGGTTAAATCCCCACCAATGTGAAATCCATGGGAGTTGAATTTGGCCAAATTATTTGTCACATATGTGTTCATGGATGTGGAATTCTTTAGAGAATTGGAAAATGGTGGCAGAGTCAAGGATGGAGGGAACTCAAAGAGATCAATCCAATCCTTACAACATGACTCGCATACTCAAAACAATACTAAAAATACTTGAGAGAATTCAAGATCAACCTTCTTATTATTAGGTAATAAAGTACAATGGATCTACTACATGCAATCATACCTTCAAGGCATATAGGCCTAATTCATGAACCTTTTGTACATTATATTTTTATAATATCTATTCTAACCCAAGATACTAAGCTCTATTGGTGCTCCTTTCTTGTATAGTCTTTGTGTCACCCTAATGAATCAATTACAAAGGTTTATAGATCCTTCACAAGCCTCAGGTCATCATAAGAAAGATTACATTTTCTAATGAGAAGAAAATGTATTACAAATATAGGAAAAACCCCAAATCATAAGGATCTATCTCCAATTAATGGGTCATGAATCTTGATCCCTCAAGTAGGATGGCCATAAATGTAATAAAATCAAAGAAATGCACCTTTAAGTTTCATCAATCGAAAAATGCCTTTGCAAGATCAAAAACCACAAATTGGTTGTGAAACATGATGAACAGTTAATTCCTACTAAGAATATTTAAGGTCTCATACATGAAGAAAAAAAATGCAATGTGAACCTAGGATAAAGTTCAAAAAAAGTCCAAGAACATGCCATAAGGTTTGGAACTACCAACGATTCAAATTGAATGACCACTAAGAGAAACTTAGAGACTAAACTTAACAAGTGTATCATCTTAAAATGGAAGCACTTCCATGGTAAGAGCATTTAGCCCTCCGAGTAAGTGGTCTAGGGTCATGTTAAGTGCCTTGATCAGGTCTTTGCATGTATCTTCCTTTTCCCCCCATTATGTTTTCCTTTGCACCTAATTTTCACTTCATATCTGCATTTCATGGCATTCTGGGCTAGGGTCCTGAGGTTTTTGACCTCAAGGTCAAATTTGACCTTGGTCCTGACCTAGGCTAGGGTCAACCTCAACCTTGACCTTGGGTAGAGTTGACCTCGTCCCTGACCCCCAGTTCAAATTTCAAGTTTTTCTGATTTTCGGGCATCGGGTTTCAGAAAGATTCTTTTTCCCACCTTTGGATCGGCCATTTTAGGTTTCAAAATGGTGAATCCTTAAATTACATTTAATATGGGTCCATTTACAAGGGTTAAGGTTAATTGGGATTTAATTCCCCAATGTCGGCCTTCTCTAGAGGTTTGTGCCCTAGTTCACTATAGAAGGAGGCCTTCTTCTCTCATTTTCACATCTCATCTCAAGCAATTGCAATCCATTCTCACCAAGCAATCTCCCAAGCTCTCAAGTGAAAGCAAGTGAATTCAAGCATTCAAGCAAGCCTTCAAGCATTCAAGTGTTCAAGCATTCATCCATCAAGGAGATCCATTGTTAGCCATTGAAGGATTCAATCTCTTTGGAGCCCCCTTGAAGATCCATCCTTCTACATTCATCCAAGCCTCCTCATATGAAAAGATCAATTCAAGATTGGTGTTGAAGATCAAATTCTATTGATTTGAGACATCCTACATTCATTCTACATCTATTAAAGCATTCCTACTTGTGGATTTGAGGATTTGAATCCTCTACAAGGACTTCAACATAAGTGAGGTGAATTGTTTCAATTTCTTTGCTTATGCACACTATATTTCAATTCAATTTCAAGGTTAATTCCTAAATTGGGGTTTGACTAAGGCAAACCCCCCATACAAACAAAAAAACCCCATTTTTCTTGTAGGTACAGGTGCAAAATTTTGGATCTGAGATCATATTTGGATACCCTTTTTGATGAACTTCTGAGATCTGTGAACAAAGTTAGAATCAACCTTCGTAATAAGAATGTAGCCTTTGACCTTTTATGAGGATCAAAGACTACCTGCTATAGGAAAGACAAAATATTTCTGGGTTTTCTTCATCTCGGCATTTCCAATACGAAACAAGTTGCAGAATTGCTGGAAAGTACACACAAACATTAGAAATTGGCATTTTCCAAATTTTCCCTATTTTGAGGTTAGTACTTGTATTTCAATTATTTTAGATTTCAAGGACAATTCTCCATAGGGAAATATAAGGTTTTCTCTCTCTTTCATGTTCTCCATAGATTGATTTGATTGTGTATTAACCTTTTGGTTGATCAAATTGGATCTCTCCTTTGGGAATTTGGATTTAGGAATAGATCTAATATTTCCCCCATACATTACATTGAATAGGTGTGATTCCATTTTACCAGTATTCAAAAAGAAAACAAAAAGAAAATATTTTGATTGATGGGATATTGTCAAGAACCCAAGATGCCCCTGCATCAAACACCTAGGGTTATTTGAAAAGTGATCCTCTCACTTTCCCAAGACTAAGGTAAAATCTATTATAAATTAAATATCCCTTGGTATAACTGAGAGGGGGGGTAAATCAATTATACATCTTAAACAAATTTTTGCCCAACTATGGATATCATTTACTAATTTTATACATGCAATGCATATAGTAAGGTACTAAAAACTAAAAATAAGATTAACATGATAAAACACATAACACCATTTTTTTTTTACTAGGGAAACACTGGCCAAGGGAAACCTCGATGGGGATAGTACCCACAAAATGATCTACTAATCAAAAGTATCTTGTGAAAGATATTGACCCTATGAGGAGTCTATTACATCCCTATGGTGTATATATCCCTGTGAGAGGACTAGGACCTATTAAAATCCTTTGAACCAGTGAGGAGTCAAATATACAATAAAAAATTGAATCTCACTGGTTATACAAGGTTCTCACTATACATACAATACATATACAACTTTGCAAGTCTAAATACAAAACTCTGACAGTTATTGATGTCTTCAATATCTTATCAATCCTTGTAGGTGCTCACATAAAATAAAACATACAACAATCATCCTCTACTCTTATCATTAGATTCACATCTATACATAACATACAAAGTGTGCATATGTCAATCATATCATTACAATACAATTGGCCATCCTCGCTTAAACAAAGTGCCTTCCTTCATACCTTTCTCTTTGTCCGGACAGCCTTTAACTTAACTATACATTAACAAAACTTTAATATCTCATTCTTCCATGTTAAGATGGACATCTAGGATTTCATCCCAAACTAATCCATAAATTACTTTTACAATAAAAATAACTTGTTATCCAAAAACTCGATATACTCTAACTTGCCCTATTTCTACGATATACATGTTATCTTAGGAAAACCTCAGAAAACATAATCAAAACATAGTATTTATTTAGTGTTATCATACACATCATCAATGATTTCCATACCATCTATAATGAAGCTCTCTAAAGTCCAACTATCAATAGTAAACCTCACTGAATATATCTATGTACCTGCTCACTATAAACTGCCTTATACTTAGACAATTTTATAAGTATTCCTTAACCAAACTTCAACTATAACTATACCCTCTTCATAGATGATTATATCTATCTAAAATATGTCTATATGTTTCCATTAATGACAACCCTATCATATACCCTTAGCCAAATTGCCAACAATCTCCTCCTTTGGCATTGATGGCAACATATAAAAAATTGGCTAAGTATGCATAGTTACAAAATCTTCAAAATTGGCATGTGAAAACTTTGTGGATCATCTATATGTTTACCATCTTATACATATTATACTCCCCCTTTCTATATACTCCTATATATTTCCTTATGCAATTTTTTTGTTTACTTCTTTCCCTTTGACATCAATGACAAAGGTACGGTAAGAAAGGTCTATATACATGTCAAAATTTTTGCTTCTTACCTTCATTCTTATCCTTCATGGTTGTGAGATTTTTGGTGGTTGCTGAATGAGTCCCATAAGTTGCATACAATCTACAAATCTAGTCTTCACATTGGAAAATTCTATGTCCCAAGATTTCTTTATTGTTAACCCTTTAATGCCAAGTGACCCACACAATCCATAAGTTATCACTTCTACTCCTATTAGATTTTCAAATGCAAATTTCCCAAAATATGTCCTTTCTACTATCAAATAATCAAGTTCTTTCTTCAATAGATCAATTTTTTGTGGATAATTGGCATCTAAATAGGTCAAATATCTTTAATAACACATCCTTGTTTTGATGGAGAGTAGTCAACTCTTCATATGCTTGGTGTAACACCCCGCCATGGAACCCAAGAGAATATAACCTAAAACATGCTACTAAGTTTGGTGAATACTTTTTTTTTCTAAAGTTAACATACAAGATAAACAACAGTGTGGAAGCAATTACCATTTACTCACATTAAACCAACAACCAAAACAAATTACAAATCTCAAGGGTCCCATGATGTAGAATTACTTAAGATCAAAACACAACTAAAGAATGACAACAAAAGATTCCATAACATAAATATTACAATTAAATGATATAACAATAAAGACAATTCTCATGGATAACCATGAATCATAAATTAACTAACATCCTCTGCACATGTAGCAGGGTATGTAGTAATCACTCTAACTAATAATATTACAATGTCTAGATTAGGTATCACATGCGATACTCTAATTCAGGATTACAAATAATGAAGGTAAGAAAGAAACATCAATGCAAAAGCATCAAAGGAATCCAACTGCAGAATCACCATCAAGCATCGACACTAGGACGTTGAATCTCAAATGATAAAGAATCACTACCACCCGTCTGTGTAGAACCACAAAGGCCTACCCCACTATGATGAGGAGATAACAACAAACCCAAATCGGATAACTAATACAAAAGTAAGGATAAAACCCTAAGCAAAAGGATCTCGAAAGCACTCTAACTCAAGGTATACAAAATAAAGTAATCAGTACAACTCACTAATCCAGAGGCAACTAAAACATGTAGAATAACTAGACTATGCATAGGAAGGTGTCATCATGTATGTCTAACCCTTTAGTTTTGTCCTGGTAATCTCTTTGGATCTTGGCACCCAAGTGACCATACACGGCATCAATGACCTCTAGTACAGATGAAGTCATCAACTATGCCAACTCATGCCTTAAAAGGTGGCTAGTCATCTTCTCAACACCATCTTAGTCTATACTAGCACTCAAGCATGGGTGAGGACTTGTATCTCATTAGGTTCATTTAAATACCCCTTAATTATATTAGGTTATCACTTGATTACTGAAACTTACAATTAGTGATCCTGGCAGCCACTTGTGGGCCCCGATGCTTATTACAAGCCACCTCCTACTACATGTCTAGGTAAACTACCCTAGGCTCACATATCTCACCTAGATCTAATAAGGTATACAACTAGGTAATCCCAGATCTAGATTCACAGAAAAGAATTAGATATGATTACAAAGATGTCATTAACATAATGCAAAGCATCATGAGCCCATATGGTCAAGTCAGGGATGATAATCAGAACATACACACATATCAAAACATAACTAAAAACATAACCATTTGACAAATACCCCGGCCTTTGTATCCCCCTAGGTCATCTAGTGCCTGATATCACAAGAAGCAAAAGAAGACACACCATGAATGAAGAATACAACACTCACATCATAGTAACTGAAAACTAACCATAAGCATTTAAATTCCATTTGAGCATAATTGATTTCACATATAGAATAGCATAAACCTACTAGGAGAAATAGAACGTAGACATCACAACAATGCCCTAAAGATAGAATATTCTCTAATGTTGTCATATGGATCTAATAGAATAAAAAGCCCAATTTCAGTAAAAGCATAACACTAATCACGGCATCGGTTCCACTATTAAGGTCCTTTTCCTATTAGAATCTCAATTCTAGTAGTATCCATGATAAAATCTACAGATCAAAAGACCTAAGCAAATTAGATTACTTTATTAGCAAATTCTCTATAAACATTACTCAAACAATAACCATGTAGAAAATAATCCTAATTTGAGAATATTATTTACACAAATAATGTATATAACAACCAATTAAAAAAATCTATATTAAATTAGCTACTATAACTTTAAGAAAACCCATAAAATACAATATGTATTCACAAAAAATCCAACTATATTTTAACAATTAACATAATTGTGTATATGCAATAATATTAAATAAAATATAATTTAATTACATATATAATTAAGCTAACTATTAAAACAAAACACATATTAAATAAATTATAAATTAAATAAATTTCAAATTATATAAATTATTAATTAATTAAAATATAAATTAAATAAATCATAATTTAAATTAACATAACTTACAATTTTATTAATTGCAAACTAAATTAAATAAATTAACAAATTATATAATTTATAAATTAAATAAATTACAATTTAAATAAAATTATAAACTAAATTAAATATTTTAAACTAAATATATATTTTAAATAAAATATAATAAAAACTTAATAAAAAAGGACTTGCCTTTTTTTTTTTTGGGGGGGGGGGGGGGCACGTTTCCCAGCTATCGTCCCTGCGTACGGTACCAAAAGGTACTACCACAGGAAAGCCCAACAGGCTCTGTCCTGTCGAACGGTACCCTCGGGTACCACTGACAGGGCAGACACCTGTCGCTTGTGCATGACAGTCAAGGAGGGAGGGGATGTGGGAAGGTGGTGGCCCCCACCCTCCTAACAATTATAATTATATATATAAATATTTTATTTTATTTTTATTTTCTTCTTTTAAATAAAATACAACCACTTTTCATACAATGCATTTTTTAATCCAATTTCTTTATTAATTCTGAAAATGGAAAAAAAAAGATTATAAAAGGATATAAATATTTTCTTTTTACACAGAGAATATACATTTTAACTAATATAGAAATTTATTTTTTTAACAATCCTAAATTCAGATTCTTTTATGCAGGAATCTATTCTTTTCTATAAATATATTCAAACAAGTTATACTAAAATCATACCATATATTTACTTTCTTTTGACTGCATTTTTTTACTGTAATTTTTTATTTACAGAATGAATAACTTTTACCAGAATTGATTTTTGTACCCTAATTGGGTTTTCTACTCAAATTGAATTTATTTCTAATGGGTAGGTTTATTTCTCTCAGCACTATAGTTAAACTATATTACATAATTAATTTTTCATTTTATAGGAAAACTATGAACAAACTTTTGACAAAATTTTGCCAGCATAACGGTACTATGCTAAAATTTAATAAAAACCTAAAATGTCAGATCTAAGAGTTTCTCTAATACCCAAAACAAGAAAATTTACGACAGATCTAAGGAGATAACCATGAAATTATTCAGACATAAAAATCCATCAAACACCAAAATAGAAAACACAGAAGGAGATTTTCAGATCCTACCTTAGATCCAATGCTAGAAACTGAAATGAAAACCCTTGATGATCTGAAAGTAGAATTTCTTCCAAAAACAATCCAACCTACAAATCTAAAGCTATGAAGAAAATAGGCATAAGATCCAAATGCACAAGCAAGAATTTCATGAAATAAATTTGCCAAAAATCTCAAGATTCCACTCCAAGCTCTCTCTCCAAAATTCCCTTCCAAAACATGTCTAATCTCCATATGAATGCAATTCCCCCTATTAGGGATTCAATTCCCCATTTCATGCAAGCCCTAGAGATGGCTCAGCAGTTAACTCTCAATCAAACTCCAATTCCCATTTTGAAAGAAAATCCTAATTAATAAAATTAAAATAGCTTTATTTTGCACAACTCAACTTTGACTTTTGAAAACAAGTTGTTCACTTTTAAAAACAATTCAATTTCCAATTAATATTAATGCACATGTTAATAATAAAAACTCATATTAAATAGATTAAATATTTAAAGCATCATAAGTCCATGCAATTAAATATTTAATTATTTAATAATGCACATAAACATAATTAAATCTAATTACCAATCAAATAATTAATTAATCCAAATAATCAAATAATTGACTTTAGATTAATTTTCTCAATTAAACATAAGAGCATAATTAATCATTAATTTAATAATCACATAATCACCCACATAAACAATAAAACAACTGAAATCAAAACGACACAAAAATAAATAATCTCAGGAGAAGGGATCCACGAATTCCTAACAATTAGATGAATTCAGGTAAGGTAGTCATACTGATCTTGTCCAATCCTAGGACAAATTAGGCTTAGGTTAGGGTTTTAGGTCTATGTATTATCTCCCCTCTTTACCATTGAGATGAATGTTTATGGGCACGCTCACTCCTGCCAATTTAGGGAAGATGACGCCCTATACCTACAAACTTGTCATCACAAGATGAAGCATGTACATACAATAATATATAGCAGACAATTATAGGGTACGGTCATTCATGTGGATCTCGACTATGCAAGTAACTACGCCTCTGTCCTCTACCACACAAACACGCCAAACAAATGCACACACATGATAACCATACACATGCAAGTATGGGGTTAGTACCATAAATCAATATAAAACATAAACATAACATCATAATGATATCATCTTCTAATCTATGCAATCACATGATACACATAAAATGAACAATAATCTAGAATCATCATTTATTAAAATAATAATTGATCACATCAAAAGTGACCTAAAATAATTCAGCCAAACAACTAAAACAGAAAGAAAACTAAAAGTAACCTATGGGTGGGGTACTACATCCACCCCCCTAGGATTAGGCTTACTCTTGGAAGCCTGGAACAAGTAGGGATGTAAGTCCCATAAACCTAGCTGCACTAAAAAGAAAACTAAACCAAGGATCACTGAGTAGGTCTCATCGAACCCTTTCCTACCTTAGGGTTCAAACATTGAGGATCATTCCCTACTGCAAAGGCCCTATGAGATCTACCTACATCACCAACAGTAGGCTCAGAAACTAATGACCTCTATCTTGAATGCAGAACTGGAAACTAGGGACAATTGTATAATTTATGACTAGGTTGGCCACAAGTGAAACAATCTCCCTTGAAAACTCTCCTTGTTGCAGGAGCACTAGGCTACTGAAAACTACCTCCACCAAATTCCTGATGTGAATTCTGAGTGGGCTGATCATCTTGATTGCGCATACTACGCTGCCAATTGTGATAGTTCCCTGATTGAGAACCACCACTATTACCATGAAATAATTTCTTATCCTATTGATTTTGATTACCTTTCAAAAACGTAGAAGGATTATGAAAATTCCCATTCCTTTGAGACTGATTCCCCTTGGAACCACTAGGTTGAACACCTCTCTGACCACTATAACCCAACACTAGATTCACCTCTGTAAGAGTAGCCTTAATGACCACTTCCTGGAGGGTCTTAGGCTTAAAGAGCTGGACATCCCCAATTATGTGAGCATTAAGTCCCCTCACAAAGTGCTAAACTAGGAGAGTTGTATCCTATCTGAAGCAAGCATACTGCTTGAGCTCAAAAAACTGGCGCTCGTACTCTCCCACTGACAATGTCAACTATCTCAGATTATGAAATTCATCTGATCTCTATCGCCTCCACTAATCTAATAGGAAGTGCTCTTAGAAGTGATCTAGAAATAACTCCCAAGTGATAGTATCCATCTGAAACCCTAACTTCTCCTCCTCTATCCTCCACCATATAGCTACAAAATCTATAAGTTGCATAACCGCATACCTAGATTTAGTATTACTACTAAAGGGATGCATTGCAAAACTATGCTCTAAAGCTATCAACCAAGTCTCTTCCTCTAATCCAGTACCTTTCCCATCAAAGGGAATGGGTCACCTCCTCATAAGGTCCCTCATATGGTTTGCTGCCACAACTATAGGGTCCACAGTGAAGTTCCTCCTTAGAGGGCTCCTAGATCTCTCCCTCTCTCTCTCATCCCTCTGGGAATTATGGAAAGCATCCTTCTCTACTCTATTCTGCTCAGGACCAAGATGATTAAGCATCGCCTGTAAGAGTTGTCTCATATTAGGACCATCCTGACGATGCTCTCTCTGCTCACCCCTAGACTACTAGTGATGACTCTTCTGACTGATACTTGTAGAAGGGCTAGGCTGTCTACCCCTTCCATGGTTACCAGCATGACCTCTACCATGACCTCTAGCAGATCTAGTCACAGCCATAATTCCTACAACATACAAAGATCCAGACAAAAACTCTCAATAAAGCTCGAAAAAAAACAAAAGAAAACATAATCATAAAGCAATGGTCTGAAAACAAATGTTATATGTCTATGTTTAGTTTCAAGTTTAAACTACACAAAACCTAATGAGCGTACATAGCTAGAGTTCCCAGTGTAGAAACTCTGCTCTAATACTAGATGTAATGCCCCACTAGGGAACCCAAGAGAATATAACCTAAAACATGCTACTAAGTTTGGTGAATAATTTTTTTATCTAAAGTTAACATACAAGATAAATAAAAGTGCAAAAGCAATTACCATCTACTCACATTAAACCAACAACCAAAATAGATTACAAATCTTGAGGGTCCCATGACATAGAATTACTTAAGATCAAAACACAACTAAAGAATGACAAAAAGAGATTCCATAACATAAATATTACAATTACATGATATAACAATAAATACAATTCTCATGGATAACCATGAATCATAAATTAACTGACATCCTCTGCACATGTCATAGGGTGTGTAGTAATCACTCTAACTAATAATATTACAATGTCTAGATTAGCTATCACATGCGATACTCTAATACAGGATTACAAATAATGAAGGTAAGAAAGAAACATCAATGAAGAAGCATCAAAGGAATCCAACTGCAAAATCACCATCAAGCATCGGCACCAGGATGTCAAATCTCAAATGGTAAAGAATCACTACCACCCGTCCATGTAGAACCACAAAGGCCTACCCCAGCATGCTGAGGAGATAACAACAAACCCTAATCGGATAACCAATACAAAAGTAAGGATAAAATCCTAAGCAGAAGGATCTCGAAAGCACTCTAACTTAAGGTATACAAAATAAAGTAATAGGTACAACTCACTAATCCAGAGGCAACCGACACATGTAGAATAACCAGCCTATGCATAGGAAGGTGTCATCATGTACGTCTAACCCTTGAGTTTTGTCCTGGTAATCTCTTTAGATCCTGACACCCAAGTGACCATACATGACATCAATGACCTCTTGTATAGATGAAGTCATCAACAATGCCAACTCATACCTTAAAAGGCAGCTAGTCTTCTTAACACCATCTTAGTCTGTACTAGCACTCAAGCATGGGTGAGGACTCATATCTTATTAAGTTCATTTAAATACTCCTTAATTATATTAGGTTATCACTTGATTACTGATACTTACAATAAGTGATCCTGGCAGCCACTTGTGGGCCCCGATGCTTATTGCAAGCCACCTCCTACTATATGTATAGGTAAACTACCCTAGGCTCACAGATCTCACCTGGATCTAATAAGGTATACAACTAGGTAATCCCAGATGCAGATTCACACAAAACAATTAGACATGATTACAAAGATACCATTAACAAAATGCAAAGCATCATGAGCCCATATGGTCAAGTCAGGGATGATAATCAAAACATACACACATATCAAAACATAACTTAAAACATAACCATCTAACACATACCCCGACCTCTGTATCCCCCTAGGTCATCTAGTGCCCAATATTACAACAAGCAAAAGAAAACACACGATGAATGAAGAATACAACACTCACATCATAGTAACTGAAAACTAACCATAAGCATTTAAATTTTATTTGAGCATAATTGATTTCACATATAGAATAGCATAAACCTACTAGGAGAAACAAAACGTAAACATCACAACAATGCCCTAAAGATAGAATATTCTCTAATGTTGTCCTATGCATCTAATAGAATAAAAAGCCCAATTTTAGTAAAAGCATAACACTAATCAAGGCATCGGTTCCAATATTAAGGTCCTTTTCCTATCAGAATTTCAATTCTAGTAGTATCTACAATAAAATCTACAGATCAAAGACCTAAGAAAATTAGATTACTTTATTAGCAAATTCACTATAAACATTACTCAAACAATAACCATGTAGAAAATAATCCTAATTCAAGAATATTATTTACACAAATAATGTATATAACAACCAATAAAAAAAATCCTTATTAAATTAGTTACTATAACTTTAAGAAAACCAATAAAACACAATATGTATTCACAAAAAATCCAACTATATTTTAACAATTAACATAATTGTGTATATGCAATAATATTAAATAAAATATAATTTAATTACATATATAATTAAGCTAACTATTAAAACAAAACACATATTAAATAAATTATAAATTAAATAAATTTCAAATTATATAAATTATTAATTAATTAAAATATAAATTAAATAAATCATAAATTAAATTAACATAATTTATAATTTTATTAATTACAAACTAAATTAAATTAATTAACAAATTAAATAATTTATAAATTAAATAAATTACAATTTAAATAAAATTATAAACTAAATTAAATATTTTAAACTTAATATATATTTTACATAAAATATAATTAAAACATAATAAATAAAAAGACTTACCTTTTTTGGGGGGCCCATGACTCCCAACTATCATCCTTGTGCATAGTACCAAAAGGTACCACCGCAGGCAGGCCCGACAGGCTCTGTCCTACCTAACGGTACCCTTGGGTACCGCCGACAAGGTAGACACCTTCCGTAGGCACACGGCAGCCGAGGAGGGAGGGGATGGGGGAAGGTGGGGGCCCCCACCCTCCTAACATTTATAAAAAAAAATTTCTTTTTTTTTTTAAATTTAATTTTCTTATATTTTAAATAAAATACAACCACTTTTCATACAATGCATTTTTTTATCCAATTTATTTATTAATTCCAAAAATGAAAAAAAACAAAGAGATTATAAAAGGATAAATAATAGAAATTTATTTTTTTAACAATCCTAAATTCATATTCTTTTATGCAGGAATCTATTCTTTTCTATAAATATATTCAAACAATTTATACTAAAATCATACCATATATTTACTTTCTTTTGACTGCATTTTTTTATGTAATTTTTTTATTTACAGAATGAATAACTTTTATCAAAATTGATTTTTGTACCCAAATTGGGTTTTCTACTGAAATTGAATTTCTTTCTAATAGGTAGGTTTATTTCTCTCAACACTATAGTTAAACTATATTACATAATTGATTTTTCATTTTATAGGAAAACTATGAACAAACTTTTGACAAAATTTTGCCAACATAACGGTACTATGCTAAAATTTAATAAAAACCTAAAATATCAAATCTAAGGGTTTCTCTAATACCCAAAACAAGAAAATTTACAGCAGGTCTAAGGAGATAACCATGAAATTATTCAGACATAAAATTCCATCAAACAACAAAATAGAAAACACAAAAGGAGATTTTCAGATCCTACCTTAGATCCAATGCTATAAACTGAAATGAAAACCCTTGATGATCTGAAAGTAGAATTTCTTCCAAAAACAATCTAGCCTGCAGATCTGAAGTTGTGAAGAAAATAGGCACAAGATCCAAATGCACAAGCAAAAATTTCATGAAATAAATTTGCCAAAAATATCAAGATTCCACTCCAAGCTCTCTCTCCAAAATTCCCTTCCAAAACATGTCTAATCTCCAAATGAATGCAATTCCCCCTATTAGGGATTAAATTCCCCATTTCATGCAAGCCATAGAGATGACTCGACAGTTAACTCTCAATCAAACTCCAATTCCCATTTTGAAAGAAAATCCTAATTAATAAAATTAAAATAGTTTTATTTTGCACAACTCAACTTTGACTTTTGTTAATTTAATAATCACATAAAATCACCCACATAAATAATAAAACAACTAAAATCAAAATGACACAAAACCAAACAATCTTAGGAGAAGGGATCCACGAATTCCTAACAACTAGACGAATTTGGGTAAGGTAGTCATACTGATACTTGTCCAATCCTAGGACAAATTGGGCTTAGGTTAGGGTTTTGGGTCTGTGTATTATCTCCCCCCTTTACCATTGAGATGAATGTTTATGGGCACGCTCACTCCTGCCAATTTAGGGAAGATGATGCCCTGTACCTACAAACCTACCATCACAAGATGAAGCATGTACATACAATAATATATAGCAGACAATGATAGGGTATGGTCGGTCATGTGGATCTCAACTATGCAAGTAACTACTCCTCCGTCCTCTACCACACAAACACACCAAACAGATGCACACACATGATAACCATACACATGCAAGTATGGGGTCAGTACCATAAATCAATATAAAACATAAATATAACATCATAATGATATCATCTTCTAATCTACGCAATCACATGATACACATAAAATGAACAATAATCTAGAATCATCATTTATTAAAATAATAATTGATCACATCAAAAGTGACCTAAAAGAATTCAGCCAAACAACTGAAACAGAAAGCAAACTAAAAGAAACCTACGAGTGGGGTAATACACTTGGTTTATCTTATTTTCCCCATCATTTATCCTTATCTCATTGCTCTTTATATGCTCAGTCATGTCATTTATTTTCTTTTCTTTGGCTGTTATGGTATCTATTGTACTAGAAATGTGTTTGTGTGCCCTTGCACACTTAGCAAAAATATATGTTCCTTCTAAAATTCTAAATATTATATTCTTTATGCACTTATCTAAGAATTCCAATTCTTTCTTGATGTTCTCATTTAACTTGATGAATAGTTGTGACTCATACTCTATTTGAACTGTTGTCTTTGTTGTTTCTTTTAATGAAGAAAATTGTGCATCAAATTCTTCAATATTTTTTTCAAATTTCTTCTCCTTCTCTTGCTCAACAAATTGAATTTTATATGGTAATATTTTTGTAGTCTATCAAGTGATAGATCTACACATTTGTCTACTAATTATGTTTTTCTTTTTGTTTCCTCAATACCTTTTGAAAATGCAAGTGCTGACAATTGCATATACTTTAATGGATCTATCATTCCTTTGAGTAACTCTGAAATATCATCATGTGATGAAGATGTTTCTACTTTTTCTTTACCTTTGTCTATTTGTACTGGAATAATTTATTTTGTCTTATTTGTTTCTTCTTTCTTCTGTTCTACACTCTTTTCTTGTCTGTCTCACTCCTTTTCTACTGTGGGAGGTGTGGTAGAGGGTGCTTGAAGTTCCTGAGTGTACTTTGTGGATTATTTCTATTGGCTCACCTCAATGAGTATTATCTTTCTCTTTACTTTGCTCTTCATTCTGGTCAGGTTCACTGATTTTCATATCCTTGCCTAAATTTACAACATCTTGTGTTTGATCTTTAAATGGGTCCTTTTTATCATTGATGGGGTCCAGTGTAATCCCAACTCCTTCAATAATTAAATCTATTTGTTTACTTGTACCTAGCTCATCATCCTTTATAGGAAATTGAATTGAATCTTTAGCCAACTTATTCAATGCATCTTTAACTATTTGTTGAGTCTCTTGGTAATTTCAATGTATTTTCCCAACATGAATAAATTCATTTTGTTCTTTCTCTTTGGGGAATTTTTCATGATGCTAAGTATCTTCTTTAATTATTTTTTAGAGATATTGGGACTGGGTTTCCTTACTACATCATTTCTTAAATTCAAATCCTTTGTGCTCTCAAACTCTCTAAGTGTGAATGGTAAGTAAATCCATCGATCAAAATCCTTATATTTACCAAAAATTCAAATCTACATTAATTGTTCAAACAAACAAAAAACTATTTCCTTAATCATGTAGCCTTCAATCCTTCAGCGTGGTCACATATGTGAGTATTATTTTCTGTATGGTTAACTGTAGCTTCCTTCAGTCTATTCCAAGGTGTACTCAATTACACAGAACTCCATTCAACTAATCGGGGGTTGAGTGATATTTTGATATGCTTACCCCTATAAGGTATAATATTATTTAGTTCAAGGTGCATTTCTCATCAAAATCTAATGAGTTCTTATTTTCTCCATGTGAATATTCTCTCTTCTTATCCTCTAATATATCCTTCTCCTTTTCAGCCCAAATCTTTGAACTTGTAGGTAACTTTTCTTTCACAAAGGTCTTTTTAATGTCATCCAATTGATTCCTATTCACATTTTGATCATTCCTTTCATTTTTTTTATGTTTATTCTAGGATCCAGTGATCTTTTATCTTGTGGTCTTATATTTCCATTAAATCTAGAAAATCTTGTAGTATATCCCAACTTATTGCAAACATTACATGCCAAAACTTTGTTTCCTTGTCTAGTTCCAAAATTGTTGATCTCAAGTCTTCATTCGCTAGCAATGTGTCCAAATTTGTTTCATTTGTAACACATAATAGGTATATTTTTTTCCTCCATTTATCTCCTTCCTTTCATGTTAGTCCTTTCATGCATTCTACTATCGTATCTAGGTTTCCTAAATTCTCTAGCTCTATGTCCAAAATTAGAACAATAACCAGAAAAGGGTTTAGAACACTTACCCATGAAATCTTTCTTCATATGTCCAAATTCATTGCATACAAAACACTTTCCATTGAATTTCCTTCTTGGTGGTTCAATTTGTACATGTGCTTGTTTTATTGGATCTAGTGTTTGAATAGGTTCTTCAATCAAACTAGGTTCATTCTTTATCAGATCTGGTTTTGTCTTTTCTTCAACATCTTTAGTCATTTCAAATTGCTTTGATGATTGTCCTTCATTGTAACTGATTCCTATCTTATCTACTTTAGGGGTTTGTGCCATGATCTGTTCATCAATCTTTTCTATACTTGAATGGAACTTCTCAATATTTTTCTTTTCTTTTGTAAGTTCTCCTTTAATGATGTAATTGTACTTCTCAAGTTCTAAAAAATTTAATCTATAATCTTCAAGTTAGGATGTAACTTTTGTAAGTTGTAATTTCAGATCTACACTCTCATATCTCAATTCCATATCCATTTTTAGCTCTTCATGTGTCTTGATTGTCTTCTATGTAATGATATCAAGTTCATATCTTAAAACTTTGTTATCCTCCTTAGTTAACTCACAAAAATTTATTTGATCATGTAGATCTTTCCTCTTCAATCTTGAGTGTTCAAGCTGATCTTTTAACTTCTAAATGTAATCTTGTACATTTGTCAAATTGTTCTTTAATTTGTCTCTTTCCTGATTCGCTTGATCTAATTCTTCAAGAGTTTCCTCAAGATTTTTTTGAATATACCCTGAATCCATAGTAATATCCTTCAAGTTGTTAGTCTTATCCCTTAATAACCCAAGGCTCTAATACCAATTGTTAGAAAGTAAAGATCCCTTGGTATAACTGACAGGGGGTGAATTAGTTATAAATCTTAAACAACTTTCTACCCAACTATGGATATCATTTACTACTTTTATACAAGTATACAGTAAGGTACTGAAAAGTTAAAAAAAGATTAACATAATCAAACACATAACACCATATTTTGTTTACTAGGGAAACCCTAGCTAAGGGAAAACCCTGGTGGGGATGGTACCCACAAAATGATCCACTAATAAAAAGTATATTGTGAAAGATATTGACCCTGTGAGGAGTCTATTACATTTGTATAGTGTATATGTCCTTGTGAGAGGACTAGGCCCTATTAAAAGCCTTTGACCCTGTGAGAAGTCAAATATAAAATACAAAATTTAATCTCACTGGTTATACAAGATGCTCACTTCACATACAATACATATACAACTTTGCAAGTCTAAATACAAAACTTTGACTGCTACTGATATCTTCAATATATAATCATTCCTTGTAGGTGCTTGCATAAAATCAAACATACAACTATCCTTCTCTACTCTAACCATTAGATTTGAATCTATACATAACATAAAAAGTGTGCATATGTCAATCATATCATTACAATACAATTGGCCATCCTTGCTTAAACAAAGTGCCTTCCTTCATATCTTTCTCTTTGTCTAGTCAACCTTTAACTTAATCATACATTACCAAAAATTTAATATCTCATTGTGTTGTGTTAGTATAGAAATATAGGATTTCATCCCAAACTAATCCATAAATTAATTTTACAATAAAAAAATAACTTGTTAGCCAATAACTCGATATACTCTAACTTGCCCTATTTCTGCAATATACATGTTGTCTTAGGAAAACATCGATAATCATAATCAAAATAGAGTATCTTATTTAGAGTGATCATACACATCATCAATGATGTCCATACCATTTGTATTGAATCTCAGTTAAGTCCAACTATCAATAGTAAACCTCGTTGAATATATCTATGTACATGCTCACTATAAATTGCCTTATACTTAGATAATTTTCTAAGTATTCCTTAACCAAACTTCAACTATAACTATACCTGCTTCATAGATGATTATATTTATCTAAAATATGTCTATATGTTTCCATTAATGATAACCCTATCATATCCCCTTAGCCAAATTGTTAACAAAATCAAGATGATTAACCTCATGTTCTTCTACCAATTCAAATATTTGAAATCTTCGCTATCTCATCCATTTTCTTCTTAGGATATTTTTTCTCAACATTTGATTCATCACTGTCACAAAGATCTAGTTTATGATACTTATACAAATCTAAAATATTGAATATATGTGAAATATCCCTATGTTGTAGAAACTCCACTTCATATGCATTCCCTGAATCAAATTTCATAAGGATCTTATAGGGTTTGAACTTCTTAATCTTCAACTTGTTATATATACCAAAAATAAACCTTCCTTTCTTAAGATATACCATTACCTCATCCCCTACCTGGAATTCCTTATGTCTCCTCTTTCTATATGCTTTCTCTTTATATATATGATTTACTATCTCTAAATGATGTTTGACCTAATTGTGTAGGATACTCATGTGCTTTACAAATTCTTCTTCTTCTGCACTCCTCTTGACTTTAAGGCTGATATCCCTCAACTCTAATACTCCTTTAGGATTAAAACCAGTAACTACCTCAAATGGTGTTTTCCCTCTGCTCCTATTTACTAAATTGTTATAGGTAAATTATTTTGTTTCTAGCACTAATCACAATTTCTAGTCTTCTCTCCAACTAAAAATCTTAGTAAGTTACCCAAACTCCTATTTACTACCCCTTTTTGTAAATTAAATGTAGAACTAAGCTTCAATTTTGTCTTAATCTTTTACCAAAGTGTCCTCCGAAAATAATCAACAAACTTACTATCACTGTCTAGAACTATACTTTTAGGTTATCCATGTAATGTCACAATATCCTTGAAGAATAATTCAGCTACATGTACTACATTTTTTTGTCTTCTTACAAGGTATGAAATGAGTTATCTGTTAGGAATGGGAACACTGAGAGGGGGGGGGGGTGAATCAATGTGTACTGTATTTTAACTTTTCCATTTAATCTTTATACTGAACTTAAATGCTTAAGTACTAAATTAAACATGAAACATGAAATCAACACATGACACCAATATGGTTATGGGGAAACCCAAATAGGTAAAAACCTCGGTGGGAATTGACACCCACTAATATTCTGCACTAGTGTTTTGTGATCCTTGTTAGAAGATCCTTAACCCTGTTAGGAGTTGCTTTACAATGCCTTAAGTAGAGTAGACCTTGTCAAGGGTCAAACCTGTTAGGAGTCTTTTACAATATTCCTATTAGGGGAGTGGAAAAACTATCCTAGAGCCCACTGCTCAAGTGGTGAAGGCTACAACCTTCTGATCTTAAATACACACTATATCTGTAGGATGAACTGTCACTGTGACACTACTTGTCAGATCAGTTCCTTTGATGCGATGATTCTTTGACCTCTTGCAAAGCTCTAATACATCTTCTTGACTCTTTGCATACTTCTTCTCTGCTTATCATAACTCTTTATCTACTTCCATACCAAATATAATGGACACATCTTATATTTATACACTTATACAAAATAAGCAACTAGGTCGGCCCTATAACCTATTACAAACAATGCTTCTAAATGAATTGGCTTAATCATGCTTACAATTAAACATATAAACATGTCAAAAACCTAGATACAATGGACACATAGCCTTTACAACATTACATTATAACCGCAAACCAAAATACTAACTATCGGCTCCATGCTCTGTTCTTCACTAGCACACACTGGTTGTGCAACTTCAACTAACTGTATTTTTCTCATCCTTGCATATCTGATTATGCACTCATAGAATAAGAATGAGTATAGTTTAACTAACTTAACTTCTAGGGAACATACCATAATGCTTCTGTACACACGTGCATTGATGCTCTGAGCTGTAACTCTTTACACTGTCTAGTCTTCAACACTTAACTAAATTCTGATCTTTACATCAAGTGCGCTAACTACAAACTACTCTATGACTTTGTTTCCATAATGACAACACTATATCAAGTCATATACATCAGTATAGCCAAATTTCCAACAATCTCCCCCTTTGTCATTGATGGCAAAAAAGGAATATGGCCAAGTTGCTAACTGTCCCTTAACACAAAAAACTTGTCTTCTATACATTTCTTATACATAATCTTATATCTCCCTATACATATTATAATCCATATTCTATACACAACTCCCCCTTTGACATTAATGACAAAGGTGTTTCAAAAAACTTTTATCTACACATACTCACTGACTGAAGACATCTGGATATGTTATCTTTAGGTTCTAGATCTCCTTCTTCCAAAAAGTAATCAATGAATTTACTATCTGGAGATGGGTGCATAAGGCATACTGTAGCTTCTCCATCTCCAAGTCACTACTGGGACCATGATCATAAGTTATCATTGTGGCATCTATGTCCTTGATGTTCTGAATCAATATGTATAGTGAGGGCACAAGAGCATCCCTTAGCTGTGTTTTCCTTTCCCTGATCTTTGACATCTCTTTTTCCGCCTTCTCAATTTTATCAATCTGTTCTTGGTAATCATTATTGCACTTGTTCACATCTGTAGATGTGTCTTTCACTGAACTCTTCACTTTCTCAATCATAGCTTCTGCCTCTTTTAATTTGAAATGAGCATTAGTAAGCTTATCTTGGTTCATGCATTCTACAATGATTCTTCTTCCCTCATCTACAAATTCTTCAAGGCTAGAGAAATTTCTTTTAAATTGAGAAATGATTGTACTTACATCATTAATAGAGTGTACCTTAGACACTTTCTTGTCCATAGGTAACAAACTATTCAATATGTTCACTAATTCCATAAGGAGAGGATTTATCATTACTTGTTTCTCCTTTGCCTTTTCCATAGCTAGGACACTAAACTTAATCAGGTCTTCTTCTTTCCATGAGTCCAAACTGGATATGTCAGGTGTCAAACTTGACAAAAATGCTAAGGAGGGAGCGATGGGAGTGCTATCCATCACTTCTAGTTTTATCTTGGCTAGTTTAACTGATGTCTCATACTTTTGTTCACTTCCTTTTTCCTCGTCTTCTTTCTCATTAGATATATCTTCAATATGCACCTCTTCTTGATGAGTGGGAGGTGAGTTGCTGCATAGATTTTTAGCTTCTTGTGTACTCACAAAATCTTCCTCAAACTTGTCCAATTCTATGTCAATGGCCACCATGGCTATCTCAACATTATCAATGATAATGGTGATGTCCTTGATTGATTCTAATATGGGCACAAACTTATCTAATTCTATTTGTACTTCCACTGTAGGCGCTAAAACCTAAGGACCTATTACTGGTATATTGGTGGTCTCTTATGCTTTGTCTTGCTCACTAGGTTCTTGAGTGATGGGTGTAGGAGGAGGTTTCATGTGCTTCTCCAAGAATACCTTCTCAAATGCCTTCTCCATTTCCTTTGTTATCAGCTCATAGTCTTTGTTCATAATGTGTAGGGTTCTCATCTTTTTCCTTAAGTGTGGCTTCACCAAATTCAATATCAATATCTTTTCTTCAACAGAACATACTAGAAGATTGTAATCTAGTGTTTATTCTCTGATTCTAAAGTCTTCTTTAGTGGCTTGTCTCTTCAAGGTATCCAAAATCTCCCATACCTTATCTAGGATAGCTATCTTCAATTCAAGAACTGTCTTCTTGAATTTTAGCATGTGTTTGATCAACATCTCATGAATTTATGACTTATCAATTTCATGGTATTTGTCATAAAACTTGGCTACCTGATCTAGCCTTCCTTCTTCAACTACTCAAATCCTTAACACTTCAAGGCTTGGTCTGAATCCTACCTCAGGAGGTGCTTGAGTGTTTTTCTTGCTCCTTGTTGCTCACGAG
This sequence comes from Chamaecyparis obtusa, assembly GCA_027943335.1. NCBI lineage: Eukaryota > Viridiplantae > Streptophyta > Pinopsida > Cupressales > Cupressaceae > Chamaecyparis > Chamaecyparis obtusa. The sequence continues at coordinate 57,986 of BSBK01005513.1, read as the reverse complement.
GATGGATGACTAGTGCTAGCTTGTTTCTTCATCTTGACTATTGTCTTATACTCAGGAGGAGTGGTAAGGTCAATAGTTTCTTTGGGTGCAGAAGGAGTATCATCTTCTTTACCCTTCTAACTATCATCTTTTTCAATTTTCACCTTCTTCATCTTGGGATCATCAGTCTTAGCTTCACTGTGGATGCGCTCTTAATTTCCAAAGTAATCTTTTCATCCCTTTCTTTATCAAGGTCTATTTGTGTTACCTCATGAATTCTAAGTATCTCAGATGTAATCTTAGAGGCTTTCCTCTTGGTTGTTGCCCTGTTAAGTTTAGCTTCTACTTCTCTAGTTTTCTCCTCATGTGTTCCCCATCTAGATTCATTAGGATCTTTGGGGGTTGATAGTAGTACCTGTGCATATGATTCAAGGACCTATTCCTCTACCTCATAACCAAGTGGATGAATTCACTTAGTTCTTGGTTCAACAGCTTCCATACAAGTGTCTATCTCTACCATAAAACAAACTATATCCTTATATTTTTCCATAATGCTCTCTAGAATCTTGTACCTCATTTGCATCTTAGCCCTGAAGGTCTTCAATTCCAATGTGATGTAATCTCTTAATGTACTCTCAGTGGATGCCTTGTTAGATATTTGTGGCATGGTTGGAATGGACTTCTCCAAATACATATCTGATATTTTCCCAACTATATGAAGGTACATGTAAATTATTAAAGACCCAAACTTGAATATTTTGGTCTTATCATGCTTGATGGCCTTGATGTTATCAATCAACTATACACGCAAGATCTCACACAAGTTGAACTCCCCATCTTCCTTCACAAGTTTGATGGCTGCTATAATTGTGCCCGTAGACACACTATTCACCCTACTAATGTGATGAAACCTATATCCCAGTATCATAGACATCAATTTGATGGCTTCTTGTTCAATAGGCTCAATTGTCATCCCGTGCCTATCGCTCCTAGACTTACATGTCTTCTCAATAATCTTTCTGACATCTTTGCCCACAAGAAGGACAACACCTATCCTAGAAAGGCATGTCATTTCATATATCAAGTCACTGGTGATTCTTACTGGCACATCACCTATCCAAAATAGGTCATCATGGATTCTACTCAATAATATCTTAATCCATTCAGTCTCATAAAATTCATATGCCATAGCATACTCAACAATAGGGTGATCATTCCATTTAACATATTCATCCATGAATGTTTTGTCTAGTTTCATCATGGTATCCATGTGCACCCTTAACCTATCCAACCCAACTGGTTCTTTCTTATAGTAGATATATGCCCTAATGTCCTCAACGTGCATAACACCCATAGGCATGCGAGAGAAAGCTCCCTCTTGATCATCTATAGTTGACTTAAATGGATGCTTCTTAAATATATATCTCTTCTTCTCTATAACATCATAAACTATGGGATTGGCCATGACTTACTTGATTAATCACTTTCCAACTGATCTCTGAGATAATCTAAAGACTTCTGGATTGGCACAATGAACTAGGGTTTCTGCAACTAACCAAATGCACTGCTAATCACTATTAGATCAATCTCCAAGTCTTCACAATCACTTCTAAGGCTCTTTTTGCTCTTTAGTTGCTCTGAATTTAAATGCAATGAGTAATTAAACAACTTTCTGTGTACTTAAAGTAAAATTTTTTCCATTAATGCTTGTCGCATAAACCAGGTTGTCACTTCAAAATCTCCAACTTGAGTTATGTTCAGAATCAGCATGTGCACTCTTGCACAAGGGTATCTTTATACTCCAAAAGCTTAAGTCCAAAGGCGCATCCTCTAAAGGTGAGTATACTAGTCATGCAGGGGTTTAGAGCTAAATTAGCTCCCCCTACGACCCTAAGGGCCATTCAACTAGATGTAGAGGGTGTGTCCACTACGGATGCATCCAATGATTCTCATCAACTTTTTCCTTCTTTCCTTTGACCAAATCAATCTCGCATCCTCTAAGGCTTTTACAAACTTGACTTCTTCAAGATCCAATACTGGTTCTTTGGCCTTTTTAGGGCTTTCCTGACCTTGCATCCTTGATCTACAAAACTTTGAGATGTTTAGCCTTGTTACAAGAGTGAAAAATGACTGGAGGCCTTATATTCCTCAACGCATTTACATGAGTCACCATTTTACATTATCTTGTTGAGTGACCATTATAGTTACATATCTGACATGTAACATTCTGAGAACTTCTTACATTTTTCTGATTCTGATTTCTCTGATCATGCTGAATCATATTCTTCTTACTAGTCTTGCAATTCATAACTCTATGACCAAATTTATTGCATGAATAACAGTAACCATTAAAGGGTCTTACCTCTGTACAGTTCCTTGCAATGTGACCATGCTTGTTACATGCAAAACAAGTGTGTTCTACTTGCTTGTGCTCATTCTTAGGTGGTCCACCATTATCTTTGGTTTGATCTTCAGTCTTCTTAGTATCAGTAGAGTCTTTTTGTGTATCCTTTCTTGCTTGCATGTTGTTAATTTGGTTTTGTGCTTCATTATATCCAATATAGATAGTGTCTCCTTTGGCTCTTCTTGCATACAGCTGAGATTCTATCAAATCAAAACTAGTTTGCAATTTGTCAATGTGATTCTTTGCTTCTTTCAATTCAGACTCCAATCTTTCTTTTCTATTCCTTAGCTCTAGGATTTCCAAGTTGGCTTCCCTTAATTCTTCATTGAGCTAAAGGTTCTCGTTGACTTCTTCATTGTAGACTTCCTGATTATTAATCAACTTATCATCGAACTCTTCAAGTATTTCTTTCATAGATGCATTTTCTTCATTCAGCTTCTTGACCTTTTCTCCTAGATCACTGTTAGACCATTCTTTCAAATCCCTTCTTATCTTTTTCATAACTAATTGAGCATCACTAACTTTCTCTTTTAGTTCTTCAATTTCTCTTTCAGATTTGTCCAGGTCTTCAAGAGCGACTTCAAGATTTTTCTTCAGATGTTTCAATTTTACTTTGTCCATGATCTCCTCAAGTGGTTAAACTTCTTTTCTAAGGACCAGAGCTCTGATACCAATTTTTAGGAATGGGAACACTGAGAGGGGGGTGAATCAGTGTTCATTGTATTTTAACTTTTCACTTTAATCTTTATACTAAACTTAAATGCTTAAGTACTAAATTAAAAATTCACATAAACATGAAATATGAAATCAACACATGACACCAATATGGTTATGAGGAAACCCCAATAGGTAAAAGCCCTAGTGGGAATTGACACCCACTAATATTATGCACTAGTGTTTTGTGATCCTTGTTAGAAGATCCTTAACCCTGTTAGGAGTTGCTTTACAATGCTTTAAGTACAATAGACCTTGTCAAGGGTTAGACCCTATTAGGAGTCTTTTATAATAGTCCCTGTTAGGGGAGTGGATGCACTTTCCTAGAGCTCACTACTCAAGTGGTGAAGGCTTCAACCTTCTAATCTCAGATACACACTATATCTACAGGATGAACGGTCACTATGACAGTGCTTGTCAGATCAGTTCCTTTGATGCGTTGATGCTTTGACCTCTTGCAAAGATCTAATACATCTTCTTGACTCTTTGCATACTTCTGCTATTATTATCACAACTCTCTATCTACTTCCATACCAAATACAATGGGTGCATCTTATATTTATACGCTCATACAAAATAAACAACTAGGTCGGCCCTATAACCTATTACAAACAATGCTTCCAAATGAATTGGCTTAAGCATGCTTACAATTAAATATATAAACATGTCAAAAACCTAGATACAATGGACACATAGCCTTTACAACATTACATTACAACCACAAACCAAAATACTGACTATCAGCTCCATGCTCTGTACTTCACTGGTACACACTAGTTGTGCAACTTCAACTGACTGTATCTTTCTCATCCTTTCATATCTGATTATGCACTCATAGACTAAGCATGAGTATAGTCTAACTAACTTAACTTCCAGGGTGTATACCATAATGCTTCCGTACACACGTTCACTAATGCTCTAAGCCATAGGAACTCTATACACTATCCAATCTTCAACACTTAATTGAATTCTAATCTTTACATCAAGTGTGCTGACTCCAAACTGCTATATGACTTTGTTGCCATAATGACAACACTATATCAAGTCATATACATTAGTATAGCCAACTTTCTAACATTATCTTTAAAAACCTATTCACTATAAAAAAGAAATAGAATCATTACCTCTTGGTGTTTTTAGTAATGCAAGTACAAAATCCATACTAATATCCTCCAAAGTTCTAGTTGGAATTGTCAAAGGTTTATACAATCTAGTATTTTGACTACTTCCCTTTGCAACTTGACAAAATCAATAAATTTGAATAAAAATTATGACATCCTTATGATTCTAAGGCCAAAAGTAATTCTCACTTACTAAACCCATTGTCTTATCAATACCAAAATGTCCAACCAATCCCCCACAATGCTTCTCCTTATCTACATTAACCCTCATAGAAATTCTAGGTATACACAACTGAATTCCTCTAAATAACATACCATCCTAAATGAAATAATCTATCCATTTGCTTTGGTATGCTATAGTAGGTTCTATGAATATTTCCAAGGTTATGAGAAATCAAGGTCATTCTCATACAAGATCTTCAACTCATCAAATCTCAATATTTCAACTCTCATCTCTATCAACAAATTCCTTCTTCTACTCAAAGCATCAACAAATTTATTTATTTTATCATGCCTATGTTTCCATACAAATTTATAAATCCATAAGACTTCAACCCATCTCATATGTCTTGGTTCAACTTACTTTGATTATTTATATATTGTAATGCTTGACGATCATTGTACAATACAAAATCCTTAGGCAACAAGTAAAGTCTCTATTTCTTAAAAGATTGCACTATGGCATAAAATTCCTGATCATAAATTGAATATATTATCTTTGCATCATTCAAATTTGCATTTAAATAGGAGATCAATGTATCTTCTTGAGTCAACATTGCTCGAATTGTATTTCCACTCACATCACAGTCCACTTGAAAAACTTTATTGAAATTAGGTAAGGCTAACATAGATTGTTCAATAACCTTTTTCTTCAACAATCCAAAACTCTGTTGGGATCCATGCATCCACTTGAATTATTTTATGTCCCCTCTAATTATATTAGTCATAGGGTTACAAACCAAACTAAAATTTTTGATGAAATTTTGGTAAAAACTAGCCAATCCATGAAATGACCTCACATATCCAATACTTGCAAGTGTAGGTCACTCTATGATTGCTTTAACCTTCTCAGGATCCATCTTAAATCCTTCTATAGATATCACAAACCCTAGATACACTATCTCTTCTTTCATAAGGGAAATACTCTTGATGTTGATCAATGACTTCTCCTCCCTTAATCTCGACAACATTTGTCTTAGATGCAACACATGATCTTCCATTCTCTTACTAAAAACTAGAATGTCATCAAGATAAAAAATCACAAACTTATCCAAGAATTTCCTCAATACCTCATTCATCAACCTTATGAAAGTTCTCGGTGCATTATTCAATCGAAAGGGAATTACCAACCATTCATACAATCCCTCATTTGTCTTGAATGTAGTTTTCCACTCATCTCCTTCTCTAATTCTGATATAATGATATCCACTCTTCAAATCTATCTTTGCAAAAAATCTAGCTCCACAAAAATAATTAATTATCTCATCCATCCTAGGAAAAGGAAATTGGCATTTCATTGTTGTTGGAGATTTTCCAACAAGCTAGTATTGACTGTATGTTTGTCATTGATGACAACATATGGTAAGTAGCATGCATGGAAGACTTATGTAGTAAGATTTAAGTATATGTAGCATGGGCATGTTATCAACATGATATCATGAACAAAGAGGTTAATTGTTTGTACAGATAGTTATATAGCAGCTTGTGTCTGCAGTGCTCATGTCAAAGTAACAGGCAGTGTTTTGTGTATGGTTGTCCATAGAGTTGAATAGCCCAACAATAGGTAGAGATAATCATGTCATTGTCTCTCTTAAGGGTAATATATCTATGCTATGAATTACCTATCCCTATCATGAAATGCCTTTAGATTGTCAACCCAGGTTCGTAGACTTGAAATGGGATAGCACAATTTGTGCATTAGGTTCCTTTAGGAGTCATAACACCTATGCTGCAGGAAGATAAAATTCATGAAAGGAATCTATGCTATTGCTGCAGGAAAGTAAACACACTTGACTATTAAATGTAATTACTATAGAAAATGTACAAAATAAATCGAAGCCTGTCTAAAAACTCAAAACATTCACTATACCCATCTCTGCAAATGCTGCAGGAACAACCACAATGACAATGTTGTAGGAGTAAAATAGTAGCTCTATTTGAAAATAGGAAAACTACAAAAAACAAATCTATTCTCACTTAATCTAATCTACCTCCCAAATGGGCCCCCTTGGTTGGCTTCTGCTAACTACTTAACACAAGAAATAATCTAAAATCACTCTTCCATTAAATTCTTCTTAACTGGTTACATAACAACTAAATAACTCATGAAGAACAAAATAGAGCAACTTCCACTATACTGAATACATAATTCTATCTTTCTTCATTACCAACTAAATCAGTCAAAATCCCTTTATATCAAGGATTGACACTTATTGAAAACATAACAGAAAAGTCTCATTAAACCTCGCTACATAAGGAGGAGATAAAACAACCACGACATAATACAATTACTATTGACAACAGAATAACACTTATGAGGAAATATAGCAAGACTAATTTTGAATATTCTCTGGAATAGCAGCTCCTTCAAAGCTCGGCATACCCATCGGAATCATGTTGTATTCTCTGGCCAAGGTTGGTCTTCTAACTTTCCTTCTTCAATGGAAATGTGCCACTCTTCATACCACTTTGTGTTTACCTAAAAGGTTAGTAACATTTGGTACACATATGCAAGTCAACATTTTCAACTCCTACTTAAATGTTAGAACACAACTTGAAATAATTATATGAAGTGCTGCATTATATTTATAATAGTTAGCAAAACATATCATTCAAGCTACCTATAGATTTTGTGGCTTTAGCTATACTTGGCATAGGTTCACAAAAGTATAAGTCATAAAATGTCTTGGAAATGTTTGTCCAAGTACCAACAAAACATAAAGATCATAACAAAATTGAGTCAATAATTGGACTCATCATCTACCCCCTACTAACACAATGCTTGTCCTCAAGCATTTTATTTCCTTGCTATGGTCCTGAAATCTCCAACAGTAGTATTCCCCTTCTTTCCACTTCTAAAAGTGTAGTAGAACCCCCTTATGCATTCCAAGTGATTTCCTTGATGTTCCTCAACCAACTGATCCAATCTAGAAGCATTGATGTCATATAAAGGCCAAAAGAGTGTAGGTGTTTGGAAGGATAAGGGAATCCATAATTCCCTTCTAGGTTGTCCTTCCAACTTCATGTAATTAGCCACTCTGTGGACAACTGCTTCATAATTAATTGGGCTATGTGGCTTTTCTTTTCTGAAAGCTTCTGGCAACCTGTTCCACCTACTTCTAACCCCTAAAAGACCTCTTTGGGCTATAAAATTGGGCAATGTATAATAGTCTCTGTAAACTTTATCCCTCAATGCAAATACTTTCTCCCTTATTTCTGGCTTTGGCCTCCCATAAGTCAAATTGAGCCAATCCCTCAGAAGAACATCAAGCTTATGTGACTCAACCCTTAATGGAAAAGGCTCAGATTTCTCTAGTTCCATGTAGGTGTTTAGTTGTCTGTCATAATTTTTCTCATTATGCATCCATGACATTAAGGCCCTTAGGTGAATGTACCCTATATAGAATAGAGGATTCCACTCTGTTTCATATGGGATAATAAAATTGTGCAAATAAAGCTCACATAACAGATTTTTTTTCCATCTTGGTAGAGTCTGATACAAACCATAGAATTCTTGGGTCGTTTTGAGTTCACAATCAATGTCCTTCATTGTCATCGTAAGTTGGAACAAAATAAATTGCTCCTTTAAGAAAATAGCATATACCCTAGGTGGTGGTCTACAAGCTTGTTGGAAACAATTGTCTGAAGAAAATTGCTACTCAAATTATGTATTGTCTTTGATGTCACACAATGTCATAGTCCGCAACAATCAGTACCTACCGAGCTCAGTCGGTCTGCCTGGCATTAAAAATAGTATTTACTGAGTTCACTCGGTTATCAAAGAAAAATCAGCATTTACCGAGTTCACTCGGTTGTCAAAGAAAAATCAGCATTTACCGAGTTCACTCGGTTATCAAAGAAAAATCAGCATTTACCGAGTTCCCTCGGTTGTCAAAGAAAAGTTAGCATTTACCGAGTTCACTCGGTTATCAAAGAAAAAGGATTATCAGTGTTTACCGAGTTCTCTCGGTCTCCAAAAGATTGTAGAAAATTTCATTATGGTCACCGAGCACTGTCGGCCCTTGAAGGATCTTTGCAAATAAAGTTAGCTTAATCCAGCCAATTGTTATACTAAGTAATGTCGATTTGACAAATCTAAAATCATATAAATAAAAGGTCAAGTGTGAAAAATAAAGAAGAGATATAGAAGAAAGACAGGAAAGGTGTGTGCGAAATTGTGAAGGATGACCAGATATCCTTGAGGAGTAGCAGAGATATATTAGATCAGGAAGGATCTCACTTATATAGAACAGAGATCTATAATCAGCAAGGCAGTTGCATTATTATATAGGTCATTTTCATTGTTACCTTTTTATCATTGTAATAGTGAATTCTAAATCTCTTAACCGAGTTGGTTTAACAACCATATTGTAAATCCTCTAACAAGGTGACAATTCCATTGAATTGTTCTCAAGACCTCCTACCAGGCCACTCCTAGCAGGGTGATTAAATCCTCTAACAAGGTCACACCTAACAGTGTGTTTTGTAACCTTTTACCGGGTTGGCTTCTAACCGGGCATCACTTCAGAAAAGTGAAAATCAGTATCTAGATACATTGGTGGTTTTTCCCATATTGGGTTTCCACGTTAAATCCTGTGTCTCTTGTGTTCTTAATAGTTATCTTAATCATATACAAGTGGTGATGAATATCTAAAAATTAATTTTACTAATACTCTCTGCATCTACCAAGTTATTGCAATCTATTTACCAAGTGTTAAACAGATAATATTCATTAAGATATCCTAAGGGATCTGGAAAGAAATAATAGTGAAGTGTTTTATGGTTGACTGATTCACCCCCCCCTCTCAGTCACTTCATCCATATTCCATCACAAGCTATCACCTGGTCAGCTAGTTTTAAGGCCTTGTTCATTTTCTCTTTCTATTTCTTTAGCTACTCTTTGAGAGATTCAATTTCCTCATCCTTCTCAAACATATCCCTTTGCATTTGATTCTTTTCCTACTTCCACCATGTTTTCTGAAAGATAAAATGGTTATATAGATGAAATAGGACAGACTGAATTGTTGATGAAGAGAAGTCTTGCATTTGGGCTTTCTTTTTCTTCTCCTTAGCAGTCTGGTGGAAGAAATCAGTGAACCATTTTTATTGGTAAGGTATAATGGATACATTAGAATACACAAGATGTTGAGGAGTAGATTGAACATTCTCAAGAATGTTTTCTTGTATTACTTCAGGGTTCGGCTCATGTATTCTTTGATCATTATGTGGCATGATACTGCTAGGTTCTTTCTCATTAGGAGTTTCCTCCATATGTTGGAATTCTACTTGTGAAGGAGAGTCATCAGGAATAACTTTAACAATGGGCTCTTTATCCAACTTTGGTGATGGAGCATCTGGGTTTTGAGGAGAAGGTGGGGTCACTTGTCCTCTCATGTGAGGGCTTCTACACACAGTTACCTCTTCAACCACTGTAGTTTTAGGTTGGTGAGACCTTTTTGGTTTATGTGCTAAAAGAATAGATGCTATAGGATTAGTTACTACAGGACTCGACCATTTTCTTTTATTAATTTGAATTACAGGGTTTGAAATTTTTCCTTCTAAGTTAGGGATTTCTTTCCTAACTTTCTGCTTTCCTTTTCTTGAGGAAGAAGTGGGTACATTACTCTCTGGAGTAGGTTTAGGGGGTTGGTTTTCTGGTAGTAATTCTAGTTCTTTTTCTTTCATAGCTACTTCTTTGGCAAGGTTGGAAAATTCTACTGCATCATCTAGAGGTTGGGCCACAGGATTTACTTGGGGTTGCAAAGTTTTAGTTTGGACAAATTCTACCCATGACATTGGGGAAACATCCCTAAGAGATTTTTCAACCAAAAGCTTGATTAGGGCATGGTGACTAATAGAGTTTGCATTGCCCCTTTGAGTTTCCTTAGTAGTGATACTTAGCATATTATAAATAAAATTGGGAATATTAACCTAAAGATTATGCTTGATACAGCTAAGAAGCTTAAAATGATGAGCATGCAGGTTTGAAAATATCCCCTCACAAGTTAAATACCTGATGATGTGTGTAACTAGTTCTAGAAATGGCTAAGAAAGGGACAATATGTTTCACCCCTGCTTAGTAATTTCAAGTAGAGGATCACTCGTCCTAGAGAACTAAGCTCGAGATGACCTAGCATCATGCTAGTTTGGATAATGTTCTCCCACAATTGGTAACCCTGTAACTTTCGTAATTCTCTCTTTAGTGGCAAAAACTATCAATCCCCATATAGTTTCTTGTCCGTCTTCAAATGTACCCATGAATTTTGTAGCAACATCCTCATTAAACTCTGTCAACTACAGAAAATAACCAAGCTAGCCGCATGCATTGAACCTGTGGATTGGCTCAACATCCACCAGCAAAATACCATGAACGGCTAGTTCATGTCTCTGTAATTGTCTGCCCATTTTAATAATGCCCAATTTCTAACTTTTCAGCTCTCCAACCCACTGCTAAGCTTTCACTTTCTCTGCAAATTCCCTCTTTTGAAATGCAATTGCGATTCTTGAAAAATGCTAATATTTTTGCTTGTATTACCTTTGATTTATTTGACATGAACTATAATAATGGCATTTATTTCAGAAGACATCAATACCTTAAGTGTGAGTTACCTCACAAATTAATTATGATCCTTTTGAAGTCATGTTAAGTTCAAGAAATCAAAATTTGAAAGTACGGGAAATGTGTGAAGGATTTAAAAATTAATGGAATGCAGCCTAAGTACAACACTGATGTGATAGGGGTATGACAAGGATAGTTTAGGAATAACACTTGGAAGCTAGTACACTTCCCCTACCCCCTATGAAATTTAAACAAGTGTCCTCACTTGTTAAATTTAGCACAAGGTTGGGAAACTGGCTTAATGCATATATTATACATTTAATGCAGTACTAGATATAATTAATTAAACCTATGCACTAAAAATAAGTAAGGAATTAGAAAGTTGTACTTGGTGATGAATTATAATACACAAATGTGAGTTGATGAGAGTGTTGATTCCAGTGGCCGCATAAGGTTGCTGACATGGCATTTTATTGAAAGCATTTGAAAAGAGAAATTGTGGGTGACATGGAATTTGAGTGGGTGGTAGATATAGAAATGAGATGAGTTGGTGAGAAAATAAGAGAAAAGTGAATGAAGAAATATACCTCATTAAATGAATTTTTATTATGAATGCTTAGAGAAAGCATGTCATGGTGATGTTGCAGGAGGAATACTTTCACCTTTTTCTGTAGGAACTATTTCCTGAAGGGTGATTAAACTGTGCATGTTGAACTATTGTAAGAATTCTTCTTTGGTTTGAGGCTTGTGATATAGGCGCAAGAGGTGTCCGTTGACTAGCAGCTTAAATTGTACTGGATCAAGTGTGGTCAGCTGAACTGCTCCATTATCAAAGACAAGTTGAATTTCATAGGGTCTGAGCCATCTGGTTTGTAGCTTTCCTGTGTTCTCCTTGTATCTAGAATCATATAATAATGCCCAATCTCCTACTTGAAATTGCTTGTTCTTGATATGTGAATCATGTCATCTTTTCCTTTGGTTTTGGATTAGTTTTGTTCTCTCTAATGTTGACTTGCGCATTTCATCCAAGGAGTTGAGATGCAAGAGATGTTCTGCTTGTGCTATAGGAAGATTGATGTTTAGCTCAAGTGTTGTGCGTAATGTTTGTTGGAAACTAAATTGAAATAATTATTGTATTGTCATTGATGTCAAACCATAATTGGTAAGACTGTTGCTACTTAGGAAAGTACTATATCTATTTGAGTGTTGCTAAGGGGTTAAGCAAGGTTGGTAACAATAGCACCTAAGGGAAAGGTTGAGTTATCTTGATACTATAAAGTGTACTTAACAATGTTGCACTATGATGAGATAATGTATTGTTTATCTTAGTAAGACTGAAGACTAAACTGGTAGGCTTAACTGAGCAAAGAAAAGAAAATCATGTTTAAGCCGAGTGATGTTAGTGTCGACCAAGTTAGTAGATGCCGAGAAAAATTCTAGTGTCAATCGAGCATCAGTAAATTGCCGAGGAAGGCAGTATAAGCTGAGGAGATAGTTTTAGTATTGACTGAGCGTTCTTCTTAAAGATGGAGTTGACAATCACAGTATTGACCGAGCATCAGAAATTTTATGTTTGAAGAGAATTTAATTTTGGAGCCAACATTGTTGAATTCTTGGACTATGTAAAACATGTTGACTTTATTTATTGATTGTTTGGAAGCATTAAATGCATTGTAAAATGTTTTATTGTAAATCTTTAAGAGATTTGAGATGATTCTAGAAAATGAGCTGAAGAACATGAAGCGGGTAGATTCAATGAATCTGACCTAACCATAAGATCTATGAATGAGATTGAGCAGTAAAAGATGAGTTAACCTAATTGAGGAAAATATAAGGGAACCTAAGCATTTTGATATGCATGTACATGGAGAATAGAGAATGCTGGAAGAAGAAAGTTTTATTGACTGATTAAGTAGAAAAGGCTAAAGGAGAAGTATGGTGATTGATTGAAGAAAAGTTCCAAGCAGATCAGAGATGGAAATGGCAAAGTTTCAAAGTCAGTAAACTAGCATTAGTGTACAGAATTAGATCTGATATTTGCAAAGTGAGTTGTATATTTTTCAGATAATATTGTTGCTACTTTCTAACCATTGTAACAGTCAAAATCCTTTTAATAGAGGTTGACCTAATAGTCATATGTTAAATCCTTTGAACAAGGTTTCATTCTAATGGAGTGTATGTAAGTCATATGACTAGACTCACTTTTAACAGGGTGATTGAAATCCTTTAACTAGGTCACACCTGACAGTGTGTATTGTAACCTTTGACAGGGTTGTCTTTTTACCGAGCTCACTTCAGAAGAGTGCAAATAATAGTAGCATGTTACAAAGTGGTTTTTCCCATATTGGGTTTCCACTATAAAATCTTGGTGTTTATACTTGTGTGGATGTTTAGATTTGAACATTACTATGTTTTTCAAGTTAAGTTATAGCAACATAGTGGACTGCATTGTTAGATGTTTCTATTATTGAATTAGTGATGACCGAGTATATTTTGGTTCTGGATCTGATTTAAGGATAAGTTTTTTTTTGAGATTATTTTATACATCAGGACCTAAGAACAACTAATTCACCCCCGCTCTCTGTTGTTCTAAATCATATTAACAATTGGTATCAAATCTAAGTTGCTTATTGTTAGTATTGACAGATATCAAGTTTAAAGGGGCTTGAAAGCAAATGATCAGGATGTATAAGAAGGAGGTACCAAAGCTGAACAAGGAAAACTTCCCTGCATGGCAAAGCTTGATGAAGCTGCATCTCGCTAGTATTGGTGATTCTGCAAAGTACTACATTGAGAATAGTTATGTCTCACCTATCACACCTTTGACTGCCGAAGAAATGAGAGCTAAACAAGAACACAATCAGGCAATGCTGGAAATTGCATCTGCCCTGAGTTATCCAAAATTTGAGGACATTAAGGACTACACAAATGTGAAGGATATGTGGGACACTCTTGCAAGGATCTGTGGTGGTGACCTAAATGTGCAAAAAGAAAAGGTTAGGAGTCTTAGAGGTAAGTTTGATGAAATGAGAATGCAAGAAGGTGAAAACATTGCACAATATTGTAGTAGAATAAAAGAAGTTGTGAATGCTATTAAAGGAGCTAATGGGACTATTGATGATGAAAGTATAATTGGGAAAGTACTAAGAACCCTATGTCCTATATATGCTATTAAGATCTCAACTATTCAGGAATCTAGATGTAACTCTACAAATGTGCTTACTTTGGAAAGTTTGGTTGGTAAGCTGACTGCTTTTGAACTCTCTAACTATGATAATTTCTCTGTTGGAAGCATTGGAAATGTTGAATCTTATTTTAAGTCACAACTAGTTTAGAACAAGCCAAGGAAGGAACAAGAAAGATGCATCAATGAAAGTGAAAGTGAAAGTGAAAGTGACAGTGGTACTTCTGATGAAGACCTAGAAGATTTAGAAGCTCTTATGGCTAGAAGACTGAGAAGGGGAAAAGGAAAGTATAAAGGTAAACTCCCTATTATATGTTTTGCATGTAATAAAGTTGGTCATATAGCTTCTAGATGTCCTCATAGGAAGGATAAAGATGATAAAAGGAAAAGAAAACACAAAAATAGAAAAGATGACAGAAGCTACCGATGGAACAAAGACTACAAGGGAAAAGGTAAGAAATCTTGCTACATTGCTAAAAAAGAGACTAACACTGATACTGATGATTTGGAAATTGAGGTAGTCTATGTGGCAATGAAAGATGAATATGATGAGGATGAGAAAACTGCATTGCTATCCTATGTGAACAAGAATGACAAATGGATTATTGATAGTGGTTGTTCACATCACATGACTAGTGACAAAAATAAGAATGAGACCCTACATCATTACAGAGGTAAAAATGTAAAATTTGGTAATGATGCACCATGTCCTGTTAGAGGAAAAGGTTTGATTAAACTAACTGATAAGATATCTTGTAAAAATTCATATTGGGTTGAAGGTATTAATTACAATTTGTTAAGTGTTGCTCAGCTTAAGAAAATTGGTTACCGAGTGGAATTTCATCACAAGAAAGCTAAAAAATTTGATGCTAGTGGAGAATTGATTGGAAGTGGTGACCAAACTAGAGGTAATTTGTTCTATCTTGACCTATCTTAAGAAACATGTTTAATTGCACAACTTGATGATATTTGGTTATGGCATAAAGGTTGTGTCATGTTAACTTTGACAATCTGGTAGAGATAAGTAAGAAGAAAAAGGTAAGAGGTCTACCTAGATTGAAGAAACTTGAGAATGTGATGTGCAAGGAATGTTAGTTAAGAAAAATGACAAAGTCAAGTTTTAAGAGAAAATCCTTTACTTCTGAAATTTTAAATTTGGTTCATACTGACCTTTGTGGACCTATGGGTGTACAAAATTATTGTGGTGCTAGATACTTTATCTTATTTGTTGATGATCATACTAGGATGATGCATGTGATGTTTCTAAAAGAAAAATCTGAAGCTTTTCAATTCTTTAAGTGGTATTTGGCTAAGGTTGAAAAGGAGACGGGTAGGAACCTGAAATGTCTTAGATCTGACTGAGGTGGAGAATTTACATCAAATGAATTTAATCTTTTTTGCAATGATAGAGGAATTAAAATACATATGTCTACACCTAGAACACCTCCACAGAATGGTATAGCAGAAAGGAGAAACAAATCTATCTTAGATTGTGCAAGGACATTGATGATTGAAAAGAATGTGGCACAAAAATATTGGAAAGAAGCTATAAGCACTGTTGTTTACACTCTCAATCGGGTACAGATCAAGAAAGGTAAAAATATGACACCTTATGAATTATGGCATGGACATGCACCAAGTGTGAAATACTTTAGAATCTTTGGAAGTAAGTGCTATATATTAAAAGACACTAGGAATATAAAGTTTGATGCTAAGAGTGATGAAGGCATATTCCTAGGGTATTCCATAAAAAGTAAAGCTTATAAGTGTTTGAACTCTAACACTAACAAAATTGTGAAAAGTGTGAATGTAAAAATTGATGAGTATGTAGAAAGAAATGAAGCTGATAGTAAAAGGGAACCAAAAGATTATAGATCTTTTGTGTACATTGAAGAAGAAGATGAGGCAAGTAACAGACTTGCACCTGATGTCGAGTCTCAAATAAGCAATACCGAGCGACAGACAGAAGCTGCCGAGTATCAAGAAAATAGTGTCGAGAAAGAACAAGAACATGCCAAGCTACAAGAAAATGTTGTTGAGTATCAGGAAGAGGTTGCCGAGCATTCTGAAGTTGAATCTAACAATATTGTTGAGGAACATGATGAAATAGAGGAAAGAACAGCTGAACCTATTTTGGCAAAATATATAAGAAGACATCATAAGCCTGAATAGATAATTGGAGACAAGGATACTAGAATTCAAACCAGAAGTAATACTAAGGATACAACATGTCTACTATGTGAATTTGAATTGAAAACAACTAGAGAAGCATTGGAGAATGAAGACTGGATACAAGCAATAAATGAAGAAATTGACCAAATTGAGAAGAATGATACTTGGACTCTGGTGCTGAGACTTGATAATAAAAATGTTATAGGAACAAAATGGGTGTTTCAGAATAAGATGAATGAAAATGGTGAAATCACTAGGAACAAAGCTAGACTAGTATGCAAAGGCTAGGCACAAGAAGAAGGAATATATTATGGGGAGACATTTTCCCCTGTAGCTAGACTGGAAGGAATAAGAACTTTGCTTGCATATGCTGCTTATAAAGATTTCAAGGTATATCAAATGGATGTCAAGTCTACATTTTTGAATGGTATACTAGAGGAAGAAGTTTACATAGAACAACCAAAAGGTTTTATTGGTCCAAATAGAAGACACATGGTGTGCAAAATGAACCAAGCATTATATGGATTGAAGCAAGCTCTTAGAGCATGGTATGAGAGGTTGCATAACTACTTGATACAGATTGGATTTTCAAGAAAAAATGACATAAGCAATCTGTACATGAAGGATGAAGAAGGTAAAGGTATCTTGTTGGCAAAAATCTTTGTTGATGACATTATTTTTGGTGGACAAGATGCATTATGTAAAAGTTTCTCAAATGAAATGCAAACTAAATTTGAGATGAGTATGTTTGGTGAGATCAAATTCTTTGTTGGTTTACAAGTATATCAGAGGAAGAATGGAATTTTCATTACACAGTCTAAGTATGTTAATGAAATACTAAAAACTTTCAGATGGAAGATGCTAAACCTATGGGAACTCCCATGGTTACTGGACAAAAGTTATCTAAGAATGATGATGTTGTAGAAGTGAATCAGACTTTGTATAGATCTATGATTGGAAAATTGCAGTATGTTGTACATAGTAGACCAAATATTACATTACCTATTGGGATTGTGGCAAGATTCTCTACCAGTCCTAAGGAAACACATATGATGGCTGTGAAAAGAATTATGAGATACTTGAAAGGAACTACTGACTATGGTCTATATTATAAGAAGGATGACAAATTTGAACTCTGAGTTTATACAGATGCTAATTGGGTAGGAAATGTAGATGATAGAAAGAGTACTAGTGGTGGAGTTTTCTTTCTTGGACAAAGATTAGTTTCCTAGACAAGCAAGAAACAAAATTGCATTTCCCAATCTACTGCTGAGGCCGAGTATGTTGCTGCTACAGTAAACTATTCAAACTTGGTATGGATAAAACAATTGTTGATAGGCATGAAAGAAGAAATCACTAAACCTGTTGTTATTTTTTGTGACAACACAAGTGCTATCAATATTTCTAAGAATCCAGTGATGCACACTAAGACCAAGCACATTGCAATCAAGTATCACTACTTGAGAGAATTAGTACAAGACAAAGAAGTCCGAATGGAATATGTGAATATAAAAGAACAACTAGCAGACATATTCACTAACGCTTTACCTAGAGAAGCTCATGAGCATTTGAGAAGTCAATTATGGGTTCTTCCCCTCACTGAGGCTGCCTAGACAAGCTAGGAGCACTACATCAAATGTGATATAGTAGAATATTTGACAACTTGATGTAGAATATTGTCACACTTTAGGGCTGGCCTAGAGTTGTGAAGAGAAGCAAAGACAAGGAATCAGTCATAAGCAAGATGACAGAGGGAGAAACACTGAGCTGCAAAAATATTATCTACATTTGATGGATATAATTTTTTTGGTTGTTACTTTGGCATTTTTTTCAAAGAGGGAGAATGAACTGATATGATAACATGAAATATGATAACGCATGATACTGTAAAGTAAGAGGGAGATGAACTAATGAAACTAAAGATAAGGCTGATGAACTAAAATGAAGAATCAGGTTAGAGGGAGATCTGAATACTTTTGACAGTCATAGAAGTGAGGCTTACAGAATTCTAAATCAGAATGAAGGTAAGGATATTATAAATAATTTTTTGATGGACAGATAATTTTTTAGATTGGTTGGTAATCCATGTGTTATTCAAGTGATATCATATGGTGTTTCCATCAATGCCAAAGAGGGATATTGTTGGAAACTGAATTGAAACAATTATTGTATTGTCATTGATGTCAAACCGTAATTGGTAAGACTGTTGCTACTTAGGAAATTACTATATCTATTTGAGTGTTGCTAAGGGGCTAAGCAAGGTTGGTAACAATAGAACCTAAGGGAAAGGTTGAGTAATCTTGATACTACAAAGTGTACTTGACTATGTTGCACTATGATGAGATAATGTATTGTTTATCTTAGTAAGACTGAAGACTAAACTGGTAGGCTTAACCAAGTAAAGAAAGGAAAATCATGTTTAAGCTTAGTGATGTTAGTGTTGACTGAGTTAGTATATGCTGAGAAAAATTCTAGTGTCGACCGAGCATCAGTAAATTGTCAACGAAGGCAGTATAAGCCGAGGAGACAGTTTTAGTATTGATCGAGCATTCTACATGAAGACCGAGTTGACAATCACAGTATTGACCGAGCATCAACAATTTTATGTTTGAAGAGAATTTAATTTTGGAGCCGACATTGTTGAATTCTTGGACTATGTAAAATGTTTTGACTTTATTTATTGATTGTTTGGAAGCATTAAATGCATTGTAAAACATTTTATTGTAAATCTTTAAGAGATTTGAGATGATTCTAGAAAATGAGCTGAAGAACATGAAGCAGGTAGATTCAATGAATCTTACCTAACCCTAAGCTCTACGAATGAGGTTGAGCGGCAAAAGATGAGTTAACCTAATTGAGGAAAATATAAGGGAACCTAAGCATTTTGATATGCATGTACATGGAAAATAGAGAATACTGGAAGAAGAAAGTTTTATTGACTGATTAAGAAGAAAAGGTTGAAGGAGAAGTATGGTGATTGCTTGAAGAAAATTTCCAAGCAGATCAAAGATGGAAATGGAAAAGTTTCAAAGTTAGTAAACCAAAATTGGTGTACGGAGTCAGATCTGATATTTGTAAAGTGAGTTGTATATTTTTTAGATAATATTGCTACTACTTTCTAACCATTGTAACAGTCAAAATCCTTTTAACAGAGGTTGACCTAATAGTCATATGTTAAATCCTTTGAACAAGGTTGAATTCTAATGGAGTGTATGTAAGTCCTATGACTAGGCTCACTTTTAATAGGGTGATTAAAATCCTTTAACCGGGTCACACCTGACAGTGTGTATTGTAACCTTTGACAGGGTTGGCTTTTTACCAAGCTCACTTCAAAAGAGTAAAAATAATAGTAGCATGTTACAAAGTGATTTTTCCCATATTGGGATTCCACTATAAAATCTTGGTGTTTATACTTGTGTGGATGTTTAGATCTGAACATTACTATGTTTTGCAAGTTAAGTTACAGCAAGGTAGTGGACTGCATTGTTAGATGTTTCTATTATTGAATCAGTGATTGTATACACCTAAAAATGGTCATCTAGACTATTAGTCCCTTTTGCTAAAATCATCAATTGCTTGTTCTTGATCAAATCCTAGTCCTATCATTTATTTGATTATTTTCTATGGGCTAACCATCTTATCCTAAGTCTTTATTTATTAAAAGGAATATTTCCTCCCCTTTTATTAAATAAAAAGCCCCACTTTTCTTGTTATCCTAAGTTGCACAAATAAAGCATTTAATTCTTATTTAAAAAGAAAAATAAAATAAAAAATAAAAGAAAAGCACTTTTTGTCTCACATGGACATAAAGTAAATGCTCAACATAAAGTAAATGCTTCTAATTTTCCTATTGGAGGATATTTGTGCACAAGGATCAAGCTTCTTTTTTTTCTCCACCGTTGATTAAATCTTTTGCTTCTTAATCTCCATGGTCCATTGATTTTTTACCTCCTATAAAAGAAGAGCTCTCTTCCTCATTTGCACACACAAATTTTTATTCTATTGTTATGCTACAGGTTTTCTAGGTCATCTTGGAGCTTTTGGAGATATTCTTGCATCTAGGGTTTGAAGATTTGGAGCATTGTTGGCATTCATCTTGGATCTTCATCAACACTCTATCTTCTTGTCTTCATTATTGCATCATCATGGCTTTCTTGCTTCATAGTTAGATTTCATTTTCATGCATAGTATTTGCATTTTCATAGCTTCATTCTTAGCTTAGATTTCCTTTTATGCAATAGATTAACTTGCATTGTCATATAGATTTGCTTTGCATTGCATACATTTGGCTTCATTGGAGATATTGGCATTCTTTCCCTTGTCTTCCTTGAATCTCCCATTGCATGGTTTACTAGCAAGGTTATAGGCTTAATAGCTCTAGCTGAGAGCATTCTTAAAAACCCTTGCACTCCATGCCTAGGGAGCTATGGATCGATTTGTGAGGGCTCATTCTTGAGTTTTCTTGCATGTAAGGATTCATAGAAGTGTGAAAACATTTTAGAACACATTTTTGGCACCCACCATGGGGCAACCCACTTTTACATGCTGATTTTGATTATTTTTTAAGCTAACCCTTGTGCAGATTTGTTTGGAGATGGAAAAACCCTAGATTTGAAAGATTTGATCATATCTCCCAAACGGCTTGGTATTTTGGTCTGAAATTTTTTTTTCAAGTTGGCGACATATTAGAGAAGCTCCAAAAAAAAAATTTAGAATTTTTAGAGGTGATTTGTATTTTTTATGATTTTTTTTTATTTTTCATAAAAAATCAATTTTTGGCGCAAATCAGCATATTTTTTAGAAATTTTTATATTTCTGGAAAGGTCTTGGAATTCTATAGGGTGTCCATTCACTGTGTTTTTAATTTATAAATCATATCATAGCTCATTTGGTCAATTTATTAAAATTGGTCTATTTTGGTAAAATGGGTCTCTAGGGCACAAATGAAGAGATTTTTTTGAAATTTTTACATTTTTGGAAAGCTCTCTATTTTTTGACAAAGGTCTCTTTTCTGCATTTTGGGTTTAGGGTCCGAATTCATGTGGTAAAAATCAGATCTTGTTGACTAGGTCAAATGCAAAAAAAATAAAATTTTGTGATGGGTATGCACTTATTTTTCATTGTTCAATGCATGATATGAGTTATCATTTGGATTATTTGCTGGTTATCATTGCTCCTAACAATTGATTTTCAGATCTAACCCTAGGGTTTGCATAAGTTGGATATACATTGCATATCTTGTTTGCTTGTTTTCTTGTCTTGTTCATTTGAAGGTGCATGACTTGCTTTCATGAAAAATGCTTAAAACAAACAAAAAAAGGGTGAAATCTACTAAGCGCGTTGCGTTGGACTTGAGGTATTTTGTTACAACTTTACAAAATTTGGATCTTGGGATTAAAATTGAATCTCCCATATGTTTGGCTTGAGTTTTTACATGCTTTCATAGAACACATTTCAATTGATGCTCTTAATGGGAAATGAATGAACATAGATTTGCTTTCATACAAGTTTGTGTAAGTGAATGTTTGTGTTTAAACCTTATGTAATTCTTGGTTTCAATATCAAATATCTCATTGAGTGATTGAGGGCACGGATTCATTCTTTGTTTACATAGGGAGTTAAATGCACCACTTTGTGGACTCACTCTATGTTTGCTTGGAAAGTTAAATATTCCATTGATTCAACCCTTTGTCATTTGTGAGTAGTATTGATAAGCAACTTTAGATTACTTGTGATTGATCTAGATTGCTATCTTGGGTTATTGGACTCACTAATCTGTCGGCCCCTCATTTATGCCCCATAGTTGCAAGATCAGCGCTACATTAAAGGGGAGGGGTCTACAGGAAAGAAGCGTTAATTGCTCCACTAGGCAACCCTTTTGTGCTTTTTGGAACTCACTTGTTTTCTAAGGTGTGGACTCACTTTGAGTTGATGTGAGGAGTTAAATGTTCCACTTTTGGGCTCACTTTGAGTTGATGTGAGGAGTTAAATGTTCCACTTTTGGACTCGCTTCACATTCACTTAAAGGGTTAAGTGTCCCACTTTTGGACTCACTTCGCATTTACTTGAAGAGTTAAGTGTTCCACCTTTAGTGCTCTAAATACTTTTGATAGTGAATTACTTAGGTTTTATTTTAGAAGGCCTGCTTGGGGACATACCACCTCAAGGGATGACCTTAACTCCTATGTTCCGGTAGAGTATAAATAGCAGGTGGTGAATCGAAAGACACCTCTCTTGGGAATTGAGTTTGATATCACTCTTGGCTAAGCCTCAAAGAACTTTATACCTTTGAGAAGTGAAGGAGGAGATTTGGGTTACCGTCTCCCCCTGGCTGTGTGATTTTGGATTCTTCTCATCTACAAATTTGGGCCTCACGTACCTTACGTATATCGAGGACTCCCTTTAGCAAAGCTATGTATATCCTTGTAGACAGCTTGATAAGGTGTTGTTGTATTCTAAGTGTCTACTAAAACATTTTCAAGAACATACACAAGTAGAATCTTTAAGGAGTAGATATACTAAGTCACTATTCTTGTTCATGTGCAAGGTTGCTTTGCCCCTTGCTCATTGTTTGAAGACAACTGCTTGCTTGAACTCCTTGATTGCTATCTTATGTGCTTGATCCATGATAAAAATCTATTGATATACTTACTTGATCTTTTAAAATGCTTCAAAACTAAGATTTTTATGTTCATTGGTCATAGAGTCGTATGACTCTGCAACAGTGTCACCCAAAACCTTTTTACTGTCTTGTTGCTGTTGCAATCTGGAGCTGCTAAACTTGCATTTTAACTGGTCGTAGAGTGTCTTTTTCTATTCTTACCTGAAGCTGGTCTATTATCTGCATGCTTAGACGTGTTCTAGACTAAAACAAATGAGCTAAAACTATTGGATTTGAGCTTAACAAATGCTACTCTTGATCACTTGTCACATCACAGTTACCTCTCTAGCTACTTGCTTATGGAGCTTCTTGCTTGCTGCTCGGCTTTAGTCAATTGATTGTTGTAAGTGCTTGAGCACTTTTGACGAGCCATCTCTCTATTGTTCTACTTTGACAAGTGATCTTTATTAGTTTTTCTTATCTCAAATCTGAGAAACTTTGTCTCATTCTATTAGTCAACCAACATCTCTTTTCATGTCGGTTATAACTCGGTCTCAATTTGAGTAGGAGAGTCATCCTCCATTCAATTATACACAGTTACCTTCTCTAACTAGATGCTTATGAGCACTTGTTAGCAACAACAGTTCTAGTTCTAACCAATCTAAGGATTCTAAGGCTACCCCATGGTACAAAGGAGGTTTCCTCTTTTCCACATTCAAGACCCCCAAAAACATAGATAGTGTCTCACTCACTTTGATGGAACAAGAAAAATTTTAACTCTTGCAAGAACACTTTGAGTGTAAGGATAACCAAGCACGCTTGGAAAAAGAACACAATCAACAAAGGATGGATGCTGCTAGGCGCATGGCTTATAGAGGGACATTTCATGAGCAACCTGAGACTAGTAATCATGAGCATAGATCTCTTTTCAATGGCAACAATGGCAACAACATGCCACCAAGATCTCCTCCAAGACCCACTTTTGGCATGCCTTCTTCACCTCCTAGACCTCCTCCCTCTCAACATGAGGCAGAAGCTGATGATGAGATTTCTAGTGAGGCTCTTATGAGATTTGAACAAGATGTGGTCTCTCAATGAATGATGCATAAGCTTTTAGAGCGTAATGGTGATCAGTACTTTCAATATATGACTTCTAGAGGATACAAGCTTCCTCTCGGCTATGATGTCAGACAAATTGTCCAACAAAGAGTACCAACTAAGTTGGAAGTTCTTCAAGAAGAATTACGTTAGAAAAATCAATGCCTTACCCAAATGGCATTAGAAAGAGAGCCTCCAAAGGTCTCTTTTGTAGAATCAATTTGTGCTCTTCCTTTTGATAAAGATCTATACATGGTCCCATTTCCTAAGGATATTGAGGTTCCTAAATATGACAAGTATGATGGAAATGGTGACCCTCATGACCATGTGCATCATTTTTATGCTCTTAGTATGGACTTTCTTCATGAAGACACATATCTTCTACGCTTATTCCCTCGAAGCTTAAGGCCAATCTTTAGAATGGTTTGCGAAATTGACACCACCTCTTAAGACTTTTGATGAGTTAGCTCAGCAATTTACCCAACAGTACTCTTACAACATCCAACAACCTGTCACTATGATAGATCTCGGTAATCTAAGACAACATCAAGGTGAGCCATTTGCAACTTACTTACAATGTTGGAGGTCATTGTATTCTCGATATCCTTGTCAGCTACCCAAAAGAGAAAAGATTGACATTTTCATCAACACACTTGTGCCTGAGCTATTTTATGATCTAAGGAAGCAACTGTTCTCCTCCTTCCATGACATGGTTGAAAGTGCATATTGGATTAAGGATGTAGCTATAAGAAAAGGGGATATTGTTATTAATAAAGATGCTAAAGGCAATGGTAAAGACAAGAACAAACCTTGGAATAAGAACAAGTATGTTGTTAATGATGGGGTTGTTGACGCTCCTAAAGTTAAAGAGTCTGCTTTCAATCTTTCCAATGCTATCTATGCAGCAAAACAACAAGAAGCTGCCAATGCTCATAGTGCTCCTAAACCTCAATATGCAGATAAGCCTAAGAAGTCATTTCGAAAGCGAGTCTATACCAAGTTGGCAGAACCTTACGATGTAATCCTCAAGACTTTGGTTGACAATGGATATCTCACGCTTCTTGATGAACCTAGTAATTGGGATCTGATAAATAAGCCTGATTGGTGGAGAGAGGATCATTACTGCTATTATCATAGAAACAAGGGACATCCAATAGAAAAAAAATTTAGGCTTAAGGATGATATTCAGGATCTTATTGAGAATGGCACAATCTTCACTGATGGCTTAACTAAAAATTCTGATCACACAGCTTTCAAAGATCCTCTACCTAAGCATGATAAGGGGGAAACCTTTCAAGCACATAAGAAGAATCATGATGCTAAGATCAATTACATGTATCCTTCTAATACACCTGTGATCAACATGGTAGAGCCCATTGAGAGCGTTCTAATGATGAGGTCTCAAGATGATAATAAAGCCAATCATGGTAAGCCAAAGTTGATCTTGCAAACACGTGATAGTTCATCTTCCCAAAGTGAGACACTGAATGCTATTACTAGGGGGCAAGCCAAGATTGTCCTTAAAACTACGCAAAATCCCAAACAAGCTTTACCTTCCAAACAAGTGGCTCCTTCAGCCACCCCTAGCTATGATCTTGTCCAACATTTGCACAAGACACCGGCTCAGATATTAATCCTTGAGTTGCTTCGGTTATCCCCTTCGCATAGAGAGATTCTTAATAAGGCTCTATGTACAACATGTGTTCCTAATGACATTGATCCAAATCAATTTTAGGCTATGGTCAACCACATTTCATCTCTACTATCTCTCTCCTTTTCTATAGAAGATGACATATCTATTGCTCACCCGCATAATCTAGCTTTACACATTGAAGTTCTCATCTACAATACCCGAGTCCACCGAGTCCTGATAGACAATGGTGCAGGGTTAAATATTGTTTCTTTCAATGTCATACAACAATTGGGTTTGTCAGAATTTATTGTGGATTCTAAAAAGAAGATTACTATAAAAGCTTATGATGAAGTGGAAAGATCTTCCAAAGGTCTTGTCACGTTGCCTGTCCGAGTGGGCCCTATCACAAAAGATATTAACTTCCAAGTATTGGATGTTCCACTCACATATAACATTCTTTTGGGTCATCCTTGGATCCATGACATGCAGGCTATTCCTTCCACTTATCATTAGTGCGTCAAATTTCCATACAATGGCACTAAAATTATGATTCCTAGAGACCATACTATTTCTATTAATGCTCTTGCTGCTACTGAAAAATTTGTTCCTCACAATGAACCTACTGATGATCCTAGTATGTCTCTAGTTGCTGCTGAGAAATCATTTAAGATGATGAGCCTTGGTATGGGTGAATATAAACTAGATTCCTTTGCTTCTATACCTATTTCTCCTAGGTCATATGGGAAACCTTCCACTTCTGCTATCGTGATCCTTGAAGCCGAAAGAGAAGAAAAAGTTGTTCACAAGTGGATCTATAGAGAAGATGCCCAAAATACTCCCATGCTCAGTAATTCAGACATAGATACATATGAGTCACCAATACACACTATGGTTCACATGGGAGATGATCTTCCCTCTACTTCACTTCTTTGGGGAGAAAAATGTATATCTACTGATGATATGGATGTTCATATGGTTCATTCTTGTAGTAACCATCCCGACGTGGTTGATGGGTCTTGTGTGGGGTTTGATGAGTTTGTTCCTCATATTGCCTTAGTGGACCATGTTGGTTCTTCTATGACAAGTCTAGATCTAGCTACTTTTGGAGCTTACCCTATAGGCTCAACCTCTCTTGTTACCAGAGATGACACCCCTCGCATAAATGCTATTGAACCGGTCACTTCATTTCATCTTGCATCAACACCTGTTACTTCTTCCACCAGTGAACTAGCCACAAAAAAGATTGAATCAGCAATCAAACATCACAGTCATCAAGTCAAAAGAAAAGAGCAATGGTCGAATCGCGAAAACCACATTGTGGCGGTATCTAAACCTAAGAAAAGTAAAAATAAAAATCTGCTCAAAAATATTGATTATCAAATAAAAGATGACAAGCTGATTCTCTACAAAAAAATGATGCACTACTTCAAGCATGATCTCATATCTGTTACACTTCAACCCATTCCTAGAGCTAAGAACAAAGTTGGTAATGCCTTGGTTACTTCAACATCCATCTTACAAATGAAAAAACATAAATTTTGCTTCAAGTTCCTGGTGGATGAATTACGCTATCATGCTCACAAATCTTACAATCCTACCATATTTTCATGTCTTCCATCTCATATTCTTCCTGAAAATCCACCACGCCATTCCTTCCACCATCCCTTACACTTTGCCTTTGTCTCTGGTGACTTGTATAGGAAGGGTCTAGACAGAACTCTCCTTAAGTGTCTAGAAATAGAGGAGTCAGAAAAAGTGCTAACTGAAATCCATGATGGCATATGTGGATCACATTCTAATGATCCTTCGCTAGCTCAGACATTGCTTAGGGCTGGTTATTATTGGTCAAACTGGTTGAGACCTCCTATTGTCATAGTTGCAGCATTTGGGCCTGGGGCCTATCAGTTCTCTACATCAGAGGAAGTAGATTCTTGATGCCCGTTTCTGTCTGGGGCATCCTTTGTACATATTTTATTGATCCTAAAAAAATACCAAAAAAATTCATATATGATGGTGAAAAAATCATAAAAATCATAAAAAGTACTGAAAAAATGAGCATCCTAGTGAAAACCTAGCAATAGGCGCTTTGATGTCTCACCAAAAAAATCAAAAAATTCAAAACATCAAAAAAAAAATTGAAAAAGTGCCTTTGTGAAAACTTGGAAACATGCTCCTTGGTAGCAAAAATACAAAAAAAATTATAAAAAGTCCTGAAAAAATTGCAAAAAAATCTATCAAGTGGTGAAAACCTAGAAACAAGCACTGCTTGAGACCCTCTGCACCTATGTCTATCAGTCTTGCATGGTGCTCCTTCACTCCACTTCTCTCTTTGCCTCTCTTAGCCTGGAATTGACTCTTGTCTTAGTCTAGGGGCATACGTTGTTTTAAGCTTATCTTGGGTCTCTTTGTGCGTCTGGGTTTCTTAGGCACCTCACAAATGGTGTTTTTCAACACCACCTCAACTATGTTTTTCAACACTACCCTAGCATCAAGTGTTTCTTAACACTTATTAGATATCCTTCCCGCCGTCTTGGATGATGCAATATTTCTCACTGGCAGATGTGATACTCAAAGTTTGACTCTATGACCTACACACACACACTTGACTCGCTGAGATTTGTTTGACTTTATTTCTTTGTGTGCTTTCTATGATGATTTCTTTGCTAAGTGGTCTCTCCCTGAGAAGTTTTTGATGATGCATAGCTAGAAGATTGAGGGTATGAGAACATGTTTTATTTCTTTATCTACTTGTGGGTATATTTTGTTGGTCCTCACTATCATGAGCATTTATGCTGGTCTTACTTGACACTATGGACCTACAAGGTATTATCCTTGACTATTTTGCAAGTGCATGCCTATAGTCATCTTGACTTTCTTGTGTCTCGATGCGAGCATAATCTTGCTATATCAAACTTAGGTAATCTCACTGCACTAGTCATCTTGACCTGCATGTCTTTGATGCTTAGGTGGGATTCCCAAATTTCTATCTGATATAGATCATATTTAGATCCACATAGTTATGCTAGTGTGTATTGTATGATCTTGCGATGCTACCAATAATGCTCAATGATGAATATTAGATGTCTATTGGCTTTGTGACCTTGCAAGTAAACCACTTTTCATGTAGCTTGCATTCTTAAGTTCATGTTAGTTAGTTTTGCATCTTGCATATGGAGAGAGCTCTCCTTTATCTTTCATGGAAATGTTAATCAACTACACTCACCTTTTGCTTCTTCCCGATCATGTCTTTCACTTCTTGTCTTTCATATCACATCATTTTCCTTTCATTTCGGGATCCAAACCAAAATCCGAGTTCACCTTGATCACCCAACTCATCTTTTTCCTTCTTCCATGTAGTTGGTTAACCTTTTGAGGCCTGATCCTTCGATCTTTGTTGGGGCATTCTTCACCTCTTCATCCCCATCTCTCTCAACTTCCAATCTTTCATTCACTTTCAAATCCCAAGTTCAAATCCCCCTCCGTGGTGTTTATGGGTTGAGGGACCGATAGGTTCGTGCCCCATGTCTCATGTGTGGGGCATACCCTCACTGCTTGATGGTTATTCTGTCCTCTTTCTTTGATTATGATTTCTAGTGATTTGATCATGTTGCTCTTGCTTCTGCATTCCCTCCACCTGGATTTCATTTTCAATCCCGAGGGGGCAGACACATCATATATTATTGGTTATCTCTTTCCTAAGTGTTCAGTACTGTCGCTACTAGGCTGACCATGCAGGATTTGCTATCTCTCTGCACTTCATTCTTTGGAGTCAGATCACTATTTTCTTGCCTTCTTGGCTATTTGCTTGCCTTCTTGGCTATCTCTTGCCTTCTTGTCTAATCTATTCTTTGACGTAATGTGTTCCCAAATCAATCACACATTAGTCAAAGAGGGGAAAATGTATACACCTAAAAATGGTCATCTAGACTATTAGTCCCTTTTGCTAAAATCATCAATTGCTTGTTCTTGATCAAATCCTAGTCCTATCATTTATTTGATTATTTTCTATGGGCTAACCATCTTATCCTAAGTCTTTATTTATTAAAAGGAATATTTCCTCCCCTTTTATTAAATAAAAAGCCCCACTTTTCTTGTTATCCTAAGTTGCACAAATAAAGCATTTAATTCTTATTTAAAAAGAAAAATAAAATAAAAAATAAAAGAAAAGCACTTTTTGTCTCACATGGACATAAAGTAAATGCTCAACATAAAGTAAATGCTTCTAATTTTCCTATTGGAGGATATTTGTGCACAAGGATCAAGCTTCTTTTTTTCTTTACCGTTGATTAAATCTTTTGCCTCTTAATCTCCATGGTCCATTGATTTTTCACCTCCTATAAAAGAAGAGCTCTCTTCCTCATTTGCACACACAAATTTTTATGCTATTGTTATGCTACAGGTTTTCTAGGTCATCTTGGAGCTTTTGGAGATATTCTTGCATCTAGGGTTTGAAGATTTGGAGCATTGTTGGCATTCATCTTGGATCTTCATCAACACTCTATCTTCTTGTCTTCATTCTTGCATCATCATGGCTTTCTTGCTTCATAGTTAGATTTTATTTTCATGCATAGTATTTGCATTTTCATAGCTTCATTCTTAGCTTAGATTTCCTTTTATGCAATAGATTAACTTGCATTGTCATATAGATTTGCTTTGCATTGCATACATTTGGCTTCATTGGAGATATTGGCATTCTTTCCCTTGTCTTCCTTGAATCTCCCATTGCATGGTTTAATAGCAAGGTTATAGGCTTAATAGCTCTAACTGAGAGCATTCTTAAAAACCCTTGCACTCCATGCCTAGGGAGCTATGGATCGATTTGTGAGGGCTCATTCTTGAGTTTTCTTGCATGTAAGGATTCATAGAAGTGTGACAACATTTTAGCACACAATGATGACCAAGTATATTTTGGTTTTGGATCTGATTTAAGGATAAGTTTTTTTTTAGATTGTTTTATACATCAGGACCTGAGAACAACTGATTCACCCCCCCTCTCTATTGTTCTAAATCATATTAACAATGTTTTGTGTTCAAATTCTATGAGCAACATTGTTGCTTTTCCATACACCAATTCAAATGGTGTGAACCTTGTTGTTGTCTTCCATGTGGTATAGTAAGCCTAGACTACTTCTATTAATTGGCTTCTCCAATCCTTGTGATGCAACTATACTTTCTTTGTTAATATGGCCTATATTTCTCTGTTTATCACCTCTGCTTTTCCGTTGGCTTGTGGATGATAAGGACTAGACTTCTGATGCCTTATGCTATACTCCTTCATTAGCTCTATGATTAGATTTGATGTGAACTATGCTCCTTGGTCTATTACAATTTCTCTAGAGACTCCATACCTGGTAAAAATTTCTTCATACAAAAATGTAGCTACTTTTTCATCCCTTGCATTATGCATAGCTTTCACTTCCACCCACCTTGTCAGGTAATCTGTACAAACCAAGATATAGGATTTTCTATTTGATGGTGGATCAATTGGTCTGATGAAGTCCATACTCCACTTGTCAAAGGGTGTTATTACTACTTGTGGATTGAGTGGCATCTCATCTGATTTTGTTGGATGACCCATCCTCTGACATTTATCACATTTTTTTGTATAACTAGCTACATCTTTGTGTAATTGAGGCCAATAATATCCTGTTGTTAAGATTTTCAGGGTTGTTCACTTTGCTAAAAAGTGACCTCCACAAGGCTCATCATGACAAGCATGGAGTATATCATATACTTCATCTTCTCTCACACATCTTCTCATAATCTAATCTGGACCAATGTAAAATAGATTGTTATCTATCCATGAAAACTAAAAGCTTTTATCTGCAAGCCTTTTCTTGTCTTTTTGAGAAAAATGTGGGGGCATCTTATTTGTTGCTGGATAATTGGCTATGTCTGCATACCATGGGTTTTTTATTTCTATATGGAACAAGTGTTCATCTAGAAATGTATCTTCAACTTGAGTAGTGTCTTCATCAGCATTTTGTAGTCTAGACAAGTAGTCAGCAACTACATTGGCCTTCCTTGGCTTATCAACAATTGTTATATCAAATTCTTGCAATAGTAAGAGCCATCTTGCCAATCTACCTATTATAGCAGGTTTGTTCATCAGATATTTTATTGCTAAGTGATCAATGTGAACAAAAATAGGATAGCCTGTGACATATTGTCAAAAAAATTTCAATTCATAAACTACAGCTAGGAGTTCATTTTCAGTAATTGTGTAGTTCAATTCGGGGCCATGGAGGCTTTTACTGATATAGTAAATTGCATTCTCAAGGTTAGTAGGTTTTTATCCTAGCACAACACCTATGGCATAATCTGATGCATTTGTATGGATGTGGAATGGAATATTCCAATCTGGTCCTTTTAGGATTGGTGCAGTGGTTAGGAGTTTCTTTAGCTTCAGGAAGGATTCATCACATGCTTGTGTCCACTTAAATTCAGCTTCTTTGGTAAGAAATGTGTACAGAGGGCTAGAATTTTGACTAAAATTTTGAATAAAGCATTTATAGCATCCAACATGTCCTAGAAAATATCTTACATCTTTTTTTATTATTAGGGGTAGGTAGATTAAGTATTACCTCTACTTTAGCTAGGTCCACTTGAATTCCTGCTACTAAAATGAAATGCCCAAGTACCACTCATTCCTGCATCATCATAAAGTATTTCTCACTATTAAGGGATAGATTATGTTCCTTACACCTTATTAGTACCTTTTCAAGATTCTTTAGAGCCTCATCAAATGTCACTCCAAATGTTGTAAAGTCATCCATATATATCTCCATACAGTCATGTGATATGTCACCAAAAATACTAATTACAGCTCTTTGAAATGTTGCTGGAGTATTACACAACCCAAAAGGTAGAACTGAATATGCATATGTCCCCCATGGACATGTGAATGTTGTCTTCTCCTAGTCCTCTAGAGCAATAGTTATCTAATTGTATCCACTATATCCATCAAGAAATAAAAAATACTTCTTACCGGCCAAAGTATCAAGTACTTGATCAATAAATGGTAGTGGAAAGTGATCTTTCTTGGTAGCTTTGTTTAACTCCCTGTAATCCACACAAATCCTCCATTTGCCTCCCTTTTTGGGTACTATAACCAAAGGTGATACCCACTTACTGTCAGATGTAGGATATATAAAGTCAGCATCTAATAGCTTTTGTAATGCAATTTTGACTATCTCCCTTAATGTTGGGTTAATCCTCCTTTGAGTTTGATGAAGGGGTAGGCTTCCTTCATTGATATATATTTTGTGAGTACATAATGTAGGGCTTAATCTCTTCATGTCCCCATAATCCCATGCAAATTCTTTCTCATGTGTTTTCATTAGTTTGGTTAGTTGCTCCATTTTTTGTAAAGGCAACTTATTATTCACATGGAGATTATGACCTTTAGAAAGATCTATAGTAGTTATAAGGTCAAGCATGGATACTTCAGGGATAGGACTTGTGTTTACTTCACTAGGTAGAAATTGGTGGATAATATTGGGTTTTGAAGGTAATACACAATCCTCAAAATTGTCTTCATATGTACTTAACTCCAACATGGAACTCTCAAATACATCTTTGATTACAACATAGTCATTATTGAGAATGCTCCTGATGAATTCATCTTCCTCTTGCAACTTTAGAAAGGATTGCCTATGTAACATCATGAGTTGGACCATAGAATTCAATTCTTCTTCCTCATCTCCTAAGTTTGGCCATATAGGTGTACTCAAATCCGGCTGTGGTTGAGATGGAGGATACAATGCTACTTTCTTAGTGGCTTGCCCATCTGAAATTGTCATGTTCCCTAATCTACAACTTATGTTTGCATCAGTTGTTGCTAATCATGGATGTCCTAGAATAATAGGGTAACTAGCAAGGTTGACTTTTGGTGAAAGGATCATGAAATCAGTAGGGTACTCCCAAGAATCTAAGGCAACTATTATATCTTCTATCATTCCATTAGGAGTAATAGTAGAGCTATCTGCTAATTGTAATACTGTTGGAGTAGCTCTCAACCCTTCAATGATCATTTTATTCATAGTATCCTTTGTCATTACATTAATGGCATCACCTAAGTCTATTAATGCATTTTTGACAGACTAGCCATTAATGATGATATTCACAACTGGACTCCCTGGATCTTAATATTTTGGTATTACTAGTTTTCCTAGCATGATATCAGCCAATTGTCTTATAACATGAACTATTGTAGGATCCTTTTTCTTTCTCCTAGGCTTTTTAAGACAACCTTGTTTAATTGCCTTTCCATAAACTGGAACATCTTTTATTTCTTGAAACAGGGGAATCTGGACATGCATGTTCTTAAGCTGGTCAATGATATCAAATGGTTGATCTTCTTCTTTTGGTATGGGTTTCTCCATGCTGAGCCTTTGAGGAAAAGATGGTTTAACTGATGTATGAACATTAGCTAAGTTGGAAAATTTTTCTAATGCAACATTATTTGGAAAATCATTCTCTGGAATCAGTTCTGCTGCT
The DNA here is from genome assembly GCA_027943335.1 of Chamaecyparis obtusa. Lineage (NCBI taxonomy): Eukaryota > Viridiplantae > Streptophyta > Pinopsida > Cupressales > Cupressaceae > Chamaecyparis > Chamaecyparis obtusa. The sequence continues at coordinate 23,803 of BSBK01005513.1, read as the reverse complement.
GCAAGAAGCTCTAGCACTTCTATGATAAGGGGTGTTTCAGGTGTTGGTAAGGTAGTACCTTATCTTAGGAGTATATCAGCTATATCAAATACATAGGCAGGGTACTACTAAGCATCAGTAGCATACATTTTCTATTGTGGTTGTTGATTGTTTGGATTTGGCTGAGGTTCAATAGGTAATTGCGTCTTCATTTGTGGACCTGCATTTGGAGGTGGTGGCTTTATTGCAGGCATATTTGTTGGAGGTGGTAGAGGTGGATATCTAGGATTTGAGTTAGGCAATTGTTGAGGTCCTCTCCATTGGTTAGTGGGCTACCAATTTCCTTGTGGTTGTTGCCATTGGTTTGGAAATTGTGACCATTGGGGTTGTTGTGGAGGATACCATTGATTTTGTTGATTATTTGCCCAAGTGTTATTCCAAGTGGGTTGATTATACTATGGAGGACTTTGGACTATGGACTCAAATTTTGTAATGGGTCTTGAGGCATACCTTGTCTCATGGCCCATGGTCAGTGTTGAGATACAAAGACTACTTGCTCATCCTCTCCTTCTATCTTCAAGTACTCAGTTGGAAGATTCTGGTTCTCTGGGTTTGTGACCAATTTGCACTGGTAATCCTTCTTCTATTTGTGGTAATGAGGATAGTATTCAGCCAGTTGTGCCTCTACATCTGCATGTTTCTTCTTGGCAGTCATAGTGTCTAGGTTTGTAGTAACATCATTGATGATGTCTTGCTTGAAGTCTGACAGTAGGTTTGAAATCTCCATCTTTGAAATACCAAAGCCACTTCCTTTATTCAGCATTGAGCGAAATCCCCTTCCTTTCTTGACTACTACTCTAGAATAATTCATACAAATCTTCTGAAGATCATCCCAAGAGGACTGAAATATATCACCTCTAGCCATGAGGTCCAGAGCTTCAAGACAATTTTCATTCACTCCTCTTAGAAAAATTAGCTTCTTTGAATCCTCCTGCAATGCATGTTGTGGGTTCTTTTGTAAGCTAAATAAGAAGCATGATGTGTAGTCCTCTAATGTCTCATCTTCCCTTTGTGACATACAAAACATTTCATCTCCTTTTGAATCACTTCCCTTGCAGTATTCCTTATACTTTCTTAGGAACAAATCTCTCATTCCATCCGAATTAGCTATTGCATTCACTCCTAAGCCCATGAACCATCTAAGGGATGACTCCTTCAGAGTTTCTGGAAATAGCTTAAGCTTATGACTGTTAGTATTATAGTCAAAACTTAGACACAATATGTCAAACTTAAACAAAAAGGTGTCAGGATCCTCCGTAACAAGGCCATAGAAATTTGGAAGTGCCGAAGTAGGTATGTTCTTGAGGTTAGGATTGTTAATAAGACTTGGAATTGGAAATGGAAATGTAGGAGCTGCCATTACTAGAGGTGTTGGATATTGAAACTGTGGCTAGAAAGTATTATTGATTGGAGGGCTCTGAGAAACAGGTGGTCCTAGATTGGGATTATTATGAAAACTAGCTAATATCTCTGCAAAAGGATGGAGGTCAAATGTTTCTTGGGTTTCTTCTTCTTCTATTGAAGATGATGCAACAAACTCAGGACTAGCATCAAGAAATGGTAATTCAAGCTCTTCAAACTCTTCTTTTTGTTTAATAGGTTCTTTTGGAAGAAATCTTCCATGAGCATCTCACCTTCTTCAATGCATGCAAGCTCACAACTTCTTGGTATTGACTAAAAACTAGAAACTAATCTGAAAATAAATGACTCATTAAGGTTCTTAGTTTGACACCATCCCAGCAATGGCGCCAAAAATGAACAGTCCCACCATAGGTAGAGATAATCATGCCATTGTCTCTCTTAAGGTTAATATATCTATGATATGGATTACCTATCCCCATCATGAAATACATTTAGATTATCAACCCAGGGATGTAGACTTGAAATGGGACAACATAGTTTATGCACTAGGTTCCTTTAGGAGTCATAACACCTGTGTTGTAGGAAGATAAAATGCATGAAAGGAATCTATGCTATTGCTATAGGAAAGTAAACACACTTGACTATTGAATGGAATTACTATAGAAAACATACAAAATAAATCTAAGCCTATCTAACAACTCAAAACATTCACTATACCCATCTCTACAAATGCTGTAGGAACAACCACAATGACAATGCTATAGGAGTAAAACAGTAGCTCTATTTGAAAATAGGAAAAGTATAGAAAGAAAATCTATTCTCACTTAATCTAATCCACCTCCCAAGTGGGCCCCCTTGGTTGGCTTTTGCTAACTACTCAAAATAAGAAATAATCCAAAATCACTCTTCCATTAAATTCTTCTTAACTAGTTACATAACAACTGAATAACTCATGAAGAAAAAAATAGAGCAACTTCCACTATACTAAATATATAATTCTATCTTTCTTCATTACCTACTAAATCAATCAAAATCCCTTTATATCAAGGATTGACACTTATTGAAAACATAATAGAAAAGTCTCATTAAACCTCACCACATAAGGAGGAGATAAAACAACCATGACATAATACAATTACTACTAACAACAGAATAATAGTTCTGAGAAAATATAGCAAGACTAATTCCCTATCTTCTCTGGAATAGTATCTCCTTCAAAGCTTGGCATACCCATCAGAATTGTGTTGGATTCTCTCACCATGGTTGGTCTTCTAACTCTCCTTCTTCAATGCAAATGCGCCACTCTTCATACCGCTCTATGTTTACCTGAAAGGTTAGTAACATTCGGTAAACATATGCAAGTCAACATTTTCAACTCCTACTTAAATGCTAGAACACAACTTGAAATAATTATATGAAGTACTACATTATATTTATAATAGTCAGAAAAACATATCATTCAAGCTACCCATATATTTTGTGGCTTTAGCTATACTTGGCATAGGCTCACATAAGTATAAGTCATAAAAAATTTTCTAAATGTTTGTCAGAGTATCAACAAAACATAAAGATCGTAACAAAATTGAGTCAATAATTGGACTCATCAATAGTTACCATGGAGCCTTTCACCTTTGGATATGTGAAGGAGATATGTTAGTGATGTTACATTCATGGACGTGGAGTTTGATGGTTAGTAGAAGTGAAGTTATGCAGTCACTATTCACTAGTAGTAGTTTCTTATGTTTGTTCAGAAGAGCCGACAGAGATGATATTAGTTTTGGAGTTGCACCTATCATTTTGGTATGCACCCTTGGATTTAAGCTTGGAGAAGATTTAGTGAGGTTTAGTTAAGAGTGCATGAAGTAATTCAACTTGAGGAGAAAGATCCAATTATTTTGGTAGAGCTGACAGTGTGTAGCATGCATCTACAATTATCTTATTGGACAAGTCCCAGAATGTGTTGTGTGCTTAGTAGAGTCGACTAAATTATTATTGGAGTTTGTTATAACTTCTCTAATATAATTTCAAGGTGGTTCTAACATGATAACTTGATTATATCATTTAGAGGAAAGATATTTATGGGCAGTCATTTATGATTGCTTGAGTGTGATTCATAGTGATTGTGAAGAGTAGAGTAGAGTGTGCAAAGTGTTGAGCCATCAGAAGAAGGTCTATGTGACCAAGTAAAGTATTTATGTTATACATTGGAACTTATCTAGATAGTAGGTCAAAGCGTAGTTCACCAAGATCCAAATATCATGTGTATTTATTAAATAGAAAGTTGTAGCCTTCACCCCTTTGAGCAGTGTGCTCTCAAATAGTGCATCCTCACCCCTAACAAGGTTAATTGTAAAAGACTCCTAATAGGGTCTGACCCTTAACCAAGTCTATTGTACTAAATATATTGTAAAGAAACTACTAAGAGGGTTAAGGATCTTCTAACAAGGATCATTATACACTAGTGTAGAATATTAGTGGGTGTCAATTCCCACTGAGGTTTTTACCTATTTGGCTTTCCTCGTAACCAAAATATTGGAGTTGTGTTCAAGTGTTCTTTCATTTTGTTTATGCTTTATGTTTAAGTATACTTAATTGGATAAAGAAATGAAACTTGTAGATAACTAATTCACCCCCCCCCCCCTCAGTTATCTCTTGGGACTACTCCTAACAATTGGTATCAGAGCCAAGTGCCTCAGAGAGAAATTTTAATAGCTTGAGGTTGATCAGATGGCATTCTTCAAAAAAGAAAGTCCTAAGTTTGATGGAGAGAATTATCGTGATTGGAAGAACAAGATGGTGACTCATTTGCAATGCATTTCTTTTGATGTTTTTGATGTAACTATCAAAGTAGTCAAGATCCCTACTTTATAAGACCTTGCAAAGATGATGCTACTAAAAAGAAAAAGGAATTATTTCAGTAGAATGCAATATCCAAAGAAGCCCTTATCAACACCCTATCTGATAGTGGGTTTTTAGAAATAAATAAAGTAGATACAACCCACAAAATATGGAAGTACCTAGAAGACATATTTGAAGGAGACAAACAAGAAAAGGATGCACATAAAAAAACATCAAAGAAAAGATACAATGCATTAGAGATGCTACCTGAAGAAAACATCAGAGCTTACAATCAAAGGATCAATGAAGCAGTTGCTGGAATCAAGAACAATGGTGGAGAGATCTCAGAGGAAGACATTATGGACAAATTGATGACTACTCTCACTCCAGAATATGAAAACAAGATCAACATCCTTGATGAGACCATGTAGCTTACATCAAATTTTAAGAGAGAGACCATGATTAGCAAAATCTCAGCTTTTGAGATTTCAAAATTGAAGACAGAACCTAAAAGTGAGATAGCCTTCAAAGCAACAATTCATGGTAAGAAATCTGCAAACACTTCTGGTAATTTTCATGATGATGATGATGATGAAGAGAAAACTCTAGATGATTTCATTTCTATGATTTCTAAAAGAGAAAAGAAATGAAAAGGAAAATATGAAGGTCAGTTGTCATTTAAGTGCTTTTCATGTAATAAGATTGGTCACTTTGCATCTAAGTGTCCTACAAGAGCTAGAAAATTCAAAAATGACTACAAGCCTAAATACTCTAAGGAATGTTACTATGCTAGAGATGGAGTTTCAGATGATGATTCAGCTAAAGAAGAAATTGGATTCATTTCTATTATAGTGAAAATGAATAATAAAGATCATGAAGATGAGAAAGAGGAACAAGAGCTAGCATTGATTTCACAAGCTGATATAAGGATAGACTGGATTATAGATAGTGGTTATTCACATCACATGACAGGTGATAAAGACATATTTTTTCATCTAGACAAATACAATGGTGGGATGGTTAGATTTGGAGATAACACTCCTAAACCTATCATTGGTAGAGGAGCTATCACATTGGATGGAAAGAACAACACTGATGATGTTCTCTATGTAGATGGTTTGAAACATAACCTTCTTAGTGTTGGATAGATACTTGAAAAAGGTTATCATTTGGAGTTCAAAGACAAAAAATGCATCATTAAAAATAAGGATGGTGTTATGATCACATCAGGCTCAAAGAATAAAGGTAATATTTTCCAACTCAATTTAGAAGCAAGTTGTATTATTGCTAAATTTGATGACAGTTGGTTGTGGCATAAAAGACTATATCATATCAATTTTGATAACATAGTAAAGATAAGTAATGTATAGGTAGTAAGAGATCTACCTAGCATAGCAAAGCTAGTTGATACTATATGCAGGTAATGTGTGATGGGAAAGCATGTGAGAAACTCATTCAGGAGAAAGCACAATTGAGCAAAGAACAAGTTGGATCTGATTCATACAAACCTATGTGGTCCAACTCAAACAAGATCATACTATGGTGAAAGGTATTTCATTTTTTTTGTTGATGATTATACTAGAATGATGTGGGTTGCATTCTTCAAGGATAAGTCAGAAGCTTTTGAAAAATTCAAAATATTCAAAGCTAAGGTTGAGAATGAATCTAGACTAAAGATAAAATGCTTGAGATTGGATAGAGGAGGAGAATTCACCTTTGACAGATTTTATGAGTACTGCGAAGAACATGGCATAAAGAGGTAGTTAAGTGCACCTAGAACCCCTCAACAAAATGGAATTGTAGAGAAAAGGAATAGGATTATCCTTGATACAGTACGCACCATCATGATTGAAAGAAAAGTTGCACACCTATTGGAGAGATGCAGTCAATACAGTAGTCTATACTATCAATAGAATTCAAATGAGGCCTAGCACGGACAAAAAACCATATGGGCTATGGTTTGGTAATGTTCCCATAGTAAAATACTTCAGAATCTTTGGAAGCAAGTGTTACATTAAGAGGGATGAAGCAGTAGGCAAGTTTGATGCAAAAAGTGATGAAGGTATTTTCCTTGGTTACTCTACTAAAAGAAAAGCTTATAGATGTTACAATTTAAGGTTAAAGAAGATCATTGAAAGTTCTCATGTTAAGATTGATGAAAATTTTATAGTTCAAGAAAGATATCATGATTACTCACCTCTGATTGAAGAAGAATCTAGACCTTCCACTAGTGAGACAGTTGTTGAAGAAATGTTTGACAGTATTGATGTTCTATTTAATGACCCTAAAATAAGTGAAGCAAAAAATCCAAAGGCTTATGAGTCAACATCACCTAAAGTTCCAAAGTTTACATCTAGATATCACTCTAAGGATGACATCATTGAAGATCAGAGTAGCAAAGTCACAACAATATCAAAAGCTAAGAGTTTTGCAAGTAGTGAGGCGGTATGTTTACTATCTCAAATTGAACCCTTAAGTGTTGAAGATGCATACAAAGATTCATATTGGCATGATGCTATGAAAGAAGAACTAGGTTAGATTATCAATAATGATACTTGGGAACTGGTCCCAAGACCTAGTGATAAGAATGTGATTGGAACAAAGTGGATATTCAGAAACAAGATGAATGAAGATGGTACAGTAGTAAGGAAAAAATCAAGATTAGTATGTAAGGGATATGCGCAAAGAGAAGGTATTGACTATTCAGACACTTTTGCACCAATAAGCAAGTTAGAAGCTATTAAGTTGTTTCTAGCTTTTGCAACATTCAAAAACTTCAAAGTTTATTAGATGGATGTTAAGTCAGTATTCTTCAATGGAGAGCTAAAAGAAGAAGTATACATTGAGCAACCAGAAGGATTTACCCTATCAGACAAACCTGATATGGTATGCAGATTGAAGAAATCCCTCTATGGACTTAAGCAAGCCCCTAGATCATGGTATGAGAGAATTGATGGATATCTAACAAATATTGGATTCAAGAAAGGAGTAGTAGATTGTAATCTATTTATAAGAGAGAAATCTGAAGGACTGCTACTTGTGGCTATATTTGTTGATGACATTATCTTTGGGGGTAATGACAAACTAAGTGTAGAATTTTCTAAAGAAATGTAGAGTGAGTTTGAGATGAGTATTATTGGTCCTATAAAATACTTTTTGGGACTAAATGTGTAGTAGATAGAGAAAGGTATTTCCATTAATCAGTCTAAGTATTTGAAAGAGATACTAAAGAAATTCAAGATGGAAGATTGCAAGATAGTAAGTACACCTATGATAATAGGATGCAAGCTTAAAAAAGAATATGACTCCAGTAGTAGATACAACATTTTACAAGTCTATTATTGGTAAACTCATTTATCTTACTCAAACTAGACCTGATATTTCCAATGCAATTGGCATAGTTGCAAGATTTGTAGCAGAACCTAAACAAAGTCACCTCATGGTAGTAAAGAGAATATTTAGATATTTATAGGGTACTATAGATTATGTTCTGTGGTATCCTAATTCAAAAAATGTTGAGCTTCATGTGTATACTAATGTAGATTGGGTAGGATGCATTGATGATAGAAAGAGTACATCAAGTGGAGCAATGTTTCTTGATGACAGACTTGTCACTTGGACAAGAAAGAAGCAAAATTGTATCTCTTAGTCAACAGCAGAAGTGGAGTATGTTGTAGCAGCCATAAATTATTCTATAATTGTTTGGATCAAACAAATGATAAATTATTTTGGAATTCAGATTGATTACCTTATTTTTATTCATTGTGATAACACTATCACTATCAACATGTCAAAGAACCCTATGATGCATGCAAAGACAAAGCACATTGAGATCAAGTATCACTTCCTAAGAGAGAAAGTGATAGAGAAAGAAGTCAAGTTGGACTATGTGAGTACTAAAGATCAGTTGAAAAACATATTTACAAAGCCATTGCCAAAGGATACTTTTGAGTATCTCAGGGAGAAGTTGGGAGTAATCCCCTTCCCTAATTCTGCTTAGAAGAAAGAAGAAAGAGCATCAGTCCTCAAGGACTGATGGATGGTTGACTACTCCACTTTAGGAGTAGTACTAGTGCTTAAACTAATTGGTGCCCTTTGCCATTGATGTCAAAGGGGGAGTAATATATAGTCATGACAAATAGAAATAAAAGGAGTAATATATTAAGGGGGAGTAGTGTTCAGTTTATGGAAGCAGTTTAGTTGAGGAAATGGAGAATGTTGAAGAATATTGCAACAGATGGAGGATCCATCCTTGGGGGAGTTTTGAAGAAAATGGATAATGTTATAAAAGAAATTTTCATTTGGATTGGTGGAGTTTTCCTTTCCATATGTTGCCATCAATGCCAAAAGGGGAGATTGTTGGAGATTTGCTAGTAGGTCAGTACTCACTGTATGTTTTTCATTGATGACAACATATGGTAAGTAGCATGCATGGAAGACTTATGTAATAAGCTTTAAGTATATGTAGCATGGACATGTTATCAACATGATATCATGGATGCAAATTTTAATTGTTAGTACAGACAGTTATATAGCAGCTTGTGTCAGCAATGTTCCTGTCAGAGTAATAGGCAGTGTTCTATGTATGGTTGTCTGTATAGTTATCATGGAGCCTTGCACCTTTGGATATGTGATGGAGATATGTTAGTGATGTTACACTCATGGACACAAAGTCTAATGATTAGTAGAAGTGAATTTATGTAGTCGCTATTCACCAGTAGCAGTTTCCTGTGTTTGTTCAGAAGAGCCGACGGAGATGATATTGGTTCTAGAGTTGCACCTATCATTTCAGTATGCGCCCATGGATTTAATCTTGGAGAAGAGTTAGTGATGTTTAGTTAAGAGCACATGAAGTAATTCAGCTTGAGGACAAAGATCTGGTTATTTTGGTAGAGCCAAAAGTATGTAGTGTGTCTATAATTATCTTATTGGATAGGTCCTAGAATGTGTTGTGTGCTTAGTAGAGCTGACTAAATTATTATTCGAGTTTTTTATGACTTCTCTAATATGATTTCAAGGTGGTTGTAATAGGTCAAATTTATTATATCATTTAGAGGAAAGATATTTATAGGCGGTCATTTTTGATTGCTTGAGTGTGGTTCATAGTGATTGTGAAGAGTAGAGTAGAGTGTGCAAAGTGTTGAGCCATCAGAAGAAGGTCTATGTGACCAAGTAAATTATTTTTGTTATAAATTGGAATTGATCCAGATAGTAGGTCAAAGCATAGTTCACTCAAGATCCAGATATAGTGTGTATCTATTAAACAGAAGGTTGTAGCCTTCACCCCTTTGAGTAGTGTGCTCTCGGACAGTGCATCCTCACCCCTAACAAGGTTAATTGTAAAAGACTCCTAACAGGGTTAAGGATCTTCTAACAAGGATCATTATACACTAATGCAAAATATTATTGGGTGTCAATTCTCACCGGGGTTTTTACCTATTTGGGTTTCCCCATAACCAAAATATTGGTGTTATGTTCAAGTGTTCTTTCATTGTGTTTATGCTTTATGTTTAAGTATACATAATTGGATAAAGAATTGAAACTTGTAGATAACTGATTCACCCCCCCCCCCCCCCCCTCAGTTATCTCTTGGCACTATTCCTAAAAATTTTGACCATGTTAATAGATCTATAATCATTACACATCCTCCATTTTCCACTCTTCTTTGGTGCCAATACTATAGGTTCTACACAAGTTCTCAAAATCTCTTTGATCAAACCTTTCTTCAACAACTCTTGCACTTGTCTATTCAATTCTTCATTCTCTGCTAGTGCCAACAGATGTGTTTCTTTATTTGCTAGACATGTTGTAGGAATCAAGTCCATGCATTGACTAATACTTCTCATAGGTCACAATCCATCGAGCACATTGTCTAAGATTATTTCCTTATACTCATTCAAAAATTATTTAATCTCCTTAGGTTGTTCCTCTACCGATTCTATATCAGGCTTCTTGGGAATCAAAGCATAACGCATATTATCATTTTTTTAGTCATCCAATAATTTCCTTCCTTCAACCAAATAAATTTTAATACTGGTATAATTATCATTCTTATGGGTCTCAACTAAAGAAAACAACACTTTCTTCATCCCATTTGAAACAATAGTATACCTATTCCTTCTAATTCTCCCATCATGCAAAGTTTTTTTATTATACTGTCATGGTCTTCCTAGAAAGATATGACACACATCCATAGGCATAAGATCACAAAGAACTTCATCATGATAAGATCATATTTTCAATTTCACTAAGCATTGTTCACTTACCAATAACTTATGATCATCTTTTATCCATGCTATCTAATAGGGTTATCGATGCTTCAATATTTGTAGCTATAATTTTTTCACTGATTCTTAAGAGGCTAGGTCATCCAACCTACCATTGTCAATAATTACTTTGAAAAATTTCACCTCAACCTTACATCTTATCTTGAACAATTTTATCCTTAGAAATGACTCCTAGTTCAATTCTTCATGAGAAAGGAATCCCCTTACCATTAGGGCTTCTTCATCCTCAGGCTAGTTCAATGGTTCCTTGGATTCTTCTTCCACAAAAGCATTTATGCCACTGCTCTTGGTCCTCTTGCTAGATTTTCTTTTAGTACATTAAAAGGATCGGTGTCCTTCTCCTCCATACTTAATACAAGTTCCTCTAAACACTCTCCTATCTTATTTCATATACCTATTTGATCCACCATCTCTTTGTAAATTTATATCATCCCTTCGCTATTAATTCCCTTATGTGAATTATGCCTTTCCTTTATCCTGATTTGGATAATATCTTCCACCACTCAAGGTTCTTCCTCACTAAAAGCTTCCACCTCTTCCTCTTTATCTTTTCTCATGCCTTTTGTTCAACTTTTCCTTATCTTTTAGGGCTATTAGTAAGCCTCCTCTATACTTTTCAACTTAACCAATCTGATCTCATCCTAAATAGATGTCCTCAAACCATTTAGGTACCTTACAACCCTCTCGACATCATCATTTGTATGTCTAGGTTTGATATCCAATCTATAGAATTCTTTGGTATACTCTTTCAAACTAAGATCCTTTTTACTTAGGTTTTGCAATTTTATAAACAAACTTACTTGATAATCAACAGGTAAAAATTTAGCTTTTAACTTGTTCACCATACTATCTCATGACTTAATTTTATCCTTACCTCTTCTTTTTCTATTAGTCTGCAAATGTTCCTACCATAAGGATGCATGTCCTTTCAATTTTTAAAAATTATATCTCACTTTCTTATCTTATATCTCCCTTCATAATCAAATTATTTCTCCATCTCTATGATCCAATCAAGTAGTTCTTTTGAATCTAACTTTCCCTCATAATCAAGTGGACTGAAATGTGGTCTTACATTAACCCTAGTTAGGACCTTTATAAATTTTTCATCTCCCTTTTCAAGCTCTAGTTGTTCTTAACCCTCTTCAGCTACTTCTTCAATTCTTTCTTCCTCTTCATCACTCACATCTTCAATGTTTCATCTTATTCTCTGGGATGGCTCCACAACTTCTAATCTAGCTACTATTTTTCACAACATATCCATCACTACTAGATCTACATCTCTTCTTCCACCTCTAGCATTCCCTCTAAAATCTATCTTACACAAATACTATGTAATTGTAGGTCATATACTCTTCCTACCACCCCACAAAAATTCAATCTAGGACTTTGCAAGCTCAAGAACCATGATCTATCTCAAGAGAATCAGAAACTTGCTATGATACCACTTGGCACAGTCATGGATGGAGGGAACTTAAAGAGATTAATCCAATCCTTGTAGCATGATTCATACAATAGAAATTATATGAAAAATACTTGAGATAATGAAATATCAACCTTCTTATTATCAAGTAATAAAGTACAATATATCTTCTACATGCAGTCATACATTCCAAGCATACAGACTGGATTCATGAGTCTTTTGTAGGCTATGTTTTTATACTATCTATTCTAACCCAAGATACTAAGCTCTATGAGTGCTCCTTTATTATGTATTCTCTATGTCACCCTAAGGGATCAATCACAAAACTTCACAAATCCTTCACAAGCCTCAGGTTAGCCTAAGAAAGATTACATTTACCAATGAGAAGAAAATGTATTAAAAATATACAACAGGACCCAAATCATAAGGATGTTGGCATAATGGTCAGCACTCTCCTCAGGATTCACAACATGTCTTAACTACCTCATGTGTCTTATATAAGTCCAGTGGTTGTATTGGGCATTAATAGGTTGATCTTTTGGTGCAATGACAACCAGTACTTGTAACAAGTGGTATAAGAGCTTGGTCACCAGTTTGAATCCCCTCGAGTAGCACTAAGGGGGAGATTGTTGGCATAATGGTCAGTTCTTCCCTCAGGAGTTTTGACATGGCTTAACCACCTCTTGTGTCTTCTATAAGTCTATTGGTTGTATTGAGCATTAATAGGTTGATCTTTAGGTGCAACAACAACCACTAATTACAACAAAGGATCACTCTCTAATTAATGCATCATGAATTGTGATTCCTTAATTAGGTCATCCATAAACATAATAACATCAATAAATGCATTATTAATTTTTAGCATCAGAAAATGCCTTTCCAAAATCAAAAACCAAAAGTTGGTCGTGTAACATGATGAACAATTGAGTCCCACCAAGAATCTACAAGCTCTCGTATGTGAAGAAACCAAATGCATGTTGGAATTTTAATGAGATTGGGAGTTGACATGGTGATGTATATTGGTTGCAATCATAGGAAGAAATTGGTTTGGTTGTCATTGATGACAACTAAGTTGGATCAGTCATTGGTGAAGTGCATGATGCAATCAATGTGAAGGTTTAGTGATCGGTAATGCAGGAGATTGGTTAATTCCAGAAGATTGGTAGATAGAGAGGTCACCACTTTGGTAGTGGTCATGATAGATGAAGAATTGTAAGATGCAGTCATAGATACAATATCAAAATAGTCAAAATAAAGTGTGGTTCTAACCATAATCTTTTGGTTAATCGTGGGTAGATATTTTGTTGTCATGGTCATTCAGATAGGTAAGAAGACTAGTGTTCTTGAGCATCAGTTGGAAGATTCTAGATCTGTAAGCAGTATAGTAGTTGTGATGATACTTAATGTTATTATGGCATGCAATCAGGGTTATAGAATCAATGAGGTGTTATTTTTGGTATTTATTCTATTGTATAAGGAAGATCTAAGGTGGTGCATTGGATAACTCTGTTAGAACATTTTTCTGTCATAGCAAAAATCCTTTGAAAATGGCCTCCTCCCTACAAATGTTTTTGTAAAATGTCCTGCCCTATGTTCTTCATGTTGTCACCAGGCTCTAGTTCAAATTGCACATGCTGAATTGCAAAACCCTAAAAGTTATTCAAATTCTAAGGCCTGTTGGAAATATTTTCAAAATCTGCCATAGTGTCAAAAACCCACAGTGTTTCTGAAAATCCATGATCTTTTCGGTCAGTGTGAAAACCCTCATTGTTTTTGACCTGTGCCTTCCAGCTTTTGTGCACTTACCTTTCGGTCTGTCCGAAATCTTGTGTGTTTTTTATCATTTTCCATTGTGAAAACCTTGGATGTTTTTGATCTTTCATCGAAAACCTTGTGTATTTTCAACCTCGCATTCCTTCTTTTCTGTCGGCACTCCTTGTTCATCAGTCTTTAGTGTGCAAGTATGATGAATGGTGGGACCTAGTTTTCAAATGAGTCAAAGGATCCTGACATGTCAAAGCATCAACGGTTGTCACTGAAGCGTGAGGGATTTGTCAGGGCTATGCAAAATTGTGCCAACCATCCAATCTTCTTTTTGTTCGGTGCTTTTTTGTGGATCCAATGATAGGTTAGGATATCCTAGCGTACTCTCATTGGATGTGTCAGGGATAGGTGGAGAAGTGACAATGTGACTATGCGAAGAGCTGGTTGCAGGGCCCGGTGTCAGAAATCTAGGATCTACGGTCGGTGCTTGATCTCAAGGAATATTCTTTCCCCTTGCGATCATGCACCCACCATCTGATTGGATGTTGATGGTTTGTTCACAGTGGGGCCGTTTGGGCTGAGGTGTCATCACTTGATCTGATGAGCTAGGTGGTGATTTGGACATGTCATGGGCCCATTTGTGGGGTTTGTTATTGTTCTGTGGTCCTGAAAGGGGTGACATGGCATATCCTGTGGTTGGTGCATGATCTCATCAGAGGTTTCTAACCCATGCGATCATGCACCCGCCATTCATTTCCAGGCCTATTTGTGGATAGGTCAACGGTCCCTATGGCATCTTCCGGTTGGTCAGCGTGGTGACTTGGCCATTTATAGTTGTGTGGTGGTGACTTGGCAGATGGTCAGTGGGGCCAAGACCTAATGCTAATAGCTTGTCACATGTTCTCATAGCCTTTTTCAAGGCTATGAGATCATGCGACTAACTGCCAGACTTAGCAGCAGCAGTGGCGGTTGCGGCAAGGTAGAAGGGAGCGGCTTGTCACAAATTCACATAGCCCATTTCTGGGCTATGTGATCATGTGACAATGGTCTGAATGTCGCCGTTGTGGAGGTTAAGGTTTGGGGGTTGTCACGGTTGTGGGGTTTGTGACCGTTGCCCGCGGCTGGGAGACTGTGGTTGCATAATCATCGGGGTTAGTCTAGTGCCATGCAATCATGCGACCAAGCATAAAATGAGGCCCATTTCCTATGGCAGTGAAGTTGTGACCACGCGACTATGCAACTAGGGGCAAGTAGTTAAAAAACATGAAGCCCGTGAAATGCATGGTGACCATTTATTTTCAAATTTTGATCTGTAGCGACCAAAGGTACCAAAATTTATGGTTTTCTGGCCAGATTTGACTGGCTTGGTGGCGCTTGCTGTGGCAGTGTGGTCCAGGGTGCCATGAGTGTTTGCAGGAATGTTTTGCCATGTGGTGATGGATAGTTTCTATTGTTCGAGGCATTTTGCAGGAGTTTTTGAGTTTTGATGAAATTTTTGATTGGTTGGGTGGTTGAAAATCTTAACCCTAGTTACCTGTAGCTTGTTGCATCCTACTGGTTTAGGATTCCAAGGTAACCAGTGTTATAAGTAGTTGAAATTTTGACTTGTTGAGGGTTCCATTATGTTTGGTTCCAGTGGGAAATAGAAGGCTCTGTCACATTGCATGTAAGCTAAATAGAATTCCTGGAAGTCTTTTGCAGGTTATTGAAGTGGTTTGATCTCTGTCTTACTTTGATCATGTACATGACTCATTATACTTAATGTAAGTTTTTCATGCTTCCAAGTCTCTCCTTGGTGTCATTCTTGTGAATCTTGGATTTTCTGATCCATTGCATAGGGTTCCCTTTGCATATGTTCTTGTCTTTAGTTCTTGGTCTAGGATCAGGTGAAATATACTTTAGAGGGGACATAGATTCAGTCTTGGTTGTCTACAGAAGAATCTTATAAGTAGTGGATGGGCTAGAATGTTTATATTTATGGCTATGAGTCTTTGACAACAGTTAATTCATGTTCTCATTGTTTGTATGTGAGGTCTTCCCAATGGATAATGGCACTGATCAAGGGCTAGTATATTTAGTAGAGTCCAATGTTTAATGGGTTTTGGCTATTTCCTACATCTCTATAAATCAATACCATCACCAGTAATACCCTTCACAAGACCATTTTACCCTGCATAGTAGAGTTGATTCAATGAATACCTAGTTAGTATTTAGCAATCCTTTACTATGATCTGCTATATAAATCTAGAAGTATAAGGTGTGTAGTGAGTTTGAATTTTGTCTGGATTAGGTGCACCCACCTTGGTTTTGTAGAGCCAGAAGTAGAAGAGGGCAGTCTTGTCCCTATAGTTGGTCCAGTTACCCTAAGACCTCTTTACATTTTGGATCTAACCATTCCTAAAATCCATTTGAGGGTATATTGGCAGCCCTAAGTGGCATAAGCATTTTCAAACACCAACAAACTCAAAACATGTTTGACTATTTTGAAGAAATGTAATGCAAATCTTATTGTGAGCTGACATGGTCATAGGAAAATGTGTTTTACTTTGAGATTATCACTTTGGTGAGAAATTGTTTGTATTTCATGGGGTCAGTGATAGGAGTGTATATAAGTGGTACTACTCATACTGAAAAGGTTGGTGTTGTTGGCTTTTGTTATGTTTTTATGGTTAATTATGAAATCAATTAGGGTTACGATCAAAGATCTAATAGTGAAAGAGTTGTGAGAAGTTATAGAGAGAAGAGAAAAATATTAGATCTTTCATGTATTCAATGCTACATCCATATCACTCAACTTGTTGTTCCTTAGTAGTTACATCAAGAAAATCCCTTAATCAAGTGAACTTTAACATGTTCTTATTGTAAATTTGTTAACCGAGTGAGCTCTTAACAGAGTCTTAAAATCATCTAGCAAGGTAGATCATAGCATATCTAATTGTACTTCTAACAAGGTACTAATCACTCCTAACAGGGTGAGCCCTTAGAAAAGGGTGATTGTAGCTCCTAACAGGGAAAACTCATTTAATATAGTAGTCATCTTGTGGATATCATCCCCACCACAGTTTTTTCCCTCTAACCAAGGGTTTTCATGCAAAAATCATTATTTCATGTGTGATGATTTTGTGGATGTTTGATATTTCTATCTTTTATTTGTTTACTTTAGTTATTAGCTTTGTGGCTAGGAAGTTATTATTGAATTTATTGTGATTGGTGGTTGAATTAGTTTATAATTTATTTGCACTAACTCACCTCCCTTTGGTGCCTAAGAATTCTTACAACTGGTATCAAAGCACTAGTCCTCTTGTTGATAAGTCTAACAGTTTGAGGGAAAGATCTACAACCATGGATAATTATAGCCATGAAATAGAACTTAAGAGTGCCCACGAGATGATCAATGAGCTAAAGGAGAAACTAAAGAAGTCACTTTCTATAAGAAGAAAACTTACTGAACAACTAAATGAGAGTCATGATTACATTGAGAAACTATCTAAAGGTAGTATGTCTGAAGGTTCTTAAGAAGTAGTTGCAGATCTAATGAAAAAGAATAGACTTAAAGAAGAAGTGACAAATTTGAAAAGAGAGCTTGAGAGTCAATCAGTCAAGATGTGAGAAAATATTGAAGGAAAGAGAATAGCTAAAAGTTTAAGGAAGATCGTTGAAGATGCTAAGAAATTTGTTGAAGATTATCTAAGGGAAAGAGATGAAGAACTCTATACACTAAGATAGGAATATGCATTATATATAAGCCAGAAGAACTCTATAGACTAAGATGGGAATATGCTTTATATAAAAGCCAAATGCATGATACTACTAAAGAAAATCTACAAGTTATAAGCTAAAATGAAAGGCTTAGAGAGGAAAATGAAAATTTGAAGAATAGTTTGCAAACTAAGCAAGAAATCAATAAGAAATTGAAGAAGTATGATGAGAGCTCACAAAAGATTGTTGAACAAATGAATAAACAAAGGAGAAAAAATTGTACAAGCGGTCTTGGTTACACAAGTCAAGGAACATTTGAAGTTGGAAAATCATCTAAATCTAAACCCGACAAGCCACAAGATCAAAAGAAAGATCCAAACAATTCAAGTAAGAAACCTAACAAACCTACTTTTTATAACTATGGATATTCTGGTCATGCTACAAATGTGTGTAGGAGAAAACTTGTGAATAAACCCTAGTTATTTTATGGTTATTGATATAGTTTTCATAAGTATGGTCATACTGCATATGAATGTAGATCTAGATCCAATAGTTGATTTACAAATAGATCCAATGGTGGTAGATTTGATGGATATTATTTTTCATGTAACAAATATGGACATATAGTTAAGAATTGAAAGTCTAAAGTTTATGTTCCTGGGTATCCAGTCAAACCAGTAAGCCCTAAAGGAAGGGATAGATAATTTGATGTAACATGTTTTGTATGTGGTAATTATGGTCATCTAGTGATGAATTGCAGAATGAGAACTCAGAGAGGTAATGCTAGACCTTGGAGGTTAACCGGTATGGCATGTTTCCTTTACCATGGGATCATTCACCTTGCAAGAGATTGTCAGTTCATAAATCAATCATCTAACTGGTTAGAAGATAGAAAATGAAAGAAGATTATTGATGTTGATGAAGTTGGCTGAGAGATGAAGAAGATCTGGAGTGAAGGAGGAGAGAAACATGAAAATAAATAGAAAGAGGTAAAACCATCTGAATAGAGATCACCATCCTTTGGTGCAGAGGATTCTTCTTCAAACTAAGCACATTATTTTCTTAGGGGGAGCTCTTAAAGAAAAATCCTTTACTGATCCCCTAGATTTGAGATTGGTAAGATCTATTTGTACATTATGGTATAAGATACTATGATTTTGGTTCTAATAAATATTTTTGGAATGGTTGATGATTTTGTGTTGATCACATTGAGATTTCATGGTATATACCTTTTACCATTTGATATCAGTTATAACTATTGGAGCACATATCAATGGATACACATTAACTGGTGATATGACACTATTCCTACTATTGGAAAAGTACTATTTTACTATTCGAAGCACGCAATGTCTATATCTCAATGATATATAGAGAGGGAACTGATTTCACTTTTTACTTTTACATTCACTTGATTATTTGAGTCAAATTTGGTATTGAGTTTTTGAGATCTCTAACCGATGCATTGAGAGTTATCATTTGGTTCAGAGTTGAATTTGTGTTTTATTGTAGTTGATTAAAATGGAAACAAGATTTGATACCCCTATTCTAATGAACATTTTTGAGAAGCATCAACTTGTTTTCAAGCTTCATTTGGTCAAAGTGATGGAGATTGATATGTATGGTCCCCTATCTATGATTCCTCCACAAGTGTTGTTGATCAAGGATATTTGGTCTAATTTTCATTGCAAGATTGAAGGAATAGGAGTTGGAGTTATCAATAAAGAATATGTGGATATGTGTACCAATGGTATATTGAGAAATCAGCACAAATATCTACAGGTGAAAGGTTTAACATATGCAGTGGAAATTCCTACTAGATTTCATCCCAATTGGATTCACTATGTGTTAAGCAGAGTGAATGATCAAGTTATTTGGTTGGAAAAGACACATAAGGTTTTGAAGACAATGATTCATAGAGTTATTGGTTTTTGAGTGCAAGGATTAGAATGTACACTGAGAATAGTTGTGAAACATATAGTTACTGAGCTAACCAAATATAGACAAATGATAGAGCTATGACTATAGATGATATTGAAGATAGAGAAGTTTTTTTGCATCCATGGTAATAGGTTATTGGTTATATCAATCAAGTATATATAATAGTGTGCCCTGTGTTTCTATCTATTCCAGTTATCAGAAAGTAAAAGATAATTTAGTATATGATTTATGTGAGATGGTCATAAGTCATTTTTTGGTGAACATAGAGAGGATAAATAAAGATATAAGAAGCATCCATTCAAGTATCCATTCGAGTATGGTTCCCTACTAGTATGTATGTTCTACATTCAAAATCTCTTCCTTGGTAAAGGAAATGTTGTTTGGTCATTTGATAGACCAATAGTTGTGCAGATAAGTGAGTTCATTAAGGAATTGGGTGAGAATTTTAACAATGTTATGTGGGGTTATTTCAAATATTCCAAGATAAGATGCATAAGAATGAAAGAATTCCCACTAGTATAGTAGAAAAATATAAGGATGATATATATTTTCTAGTAGATACAAATTCATGTATTATGATGGTGGTTGAACCTAGAACTTATTGGGTTCCACTTATGGGTTTAGTAAACCTTCATGCAATTGAGTCACTGTCAAAACCCTTGGATAGGAAAGCACAAATATTGGAACTTATGAAGAAGCATTTTCTAAAATCAATATGGAACTAAAGAAATTGATCATTGAAAGAAAAGCTAGAAGGATTTTATCTACACTAGAATGGAAATTTGGTAGTGATGAAGTAGGTACATATGGTACTAGTGAAGTTGCATTTGAAGACCCATCATCCAAAATTCCATCTACTTATGCAAAAGTGAAGAGCAATCGGAGTAAGCCTATAGTAAAGGAAGTTGAAATTAAGATCGAATTGGTAAAGAAAACATACAAGAGAAAGAGAAAATCTATAGATGAGATGAATGATCAAAAGGATACTACAAAACATAAAGATGCTAGGACTGAATCAGACAAGGATGCAAAATAATTGAAATAAAGTGATCAGAAAAAAACCCCAAGTGCTTATTATATTATCAAAGACATAATGGAGACAGGTGGAATGGGAGGAGTTGGAAGAAGATATGGATTCTTCAATGATGCAGACAAAAAAAAGATAGAAGATGTTATCATAGTTAGCCTACACAATTTCTATATGACTCCAAGTTGACTATACAAATCCATACTTAAATATCTTTATGAGTTAATCCATGCTAGATGGAAAGCTACACTATCAATGGACAAAGAAACTATGTAGAGAGAACTTAGTCAAGTGCAACCTGAGCTGAGTCTTGATGAAGTAAAGATATTAGTTGAATCCTACATAAATGGATTTTGAATAAAAAATAGGGTAGAAAATATACTCGTTGGTAAGACATAGATTGTGTATGATGAAAATATGGAGATATGGAGGAAAAAGGTTCAAATGATGAAGGAAGCATGACAAGAACAAATGAAAGAAAAAGTTGTTCATGAGAAACAAAAGGGAAAATAATAGGTAATTAAGGACATTGATGACACATCTACACATGAAGATATTATCGGTGATGTTATTTTTGATATCCCTATTCAAGTGTAAGACATTGAAGAACAAGATGTTGAGTTAGAATAAACCGGTAGAGCATAAGTAGAACAAGGAAAAATCTATGAATATGAGGTTATAATAGAAAACATAAGAGGTAAAGATAATTATCCCTCATCATCCCCTGTGAAATGTTCAGATGGATTAATTTATGAAAAGGTAGAATAAAAAGTATCAAGTCAGAAAGGGGTTGAAGAAGAATATGATGTAAAAAGGAAATTAAGTCTTGGAGATTATAGTATAAAGAAGAAGAAATTGGTGCAAGTAGAAGAAGAAGAGATGGAATAGGAAGTAGACAAAGAAGAAATATCACCACATTGGTATACATAAAAAAGTTGAAACCTAATGAATTGATGAAGTATTCAGAATAGTTGATGAAGAAAGCTAAGAAAGATAAGATGAGATCAAAGAAGAAGAGAATTAAAATATTAAGACAAGTTGGAGATATCCTAACTGAGCTAGTCCCTGAGGTTGTATATGATGAAGATGATTCTTTAATAGATTAAATGGACATCTTAACAAAGGATATTTCATATCAAGGCCCATATTTGCAGTCTATAGCAGTAAAAATGGCAGAAGAGAAATTAGAGAAGAAGATGATAGGTAAACTAATGGAGAAGATCACTAAAGATAAGAGAAATTTGACAGAATTGGTGAAAGAAGTTAAGACTACACTAGTTAAGGTAGGACAAATATTCACTAAAGTATCCAATCATTAAGAGTTTGTAAAATATTTGGAGGAGAAAAGAGTTGAATTCCTAAATGAGCTAGAGAGCTTAACTAGTCATCTTGATCATATTTCAAGCTTAGTTACTACTTTCAGTAGTCAAGTGAAGTAGTTATCTCAAAAGGTGAAGAAGATCCAATAAGAGAAAGACAACAGGATGGTCAGTATACTTGAGCTACAATCATTTTTATCTACTACAATGGAGGTGATGTAGGAGCATGTCAAGAAGGTAGAAGGGATAATTTCCTTATTAGAAATGAACACTTTAGAAAATATGGAAAAGCTAGTTTCTAGTTTATTTGAGAAAATTATTGCTTTGGGTCACATGAAGAAGTCATGGGAGAAATCTTTAGAGGTAGAAAAGATAAACCTCAAGGTAATCTTTGATAGGATTTAAGTGCACCTTCTTCATTATTATCAAAGGGGGAGAATATGTCAAGGATAATATGTCAGGGTACATAAGGTTTTTTTTCCATCAATGCCAAAGGGGGAGTTTGTTGGCATTTTGATGATATTGGGAGTTGACATGGTGATGTATATTAGTTGCAGTCATAGGAAGCAATTGGTTTGGTTGTCATTGATGGAAACTAAGTCAGACCCATTATAAGTGAAGTTTAGGATGCAATCAGTGTGAAGGTTAAGTGATCGGTAATGTAGGAGATTGGTTAAGTCCATAAGATCAGTAGACAAAGAGGTCAACACTATGGTAGTGGTCATGATAGATGACTAATTATGAGATGCAGTCAAAACTAAATTATCAACATGGTCATAATAAAGTGTGGTTCTGACCATAACTCTTTTGGTTGATCGGTGAGAGAGATTTTGTTGTCACAGTCATTCAGACAAGTAAGAACACTTGTATTCTTGAGCATTAGTTTGAAGATTCTAGATTGGTAAGTAGTATAGTGGTTGCGATGATACTTAATGTTATGATGACATGTAATAAGGGTTATAGAATTGATGAGGTTTTATTTTTGGGATCGATGCTATTGTATAAGGAAGATCTAAGGTGGTGCATTGGAGAAGTCAAAACATGTTTGACTATTTTGTAGAAATATAATATAGATCTTATTATGAG
Organism: Chamaecyparis obtusa; assembly: GCA_027943335.1. Classification (NCBI taxonomy): domain Eukaryota; kingdom Viridiplantae; phylum Streptophyta; class Pinopsida; order Cupressales; family Cupressaceae; genus Chamaecyparis; species Chamaecyparis obtusa. The sequence continues at coordinate 1,021 of BSBK01005513.1, read as the reverse complement.
CCAATGTGGTCATAGGAAAATGTGTTTTACATCGAGATTATCACTTTGGCAGGAAATTTTTTGTATTTCATGAATTCAATGCTAGGAGTGTATATAAGTGGTACTACTCATAATGAAAAGGTTGATGTCATTGGTTGTTGTTAAGTTATCATGGTTGATTATGAAATCAATTAGGGTTGTGATCAAAGATATGATAGAGACAGAATTGTGAGTAGTTACAAAGAGAAAACAAAAAGATTGGATATGTCAAGCATTCAATACTACATCTAGATCACTCAACTTGTTGTTCCCTAGAAGTTACAATAAGAAAATCCCTTAACCTGGTGAACTTTAACTCGTTCTTATTGTAAATCCCTTAACCAGGTGAGCTCTTAACAAAATCTTGAAATCCTCTAGTGACATAGATCCTAGTAGATCTGATTGTACTTATAACAAGGTACTAATCACTCCTAATAGGGTGAACCCTCAGAAAGGGGTAATTGTATCTCCTAACAGGGTAAACTCATTGTCACGCCCAAAATAAATTAAGCAAAAACACACTATTTTTTTTTGTTTACGATGTTGGTTTGCACATAGGGTTGAGATAATAGTGATGCCAGGCGAGGGACATCATGGCCAACGTGGATCATTTGGTGATCCCATTGACATACCTGAGTTGGCCAACCTCCCTCTAAGATATAGTTAGGGTTGGTTAGCCCCAACCGTTTAGTAGTTCAAAACTAATGTTGTTCCCTTTTTATATTTTGATGTTGAATACAGTAAGAGTTTTAACTACAGTCAACTAGGGTTTTCCCCACCATAACCTTGGTTTAAATTACTGAAGTACTCATCCATATCTTCATAATAAATGTATATACATAATATATATAGATATATTAAATATCATATATATTATATATATTAAAATTTTAGTTTAAATTAAACTTAATTAATAATTTAAAGAAGGTATATATAATACCTTTTATATATATATATAATATATATATATATATATATATATATATATATATATATATATATA